>CM057351.1:83306384-85706384 GCA_030015575.1 Agapanthus africanus | reverse complement strand
TGTCAGTGACAATATCCGTACAGTCCGGTCCGTTCGTCTATGAGCATCGCATGGCAGGCCTAGGGGGTTGGTAAAAGTCAGACCCCCAAAAGCGGTACAAGTCGTGTCGGAGCGTAGCCCAGAACACCCTGAGATACTACTGGAATACCTACCAGTAAATCTCCTGCCTCGGCCGAGGGCTTTGTGTAATGGCTCTCCTAGACACAGCGCGACCTCACCCCCAATACCGGGAGAGACGAACCCCTGCAGATCCGCTCACTGCCTCCATGTGGCTCGGGACTGTACCCAACTAAAACCTGTTTGCACGACTCCTTTGAGCCGTGGTAGGGTAGTAATCAAAGCACAGTGGGAACTCACACGAGACAAATGACGATCTCAGGTCGATGAACTAATCTGTACACATGTCACCAGGGAACTGCTATCTGACATCTGGTATAAGACCAACTAGCATGTTCCTGGTGAGTCCTGTCCGGTGTACTCATAACCCAATGAGCACCTGTATACATCTTAGGTGAACCAACTGACACCAGTGGCTTGTGAGACCGGCCACCGCCCCTCGTCGGGGTCTCGACTGTATACACTAGTCTACTAATGGAGTATCGATGCCCTGTCTTGAAACTCCTACGACTAGGGACCTTTTAAGGATGTGCTTATAGACTACCAGCTCCTACGTATATGATCGCCCTCATACTGCTGGCAGTCAAGCAAGAATCCTAGGGGCTCTATCAACGTGTAATAGCGACCTGTCAGGTCACCTAAAGCAGTACACGATGATAAAGATAAACCAGATAGCATACTATCATCTCGAGTAAGACTGTCCTCCTGGGATAGGTCCTCCCTTAATCATTGCAATCACGTGCCCGTGATCCAATAATTGACTCTGAGGGCACTATCTCCAACAATCTCCCACTTGCACTCAAGGCTAATTATTGCGATGTCGCATACTCACAGCCCGTGTGATACCGAACACCCAACTCCTCTACTAGTCAATCTCACAAAACCCGTTTGCGAAACTATTGTGTTCGAGGAATAGCCTCAGTGAGTGGATCCGCTAGGATGTTTCTTTCTATGTCTTTCTATATCTCAAGTTCGTGGAGAAAGCCATCTCCCGAAATGAGCAATACCTGTCTTAGAATGTGTCTGGATGTCTGATGGGACCTAGCTCATAAATGAACTCCAAATCCAAACTTCTTAGACTGTATCATCAACTGAACTTAATCAGTATCACGCGCCATGCCTTCCCTCAGTATCCACCTGGACCACCTGTCCAAAATACTGCCCCTCGTCAGAAGGAAAAACTATAACTCTGACAGTCATTCTGCCATCCAGGTCACCTTGGAAGCCTGGAATGATAACCGTCTCCCGAAGGAGGCTGCCGTTATCAAATCCCTAGAACATACACTTATGTTCTAAAACTGCTTCCGACTGTTTCTCCAGGATTGGATCAATGTTAACTTATTGCATCTAGTGCAAGAACAACATCTGGTGTGGTACTTGACATCTCATGATTGACTCAATTGCCTGAGCAAGTGATCTGCCAATCATGCACATCCCTCTCCCCTTTAGTCTGTAAGACACCTTTAGAGAGGGAGACTCCATCACCTGCAGGTACACTACCGTGCCAGGAGTCGTCCATTCTAAATACTCTTAGAATGCTGTCTAAGTACCCAGATTGGGAAACCACCCAAATCTAGATCTAAAACCATAGATCTAGTAACCAGTATGTTTGATATAATGTCCAAGTCCCATGTGGAGAAACTACTGTGTGACGACCAAAGCGTAACCGATCGTAGTATAGGAATATCACTTCCTACTCTGTGTATGTCATCCAAATACCAGGACATCACACCCTACTATCTTCTCAACAGATCCATCCCCTATTCTGATGAAGTCAAACCTATGACTGTCACGTCAGAAATAGATGATCTTTCTCCGCTACATCTACTTTAGTCTATAAATAGACATAAGCCATATGTCCACCAATGCTTCCGCTGCTCCCACTGACTATGATAACCCTCTGGCAGAGTCATATACACTTACACTTCTAAAGCTAGTTTAGAACGACGCTATACTCATCCTCCTGCCGGGTCTCACAGTCTGGAACAACAGCAATGGCAAGTCTGGGTAAACAAGAACCTCCCTGCCACCGTCCTTGAGCATACCGAAGTACCTCTCGAGTGCCTGAGGTTACCCATCATATCTGCGGAGTGGCTAATGGAATGTCAATCGAGATTGAATCTTTAGGTTCCTTACCAAATCTTCAGTAATCGTTTGTGGTTCTGGAATTACTTCCAGTTCTACCATACTCCCACTACTGTTTTCTGAAAAAATCCATTTTTATTAAAACTATGGCGAGTCAAGAACAATATCACTATTGATCTTCCAGATGGTAGAAAGTCAAGCCTCGTCATAGCCTGGGTCAACCCACAAACAACCATTACAGAAACGTGCCTTGAGTTGTCCAGTGTTTGGTTTTAATCATAAGCCGGACAACTCCCCGTACCTTAACATCGTTAAGATATGAACTGTTCTATATCCAATATAGAACCAAAGGCACTGATTTAATTGAACCAGATTCAAATCATGCAGCTGTCTCCAGTGCATGTCAACTAAATGGAAGGATGCCGATCAGCGTTACTCAACTTAGGAATGCTTCCAATTATGAGTAACCTGAAAGAGAAGAAAGTTCTCTTAATCATTACTATCAACTGAATACCCTTCACAAGTATCTACATCTCCGATCACTTTGAAGAATCCCGATACTTGCAACATCTGGTCCTCTACTTTATTCAAATACCTATAACTTCTCAAAATTCGGACCCTGTGTTTCCACGAAACACTTGTCTAAAACTAGAGAAGTCATAAGTAAACCGAATATAGTACGAGGACCAACCCCTCTGTCCTGATGGAACCTGGACAACATACAATACTCTGTATAAGTCCCTTGAGTCTAATAACTCATTCCCTGTGTGTCGTAGGTTGAAAACTGTACCTTTGGTTATGAAGAATTACACCGATGCTTAATGCTCCTTACCTAACCATCCACTGATATAGGTAAATGTCGTAGACATAATTTCAAAAAGGTATATCTCACTCTATGAAAATAGACGTACAGATATATCGATTTGAAATTGGTGCATAACAGCGGATATTCAAAACCAAATATTTGCCGTCCGGCAACCAACCCAGGTGACTTCCTCAAATATCACCGATTACAACGAATCCCGATATAATGAGGATGATCACCCAATTCCCAATAACTTACTCCCACTCATCATCTGTAAAACCATACAGATGTGAGAATCATACCTGGTAAATACATACCCTGGAGCAAGTGTCTAACTGGGAAATCAGTTTTCCTTTAACAGTACACAGTGAAACTGAAACATTGAAATGTTTCGATGGGGTATCCTGGTATTCCTAGTAATGCCTCTTCCATTATCCAGATTCACAACTGTAACCTTGTAATTCTTTGCCATCTTTCTAAATCCCTTTCTATGTCTTTAGTCATTACCTTCTGTACACCCCTTTAGGCCAAATGGTTTTCTTCCTTCCCTACCGTTCGGCACCAGCCTATGGTTTGGAAGAAGACTATCCAATAAGCATAATGGGTGTACTGTCCTAATCCTAGGAGCACTCGCAAAACGAGAGAAGGTGAAGATAAAAGACAACCGAATAAACCTTATTCCTATTTCTCCTGAACCAGAATCCATCCCCGAACTGGAACAAGTTCCTTTCGAGTTCGTATATAACCATACGATGGAGTATCCAATAAACTGTGAATCTTCGTAGTGATACGGAGTGTCCTGGAGAAATACAAAGGTGATTTAGGATTGGCGAAGAAATACTTGGTTTGGTCGTGAATAGCAGTCGCAATTTACTTTGCCCTCTTACTAATCCCTTTCTTTGTCTTAACTTAATACCTTCTGCACACCATCGTTATGCTAATTGGTTTTCTTCATTCCTCACCGTTCGGCACCAGCCTAAGGTTTGGAAGAAGACTATCCAATTTGCGTAATAGGTGTACTACTCCTAAACCAAGGAGTACTCACAACCTAAGAGAAGGTAAAAGGAAAAGACAACTGAATAGTCCTATTCGTTTTCTCCAGAACCGGAAACCATCCTCGAATTCCTTCGAGTTCTTATATAACCATACGATGGTTTTGTCCAATGGAAGTGGACGTTCGTAGTAATATGGGGTGTTCTGGAGAAAAGGGTAAAAGTAGGAGTAGCAATGAGGTTTGCAACTCTGACAATCCAAAAGCCAGTGTTAAGAAGGTTCGGTCAACTTGGTCACTGAGTCATAGTCTTAGGGTCGGGTCAATGGTCGCTGCCAAAGAGAGAGAGAAAAGAAACACTCGGCGTGCACTCTAACCTAGATCAGAATGGTTATCACTTTGTCTAATCTGGAAACCTCCCACTGTAACGTCAAATTCTTCCCCAAACCTGAAAGAAGAATTAGCCGGGATCACCCGAGGAATAAACCAACTCATCAGTGGGAATCGGGATCCAACTATCGTCGCATGATAACTTGACGGAATCCACTCAAGTCACCACACTCCAGAAGGTATGCGCATGCCTGGCAAGTTTCAGTTTCTTTAGAAACTCACGGAGTCAACAAATCAAAGAGTCCTAGTCAAGTTCAACCCGTCATTTTCTGGATTGCGTTAAACCCACCCGTACGTGCCCTTGACGGAGTCAACAAGGCCGCACGACTGTCCTAACCAATCCCATTTATGCTACAAACAAGCACCACTTAGCTACCGTACACTACGCCTTGACGGAGTCAACAAACGCAGCACGAATTCTAAATAATACTCGTAAGAAATGACGGAGGGCTACGTCTAGTTTTTGGCGAAAAACTTTTAACGTAATGAACTTGATATCGTTGAAGGAACTGCATAGCCTTTTGTAAAAATATAGTGACGAAAACCTTTGCTAAAGAGGTCACTCCCGGTGAAGGGATCTCGGCTCTTTCCCCGTAGAATGAGGTGCAGGATATTCCAACTGAATACCACGATGCAAAGTAAAAGTAATCGGCTATAGTGAAGTTATTGCCCTGACGCAAACTTTTGTTCAGGGGGTCACTCCCGGTGAAGGGATCTCGGCCCTTGCCTCGTCGACTGAGGAGCAGGATATTCCAACTGAATACCACGATGCAAAACAAAAGAGAACGTCCTTGCAATAACAGCTTTTTGAAAAGTGTTCCAACAACATCAGAATAGGTTTGTTTATCTTGCATTGATCCGAATCAACGCAGTCCCATCAATGGATCACACCACAATGAACGAAAATATACTGATGTCCGTATATGCCATCCGCATTCGCCACTGGGTCCCGTCATTACCCGTTAGGTTAGCTAACTAACGACAGAGCGGGGACTGGACTAGCGCGGATGCAAAACATATACAACATCTACTAATATATATACAATATATAATTTTCGCTCAAGGCGTGATAAAATGCAACATCACAGAAATGTACAGCATCACAGAACAATACAGATATCTGGGATCCCCGGGTTTCACAGAGTCGCTGCTGAATCCCGACGTTCCCCTGGTCGTGTGGATAGCCTGTGCAATGAAAATCCTAGACCCCTACGGGCGCGGCAAGTCACCCGCCAAAACCTGAAGCGAGGTAGCCCCCTTCAGCAATGTGAATGGACCACCCAGCACTTCACGGAATCCGGTAACTTGGGCACCCCTCCTGGGTCAACCTGTACCCCCTACGAGTGCGGCGAATAGCCCGCCAATCCTAGAGTGAAGCCCCCTCCGTCTCAATGCCATGAGATGCGGGCCCGTTGCCCTCTAGAACCCGGCTATTCGTGCACCCCTCCGCGGGGTAATCCTAGTACAGAAAGTAAAATATACATACACCGGGTACATCGACCGCAACCACAGCATCGGCTATCCTCGTATCTGGAGTCTCCCAAGAAATGCATCTCACCACATAGCATCCGAATTAAGTCGAGCCATCCGATCGATTTGTCAAACCTCCTACCCCCTCAAGAGCTCAACATCTTGGGTACAGTATAATAGTATCGAGTACATACCACAACATCGGTGGTCCAGCCGTAGAAGGGCAAACCCAAGCCTCACTAATGGCGCCGCAGAACTGCCGCAAACCCTAAGGTTCAAAGGCTTTCATACGGTCATTAAGTCGAGTTAGGGTTTCATTCTTCTAGAGGGACCATAGAATTGCCTGCATGCCTTTCCGATTACTTTAAACTTGGAATAATAGGTTTCTGACATTCGATCGTCTCTATCGACTCTCAACGTCTCCGCGTGAAGTCGTCTCTAGCTGGAATCAATCTATCTGATGACCTCGCATCGGGGTAGCGAACAAACCACACGTCCTAGTCATTCATCCTCGGGGACTAGAGACCTTCTATCATCTCTTAGTACACTCGTACCGCAATAGCTCCAACATCTGGGGCGATATCTCGTCGTTCGTAGCAATAACTGGCTCACTCGTCTGCACGCTGAACAGTGCTTCAATCGTCATGAATAAGCCGTACATCAACGGTCATCAAAATCTGGCTGGCCTCTATCAGTGGCTCAATCCTCTGGTGCCAATCCACACGTCCGAGTAATCTCATACAGCAATCCATCCAACGCTCGTGGCGCGAAAACATCATAAAAAGACACATCTCCGCAATCGTGTGTCTCCAGAATCACGCCCTGGTCAGTCCTCGTTCGTAACGAGCTCGTGCTGACCGCAACTCTAGCCGTAGCTCTCCCTGCCCATAATCGTGGCAGCAAAACCATAACTGGTGCCGATGAGGCTAGATCAGGAATGAATATGATACTGAACAAAGAAATGTACATCCTAAGGCTTCTTAAGTGGAGTGGCGTGTCGTAAATATGCCGCGGAACATACCCACGGTACGTCACTCTACTTAGTTACCTATTCCATCAACCAAGGGTCATCCTACGCTCCGAAGGTAAAACCTAACGCTTTGATACCAACTTTGTCATGACCCGAAAGTACGGAACATGACCGGCACTTAGGCTACGAACGTCTCAAGGCGTACGTGCACTAAGTAAGCCGAGCCCAGAAATCCAAACCAAGAAAAGTAGTAGAGTGTAGGAAAACCATTTTAGACCAACCAGTTTACAACATGATATACAACGCCTAAAGGCGAGGATCACAACAGAACAGGAAACTCAAACAGCAAGAAATCCATGGAAATATAACGTGCGATTCTAAGGTCGAAAGAATAAACACCACTGGTCTCTATCTCAAATAAATCCAAGTTTGGTTGATGGAACTTCTAGATACAACTGAAATATAATATACAATGTATAATGATGGGTACGATACAAATAACCCACCAACTAGCAAGTCACCTGAAAGAAGCCGTGCCCGCAAAGCCGTAATGAAACCCGTACGGCAACACCTGCAAGAAACTGGGGCACAACGGGGGTGAGTTGCCAACTCGTGAGTAGAAAAAGATCTACGAACAGAAAATCGCATGTATGACGCAATCCTAGATCATACGATCAAAATATATATAATCCTCAAAAATATAACCAGCATTCTATAACAATGGCTAGGGTAACTATCTAACCCAAATGTAATCCTATGTACCCTGTGTCAGTGTCAGTGCCTCAGGTAGCAATGTATCATATGAATGATGTATGAATGCATGAAAAGTATGATCAATGAAATCAAGTCTGTATGTGATCAATGTCTGTATATAGGTGGATCCCGTCCACGTGTCACCCAATGACAATAAGCATCATTCATATAAATATGAGGATATAGTCAAAATCATGGAAAAACATCATGAAACCTGTGCCCAGCATCGGCACAAAATATAGCCTCAATCTCAATATCTCAATGTCTCTGATAAGTCTTACTATCTAGGGCGCCGTCAATCCAGACCGGCCCCTATCATCAATATCAAGACCACGACGGTATCCTCCGGATATTCGACGCGTTGGGTAAAATCACCGGTCGGTAGTGCTCCCCTGCCAGGCTCAACGCCATCTCCTGCGATCTTCTTGCCCCGGGGTACCGCACCGGGCCCACCATGTACCCGCAATCGGCCTCATCTGCCTCCTCGAATCGGGTTTCACATGTCGCTCTCAGCACCGAGAAAACACATGGTGGACGCACTGAAATATCATATCAGGGGTAACTGGGTTTTTAAAACAATTACATAATCTCTTTGAAATACCCACGGTTCCCAAATCCAGAAATATCATAGAAACAACATATCTCAATGCGCATAATCAGAAAACATGATGTATGTGACATATCAATGAAGTGCAAGTATAACAGTATATCATGCAACATGGAATAATAGTATGCACATACAACGGTCATATCCTGCAGCAATAATACTACTGTGTAGTGACATGGCAATTACCGATGAAGATGTGTGTGAACTGGCAAGTAAGTGTACGTGATACATACGCATCATCGGTAATGATGCTGGTATCCTAACAGCATGATATCAACAATAGAATATGAATCACAATAGGTATGCGATGCAGAGCAACAATAATAATGTGCTGGAGCTGAATAACAAACACAATGATAGCTAAACTGCATCTAATGTCATAAGAGTCATATAGCTACACCACTATAAGGCTGAGCTAAAGCTAACAGTAGGTAAGGGAAACCGCCTAACCACTGAGTCGATACATATAAATATATATAGTCGGTGATCCCGCCTCGATAATATCACATCCGATACCATATCTCTATAATCGGTTATTCCCAAGTCAAGAGTGCGGATCAAACGTCAAATTACAGCTCGTACGTAAATCCGTCGTACGGCATTCCCAAATCTGGGTACGGGTCAATATCCCATTCGTCATATTATCCATCTGGTATTCTCTATATCAAATATCATAATCTGGGTACTGACCTACGTCTAGTACAAAGCTAACATCATCACTATCATCATGATCTGACTACTGATCAACAGTCTCGTATGAATCGATATCATCAGCACATATCATCACAAGGAGTATATATCGCCCAATGCGGCTATCATAAATATCTTGTCACTATTATATCATATCATATCATATCTCGTATCATAACCACATGTCGATCATTTTATATATATCACTATTCCTATGGCATCATCATCCCGAAATCCGCTAAAAGATCAAGACGTATCTCAAATATGAATTCTACCATATCCCCGATATCATAATCTCGGATCAAATATCATCGACCCAACTCAAACCCAAGTATCATTCTTAAATCCGTATGTGAACACATAGTCCCATACCCACGTGAACACATAACTATATAGAATCCCATAACCACATATGAAATAAGGATGTGTGCAAGTATGTATGTGTGTATATGTATGTGTAGTGCACCCACTACCTAGGGTTTCGTAACCTTTTACCAATCCAACACACCAATATCCATCTTAACATCAATAATTAATCCTAAACAACATATATTAATTGTTAGTGTGTATACGCATCCGTATACATCACGACGAATTGCCGGGGTGCTATACGCCATCTACCCGACTTCTCCCCATAGATATAAATCTACTCACCTTGTTTTATGTGTGCCGGTGCCGATGTCGCCATTTGAATCTCCAACGCCTCGACGCCACGTGGGGTACCTACAAGGATATCACACGCTAAAACACATGAAAACCATGTCGGAAACCAAAATGGTGCACGCTGCGCCCACAGGTAAAAACCTGTGGCCTCACGGGCAAACACAGTCAATAACCCTCTTCCGTTGGCGTTCAAACGCCACCCGACAGAAACGAATCATCGAATAGCAAAAATCCATGCTAAACATGTCGTAAATCATGCGCCAACTCAGGAAAATCAACCCAGATTCTACCCTGGTTGGAACCAGACAAAACTAGACATACCCAGGGTCAAGTTTACAGGTAAAAGAGCTGTGCACGCAAAACGAGGGGGTTCCCTACTGCTCTGGCCGCAAATTGCGGCCAGAAGGAATATATCTGCGGCCTGAAATGGGAGTTGGGGGCTAGGGTTTTGTGGGATGGTTCCAGGGTGCCTGCACAGCTTACTGCCAAGTCAATTTTATATTAAGGTTCCCGGGGTGAAAGAAGATCTCAGAAAGGTCAATAAGTCGACAAAATTGCTAAAATACGCCAAGTCGAAACTTTCAGGTAACTTACTGGAAATCTGGCGTATTATGGGGTTAACTGGTCTCAAACACACCTAATAAGGTTATATCAACCATCACAACCATCTCTTGGCCAAATCTCACTCAAATTTATCTAAACTAGCACTAATCTACTTAATAACACTAAGTTTCAGCTAACTACCCGTAACTGAGAAAGTAAAGAGTTGGGCTGCGAGATTATACCTCAAGGAAACCCTAGGATGAAGGAGAAGGGAAGATTAAGAAGAAGAGGAGTGTGTGGTTGCTGGTGGGGTGCTGTTTCTCCAGCTGAGCTGCTTCCATTGGCTGTTTTCTCTTTGCTGTTGTTGCTGATGTTTTTCTCCTTTGTTTTCTTTTTTGTGGGTGTGTGCTGTAGCTGCTACTGCTGGGGCTGTTGTTTCAGGTTGGGGTGTTTGCTGATGTAGTTGTTTTAGTGGCTGATGTTGCTTCAGCTGCTGATGTTGAAGCTAACTTGTTGTTGTTTTGTGTTGGTGGTTTAGTTGTGGGGTGTTGGTTTGTGGTGAAGTGAAGTATTTGATGTGGTGTGCAGCTGGTGTAGAGTAGCTAGTGGGGTGTTGATGGCTGATGGTATTGTTGCAGCTGATGCTAGGGGCTGGGGTAGCTGCAGCTGCTGCTAAGTTGCTGATGTTTGGGCAGCAGCTGGTGTAATTGATATGGGGGCTGATGTGGTGTGTGTGTGTGTGAGGGATGTGAGTGAGTGGGAGTTTGAAAGACAAGTAAAAAAGTTTTGAAATGAAATGGGGTGACATAGCCTCATAGCCTCGTCCTCTCTCTCTCTCACCTAATGTTGCTTGCTCAAGCCATCATGGCTCTTTCTCTCTCCCTACACAAGTCAACCCCCATCCTAATCACCCTTAACAAAGCTAAAACCCCTTAATTAACCCAATTAACTTAACCAAAAGGTTTAAGCCACCATGGTCATCTAAGCATGGTAACCCTAGACTAACCCAAGCTAACATGCACAAGTGTGTGCAGTCCAGATAAAATTCCAATAAAATATTCATAAAACCAGATAAAATATTTAAAAGCCGTTTTGGTAAACTTTTTACCAAAAACCCTACATTAAACATAATTACCACTAAATAACATATTCTATAATTTCCATAATTTTTGTCCAGAATTTTCCCAAAATAATATTTTGTATATTTTTTTTGAAATGTTACAGTATTGACCTAGGATTGAGTCATACATATGATTTCTGCTCTGTGATGTTTTCTACTCACGAGTTGGCAGTTCACCTCCGTTGTGACACAGTTTCTTACGGGTTTTGCCGTACAGGTTTCGTTGCGGCTTTTGGCACACTGCTCCTTTTCGGGTGATTGCTTTGGTAGGTGGGTTCACTTGCATCGTGACCACCATTGTATTTTATTTATATCCAGTTGTATCTAGAAACTCCATCAACCAGACTTGTATATTTATTAGACCAAGAAGACCAGCTGTATATTCTTTCAATCTTAGCGTCGCGCGCTGTATTATTATGGTTTTCCTCTGGTTTTCTTGATGATGATGGTTTCTTCTGAGTTTTGAACCTCGCCCTTCAGCGTTGTATATTATATTGCTTGCGTGGTTGTGACCGCCAATTGGCGAAGAGCTAGCTCCCGCTTGGGTATGCCTTTATTCATATTATGCATGTTGTACCCTTTTGGGGCCAGTACTTACAAACGAAACTCTGCCGAAATTTTCAGAAAAGACTTGAGATTTTAAAAATGCATATTTCGGCTTATGTTATTAAAACCATTTGCTTTAAAACGAGTTTTCTTCACTTCTTTCTTGAAATGGTTTTGATTTCTGGGATTTTTGGCTTACTTGAATTAGACGGGGTCCTATAGACTTCATATGATTCTAGTGCCAGTCATATGCCATTTCGGGTCGTGACACCTGGCGGTTATCCGGAGGATACCGACCGGAGTCATGAGATGGATATGAGGGCCGACCAGAGTATGCGGTGCCTGAGGGCCGATCTGAGGATGCGGCGCCTGAGATATGGGGATTTACGTGTTGATGCTGGACACGGGTTTCATGATGTTTCGAGTGTCGGTGTTGGACACTCAGGTTTCATGATTTGATGTGTCATTGATGGACACACGTTCTTTGATATCCTCATATATTTACATGCATATGCTTTTATGATGTTTCGAGTGGACTAGATCCATATGCATACAGGCATTGATTATATTGTTGGATGATATCCACATGCATGCAGGCTTTGATTATATAGTTGGCACATATGCATATACGTTCACCCTAGATATCATAGTATTACCTTCATGATATAGTTGACCTAGGAAATCGTTGTTTTATTCGATTTCTACCTGATGATGTTTTCTACTCACGAGTTGGCAACTCACTCCCGTTGTGCCACAATTCTTGCAGGTTGACCGCATGGATCAGTAGCGGCATCGCTGGCACACTGCTTGCATTCAGGTGATTTGCTTTGGTAGGCGGTACATGTTGGATCGTACCCCTCTTGTATTTTTTATTCCTGTTGTATCTAGTCAACTCAATCAATCAAAAGTAGTATTTGTATTTGCGAGACTTAGAGCGATAGGTTATATGTTCGCTTGATGGGTTGATGTCTTGCTTATTTCATTATCCCTTGTGTTGATCTTCGCCGTTGGGCATCATATACATGTTTTATGACTTGCGTGGTTATGATTCCACCGTTTGGAGAAGAGCTAGCTCCCGCTTGGGGATGCCTTTTATATTATCATGTATTTGTGGTTTTGGATCAAAATATACAAAGGAGGTGCTGCCCAAATTTTTAAAAGACGAAACATGTTTTTCAACTAGTAAATCCACTTGCATTTTTCATGTTCCTTCATCTATGCATTTAAGAAAACTTTTGATTTCATCATACCTTTATTTCAAAACTTCACCTCTTTTATTTTCATTAAAAAGGTTTAGATTTCTGGGCTTCGGCTTACTTGATTTACGTTGCGTCTTTAGACGTTGCGTGAATTAAGTGCTGGTCACGAACAATATTTTCGGGTCGTGACAAAGTTATTATCAGAGCGCTAGGTTTAACCTTGGTTTGAGTCTAGGTTTGACTATGTGGAGTCTGGGGCGTAATCTATTTCGGAACCTAGGCTTGACCTTACGGAACTTAGACTTGAACATGGGGGATATTAGACCCGAACTTTCGTTTCATAGGCTGACCCTAATTGATGGAGTATGTAGCTTGAGTAGAGTGACGTACCGTACGTATGTTCCGCGGCATATTTACGATACGATACTCCACTTAAGAAACCTTAGGATGTACATATTTTAAGATCTGTGATTCTCTTCGTGCCCATGATTATACATCCATTTGAGATCCTTGATTCTATTCGTTTCCATGATCATACTCTCATTGATTTCGTTCCTCCTTATGATCATGTATCCATTTTGGGATCTGTTGATTCCTTTTATTCCTTTGATCTACCTTCATCGATACATGGTTGAGGTTCCTGTCACCATGGTTTGAGCGCAGATTGAGCTGCTGCTAGTGATGTGGTCAGGGCGAGCTCGTCATGGGCGAGGAATGACCATCGTGTTTTCTGGTGACATGGGAACGTCTCGATTTTGTAATTGTGTTGTGACCTCTTGTTTGAGGCGAGTGTTCGGTTTTTCACCGGATGATCGGGCCATTGTTAGAGGCTGCCTGTTGTGAGAGGACTATTGATGTACAACCTACCTCAAAGACCGTGATGTCGCCTACCTTGCAGACAGATGACCCAGATGTTGCTGAGATTGACGGGATGTCGCTTCCAGATCTTACGAGCTGAGATCACTAGAGCTTTCATGCAGAGATGCGATAAATGGTAGCTAGTCTATCTTGAGTTGAGAGACGAAGGTGATTCGTCAGATTTGATGCGCCGACGCATGCCTAGTTGAGTTGAAGATTTCCAGTGTGGAGAATCTTATTCAGATCTAGAGTAGATCGATTCAAAGATGACGTTGTTCGTTGGATGATCCGATAGGAGATTAGCAGGTTGACCAGCTTCGGATAGAGGACCTCACCCAGATGCGTTGTGAGTTGATCGAGAATGGATGAGCATTAAGTATCCCTCCGATGGTTGGGACGAGTTCCTGAGGACGTGTTCGGCTAGATATCTTCTACAGAGTGAGGAAGATACCGAGTTTGTAATTTCGAGTCCGTGTGAGAGGTTCTGGATTAACCATAGTCGAGAACAGTTGCAGTACGCAGATAGCATGACGTGACGTCGAAGTGGACGATAATAAAGACGAGTGGAACAAGAGGTTCTTGCGAGATGTTAACGAGCTTTTGTTATTCCCCGTTGAGAATTAAAATCAGATACGTATACAGAGGCGTTAGGATACGACCAGTTCCCGAGGAAATGCTGTGCTGAGAACGCAGATGTCCAGAAAACGAGAAGATGATTTTGTAAGAGTATCAGCCTCCGTATAGTTCGGCATAGGCGAGATCGGAAGAGACCTTGAGCAGGTTCCTTCCAGGACACTGCTGCGATAAGATTTGCACCGAGGATCAGTTGTTTCACGTGTATTCAAAGGGCCAGAGGCCGACTCCAGTAACGTGCTGCTTTACGAGTGGTCATGCTAATTGGCCGTGAGACGACCAGAGGAGTGCCAGAGCGGAATCGTTTACGTTAGCACACCTGACCGGGCCAACGAGCCGCTGGATTGCGAGATTGGTAATCCACAGAGAAATGAGGACCCAGAGACAGAGGACGCCAGATCATGAGCAGGAGGCAAGCGAATGTTCTTGCTCTGCCAGTTTTGGGTGCACCGATATTTTTCGACATTGTAGGAGGTGTACCTCAATGTCATTTGTTGCGATTTGCGTTTGTGATCCGAGTATCACGCTTATATCGCTTGGATTTGAGTTCTGATAATTGAGTTCATGATATTGATTTCGTGCACTATGGCTGCAACTACTGGATATTTACATTTTGTGCAAAGTTATTGCACTTGATATGTATTTTATACACCGTTGTGTTGAATTGCGATTTGTGCATATCTATTGCATTTGATATTAATTTTGTGCCTTGGCTGCATGTGTTTATGATTTCATAGATTTCATACGATTGATTTGATTTTGTGCATGTGGTACGCACTCGATGTGATTTTTGCACTCGGTATAGCTCACATGTGCTTACAGTGCATTGGTACGGATTTTGTGCACGCAGTTGCACACATTTATGATTTTATACACCTTGGTACACTTGGTGTTGTTTTTATACGCATTTGAGTTATTAATGCGTTTCCGTGCACTTGTTGCACCCGATTTGTATTCTGTGCAATTGCTGCACTAGGTTTTTACGCCGTGCATTTGTTGCACTGTATTTTTATTTCGTGCACCGGATGCACTGTATTTGTATTTCGTGCACTAGATGCACTGTATTTGTATTTCGTGCACCGGATGCACTGGAGTTGTATTTCGTGCACCGGATGCACTAGATTTGCATTTCGTACATTTGTTGCACCAGATGGGTATTTCGTGCATTGGTTGCACTAGATTTATACTCCGTACCTTGGTTGCACCTGATTTATGTTTTTGAGCATTCGTTTTACCGGATTTATGTTTTTATGCGCGTTTGCATTTGATGTTCGTTTTCATGCATGCTACTGCACTAGATGCTTATTACGGACTTGGCGCGCTTGGGTTGTATTTTTGCGCATATTAGGCGTTTGGTATTGAATTTTGTGCACACCAGATGCACTAGATTGGGATTTTCATTCGTGCATGTTAGTTGCACTGGATTGAGGTTTTCGTGCACTATAAATGCACTTGATATTATTGTCGTGTACACCCGTTGCACTGGACAGATGCTTTCGTGCACACCCGCTGCACTTAATTTTGCTTTCGTGCATATTGTTGTACTTGTATTTGGATTTGATTTCCGTACGCACCAGATGCACGTGATTGTTGGATACGCCTTTCAGGGCTGATTTTTCTCTTGAGCACTTTGTTTTCATGATGGACACTATATTGTGTAGTAGCCGAACATGACTGATCTGAGGACAGTACCTGAGTATTTTGCATGCACTAAAAGTTTAACAAGAGGTTTTCAAAAAGGAGCTATAGTCTCGATATTTCCAACGTGTCCGCGAGCGTGTAACATTTCAGAAAATATAAAATATTATTTTTGGAATTTAATATTAAAATAATATATTTCGCGAAAACTACCCGATTTGCGAAATTGGGGTTTTTGAAAAAGGGTATAAATATATACCAATAATTGTGAACTAATTGGGGATTAAAATGATTTATTCATTTAAAAATATATTTATTAGATTTGGCATTTTTATAATTAATTATATGCAGTTTGGATAAAAATCGATTAGTGCACTACTAATCGCGATTAAGCCAAATCCGTGTTTCTACAGCTTTCCATGAATAGTGCACCATGTCATGTTACATTTTGGTTACATGTTATGTTCTTGTGTTGTTTTTGGAGTATTATGTGGTTTGGGTTTCAAAAAGAAAAGAAAAAGAGATAAGGGTAAAAGAGAGAATGATTGGAGAGAGAGAGAGTGCGAGAAATGAGTTGAGAGAGGGTGAGAATAAGAAAGAGAGAGAGTGGGGGATGCCCATTATTTCCTCCCCATTATTTTCTTCATCTACTTCCTCCTCATCTCCCTCCACCTTCACCCCCAAGATCCATCTCCAAATTTTCATCAAAACCCTATTCTCCCTTCATAAAAGTTGATCCCCACTTCGTCCTCAACACATTGGAACAATCTGTAACGTTTTAGAAATCATTTTTGCGAATTTTCCGATAGTAGGTAAAATAAGTTGTGTTTTCCGTACAAACCCAGAAGTGATCTTTTATCTGTATAGAATTCACTGCATCTAATTTAACTAGAAAATTGCTAATTTGCAGTTTTTAGTGGTCACTTGAAAATTTTAGTGCACTTTAATATTTTTCCTCAATTAAAATATTATTATAAGCTTTTTATTATGCATTTAATTAGTGGCAATTACAATTTGGATTGGGTTAATTATGCTAATTTAAATCCATGCTAATTTAATCACAAGATTAACCATTTTGTTTTGTTTCCAAAATATCTTGGATAAATATCTAGATATTTTGAAAGTTAATGAAGATTTTAGTTAAAGGATTTGAGGTGGCATAAAGATAAGTGAGCTTTAATGTGTTTTAACCTAGGATTCTTTCCACACACTTCCACACATTTCCTTTTGCCTCATAAAATGGCCGAACCCCCTTGCTGCCCCAATCTTTTCTCCCGTCCATTTGCACTTCTTCAAGCTCAATTAAATCATCAAAAATCATCAATTAATCCCATAAAATCAAATATAAATCCATACCCATTATTCTTTGGCATTAATCTTGCATGGATCTTCATGAAAGATAGTATTTTGGAGGTTGTTTTGTTGATCTAGTTGCAAGTTTTTGGATCAAGTTTGAGGTATAAATTCTAACCCTAAGCTCAAATTCTTGTTTTAATACTTAAATCTAGTTATTTTATGTTTAATTAAAGCTTGAATTAGCATGTTTTGAAATTCAAGAAACGGTTTTTGAAGATCAAGAAAAGGTTTTGATTATTTGTAATGGTTAAGTGTGTGGTTTAGATAAGGAAAACATAACCTAGTCGTGAGAATGTTATTTGTTATTTTCCTAATTGTTTAATTAAGCTTAGGTGTAAACTAAACTTTTCTAAATCTTATTTGGGTGAGATTAAAATTCTAGTAAGGGTTTGTATGGTTTAATCAAGCTATTATGAGATGATTGTGATTTCTAGTTTTGGTTAAACTTGTAGATTTGAGCTAAAATGATTTAAAAGTTGGTTACTAGATTTTCGGTAAAGTTTAGGCGTGAGTTTTTATTGACGTTGTGATATTATATATATTAGATTCCACGATATATATTGTGTTGTGAACGCGTGATCGGTACGATCAGGGTCTAGGCTTGGTGATTATGTCGTTTTGAGTTCCTAGCTAGGGTTTTGCCGATATTATACGCATTTTGTGCACTGAGTGCACAGTGTGTTTATCTTGTGGACGTTATCCTTGCATTTCGTTGTATTTGTGTCGGCGCAGGATATTTAGTCTTATGTGTTGTGTTTGTGAAATTTTAAGATCGCGACCAAGGACTTCGGACGCTGCGAAGAAAGGGAAGCAGGTGGTCGAATTTACTTAGCTCGAGATCATCGGTTGGTAGATTTAACATCTACAGGGGAATCGCCCACATGACGTTATGCGTCTGGGCTAGATTAAATGACATGATTATTAGTTACAAGTATATGGACATTGATTGTTCATATGTACCATTGTTGCATACCTCATTTTCCTATTGCATATGGACATAGTATTAATAAGACACAACACCATTACTAACGGTTCATGTTGCACGGGCACTAATTGTATGCTACACCCACACCGTCGGTAATTGCCATGACTTGCACAACCCATATACATACATGATATTGTATTGGATAGGGATAATGGAGATAGTGGTTCTTATTCCTTTGTGCATATGAGATACAACTGACATATATACATACGGGATATTGTATTTGGTTAGGGACATTGAGACATTGATCCTTACTTCACTATGCACACATACTTACATGTACACCCATATACCTTGCTATTGTTACATGTACTTCATGCACACATACTTACATGTACACCCATATACCTTGCTATTGTTACATGTACATCATGCACACATACTTACATGTACACCCGTTTACCTTGCTATTGTTACATATACCTATGTGGTATTGTTTTGTCATTGACATGGAGTCATTGATTCTTATGCGATTGCGCATATGATAGGTAGTATACCTTGCATACCTACATACTTACACATATACCTTGCTATACCTACATGTTTCCACATATACCTGGCTATAGCTACATTTTCACCTGTATATGATGTTGCATTTGATTTCGGAGAAATTAGGAACCGCATGATATATTTAATAACTTGTTGTAGTTAAATAACGGTTTTTCCTTTATATGCTCATATTACTGTTTCATGTTGCATATATTATATTTCATGGATTTCGCATTGAGATATGGATTTCATATGATGTTTTCTGGATGTTTTACTCCTGAGGGTATATATCAGTGGTATGGGACGCTGATATATACGTATATATATCAGTGGTATGGGACGCTGTTATATATGTAAACATATATAATATATATCATCATAATGATCTATGCAAGTATTCTTATTCATTACTTGATGTTTTCTGGATTTGAGGACCGTGGTAGTTCATGAAATTATGCATTGTTTGAAAAACCTAGTTTCTTTTGATATGATATTTCGATGCGTCCACCATGAGATTTCTCGGTTCTGAGATTTGTGATATATACCCGATGTGAGGAGTGGAGTGGGCCGTGTGCGGGTATATGTGTTGGATATATGTATGCCCTAGAGGCCATTATGTGATAGTGGATGTATTTATACATGTATATATATACAGTGTACATTCTTGCTCGACATGATAGTATGCTATCTGGTTCTTCTTTATCTGACATGTTGATTTGATCATGATTTTATTCATTCATACATGCTGATAATGCCCTGAGGATATCGGCTTGACTACTGTGATTATGATGGAGATCATACTAGTGGTGTAAGTCCACGTTGCGACCCCCGGTTCTTACAGGGAGGCGGAAACGGTATAAAAATCAAATTTTTAGCGCAAGGGGCAACATGGACTAACATAAGTCGGGATCTTTTCTAAACTAAACTAGCAAACATGCAAAGGAGAGTTAACTACTCGGCAAAGTGGTTATACCTAACTTGAACTCCTTCTTCTTGAAATCTAGTAGAGGTTGATGGTTCTCTTCTCGTCGCCTTCTTCCGTCGAAGATGGATCCACCTGAGGGTTCAACCTTCGGGCTCTTTCTCGAACTTTGAGTGAACTAGAATCTCCGGCTTGCTAAACCCTTGATCCTAGAGTGAGTAGAGAGTGTCTAAGGGGTGTTTTCTTTTCAAGGAGAGGGATTCTCAACACATGAGAAGGATTCTCCTTGAGCTTGAGGAAGAAGAAGATGAAGTGAGGAGAGAGAAGCTAAATGAAAGAATGAGCTCTTTTCTTTTTGCAACCATAACAAAAAGCAAAAGAATTATCAAATTAATAATAATAATGAAAATGAAATAGTTGATGGAAGGTTTAGGAATGACCATTATCATTTCAAACATTAAATGAATTTGCTAGAATCAAAGAGCATCTTTCTTTTGTAATGATGATGGTCAAAACTTCAACCATGGTCAACAAGTCAACCATGGTCAACAAGTCAACAAAAAACCAACCATGACACAATTTCATTTTATTAATATTATTAATTGATATAACATAAATCCATTAGGGTTTGGAAAAAGACGACTGTCAACTGTGCATACGCACCCGTTCCGAAACCCTAATGAAAGTCCTCTTCCTCCTCCTCAAATAACTGTGCATACACACCTGCATTCTTGTTCCGAGGAACATGAATACTGAGAGATAAAAGCAACCCCAAAACATATACCAGTATCTGACTCAAACCAGAGCCAGCCAGTAATATCCGTCCGGACTCCAAACGTGCACAAGTGCGCGGATGAGAACGAACCCTGTCGCAAAACCATGCGACCTCTACTCTGTTTTGCCCAGAGGCGAATACCCTCTGTGTGGGACTCTAAAGACTCGACACTACGCTGGCAGTGGGTTTAACCACAGACCGCAAGCGGCACTAGCTGTGCGTAACGGTCCCCAGGTAGATGCCGACAAGAAGGCTGACGAGGTGAACCCCATCTGAACTCCTACTGAGTCTGAATGTGGCAGTATCCGTACAGTCCGGTCTGTTCGTCTGATACATCGCATGGCGGGCCTAAGGGGCGGTAAACGTCAGTCCCCTAATAGCGGTACAAGTCGTGCCGGAGTGAAGCCCAAAACACCCTGAGATAACACTGGAAGCCTACCAGTATATCTCGCTTGCCCTGGCCAGGGACTACTCGTGTAATGGCTCTCCTAGACACAGCGCGATGTCAACCCCCAATACCGGGAGAGACGAATCCTGTCTAACCGTCACTGCCTCCAAGTGCTTCGGGACTGCACCCAACTACTACCCGTTTGCACGACTCCTTTGAGCCGTGGTAGGGTAGGAATCAAAGTACAGTGGGAACACACTCGAGGCGAAGTGACAGTGTCAAGTCAGCGGACTAAGATGTACTCATGTCACCTGGGAACTGATAACTGACGACAGGTATAATACCAACCTGTCAGTTCCCGACGAGTCCTGTCCAGTGTACTCGTAACCCAACGAGCACCCGTATACTATCTCCAGCACGACATACTGATGGCTGTGGGACAGACCATCTCCCACACTGGGATGAGAAGCGCATACGCTAGTCTATTCCGAAGTATCGATGCCCTGTCTCGATAGTCCTGCGACTAGGGACCTGTATAAGGATGTGCTTATAGATTACCCAGCCCCCACTAGTGTGACTGCCATCACAACGCTGGTAATCAAGCAAAGATCCTATGGGCTCCACTAATGCGTATAAGTGATATACTAAAATAAACACAAGTACACATTGAAGTAGAAACAAACCAAGTAGCATACTACTATATTGAGCAAGATTGTTTATACAAGGTGAATATCCCAAGCTTCCATTAAGTAATATACAAACTAGTATGATATAGTAATGGCCTCTAGGGCATATACACTAACAATCTCCCACTTGCACTAAGGCCATGTACTGGCGTATCGAAGACCTATCATCTCGATCAGCCGCTCGAACTGAGTCTAGGGTACGGCCTTGGTGAATGGATCTGCAGTGTTTTCTTCTGAAGCAACCCTCCGAACCTCGATCTCCTTGCGATCCACGATCTCCCTGATCAGGTGATACCGCCTCAAGATGTTCCTGGATCTCTGATGGGACCTGGGTTCCTTCGCTAAAGCTATAGCCCCGTTTTTGTCGCAATACAGAGGTATTGGGTCATCAATGGACGGAACCACCTGAAGTTCTTTCAAGAACTTCCTCATCCAGACAGCTTCTTTCGCGGCATCAGATGCAGCGATGTATTCCGCTTCCATCGTCGAGTCTGCAACGGTTTCCTGTTTGGAGCTCTTCCAACACACCGCCCCTCCATTGAGGGTAAAGACAAAACCCGACATGGACTTGGAATCATCCTTGTCACTCTGGAAGCTGGAGTCAGCAAAGGCCTCGATCTGTAGGTCTTTTCCTCCATACACCAAGAACATCTCCTTAGTCCTTCTCAGGTACTTGAGAATGTTCTTTACCGCTATCCAGTGTTTCTCCCCAGGGTTTGACTGATACCGGCTTACTACACTCAGTGCATAAGCTACATCCGGTCTGGTACACAACATCGCATACATTATAGAGCCTACCGCAGAAGCGTAGGGTATAATAGACATGCGATCCCTCTCCAAATCAGTCTTGGGAGACATCTCTTTAGAGAGGGTGATCCCGTGACAAGCCGGTAGGTTACCGCGCTTGGAATCTTCCATACTGAATCTTTTCAATATGGTGTCGATGTACCTCGACTGAGAAAGTCCCAATATCCTCTTGGATCTATCACGATGGATCCGGATCCCCAGGATGTATGAGGCATCACCCAGGTCTTTCATGGAGAACCTGTGCGACAAGAACCCCTTGACAGATTGTAGCATAGGAATGTCATTTCCTATTAAGAGAATGTCATCCACGTATAAAACGAGGAATACTACAGTTCTCGCTACAAATCTACTATAGATGCATGGTTCATCTGGATTTTTGATAAAGCCAAATTCCTTGACCGTCTCATCAAAACAGATGTTCCAACTCCGCGATGCCTGCTTTATTCCATAGATGGACTTAAGCAACTTGCACACCTTTCCGCTGCTCCCACTCTGAATGAAACCCTCTGGCTGATCCATATAGACACACTCCTCTAAATTTCCATTTAGAAAAGCGGTCTTTACGTCCATATGCCAAATCTCATAATCGTGGAAGGCAGCAATGGCAAGAAGGATCCGAATGGATTTCAGCATAGCCACTGGAGAAAAGGTTTCGTCATAGTCTAAGCCAGGTCTTGACGGAAACCCTTTGCTACAAGTCTAGCTTTATAGGTCTCAACCTGTCCATCTACACCAATCTTCCTTTTGAAGATCCACTTGCATCCTACGGGTTTTACCCCGTCTGGAGCAATGTCCAACGTCCATACTTTGTTGGTGTACATGGACTCCATTTCGGTCCGCATTGCATCCAGCCATTTTACCGAGTCAACGCTCTGAACGGCCTGCTGGAAGCTAGTAGGCTCATCATAATCTATGATGCAATCCTCTCTATCCCCGTCTATGAGAAAACCGTAGTATCTCTCGGGCGGATGAGACTGCCTACTACTCCTGCGGAGCGGCGTAGGAATGTCTTGTTCATTTGAACCCTCTGGTTCCACTAAGCTTTCAGTAATAGTCTGTGGTTCTGGAATTTCTTCCAGTACTACTGCGCTCCCACTTATTTCTTTTTCTAAGAACTGGTGTTCTAGAAAGTGGGCATGACGAGAAACAAGAACTTTTTGTTCCTCTGCGTAGTAGAAAAGATATCCCTTGGAATTCTTTGGATATCCCACAAACTTACACAGTACTGAGCGTGCCTCGAGCTTGTCCGCATGCTGCTTTTTAACAAAAGCTGGACTTCCCCAAGTCTTAATGTGACTGAGATGGGGCCTCTTCCCACACCACATCTCATATGGTGTAGTAGGCACAGTCTTAGTAGGAACTCGGTTCAAAAGGTATGCAGCTGATTCTAGCGCATACCCCCAGAATGATCGCGGTAACTCAGCGTTACTCATCATGGACCGTACCATATCCAATAGGGTTCGGTTCCGTCTCTCCGATACACCGTTGTGTTGCGGAGTGTATGGAGGAGTAAGCTGAGAGAGAATTCCGTTCTCTTTTAAATAATTCAGGAACTCGGCACTCAATTATTCTCCACCTCGATCCGATCTTAAAATCTTGATACTTTTGCCGGTTTGGTTTTCCACTTCATTCTTATATTCCTGGAATTTTTCAAAGGCTTCGGACTTATGTTTCATTAAGAAGACATAACCGTACCTTGAAAAATCATCCGTAAAAGTGATGAAGTAAGAGTAACCGCTTCGCGCATGTGTAGACATTGGACCGCACACGTCGCTGTGTACGAGTCCCAAGAGCTCGCTCGCTCTTTCTCCGTGTCCAGTGAACGGAGTCTTTGTCATCTTTCCCATGAGACAGGATTGACAAGTGGCATACGACTGATATTCGAACGAATCCAAATATCCTTCTGTATGTAACTTAGTCAACATTCTCTCATTGATGTGACCCAGTCTACAATGCTATAAGAAAGTCTGATTGATTTCTGGAGACTTTCTTTTGTGTGTATTCTGGACATTGAAAATCTGTGGTTGGTTTAACACGTATATACCATTGCTCAGTGTACCTGACCCAATCAGAACTTGATTAAGGTGAATGTTTACAACATTACTTACAAACGCAAATTCATAACCTTCTTTAGAAACCAAAGATATAGAAATGATATTACAAGTTGCGTTGGGCACAAAAAAGCAATTACGCAAAACCAAAACATGCCCATCTGTCATTCCCAGGTGATAGTCCCCCACGGCTTTAGCATCCATGCTAGCTCCGTTCGCAACTCTGAGGGTCATGTCACCTGCCTTCAAAAACCTACGGTTTCTCAACGCCTGCAAAGAATTACAGATATGAGATCCTGATCCGGTATCCAATATCGAGGAAGTAGAGTTTATAGAAAGACAGTTTTCAATAACATACACACCTGAAGCTGAAGCCGCAACCTGCTTCAGTTACTGTGTCCTGGCCTTCTAAGCCCTGCAATCTTTCTTCCAGTGTCCATTCTTATGACAATAGAAGCATTCCTCCTTTCCCACAAGCTTCCCCGCAATCATTGTTGCCTTTTCCTTTCCCTTCGTACCCACTTACTAACACCGCCTCTTGGTTTGGCGGGGGCTTTCTTCCTCTTTCCCTTGGCTTTCGCCTTGGACCTAGAGGAAGAAGATCCTCCTATAAACAAAGCGGGTGTTTCCCTACCTTTCTGTAGGGTGCCCTCTGCGCTCCTCAGCATATTGAGGAGTTCTGAAAGTTCGACTTCCTTTTCTTGTAAGTTGAAGTTCAGTATAAACTGGGCGTAAGTGGATGGAAGGGACTGGAGAATTAAATCCGTATAGAGTTCACTTTCCAACTTGGTCCCAAGTTCCGCGAGCTCCTCAATGTAGCCAATCATCTTAAGCACGTGGTCCGCTACCGATGATCCGACGGCCAACTTTGCCGAAAACAACTTCTTCGACACTTCGTATCTTGCGATACGAGACTGCTCTCCATACACTTCTTTTGTATGAAGAAATATGGATTCCAAATCCATATTCTCGTGCCTCCTCTGATGTTCGTTGTCCATAGAGGCAAGCACGAGGCACCTGGCCTTCGCGCAATCAATCTCCCAAGTCTTATGGATTTCCTTATCCGCGACGCTGGAGGTGGGACCTGGGACGGGGGGAGCTTTGGTGGTAAGAAGATACCCCAGCTTGTCGTAAGTGATTGCCATTTTGACATTCCTGAGCCAATCTTTGTAGTTTGGCCCTGTCAGTATGTTTTTATCTAGAAGTAACTTAAGTCCAGTCATGTCGATTGGTCACTGCAATTAGGAGGGAGAGAAGAAACACTTTAGCACGATGCTCTTGCAAGTTTAGAGTGGTTTTTAATTTGTCTAAACATGATGGCTCCCACTGTCTCTCGAATTCCTCCTCAAACCATTAAGGAAGAATCAGTCGGGATCAATCCCACCGCACAATACTTGCTTAACCGTTCAGCCAGGCCAGTGTCGGTACTTCGAGGGAGGTTTTCCAACGCTTTTGCGAAGTTCCTTAATTAAATAACCTCTTTTCCCTGGGGGCGTAGCCCCGCTAACACCTTTCTAGGCACCTACTAGGTTTATAGCATTGATCATTTAGTGAGAAATTTCCCGAGGAGTAGCATATACTCACAGTAGGATCGGGATCCAAATATCATCGCGTGACGAAACTGAAGGAATCCTACCAGAATCACCACACTCCAAATGGTATGCAAATCTAGCAAGTTTCAGTACTTATGAAACTCCCGATGTGGATTTTTGCCCCATGCTCTTATGACCTTGACTTTGGCCAAAATATCATAAGTCACATGTCAAGTTCTACCCGTCACTATCCAGGTTAATTTGGATCCACCCGTACCTACCCTTGACTTTGGCCAAAATGGCAGTACGACTGTCCCAAACCAACGCATCTATCTATGCTACACATGAACACCCAATAGCTACCAATCACTATGCCTTGACTTTGGCCAACATACATAGCTTGAATACTATTGTCTATTCATGCGAAACGATGGAGGGCTACGAATGGTTTTGGTAAAACCGTGAACGTAGTGAACTTGATATAATCGATGGAACGAGATAGCTTTTAGAAGGAGTGGCTCAAGCTCCACATTTAAAAGTTAGTTTTGAAAAGAACCGAGTGGGTTTTCGAAAGTGTTCCAACGACTTTAACTTGGTTTATTATCTTGCATTAGTTCTTTTAATGCGTGATATACTTGCATTAGTTCTTTTAATGTGTCCCATCATTTAATCCTACCATTGCAGAAAACAACCAAAATATGACGTACGCTTATGCCATTCGCATTCGCCACGGGGCCCCGTCATCACCCGTTAGGTTACTTAACTAACGACAGAGCGGGGGCTGGGCTAGCGCGGCTGTAAAACATAAGCAACGCCTAAATAGTTATAGATATAGCAATGATAGACATTACAGATCACAGATGAATACATTAGATATACTAGGAATCCGCAATCCGTTCGAGCCTGCAACGAAAAGCGGATTACACGGTCGCGGTGAATAGCCAATACCCCACCCAAGACCCCTACGGGTGCGGCAAACTACCCGCCAAGTACTCGGCAGTTTGTGCACCCCTCCATGGGTCTATCCTAGGAGCAAAAACAGTAAAAAGAATTATACAATGACGGCTACAACCCCGACCCGGTTGTGCGGCCAAACAAATAATAATATTACATCAATTTACATTTACAATGAATGAAAGAAAAACAAAAGCTCATCTCACATCCACCCCGGCTATTCACCCGCGACAGTCCAACACATTCATATACACATTCCAATATCAAACACAGATCACAGAGATGTATAACCCCGACTAATCGACTTATAGCGATTAGCCGACGTTCAATACATTCAAACATCACAGATATAACAAACATAGCCAAACTGCAGCGAAGTTCGAAAAAAATACGGATTTATAGGACCCCAAAAGTAAATTTCTTTTCTGGAAAATCTGGGCACATATAACATATTTGAAAAATCCCAAAACCCTACTAGAAGAACACTGCACAAAACACGATCACATGAAGAGCCCAAACGGCGGCGGATCCGCGGCGACGTGAATAGCTGAGGCCGCGGATCCGCGGCGGTTTGAAGGATTCATGGGTTCGTTTTTGGTGGGTGTTCTCACAAAACCCTGAGCCGATTTTAGGAGTATAAAGTTTTACATTTAGAGCACAAAAAAATTCAACAGAAACTTAGGGTTTTTGATTTTCCGGTTTTGCGATTTTTTCGTTTCGAACTTCCATACACTTCGCTACCAAGCTAGTTTAAGTTTAGTTAGGCTCTGATACCACTGTAAGTCCACGTTGCGACCCCCGGTTCTTACGGAAAGGCAGAAACGGTATAAAAATCAAATTTTTAGCGCAAGGGGCAACATGGACTAACATAAGTCGGGATCTTTTCTAAACTAAACTAGCAAACATGCAAAGGAGAGTTAACTACTCGGCAAAGTGGTTATACCTAACTTGAACTCCTTCTTCTTTAAATCTAGTAGAGGTTGATGGTTCTCTTCTCGTCGCCTTCTTCCGTCGAAGATGGATCCACCTGAGGGTTCAACCTTCGGGCTCTTTCTCGAACTTTGAGTGAACTAGAATCTCCGGCTTGCTAAACCCTTGATCCTAGAGTGAGTAGAGAGTGTCTAAGGGGTGTTTTCTTTTCAAGGAGAGGGATTCTCAACACATGAGAAGGATTCTCCTTGAGCATGAGGAAGAAGAAGATGAAGTGAGGAGAGAGAAGCTAAATGAAAGAATGAGCTCTTTTCTTTTTGCAACCATAACAAAAAGCAAAAGAATTATCAAATTAATAATAATAATGAAAATGAAATAGTTGATGGAAGGTTTAGGAATGACCATTATCATTTTAAACATTAAATGAATTTGCTAGAATCAAAGAGCATCTTTCTTTTGTAATGATGATGGTCAAAACTTCAACCATGGTCAACAAGTCAACCATGGTCAACAAGTCAACAAAAAACAAACCATGACACAATTTCATTTTATTAATATTATTAATTGATATAACATAAATCCATTAGGGTTTGGAAAAAGATGACTGTCAACTGTGCATACGCACCCGTTCCGAAACCCTAATGAAAGTCCTCTTCCTCCTCCTCAAATAACTGTGCATACACACCTGCATTCTTGTTCCGAGGAACATGAATACTGAGAGATAAAAGCAACCCCAAAACATATACCAGTATCTGACTCAAACCAGAGCCAGCCAGTAATATCCGTCCGGACTCCAAACGTGCACAAGTGCGCGGATGAGAACGAACCCTGTCGCAAAACCATGCGACCTCTACTCTGTTTTGCCTAGAGGCGAATACCCTCTGTGTGGGACTCTAAAGACTCGACACTACGCTGGCAGTGGGTTTAACCACAGACCGCAAGCGGCACTAGCTGTGCGTAACGGTCCCCAGGTAGATGCCGACAAGAAGGCTGACGAGGTGAACCCCATTTGAACTCCTACTGAGTCTGAATGTGACAGTCTCCGTACAGTCCGGTATGTTCGTCTGATACATCGCATGGCTGGCCTAGGGGGCGGTAAACGTCAGTCCCCTAATAGCGGTACAAGTCGTGCCGGAGTGAAGCCCAAAACACCCTGAGATAACACTGGAAGCCTACCAGTATATCTCGCTTGCCCTGGCCTGGGACTACTCGTGTAATGGCTCTCCTAGACACAGCGCGATGTCAACCCCCAATACCGGGAGAGACGAATCCTGTCTAACCGTCACTGCCTCCAAGTGCTTCGGGACTGCACCCAACTACTACCCGTTTGCACGACTCCTTTGAGCCGTGGTAGGGTAGGAATCAAAGTACAGTGGGAACACACTCGAGGCGAAGTGACAGTGTCAAGTAAGCGGACTAAGCTGTACTCATGTCACCTGGGAACTGATAACTGACGACAGGTATAATACCAACCTGTCAGTTCCCGACGAGTCCTGTCCAGTGTACTCGTAACCCAACGAGCACCCGTATACTATCTCCAGCACGACGTACTGATGGCTGTGGGACAGACCATCTCCCACACTGGGATGAGAAGCACATACGCTAGTCTACTCCGGAGTATCGATGCCCTGTCTCGATAGTCCTGCGACTAGGGACCTGTATAAGGATGTGCTTATAGATTACCCAGCCCCCACTAGTGTGACTGCCATCACAACGCTGGTAATCAAGCAAAGATCCTAAGGGCTCTACTAATGCGTATAAGTGATATACTAAAATAAACACAAGTACACATTGAAGTAGAAACAAACCAAGTAGCATACTACTATATTGAGCAAGATTGTTTATACAAGGTGAATATCCCAAGCTTCCATTAAGTAATATACAAACTAGTATGATACGGTAATGGCCTCTAGGGCATATACACTAACAAGTGGGACATCTGTAGTTTATAAGCATATCCTGGAATGTCCCTAGTCGTAGGTATATCGAGACGGGGCATTGATATACTAGAGTAGACTAGCGTATATGATACTAGACCCATACGATGGGCGATGAATGTTCCCACATTCATCGATGTTTGATATCGAGATCATATACGGGTGCTCAGTGGTGACTGGGTACACTGGACGGACTCACCGAGAACTCCTATATGGAATTATATTTATCATCGGATAGCAGTTCTCAGGTGACACTGGTGCAGGTTAGTCTGTAGACCCGAGATCGTCATAGAGTCTTGTGTGCTCTCCCACTGTAGTTTGATTGCCACCCTACCACGGCTCTACTGAGTCGTGGAAACAGGTGGCCATTGGGTACAGTCCCGAGACACACGAAGGCGATGAGCGATAGGAGGGGTTTTGTCTCTCCCGGTATTGGGAGTTGATGCTGTGCTGTGCCCGACTGGTTATATCAGTAAGTCCCTGGCCAGGGCTGTTGAGAATTACTGATAAGCGTTATCAGTAGTTTCTCGATCTGTTATAGACCATTCACTGGCATGACTTATTGAGTTATTGGGGTCGACGTGACCATCCCTAGGCTCGATATGCAGCATATCTGACGAAAAGGCCGGATTGTACGGTAGTGTTGCCGATTGGCTCGACGGGAGTTGTAACAGGTTCTCTTGTTTTCTTCTGATCGCTCAATACCCGGGTGGCCGTTGCGTTTAGCTGACCGCTTGCGGCTTGAGGGTGCTTGATATGATCATCACCCATGCCTGCGTATTGACGAGTCTTAGAGTCCCACAAAGGAGTTACCTAGTCCAGGCGAAACGTTGTGGTGCGCGTATGCGATATGCGCATGGACCCGGTTAAAATGCGTGTATGAGATACCGTATATTAATAGGGCGGCTTTCTTTTGGTTGGGTCGTATGTGATATGGCCGGATTGATAAATCAAGTGTTGATTTATCATTTAACCATTATTTTCTCACTAGAAATCCTTTCTTGTATTTTTGATGTATGCATGCATGTATGCATTCTTTCATGATTCATGCACATATGGATGTGCATGCACACACACATACATACATCATCTTTCATGGTTGTATATACATTGAAAATGGTGGCAATATAAGACTCACACCATGGTTTTATATATGGATTATTATTACATTTGTATTTGTTTTAAAAACAAAAGAAAAGATAAAGATTAACACATGGTTTCTACACTCTTCTTCACCTAACCATGTTCACCTACTTATTAACCATGGGTTAATCTTTCTTTTGTGTTTTAAACTCAAATACAATAATATCTTTATCATTTAACCATGGTTTGAGATGAAGGGTGAAAAATATATATACATATATTTTCCATTTTCTTCACAAGAGTTTTTTCTTTCACTCTTGTTCAAAAGGCCATCATCTTCTTCCTCCTTCTTCTTTTGCTCTCTAGACTTTTGTAGTGAGCAAAATACTCATCAAGTTAGGTTTTTGAAGTGAGAAAAGCCACCACAACATCATTCTACACAAGTCTTGCCCACTTGTTTAGAGTGTTATCTTCATTTCTTTCTCTTGATCAAGTGAAGTTGCTAGCTTGGACAAAGGAGCTTTGGGTGGATCGTCGTGGACACTAGAAGACTTCAAGCTAACCGTTCTCCAACCCTCAAGTGGCCAAGGAGTCTAGCGTAGGGAGATACAAAGGTTGTACTCTCAAAACCCTAGTCTTTGTTACTTATGATGTTGGTTAAAGATTTGAAACCCTAATTTTCTAGGATAGATCCTTTGTATGCTTACTTAGCACCATAAAAATCTAATCTTTAGTACATGTGATGCTTTCAAACCTTTCATAGGGTGCTAGGTAATCCTAACTTTGGTATCAGAGATACTAGGCATTGGATGTCGACCTATGGGGGGTTCTCACTGTGTGACAGTGTGGCGAAACATAGGCTCTTACCCCCAGGGTGTCCCGAGAGCAGAAAATGTTCTGGCGGGTTGTAGTCCTCGCGAAGGGGCATTCGTAAAAAGTTTCGGCTGAGGGACCCGTTGGTGCCACGGCGACCCCATTGGATGGGGTGGCTGCCTGACTAACATTGGTATCAGAGCCGACCTAGAAATTAGGCGACACTTTAACGAAGTAAAAACTCCGATCGAACCAAAATAAGGATTTTCGGGACCCTCTCTGGACATTTTTTCAAACCTGGTCTTTTTCAGAATTAAAAATACTTAAAAAATACAGCAGGAAAATCTAAGAAATACTGTGAAATACGAAGCCATGAGCCGTTCAAGCCGCCGCGGAACTGCGGCCAATCCTTGCTTGGGCCGCGGCTCCGCGGCCGTACAGAGGCTTCATGGCTTATTATTTGCACAGTAATTCCTAAAACTGCTTGTATATTGTTTTAGGTATGTTTAATCTGATTCTTGTGCTGAATATTCTGGGGATGGTTTTGAGTTCAATGATTCGATCAGAATTTTGATTTCGTGTCTTTTCCGGGTAAATTAGAAAGTATTGAATTGTTCGAACGAGTATCATTTGCTCATTTTTCACGGGGTTTAAATCTTTCGGAGATACGTGCAAGTTTTGTGGTGGACCCTCTAGAAGACAACAAACCTTAACTCGATTATGTGACCGTCTTGAACTGCCTTTTGAACCTTAGGGTTTGGGGCAGTACAGCGTGCCACATGTGAGGCGTTGGCTTGACCCTTCTACGGCTGGACCGCTACTACTGTGTCACACTCCGGGTTTTTGAACTCCGCTCAAGTGTTGAGCTTTAGGGAATTTTGGGTATTTGATCATTCGTTCGAAAACTTTAATACTGTCTATTTATCTGGAATGTGATGCAATGTGTGGAATTCATATAGCTAGACATGAAATACGAAGTATGTGATATTTCGCATTTACGATGTCTAAAAAGAATGTGGATTCCAGATATTGCAGTTTTACACTTTCTTTTCTATGAACGTAAGTGTAGTATGTAGTGGTATTGCCGATTGTCGTTGCTATACATCGACGACGATCGGTGTATGCATACTTACTTACGTTGATGATATGAGATATTATGTGTTGCTGAGATATGATGTGCGAGATTGTCGCGATTGAATAGCCGGGGGTGGGGGGGTTATGTGAGATGAGAGTTTTATATTTTCATTCATGTAAATTCAAATGTAATGTAATATTCTTTTATTTGGGGCACTTCCGGGTTGAGGTTGATGCCACCAGTGTTGTATATTATTTACTTTTCCGCATTAGGATGGACCCAAGGAGGGGAGCACAGGTGACCGGGTTCTGGGGTTCAGTGGGAGGCCATCTCGAGGAGTCGAGACCGGGTCTCCTAAACTCCATAATTGGTAGGGTCGCTTGCCGCTCTCGTAGGGGTCCAGGGTATGGGCTTGGCTATTCATCGCGACCGTGGAATCCGTATTTTCTATTATTGGCTAAATACTAAATACAGACATCCTAGTATATCCCACATTATATCTATGTTTCTGCTACCTGTGTTCTGTGATATCTGAGACGAATGACATATTATATATATGATATATAGTAGACGTTGCTTATGTTTTACACCCGCGCTAGTCCCGTCCCGGTATGCCGTTAGTTAAGTAACCTAACGGTGCATAACGGAACATTGCGGCGAATGCGGATGGCATAAGCGTACGTGTTATTTTCGTTTCTTTTCTGTGATTGGCTTAAGGACTTAAATGATGGGATTACATTAATATGATTAATGTAAAGAAAATAAACCTAAAAAGATGTTGTAGAATCGGATTTGAAAACCACTCGGCTATTTATGAAAAAGCCACATTTCAAAACTGCGGAGCTTAAGCCACTCCGTTTGAAAACCATTTGATTCTACAATGATATCAAGTTCGAAGCATTAAAGATTTTCTTAAAAATCATCCGCAACCCTCCGTCATTTTAGGAAGTAGAGTACTTAGTATTCATGCTACGTTTGTTGACCTTAGCCAAGGCGTAGTGTACGGTAGCTAAGTGATGTCTTCCTACAATGCATATGATGCAGATTAATTAGGACGTGCATATGACTTTGTTGACCTTAGCCAAGGGTCATGTGAACAGGTCTGATTAATCAAGAAATGACGGGTTGAGCTTGACTAGTGCTCGTAATTTGTTGACCTTAGCCAAGGTCACGAGTGCTAGGGGTAAAAACCACATCGGGAATTTCAATAGTTGAAATTTGCAATAAGATTGCATACCTTCCATGTGATGGTTGGATCCCGATCCCACTGTGGGCAATAGTTGCTCCTAGGAGAGTTTTACAGTTTACAATTAGCTAACTCATTAGGTGTCTAGAAAGGTGTTAACGGGGCTACGCCTATGGGAAAACGAGGTTTACTTTAATTAGGTCCGTGTGAAAGCACGGGGAACCTCCCTCAAGTACCGACACTGGCTTGGCTGAACGGTTAGCGAAGTTGTAGACTGTAATTAATCCTGGCTAGTTTTCTTTTTAAGGTTTGAAAGAAAAACTCGATTAAAGCAGTGGGAAACATCGATTAGACAAGATAATAACCAATCTGATCTATGCAAGAGCTTTCGCTGAGTGTATTCTTTTCTCTCTCTTAATGGCAGATACCAATGACTGGACTCAAGCTTTTATTAGATAAAAACAAATTGAATGGGACCAATTATAAAGACTGGCTGAGGAATCTAAACATTGCCTTGACATATGATAAGGTATCATATGTCCTCACTGCTCCAGCCCCGCCCGTCCCAGGCCCAAAATCCTCAGTTGCGGATATTGAAGTCCGCAAGACATGGGACGCTGACTGTGCCACGGCCAAATGCCTCATGCTTGCATCGATGGATACCACACATCAAAAAGCAGCACGAGAATATGGACATTCACGCCATATTGCTCCATACAAAGGAGTTATATGGAGAGCAATCCCGTGTATTACGATACGAAGCATCAAAGAAATTGTTTCAAATGCGAATGGCCCCTGGCACACCAGTAGGAGACCATGTTCTGAAGATGATAGCTCTTATAGAAGAGCTTGAGGACCTTGGATGGACGATGGACAATGAACAATATACGGATATTATTCTGCAGTCCCTCCCCTCCACCTTTGCTCAATTCGTAGTGAACTTCAACATGCACGGCATGGAGAAGGAACTACCTGAACTCCTTAATATGTTAAGGAGTGCAGAGAGCACTATGAAATCAGTGAAAACTCCCGTTATGACTGTTGGACAGTCTTCCTCTTCTCGCCCGAAAGCTAAGGCCAAGGGAAAGAAAAAGAAGAAGCCCACCAATCCTAAGGGTGGAGTTAAAAAGGTGAAGGGAAAGGAAAAGTCCAAAGCTGGAGACTCGGGGAAAGGGAAATGTTTTCATTGCCACAAGACAGGACATTGGAAGCGCAACTTCACGGAGTACTTAAATCTCAAGAAGAAGCATGGGGATGCTTCTGCTTCAGGTGCGTTTGTAACAGAAAATTGTTTTTCAATAAACTCTGCTTCCTGGGTATTGGATACCGGTTCAGGTTCTCACATTTGCAATTCTATGCAGGGGCTGAGAAATAGCAAGGTTTTGAAGACAGGCGACCATACTCTCCGCGTTGGAAATGGTTCCAATGTACATACAGTCGCAGTGGGAGAGTATCACTTGGGGTTGCCATCTGGATGTATATTGGTTTTTGTAAGTCCACGTTGCCCACCCCGGTGCTTGCGGGGAGGCAGAAAACGGAATAAAAATCGGATTTTTATCACTTTAGGCAACATGGACTAGACAAAGAAGGATCTTTGCTAAACAAAAACAATCTAAAGCTAACTAGAAACTAGCTAAAGGGTAGAATGGTTATACCTAGGGCTTTATGTCCTTCTCTCCTTGCTCCTTGGAGTAGTAGAAAGGGGTCACCTTTGTCGTCTTCTCACGTCGAAGAAAGATCCACCCGAAAGCCTCAACCTTTGGCTTCAACTCCAAGCTAGAAGTAACTAGGGTGCTAGAAGTGCTAATCCTAGAACCCTAGATGAGAGTAGAGATTATCAAGAAGTGGTTTTTCTCAAGCTCAAGTGTTTCTCAACACATGAGAGGGGAGAGCTTGAGGAAGAGGAAGAACAAGAGAGAGAAAGTAAATGATAGAATGAGAGAATTATGAAGCATTCTCACATATATGTGTGAATTATTATAAATTGATAATTAGTAAGATAATTGTCATGGCTTAATCAAGACATGACCATTATCATTTCATATTTAATGCTAATTGCATGGATCAAAGAGCATCTTTTATATGGAATGATGATGGTCAACATGTCAACTAAGGTCAACAAGTCAAGATAGTCAAATGTTCAACAAACATAACCATGCACAATTATATTAAACTAATACCAATTAACCATAATACACACATAAGCATTAGGATTAATAAAATGACAATGGTCATTAACCCTAATCAAAACCCTCTTCCTCTGTCTCAAGCAACTGTGCATACGCACCCGTATTCGTGATCCTAGGAAAACGAATACAAAAAGATAAAACCAATCCCAAATCATATACTAGGATCCGGCTTAAACCAAAGCCCGCTAGTATAAGCTGTCCGGACAGCAAACGTGCACAAGTGCGCGAATGTGAACGAACCCTGTCGCAAAACCATGCGACCTCTACTCATTTTGCCTAAAGGCGAATAGCTCTCTGTCTGGGACTCTAAAGACTCGACACTACGCTGGCAGTGGGTTTAACCACAGACCGCAAGCGGCACTAGCTGTTCGTAACGGTCCCCAGGTAGATGCCGATAAGAAGACTGACGAGGTGACCCCATCTGAACTCCTACTGAGCCTGTATGTGACAGTCTCCGTACAGTCCGGTCTGTTCGTCTGATACATCGCATGGCGGGCCTAGGGGGCGGTGAACGTCAGTCCCCTAATGGCGGTACAAGTCGTGTCGGAGTGTAGCCCAGAACACCCTGAGATAACACTGGAAACCTACCAGTATATATCGCTTGCCCTGGCCAGGGACTACTTGTGTAATGTCTCTCCTGGACACAGCGCGATGTCAACCCCCAATACCGGGAGAGACGAATCCTGTCTAACCGTCACTGCCTCCAAGCGCTTCGGGACTGCACCCAAAAACTACCTGTTTGCACGACTCCTTTGAGCCGTGGTAGGGTAGTAATCAAAGTGCAGTGGGAACACACTCGAGGCGAAGTGACAGTGTCAAGTCAGCGGACTAAGCTGTACTCATATCACCTGGGAACTGATAACTGACGATAGGTATAATACCAACCAACAGTCCCCGACGAGTCCTGTCCAGTGTACTCATAACCTAACGAGCACCCGTATACTATCTCAAGTACGACGTACTGACGGCTGTGGGACAGACCGTCTCCCACACTGGGATGAGAAGCGCATACGCTAGTCTACTCCGGAGTATCGATGCCCTGTCTCGATAGTCCAACGACTAGGGACCTATATAAGGATGTGCTTATGGATTACCCAGCCCCCACGAGTGTGAGCGCCATCACAACGCTGGTAATCAAGCAAAGATCCTAAGGGCTCTACTAATATGTATATAAGCGATATGCTAAAAGAAACACATGCACATATTGAAGTAGAGACAAACCAAGTAGCATACTACCATTTCGAGAAAGATTGTATATACAACTGTGAATATCCCAAGCTTCCATCAAGTAATATACAAACTAGTATGATACAGTAATGGCCTCTAGGGCATATACACTAACAATCTCCCACTTGCACTAAGGCCATGTACTGACGTATCGAAGACCTATCATCTCGATCAGCCACTCGAACTGAGTCTGGGGTAGGGCCTTCGTGAGTGGATCTGTAGTGTTGTTCTCCGTATTTACTCTCTTCACCTCGATCTCCTGGCGATCTATGATCTCCCTGATCAGGTGGTACCGCCTCAAAATGTGCCTGGACTTCTGATGGGACCTGGGTTCCTTCGCTAAAGCTATAGCGCCGTTGTTGTCGCAATACAGCGGTATTGGATCAACAATGGTAGGAACCACCTGAAGCTCCGTGAGGAACTTCTTCATCCAAACAGCTTCCTTTGCGGCATCGCAAGCAGCTATGTACTCCGCTTCCATAGTTGAGTCAGCAACGGTCTCCTGCTTGGAACTCTTCCAGCAAACCGCCCCTCCATTGAGGGTAAAGACATAACCCGACATGGACTTGGAGTCATCCTTGTCACTCTGGAAGCTGGAGTCAGCAAAGGCCTCAAGCTGGAGGTCTTTTCCGCCATACACCAAGAACATCTCCTTAGTCCTTCTCAGGTACTTGAGAATGTTCTTTACCGCTATCCAGTGTTTCTCTCCTGGGTTCGACTGATACCGGCTTACAACGCTCAATGCGTATGCTACATCTGGTCTGGTACACAACATCACATACATTATAGAGCCTACCGCAGAAGCGTAGAGTATAATAGACATGCGATCCCTCTCCAAATCAGTCTTGGGAGACATCTCTTTGGAGAGGGTGATCCCGTGACAAGCCGGTAGATTACCGCGCTTGGAATCTTCCTTACTGAATCTTTTCAGTATGGTGTCGATGTACCTTGACTGTGAAAGTCCCAACATCCTCTTAGATCTATCACGATAGATCTGGATCCCCAGAATGTAGTTGGCATCGCCCAGGTCCTTCATGGAGAACCTCTGCGACAAGAATCCTTTGACTGACTGTAGCATAGGAATATCATTTCCTATTAGGAGAATGTCATCCACGTACAAGACGAGGAATACTACAGTTCTCCCTACAATCTTACTGTAAATGCATGGTTCATCTAGGTTTTTGATAAAGTCGAATTCTTTGACAGTATCATCAAAGCAGATGTTCCAACTCCGCGATGCCTGCTTAAGTCCATAGATGGACTTTATCAACTTGCACACTCTACAGCTGCTCCCACTTTGAATGAATCCTTCCGGCTAATCCATATAGACGCACTCTTCCAAATTTCTATTTAGGAAAGCCGTCTTTACGTCCATCTGCCAGATTTCATATTCGTGGAAGGCAGCAATGGAAAGAAGGATCCGAATGGATTTCAGCATAGCCACTGGAGAAAAGGTCTCGTCATTGTCCAAACCAGGTCTTTGACGAAAACCCTTTGCAACAAGTCTAGCTTTATAGGTCTCAACCTGCCCATCTACACCAATTTTCTTTCTGAAGATCCATTTGCAGCCTACGGGTTTTACCCCTTCTGGAGCAAAGTCCAAAGTCCTAACTTTGTTGGTGTACATGGACTCCATCTCGGCCCGCATTACATCCAACCATTTTACCAAGTCGCCGCTCTGGATGGCTTGCTGGAAGCTAGTAGGCCCACCATAATCCATGGTGCAATCCTCTCTATCCCCGTCTATGAGAAAACCGTAGTATCTCTCGGGCGGATGAGACTGCCTACTACTCTTGCGGAGTGGCGCTGGGATGTCCGGTTCTCTTGAAACTTCTGGTTCTTCCAAGCTTTCAGTAATAGCTTGTGGCTCTGGAATTTCTTCCAGTTCTATTGCGCTCCCACTTATCTGATTTTCTAAAAATTCAGTTTCCAAGAAGTGGGCATGCTGAGAAACAAAAACCTTTTGTTCCTCTGCGGAATAGAAAAGATACCCCCTGGAGTTCTTTGGGTATCCCACAAACTTACACAGTACTGAGCATGCCTCGAGCTTGTCCGCATGCTGCTTTTTTACAAAAGCTGGACATCCCCATGTCTTAAGGTACTTGAGACAGGGTTTCTTCCCACTCCACATCTGATATGGGGTGGTAGGCACAGTCTTGGTTGGAGCTTTGTTTAAGAGATATGCAGCTGTTTCTAGCGCATAACCCCAGAAGGATCGCGGCAACTCAGCCTTACTCATCATGGAACAAACCATATCCAATAGGGTTCGATTCCGCCTTTCCGATACACCGTTGTGTTGTGGTGTGTATGGAGGAGTAAGCTGAGAGAGAATTCCATTCTCTTTTAAGTAGCCCAGAAACACGGCACTCAAGTATTCACCACCTCGATCAGATCTCAGTGTCTTGATACTTTTATTTTTCAACTTCATTCTTGTATTCTTGAAATTTCTCAAAGGCCTCGGATTTATGCTTCATCAAGAAGACATGCCCATACCTAGAGAAATCATCTGTGAAAGTAATGAAGTATGAATAACCACTTCACGCATGTGTAGACATTGGACCACACACATCACTGTGTATGAGTCCCAAGAGCTCGCTTGCTCTTTCTCCGTGTCCAGTAAACGGAGTCTTTGTCATCTTTCCCATGAGACAAGATTCACAAGTGGCATAAGACTGATACTCGAACGGATTCAAGTATCCCTCTCTATGTAACTTTGTTAACCGTGTCTCATTAATGTGACCAAGTCTACAATGCCATAAGAAAGCCTGATTTGTTTCCGGAGACTTTCTTTTAAGTGTGTTCTGGACACTGAAGATCTGAGCTTGATTCAATACGTATATACCGTTTTGTAATGTACCTGACCCAATCAGAACTTGATTTAGGTGGATGTTAACTACATCGCTTACAAAAGTAAAATCATATCCTTCCTTAGAAATTAAGGATACAGATATGATATTACAAGTCGCACCTGGTACATAAAAACAGTTATGCAGAATCAATATCTGCCCAGTTGTCAGTCCTAGATGATATTCCCCTACGAATTCAGCATACATGCTCATTCCGTTAGCAACCCTGAGAGTCATATCACCTTTCCTGATAACCCTACGGTTTCTCAGAGCCTGTAACGAATTACAGATATGAGATCCTGATCCGGTATCCAATACCCAAGAAGTAGGGTTAACTGACATACAGTTCTCTATTACAAACACACCCGAAGCCGAAGCCATAACATGCTTCGAATTCTGGCTACTGGCTTTGCAAGCCCTGCAATCCTTCTGCCCATGTTCATTCCCGTAACAATAGGAATATCCCTCTTTTACTGCATCCATTCCTGAAACTTCTGCCTTTCTCTTTCTTTCTACTTCCTTGGTTTCCTTCAGGGTAATAGGTAGAGACTGTTGAACTAAGTCAGCATCTGACCCGTTCTTCAACGTGGTCTTCAGGTCTGAGAGCTCAAAAGAGCTGGTCACTGTAAGGACGTTGCCCCCTACAGATGACCCGATAGCCAACCTCGCTGGAAGCAATTCGTTCGAGGTCTCATATCTTGCGATACGAGATTGCTCTCCATATAAAACTTTGTTATAGAGGAAGATAGAAGCTGAGTCCATCTTCTCGTGCTGCCTCTGGTATATACCATCAACTGAGGCTAACACGAGGCACTTGGCTTTCGCACAGTCTTCTTCCGATGTCCTACGGATATCAATATCCATGACAGGGGAAACTGGACCTGAGACGGCAGGGGTTGGATCTGTCAAGAGGTGTCCCAGCTTGTCCTGGGCAATGGACATCTGGACAGACCTTTGCCAGTCATAACAGTCAGATTCAGTCATTTTATTATCTAGATGTAACCTAGGTGCGGTCATTTGGTCGCTGCAATTAAGAGAGAGAGAAGAAAACACTTAGCATGATGCTCTTGCAAGTTTAGATTGGTTTTTAATTTATCTAAACAGGATGGCTCCCACTGTCTCTCGAATCCCTCCTCAAACCACAAAGGAAGAATTAGTCGGGATCTTTCTCACCGTACAATACTTGCTTAACCGTTCAGCCAGGCCAGTGTCGGTACTTCGAGGGAGGTTTTCCAACGTTTTCGCGAAGTTCCTTAATTTAAGAACCTCTTTTCCCTGGGGGCGTAGCCCCGCTAACACCTTTCTAGACACCTACTAGGTTTATAGCATTGATCGTTAAGTGAGAGTTTTCCCGAGGAGTAGCATATACTCACAGTAGGATCGGGATCCAAATATCATCGCGTGATAAAACCGAAGGAATCCTACCAGAATTATCACACTCCAAATGGTATGCAGCGCTAGCAAGTTTCAGTACTTATGAAACTCCCGATGTGGATTTTTGCCCCATGCTCTTATGACCTTGACGAAGGTCAACAAATCATAAGTCACATGTCAAGTTCTACCCGTCATTATCCAGGTTAATTTGAACCCACCCGTACATACCCTTGACGAAGGTCAACAAGGTAGTACGACTGTCCCAAACCAACGCATCTATCTATACTACATATGAACACCCAACAGCTACCAATCACTATGCCTTGACGAAGGTCAACAAACATAGCTTGAATACTATTGAATATCCACACGAAATGACGGAGGGATACGAATGGTTTTGGCGAAACCGTGAACGTAGTGAACTTGATATAATCGATGGAACGAGATAGCTTTTAAAAGGAGTGGTTCAAGCTCCGCATTTAAAAGTTTAGTTTTGAAAAGAACCGAGTGGTTTTCAAAGTGTTCCAATCGACTTTTACTTAGTTTATTTTCTTGCATTAGTTCTTTTAATGCGTCCCATCATTTAATCCTACCATTGCAGAAAACAACCAAAATATGACGTACGCTTATGCCATTCGCATTCGCCACGGGGCCCCGTCATCACCCGTTAGGTTACTTAACTAACGACAGAGCGGGGGCTGGGCTAGCGCGGCTGTAAAGCATAAGCAATGCCTAAATAGTTATCATATATAAATATATAGCAATGATAGACATTACAGATCACAGATGAATACATTGGATATACTAGGAATCCGCAATCCGTTCGAGCCTGCAACGAAAAGCGGATTACACGGTCGCGGTGAATAGCCAATACCCCACCCAAGACCCCTACGGGTGCGGCAAACTACCCGCCAAGTACCCGAAGCGAAGCAACCTCCCTCAACACCGTGAGTAGGCCACTCGGCCCTTCGAGATACCCGGTAGTTTGTGCACCCCCTCCATGGGTCTATCCTAGGAGCAAAAACAGTAAAAAGAATTATACAATGACGGCTACAACCCCGACCCGGTTGTGCGGCCAAACAAATAATATTGCATCAATTTACATATTACAATGAATGAAAGAAAAAGAAACACTCATCTCACATCCACCCTGGCTATTCACCCGCGACAATCCAACGCATTCATATACACATACCATCATCAAACACAGATCACAGATATGTATAACCCCGACTAATCGACATATAGCGATTAGCCGACGTTCAATACATATAAACATCACAGATATAACCCTTTAGTCAAAGTGTAGTGAAGTCCGATCAAAAATACGGATTTATAGGCCCCCAAAAACAAATTTCTTTTCTGGAAAACCTGGGCACATATAAACCATCTTAAAAATCCCAAAACCAAGCCAGAAGAACACTGCACCAAACTCGACCCAGAACCGAGTCAACTCGGCCGCGGTTGCGCGGCAATAGCTTGCTATTGCCGCGGAACCGCGGCGCTTTGATCGATTCACTGGACCGGGTTTGGTGAGTTTCTTAACAAAACCCTGAGATGATTTTTGGAGTATGATTTATTTTATTTTGAACAGGAAAAATTTTAACAGAAAGTTAGGGCTTTGATATTTTGGGTTTTCGATTTTTCCTATCAAACTTCCATACACTTTTACTACCTAGCTAGTTTATGTTTAGTTAGGCTCTGATACTACTGTAAGTCCACGTTGCCCACCCCGGTGTTTGCGGGGAGGCGGAAAACGGAATAAAAATCGGATTTTTATCACTTTAGGCAACATGGACTAGACAAAGAAGGATCTTTGCTAAACAAAAACAAGCTAAAGCTAACTAGAAACTAGCTAAAGGGTAGAATGGTTATACCTAGGGCTTTATGTCCTTCTCTCCTTGCTCCTTGGAGTAGTAGAAAGGGGTCACCTTTGTCGTCTTCTCACGTCGAAGAAAGATCCACCCGAAAGCCTCAACCTTTGGCTTCAACTCCAAGCTAGAAGTAACTAGGGTGCTAGAAGTGCTAATCCTAGAACCCTAGATGAGAGTAGAGATTATCAAGAAGTGGTTTTTCTCAAGCTCAAGTGTTTCTCAACACATGAGAGGGGAGAGCTTGAGGAAGAGGAAGAACAAGAGAGAGAAAGTAAATGATAGAATGAGAGAATTATGAAGCATTCTCACATATATGTGTGAATTATTATAAATTGATAATTAGTAAGATAATTGTCATGGCTTAATCAAGACATGACCATTATCATTTCATATTTAATGCTAATTGCAAGGATCAAAGAGCATCTTTTATATGAAATGATGATGGTCAACATGTCAACTAAGGTCAACAAGTCAAGATAGTCAAATGGTCAACAACCATAACCATACACAATTATATTAAACTAATATCAATTAACCATAATACACACATAAGCATTAGGGTTAATAAAATGACAATGGTCATTAACCCTAATCAAAACCCCCTTCCTCCGTCTCAAGCAACTGTGCATACACACCCGTATTCGTGATCCGAGGAACACGAATACAAAGAGATAAAACCAATCCCAAATCATATACTAGGATCCGGCTTAAACCAAAGCCCGCTAGTATAAGCTGTCCGGACAGCAAACGTGCACAAGTGCGCGGATGTGAACGAACCCTGTCGCAAAACCATGCGACCTCTACTCATTTTGCCTAAAGGCGAATAGCTCTCTGTGTGGGACTCGAAAGACTCGACACTACGCTGGCAGTGGGTTTAACCACAGACCGCAAGCGGCACTAGCTGTACGTAACGTTCCCCAGGTAGATGCCGATAAGAAGACTAATGAGGTGACCCCATCTGAACTCCTACTGAGCCTGTATGTGACAGTCTCCGTACAGTCCGGTCTGTTCGTCTGATACATCGCATGGCGGGCCTAGGAGGGCGGTGAACGTCAGTCCCCTAATAGCGGTACAAGTCGTGTCGGAGTGTAGCCCAGAACACCCTGAGATAACACTGGAAACCTACCAGTATATCTCGCTTGCCCTGGCCAAGGACTACTTGTGTAATGGCTCTCCTGGACACAGCGCGATGTCAACCCCCAATACCGGGAGAGACGAATCCCGTCTAACCGTCACTGCCTCCAAGTGCTTCGGGACTGCACCCAAAAACTACCTGTTTGCACGACTCCTTTGAGCCGTGGTAGGGTAGTAATCAAAGTGCAGTTGGAACACACTCGAGGCGAAGTGACAGTGTCAAGTCAGCGGACTAAGCTGTACTCATGTCACCTGGGAACTGATAACTGACGATAGGTATAATACCCACCAACAGTCCCCGATGAGTCTTGTCCAGTGTACTCGTAACCTAACGAGCACCCGTATACTATCTCAAGTACGACGTACTGACGGCCGTGGGACAGACCGTCTCCCACACTGGGATGAGAAGCGTATACGCTAGTCTACTCCTTAGTATCGATGCCCTGTCTCGATAGTCCAACGACTAGGGACCTGTATAAGGATGTGCTTATGGATTACCCAGTCCCCACGAGTGTGAGCGCCATCACAACGCTGGTAATCAAGCAAAGATCCTAAGGGCTCTACTAATATGTATATAAGCGATATGCTAAAAGAAACACATGCACATATTGAAGTAGAGACAAACCAAGTAGCATACTACCATTACGAGCAAGATTGTATATACAACTATGAATATCCCAAGCTTCCATCAAGTAATATACAAACTAGTATGATACAGTAATGGCCTCTAGGGCATATACACTAACAGTTTTGAACCCATGTTATTTTGTACCAAGTATGCTTTGTAATATAATATCTGTTTCTTTGTTAGACAATGAAGGATATAATTTTGTATTGCAGAACAATGTTATGAACATTCACCTGAATCAAATGTTGGTTGGGTATGGTACACTTAATAACGGGATATACGTCCTAAATCAACACACAGTTTTCAGTATACAACACACTAATAAAAGAAAACTTTCTGAATTAAATGAAGCTTTTCTTTGGCACTGTAGACTTGTCATATTAACGAAACAAGACTAAACAAGTTACACAAAGATGGATATTTAAACTCTTTTGAATATAAATCTTATGCGACTTGCCAGTCTTGTATCAAGGGTAAAATGACCAAAACTCCGTTTACCAGACACGGAGAAAGAGCTACCGAGCTCCTAGGACTCATACATAGTGATGTATGTGGTCCAATGTCTACACAGGCTAGAGGCGGTTTTTCATACTTCATTACGTTCACTGACGATTTCTCAAGATTCGGTCATGTATTTTTTTATTAAAACACAAGTCCGAAGCTTTCGAGAAATTCATTGAATATAAACAAGAAGTAGAAAAACAAACCGGCTTCAGTATCAAGCTGCTTCGATCAGATCGAGGTGGAGAATATCTCAGTACAGAATTTGCAAACTTCCTAAAAAAGAATGGGATTCTCTCTCAGCTCACTCATCCTTACACACCACAGCACAACGGTGTGTCAGAACGACGGAATCGGACCCTATTAGATATGGTCCGTTCCATGATGAGTGATGCTGAGTTACCTGTCTCGTTTTGGGGACATGCATTAGAGACTGCAGCGTTTCTACTGAACAGGGTCCCAACCAAAACCGTGTCTACCACGCCATATGAGATATGGCATAGGAAGAGACCTTATCTTAAGAGAATTAAGATTTGGGGTTGCCCGGCCTATGTCAAAAAGCAGAATCCGGACAAACTCGAGACACGGTCAGTCATGTGTAAATTTGTAGGATATCCAAAGAATTCTTATGGATATCTATTCTACCACAAAGAGGAACAAAAAGTGTTTGTTACTCAGCATGCTACATTCTTGGAAAAAGAGTTTTTCGCAGATAAAAATGATGGCAAGGTGGTGGATCTAGAAGAGGTTCTAGAGACATAAACTACAAATGACGATTTGGTTGAACCGGCTGTTGCAATAGAAACTGAGGAACCGCGGCCACTCCGTAGGTCTGGTAGGACTTCTCGCCCACCGGAGAGGTACTACGGTTTCCTCATTGATGGTGACGGAGAAGACTGCATCATGGATGATGATGATCCTACCAGTTTTCAGCAAGCTATCACGAGTGGAGACTCTGTGAAGTGGCAGGATGCCATGAGATCTGAAATGGAGTCTATGTACACCAACAAAGTATGGACTTTGGACGTTGTACCCCCTGGGGTAAAACCTGTGGGGTGTAAATGGATCTTTAAAAGAAAGATTGGTGTAGATGGGTAGGTGGAGACCTATAAGGCAAGACTTGTGGCGAAGGGTTTTCGTCAAAGACCAGGTTTGGACTATGACAAGACTTTTTCTCCCGTAGCCATGCTTAAATCCATTCGGATCCTACTTGCTATTGCTGCTCACTACGATTATGAAATCTGGCAGATGGACGTTAAAACAGCATTTCTAAATGGACATTTAGAAGAATGCGTTTATATGGATCAGCCAGAGGGCTTCATTGACAGTGGGAGCAGCGGGAAAGCATGTAAATTGCTTAAATCCATATATGGGCTAAAGCAGGCATCACGGAGTTGGAACATCTGTTTCGATGATGTCATCAAAGAGTTTGATTTCATCAAAAATCCAGATGAACCTTGTGTTTATAAGAAGACTGTAGGGAGAGCTGTCACATTCCTCGTATTGTACGTGGACGATATTCTTCTGATAGGAAATGATATTCCTATGCTACAGTCGGTCAAATCATTCTTATCACTAAGGTTCTCCATGAAGGACCTGGGTGATGCCACATACATTCTGGGCATAAGGATCTATAGGGATAGATCCAAAAGGTTATTGGGATTGTCCCAAACCAGGTGCATCAACACCATCCTAAAAAGGTTTAGTATGGAAGACTCCAAGCGGGGTGCCTTACCCGCTTGTCATGGGGTCATTCTCTTCAAGGACTCTTGCCCAAAGACCGATGAAGAGAGAGCTCGCATGAGCGTTATACCCTATGCTTCGGCAGTAGGATCTATAATGTATGCGATGTTATGTACACGTCCAGATATAGCTTATGCACTTAGTGTTGTAAGCAGGTATCAATCCAACCCAGGGGAGAATCACTGGACAGCTGTGAAGAACATTCTTAAGTACTTACGAAGGACTAAAGAATTGTTCTTGGTGTATGGTAATGGAGATCTCCAAATGGAGGCCTTTACCGATTCGAGCTTCCAGAGCGATAAGGACGACAAAAAATCTATCTCTGGGTTTGTATTTACCCTCAATAGAGGGGCGGTAAGTTGGAAGAGTTCCAAACAGGATACCGTTGCAGACTCTACGATGGAAGCTGAGTACATTGCTGCGAATGATACCGCCAAGGAAGCCGTCTGGATGAAGAAGTTCTTCTCGGAGCTAGGAGTTGTTCCAACCATTATTGATCCAATACCTTTGTATTGTGACAATAATGGGGCTATGGCGTTGGCCAAGGAGCCCAGGTCCCATCAGCGGTCCAGACACATCCTGAGGCGCTTTCATTTGATCCGGGAGATAGTAGATCGCCGTGAGATCGAGATTAAGAGAGTAGACACAAAGAATAACGCCGCGGATCCATTCACCAAGGCCCTCCCTCAGCCGCAGCATGAGCGACTTTTTGAGATGTTGGGTATGAGATACGCCAATAAATGGCCTTAGTGCAAGTGGGAGATTGTTGGATATATGTATGCCCTAGAGGCCATTATGTGATAGTGGATGTATTTATACATGTATATATATTCAGTGTACATTCTTGCTCGACATGATAGTATGCTATCTGTTTCTTCTTTATCTGACATGTTGATTTGATCATGTTTTTATTCATTCATACATGTTGATAAAGCCCTGAGGATATCGGCTTGACTACTGTGATTATGATGGAGATCATACTAGTGGGACATCTGTAGTTTATATGCATATCCTGGAATGTCCCTAGTCGTAGGTATATCGAGACGGGGCATTGATATACCAGAGTAGACTAGCATATATGATACTAGACCCATACGATGGGCGATGAATGTTCCCACATTCATCGATGTTTGACATCGAGATCATATACGGGTGCTCAGTGGTGACTGGGTACACTGGACGGACTCACCGAGAACTCCTATATGGAATTATATCTATCGTCGGATAGCAGTTCTCAGGTGACACTGGTGCAGGTTGCTGGAGATAGTGCCCTCAAAGTCAATTATTGGATCGCAGGTACGTGATTGCAATGATTGAGGCATGACCTATACCGATATGACAGTCTTGCTCGAGATGATAGTATGCTATCTGGTTTGTCTTTATCATCGTATACATGCTTTAGTTCGCTATTGCATGATTGATAGAGCCCAAAGGATTCTGCTTGACAGCCAGCAGTATGATGGTGATCATATACGTGGGAGCTGGGGTCTATAAGCACATCCTTAAAGTGTCCCTAGTCATGGGAGTTTTCGAGATAGGGCATAGATGCTCCAGAGTAGACTAGTGTATACAGTCGAGACCCCGACGAGGGGCGATGGCCGGTCTCACAAGCCATTGGTGTCAGTTTGATCACCTAAGATGTATACATGTGCTCATTGAGTTATGAGTACACCGGACAGGACTCGCCGGGAACAAGCTAGTTGGTATTATACATATCGTCAGATAGCAGTTCCCTGGTGACATGTGTACAGGTTAGTTCATTGACCTGAGATCTTCGTTTGTCTCATGTGAGTTCCCACTGTGCTTTGATTACTACCCTACCACGCTCAAAGGAGTTGTGCAAACAGGTTTTAGTTGGGTACAGTCCCGAGCCACATTGGAGGCAAGTGAGCGGATCGTCGGGGATTCGTCTCTCCCGGTATTGGGGGTTGATGTCACGCAGTGCACGGATGGCCATCACTAGGAATCCTCGGCCGAGGTAGTGGAGAATTACTGATTTGGATCAGTAGTTTCTCAGGTGGTGATGGGCTTCATGCCGACACGATTTATCGCATTATTAGGGGTCTGACTTTATCACCCCCCTAGACTTGATATGCGATACTCTTTAGACGAATGGACCGGACTGTATATACATTGTCACTATCAGGCTCAGTAGGGTTTATAGATGAGTTCGCTCGTCAGCTTCCTTTCCAATCAATACATAGGCAAAACGTTACGTGCAGCTTGTACCTCTGATGTGCTAGTGGTTATACCCAGTGCCAGTGTGTTGATGAGTCATTAGAGTCCCCTACAGAAACTTTCCCAAGTTCGGGTGAAACGTTGTAGAGGCCGTATGGTGATATGGCAAGGTTCGGAAAAAGCACGTGCGTTTTCGCACGTGTCGTTTTTCGGGCAGATAATACTGGTAGGCTTTGGTTTAAGCTGGAACCCAGTATTATACTGTGTAGATATAATATCTTTGTCTCAATTGCATTTGTATTCGGTCGTAATACAAATGCGGGTATGTTTATACTGATACGGGGTTATCCTGAAATTCGTTTCAGGATCACTTTTGGAAGTTGCCAGTTTCCAGTTTTCTATCAGCCGTATTTTGACATTCGGTTAAATGCGGATTTATCTTTTCTTGATGAGGTGGGTCAGTGTTTCTAGAAGGTTCTAGAGAGGGTGACAAGGCTAGTGAGTCATTTGGTCATTAATGATTCATTTAATGACAAGGTGACTAGGTTAATTGTGATTGGTTTGCTTAATTGCTTTCATACTAGGTGTCATGGTGATTCATCATCTCTTTAATCTTGTGGTCACCTCCTAGCTCCTACACTCACCTCCCTCCTCTCCTATAAGTGGCCGGCCACCCCCTTGTGGATTGGACATGGTTGTTGTTTGAAAAGATTAAGGATTTTGGTTCATGGAAATTGATATACTTCATTTCTCATTTCGTATCGATCCAAAAGGCAACTTCATTAACCGTTCGTCCATAGCCTTGGACGTAATGAGACAAAGTGTTCTACTCATTCTCTACTTCATCTTGGTCGTCTCTTTTAGCAAACTTGACGATCGAGTTGCCTAGGTTCAGAGGCGGGAGCCCGTTTAAAGATCCGTCGACGTGGTGCCACCTGGACGACAAGATTGGAGATTTAGGAGATCGGAGCAGCCGCAACAAAGCGTGGGATGATGGTTAAAGACCGAAGGACTCGGATCATTCGGTATAACGTTTCTACCCCTTTGTAGTTTGTTAGTTTAGCTTTAATGGTATATCCGGGTTACGGTACACGATAGCGCCAGTTTCATTAAAAGTTTTTGTTCCGCATTTGGCGTCTGTTTAGACGGCCGGGGTGCTACCGTGGACTTACAGTGGTATCAGAGCCTCACCATTAAGCTATACTAACTTGTGCTAACGTGTTTAAAATATCGATCGAATGGATTTTCAAAAATCGCAATTTTCCAAGTTCACAGTTTCTGTCGATTTTAAATGATGTCCTAAAATTATTTTTCATATCACAGAAGACTGAGCAGGTATTTTTAAGCACTCCGAGAAAATTTGGGCAACTGATCCCTCATTACGACCGCGGAATCACGGCCATTCTATGGGAGCAGTGCTCCAAATTTTCCAGAGAGCTTAATTTAGGGAAATTGTGGATTTTGGTATATTCTTTTGGGCCCAGTTTTTTATTACTGTACACCAGTTGTTCGTGGGGCCCACTTCGGGAAATTTAGTCGATCGAAATTTTAAATTTGTTAGTATGCAGTATTTACATTATATCTCCGACCGGGAATGTCATTTGATCGGTAAACCGCGTCTGATTGCTATAGTTCTTTTAGACGGGTTTGCGAACGTGACATTCGCGTTGATGTTCTGTGTTGTGCTGTATTGTTGCGGATATGTCGTGGTGGATAGCAGGATGCAATGATAGTGTAGTTTGGATTTATTTGTACATTTGTTATTGCGGGGCGAGCGTCCAACATGTGGACTGCCGTTACTGCCTGTTTGTATAATATTCTTTTGGGGCACGACCGGGTCGAGGTCGATGTACCTGTTGTACATATTTTTATTTCTGTACTAGGATTATCCCGTGAAGGAGTGCATGGATAGCCGGGTTCTAGAGGGCAATGGGTCCGTATCTCACGGCTTTGAGAGGCAAAAGGGCCTCACTCTAGAATTGGCAGACTATTCGCCGCACTCGTAGGGGGTACAGGTTGACCCAAGGAGGGGTGCTGAATTTACCGAATTCTGTGAAGTGCCGGGTGTTCCATTCACTATGCTGTGGGGGACTACCTCGCTTCAGGTTTTGGCGGGTTACTTGCCACACCCGTAGGGGTCTAGGTTTCATTGCACAAGCTATCCACATGACCAGGGGAACGTCAGGTTTCAGCAGCGGCTCTGTGAAACCCGGGGATCCCAGATTATCTGTATTGTTCTGTGATGCTTATTACTTTTTTCTGTAATGTTGCATATTATCACGCCTGGAGCGATTACTGTATATTGGTATATATACTATTAGATGTTGTATATGTTTTACACCCGCGCTAGTCCAGCCCCCGTTCTGTCGTTAGTTAAGTAACCTAACGGGTTATGACGGGACCCAGTGGTGAATGCGGATGGCATATACGTACATTATATTTCGTTCTTTTCTGGTGTGATTGATTGATGGGACTGCATTGATTCTTATCAACGCAAGGATACAAACAAACCTGTATTTGATGTTGTTGGAACCAATTTTAAAAGGTGTTATTACAAAGATGTTTCCTTTTGTTTTGCATAGTGATATTCAGTTGGAATATCCTGCACCTCATTCGACGAGGCAAGGGCTGATATCCCTTCACCGGGAAAAACCCCTTGGGTAGAAGTTTACGTCAGGGTGATAACTTCAATATAGTCGATTATAAGTTGATTTGCATCGCGGTATTCAGTTGGAATATCCTGCACCTCATTCCACGAGGAAAGAGCCGAGATCCCTTCACCGGGAGTGACCTCTTTAGCAAAGGTTTTTCGTTACTATATTTTTATAAAAAGCTATAAGGTTCCTTCAACGAGATCAAGTTCATTACGTTAAAGGGTTTTCACCAAAAACTAGCCGTAGCCCTCCGTCATTTCTTATGGATGGTCAGTAGTATTCAAGCTATGTTTGTTGGCCCTTAGTCAAGGCATAGTGTTTGGTAGCTGCTGGGTATTCATTTGTAGTATAGATAAATGCGTTGGTTTGGGACAGTCGTATTACTTTGTTGGCCCTTAGTCAAGAGTATGTACGGGTGGGTTCAAATCAACCAGGACAGTGACGGGAAGAACTTGACATGTGACTTATGATTTGTTGTCCCTTAGTCAAGGTCATAAGAGCATGGGGCAAAAATCACATCGGGAGTTTCAAACATAAAGCAAACTTGCCAGGCATGCGCATACCTTCTGGAGTGTGATAACTTGAGTGGCTTCCATCAAGTTATCATGCGATGATAGTTGGATCCCGATTCTCACTGATGAGTTAGTTTACTCTTCGGGTGATCCCGACTAATTCTTCTTTCAGGTTTGGAGGAGAATTTGAGATTACAGTGGGAGGTTTCCTGATTAGATAAATTGATAACCATTCTGATCTAGGTTAGAGTGCACGCAGTGTGTTTCTTTTCTCTCTCTCTCTCTTTGGCAGCGACCTTTGACCGACCCTAGAATATGACTCAGTGACCAAGTTGACCGAACCTTCTTAAAATACTGGCTTTTGGATTGTCTATAGTTACATAAGTCATTGCCGCTCCTTCTTTTACCATTTGTATTTCTCAGAACACCCCGTATTACTACGGATATCCACTTCCATTGGATAGATCCATCGTATGGTTATATACGAACTCGAAGGGACTTTTTCGAGGATGGATCCAGGTTCAGGAGAAATAGAATTAGTTTATTCAGTTGTCTTTTATTATCACGTTCTCTCAGGTTGCGAGAGCTCCTTGGTTTAGGAGAGTACACCTATTACGCTTATTGGATAGTCTTATTCCAAACCATAGGCTGGTGCCGAAAGGTAGGGAATGAAGAAAACCAATTAGCCTAAGTAGGGTGTACAGAAGGTAATAGCTAAAGACAAAATAAAGGGATTAGAAAGAGGGCAAAGTAAATTGCGACTGTTATCATTCACGACCAAACCAAATACTTCATCACCACTCCTATTTCACCTTTGTTTTTTCCCAGTTCGGGAGAAATAGAATAAAGTATTATTCAGTTATCTTTTATCATCACCTTCTCTCAGGTTACGAGTACTCCTTGGTTTAGGAGGGTACACCTATTATGCTTACTGGATAGTCTTCTTCCAAACCATAGGCTGGTGCCGAACGATAGGGAAGGAAGAAAACCATTTAGCTTAAAGGGGTGTACAGAAGGAAATGAATAAAGACAAATAAAGGGATTTGGAGAGATGGCAAAGGAAATATACAGTTAAAGTCATGAATTGAATTATGGAAGAGGCATTACTAAAAATACCAGGAAACCCCTACGAAACATTTTTCATGTTTCAGTTTCACTATGCATTGTTAATTGTAAACTGATTTCCCGATTACATACTTACTCCAGGGTATGTATTTACTAGGTTTCATTCTCATATCTGTATGGTTTTACAGATGATGAGTAGGAGTAAGTTATTGGGAATTAGGTAATCATCCTCATTATATCGGAATTCGTTGTAATTTGTGATATTTGAGGAAATCGCCTGGGTACAGTTTTCAACCTACGATGCACAGGTTTTGAGTTATTCAACTCGGCGGACTTATACAGAGTATTGTATGTTGTCCAGTGTCCGTCAGGACAAAGGGGTAGGTCCTCGTACTATGTTCTATTTACTTGTGACTTCTCTAGTTTTATGACAAGTGTTTCGTAGAAATACAATGTCTAAATTTTGAGAAGTTGTGGGTATAAGAATAAAGTAGAGAACCAGGTATCACAAGTATCGGGATTCTTCAAAGAAATTGAAGATGTAGATTCTTGTGATTGGTATTCAGATGATGGTAATGGTTTTGAGAAACTTGTTTCTCTTTCGGGTTACTCATAATTGGATGGATTCCTAAGTTAAGTAATGCTGATTAACCTCTCTCCATTAAGTAGTTATGCGCTGGAGACAGCTGCATGATTTGAATCTGGTTCCAATTAAATTAGTGCATCTGTTTCTATATTGGATATAAATGGTTCATATCTTAACGATGTTAAGGTAAGGGGAGTTGTCCAGCTTATGCTTAAAACCAGACACTGGATAACTCAAGGCACGTTTCTGTAATGGCTGTTTGTGGGTTACCCTCGCTTTGATGAGGGTTGACATTTCAACCATTTGGAAGATCAATAGTGATATTGTTCTAGACTCGCCACAGTTTTTATTAAAATGGACTTTTTCAGAAAACAGTAGTGGGAGTATGGTAGAACTGGAAGTGATTCCAGAACCGCAAACGATTACGGAAAATTTAATAGGACCTATATATTCAATCAGGTTTGACATTCCAATAGCCACTCCATAGATATGGTGGGTAACCTCAGACACCCGAGAGGTACTCAGGTAGCCTCAAGGACGGTGACAGGGAGGTTCTTGTTTACCCAGACTTGACAGTACTGTTGTTCCAGACTATAAGACCCGGCAAGAGGATAAGTATAACGTCGTTCTAAACTAGCTTTAGAAGTATACATAGATATTATTCTGCCATAGGGTTATCATAGTCAGTGGGAGCAACGGAAGTATAGTGGACAAGTAGCTTATGTCGATTTATAGACTTCAGCAGTTATAGCGGAGAAAGATCATCTAATTTTGACGAGACAGTCATGGTTTTGACTTCATCAGAATAGGGGATGAAACTGTTAAGAAGGTAGTAGGGTGTGATATCCTAGTATTTGGATGACATACACAGAGTAGGAAGTAAAATTCCTATACTACGATCGGTTGTACTTTGGTCGTCACACAGTTGTTTCTCCACAAAGGATATGGATTTAATATCAGACATTCTGGTTACTAGATCTATGCTTTTAGATCTAGATTTGGGTAGTTTCCCAGTGTGGGTACTTTGACAGTATTCTAATAGTATTTTAGAATATATGACTCCTGGCATGGTGGTGTACCTGCAGGTGATGGAGTCACCCTCTCTAAAGGTGTCTTATAGACTAAAGTAGAGAGGGCTGTGCATGATTGGCAGATCACTTGCTTAGGCAATTGAGTCAACCATGAGATGTCAAGTACCACACGAGATGTTGTTTTTTGCACTAGATGCGATAAGTTTATATTAATCCAATCCTGGAGAAACATAAGGAAGCAGTTTTAGAACATAAGTGCATGTTCTACGGATTTGATGACAACAGCCTCCTTCGGGAAACAGTTATCATTCCAGGCCTCCAAGGTGACATGGATGACAGAGTGATTGTCAAAGTTATAGTTTTTCCTCTGACGAGGGACAATATTATGGACAGGTGGTCCAAGAGGATACTGTGGGAGGCATGGTGCTGGATACTGATTAGGTTCAGTTACCGATACAGTCTAAGAAGTTTGGGTTTGAAGTTCATTTATGAACTATGTCTCATCAGACATTCAGACATATTCTAAGACAGGTATTACTCGATTCGGGAGATGGTTTTCTCCACGAAGTTGAGATTAAGAGAGACATAGAAAGAAACATCAGGGCGGAGCCACTCACTGAGGCTATTTCTCGAACACAAGAGTTTTACAAACTAGCTTTGTGAAACTGATTAGTAGAGGAGTTGGATGTTCGGTATCACACGGGCTGTGAGTATGCGACATCGCAATAATTAGCCTTGAGTGCAAGTGGGAGATTGTTGGAGATAGAGCCCTCAAAGTCAATTATTGGATCGCAGGTACGTGATTGCAATGATTGAGGCAGGACCTATACCGATATGACAGTCTTGCTCGAGATGATAGTATGCTATCTGGTTTGTCTTTATCATCATATACATGCTTTAGTTCGCTATTGCATGATTGATAGAGCCCATAGGATTCTGCTTGACAGCCAGCAGTATGATGGTGATCATATACGTGGGAGTTGGGGTCTATAAGCACATCCTTAAAGTGTCCCTAGTCGTGGGAGTTTTCGAGACAGGGCATCGATACTCCAGAGTAGACTAGTGTATACAGTCGAGACCTCGACGAGGGGCGATGGCCGGTCTCACAAGCCATTGGTGTCAGTTTGATCACCTAAGATATATACAGGTGCTCATTGAGTTATGAGTACATCGGACAGGACTCGCCGGAAACAAGCTAGTTGGTATTATACATATCGTCAGATAGCAGTTCCCTGGTGACATGTGTACAGGTTAGTTCATCGACCTGAGATCGTCGTTTGTCTCATGTGAGTTCCCACTGTGCTTAGATTACTACCCTACCACGCTCAAAGGGGTTGTGCAAACAGGTTTTAGTTGGGTACAGTCCCGAGCCACATTGGAGGAAAGTGAGCGGATCGTCGGGGATTCGTCTCTCCCGGTATTGGGGGTTGATGTCGCGCAGTGCACGGATGGCCATCACTAGGAATCCTCGGCCGAGGTAGTGGAGAATTACTGATTTGGATCAGTAGTTTCTCAGGTGGTGATGGGCTTCATGCCGACACGATTTATCGCATTATTAGGGGTCTGACTTTATCCACCCCCCTAGACTCGATATGCGATACTCTTTAGACTAATGGACCGGACTGTATGTACATTGTCACTGTCAGGCTCAGTAGGGTTTATAGATGAGTTCGCTCGTCAGCTTCCCTTCCAATCAATACATAGGCAAAACGTTACGTGCAGCTTGTACCTCTGACGTGCTAGTGGTTATACCCAGTGCCAGTGTGTTGATGAGTCATTAGAGTCCCCCACAGACACTTTCCTAAGTTTGGGCGAAACATTGTAGAGGCCGTATGGTGATATGGCAAGGTTCGGAAAAAGCACGTGCGTTTTCGCACGTGTCGTTTTTCGGGCAGATAATACTGGTAGGCTTTGGTTTAAGCCGGAACCCAGTCTTATACTGTGTAGATATAATATCTTTGTCTCAGTTGCATTTGTATTCGGTCGTAATACAAATACGGGTATGTTTATACTGATACGGGGTTATCTTGAAATTCGTTTCAGGATCACTTTTGGAAGTTGCCAGTTTCCAGTTTTCTATCAGCCGTATTTTGACATTCGGTTAAATGCGGATTTATCTTTTCTTGATGAGGTGAGTCAGTGTTCTAGAAGGTTCTAGAGAGGGTGACAAGGCTAGTGAGTCATTTGGTCATTAATGATTCATTTAATGACAAGGTGACTAGGTTAATTGTGATTGGTTTGCTTTAATTGCTTTTATACTGTTAGTTTTGTATATGCCCTAGAGGCCATTGTTGTACATATGATGTATATTATAATGGATGCTTGGATATATATAGAGATGACTTTCTTGCTCGTCATGATAGTATGCTATTTGGTTTCACTTTATCTTAACATGTTGACTTGTATTAGTTTACCGTTTTTCTCTTACATGTTGATAAAGCCCTTAGGATCTGTACTCGACTATTGGGACTATGATGAGATCATACTAGTGGGGCCGCGGTAGTCGATGAGTACATCCTATAACTGTTCCTAGTCGAGGGTATATCGAGACAGGGCATCGATACACCAGAGTAGATTAGCGTATACGCATCTTGACCCATATGATGGGTGATGGATGATCCTATATCCATCGGTATTTGACATCAGAGATGGTGTACGGGTGCTCAGTGGAGACTGGGTACACTGGACGGACTCGCCGAGAACTCCCAGATGGTGATATACCACACGTCAGATGGCAGTTCTCCGGTGACACTGGTACAGGGTAGTCTGTAGACCCGAGATCGTCATGGAGTCTTGTGTGATTCCCACTGTGCTTTGATTTCCACCTTACCACGTCCAAGAGGGCGTGCAAAACGGTGGCTTTTGGGTATAGTCCCGAATCACATGGAGGCAATGAGCGATAGGAGGGGATTCGTCTCTCCCGGTATAGGGAGTTGATGTTGTGCTGTGTTCGATTGGCTATAACTGGAAGTCCCTGGCCAGGGCTGATATAGAGATTTACTGGTAAGTGTTACTAGTAGTTTCTCGACCCGTTATGAGCCACACATCGACACGACTTATCGGTTACTGGGGTCTGACGTATACCACCCCTAGACTTGATATGCGACATATCAGACGAACAGACCGGAATGTACGGGAGTGTTACTGATCGGATTCACAGGAGAACGCACAGGCTAGCTTGTTGATCTTCTGATCGCTCAATACCTGGGTGGCTGTTACGTTTAGCTGACCGCTTGCAGCTTGTGGGTGTTTGATATGATCATCACCTGCTACCGGCGTATTGACGATTCTTTAGAGTCCTACACAGAGGTTTCTTGGCTCAGGCGAAACGGAGTAGAGGCACATATGTGATATGTGCAGGACCGAGAATAATGCGATATGGGATACCGTATTATATTCTCGCGATATTTTGATATGAACCGGGTCATCGGATCAAGTGTTGATTCGATGAATCGGTAAATGATATATTAGTCGGTAATATTCGATATAGCTGGATCGTCGGATCAAGTGTTGATTCGATGATTTAATGTATTATAATATATATGATATATTATTACATTATCTAATATTGGCTCGCTTTATTATTTCATTTTCTCATTGGATGATACATTGATATATATGCGATATATGTTAATTGTATTATTTTCTTTTGTTGCAAATATATAATATATATGTGATATATATTATTGTGACATGATATGATTAATTGTTAAACATGTTTAAGGATGATTAATTGAGGTTAGGGTTTGATTAGGGTTAGTTGCTTCATGCACCTTTTAGAAGCTATTTCTTTTGTCATGGTTAAGATATTTTGTGATGACACATTCTTAACCCAACCAAACCCTAACTCTAGTTTATTCTCTACACATTCTTATCCACTCATCCTTGACCATGGTTTATATATCAATCATATACTTTTATTTCTATTCATCACAAAAGAATAATTGATTATCTTTTTCCATTATCATCTTCTTCTCTCTTGAAGAAGCTTACTTGATTTTCTTTATTTGAGAATAAATATGAGAAAATGATTTAAAAAGAAAGCAAAAATACTAATCTCTCATCCTCATCTCATCTAGCCCATGAGATTAGTGTGTTCATCTCTTTAGAGTGAGAAAGCTTGAGTCTTTGCAACTTCGACGTAGATCATCGGAGATTTGGAACACTTCAAGCTAGCATGGATCGTTCGAGTCGTGGAGCCTCTCATGAGTCCGGGAGATCGTGGATCGCGGCAAAGGGACTTCTACTCGGAGCTTGTGAAGCGAAGGAGCGGACTACAAAGATTGTAATCCCTCACACTTAGATAAAAGTTATCATCTTGCATGTTTAAACCTAATAATCTAGCAAAGATCCCGGCTTTGGGTTGTTCGGCACGTCTAAATTTTTATCCGGGCATGTTTGATGCCTTTTGAACCTTCACAAGAGTACCTAGGAACCCTACAGTAGTATCAGAGCCTAGCTAGAGCATTAGGCGATGTGTTTGCGAAGTTAAAACTCCGATCGAACCCGAACCGACGAAAATAACCCCCTCTCTGGAAATTTTTTAAAATTTGGGTTTTTTCTGAATTAAAAATACGTAAAAAAATCAGCAGGGAATTCTAAGAATTACCATAAAACCCGAGCCCCCAATTCGACCAAACGGCGGCGGAACCGCGGCGCAAGCATGCTTGCGCGGCGGTTCCGCGGCGGATTCATGGATTGGAGACACGTGGCTTTTATGGTAATATCCGTAGGTGCTTGTTGATGCTTCTGGGTATTTTTTAATCTGTTTCAAGTGTTGAAAATTCTGGGGTTTGTTTTGTAATCGTAGATTCGATCGGAATATTTAAATTCATATTTCTTTCCGGATATTTAGAAACTGTTAAACTATTTGAACGGATATCATTAACTCACTGTTTCCCGGTACGGCAAACTTTCAAGTGTTGAAATTTTTTCGGGTTTAAATCTTTCGGAAAAATTGTACAAGTTAAGCGGTGAACCCTCTAGAAGACAACAAACCTTAACTCGATTATGTGACCGTCTTGAACTGCCTTTTGAACCTTCGGGTTTGGGGCAGTACGGCGTGCCACATGTGAGGCGTTGGCTTGACCCTTCTACGGCTGGATCACCGGTACTGTGACATATTCTGGGATTATTTGAACTCTGCTCAAGTGTTGAGCACTTTGGGAAATTTTGGGTATTTGATTATTTGTTCGGAAAGTTTAATACTGTCTATTTATCTGGAATGTGATACAATATGTGGAATTCATAGAGTTAGGCATGAAATGCGGAGTATGTGATATTTCGGATTTATGATGTCTAAAGTAATTGTGAATTCCAAATATTATAGTTTTACACTTTCTTTTCTGTGACCGTAAGTGTAATATGTGATATCGCCGGTTTCGTTGCTATATGTCAACGACAATTGGGATGTGCATATTTACTTACGTTGATGATATGTTATATTATGTGTTGCTGTGATATGTTATATTGGATCGTCGCGTTCAGAATAGCCGGGGGTTTTATGTGAGATGAGGGTTTTTATTTTCATTCATGTAAAATTCATTTGTAATGTAATATTCTTTTATTTGGGGCACTTCCAGGTTGCGGTTGCTGTCACCAGTGTATATTATTTACTTTTCCGCATTAGGTAGACCCAAGGAGGGGAGCACAAGTAACCGGGTTCTAGGGTCCAGTGGGAGGCTATCTCGAGGAGTCGAGACCGGGTCTCCTAACCCTAGAATTGGCAGTGTTGCTTGCCGCTCTCGTAGGGGTCTTGGGATGTGGGTTTGGCTATTCGTCGCGACCGTGGAATCCGTGTTTTATACAGGCTCGTATTGAAAACACGGACGTCCTAGTATATCCAATATTTCATATATGTTCTTCTGCTGCAATGTTCTGTGATGAGATCATATTACTGCCTGAGACGAATGCTTATACTATATATATATGCTGATATATAAATATTACTGCTTTCGTTTCTTCTGTGATGCTTAGGAAGCATAAGCTGATGGGATTTTTATTAATAAGACTAATAAAAAGAAAAGAAACCTAAAGATGTTGTAGGATCAAAACTTTATAAAAAGGGTAGCTACAGTTTTGCTTTGCACTGTGATATATATGATATATCCTGTACCTTATTCGATGAGAAAAGAGCCGACGATCCCTTCACCGGGAGTGACCTCTTTAGCGAAACTGGCAGATGCTACAAAACTCGGTTTGTCTTTTGATTGCTTTTAGTGTTTTGCTTTGCACAGTGGTATATATGATATATCCTGCACCTTATTCGATGAGGAAAGGGCCGACGATCTCTTCACCGGGAGTGACCCCTTTAGTGAAACTAAGAAAAGCCTCAAAAACACTCCTTTTAAAAAACACATGATTCTACGACGATATCAAGTTCTTTACGCTCAAGGTTTTCTGAAAAACCTGCGTAGCCCTCCGTCATTTCAGATAAGTACTACTTAGTATTCGTGCTACGGTAGTTTGGCATTCATCAAGGCGTAGTGTACGGTAGCTAACTAGTATTTATCTGCTTATGCATATGATGCAGATTGGATTAGGGTATTCATACGGCGTTGTTTGGCATTCGTCAAGGGTCGTACGGGTGGGTTTAATTCAATCAAGAAATGTACGGGTTGAACTTGACTAGTGGACTATGGGTTGTTTGGCATTCGTCAAGGTCATAGAACACTAGGGGTAAAATATTATTGGGAATTTCAAGTGTTGAAATTTGCAATGAGATTGCATACCTTCTATGAGATAGTTGGATCCCGATACCCACTGCGAGTAAGAGTTACTCCTGGGAGAGTTTTACACAAGACAATTAGTCATTCAAATAGGTGTCTAGAAAAGTGTTAACGGGGTTACGCCTCTGGGAAAACGAGGTTTACTTTAATTAGGTCCGTGCGAAAGCACAGGGAACCTCCCTCAAAGTACCGACACTGATCTGGCTGAAAGATTGACGAAATTGTAGGGCGTAATTAATCCCGGCTAATCTTACCTTTTTAGGGTTTGAAGGTAGATTTGATAAAAACAGTGGGAGATATCCTGATTAGATAAGATAATAACCAATCTAATCTTGCAAGAGCATACGCTAAAGTGTTTTCTTCTCTCTCTCTCCAGGTAGCGACCATGTCAGGCCATAATCAAGATAATAATATGGATGTATTGACTAAACCTAATTATTGTACTGAGCAAGGGAACGTTGGACCCGTTCTTTCTTATAAGAGTTATAAGACTGAACAGGAAACAGGAGAATATCTGGATTCTCAAGCCGCCCAAAAGAACATGCATGTTGATGCATCTTCTTCAGGTGTGTTAGTTATTGAGAACTGTTTCTCAGTTCACCCTACGTCCTGGGTATTAGATACCGGATCAGGATCCCACATATGTAAACAGTTACATGGGCTACGTAAAGGTAGAGAACTGGGAAAAGGTGATCATTCCGTTCAAGTAGGGAACGGTGCAAATGTTGTAGCCAAAGCAGTTGGCGAATATCACCTTGTATTACCAAGTCGTAATACACTGATTCTAAATGAGTGCTATTATATACCGAACATGATGTGCAATATTATTTCAGTTTCTTTATTAAGTAAAGAAGGATATAATTTTGTAGTACAGGATAATGTTATGAACATATTCCTAGATCAAAAGTTGATTGCATCAGGCTCGTTACATAATGGCATATTCATTCTAAATCAGAATACAGTTCTAAATATACAAAACACACACAAGAGGAAAAGTTCAGATATGAACTAATCCTTCTTGTGGCATTGTAGACTTGGTCATATCAATGCGACACGACTGGCTAAGTTACATAAGGATGGTTATTTGAATCCGTTCGAATTATCATCTTATGATACTTGCCATTCATGTCTCAAAGGAAAAATGACCAAAGCTCCGTTTAGTGGACACGGAGAAAGAGTTACCGAACTCTTAGGACTGGTACACAGTGATGTATGCGGTCCCATGTCTACGCATGTCAGGAACGGTTCTTCCTACTTCATTACATTCACTGACGATCTCTCTAGATACGGACATGTGTTTCTAATAAAACACAAGTCTGAAGCTTTTGAGAAATTCAGAGAATATAAGCACGAAGTAGAGAACCAAACGGGCAAAAGTATTAAGATTCTTCGATCTGATCGAGGAGGTGAATACTTAAGCAATGAGTTCCTAGATTATCTAAAAGAGAATGGGATTCTCTCTCAGCTAACTCCTCCTTATACACCACAGCACAACGGTGTATCGGAGCGGAGGAATCGCACCCTATTAGATATGGTGCGCTCTATGATGAGTACAGCTGAATTACCTATTTCCTTCTGGGGGTATGCGCTGGAGACAGCCATACACCTATTGAATATGGTTCCTGCCAAATCAGTGCCTACCACTCCATATGAGATATGGAAAGGGAAGAGACCATCTCTTAAGTATGTTCAGATATGGGGTTGTCCAGCCTATGTCAAAAGACAAAATCCGGACAAACTCGAGGCAAGATCAGTCTTAGGTAAGTTTGTAGGATATCCCAGAAATTCACAAGGGTATATCTTCTACCACCCCGAGGAACAAAAGGTGTTTGTTTCTCGACATGCTACTTTCTTAGAAAAAGGTTTTCTTATGAAACAAAATAGTAGCATTGAGGTAGAACTGGAAGAAGTTCCAGCAACACAAACTATAACAGAAGACTTGGTTGAACCAGAGGATTCAGTAGTACCCGACGAACCCCAGCCTCTCCGCCGATCTAGTAGGGTTTCTCGTCCACCTGAGAGATACTACGGTTTTCTCATTGATGGTGGAAGCGAGGATTGCATCATGGATGATGATGAACCCACTAGTTTCGAGCGGGCCATCACAAGTAGTGACTCTGTGAAATGGCTGGATGCAATGTGATCTGAGATGGAATCCATGTACACCAACAAAGTATGGACTTTGGAAAATGCTCCTGAAGGGGTAAAACCCATTGGGAGCAAGTGGATCTTTAAAAAGAAATTTGGTGTAGATGGAAAAGTTGAGACTTTCAAAGCTAGACTTGTAGCAAAAGGTTTTCGTCAAAGACCAGGTGTGGACTATGACGAAACCTTTTCTCCAGTGGCTATGCTTAAGTCCATCCGGATCTTACTTGCCATTGCTGCATACCATGACTACGAAATCTGGCAAATGGATGTTAAGACCGCCTTTCTAAACGGTGATTTAGAAGAGTGCGTGTACATGACTCAGCCAGAGGGCTTCGTAGATAGTGGGAGCAGCGGAAAGGTGTGCAAGCTGCTTAAATCCATTTATGGGTTAAAGCAAGCATCGCGGAGTTGGAACATCTGTTTTGATGTTGTAGTCAAAGAGTTTGACTTCATCAAAAATATAGATGAACCTTGTATCTATAAGAAGGTAGCAGAGGGTAAGGTTGTCTTCCTCGTATTGTACATGGATGACATACTCTTGATAGGAAATGATATTCCTATGCTGCAATCAGTCAAGCTCTTCTTATCACAGAGATTCTCAATGAAAGATCTAGGTGATGCCTCCTGCATATTGGGAATCATGATCTATAGAGATAGATCTAAACGAATATTGGGATTGTCCCAATCCAGGTACATTGACACCATACTAAAGAGCTTTAGTATGGAAGAATCCAAGCGTGGGAACCAACCCACGATCTCTGGACTCACCCTCTCCAAAGAGATGTCTCCCAAGACTGATTTTGAGAGAGCTCGCATGCAAGGGATACCCTATGCTTCGGAAGTAGGCTCTATCATGTATGCGATGCTATGTACCAGACCCGATGTAGCATACTCACTAAGTGTAGTGAGTCGGTATCAAGCATATCCTGGAGAGAGTCACTGGACAGCTGTAAAGAACATTCTCAAGTACTTACGAAGGACTAAGGAGATGTTCTTGGTGTATGGTAACGGAGAACTCCAGGTGGAGTCCTTTACCGATTCCAGCTTCCAAAGTGATAAGGACGACTCTAAGTCGCACTCGGGATTTGTCTTTACCCTCAATGGAGGGGCAGTATGTTGGAAAAGTTCCAAACAGGATACCGTTGCAGACTCGACGATGGAGGCTGAATACATCGCTGCCAACGATGCTGCCAAAGAGGCTGTCTGGATCAAGAAGTTCATTAGTGAACTTGGTGTGGTTCCATCCATTGAGCATCCAATACCTCTGTATTGCGATAACAATGGAGCTGTGGCGTTAGCCAAGGAACCCAGGTCCCATCAAAAGTCCAGACATATTCTGAGGCGGTATCACCTGATCAGGGAGATAGTTGATCGCCGGGAAATCGAGGTCAGGAGAGTAGATACGAAGGACAACACTACGGATCCATTCACGAAGGCTATTCCCCAGATACAGTTTGAGAGATTATTCGGGATGCTAGGTATGAGATACTACAGCAGCTGGCCTTAGTGCAAGTGGGAGATTGTTAGTTATGTATTTGCCCTAGAGGCCATTGTTGTACATATGATGTATATTATAATGGATGCTTGGATATATATAGAGATGACTTCTTGCTCGTCATGATGGTATGCTATTTGGTTTCACTTTATCTTAACATGTTGACTTGTATTAGTTTACCGTTTTTCTCTCACATGTTGATAAAGCCCTTAGGATCTGTACTCGACTATTGGGACTATGATGAGATCATACTAGTGGGGCCGCGGTAGTCGATGAGTACATCCTATAACTGTTCCTAGTCGAGGTTATATCGAGACAGGGCATCGATACACCAGAGTAGACTAGCGTATACGCATCTTGACCCATATGATGGGTGATGGATGATCCCATATCCATCGGTGTTTGATATCAGAGATGGTGTACGGGTGCTCAGTGGAGACTGGGTATACTGGACGGACTCGCCGAGAACTCCCAGATGGTGATATACCACACGTCAGATGGCAGTTCTCCGGTGACACTGGTACAGGGTAGTCTGTAGACCCGAGATCGTCATGGAGTCTTGTGTGATTCCCACTGTGCTTTGATTTCCACCTTACCACGTCCAAGAGGGCGTGCAAAACGGTGGCTTTTGGGTACAGTCCCGAATTACATGGAGGCAATGAGCGATAGGAGGGGATTCGTCTCTCCCGGTATAGGGAGTTGATGTTGTGCTGTATTCGATTGGCTATAACTGGAAGTCCCTGGCCAGGGCTGATATAGAGATTTACTGGTAAGTGTTACTAGTAGTTTCTCGACCCGTTATGAGCCGCACATCGACACGACTTATCGGTTACTGGGGTCTGACGTATACCACCCCTAGACTTGATATGCGACATATCAGACGAACAGACCGGACTGTACGGGAGTGTTACTGATCGGATTCACAGGAGAACGCACAGGCTAGCTTAGTTATCTTCTGATCGCTTAATACCTGGGTGGCTGTTACGTTTAGCTGACCGCTTGCAGCTTGTGGGTGTTTGATATGATCATCACCTGCTACCGGCGTATTGACGATTCTTTAGAGTCCTACACAGAGGTTTCTTGGCTCAGGCGAAACGGAGTAGAGGCACATATGTGATATGTGCAGGACCGAGAATAATGCGGTATGGGATACCGTATTATATTCTCACGATATTTTGATATGAACCGGGTCATCGGATCAAGTGTTGATTCGATGAATCGGTAAATGATATATTAGTCGGTAATATTCGATATAGCCGGATCGTCGGATCAAGTGTTGATTCTATCATTTAATGTATAATAATATATATGATATATTATTACATTATCTAATATTGGCTCGCTTTATTATTTCATTTTCTCATTGGATGATACATTGATATATATGCGATATATGTTAATTGTATTATTTTCTTTTGTTGCAAATATATAATATATATATGATATATATTATTGTGACATGATATGATTAATTGTTAAACATGTTTAAGGATGATTAATTGAGGTTAGGGTTTGATTAGGGTTAGTTGCTTCATGCACCTTCTAGAAGCTATTTCTTTTGTCATGGTTAAGATATTTTGTGATGACACATTCTTAACCCAACCAAACCCTAACTCTAGTTTATTCTCTACACATTCTTATCCACTCATCCTTGAACATGGTTTATATGTCAATCATATACTTTTATTTCTATTCATCACAAAAGAATAATTGATTATCTTTTTCCATTATCATCTTCTTCTCTCTTGAAGAAGCTTACTTGATTTTCTTTATGTGATGAATAAATATGAGAAAATGATTTAAAAAGAAAGCAAAAATACTACTCTCTCATTCTCATCTCATCTAGCCCATGAGATTAGTGTGTTCATCTCTTTAGAGTGAGAAAGCTTGAGTCTTTGCAACTTCGACGTAGATCATCGGAGATTTGGAACACTTCAAGCTAGCATGGATCGTTCGAGTCGTGGAGCCTCTCATGAGTCCGGGAGATCGTGGATCGCGGCAAAGGGACTTCTACTCGGAGCTTGTGAAGCGAAGGAGCGGACTACAAAGGTTGTAATCCCTCACACTTAGATAAAAGTTATCATCTTGCATGTTTAAACCTAATAATCTAGCAAAGATCCCGGCTTTGGGTTGTTCGGCACGTCTAAATTTTTATCCGGGCATGTTTGATGCCTTTTGAACCTTCACAAGAGTGCCTAGGAACCCTACACATACTAGGTGTCATGGTGATTCATCATCTCTTTAATCTTGTGGTCACCTCCTAGCTCCTACACTCACCTCCCTCCTCTCCTATAAGTGGCCGGCCACCCCCTTGTGGATTAGTCATGGTTGTTGTTTGAAAAGATTAAGGATTTTGGTTCATGGAAATTGATATACTTCATTTCTCATTTTGTATCGATCCAAAAGGCAACTTCATTAACTGTTCGTCCATAGCCTTGGACGTAACGAGACAAAGTGTTCTACTCATTCTCTACTTCATCTTGGTCGTCTCTTTTAGCTAACTTGACGATCGAGTTGCCTTGGTTCAGAGGCGGGAGCCCGTTTAAAGATCCGTCGACGTGGTGCCACCTGGACGACAAGATTGGAGATTCAGGAGATCGGAGCAGCCGCAACAAAGCGTGGGATGATGGTTAAAGACCGAAGGACTCGGATCATTCGGTATAACGTTTCTACCCCTTTGTAGTTTGTTAGTTTAGCTTTAATGGCAGATCCGGGTTACGGTACACGATAGCGCCAGTTTCATTAAAAGTTTTTGTTCCGCATTTGGCGTCTGTTAGACGGCCGGGGCGCTACCGTGGACTTACACAGGTTAGTCTGTAGACCCGAGATCGTCATAGAGTCTTGTGTGCTCTCCCACTGTACTTTGATTGCCACCCTACCACGGCTCTATTGAGTCGTGCAAACAGGTGGCCGTTGGATACAGTCCCGAGACACACGAAGGCGATGAGCGATAGGAGGGGTTTCTTCTCTCCCGGTATTGGGAGTTGATGCTATACTGTGCTCGACTGGTTATATCAGTAAGTCCCTGGCCATGGATGTTGAGAATTACTGATAAGTGTTATCAGTAGTTTCTCGATCTGTTATAGACCATTCACTGGCATGACTTATTGAGTTATTGGGGTCGACGTGACCATCCCTAGGCTCGATATGTAGCATATCTGACGAAGAGACCGGACTGTACGATAGTGTTGCCGGTTGGCTCGACGGGAGTTGTAGCAGGTTCGCTTGTTTTCTTCTGATCGCTCAATACCCGGGTGGCCGTTACGTTTAGCGGACCGCTTGCGGCTTGGGGGTGCTTGATATGATCATCACCCACCGCCAGCGTATTGACGAGTCTTAGAGTCCCACAAAGGAGTTACCTAGTCCAGGCGAAACGTTGTGGTGCGCGTATGCGATATGCGCATGGACCCGGTTAAAATGCGCGTTTGAGATACCGTATATTAATCGGGCGGCTTGCTTTTGGTTGGGTCGTATGTGATATGGCCGGATTGATAAATCAAGTTTTGATTTATCATTTAACCATTATTTTCTCACTAGAAATCCTTTCTTGTATTTTTGATGTATGCATGCATGTATGCATTCTTTCATGATTCATGCATATATGGATGTGCATGCACACATACATACATACATCATCTTTCATGGTTGTATATACATTGAAAATGGTGGAAATATAAGACTCACACCATGGTTTTATATATGGATTATTATTACATTTGTATTTGTTTTAAAAACAAAAGAAAAGATAAAGATTAACACATGGTTTCTAGACTCTTCTTCACCTAACCATGTTTACCTACTTATTAACCATGGGTTAATCTTTATTTTGTGTTTTAAACTCAAATACAATAATATCTTTATCATTTAACCATGGTTTGAGATGAAGGGTGAAAAATATATATACATATATTTTCCATTTTCTTCACAAGAGTTTTTTCTTTCACTCTTGTTCAAAAGGCCATCATCTTCTTCCTCCTTCTTCTTTTGCTCTCTAGATTTTTGTAGTGAGAAAAATACTCATCAAGTTAGGTTTTTGAAGTGAGAAAAGACACCACAACATCATTCTACACAAGTCTTGCCCACTTGTTTAGAGTGTTATCTTCATTTCTTTCTCTTGATCAAGTGAAGTTGCTAGCTTGGACAAAGGAGCTTCGGGTGGATCATCGTGGACACTAGAAGACTTCAAGCTAACCGTTCTCCAACCCTCAAGTGGCCAAGGAGTCTAGCGTAGGGAGCTACAAAGGTTGTACTCTCAAAACCCAAGTCTTTGTTACTTATGATGTTGGTTAAAGATTTGAAACCCTAATTTTCTAGGATAGATCCTTTGTATTCTTACTTAGCACCATAAAAATCTAATCTTTGGTACATGTGATGCTTCCAAACCTTTCATAGGGTGCTAGGTAATCCTAACAATATGGTGGATCCCGGTTTGGTTCCCTGGGGCAAGAAGATCGCAAATGATGGCGATGAACCTGGCAGGCAGGGCTAGTACCTACCGGTGACAGTATTGAGACGTATGGATATAGGAATTGCGGGTGTCGAAGCTGGGCACTCATATTCCGTGAGACGTATGATACGTGGACATCTGTGCCGATCTAGACTGACAGAGCCTAAGGGCCGATCCGGACTGACGGAGCCCTATATATATATGAGGATTTACGTGTCGATGTTGGACACCAGTATTTCATGATGTTTTCGGGTGTCGATGTTGGACACTCAGGTTCCATGATTTTGATGTGTCGTTGAGGGATACATACACACACACACATATATATACACAGGTATAGTTTTCATGATATTTTCGGGTGTCGATGTTAGACACTCAGGTTCCATGAGACTTACAGGATATGAGGGCCGATCTGAGGATGCGGTGCCTTTGGTATTGGGATTTAGATTGTCTTGATGGACACTGGTCCTGCCACGATGAGGATTCCGTGAGAATGACATGTTTTATCCCATACTTAGCATTTATTTGGTATGCATTGCTTCATGTATTAGTAGTACCTGATATAGTACCTTTCATGACTGTTGCATATACATATTGCCATATTATACTATCAGTTTGCATGTGATAGATTATCGCAGTACATGCATACCTGCGATTACCTGCATATGTTATTTACTATTCACGAGTTGGCAACTCACCCTCGTTGTGCCACAGTGTTTGCAGGTTGTCCCTCAGACTGGTAGCGACAGGGCTTCTTCTTCTTCTTATCGTATCATCTTTTGCAGCGGATACCGCTACGGCTGACTGTGTGCAGTTTTGCTATAGGTGGGTTTTGCGGTTATCTGATAATGCTCATTTGTATATTCGTTGTATCTGGTACTCTCCATTTACATTTTATTACTTGTGCGTATATGGAGATATGTATATATATATATATGTATACACACACACACATAGGTATGGGTCTATGTATATATATGTGTGTGTGTGTGTGTGTGTGTGTGTGTGTGTGTGTGTGTGTGTACGTATACATATACATGGATGATGAAGATAGTATATGGTACTTGGATATGAGTCGATGTGATTGGGCATGATGCCACGCGATCGGTGATGTGATTTTGGTTTGTATTTTGAGATACGACATGATATTATAGCGGATTTTTAGGCGATGTGTTTTCAGACACACACATGTATATTATTGATGGTATCAGTATGTACTAGACGTAGATTAGTACCCAGCACATGATATATGATGATAAGGATACCAGTTGGATAATGAGATATTGACCCGTACCCTGATTTGGGATGCCGTACGATGGATTTACCGTACGAGATATAATTATGATGATAGATCCACACTCTTGACTCGAGAATGTCATATGATATATATATTGTATCGTACGCGATACTATTGAGGCGAGATCACCGACTATATATATATATATATATATATATATATCGACTCAGACTTAGGTGGTTTTCCTTACCCTTTTCGATTAGTCTGTTAGTTTAGTCCTGTAGTTTACTTGTAGATATTAGACTAGACTCGAGTCATACCTATTTCAAACTAACGAATCGTGAGTATTTTAAAAACAGGCCAAGGGACACTACGGATATTTCAAAGGACGTACATTTTCGTAAAAACACCGTAGCCCTATTTTCTAAACACCACGATTCGTGCTATTTCAAATGTCAAACGGTATGACTCGTAAATATAATGTTATTCTTATATGTTGCGTTGCTATTCATTTTCCGTACATTTTTGCTATTTGTATCGCATTGCATGCTTATATGTTAGTTGTATGTATGCCCTAGAGGCCAGTATTGTACAAATGATATATATTATATTGGATGCTTGGACATATATAGAGAGAACTTTCTTGCTCGACATGATAGTATGCTATCTGGTTGCTCTTTACTTTAACATGTATACTTGTCTCTTTATACTGTCTTATAGTTGCATGTTAGTAAAGCCCTTAGGATATGTACTTGACTACCTGGACTATGATGCGGATCATACCAGTGGGGACATAGTAGTCCATAAGTACATCCTTCAAGGTCCCTAGTCATGGGTGTGTCGAGACGGGGCATCGATATACCAGTGTAGACTAGTGTATACACTTCTCGACCCATGAGATGGGCGATGGATGATCCTATATCCATTGGTGTTTGACATCAGAGATGGTATACGGGTGCTCAGTGGAGACTGGGTACACTGGACGGACTCGCCGAGAACTCCCAAATGGTATTATACCTCACGTCAGATGGCAGTTCTCTAGTGACACTTGTGCAGGTTAGTCTGTAGACCCGAGATCGTCTAGAGTCTTGTGTGATTCCCACTGTGCTTTTATTTCCACCTTACCACGTCCATGAGGGCATGCAAAATGGTGGTTTTTGGGTACAGTCCCGAGTCACATGGAGGCAATGAGCGATAGGAGGGGTTTCGTCTCTCCCGGTATTGGGGGTTGATGTTGCACTGTGCTCGATTGGCCGTAACAGGGCAGTCCCTGGCCAGGGCTGATTAGAGATTTACTGGTAAGTGTTACCAGTAGTTTCTCGACCCGTTATTAGCCTCACATCGGCACGACTTATCGGTTACTGGGGTCTGACGTTTACCACCCCTAGACTTGATATGCGACATATCAGACGAGGAGACCGGACTGTACGGGAAGTGTTGCCGGCAGGCTTTCACAGGAGTTGGAGCGGGCTTGCTTGCTGATATTCTGATCGCTCAATACCTGGGTAGCCGTTACATCCAGCTAGTACCGCTGACGGCTTGTGGGTGCGTGATGTGATCATCACCTACTGCCGGCGTATTGACGAGTCTTTAGAGTCCTACATAGAGGTTTTACTGGCTCAGGCAAAACGAAATAGGAGCACGTATATGATATGTGTGAGACCGAGAATAAATGCGAGTATGTGATACCGTATTCTATTCTTGCGACTTTTTGTATCGGTCGGTTATATATGATATGACCGGGTTATCGAATCAAGTGTTGATTCGATAAGTCGATACGGTGGATGTTAGCCGGTTATATGAGATATGACCGGATTATTAAGTCAAGTGTTGATTTAATAATTAAGTGTATAATTGTATATTAGATATACTAATTTACACTTGATAACACTTGTTCACTTTAGGGTTTTTCTCACATGTGAACACTTGTATATATATATGTGATATATATATTAAAGTGTTTTCTTTTGTATCATGGTTGATGATACACTAGACTTGGGTGTATGAGACTTACACCATGCTATATATTATGTTGGGTTTTTATATTTTAAGTAATTACAAAATTAAGTGGAGGATTAGATTAATGCATGAAGCTTGTGGAAGCTTGTGGATGCATTGACTAAGTCCACTTGAGTTTGTTTTTACCATAGATATTTCTTAACCCAACCATAAGTGTTAGCTATGGTTATGGCTCTACAAGAGTTAGTATATGATACTCACTCATCATGGTTAGATTTCTCACTCGATCATTATCCTCATCTCTTTTTTTTCTTCTTCTTCTTCATTGTGAAAAGGAAAAAGAAAACTAGGGTTTGATCCAAAGTGAGAAACAAAGTAAGAAACAAAATTCTAAAGAGAACCCACTTCCTATTTCTCCATCCTCTACTAGACTAGCACTTTAGTTTAGGGTGTTTACTTCACTAATTCTCTAGTTAGTGAAGTAGGAGCTTGAGTCGGAATTCCCTCGACGTAGATCATCTTCGGCCTCGGAGACTTCAAGCAAGGTCGCATCCTTCGCGTCGTGAAGCCATGCAAGAGCCCGGGAGAACCTTGATCGCAGCGAACGGACTTCAACAAGGAGTAAATGAAGTGGAGGACCGATCTACAAAGGTTGTATATCGCATTCCCTTTAGTGTAAAGTTGTTTACATTCCATTAGTTTCGCTTAAACTCTAGTTAACGATCTTGCTTTGGGTTGCGCGGCACATAAAATTTTAATTTTGGCATGGTTGATGCCATGTAGAGCCTTGTTAGTGTGCCTAGTAACCCTACAAGTGGTATCAGAGCCTAGCTAGAGCATTAGGCGATGTGTTAACGAAGTTAAAACCCCGATCGAACCCGAAAACGTCAAAACGACCCCCTCTCTGGACTTTTTTCAAAATCTAGGTTTTTTCAGAATTAAAAATACCTAAAAAATACAGCAGGGAATTCTAAGCATTACGGTGCAAAATTGGTGACGTCATCCGTACGGACCGCCGTGGCTCCGCGGCAATACCCTGCTTGTGCCGCGGAACAGCGGCCGTACAGTGAGAGTTGGCTTATCTGTTTGCACAGTAATACTTTTGTCTGATAGTGCTATTTTATGGGTAGTTTTAAACTGACTCAAGTGTTGAGTATTCTGGGGATCCTTTTGTATTCGTCGATTCGATTGGAAGATTTAATTTCGTATTGTTACTCCAGATAATTTAGAAAGTATTAAAATGTTCGAACGGATATCATTAACTCAATTTTTCCCGGCACGGAAAATATTCAAGTGTTGAATTTTTCTCGGGTTTAAATATTTCGGAAAAAAACTTGCATGTGATGCGATGGACTCTCTAGAAGACAACAAACCTTAACTCGATTATGTGACCATCTTGAACTGCATTTTGACCTTAGGGTTTGGGGAAGTACGGCGTGCCACATGTGAGGCGTTGGCTTGACCCTTCTACGGCTGGACCGTTGCTACTGTGACGTATTCTGGAATTTTTGAACTCCGCTCAAGTGTTGAGCTATTTTGGAAATCTCGGGTATTTGATTATTCGATCGGAAAGTTTAATACTGTCTATTTATTTGGAATGTGATACAATATGTGGAATTCACACAGTTTGGCATGAAATGCGGAATATGTGATATTTCGGATTTACGATGTCTAAAGAGATTGTGGATTCCAAATGTTGTAGTTTTACAATTTTCTTTTCTGTGACCGTAAGTGTAATATGTGATATCGCCGGTTTCATTGCTCTATGTCAACGACAATTGGGATGCGCATATTTACTTAAGTTGATGACATGTGATGTTATGTATTGCTGGATATGTTATATTGGATCGTCGCGTTCTGAATAGCCGGGGGGTTTTATGTGAGATGAGAGTTTTTATTTTCATTCATGTAAAATTTAAATGTATGTAATATTCTTTTATTGGGGCACTTCCGGGTCGAGGTTGATGTCACCTTTTGTATATTATTTACTTTTCCGCACTAGGATAGACCCAAGGAGGGGAGCACAAGTAACCGGGTTCTAGGGTCCAGTGGGAGACCAACTTGAGGAGTCGAGTCCGGGTCTCCTAACTCTAGAATTGGTAGGGTTTCTTGCCGCTCTCGTAGGGGTCTAGGAGTGTGGGTTTGGCTATTCATCGCGACCGTGGAATCCGTGTTTTATAGAGGCTCAAAATAAAACACGGACGTCCTAATATATCCAATATTTCATATGTTTATTCTGCTGCGATATCTGTGATGTGATCATGTGATGAGATGTGATAGATACTATATATAGTATATATGATATATTATATAGGCGTTACTTATGTTTTACACCAGCGCTAGCCCTACCCTGCTCTGCCGTTAGTTACCTAACCTAACGGAGTATGAGGGGACATCGAGGCGAATGCGGATGGCATAAGTGTACGTCGTATTTATCTGTGATGTTTAGGTGACTTAAATGATGGGACTTCATTAATGTGATTAATGAAAGAAAAGAAACCTAAAAGATGTTGTAGAGTCAAATTTTCAAATAAAAAGGGTAGCTACAGTTTTGCTTTGCATAGCGGTATATATGATATACCCTGCACCTTATTCGATGGGGAAGAGCCGAGATCCCTTCACCGGGAGTGACCTCTTTAGCAAAACTGGCAGATGCTACAACACTCGGTTTGACTTTTGACTGCTTTTGGAGTTTTGCTTTGCATAGTGATGTATATGATATATCCTGCACCTTATTCCATAAGGAAAGAGCCGAGATCCCTTCACCGGGAGTGACCTCTTTAGCAAAACTAATAAAAGCCTCAAAATCACTCCATTTCAAAATTCACATGATTCTACGACGATAACAAGTTCATTACGCAATAGTTTTTCAGAAAAACCTGTCGTAGCCCTCCGTCATTTCAAATAAGAACTGTTTAGTATTCGTGCTGCGTTTGTTGGCCTTTGTCAAGGCGTAGTGTGCGGTAGCTAAATGGTGCTTATCTGCTTATGCATATGATGCAGATTGTTTTGGGGTAGTCGTACGACCTTGTTGGCCTTTGTCAAGGGTCGTGCGGGTGGGTTTGATTCAATTAAGAAATGACGGGTTGAACTTGACTAACATCCTATGATTTGTTGGCCTTTGTCAAGGTCATAGGGGTTAGGGGCAAAATATTATCGGGAATTTCAAGTGTTGAGATTTGCAATGAGATTGCATACCTTCTGTGAGATAGTTGGATCCCGATACCCACTGTGAGTAATTGTTACTCCCGGGAGAGTTTTACACAGGACAATTAGCCGATCAAGTAGGTGTCTAGAAAGGTGTCAACGGGGTTACGCCTATGGGAAAACGAGGTTTACTTTAATTAGGTCCGTGCGAAAGCACGGGGAACCTCCCTCAAAGTACCGACACTGGCCTGGCTGAAAGATCGGCAAAGTTGTAGGGTGTAATTAATCCCGGCTAGTCTTTCCTTTTAGGGTTTGAAGGAAGATTTGATAAAAACAGTGGGAGCTATCCTGATTAGATAAGATAATAACCAATCTGATCTTGCAAGAGCATACGCTAAAGTGTTTTCTTCTCTCTCTCTCCACGTAGCGACCATATCATGCCTTAATAAAGATAATAATATGGATGTATTGACCGAACCCGCATGTTATACTGTGCTGGGGTACGTTGGTTCCGTTCTTTCTTATAAGAGTTATAAGACTGATCAGGATATAGGGGAATACCAGGATTCCCATGCCACCCATATGAAGAAAGTACATGTTGATGCATTTTCTTCGGGTGTGTTCGTTACAGAGAACTGTTTCTCCATTTCCTCTACGTCCTGGGTATTAGATACCGGGTCAGGATCCCATATATGTAATCAGTTACATGGGCTTAGGAAAGGTAGAGAACTTGGAGAAGGTGATAAAGCCATAAGGGTTGGAAATGGTGCAATTGTTGCAGCTAAAACCGTTGGGGAATATCACCTTGTATTGCCAACTGGTAATACATTGATTCTGAACGAATGCTATTACATGCCGAACCTGATATGCAACATTATATCGGTTTCTTTATTGAGTAAAGAGGGATATAATTTTGTATTACAGGATAATGTTATGAACATTTTCCTAAACCAAAAGTTGGTTGGATCAGGCACGATGTGCAATGGCATTTATATTCTCAATCAATCAACAGTTCTGAGCATAACAAATACACACAAGAGGAAGAGCTCAGAAATGAACGAATCCTTCTTGTGGCATTGTAGACTGGGTCACATCAATACGACACGACTAGCTAAGTTGCATAAGGATGGATATTTAAATCCGTTTGAATTTTCATCTTATGACACTTGTCAGTCATGTCTCAAAGGCAAGATGACCAAAACTCCGTTTACGGGACACGGAGAGAGAGTTACGGAACTCTTGGGACTGGTACATAGTGATGTATGCGGCCCCATGTCTACACATGCCAGGAATGGTTCTGCGTACTTCATTACATTCACTGACGATCTCTCTAGATTCGGATATGTGTTCCTGATGAAACACAAATCAGAAGCTTTTGAAAAATTTAGAGAATATAAACAAGAAGTCGAGAACCAAACCTGGAAAAGTATTAAAATCCTTCGATCTGATCGAGGAGGTGAATACTTGAGCAATGAATTCCTGGACTTCCTAAAAGAGAATGGGATTCTCTCTCAGCTGACTCCTCCATATACACCACAGCACAACGGTGTATCTGAACGGAGGAACCGCACCCTATTAGATATGGTGCGCTCTATGATGAGCACAGCTGAGTTACCTATTTCCTTCTGGGGGTATGCGCTGGAGACAGCGGCATACCTATTGAATCAAGTTCCATCTAAATCTGTACCTACCACACCATATGAGATATGGAGTGGGAAGAGACCATGTTTTAAACGTGTTAAGATATGGGGTTTTCCGGCCTATGTTAAAACACAAAATCCGGACAAACTCGAGGCACGGTCAGTTCTATGCAAGTTTGTGGGATATCCCAAACATTCACATGGATATCTTTTCTACCATACTGAGGAACAAAAAGTGTTTGTTTCTCGACATGCCACCTTTTTAGAAAAGGAATTTCTTACAAAAGAAATTAGTGGTGACCAGGTAGAACTGGAAGAAATTCCGGCTACACAAACTCAAACTGAAGATTTAGTGGAACCAGAGGATTCGGTAGTTCCCAACGAACCTCAGCCTTTCCGCCGATCTAGTAGGGTTCCTCACCCACCTGAGAGATACTACGGTTTTCTCATGGATGGTGGGAGCGAGGATTGCATCATGGTTGATGATGACCCAACTAGCTTCGAGCAGGCCATCACGAGTGGGGATTCAGTGAAATGGCTGGATGCAATGCGGTCCGAGATGGAATCCATGTACACCAACAAAGTATGGACTTTGGAAGTGCTCCTGAAGGGGTAAAACCCATTGGGAGCAAGTGGATCTTCAAGAAAAAACTTGGTGTAGATGGGGAAGTGGAGACTTTCAAAGCTAGACTTGTTGCAAAAGGTTTTCGTCAAAGACCAGGTGTGGACTATGACGAAACCTTTTCTCCAGTAGCTATGCTTAAATCCATCCGGATCATGCTTGCCATCGCTGCTTATCATGACTACGAAATCTGGAAAATGAATGTTAAGACCACCTTTCTAAACGGTGATTTAGAAGAGTGCGTGTACATGACTCAGCCAGAGGGCTTCGTAGATAGTGGGAGCAGCGGGAAGGTGTGCAAGCTGCTTAAATCCATTAATGGATTGAAGCAAGCATCGCGGAGTTGGAACATCTGCTTTGACGTCGTTATCAAAGAGTTTGATTTCGTCAAAAACGTAGATGAACCTTGTATCTACAAGAAGGTGGCAGAGAGTAAGGTTGTCTTTCTCGTATTGTACATGGACGCCATACTCTTGATAGGAAATGGCATTCCTATGCTGCAATCGGTGAAGCTCTTCTTATCAGAAAGATTCTCAATAAAAGATCTTGGTGATGCCTCCTGCATATTGGGAATTAGGATCTATAGAGATAGATCTAAACGGATATTGGGATTGTCCCAATCCAGGTACATTGACACCATACTAAAGAGGTTTAGTATGGAAGAGTCCAAACGTGGGTTTTTACCCACGATCTCAGGGCTCACTCTCTCCAAACAGATGTCTCCCAAGACTGATTTGGAGAGAGCTCGCATGCAAGGGATACCCTATGCTTCGGCAGTAGGCTCTATCATGTACGCGATGCTATGTACCAGACCCGATGTAGCATACTCACTAAGTGTAGTGAGTAGGTATCAAGATGATCCTGGAGAGAGTCACTGGACAGCTGTGAAGAGCATTCTCAAGTACTTACGAAGGACTAAAGAGATGCTCTTGGTGTATGGTAATGGAGAACTCCAAGTGGAGTCCTTTACCGATTCGAGCTTCCAGAGTGATAAGGACGACTCTAAGTCGCAGTCGGGATTTGTCTTCACCCTTTATGGAGGGGCGGTTAGCTGGAAGAGTTCCAAGCAGGAAACCGTGGCAGACTTGACGATGGAGGCTGAATACATCGCTGCCAACGATGCTGCCAATGAGGCTGTCTGGATCAAGAAGTTCATTACTGAACTTGGAGTGGTTCCATCCATTGAGAATCCAATACCTTTGTATTGCGATAACAACGGAGCGGTGGCTTTGGCCAAGGAACCGAGGTCCCATCAGCGATCCGGGTATATTCTGAGGCGGTATCACCTGATCCGGGAGATAGTTGATTGCCGGGAGATCGAGGTCAGGAGGGTTGACTCGAAGAACAACACTGTGGATCCACTCACGAAGGCCATTCCCCAGATACAGTTTGAGAGACTCTTTGGGATGCTCGGTATGCGATACTACAGCAGCTGGCCTTAGTGCAAGTGGGAGATTGTTAGTTGTATGTATGCCCTAGAGGCCAGTATTGTACAGATGATGTATATTATATTGGATGCTTGGACATATATAGAGAGGACTTTCTTGCTCGACATGATAGTATGCTATCTGGTTGCTCTTTACTTTAACATGTATACTTGTCTCTTTATACTGTCTTATAGTTGCATGTTGGTAAAGCCCTTAGGATATGTACTTGACTACCTGGACTATGATGCGGATCATACTAGTGGGGACATAGTAGTCCATAAGTACATCCTTCAAGGTCCATAGTCGTGGGTGTATCGAGACGGGGCATCGATATACCAGTGTAGACTAGCGTATACGCTTCTCGACCCATGAGATAGGCGATGGATGATCCCATATCCATTGGTGTTTGACATCAGAGATGGTATACGGGTGCTCAGTGGAGACTGGGTACACTGGACGGACTCGCCGAGAACTCCCAGATGGTATTATACCTCACATCAGATGGCAGTTCTCTGGTGACACTTGTGCAGGTTAGTCTGTAGACCCGAGATCGTCATAGAGTCTTGTGTGATTCCCACTGTGCTTTGATTTCCACCTTACCACGTCCATGAGGGCATGCAAAATGGTGGTTTTTGGGTACAGTCCCGAGTCACATGGAGGCAATGAGCGATAGGAGGGGTTTCGTCTCTCCCGGTATTGGGGGTTGATGTTGCGCTGTGCTCGATTGGCCATAACAGGGAAGTCCCTGGCCAGGGCTAATTAGAGATTTACTGGTAAGTGTTACCAGTAGTTTCTCGACCCGTTATGAGCCTCACATCGGCACGACTTATCGGTTATTGGGTTCTGACGTTTACCACCCCTAGACTTGATATGCGACATATCAGACGAGGAGACCGGACTGTACGGGAAGTGTTGCCGGTAGGCTTTCACAGGAGTTGGAGCGGGCTTGCTTGCTGATCTTTTGATCGCTCAATACCCGGTTAGCCGTTACATCCAGCTAGTACCGCTGACGGCTTGTGGGTGCCTGATGTGATCATCACCTACTGCCGGCGTATTGACGAGTCTTTAAAGTCCTACATAGAGGTTTTACTGGCTCAAGCAAAACGAAATAGGAGCACGTATATGATATGTGCGAGACCGAGAATAAATGCGAGTATGTGATACCGTATTCTATTCTCGCGACTTTTTATATCAGTCGGTTATATATGATATGACCGGGTTATCGAATCAAGTGTTGATTCGATAAGTCGATACGGTGGATGTTAGCCGGTTATATGAGATATGACCGGATTATTAAGTCAAGTGTTGATTTAATAATTAAGTGATTAATTGTATATTAGATATACTAATTTACACTTGCTAACACTTGTTCACTTTAGGGTTTTTCTCACATGTGAACACTTGTATATATATATATATATGTGATATATATATTAAAGTGTTTTCTTTTGTATCATGGTTGATGATACACTAGACTTGGGTGTATGAGACTTACACCATGCTATATATTATGTTGGGTTTTTATATTTTAAGTAATTACAAAATTAAGTGGAGGATTAGATCAATGCATGAAGCTTGTGGAAGCTTGTGGATGCATTGACTAAGTCCACTTGAGTTTGTTTTTACCATAGATATTTCTTAACCCAACCATAAGTGTTAGCTATGGTTATGGCTCTACAAGAGTTAGTATATGATACTCACTCACCATGGTTAGATTTCTCACTTGATCATTATCCTCATCTCTTTCTTTTCTTCTTCTTCTTCATTGTGAAAAGGAAAAAGAAAACTAGGGTTTGATCCAAAGTGAGAAACAAAATTCTAAAGAGAACCCACTTCCTATTTCTCCATCCTCTACTAGACTAGCACTTTAGTTTAGGGTGTTTACTTCACTAATTCTCTAGTTAGTGAAGTAGGAGCTTGAGTCGGAATTCCCTCGACGTAGATCATCTTCGACCTCGGAGACTTCAAGCAAGGTCGCTTCCTTCGCGTCGTGAAGCCATGCAAGAGCCCGGGAGAACCTTGATCGCAGCGAAGGGACTTCAACAAGGAGAAAATGAAGTGGAGGACCGATCTACAAAGGTTGTATATCGCATTCCCTTTAGTGTAAAGTTGTTTATATGCCATTAGTTTCGCCTAAACTCTAGTTAACGATCTTGCTTAGGGTTGCGCGGTACATAAAATTTTAATTTTGGCATGGTCGATGCCTTGTAGAGCCTTGTTAGTGTGCCTAGTAACCCTACATTATACATGTTGCATTAGTTGTTATTAAACCCATGTTATCAGGACACCAGCACCATTACCGATGATGCGTATGTCTACGAACACTTATTTGCCAGCTCACACACATCATTATCGGTAATTGCCATGTCACGTACACTTTAGAGAATATTAATTCATTGATATCGCTTGTTAGCTGATAGTTTCGACATGGTACCAGTGAGCTTGCTTTTATATGATAGCTTAGACATTGCATTTATTTACTGTGCTATTTCATGCATGTATATCCATATATTCATTTGCTATGCGATAGTATGGGCCAGTCCGGATTGCCGGAGCCCAGTATTCATTATTTATTTACATCGTGATTTATGATTTCGGATTTCTATGAGATTTCGGGATTTAGAGAAACCGCAAAGATTTTATAAACTGATTATCATTTTAAAATGAAAGTTGCGGTTTTCTCATGATATGATATGAGATATGTCCACCATGAGTTTTCTCGGCTCTTGAGCGATATCATACACCCGATTCGAGGAGGAGGAGGAACCGTCTGTGGGTGCATGGTGGACCCGGTGCGGTACTTCGGGACAAGATGGTCGCAGATGATGGCGTTGAGCCTGGCAGGGGAGCACTACCGACAGGTGATTTTATTGTGACTCGACGGATATCCGGAGGATACCGATCGGAGTATTGGCCAGTCCGGATTGCTGGGGCCTGAGGTTTTGAGATTTGATGATATGGGCTAGTCCGGATAGCCGGAGCCCTAGATATTGAGATTCAAGGATACAGGCCAGTCCGGATTGCCGGAGCCTGAGATATTGGGATTTATGTTTTGTGTCGATGCTTGACACTGACTCTATATTGATTTCATTGATGATACCTCGATTTATATATACAGAAATCTCACTAAATTAAGAAAACAGTTTTCTCATTCATGATGTATCCTGTTTTCATTATATTGCATTCATACCTCATATTTATGATGTGTTGCTACCCGAGGCACTGACACGAGCACTTGGTATTACATTTATGTATAGATGTTTACCCTTGCCACCTTATCATGCTTCAGGCTTTATCATTTTGAGGATATATATTTTATTTTATGATCGTATTGACCTAGGATTGAGTCATACATACGATTTCTGCTCTGTGATGTTTTCTACTCACGAGTTGGCAGCTCACCCCCATTGTGCCACAGTTTCTTGCAGGTTTTACCGTACAGGTTTCGTTGTGGCTTTGCTGGCGCACTGCTCCTTTTCGGGTGATTGCTTTGGTAGGTGGGTTCAATTGCATCGTGACCACCATTGTATGTTATTTATATCCAGTTGTATCAAGAAACTCCATCAACCAGACTTGTATATATATTAGACCTAGAAGACCAGTTGTATATTCTTTCAACCTTAGCGTCGTGCGCTGTATTATTATGGTTTTCCTTTGGTGATGATGGTTTCTTCTGAGTTTTGATCCTTGCCCTTCGGCGTTGTATATTATATTGCTTGCATGGTTGTGACCGCCAATTGGCGAAGAGCTAGCTCCCGCTTGGGGACGCCTTTATTCATATTATGCATGTTGTACCCTTTTGGGGCCAGTATTTACAAACGAAACTCTGCCGAAATTTTCAGAAAAGACTTGAGATTTAAAAAATGCATATTTCGGCTTATGCTATTAAAACCACTTGCTTTAAAACGAGTTTTCTTCACTTCTTTCTTGAAATGGTTTTGATTTCTGGGATTTCTGGCTTACTTGAATTAGATGGGGTCTTATAGACTTCATATGATTCAAGTGCCAGTCACGTGCCATTTCGGGTCGTGACACCTGGCGATTATCCGGAGGAAACCGACCAGAGCCATGAGATGGATATGAGGGCTGACCAGAGTATGCGGCACCTGAGGGCCGATCTTAGGATGCGGCGCCTGAGATATGAGGATTTACGTATCGATGCTGGACATGGGTTTCATGATGTTTCGAGTGTCGGTGTTGGACACTCAGGTTCCATGATTTGATGTGTCATTGATGGACACACGTTCTTTGATATCCTCATATATTTACATGCATATGCTTTTATGATGTTTCGAGTGGACTAGATCCATATGCATACATGCATTGATTATATTGTTGGATGATATCCACATGCATGCAGGCTTTGATTATATAGTTGGCACATATGCATATACGTTCACCCTAGATATCATAGTATTATCTTCATGATATATTTGACCTAGGAAATCGTTGTTTTATTCGATTTCTACCTGATGATGTTTTCTACTCATGAGTTGGCAAATCACTCCCGTTGTGCCACAATTCTTGCAGGTTGACCGCATGGATCAGTAGCGGCATCGCTGGCACACTGCTTGCATTCAGGTGATTGGCTTTGGTAGGTGGTACATGTTGGATCGTACCCCTCTTGTATTTTTTATTCCTGTTATATCTAGTCAACTCAATCAATCAAAACTAGTATTTGTATAAATAGTAAGACTTAGAAGGACTTGTATTTGCGAGACTTAGAGCGATGGGTTATATGTTCGCTTGGTGGGTTGATGTCTTGCTTATTTCATTATCCCTTGTGTTGATCTTCGCCATTGGGCGTCGTATACATGTTTTATGACTTGCGTGGTTGTGATTCCACCGTTTGGAGAAGAGCTAGCTCCCGCTTGGGGATTCCTTTTATATTATCATGTATTTGTGGTTTTGGATCAAAATATACAAAGGAGGTGCTGCCCAAATTTTTAAAAGACGAAACATGTTTTTCAACTAGTAAATCCACTTGCATTTTTCATGTTCCTTCATCTATGCATTTAAGAAAACTTTTGATTTCATCATATCTTTATTTCAAAACTTCACCTCTTTTATTTTCATTAAAAAGGTTAGATTTCTGGGCTTCGGCTTACTTGATTTACGTTGTGTCTTTAGACGTTGCGTGAATTAAGTGCCGGTCACGAACAATATTTTCGGGTCATGACAAAGTTAGTATCAGAGCACTAGGTTTAACCTTGGTTCGAGTCTAGGTTTGACTATGTGGAGTCTGGGGCGTAATCTATTTCGGAACTTAGGCTTGACCTTACGGAACTTAGACTTGAACATGGGGGGTATTAGACCCGAACTTTCGTTTCATAGGCTGACCCTAATTGATGGAGTATGTAGCTTGAGTAGAGTGACGTACCGTACGTATGTTCCGCGGCATATTTAAGATATGATACTCCACTTAAGAAACCTTAGGATGTATATATTTTAAGATCTGTGATTCTCTTCGTCCCCATGATTATACATCCATTTGAGATCCTTGATTCTATTCATTTCCATGATCATACTCTCATTGATTTCGTTCCTCTTTATGATCATGTATCCATTTTGGGATCTGTTGATTCCTTTTATTCCTTTGATCTACCTTCATCGATATATGCTTGAGGTTCCTGTCACCATGGTTTGAGCGCAGATTGAGCTGCTGCTAGTGATGCGGTCAGGGCGAGCTCGTCATGGGCGAGGACTGACCATCATGTTTTCTGGTGACACGGGAACGTCTCGATTTTGTAATTGTGTTGTGACCTCTTGTTTGAGGCGAGTGTTTGGTTTTTCACCGGATGATCAGGCCATTGTTAGAGCCTGCCTGTTGTGAGAGGACTATTGATGTACAACCTACCTCAGAGACCGTGATGTCGCCTACCTTGCAGACAGATGACCCAGATGTTGCTGAGATTGACGGGATGTCGCATCCAGATCTTACGAGCTTAGATCACTGGAGCTTTCATGCAGAGATGCTATATATGATAGCTAGTCTATCTTGAGTTGAGAGACGAAGGTGATTCGTCAGATTTGATGCGCCGACGCATGCCTAGTTGAGTTGAAAATTTCCAGTGTGGAGAATCTTATTCAAATCTAGAGTAGATCGATTCAGAGATGATGTTATTCGTTGGATGATCCGATAGGAGATCAGCAGGTTGACCAGCTTCGGATAGAGGACCTCACCCAGATGCGTTGTGAGTTGATCGAGAATGGACGGGCATTAAGTATCCCTCCGATGGTTGGGACGAGTTCCCGAGGACGTGTTTGGCTAGATATCTTCTACAGAGTGAGGAAGATACCGAGTTTGTAATTTCGAGTCCGTGTGAGAGGTTTCGGATTAACCGTAGCCGAGAACAGTTGCAGTACGCAGATAGCATGACGTGACGTCGAAGTGGACGATAATAAAGAAGAGTGGAATAAGAGGTTCGTGCGAGATATTAACGAGCTGTTGTTACTCCCCGTTGAGAATTGAGATCAGATACGTATACAGAGGCGTTGGGATACGGCCAGTTCCCGAGAAAATGTTGTGCTGAGAACGCAGATATCCAGAAAACGAGAAGATGATTATGTAAGAGTATCAGCCTCCGTATAGTTCGGCATAGGCGAGATCGGAAGAGACCTTGAGCAGGTTCCTTCCAGGACACTGTTGCGATAAGATTTGCACCGAGGATCAGTTGTTTCATGTGTATTCAAAGGGCCAGAGGCCGACGCCAGTGACGTGCTGCTTTACGAGTGGTCATGCTAATTGGCCGAGAGACGACCAGAGGAGTGCCAGAGCGGAATCGTTTACGTTAGCACACCTGACCGGGCCGACGAGCCGCTGGATTGCGAGATTGGTAATCCATAGAGAAATGAGGACCCAGAGACAGAGGATGCCAGACCATGAGCAGGAGGCAAGAAAATGTTCTTGCTCTGCCAGTTTTGGGCGCACCGATATTTTTTGACATTGTAGGAGGTGCACCTCAATGTCATTTGTTGCGATTTGCGTTTGTGATCCGAGTATCACGCTTATATCGCTTGGATTTGAGTTTTGATAATTGAGTTCATGATATTAATTTCGTGCACCTTGGCTGCACCTACTGGATATTTACATTTTGTGCATAATTATTGCACTTGATATGTATTTTATACACCGTTGTGTTGAATTGCGATTTGTGCATATCTATTGCATTTGATATTCATTTTGTGCCTTGGCTGCACGTGTTTATGATTTCGTGGATTTCATACGATTGATTTGATTTTGTGCATGTGGTACGCACTCGATGTGATTTTTGCACTCGGTATAGCTCACATGTGCTTGCAGTGCATTGGTACGGATTTTGTGCACGCAGTTGCACACATTTATGATTTTATACCCCTTAGTACACTCGGTGTTGCTTTTATACGCATTTGAGTTATTAATGCGTTTCCGTGCACTTGTTGCACCCGATTTGTATTTTGTGCAATTGCTGCACTAGGTTTTTACACCGTGCATTTGTTGCACTGTATTTTTATTTCGTGCACCGGATGCACTGTATTTGTATTTCATGCACTAGATGCACTGTATTTGTATTTCGTGCACCGGATGCACTGGAGTTGTATTTCGTGCACTGGATGCACTAGATTTGCATTTCGTATATTTGTTGCACCAGATGGGTATTTCGTGCATTGGTTGCACTAGATTTATACTCCGTATCTTGGTTGCACCTGATTTATGTCTTTGAGCATTCGTTTTACCAGATTTATGTTTTTATGCGCGTTTGCATTTGATGTTCGTTTTCGTGCATGCTACTGCACTAGATGCTTATTACGGACTTGGCGCGCTTGGGTTCTATTTTTGCGCATATTAGGCGTTTGGTATTGAATTTTATGCACACCGGATGCACTCGATTGGGATTTTCATTCGTGCATGTTAGTTGCACTGGATTGAGGTTTTCGTGCACTATAGATGCACTTGATATTATTATCGTGTATACCCGTTGCACTTAATTTTGCTTTCGTGCATATTGTTGCACTTGTATTTGGATTTGATTTCCGTGCGCACCGAACGCACGTGATTGTTGGATACGCCTTTCGAGACTGATTTTTCTCTTGAGCATATTGTTTTCATGATGGACACTATATTATGTAGTAGCCGAACATGACTGATCTGAGAACAGTACCTGAGTACTTTGCATGCACTAAAAGTTTAACAAGAGGTTTTCAAAAAGGAGCTATAGTCTCGATATTTCCAACGTGTCCGCGAGCGTGTAACATTTCAGAAAATATAAAATATTATTTTTGGAATTTAATATTAAAATAATATATTTCGCGGAAACTACCCGATTTGCGAAATTGGGGTTTTCGAAAAGGGTATAAATATATACCAATAATTATGAAATAATTGGGGATAAAAATGTTTTATTCATTTAAAAATATATTTATTGGATTCGGCATTTTTATAATTAATTATATGCAGTTTGGATAAAAATCGATTAGTGCACTACTAATCGCGATTAAGCCAAATCCGTGTTTCTACAGTTTTTCATGGATAGTGCACCATGTCATGTTGCATTTTGGTTACATGTTGTGTTCTTGTGTTGTTTTTGGAGTATTATGTGGTTTGGGTTTTAAAAAGAAAAGAAAAAAAGATAAGGGTAAAAGAGAGAATGATTGGAGAGAGAGATAGTGTGAGAAATGAGTTGAGAGAGGGTGAGAATAAGAAAGAGAGAGAGGGGATGCCCATTATTTCCTCCTGTCACGACCCAAAGTTCGGCCTGTGACCGGCACTTAACCACGTAACGTCTACAGGCGTAACTCGACTAAGTAAGCCGAAACCCAAAAATCAAAACCATTAAAAGTATTGAGTATTAAAATATTGAATAGAAATATTTGTTAAAACGTTTAGAAAACCTTAAGTAACTTAGTAAAATTATTTAAAGTTCAAGTTATTTTCTTAAAAATTTTGACAGCATTTCCTTTGTAAAAACTAGCCCCGAAATCGGGTACAAAACAATATATGAGTAAAATGATATACAATAGAAATAAAGCATCCCAAACGGTAACAATCACGCCCAACGGCGGAAACAATCACCACGATAATAATATACGGCGCCGTAGCGAAGAAATGAGCAGTATAAGTGAAAACAAATATCATGAAAGATAAAGCTGCATAAATAAAGTCGGCTCACAACGAGCTCGACACCAGAGTATAAAATAATATATATCGTCCTCACAACTGGTCTCTAAGTCAATACATAAGTTGTAGATGGAGAGTACTAGATACAACAGTGTATACAACTGGAAAATAAACAGATACCGCACAAAAACCCACCATCAGCAAAAGGGCTAGCACGCCAACTGCAGTGGTATCTGTGTCAAAAGATGCAAGAAAACAGCCTGCCGTGACTACTTCGAGGGGCAACCTGCAAACACTGTGGCACAACGGGGCTCGTGAATAGTAGATAGCATATAAAGGTAATCACGAGTATCCACGTACTGTGATACTCTAACATATGCCAGCAGATAATGTCTATATGATGAACTGGCTACGCAATAATCATGCCTAACAGGTGCAATTTAATAACATCAATATATATGATGAGCAGGGTATGCAATAATCATGCAAAAGTACTCTATCAGGTATTATAACTACAGGATGAGATGTATAATACTGAATGCCGAGCATGGGATAAAATAACATCTACACGGAATATCAACATAGAAAATAACCGGTGTCCATCAATGCACCCAAATCCCAGTAAAACTCAGACGCCGTCACTCTAATCGGCCCTCAAATCCTGTAAATCTCATAGAATCGGGAGTGCCCAACATCAGCACTCGAAATATCATAAAATAATCGTGTCCAACATCGACGCGCAAATCCTCAAGTATCGGGCTCCGTCAGTCCGGATCGGCCCACGGGCTCCGTCTGCGGAATCGGCCCTCGGTCCCGGCAGTACGTGTCGTCCCGTATCCATCTATCGACTCTGGTCGGTATCCTCCGGATAACCGCCAGGTCCAACCAATCACCGGTAGATAGTGGTCCCTCTGCCAGGCTCACCGTCTACTGCACAGCGATCCGTTCTCGCCCCGGGGTACCATACCGGGTCCACCATGTACCCGCAATCGGCCTCGTCCAGCTCCTCGATTCGGGTTCACATATCACACGTCTCAGAATAGAGAAAATGCATGGTGGACGCACTGAAATATCATATCAAGGGAAACCGGGTTTTTAAAACAGTGCGTATTTTCTTAAAATAATACCCTGGTTCCCAAATCCAGAAATCACATAAATCCAAACTCAATGTGTAAATCCATGCAATGTGTCGTATGACACTAAGAGTAAAAGAAAGGGAAAACCGCTCTTTTAAAAAGGATTCAGTTTTGAAAATGTCTCGTGCGGTCCCTTAGTTCTTAAATCATGTCAATATCACCCATGTATGTAACATATGTATGTATATAGGTATGGATGTGCAAATGGATATATACGCAATGTGAGTGTAACAATGTACATGTGCACTAATATGGTTATACGATGTATATGTGCACAAGTATAGATATATCAAGGTACGTATGCACTAATATGAATATAAAGGGTGTATGTGCGCAGGTAGTGATATATCAATGAAGGTATGCACTAATGTGAATATAAAGGGTGCATGTGCGCAGGTAGTGATATATCAATGAAGGTATGCACTAATGTGAATATAAAGGGTGCATGTGCCCAGGTAGTGATATATCAATGAAGGTATGCACTAATGTGAATATAAAGGGTGCATGTGCACAGGTAGTGATATATCAATGAAGGGATGCACTAATATGAATATAAAGGGTGCACGGTATGAATATAAATATATGCCAATATGTGACAAGTCATGACCATCATCAATGGAGCGGAAATCAAGACGATATATAATTCGTAGCAATCTTATAGTGTGAGTGTCATGGCAATCACTAACGGTGTGAGTGTAACATACAAATAGTGTTCGTGCAGCTTTAACCGTTAGTGACAGCGCAGTGTTATATACTACCAATTCTATATGCAACAAGAAGGTATGCTACAATAGTCTGTATGAACATCTACGACTAAACATCCTATCACGCCCTGATGCTTAACGCCATACGGGCGATTTCCCCGTAGATGTTAAATCTACTCACCTGGTCGCGTGCTATGTATAGCCGACCACTTGCTTCCCCTTCTTTGCGGCGTCCGACGTACCCTCCTGCAAACCTGGAATTACACAAGGAATCCATATATAAGCAAAATCCTACAAAACACGCTATCGAAAACAAACGAGAAACTCGCGTCGCGAACTAAACGTGCGTGTGTCCGATACGCTAAAACGTGTGTATACGCGTCTAAAACTATCCCGACACGTCGCGATAGGCTGGATCACAGAACCTACTCACGTATCACACGCGTCGCGCAAACTAAACGTATAGGAAAAACGATATATCGTCCCAGATTTTTACTCAGGTGAAAACTTACAAAATTGCACATACCACAGGCCTTAAATGTACAACATACTCCTACCTACACAAACCCAACCCCAAGACTCCCTCATCTGGCCGCAAATTGCGGCCAGAAAGAATAAACCGGCGGCCAAAAGTTGGGTATGGGGTCTCGTCCTCTGGTGGTGTGATCAGGGTCTAAAAAGTAGGCTACAGTTAACTCAGATTTTATCTGAAATACCCGGGTCTATAGCAGATCACAGAAAGCTAAAAATTCACTTAAAAACGTTATATTTTGCACAAAATGGAAACCTAGGGTATTTTGGTGAAATCTGGGGTTAAGCTGAGTTTAAGTGGCCCTAATAACACTTAATTATGTTGGAGATAGTGCCCTCATAGTAAATTATTGGATCGCAGGTACGTGATTGCAATGATTGCGGAGGACCTATCCCGGTAGCACAGTCTTACTCGAGATGATAGTATGCTATCTGGTTTGCCTTTATCAGTCGTGTACATGTTCAGGTGACTGATTGCATGTTACACTTTGATAGAGCCCTTAGGATCTTGCTTTACTACCAACAGTATGATGGCGATCATATACGTGAGAGTTGGGTAGTTTATATGCATATCCTTAATTGTGGTCCCTAGTCGTGGGAGTTTCGAGACAGGGCATCGATACTCCGGAGTAGACTAGTGTATACAGTCGAGACCCCGACGAGGGGCGGTGGCCGGTCTCACAAGCCACTGGTGTCAGTTGGATCACCTAAGATGTATACAGGTGCTCATTGGGTTATGAGTACACCGGACAGGACTCGCCGGGAATCTGCTAGTTAGTATTATATATACCGTCAGATAGCAGTTCCCTGGTGACATGTGTACAGGTTAGTTCATCGACCTGAGGTCGTCATTTGTCTCGTATGAGTTCCCACTGTGCTTTGATTTCTATCCTACCACGGCTCAAAGGAGTCGTGCAAACAGGTAGTTTTTGGGTACAGTCCCGAGCCATATGGAGGCACGTGAGCGGATCGGCAGGGGATTCGTCTCTCCCGGTATTGGGGGCGAGATCGTGCTGTGTCTAGGAGAGCCATTACACAAAGCCCACGGCCGTGGCAGGAGATTTACTGGTAGGTACTCCAGTAGTATCTCAGGGTGTTATTGGGCTTCACTCCGACACGACTTATACTGTTATTGGGGGTCTGACGTTGCTAGCCCCCTAGGCAGATATGCGATACTCATTGACGAACGGACCGGACTGTATATACATAGTCACTGTTAGGCTCAGTAGGGTTTTCGGAGGAGTTCGCTCATCGGTCTCCCTTGAGTTCGCTCCTCGGCCACCCTTGAGGTCAGTCCATGGGCAGCCGTTACGCATTGCTAGTGCCGCTGACGGTTTGTGGTTAAACCCACTGCCAGGGTACTGACGAGTCATTAGAGTCCCCCACAGACAGTTTCCCAAGTTCGGGCGAAACGTTGTAGAGGCCGTATGGTTTTATGGCAGGGTTCGGAAAATGCACGTGCGTTTACGCACGTGTCAGTTTTCGGGCAGATGATACTGGTCGGCTTTGGTTTAAGCCGGATCCGAGTATTATATTGAGTATGTATAATATCTTTGTCTCAGTTGCATTTGTATTCGGTCGTAATACAAATGCGGGTATATTTATACAGTTTCGGGGTTATCCTGAAAGTTGTTTCAGGATCACTTTTGGAAGTTGCCAGTTTCCAGTTTTCTATCAGCCGTCTTTTAACATTCGGTTAAAGACGGATTTATCTTTTCTTCAGATATGAGTGAGTCATCATTCTAGAAGCTTCTAGAAGTGATGATGAGGCTAGTGAGTCATTTGTGTCATTAATGGTTCATTAATGATGTAAGGTGACTAGGTTTGTTCTAATTGGTTCCTTTTGATGATTCATTCTTTCATAATGGTTATGATAACTATCATTTGTTATGGTCACCACTTGAACCCTCCTACACTCACCTCCCTCCTTTGATAAATAAGGCCTCCTCTCTCTCTCTCTCATTCACTCACTTGATTCATTGGAAAAAGATTATGATAGATGTTTGGGGTGTATGGAATTCACAGATCATTTCATTCTATCACCCGATTCCCTCGGCAACTTCATTAACCGATCGTCCACGGATTTGGACGAAGTGAGACAAAGTCATCTACTCATTCTCTACATCATTCTTGGTCGTCTCTTTTAGCAAACTTGACGATCGAGTTGCCTCGAGTCAGAGGCGGGAGCCCGTTTAAAGAACCGATCATGTGGTGCCACCTCGACGAGGAGATCGGAGATCGACGAGATCGGAGCAGCCGCAACGGAGCGTGGGATGATGGTTGAAGAACGAAGGACTCGGATCGTTCGGTATAACCATTCTACACTCTTTACAGTTTGTTAGTTTAGCAATAATGGCAGATCCGGGTTAAAGTATACGATAGCGCCAGTTTAAAAGTTTTTGTTCCGCATTTGGCGTCTGTAGACTGCCGGGGCGCTAGCGTAGACTTACAGTGGTATCAGAGCCTAACCATTTTGCTATACTAACTTGTGCTAACGTGTTCAAAACTTCGATCGAACCGAAAAACCAAAATTGCAAAATTTCAACCCGACAGTTTCTGTTAATTTTAAACGGTCTCAAAATTCATTTCTGGATGTCTTAAAAATCTGTGCTGGCAATTGTAAGAACCACGACAAAATTTGGGGTCGTGATCCCTCGAAGTTGCCGCGGAAGGGCGGCCAAACCCATGGTTTGGCCGCGCATCTGCGGCCACGTGGGGAGCACGTGCTCCCAAATTTGGTCAGTGTGTTCTGTGTTGGATTTTGGGGTTTTTGGTATATATCATTTTGGCCCAGGTTTTGTTACTGTTCACCAGTAAGTCGTGGGGCCCACTTTTTGATATTTCGTCGATCGTAATTTAAACACGTTAGTTTACAGTGCTTACATTATATCTCCGACCGGGAATGTCATTTGATCGGTAAACCGCGTCCGATTGCTATAGTTCTTTTAGACGGGTTTGCGAACGTGACATTCGCGTTGATGTTCTGTGTTGTGCTGTGATGTTGCGGATTTGTCGTGATGGATAGCAGTGTGCAATGATAGTACAGTTTGTGTTTATTTGTACATTTGATATTTCGGGGCGAGCGTCCAACTTGTGGACTGCCGTCACTGCCTGTTGTATAATATTCTTTTGGGGCACGACCAGGTTGCGGTCGATGTACCTATTGTACTATTTTTCATTACTGTACAAGGTTTTGCCCCGAGACGGAGTGCACGGATAGCCGGGTTCGGGAAAACAACGGGTCCGCATCTCATGGCTTTGAGAGGCAGAGGGGCCCCACTTCAGAATTGGCAGACTATTCGCCGCACTCGTAGGGGGTACAGGTTGACCCAAGGAGGGGTGCTCAATTTACCGGATTCCGTGAAGTGCCGGGTGTTCCATTCACTATGCTGTGGGGACTACCTCGCTTCAGGTTTTGGTGGGTAACTTGCCGCACCTGTAGGGGTCTAGGTTTCATTGCACAGGCTATCCATACGACAGGGGAACGTCGGGTTTCAGCAGCGGCTCTGTGAAACTCGGGGATCCCAGATTATCTGTATTGTTCTGTGATGCTTATTACTTTTCTGTAATGTTGCATATTATCACGCCTGGAGCGATTATGTATATTGGTTTATCTACTATTAGATGTTGTATATGTTTTACACCCGCGCTAGTCCAGTCCCCGCTCTGTCGTTAGTTAAGTAACCTAACGGGTGATGACGGGACCCAGTGACGAATGCGGATGGCATATACGTATATTTTATTTTCGTTCTTTTCTGGTGTGATTGATTGATGGGACTGCGTTGATTCTGATCAATGCAAAGTAAAACAAACCTGTTTACAGTTGTTGGAACAAATTTAAAAAGTGTTATTGCAAAGACATTTTCTTTTGTTATGCATAGCGGTATTCAGTGGAATATCCTGCACCTTATTCGACGAGGCAAGGGCTGATATCCCTTCACCGGGAAAGACCCCTTGGACAGAAGTTTGCGTCAGGGTAATAACTTTACTATAGTCGATTACATGTTGCTTTGCATAGCGGTATTCAGTGGAATATCCTGCACCTCATTCCACGAGGAAAGAGCCGAGATCCCTTTACCGGGAGTGACCTCTTTAGCAAAAGGTTTTCGCCACTATATTTTAAAAAGCTATCAGGTTCCTTCAGCGATATCAAGTTCACTACGCTAAAGGTTTTTCGCCAAAAACCAGCCGTAGCCCTCCGTCACTTCTTTTGGGTATTTAGTAGTATTCAAGCTATGCATTTTAGCCAAAGTTAAGGCATAGTGTTTGGTAGCTGCTGGGTATTCAATTGTTGCATAGATAGATGAGTTAGTTTGGGACAGTCGTTCTGCCGATTGGCCAAAGTCAGGGGCATGCGGGTGGGTTCAAATTGACAAGATAGTGACGGGTAGAACTTGGCATGTGACTTATGACACTTTGACCAAAGCCAAGGTTATAAGAGCATGGGGCAAAAATCATATCAGGAGTTTCTAAAGAAACTGAAACTTGCCGAGTATGCGCATACCTTCTGGAGTATGAGTAACGTGGATGCATTCCATCACGTTATCATGCGATGAGAGTTGGATCCTGATTCCCACTGATGAGTTGGTTTACTCTTCGGGTGATCCCGATTGATTCTTCTTTAGGTTTGGAGGAGAATTTGACAGGACAGTAGGAGGTTTCCGGATTAGATAAAATGATGACCATTCTGATCTAGGTTAGAGTGCACGCAGAGTGTTTCTTTTCTCTCTCTCTTTGGCAGCGACCTTTGACCGACCCTAGACTATGACTCAGTGACCAGGTTGACCGAACCTTCTTAAAAATACTGGCTTTTGGATTGTCTATGTTGCATAAGTCATTGCCACTCCTTCTTTTACCCTTTGCATTTCTCAGAACACCCGTATTACTACGGATATCCACTTCCATTGGATAGATCCATCGTATGGTTATATACGAACTTGAAGGGACTTCTTCGGGGATGGATCCAGGTTCAGGAGAAATAGAATTGGTTTATTCAGTTGTCTTTTATTATCACCTTCTCTCAGGTTGCGAGAGCTCCTTGGTTTAGGAGAGTACACCTATTACGCTTATTGGATAGTCTTATTCCAAACCATAGGCTGGTACCGAAAGGTAGGGAATGAAGAAAACCAATTAGCCTAAGTAGGGTGTGCAGAAGGTAATATGTAAAGACAAATAAAGGGATTAGAAAGAGGGCAAAGTAAATTGCGACTGATATCATTCACGACCAAAACCGCGTACTTCATCGCCACTCCTATTTCACCTTTAAAAGAATAAGGTATTATTCAGTTGTCTTTTATCGTCACCTTCTCTCGAGATGCGAGTACTCCTTAGTTTAGGAGGGTACACCTATTATGCTTACTGGATAGTCTTCTTCCAAACCATAGGCTGGTGCCGAACGGTAGGGAAGGAAGAAAACCATTTAGCCTAACGATGGTGTACAGAAGGTAACGACTAAAGACAAATAAAGGGATTTGGAGAGATGGCAATAAAATATACGGTTGAAGTCATGAATTGGATTATAGAAGAGGCATTACTATGAATACCAGGATACCCCTACGAAACATTTTCATGTTTCAGTGCATTGTTAAAGGAAAAATTGTTTTCCCGATTATACACTTACTCCAAGGGTATGTATTTACCAGGTTTCATTCTCATATCTGTATGGTTTTACAGATGATGAGTGGGAGTAAGATATTGGGAATTAGGTGATCATCCTCATTATATCGGAATTCGTTGTAATTGGTGATATTTGAGGAAATCGCCAGGATACAGTTTTCAACCTACGACGCACAGGTTTTGAGTTGTTTAACTCAGCGGACTTATACAGAGTATTGTATGTTGTCCAAGTGTCCATCAGGACAAAGGGGTAGGTCCTCGTACTTTGTTCTGTTTACTTATAACTTCTCTAGTTTTTAGACAAGTGTTTCGTAGAAATACATGGTCTAAGTTTTGAGAAGTTGTGGGTATAAGAATAAAGTAGAGAACCAGGTATCACAAGTATCGAGATTCTTCAAAGAGATCGAAGATGTAGATTCTTGTGATTGGTATTCAGATAATAGTGATGGTTTTGAGAAACGTGTTTCTCTTTCAGGTTACTCATAATTGGATGGATTCCTAAGTTGATTAATGCTGATTAGCCTCTTTCCATTAAGTTGATATGCACTGGAGACAGCTGCATGATTTGAATATGGTTACAATTAAATAAGTGCCAAAGTTTCTATATTGGATATAGAATAGTTCGTACCTTAAAAGATATTAAGGCACGGGGAGTTGTCCAGCTTATGATTAAAACCAGACTCTGGATAACTCAGGGCACGGTTCTGTAATGGCTGTTTGTGGGTTGACCCTGGCTATGACGAGGGTTGATATTCTACCATTTGGAAGATCAATAGTGATATTGTTCTTGACTCGCCACAGTTTTAGTAAAATGGATCTTTTTCAGAAAACAGTAGTGGGAGTATGGTAGAACTGGAAGTGATTCCAGAACCGCGAACGATTACGGAAAATTTAATAGGACCTATACATTCAATCAGGATTGACATTCCAATAGCCACTCCGCAGATATGGTGGGTAACCTCAGACACCCGAGAGGTACTTCGGTAGCCTCAAGGACGGTGACAGGGAGGTTCTTATCTACCCAGACTTGACACTACTGTTGTTCCAGGATATGAGACCCGGTAGGAGGGTTGTCGTAGTCAGTGGGAGCAACGGAAGCAAAGTGGGCAAGATGCTTATATCTATTTATAGACTTGAGCAGTTATAGCGGAGATAGATCATCTAATTTTGATGTGACAGTCATAGGTTTGACTTCAATCAGAATAGGGGATGGATCAGTTAAGAAGGTAGTAGGGTGTGATGTCATGGTATATGGATGACATACACAGAGTAGGAAGTAAAATTCCTATACTACGATCGGTTGTACTGTGGTCGTCACACAGTTGTTTCTCCAGACAGGATATGGATATAATATTTGACATTCTGGTTTCTAGATCTATGGTTTTAGATCTGGATTTGGGTAGTTTCCCAATGTGGGTACTTTGACAGATATTCTAATGGTTTTTAGAATAGTTGACTCCTAGCATGGTAATGTACCTGCAGGTAATGGAGTCACCCTCTCTAAAGGTGTCGTATAGACTAAAGGGGAGAGGGATGTGCATGATTGGCAGATCACTTGCTTAGGCAATTGAGTCAATCATGAGATGTCAAGTACCACACCAGATGTTGTTTTTGCACTAGATGCAATAAGTTTGTATTAATCCAATCCTGGAGAAACATAAGGAAGCAGTTTTAGAACATTAGTACATGTTCTATGGATTTGATAACGGCAGCCTCTTTCGGGAGACGGTTATCATTCCAGGCTTCAAAGGTGACATGGATGACAGAGTGATTGTCAGAGTTTTAGTTTTCCTTCTGACGAAGGACAGTATTATGGACAGGTGGTTCCAGAGGATACTGTGGGTGGCATGGTGCCGGATACTGATTAGGTTCAGTGATCCATACAGTCTAAGAAGTTTGGATATGGAGTTCATTTATGAACTAAGGTCCCATCAGATATCCAGACATATTCTAAGACAGGTACTACTCAATTCGGGAGATGGCTTTCTCCGCGAACTTGAGATTAAGAGAGATACAGAAAGAAACTTCTAGGCGGATCCACTCACCGAGGCTATTTCTCGAACACAATAGTTTTACAAACGGGCTTTGTGAAACTGATTAGTAGAGGAGTTGGATGTTCGGTTTCACACGGGCTGTGAGTAGTCGACATCGCAATATTAGCCTTGAGTGCAAGTGGGAGATTGTTGGAGATAGTGCCCTCATAGTCAATTATTGGATCGCAGGTACGTGATTGCAATGATTGCGGAGGACCTATCCCGGTAACACAGTCTTACTCGAGATGATAGTATGCTATCTGGTTTGCCTTTATCAGTCGTGTACATGTTCAGGTGACTGATTGCATGTTACACTTTGATAGAGCCCTTAGGATCTTGCTTTACTACCAACAGTATGATGGCGATCATATACATGAGAGTTGGGTAGTTTATATGCATATCCTTAATTGTGGTCCCTAGTCGTGGGAGTTTCGAGACAGGGCATCGATACTCCGGAGTAGACTAGTGTAAACAGTCGAGACCCCGACGAGGGGCGGTGGCCGGTCTCACAAGCCACTGGTGTCAGTTGGATCACCTAAGATGTATACAGGTGCTCATTGGGTTATGAGTACACCGGACAGGACTCGCCGGGAATCTGCTAGTTAGTATTATATCTACCGTCAGATAGCAGTTCCCTGGTGACATGTGTACAGGTTAGTTCATCGACCTGAGGTCGTCATTTGTCTCGTATGAGTTCCCACTGTGCTTTGATTTCTACCCTACCACGGCTCAAAGGAGTCGTGCAAACAGGTAGTTTTTGGGTACAGTCCCGAGCCATATGGAGGCACGTGAGCGGATCGGCAGGGGATTCGTCTCTCCCGGTATTGGGGGCGAGATCGTGCTGTGTCTAGGAGAGCCATTACACAAAGCCCACGGCCGTGGCAGGAGATTTACTGGTAGGTACTCCAGTAGTATCTCAGGGTGTTATTGGGCTTCACTCCGACACGACTTATACTGTTATTGGGGGTCTGACGTTGCTAGCCCCCTAGGCAGATATGCGATACTCATTGACGAACGGACCGGACTGTATATACATAGTCACTGTTAGGCTCAGTAGGGTTTTCGGAGGAGTTCGCTCATCGGTCTCCCTTGAGTTCGCTCCTCGGCCACCCTTGAGGTCAGTCCATGGGCAGCCGTTACGCATTGCTAGTGCCGCTGACGGTTTGTGGTTAAACCCACTGCCAGGGTACTGACGAGTCATTAGAGTCCCCCACAGACAGTTTCCCAAGTTCGGGCGAAACGTTGTAGAGGCCGTATGGTTTTATGGCAGGGTTCGGAAAATGCACGTGCGTTTACGCACGTGTCAGTTTTCGGGCAGATGATACTGGTCGGCTTTGGTTTAAGCCGGATCCGAGTATTATATTGAGTAGGTATAATATCTTTGTCTCAGTTGCATTTGTATTCGGTCGTAATACAAATGCGGGTATATTTATACAGTTTCGGGGTTATCCTGAAAGTTGTTTCAGGATCACTTTTGGAAGTTGCCAGTTTCCAGTTTTCTATCAGCCGTCTTTTAACATTCGGTTAAAGACGGATTTATCTTTTCTTCAGATATGAGTGAGTCATCATTCTAGAAGCTTCTAGAAGTGATGATGAGGCTAGTGAGTCATTTGTGTCATTAATGGTTCATTAATGATGTAAGGTGACTAGGTTTGTTCTAATTGGTTCCTTTTGATGATTCATTCTTTCATATTGGTTATGATAACTATCATTTGTTATGGTCACCACTTGAACCCTCCTACACTCACCTCCCTCCTTTGATAAATAAGGCCTCCTCTCTCTCTCTCTCATTCACTCACTTGATTCATTGGAAAAAGATTATGATAGATATTTGGGGTGTATGGAATTCACAGATCATTTCATTCCATCACCCGATTCCCTCGGCAACTTCATTAACCGATCGTCCACGGATTTGGACGAAGTGAGACAAAGTCATCTACTCATTCTCTACATCATTCTTGGTCGTCTCTTTTAGCAAACGTGACGATCGAGTTGCCTCGAGTCAGAGGCGGGAGCCCGTTTAAAGAACCGATCATGTGGTGCCACCTCGACGAGGAGATCGGAGATCGACGAGATCGGAGCAGCCGCAACGGAGCGTGGGATGATGGTTGAAGAACGAAGGACTCGGATCGTTCGGTATAACCATTCTACACTCTTTACAGTTTGTTAGTTTAGCAATAATGGCAGATCCGGGTTAAAGTATACGATAGCGCCAGTTTAAAAGTTTTTGTTCCGCATTTGGCGTCTGTAGACTGCCGGGGCGCTAGCGTAGACTTACAAATTAGGCTAGGCTAACCAGTAAAATCATCACTTGGCCACAACTTCACACAAAACACCATTTCTAGCACAAAACTCACTTTTATCACTAACCGAAGCTAATTCTACACATAAGTTTAGCAAAAGGAATGAGTTCAGAGATTATACCTCACTCTCGACCCAGGAAGCAGGAGAAGGAGGAGAAGAAGAAGATTTGGTACTGCTATTGCTGCTTGAGCTGCTGCTGATGCTGCTGGAGCTGTTGCTGTTGCTGAAGCTGGTGCTGCTGCTATGCTGATGCTGTTGGTGTTGCTGCTGTAACGTTTTGAAAATCGTTTCGGTGAAATTTCGAAAAATCGGTAAAATAAGGGTGTTTTCGGTAAAAAGTCAAAATACAAATATCTTATTATAAAAATTAAATATACATATTCTAGCTATGCAATTGCTATTATTTGGTGTTTATTGAGCCGCTGGTGAAATTTCAAATTTTCTGAAAAAAATATTATTTTATTATTATTTTAAGCCGTCACTAATACATTTAATTAGGGAAAATTACAAATTGGAATGAGTTGAAACAAATTTTGTGCATCATAAAACATTAAATAAAAAATTTATCATGTGGTTTTGGAACGAAATCATTTGCCAAAACGGTTTAGAAATTATTGAGGGAAAAAGGCTTTTTTTTAGCGTAAATGGATGTTTGGGGTACTGTATTTATCATTTTCCATCACCCCACACCCATACCCACACTCACACACCCCCATTTTCCCTCCCCCTTGGCTGAATTCAGCAGCCCCCCTCTTGTCCCCACTTGTTTTGCAAAAGAAAAGAAAAGGAAAAGAAAAGGAAAAGAAAGGATAAAAGAATGTATAAGAATGGGCCTTTGACTTTTCTTTGACTTTGAAACCAACACTCTCACTCTCCCACTCACCTCACCCTCCCCATTTTCGGCCAGAACCAGCCCCCCCCCCCCCCCCATTTTCTCCAAGTATCCATCTTCCTTCACCTCCATTTCCTTCAAAAAAAATCAACACAAACCCTCACAAAATCAAAATCCGACTCCTACCCATTTCTCTATAGCCAAAATTGCATGGATCTAGGGAACAAGATTCCAATTTGGGAGGCTATGTGTGTGCTTGTGGATCTTCAATTCATTGGGTATAAATTCTAACCATTTTTGCTTAATTAGTTAGTTAATTTCTTAAGGCTAACTTGTTAAAGTGTTAATTTTGCTCTTGTTGCTAATTTGAGAATTCAAGAGTATGGTTTGAAGCTAATTTGGGTTTAACCATCACTAATAGGATAATCAAGTGTAGATTATCATCTTGTGGAAATGTAAAACCTAATCTAGTTGCTAGTTGCAATTTGTTAATTTAAAATTTGCAATAAATAAGCTTTTATGTAAACTAGGTTTTTATGAAATGCATATATATGTGAGATTTAAATCTAGTTAGGGTTTTATATCATTTGAACATGGTTTAAGTGTGTAATTTATCATATTAAGGCATGTTAAATCAAACCTAGTAACTAGTTTGCAAATTGTATTTTAGAATTTTACTATTTAAGCTAAATTGCAAACTAGAATTTTGGGATTTATGGAAATGAGTAAGTTTAAAATCTAGTAATGGTTTGGGTGGCTTAGTTAAGATATTTAGTGAGCATTGTAGCCACTAAAATCATTAAAACACTTAGTTTTGTACTAAAATGGAAAAGTTTGCTTACTAGGTTTTCGGAAAAATAGCTTTTAAAGTGAGTTTGAGGTTTTTGTGAATTCTAACCTATTTCATATTATAATTAGTGTTTGTGAATGCGCAAATGGGTGCGTTTGGGTTTTTCTCGATGGTTTGACGTTTGGACATCGACATCGAGTGTTGGTTTGGCTATTTTTGCCTGCGTAGGTGATAGGTTTAGACCTATGTGTGATACGCGTGCCGATTTGGTTTTCGTATGCCGTTTCGATTTCGAATTGGGTTTTTAATGCGATGCGATGTGTCATGATACGTAGGTACCCTCACGAGGACTTCGAGAAGACAAGCAAGCACGTGGCGACATCGATTTCGGCAAGCGAGGACCAGGTGAGTAGATTTATATCTACGGGGAGAAGTCGGGTGGATGGCGTATAGCACCCCCGCAGTCCGTGGTGATGTATACGGATGCGTATACACACCAACAATTTATGATATGTTGTTAGGATTTATTATTGATGATTTTAGATGGATATTGGTGTTGGATTGGTGCATGGTTACGAAACCTTAGGTAGTGGGTGCACTACACTTACACATACACACATATACATACTTGCATACATTCCTTATTTCATATGTGCGTGCATGGGAATATATTTATATGTTCACATGGGTATGGGACTATGTGTTCACATACGGATTTGAGGAGGATACTTGGGATTGAGCTGAGTCGATGAGATTTGTTTGTGGTTGTGATCTCGGTGATATGGCAGGATTCGTACTTAAGGTACGTCCTGGTGTTATAGCGGATCTTGCGGCGGCGATACGGGTGAATAGTGTTATAAATAAATGGTCGACATGTGATCGTGATATGAGGCATAATATGCTAGGATATTGATATTAGGCCGTAGCTGGCGATGTATACCCCTTGATGATGATATGTGCTGACGATATCGGTTTGTACGAGATTGTCGATCAGTAGTCAGATCATGAGTATATTGAGGATGTTAGTATTGTACTAGACATAGGTCAGTACCCTAGACTATGATCTTGGATAAAGAGGATACCAGAGGAATAGTGTGAGGAATATGATATTGACCCGTACCCAGATTTGGGGATGCCGTACGACGGATTTACGTACGAGCTATATCTTGATGATTGATCCGCACTCTTGACTTGGGATGTCTGATTATAGATATGGTATCGGATATGATATTATTGAGGCGGGATCACCGACTAATACATATACAGGTATGTATATGTATCGACTCAGATGTTAGGCGGTTTCCTTACCTGTAGTCTAGCTTATAGCGTAGCCCTTTAGTTTAGTTAGTTGTTAGATTAGATTCGGTTCCTACCTATTTCAAAGCTTACGAATCGTGCGTATTTTTAAAGACAGCCTAAGGGATCCTACGGATATTTCAAAAAACGTATCTTTTCTTAAAAACACCGTAGCCCCTATTTTCAAAACCCCACGATTCGTGTTATTTCAAAAGGCACCATTGTAGGACTTATATTAGGTTAAAACAGATTAATTATCGTTGCGTCTAGTATTCAGCTCCCGTTCATTATTGTTGTTTGCTCCGCATCACATGCCTCATATTCTACTGTTGATATCTTGTGGTTAGGACACCAACACCATTACCGATGATGCGTATGTACCACGTACACTTACTTGCCGGCTCACACACATCTTCATCGGTAATTGCCATGTCACGTACACCTTAGAAAATATTATTGCTTGACGTAGCCTGTTAGCTAATAGTTTAGACATGATATTAGTGTACTTGCCTTATATGTTAGTTTAGACATTATAGTTATTACCTGCTACCTCATGCATACTGTTATTCATTGTTATGCCGCATTCATGGATTCTCATGCATATATTCACTTTTTACGTGCTATTGAGGTTTTGGATTTGGATTTCCATGAGATTTTCTGGATTTGGGGAAACCGCAAAACATATACAAACTTCTTCTTTCTCTTTTTAAATAAAAAGCGCGGTTTTTCCCATGATGTATGAGTCGTCCACCATGAGTTTGCTGATAGATTTGGAGACCCGATTCGAGGAGTTGGATGAACCGTTTCGGGTACATGGTGGACCCGGTAAGGTACCCCGGGGCAAGAAGCTCGTGGTGATGACGATGAGCCTGGCAGGGGGAGACTACCTACCGGTGATTTTACCCGACGCGTCGGATATCCGGAGGATACCGTCGTGGTCTTGAGATGGATGGTAGGGGCCGGTCTGGACTGACGGCGCCCTAGATATTGAGATTGAGACATTGAGATTTCGAGATATTGAGGTACTGAGATTTGATGATACGGGCCAGTCCGGATGGCCGGAGCCTGAGGTTTTGAGACATTGAGATTTATGTTTTGTGTCGATGCTAGACACCGTTGATGCTGATTTCATTTATGATACCTCATTTTAAAAATACAAAGGAAATCTCACTAATTTATGAAAACAGTTTCTTCATTTACATGTATTCTGTTTTCATGCATTCATACCTCATTCATATGATATATTGCTACCTGAGGCACTGACACGGGCACATGAAATTATACTCGGGTTAGATTTTACCCTAGACCTTGTCATAGGCTGCCTGTTATATATATATTTGAGGATATTTTATGATCATTGACCTAGGTTGCGTTATTTATGTGATTTCTGTGCGTAGATATTTTTCTATTCACGAGTTGGCAACTCACCCCCGTTGTGCCCCAGTTTCTTGCAGGTTTGCCGTACAGGTTTCATTACGGCTTTGCGGGCTCAATTTCATTCGGGTGACTTGCTAGTAGGTGGGTTTTTCTTGTATCGTACCCATCATATTACCTTGTATAATATTATTCCGTTGTATCTAGTAAATTCCATCAACCAAACATGTATTTTTTTGAGATAGAGACCAGTGTTGTTTATTCATTCGACCTTAGAGTCGCTCGTTATATTTCTGGTGGATTTTGAGTTTCCTTTTGAGTTTTGATCCTCGCCGTTGGCGTTGTATATTTTATTGTTTGTGTGGTTGTGACCGTCGATTGACGAAGAGCTAGCTCCCGCTTGGGGATGCCTTTTTCTTGATTTCGTATACTATTCATGTTGTATCCCGTTTGGGGGCCAGTATTTACAAAGGAGACTCTGCCGAAATTTTCAGTAAACTTTTGATGTTTTAAAAACCGCATAATTCGGCTTATGCTATTGAAATTACTTGCTTTAAGTTGGTTTTTCTACTCTCTACTACTCTTCTTGGTTTGGATTTCTGGGTTTTCGGTTTACTTAGATTACGTACGCCTCGAGACGTTCGTAGTTTAAGTGCCGGTCATGTTCCGTACTTTCGGGTCGTGACAGCTGCTGTGGCCGCTGCTTCTTCTGCTGCTGCTGCTAAGGAATGAGTGTGTGTGTGTGTGAGTGAGAGTGAGAGAGTTGTGAGAACAAAAGAAATGAGAATGTATGAGTCAACCCCCCCTCTCTCTCTTCATTAAATGTAGGCATGGGCAAGGCCATGATGCCATTCTCTCTCTCTCTCTCACCAAGTCAACCAAATTTTAAATCCTTTCTCATTTTTTTTAAAAAAACACACTTAATTAAAACCCAAAACACTTAAGGAAAATGGCTTAGCCCACCATGGTTTAACCCCATTTCAACCCTAGTTTACATGCACATGTGTGTGCAAGCTAAAAAAAATTCCAATAAAATATTCATTAAATTTGATAAAATATTTGAAAATCAATTTGGTAAACATTTTATTAAAAACCTTTTATTAAAGTATAATTAGCCACTAATCGCATCCTAAGGCGTTACACCTCCCCATTATTTTCTTCATCTTCTTCCTCCCCATCTCCCTCCACCTTCACCCCCAAGATCCATCTCCAAATTTTCATCAAAACCCTATACCCCCTTCACAAAAGTTGATCACCACTTCGTCCTCAACACATTGGAACAATCTGTAACGTTTTAGAAATTATTTTTGCGAATTTTCCGATAGTAGGTAAAATAAGTTGTGTTTTCCGTAAAAACCCAGAAATGATCTTTTATCTGTATAGAATTCACTGCACCTAATTTAACTAGAAAATTGCTAATTTACGATTTTTAGTGGTCACATGAAAATTTTTAGTGCACTTTAATATTTTTCCTTAATCAAAATATTATTATAAGATTTTTATTATGCACTTAATTAGTGGTAATTACAATTAGGATTGTGTTAATTATGCTAATTTAAATCCATGCTAATTTAATCACAAGATTAACCATTTTGTATTGTTTCCAAAATATCTTGGACAAATATCTAGATATTTTGAAAGTTAATGAAGATTTTAATTAAAGGATTTAAGGTGGCATAAAGATAAGTGAGCTTTAATGTGTTTTAACCTAGGATTTTTTCCACACACTTCCACACATTTCCTTTTGCCTCATGAAATGGCCGAACCCTCCTTGCTGCCCCAATCTTTTTCCCCCTCCATTTGTACTTCTTCAATCTTAATTAAATCATCAAAAATCATCAATTAATTACACAAACTCAAATATAAATCCATACCCATTATTCTTTGGCATTAATCTTGCATGGATCATCATGAAAGATAGCATTTTGGAGGTTGTTTTGTTGATCTAGTTGCAAGTTTTTGGATCAAGTTTGAGGTATAAATCCTAACCCTAAGCTCAAGTTCTTGTTTTAATACTTAAATCTAGTTATTTGATGTTTAATTAAAGCTTGAATTAGCATGTTTTGAAATTCAAGAAAAAGGTTTTTGAAGATCAAGAAAAGGTTTTGATTATTTGTAATGGTTAAGTGTGTGGTTTAGACAAGGAAAACATAACCTAGTTGTGAGAATGCTATTTGTTATTTTCCTAATTGTCTAATTAAGCTTAGGTGCAAACTAAACTTTTCTAAATCTTATTTGGGTAAGATTAAAATTCTAGTAAGGGTTTGTGTGGTTTAATTAAGCTATTATGAGATGATTGTGATTTCTAGTTTTGGTTAAACTTGTAGATTTGAGCTAAAATGATTTAAAAGTTGGTTACTAGATTTTCGGTAAAGTTTAGGCATGAGTTTTTATTGACGTTGCGATATTATATATATTAGATTCCACGGTATATATTGTGTTGTAAATGCGCGATCGGTACGATCAGGGTCTAGGCTTGGTGATTATGTCGTTTTGAGTTCCTAGCTAGGGTTGTGCCGATATCGTACGCGTTTTGTACGCTGAGTGCATAGTGTGTTTATCTTGTGGACGTTATCCTTGCGTTTCGTTGTCTTTGTGTCGGTGCAGGATATTTAGTCTTATGTGTTGTGTTTATGAAATTTTAGGATCGCGAGCAGAGACTTCGGACGCTGCGAAGAAAGGGAAGCCGGTGGTCGGATTTACTTAGCTCGAGGTCATCGGTGGGTAAATTTAACATCTACAGGGGAATCGCCCGCATGACGTTATGCGTCTGGGATAGATTAAATGACATGATTATTAGTTACAAGTATATGTACATTAATTATGCATATGTACCATTGTTGCATACCTCATTTTCTTATTGCATATGGACATAGTATTAATAAGACACAACACCATTACTGACGGTTCATGTTGCACGAGCACTAATTATATGCTACACCTACACCGTCGGTAATTGCCATGACATGCACAACCCATATACATACGTGATATTGTATTGGATAGAGATAATGGAGATAGTGATTCTTATTCCTTTGTGCATATGAGATACAGCTGACATATATACATACGGGATATTGTATTTGGTTAGGGACATTGAGACATTGATCCTTACTTCACTATGCACACATACTTACATGTACACCCGTATACCTTGCTATTGCTACATGTACTTCATGCACACATACTTACATGTACACCCGTATACCTTGCTATTGTTACATGTACATCATGCACACATACTTACATGTACACCCATATACCTGCTATTGTTACATATACCTATGTGGTATTGTTTTGTCATTGACATGGAGTCATTGATTCTTATGCGATTGAGCATATGATAGGTAGTATACCTTGCATACCTACATGCTTACACATATACCTGCTATACCTACATGTTTCCACATATACCTGGCTATAGCTACATTTTCACCTGTATATAATGTTGCATTTGATTTCGGAGAAATTAGGAACCGCATGATATATTTAATAATTTGTTGTAGTTAACTAACGGGTTTTCCTTTATATGCTCATATTACTGTTTCATGTTGCATATATTATATTTCATGGATTTCGCATTGAGATATGGATTTCATATGATGTTTTCTGGATGTTTTACTCCTGAGGGTATATATCAGTAGTATGGGACGCTGATATATACGTATATATATCAGTGGTATGAGACGCTGTTATATATGTAAACATATATAATATATATCATCATAATGATCTATGCAAGTATTCTTATTCATTACTTGATGTTTTCTGGATTTGAGGACCGTGGTAGTTCATGAAATTATGCATTGTTTGAAAAACCTAGTTTCTTTTGATATGATATTTTGATGCGTCCACCATGAGATTTCTCGGTTCTGAGATTTTTGATATATACCCGATGCGAGGAGTGGAGTGGGCTGTGTGCGGGTATATGGTGGAGCCCGGTATGGTTCCCTGGGGCAAGAAGATTGCAGATGATGGCGATGAGCCTGGCAGGCAGGGCTAGTACCTACCGGTGACAGTATTGAGACGTATGGATATGGGAATTGCGGGTGTCGAAGCTGGGCACTCATATTCCGTGAGACGTATGATAAGTGGACATCTGTGTCGATCCGGACTGACGGAGCCCTATATATATATGAGGATTTACGTGTCGATGTTGGACACGAGTATTTCATGATGTTTTCGGGTGTCGATATTGGACACTCAGGTTCCATGATTTTGATGTGTCATTGAGGGATACATACACACACATATATATATACACAGGCATAGTTTTCATGATGTTTTCGGGTGTCGATGTTGGACACTCAGGTTCCATGAGACTTACAGGATATGAGGGACGATCTGAGGATGTGGTGCCTTTGGTATTGGGATTTAGATTGTCTTGATGGACACTGGTTCTGCCACGATGAGGATTCCGTGAGGATGACATGTTTTATCCCATACTCAGCATTTATTTGATATGCATTGCTTCATGTATTAATAGTACCTGATAGAGTACCTTTCATGGCTGTTGCATATACATATTGCCATATTATACTATCAGTTTCATGTGATAGATTATCGCAGTACGTGCATACCTGCGATTACCTGCATATGTATTTACTATTCACGAGTTGGCAACTCACCCCCGTTGTGCCACAGTGTTTGCAGGTTCTCCCTCAGAGTGGTAGCGGCAGGGCTTTTTCTTCTTCTTATCGTATCATCTTTTGCAGCGGATACCGCTACGGCTGACTGTGTGCAGTTTTGCTATAGGTGGGTTTTGCGGTTATCTGATGATGCTCATTTGTATATTCGTTGTATCTGTTACTCTCCGTCTACTACTTCATGTATTGACTTAGAGACGAGTTGGGAGGACGATATTGTATATTATTTTGTGACTTTGGAGGTCTTTTATGCTGTTTCGCTTTATATCGTCTTTTTCTTCGCTACGGCGTCGTATATCTGTTGTGGTGGTTGTTTTCCGCCTTTGGGCATGGATTTGCTTCTGTTTGGGGATGCACTACTTATATCTTTTGTTGTACCCCTTTTTGGGGCTTGTTTTACAAAGGAGGTGCTGCCAAATTTTTAAAGGAAGTAAATTTGGACTTTAAAGAATTTTTGATTTAGATTTCAAAAGTTTTAACAATGTTATTATCACTTACTACTTTTGATAGTTTAGATTGCTGGGTTTTTGGCTTACTTAAATTGCGTTACGCCTGTAGACGTTACGTAGTTTAAGGACCATCACGTGCTAAATTTCGGGTCATGACAAAGTTGGTATCAGAGCGCTAGGTTTTTACCTTTCGGAGTGTAGGAAGACCTTGGTATGATGGAGTAGGTAGCTTAAGCAGAGTGATGTAGCGTGTGTATGTCCGCGGCATACATACGCCACGGTAGTCCGCCTAAGTGACCTAAGTACTAATTGCTTGAAATTCCTTCCGTGATTATACATATCCTTGTGATTCGATTTCCGTATTCATATCGAATCTTATTTCCATTTCTAGCCTTTTGCCACCGATGACTATGAGGGCTCAGAGAGAGCCAGTGAGAGCCGAGATCAGAGTTGACTCGTTTGGGACGAGGACTGACCAGGACGGTACGCTCGCTGTACAGGAGCAGATTGATCCGCCTTCGATAGATCGTATCGCTAGGCTTGAGGCAGAGATGCAGGATTTGCGCCAGATGATGGGATCGATGGTTGAGGCCAGTCGAGCGCAGCGACAGGTGGTTGCCACCTCTGTTACCCAGTCATTCCTTGCTATCAGCACACAGCATTGTGTTACATATACAGCAGCAGTGGACGCAACCCTATTAGATGAGGAGCGTCTTCCCGAGACTTTGGGAGTTTCAGGATCGAGGATGGCTCATACAGGTGTATCAGCCCAGAGACAGATGTTTAGTCGCCGCGACAGATTTCGTTCGGTTCGCGACAGTAGCAAAGGCTTGGGACGAAGACAGTTTTTTAGCACTTACCCCCAGGAGGGTCAACAGTCATCGTATGGATGTTTCTGGTGTGGGAGTGTTCCCCTCCGAAAGACGCGACAGAGACGCGGCGGGCGTCTTTGCCTGAAATTCGGGGCAGATGCTAATTGGTGCTATCCGTCCACCTCTCCGAAGATACCAAGTTGATTTATGGCACCGTGTATCGAAGGTTTAGACGGATGCGTCCGATTTAGCAGACTTCGTCAGATTCCCCCTCGCTTGAGGGGTTTTTGATTATGGGGACGCTTTTCCCTGCAGGCGCAAGCCCTTGCAGTTAATTACGCTACCGCAACGCGGTAACAACTTTCTCCTTCTCCGGATGGCCACTTCGTGATGTGGGTGTTTGTTTTGTTTGTGGTTGCCCGTGAATTGTATACGGAGACTACGTTATGTTGTCGCCCGTAGGGCGTGGACTAGTCCAAATCCGTACCTTTCTTAGATTTGGTTTTGGAGGTTTGGGTTTAAGGATACGTTAGCCTCATTTGAGACTAAGATCAACTTAAACGTTTGTTAAGGATACGTTAGCCTAATTTTTAGACTAAGATCAACTTAACAGGATTGTTTAAATCCGACAAGAGAGCAATTGGGCTCTATTGTTAGTTTAATGACATTGCGGTCGATTACCAGTTTAAGGACATGGTGGTCCATTGTTAGTTTAAAGACATCCCGGTCAAGGTTATGGACATCATAGTCCATAGGTTTAAGGACTCCACAGTCCGACGTTAGTTTTAAGACATCACGGTCAAGGTTAAGGACATCATAGTCCGTGGATTTAAGGACTCCACAGTCCGACGTTAGTTTTAAGACATCATGGTCAAGGTTAAGGAAATCATAGTCCGTTGTTAGTTTTAAGACATCACGGTCAAGGTTAAGGACATCATAGTCCATGAGTTTAAGGACCCCACAGTCCATGAAATGTGTGGTTGTTGCGACCCGTCACCTCTCTGAAGACATTGAGGAATTACAACGACGAATATCAAAGGAGTGAAGAGATGTACCCTCGAACCAAAGTGGATTAAGTGATCTGTAGTCCAATTTGGAACTAAGATCAATTAATTAGAATTATGAGCACATGGGCTCAGTTAAATTTGAATTGAGGACTTATGGCCAACTTGGGCTAAGTCCAATTGGATTTGAAGTGTTGGCCTTTTGTTGGACCATCAAACATTTATCCGGGTTCAAGCCCTCATTATTTAGCAATGCTAAATCAGAGTTTGAGGGCTCTGAGAACATTTTTATCTTTGATTGAGCAGTAGACATTATAGTTCTGATTTTTACTCAATTTTGAATGGGAGGCTTTGCCTCTGGAAAATTAGCCAATTTGGCTAAAAGTAGTGTTAAACACTGGAGAACCTCAGTATTGAACATTGGAGATAAACTCTCAAATTAGTGTTAAACACTGAAAGATAATCGGTGTTGAACACTGGAAATATAATCCCCCAAATTAGTGTTAAACACTGGAAATGAAGTTGTCAAATTAGTGTTACACACTAGAAAACACCATTGTTAAACACTGGGTACAAAGTTCTCTAATTAGTGTTAAACACTAAAGAAAGAGGGGTCATGTGGGAGCACGTGAGAGCGCCCAAAGGTGGGACCAGAACCCCTTTTATCTCGTTCTGCAATTAAGTATTAAACACTTTTTATTATTTTTATTTTGAGCGTCACGTGTTGACACGTGATGGGGATTTATGCGCTGACTGTTAAAGCGTTTGCCAAGGGGTCACGTGGTAACACGTGAGAGCGCCCAAAGCCTTCAATTCCTTTGCTTTTTCTTTCTGCGTTTTGGAAGTCACGTGGGAGCACGTGAGGCATTGCCTCAAATCTGTTTCCTTTTTATTTTTGGGGATCTTTTTAGGGGTCACGTGGGGACACGTGACCTAGTTTTATTCCTTCTTTTCTGATCACTGCGGATTGGGGCCACGTGTCATCACGTGACCAATGTTCTTTATGTGCATGGAGATCTTTCAAGTCTCTTTATTTTAAGAATTAAATTCTCTGTAGGGTTAAACCCTAATCATGATTTTGGAGGAATTAAATTCCTATGTATGAAGAATTAAATTTTTATGTAGGGTTAAACCCTAATTTCTTTTAGAGGAATTAAATTCCCATATATGTAAAAGAATTAAATTCTTATGTAGGGTTAAACCCTAATTTCATTTTAAGAGGAATTAAATTCCTATAATTTTGGAAGAATTGAATTCTCAGATAGGGTTCAAACCCTAATTTTATTTTGGAAGGAATTAAATTCCTATAGCTTTGGGAGAATTAAATTCTCTTAACTCAATTCCTCCTCTAAGTTTTAGATCTGCATGGCAGGATCTCAACCCGATGAGAATTAAATTCTCAACTTATGGGGAGATTTGCGATTTGCAAATCTTCAACTAGAGGAAGAACTAAGTTCTTTTTCATAAAAGAGTTAAGCTCTTAGATTGAGAATTAAATTCTCTTTATTGAAGTTTGATCCCCCTTCTTTTCTTACCTAGGGTTTTTCTTTTGTAGAGAATTGAATTCTCCTCCCTTTTCTCTCTGAAATTTCAAGATTCCAAAACTCTCTCCTAAAACTCTCTTCTGGCTCCTATTTATAGGAGAAGGGAAAGAATCAATTTGTTTAATAAATCTTTCATTGAAGGATTTGATTGTTTTCATAATTAATATGAGCATTTAGATTATTAAGTGAATTTTATTCACCGTAGGATTTTCAATCCAAAGATATTCTGTTTGTTATTTCTGGTGAGATTTAGGGAAATCTTTCCTTGTCTAAGATTTTTCCATAAATTGGTGATTTTTAATCACCCTTGGATCTTTAATCCAACGATCCCCATAATCCTTTTCCTTTTGGAAAGATTTAGAAGCTTTTAGAATTTAATTCTATTAACTGTAAGTCTTTCGAAGCCAGTCATGTGCTGACACGTGACCCTTGGTCACGTGTGAGCACGTGACCCCCAACTGAGCCGCTTGTTTATGTTATTGTTTTAACCATCACGTGTCAACACGTGACCATTGGTCACGGGTGGGTACGTGATACCTCGTTGAGGTATTTTTTCCTGACTTTTAGAATTAAACTAAATCCTTTTAAGCTGTAGGGCCTTCAAAAGCCTATCACGTGCTGGCACGTGACCCTTAGTCACGTGGGAGCACGTGACCCTCAATTGAGTTATTTTCTCAGCGTTTACTTACGCTTCAGTTTTAACCCTCACGTGTCAACACGTGATCATTGCTCACGTGTGAGCACGTGATACCTCATTGAGGTAATTCCCGATTTTTAGAATTGAATTCTATTAAGCTGTAAGGCTTTTAAAGCCTGTCACGTGTTGGCACGTGACCCTTGGTCACGTGTGAGCACGTGACCCCAATTGAGCTATCTTTCAGTCGTTTGTTATCATTTCTGTTTGATGGGGTTTTATCCATCACGTTTCATCACGTGACCATTGGTCACGTGTGAACACGTGATACCTCATTGAGGTAATTCATAATTTTTAATCAGGAAACAAATTCCCCCACAACGTTGCTCTCATGTGTCTGCACGTGAGTGCAACGCTGTCACTTTTGCGACCGTTGGATCCATCTAAGGAATCGGGAAGATGAAGCGTTTCCATCACATCCTATAAATGCAGGGGTCTCTTCAGAAGCGCCTCCACTCTTTCATCTTCTTCTTTGCAGACTTTTTCTTTTCGAGAATTTAATTCTCCTTTCCAGAGCTTAGTTCTCTGCCTTGCGAATTTTCCAGAGTTTAACGAATTTTCCAGAGTTTAACTCTGTTCAAAAAGATCCTTTCTTCAGGTAATGATCTTGAACGAACGAAGAACTTTCACAGAAATCACCATGGGATTTTAAATCCATGGGATTTTAAATCCAGATCAAGGGTTTTTTTTTATTTTAACAAGAACCCATTTTTAAGTTCCTTAACAAAAACAGAAAACCATCTAATCTTCAAATACTAGATCTCTTAGGGCTTCCTTGATCTTTAAGGATCGGTGGTGGTGCTTCTCATTTCCGTGGAATTTAATTCCATCTCAAGAACTTGGATTCTGAATGGTGTCTCGGGGAATTTAATTCTCCTCTTTTAACAAGGCATTTAATTCCTATGAAGTACTAAGTTCTTCCCATGGGGACTCCTTGGGGTTTCCTTGCCCTGAGCTGTTTCTTTCACATTCGAGAAGAAGAAGTTTACCATGCCTTTTCCTGGGAATTTAATTCCCTTGATTCTGTTTGATTTGTCACAGAGTCCAAAATAGATTTCTTTTTAGGAGAGTGTGTAGGGTCACTTGAAATCCACTGCTTATTTAATGAGAATCTTCCTTTTGTCTCATTATAATTGCTTGGCCTCATTATTAACGAGCCGCCACCTTGATTCTGTGGGGCCCATGTGTCTTATAGCCAATGGTCCCATAAAATGAGTCTCTTGTCACTGTCTTTTTCTTTGTACATATATATCTATAATCACTGTTGGCTTCGCCTTAACAGTTTCCTTTTATTTTATTACAGGTGCAATGACGTCTGTTCCGTATTTCCCTTTCACCTGCTCGGAAGCCGCTTTCTCCCAATCACCATCAGACGAGGAGGTGATGGCAATGATCAGAGCTCACGACCCAAATCGCACCAATCTACTTCTGTGGGGAACCTGGTACAGTCATATCATCCGGGGTCGCCGGAGTTTTCTTTGCGAAGTACTGACAGAGCCTACCTTTCCATTCCTGCCGATGGATCCTCCAGGGATAGTCTTTGCTGTAGAGATGCCTAATTGGACTCCAATAGGACGACTTGAGCCTTCGACAACGGGCATCCCGAATCATCCTATCCAAACCATAGATATTTTGGGACGCCGTATTTGCCAGGACGAGGCCCAACCGTGGGGGCAGATCTACAAAATAGGGCTCACCCCTCGACACCCCACGGCTTATCTTCTTTGGGCTCGCTACATCCTGTCCGCCCACCGCGCGCGACTGCAGAAGGTTAGGCTTTATCAGGCAATCTATGCATCCCTTTTACACTATCCTTCTCCTCATGTCTGGTGGGTTAAGGCCTTCCTGAACCAGTGGAATCTCCCCACCAACACTTTCCTCCTAGGGGACCGTGAAGTTTCGATTTCTTTGAAAGAATTTCGCGAGATCTCGGAGCTGCCAATCAGAGGGACACTTTATGAGGAATTGATGCCTTCCGACGAGTACGTCTTCGAGACTGAGCCCGCAATGTTCAACGGTTTGTCCACTGAGAATGCCGTCCGCCACAAGCGCCCGAGTTTGATCAAGGCCTTGGGCATTTTTGACAAGCTTTTCACTGAGTCAGAGGAGCAGGGCGTCACTTTCAAGAGCTTCATCGCTTGCTTCCTTCGCGAGGATGTCCTGTCGAAGATAGCTCCGAAGTTTGCAAACATCGATGACCCCTTTGGGTTAGGTTTGAACAGACGGTCGACTAAGGAAGAGGATTTACCGCAGTACTATATTCCTATCATGTCGGCGGTGTCTTTTGAATCGATTACAGCTCCCGGCATAGATGATGAGACCTTTTTTGTGGGTTTTATCAGTGTTTGGCTCAGCTGGTTCGTCATCCCTATGCATCGCCGCTTCATGAGAGTCTCGGTCATCTACCCGGCTCATCGTATTGCTGAGGGAACTCGGTTGGCTGTAAGCATCCCGGCGCTAGCGCATCTCTATCAAGGATTGGGCGCCGCTGCTAACACCTCAACTCCCGGTGTGGACGTAGTAAACTTCTCCCTTCATTATTTCACATCCTGGATTGAGATGAACATGTTGGGGGCTTTTGCTGCGCACCAGAGACCCAGTTTTTATGATGCTTACACTTTTCCGTGACTCATGCAGCTAGTGGATGCTTCTGCCCCTGATCCGACTCAGTTCGGGGCCATTCGCGTGTTGAACGCTCCTTACGCTAGCGCGGACGGACTGGTATTTATTGATCGGGTTCTATCTACTCCTTCAGGCCCGATTCAACAACTCCACGACCAGTCGAAAGGTGAGGTGCCTTCTCTGAAGCCCCAGGAGGCCACGCACTTAAATGCGATCAGACCGGCTATCTCGTATTCCGTCAGAACAGTGCGACTCTGTTTATGCGGTACAATCCACATCGCTTCGCCCGGCAGCTAGATACGATCAAGGTGTCCCCTTTGAGGCTTTTACGGTTGCGCCAGTCCCTTCACCCACAGCTGTTCGCGATGCCGCTCATCACTTCGTGAGGTTGAATACCGGTTCTTACTTCATGATCTCCAAAGCAGATCATACTCCCCAATGTGTGGGGGCCTTCACAGGCTAGTATCTTCATCGGGTCTGCACAGTTATTGCTGAGGAGAAGAGGTTGCTTCTTGGCTATGGCGCTCTTGCTCCGGCTCAGGCCACGGGGATTCCGCTGCAGCCACGCGCACCGGTCCGCTTTCCCTTGAGGGACACCAGTGTTGCGCTCATTCCAGGGGAATCAGAGGTAGATCTTACCCCTACCGTTGGTATGCCATTGAGTACCCGGTCGTGGGCCAATCGGGCTCCGGTAGCAGCACCACCACCCGTGGCGTCGACAATGGCAGTGTCGTCCTCGGTAGCACCACCAAACGAGGGTGCCGGTAATGAGGGTGTTGAAGGTGAGGTGGGTTGGCGTCGTGACAAGGCTCTACGGGAAAAGAAGCGAGCATCCTCTGGTGTTAATTCCGGGCCAAAAAGGAGGAAAATGACAGTCGCCCGTCTGCTCAATCTTTCAGAAAGATCCGAACCTGTCGTTCAAGACGTACCCATATCTATAATATCGCCGGACGATGGTCTTCTTTTCCCAGGTTCATCTGCCGAGGAAGCCACACAATTGGCTGAGGCTATAAGACGCTCGGAACTTGAAGCTGAGAAGGTAAGGATCCCGAAGAGGCCTTATCCTGCCGTCATCTTCTATGAAGATCCTTTGTGGATACGGCGGCGGTTCATCGGCCCTTTGGAGGAGTGGGGTGAAAGGGCCCTTAAGCAGGCTGCTTCGGAGGCTGCCGCGGATGCTCTCTCTTTGTGGACAGGCGGCCACGAGTCCACTCTTGAACCCCGACGAGCACACCTCCTTAAGAAGGAGCATCGGCTTGAAGAAGCCATATTGAAGGCTTCCCTACGCATTGGTATGTTTCTAAATTTCTTTGTAGTACTTCATGTTGCCTGCACTCGTATATATGTATTCTTATTCTTGTGTGAATTGTGCAGTGACTTCGGCGATGGGGGAGGTTCCTACGGGGTTGTTGACGGTAGAGCCTGTTGACACCCCCAATGAAACATTGCTTGATGCGGAAGGGGATGACGATGCTATCCTTCTCGCGGTAGAGCCTCCTATGGCGGTTCTCGATCTCGAAGCACTCGCTCCTTTGGGAGAGGCACCCTTGGTGGTCGCCGTTCCAATGGATCTTCCTGAGGGCGACTCAAAGGCTGGGATGGAGGTAGTCGGGACCCTCCTCCCTGCGTTGGAACCCGAGGCCACGACGGAGGCCGTTGAAGCTGCTATCCCCCCAGCTCAGAACGGGAGGAGCGTTGAAGTTAACCTTCTACATTTTAAACTAGTAATCTTTCTGTTATCTGAGCTCTTTTGTCTTTTCAGAGTTGCGCGAACTAGCGGCCTCTATTGCCGATCTGTCTCCCCGGCAATCCTTTCAGCGTCTGCTGGAGATGGCCGCCCCGCAGGCGATATCTCCTCAACGCATCGTCCTATCGTCTGGGCAAGGTTAGTGTCGTTCGCCATTTCATAACATTGTTGTTACTTCGCAAAATGACATTGATGTTCTTTACAGTTCTGGAGGCCGATGACGAAGTTGAGGTTCTCGAAGGGCCAGGGGAACCATCACCTCTTTCTTGCACGACTGTGGGTAAGTGAAGTCTCAATATGGTTCCACTTGTTCCTTTGCTTAAAAGCTTCGCTAATCATCTATAAATCTGAACAGCCCTGCCAGTTCTCACAGCGCTGGAGTCACGCATTGCCATGCCGCCCGGCCCTTACGCTTTACGAGACTCAGACCGTCTGGCAAAATTGAGCCTCGACTCCCTGTCATCCCTGATTGAAGAGCTTCGTGCAGGCAGTGTGATCACAGCCGAAGCATTTGCTGCTGAAGCTAACGGTTCTCTTCCTTTTCTTGCCACCTACCATAGCGAAGCGGTGGTGCGAGTCTGGGTGGAGTTCTGTCGGCAGGTGGAGGCTTGCTTGTACGCACTTGAGTGTTCCCGCCTTTCTTCGGAGGCTGTGGCTGCAAAGGCGGGCTTGCGGGGGCTGATAGAGCGGTGCGCGGCGAACATGGTGACGTGCGAGAAGCGGCTTGGCCGCAAATTCTCGGAGAGGGATCTGGCCTCTAAGGCATTGAACGAGCTTCAGGCCAGCCTTACAGCCAAAGCCAATAAAGCGTATGAACTCTGGCGAGTACTTTAAGAGTCTATCAAAGAGGTGGTGGCCCTCGGTAAAGCTGTCGTGTTCACTCGCGAAAGGGTTGAGGGCCACAAGGCTACCGAGAAAGAGCTTGAAGGCCGGCTTGCCTCGTATCAGGCCGAGCAGGCTCAGGCGGAAGCCCGTCTTCTGTCGATATTGAACCATGAAGGCGAGGCCCAGCGGAAAAGGGATGAGCTGACCAAGCTGCTGAATCGCCCGCCGTCCTGAAGACTTGTATCTCTTTTTTTGTACATACTCCTGAATGAGAGTATATATTTTTTTATGAATTGTACTTTGTATCCATTTTGGTTTATGAATAAAATACATATTTTTTCTTCTCAATGATTTGTCCCTTTTTTATTGAATGTATTCTGCGGATAGTCTATCTTAATCTCTTTGCAGGACGGCGATGGCTTAGGACTCAGGGTTAAGATATGCCTCCTAAGACTTTTCAACTTTATGAGCCGTGAGGGTCTCATAAAGAGTTTTTCTCCCTATGGGTCGAGAGGATCCCATAAGTGTAGTTTCTCCTTAAGAATCGTGAGGATCCTTAAGCGGGTTTTCCCTTGAGAGTCGTAAGGATCTCACAGGAGAATTTTCTTCCCTACGGAGCGTGAGGACCCGCAAGTGCTGTGTACGTACCCTTATCCGTATTTCACGGGGTCAGGGGTTGCTTTGGATGTTTTCCAGGGTACCATAGTTTTAAGATATTACGGTCGAGGTTAAGGACATCATAGTCCGTGGATTTTAAGGACTCCACCGTCCGTTTCTAGTTTTAAGACATCACGGTCAAGGTTAAGGACATCATAGTACGTGGGTTTAAGGACTCCACAGTCCAATGTTAGTTTTAAGACATCACGGTCAAGGTTAAGGACATCATAGTCCGTGGATTTAAGGACTCCACAGTCCACGAAATGTGTGGTTACTGGGACCCGTCACCTCTTTGAAGAAGTTGAGGAATTACAACGACAAATATCAAAGGAGTGAAGATATGTACCCTTGAACCAAGGTAAAATCAGTCTAGAATCATCATGGTTGATCGTTAGTTTTAAGACATCGCGGTCGAGGTTAAGGACGTCATAGTCCGTGGATTTTAAGGACTCTACAGTCCGATGTTTGCTCTGGATACTTCACACGGGTTCATTGCCGTGCTCTGCGAGGACCAGGCTCCGCTCTGGGCGTTTTCCACGGGGTCAAAGAGTGACATTATCCGTGTTCCACGTGACCAGGAATTTTGCTCTGGATGCTTTCCACGGGTTCACTGTCGTGTTCGGCGAGGACCAGGCTCCGCTCTAGACGTTTTACACGGGGTCAAAGAGTGACGTTATCCGCGTTCCACGTGACCAGGAATTTTTCTATGGATGCTTCCCACGGGTTCACTGCCGTGTTCGGCGAGGACCAGGCTCCGCTCTGGACGTTTTACATGGGGTCAAAGAGTGACGTTATCCGCGTTCCACGTGGCCAGGAATTTTTCTCTGGATGCTCTCCACGGGTTCACTGCCGTGTTCGGCGAGGACCAGGCTCCGCTCTGGATGCTTCACACGGGTTCACTTCCGTGCTCAGCGAGGACCAGGATCCGCTCTGGACGTTTTCCATGGGGTCAAAGAGTGACGTTATCCGCGTTCCACGTCACCAGGAATTTTTCTCTGGATGCTTCCCACGGGTTCACTGCCGTGTTTGGCGAGGACCAGGCTCCGCTCTGGATGCTTCATACGGGTTCACTGTCGTGCTCTGCGAGGACCAGGATCTGCTCTGGACGTTTTCCACGGGGTCAAAGAGTAATGTTATCCGCGTTCCACGTGACCAGGAATTTTGCTCTGGATGCTTCCCATGGGTTCACTGCCGTGTTCGGCGAGGACCAGGATCCACTCTGGATGCTTCACACGGGTTCAGAAGTGACGTTATCCATGTTCCACGTAACCAGGAATTTTTCTGATTATATCCGCATTTCACGGAGTTAGGATTTGACTCTCGGTCATCTGTATACCGTCGAGTCATGGAGCTGGGAGTTGCCGCTGTTCCGCTTTGTTTGATGTTGTGTTTGCTATAATGAGACGGATGTTGAGATGATCTCCAGTCTATCCGTGACTCATCGAGATTTGGCTTTTTCTTCTGATGAAACCTGGGAGAGGAGGAATGCGATTCCTTCTTTGTTTGCGCCCCTGGATTGTATACAGGGATTGATGTAATGTCACCTGTAGGGCAAAAATTTCATTTTTATTTTTATTCTATCTTTTTCCGCGATGCTCTATCATTTCAGCTGTTATATCGCGAAGGTCGCGATTGCCCCATCATTTCGGCTATTTTTCGCGGTGCCCAATCATTTCGGCTATTTGTTTTATTTTTACTCGCTGCTTTTTATTGCGAGTTGCCCAATCATTTCGGCTATTTCGCATGCATACATTTTTACTTGCTGATTTTATTGCAAGTTGCCCCATCATTTCGGCTATTTCGTATGCATGTGTGACTTGCTGGCTTTTCGCCGTAAGCTTGAGATTAGACACCGATTTCGACATCAGCACCGCTACAACTGGGATATTTCCAGGAGCGAATCATCATTTTCCTCTGTCGATGTCGAACAAAGGTGGCTTAGTAAACAGGGTTAAGATCCTGTCGACTAAGGCTTTTGACTTCATGAGCCGTAAGGGTCTCACAAAAGTGTTTCTCCCTGCGAGTCGTGAGGATCTCGTAGGTGTGTTTTCTCCTTAGGAATCGTGAGGATTCCTAAGTGCAAGTTCTCCTGTAAGTCGTAAGGATCTTACAAGAGGGTTCATCGTGTGGACATATCCCTAGTCACGGATGGGACTTTGTTAGGGAAATGTTTATTCGTGCCCGTGGATTGTATACAAGGGTCAGCATTGAGCCGCTTGTAGGGCAATATCGAAGGTTGTGGGGGTTGCTTAAGAACAGGTTTAGGTCTCTGTAACTTAAGACTTTCAAATCTTATGAGCCGTGAGGGTCTCATAAGAGGATTCTCCTTACGAGTCGTGAGGATCTCGCAAGTGTAATTTCTCCTTAGGAATCGTAGGGATCCCTAAGTGTGTTGCTCCCTCGTGAGTCGTAAGGATCTCACGCAGGTGGTTTCTCCTCACAAGGTCGAGAGGACCTCGTAAGTGTCCTTTAAACGAGTTTGCGCCCTTTCGGGTTTTCACAAACACTCGCCGGTAGCCCTGTTGTTTTTACTCACGGAGCCCTTTCGGGTTTTCATCCGTGCCCATTTTGCTTATGGACATACCGTTTTATTTTTTATTCTTTTTTTCTTCTTTTTTTTTATTCTAACGAGGTTGCGCCCTTTCGGTTTTTCACAAGACTCGCCGGTAGCCCTGCTGTTTTTACTCACGGAGCCCTTTCAGGTTTTCATCCGTGCCCATTTTGCTTATGAACATACCGTTTTCCCTTTATTTTTTTTTCTATTTTTTGTATCAGTTTTGGGATGCCGCAATCCATTGTAGTTTATTGACATCTCGGTCAACAGCTAGTTTTAGGACATAGTGGTCCATCGTTAGTTTAAGGACGTTTCGGTCCGTTGTTAGTTTAGAGACGTTTTGGTCAGTTGTTAGTTTAAGGACGTTTCGGTCCGTTTTAAAGTAAGTCGGCTACTACTTATAGAGTTTGGGCTTAGGAAGATAGCGAGCGGACATAGTCGTCGTCATCTATCATTGACCTAGGCCGTGACTCGTCAAGCGTAGTACTTCTTCAGGAAGCGACCGTTTATTGGCCTGAAATGTCTTTCACCATGCATGTCCATGAGTAGATAGGCTTCACCCTGGTAGACCTTGTCTATGATGTACGGGCCTTCATAGTACGGCTCGAATTTTCCCCGCTTGGCGCGATTGGGGATCATAGGTCTTTTGACAACTAGCACGAGTTCACCTTGGCGGAATGTCCTCGTCCTGGTCAATCTTTCATATGAGCACGTCATCTTTGTTTTATAAGCTTCCAGATTTTGTTGCGCTATGAGCCGGGTTTCATCAAGGGCATCGAGCTCCCCAAGCCGAAGGTGAGCATTCTCTTCGTCCATTAGCTCGTAATGAACTGTCACTCGTAGAGAGGGTAACTCTATCTCGAGGGGAGTACCACTTCTGTACCGAATACCAACGCGTATAGCGTTGTGTTCATGGCCGTCTTAAACGTAATCCGGTAAGCCCAGAGAGCTTCATGTAGTCTCTCGTGCCAGTCCTTCTTATTTCGGGACACCGTCTTTTTCACGATCTTCTTTAAGGTTTTGTTAAAAGCCTCCGCTAGACCGTTAGCTCGGGGATTATAAACTGAGGAGTATCTCCAGTCTATGTTGTGCTGTTGTGCGAAGCGGCTAACCTTGTGACTTCTGTAGGCTGGCCCGTTATCGGAGATGATCTGTCGCGGAGTTCCAAACCGATAAATAACGTGCGTCTTGAAGAAGTGGAGGATATTCTCCGTCTTCACTTCTCTCAGTGGTACTGCTTCTGCCCATTTGGAGAAGTAATCATTCGTCGCCAAAATGAACCGATGACCTCTGGAGGATGCTGGTTCGATGGGGCCGATTATGTCAGTTCCCCACATTTTAAACGGCCAACTAGCCACTGTCGGGTGTAGTGGATTTGGATGCTGATAGATAAAGTCCCCGTGAATCTGGCACGAGTGGCATTGCTTCGGATACTCGAAGCAGTCTTGAATCATTGTGGGTCAATAATAACCCATCCGTTTGATCTTCAACTTCATCTTTGGCCCGGCTTGGTGAGAACCGCAGAGTCCGTCATGAACTTCTTGGACGACTCTATTCGCCTCTTCAGGTCGCAAGCATCACAGCCATAGAGAATCAAATGACCTTTTGTACAGAGTATCATTGACGAAGGCGAAAGACAGAGCTCGCTTCATGAGCTGATGTTTTGAGGATGCATCTTCAGGCGTTTGACGGGATTTGAAGTAGTCTATAAAGAATTATCTCCAATCCTCAGCCTTTTCCTGGTCTTTTAGTTGCAGAGCCATTTGCTCGGTCGCTCCCTTTTCTTCGGACAACTTCGGAGATATTTCTGCCGGTGCAAGAACCCGACGGGTTTGCACAACGATCCTCAGGTCATCGAGGTTCTCATCAGCCAATTCTTTAGCAAGCTTGGCAAATGCATCCGCTTTGCTATTTTCCGCACGCGGTATGCTTTCCAAAGTGCAGGAAGGAATTTGGTTCAACAGTTGCTGCACCCTCTCGCCATATTTCACCAGTTCTGGTTTGCACATTTGGTAATCGCTGTTTACTTGACTAACGACCAGTTGGGAGTCTCCGTATATGAGGAGGTTTTCAATTCCTATGTCGATGGTGATCTCAAGACCTGCAATCAAAGCTTCATACTCGGCTTCATTGTTCGTTCTCGGCTCTGTTAAGGAGAAAGCAAAGCGCATTATCCCTCCTTGTGGAGTTACGAAGATAAGGCCTACCCCTGATTTGATTATAGGGGTGTTCTGTTTGCGCTTCTTCATGGAAGACGCTCCATCAAAATAAAGTTCCCACCGGATGCCACCACCGTCGATCGCATCAAACGCATGTTCGTCTGGCAGTTCGCAGTTCAAAGGGGAATCGGCCGGTATCGGATGTTCAGCGAGGAAGTCGGCGATGGCCTGGCCTTTCACTGCCTTAAGAGGATGGTAAGTTATTGAGAACTCCGTCAATAGAAAGGCCCATTTAGCAAGCCGCCCTGTCAATATGGCCTTTGACATTAAATATTTGAGAGGATCCACCTTCGATATGAGAAGAACTTTATGTGCCAACACATAGTGTCTGAGCTTCGTTATCGCGAAGATCAATGCTAGGCAGTGTTTTTCGATGGGAGAGTAATTGCTTTCTGCCCCCAGGAGAACTCGACTCAAGTAATAGAGAGCTCTTTCCTTCCCTTGGTTGTTCTCTTGTGCCCATAACGCGCCTAAGGAATCTTCAAGGGCAGTTGTATGCAGAATGAGAGGCTTTCCCTTGACCGGAGCATCCAGCACTGGCGGGTTCTGCAGATACTGCTTGATTTCGTCCAGCGCGCCTTGTCATTTGTGATCCCAGACGAACGGGGTCCCCTTCTTCATCAGGTGACTATAAGGACGACACTTGCCAGAGAGATTGGCTATAAATCGTCGGATGTACGCGAGTTTGCCTTGGAGAGACCGCAATTGCTTGAGAGTCCTTGGCGGGGGCATCTCCATAATCGCCTTGATTTTTGACGGATCTATCTCGATACCTCGGTGTCTGACGATGAATCCTAAGAATTTACCTGACGATACCCCGAATGCGCATTTGAGAGGGTTCATCTTCAAGTTGTATTGCCGAACGCGTTGAAATACGATCTTCAGATGCTCGAGATGTTCCTCGTATGATTTGCTTTTCACCACGAGGTTGTCGATGTAGCATTCGACGATTTCATGTATAAGGTCATCGAAGATCTTCGTCATGGCCCTCTGATAGGTGGCACTGGCGTTCTTTAGACCGAAAGGCATCACCTTGTAGCAGAATATACCCAGAGGGGTCCGGAACGCGGTGTGCTTCTGGTCCTCGGGATGCATCTTTATCTAATTATATCCTGATGAGCCGTCCATGAAGGAGAAAACTTCATGAGTGGATGTGTTATCTATCATCAGCTCGGTGACCGATACTGGGAAGTCGTCTTTCGGGCAAGCTTTATTGAGATCCCGGAAGTCCACGCATATGCGCACTGTCCCATTTTTCTTCATTACCGGGATGATGTTGGCGATCCAATCAGGGTACTGCACTTCTTGGATGAAGCCAGAGTCAATCAGCTTCTTGACCTCGGCATTGATGCTCATCTCAAGCTCGAGCCGCATTCTTCTCGGTGCCTGTTTGACTGGCTTGACGTCCGGGGATATCGTTAGTTTGTGGACCGCGATCTCTGGATCTAGTCCTGGCATTTCGGAATAGTTCCATGCGAAGCAATCTCTATGCTGCGTAAGCACGTCTTTTAACGCAGCCACCCTTTCTTCAGATAGCAGCTCACTAACGAATGTAGGTCGCGGGTCGCTTGCCGTTCCTAAATCGATCTTCTAGATGTTATCTGCAGTAGTGTGTATTCCATCTTCCAGCTCTTTTGGCGCCGGTGGAAGCTCTGAGATCACCTCGTCGTCATTGTTTTCGAAGCACCAGGGGAGGTCGTTCATCTCCTCGGGTTCTTCTTTCGATATCGTTATCATATAACAAGTACGAGCTCGCTTCGAAGACCGATGTGGATTTGGTTCTACTCTCGCTGTACGGGCGGCCTTTGGTTCGTGCTCCTGTGGCGGATTTATCCTCCAACTGCTGGATAGAGCGAACTTGCCGAGCTGATATTGATCTTCGACCCAGTTCTTGAAGGTGAAGCAGTCTTCGAGAGGGTGTCCTATTGCTCGGTGATAAGAGCAATAGCCTGGATGAGAGACCTCTTTATCTTTCTCAGGGTGTTTGGACTCCGGAAGTGTAATCATTTGATGTTTTATAGCGAGGTCAAGTATCTTCTTTGTCTTGTCTTGAGGAAAAGAGTATGCTCGACTCATATTCTTCATAAGGGACAAATCCGGACCGCCCGATTCCCGATCGCGTGACTTATTAGTCCCACTTTGTCGTTGTCGAACGCCTTTTCCGCTCTTTGACTTATTTCTGCCTCTGCGTCGGGCCTTTTGCACAATAGGTTGACAGGGAGGAGCATTTTCATCTTTCGCAGCCTGTTGAAGAAGGCGTTGCGTCCTGGCTTTCTCATAGATGGCCATTTCGCGATTATGGTCGTCTCGAACTTTTTGACCCACTTTCCTAATAAGCTTGTCCATTCATTCTTCAAATGACGGACTCGGCAATTTGATTGCAGGATCTTGTTTTGGTACGGGGTCGGCGTTTTCTGACAGGGCATCCTCTTCTTCATCGAAGTTATATATGACGTAGCTACCATGAACTCGTTCCCATTTCCCGGATTTCACATATCCAAGCCCGAGCGTTTCCATTCTCCCGTTGGGAAACTTGTGCTGAGTCCCAGGGACATCCCAAATCCTGTTGTAGAACCCAGCTTGTCGAATAGACTGTTTGAAAGGCACCCCTTGGCGCTTCAAGAGCCTTCTCAAGCCTTCCGAGTAATATCTAGGCAGACGGATGGGTTGGAGCCTGTCGAGCGTAGAATCGGCGCCATGCCAGATTTCTTTCTGCACTTTGGTTTCCCCAGATCGATAAAATAGGATTGCCTTTTCACCCTTTCGCATGGGAGAGATGTAAAATGTCTGCAGTTCTTGCACACTATAGGCTTTGAGTGCATCGAGATCTTTGTAATGCTCCCGCGGAATCATGGTAATTTGCAAACTCTGATTATCACCAGCGAATGCTTGTATTGGTGGCCGAGTGGTGAATATAGCATGGACCTCATCTTCCGAGTCGCTGCCAAAGATCAACATAGGAGCGGACGGTCCTGGCTCGTTGTACTAGGGCGGGCCTGGATAAACTATCTCTTCCTCTTCCTCTGTATCACTCCCAAAGACAGGAATGGTGGCGACAACTTTGTTCTCCGGTTTGTGACACCTCTCTCTGTCCTCGAAATCCGGCAAAAAGTATTTTGCATCTTCGTATTTGCGGACTTCATTCATGGAGAATGGATTCAGCTCTCCTGTCACGGTATACTCAAGACCATCCTTAAAGTTTTTCATACACTGATGTTGTGTAGAAGGGATGATGTTGTACTCGTGTAACCAAGGACGACCGAGCAAAGCATTGTAGCAGGTCTTGGCGTCAATGACGTGAAACTTAATATCCGTGACGAGTAGTCCGAATCGTAATGTTAGTATCACAGATCCGAGAGTTCGCGATGACTGGGAGTCAAAACCGAAGATGGTGATTTTATCACGAGCGAGATGCTGGACACTCATGCAGATCTCCTTCAACACTCGCACATTGAGAAGATTGACGAAAGACCTATTGTCGACCAGGATTTTGCCGATCTTTATATCGTGGCAGTACCCCGAGACATAGAGGGGACGGTTGTGCTCGCACGTCCCAAGGAGGAGGTCTTCATCTCCGAAGGTGATATCAGCTGTGTGTACTTCCTCCAGCTCGTCCTTCATCTTTTCTTCGGCGAGAAAAGCTTGGAATTGCTCCGGTTCTTGTAGCGCCTTGATCAATGAATCTCTCGCTTCTTTGGATAGTAAAAGGGCGTCGAAAACGCTGAGCTGCGAAGGTAACTTCCTCAAGTGTGCCAGAACGTTATAGTCCACCTTGTTATTCTTTGGCGGGTCCTTAGCAGTCAGCTCTTTCATGACTTGGTCATCCAGGGCGATATCCTCAGAGACCTTTTCTTTTCCTCTATCTTTTATACTTGTAGGTCCATGATTCTTTTCTGGGAGCGTGCGATTGCGCAGCTAAATGTTTTCGCAGGCCTTCGGTTCTACCTCTTTCCCCGAGATGGATTCTTTAAAGAGAGGGCCTAGAGTCATTTCCTCGTCAGAGTCGCTCCCGAAAGTGAGAACCTGCGATCCTCCAGCGTTGACCGTGCGACAGTTACCGGTAGTTCTTTTATGCTCCTCGGTCGTACTTCTTTGCTCCTACCGAGTTTTGCATTTTATCCACTTAAAAAGTTGCCGGTGAGAAACATATCCCTGCCACCATCTTTTAAAAGTATTTCACTCCTCGGTAGGGTGCGAAATCTTTCGATGATATGAGCAGTAGCTAGGATGCATATCTGCTTTACCGGGAGTGTTTCCTTCGGAGGGTGGTAGCCTCATTCCCCTTGATATGGCCTTAGCAAACCTTTTCTTCGTCTTGAATTTGTTTTTATCCGCAACGGATGTCTTTTGATTTTACGGGAGTGCCTCGACTCTTTCTTCTACTCGCCGGTGTTTGGCTCCTTCCAATATGGCCATCTCACGCTCCCGATTGGCTTTACTTTTCAGACGAATCTCATTCAGGAAGGCGTCGATCATCTCATCTGACGGCCATAGAAGTTCAGGTTCAGGACCCGCCCCTGGTTTCTCGGTGCAAGGAGCCTCTTTATCATCTATCAACAAGTGAGAGATCACATGACAACTTGCCAAGTAGTCCTCAGATTCATCTGATGAGTCTTATCCATTATTTTCGTCCTCGAGGACGTGGCTGAGGAACTCTTGGAGCGTGATTGGAATCCGCGCCTTCTGGTTATATTCTTCCAGCGCGTCAATCTGTTTCTGTAAGTCCGTGCGCTTGTTGATTCTAAAGAATTTCGGATTGTGTAGTATGAAAATTGAATAAAGAAATCACAACCAAAAATTATTTGACCGCAATCAACTACGGTGTCGGATGTAGATTGTTAGTGAGTGCGGATCGTCCACTGGGAAAGTGTAATCATTCGTCTTTTGTATTAGATGAGTCGAAACTTTAAAGAAAACAAAACAAAACAATTCATGATTTAAAGAATTGAAGTTCAAGAATTAGAAAAATCTAGATCTAATAACGAGAAAAAGATAGAATCAAGAATTGATAGTTTGTTGATTTTTCCAAACCAAATATCAAGAATCGAAATGAGGCTCGTAGGAATCGATCGGATCTATAGATGTGATGTAATCTTACAATGACATATTCTTATCCTTCGATGAATTGATACTAGATCGATGATGATCGACGAGAATTAGAGATTTCTTGTGAAACTAGGGTTTCATCTTATCCCTTGTTCTTTCATCGATATCATTCATATTCTAGCCTCTAGTAAATTCAAGAAACGATCGTAGATCCCTAATTTCGAGCGATAACAATCAAGAAAGTATCGCAACGAAACTAGGTCATCGATTCTTGAACTTTCTAGGGTTTACAAAACTCGTAGGACTTAAAAATCGTTTTAAGATTTGTTACATCATCATTCTATTGATCGTCTCGACTCCTTAACGAGCGGAGTTTTACTCAAACATCACAACAAGAACAACAATTACAAATTGAGATCTAATCATGATGCAAGAATTAAAAGAAAGCAAGATTAAAGAATTTCACCTTTTATTTATATCGACAATTTCATTACATTCGCTCAAGAACTACAAGAGGAAGAACTCGATCGTCGATTTGGCTTCGCTCGGCTCCGTGAGTCACGGATCGGCTTGGATCACTTGCTCGGTTGGAGATCGGCTCCGCTCCTAAAAGGTTGAAGGGCTTCTTGCTTGATTGGTACTCAAGATCTTGAATTTGGAGTGGAATTAGGGTTAGGGTTTCGCACAAGCCTTGTCACTAGACTTGTGGAAGAAGATGAAGAATTGAAGAAGACTAAAGATTAATGAAGAATTAGCTAACTAAAGAACAACCTCAACCCTTAGATCTAGGTTCCTATTTATAGCCATCTAAACCCTAGATCTAGGATTTGAATTTTAAGTTTCCCTCCAAAAGTTTGTTGAGGAAATTTGAATTTCCCTCCAAAAGTTAGTTAGAGGAGAAGCTTCTAGATGTGATTAGTTATGAGGGAGCTTCTAGAAGAGGTTAGTTAGGAGCTTAATTAGGATTAGCTTTGCTTAATGATCTTTGCTGATCTGGCAGAAGACTCTGGAGAATTCTGGAATTTGACGTGTCAAAATGAGGTGTAGGCCTTGAGATAGGAGTTTTGCACTGAAGATTCAGCGATGATGTGGCAATACCGCTGCGGAACCGCGGCGCAAGCCGGCTCCCACCGCGGTTCCGCGGCTCTTTGGGGTCTTCATGGCTTCAAACTTCAATGGTAATTCTTGGGCTGTCTTATGGGCCTTTATCTGATATGTTGAATTTTATAATTCCTTCTGTATTGCTACCAGATCTGAAATCATTGAGTTGGCGTATTTTTTATCAGCTCTTTTGGCTTTTCTCCTGCAATTTCCTGCACAAATCTCGATACAAGTGTTGCGCAAATACAGAGATGATGCGATGCCATGAAATGCGGTCAATTTCCCTTAAAGTGTCGGTTTAAAAGTCTAGCACATGAAATCTGATATTTAACGACTGATTTGCTAATATGTGAAATATGAATGCCGAACACTTCTATTTGAGTACAAATGATAGGGAAATTGCCGTGTTAAAAATACAATATTTTCGACTGATCAAATTCCCCCAAACTTAATTTTGATCGTCTCGAGCGAACTGTTTTATTAAAAAGAGAAGGAGAAAATAAAGAAAGAGAAAAACTAACTAGCACACTTTCATAGGCAACACGATTGCACTGAGCACGTGCAACAAGCCTTTAAACCTCTAGGTGTCCCTAGTAGGAGGAGTGTTGTCTCCTGTGGGTTTTCAGCGGATTGCACCCACAAAATCCAATAATAAAAGAAAGATCATGAATATTACATTTAAAGAAAAGAATTCTAAAAGAAATACTTTGAAAATTAGGGTTTCCAACTAAGCTAATTTTTCGGTTGTCATGAGCCCTATCTTAATGGTCATGAAAAGATGTCAGAAATCACGTCCTCCCTCAATAAAACATCGTCTTATTCTTCATTCCTATCTTTCTTCCAAACATCGATCATATAACCCTGCGTGTGTGTAAAGACATCCCTACACCCGGAGAATTCAATTCAAGCTATCATACTCTTGCCCATCAGCCTCAGTACTTTTTAATTAATGAATATTTAGATGAGATTGCTCACACACTTTCATGCGACCGTTAATACTTCTTGAGGTACTAACCGACCGATTACTCCTGTGCTTGCTTACTTGGTGTATTTTCCTCGTCTTGCACCACCTAAGGCTTAGCAGTGACTCCCAGACCAGTTGGCCTTAGGGCACTAGGTGAAGAAGCACCCGCGCTATATATTTTTTATTTCCCTCGGTGCTAACAAAACCAGTGTCCATTTTTCTCACCACTTTATATTTTCTTCATATTTTTTTTTATTTCCTTCATACTTCGGCTTTAAGACAAGAGCATTTCAAGGTATCCTCTACTATCCCGGGCTTCAAGACGTGTGTAAGTGCGAATAGCAGGGTATCAATGTTCAAAATGTTTGGCTTTCCAGAATAGAAACTATTTTTCAGACTTATTTTTATCCTCATATTAGTGACGTCTTTCATCTTACTAACCCTTGGGACAACGGCTCATAACTACTTATTACTAGTTCGTATAAGAAAACTTCTAATTTTCTTGGTTTTCTTAAATTTTTCTAATCTCATGTATGTAATTTTTCACTATCTAATCTTTTATTATCTTATTTATGTAAAAAAAAATTTTTTATAATTTTGAATTTTTTAAAATTTTTATAGGTTTTCAAAAATGTTTTGTGCTTATGCAAAGTGATATGCAAATGATGCGAAAATAAGCACAAACCTCCCCCAAACTTGTTTTCAACATTGTCCTCACTGTTGCCATCTGCTAAATCTCGAAAACCTGGAAACCTGGGAGAAATTTATTAGTGGGGGAAAAATATTTAAGTGAAGATCCTCCCCCAAACTTATTTTTGGCTCAAAATTTTGTAAAAATTCTTTTTAGGAGCCAGAAAATATATACCCCCCAAACTTAAGCAATGTAAATCTTTGAAAATCACATGAGGGGGTCAAAAATCAGTGGTCGATGCCAAGCTTTGCAAAGACCGAAAGTTAACACCAACCATTCGAAAATTTTATCAATGCAGTGCTCTGGTTGGTGGAAGAAGAAATGGGGAAAAGGTAAGTGGTGGAATAGAATGTGTGTGCGTCTCATTTTGGAGAGACGATGCAGTGAATGTGATGGATTACTCGCATTCTTTTTACAAGTCAAAAGAACGGGTGGAGGTTCAATTTTATTGATTGGGAGATGATTCATCTCAACACCCGTGTCATTCAAAAATGCGAGTTCATCAGCGAAGATTTCCTCAAAAGTTCCATCTATACCCCGATGAGTAGTGTCATCACAAAGTGCGGGGTGATCTTCAGACTCTAAAAAAAGTTCATAATCAGTGTTAATTGTTGACCCAGACATCTCGGTGGAAGAGTCCGTATGTGTATGATACATAGTTGGGTCAAACAATAACGTATGAAAAGAGTCAAGATCGATATCAGGAGGATCATCAAATTCGCTGCTGTCGACATCCATTAAGTCGACAGAACAGACCTGAGCAGTAGGTTCGGAGGGTACACTTCCCAACTTTTAAATGTTCAGCTCTATTGACCTATTCCCGAAGGATAGGGTCATAGAACCATTACGACAGTTAATTATTGCATTGGAAGTGGCCAAAAAGGGCCGACCTAAAATCACTGGAATTTGATTCCGTGGGTTCGCTACAGGCTGTTTATCAATTACAATAAAATCCACAGGGAATATAAATTCCCCGATTTTTATTAACACATCCTCCGGTTCACCCCTAGGTTTGGTGATTGATCGGTCAGCCATTTGGAGAGTGCAATGGGTTGGCTTCAACTCACCGATACCTAGTTGCTCATAGACTGAGTATGGAAGCAAGTTAACACTAGCGCCAAGGTCTAGTAGAGCACGGTTAATGTGTTTTCCTCCAATAGAAATGGAAATAGTAGGATATCCAGGGTCCTTATGTTTCCTCGGTAATTGCTGGGGGAAAGCTGTGTCTACTGTCTTTGCCATGAATATCTTCTTGGGCACTTGAGTCTTCCTCTTCCTAGTGCACAAGTTCTTAAGAGTTTTCGCATAGGACAGAACTTGTTGGATGGCATCTAGGAGAGGGATGTTGATGTTAACTTGCTTAAAAATGTTCATAATCTTCTCCATATGTGGACTCTGTGTGTTAGCCCTTAACCGATTAGGATAAGGTGCTTTAGCAATAAGCGCTGGGTCCATCATAGGAGAAGGAAGTGTGTGTGGACCCGATCCCAGAATAGAGGTGGGGATCGTCCGTGGAGGAGTAAAAGAGGTGGGCTGAAGTGGCGAGCCTTTTGGGAAACGAAGAATAGGCTCGGAAGAAGGTGGTGGGGTAGAAGAACAAGGATCAGAACTAGAAGTGTGTGTGTGAGGAAAGGTCTCAGCCGGGGTGTTATTGATTGATTTATCAGTATCATCAAACTCTTCCCCAACGTGAGTGTCAAGAACTCTTCCAGATCTCAACGTGATTGCATCCACATGATGTGAATAGCCAGGATTAGGTAAAGGTTGAGCTGGAAGTTTCCCTTTCTCTCTTGCACTCATCTCGGCTTTTAGTTGTGCAATTTGTGCTTCCATCGATTTGATATTATCATTTTGAGAGACAATGATCTTCATCACATTCTCGATGGAAGATTGCAAACTTGCCGTCCCTTGGATGGATTGTTTCATGAAAGTATCCAAGGTTTGTGCTAGTGCAGAGGTATTATCTGTACCGGTCAATTGCAAAGGACTAGACGGTGCAAAAGTGTTGGCCGGATTTTGAAAGTTTTGTGCTTGGAAGGGGTGCTGACTCAATTGAAGTGGTGGCTGCTGTGGTGGAGAAGGGACCCTATGGAAATGATTCGTGTTTGGAACCGTGTTTTGAGATTGGGATTGGTTCCAAGCAAAGTTAGGGTGATTCCTCCAACCTTGATCATATGTGGAGGAAGATGGATCATTTCTAGGTCTTTGAAATAAGACATTGGTATGCTCATGACCTTGAAACGGACATTCTTCCGTCAGGTGAGACGGATTAGAACAGCAGCCACATACAGTTTTGGAGAGTAACATTTGATTTAGGGTGGCGGCTAAAAATTTATTTTCCATAGTCTCGAGTTTCTTGTGTATAGCTGCAATGTCAGCTCTAACTCCTATGGAAATATCATTGCCCTCCCTAGACGATTGACTCACACCCTCCCACTGTAAAGATTTTTCAGCGAAATCTTCTAGGAAATTCCAGGCTTACCCATCATCTTTAGTCATGAAGTTGCCTTAACACATAGATTCAAGGGTCTGTCTTGTGTTAGGATTAATGCCCTCATATATGATACGGTACAGTTCCCATCTCGGGATGCCGTGATGTGGACATTGGACTAACAGATCCTTGAAACGTTCAAGATATTTTAAAAATGTTTCATTTGGAAGCTGGGTGAATTGATAGATTTCTCTACGGACTCGAGCTGTCTTTTGATGTGGGTAGAATTTCTTAAGGAATGCTTTGACGAATTTGTCCCAATTTGAAATCGAATGTGCGGTAGTGTTATATAGCCACTTCTCGGCTAAATCGCACAAAGTGAATGGGAGAAGACGAAGACGTAAAGCATCCACAGAAAGCTGTGAAGTACCCATCATTGCGCAAACATTTTCAAATTTGGTGATAAACACGTATGCGTCTTCAGACTCGAGACCGTGAAATTTTGCTAGAAGGTTGATGTATTGGGGTTTTATTTGAAAATTTTCCCCGTTGGCTGGTTGAATGGAAAGACAGGTGGAAAGGGGACCTCGTGTAGGATAACATCTCTCTTGGAGAGAGATGCGAGGTGGATTCTGCGCACCAACGGACGGCGGCAGAGTAGTGGAAAAGAAGTTCGATGGAGGTGGATCCATCGATGTGGGTGTGGTGGTGGGTAAAGGAAAGGTAAATGTAGAAATACCGACTTTAGGGTCGATCGGAAGGATGCGGACTAACAGGCACTAGAATCCCGTTGTCCAGCCTATCTTGCACTAAAAAGGGTTAGTACAAGTGGCAACGTGAATTATAATTAGGGGAAATGATATGAATGCGGTGTTTGTTTTGAAAATATACGGATTTTTGAAAAAAAAAATGATGCAACACAACAAATGCAACAAGCAAAACCCTAGAATCTAGTGGTCACCTAGGTCAAACTCTAGACCGCTCCTAACTGCCAAAAGACAAGTCGCAGGATAAATCCTCCACTGCCTCTTTGTCCCCCTGTGGCCAGGTAAGTGCCAGGTAAGTGGGAAGGTACTCCACTACGTAAGTAGTGGGCCTAATTAATAACCATTAGCCTTCGACACACTTGCTTTAGACACCACAAGAAAACGCGGATAAGCAATGAATTACCCACGGCCTTCTCTTGTCCTAAGTGAGCGCGACGGTCCTTAGAGTCATCTCTAGATTTCTTTTAATTAATGAGGGTAATGCGGATGCAAGTTTGTGATTTTCGGGGCTTAGGAAGGGTAATGAACTCCCCACCTAATCTGGATTTGGTCGTGCCCCTTAATATCCGTATTAATATGCAAACAACCAAAAATCAAAACACGCACAAATTTTTATTTTGCTTTTTGCGCGCTGCGAATATTTGCAAAGAAACCTGCACAAAATGTTAATTGGAGCAGATGAGGGAGGAGATAAGAAAGTTAGAGACTCACAGAGAAAAATTGGAACAGTGAAGAAGCAAGCTTGCCGCGGAACCGCCGCAATTAGTGGGTATCTGCCGCGGGATCGCGGTCACCTAGGCAGTTCTCTGCACAAAAATTCTTCAGCAAGCTCCTGTACAATTTCTCAGCTCTCTGGAATATTCACAAAAATTTTATCCAAGCTCCAGTGATTCCAGATTTCCTCGCAATCAAATCACAACACACGTATTAGTGTTTGCACGAATTTTGATCACAAAATTTAGATGGAATAAAATTTTCAACTCAAATTTCAAAATACGAACAATTAGCGCACTTTCCCCGGCAACGGCGCCATTTGATTGTAAAGAAATTCTTGTTGTGTAGTATGAAAATTGAATAAAGAAATCATAACCAAAAATTATTTGACCGCAATTAACTACGGTGTCGGATGTAGATTGTTAGTGAGTGTGGATCGTCCACAGGGAAAGTGTAATCGTTCGTCTTTTGAATTAGATGAGTCGAAACTTTAAAGAAAACAAAACAAAACAGTTCATGATTTAAAGAATTGAAGTTCAAGAATTAGAAAAATCTAAATCTAATAACGAGAAAAAGATAGAATCAAGAATTGATAGTTTGTTGATTTTTCCAAACCAAATATCAAGAATCGAAATGAGGCTCGTAGGAATCGATCGGATCTATAGATGTGATGTAATCTTACAATGACGTATTCTTATCCTTCGATGAATTGATGCTAGATTGATGATGATCGACGAGAATTAGAGATTTCTTGTGAAACTAGGGTTTCATCTTATCCCTTGTTCTTTCATCGATATCATTCATATTCTAGCCTCTAGTAAATTCAAGAAACGATCGTAGATCCCTAATTTCGAGCGATAACAATCAAGAAAGCATCGCAACGAAACTAGGTCATCGATTCTTGAACTTTCTAGGGTTTACAAAACTCGTAGGACTTAAAAATCGTTTTAAGATTTGTTACATCATCATTCTATTGATCGTCTCGACTCCTTAACGAGCGGAGTTTTACTCAAATATCACAACAAGAACAACAATTACAAATTGAGATCTAATCATGATGCAAGAATTAAAAGAAAGCAAGATTAAAGAATTTCACCTTTTGTTTATATCGACAATTTCATTACATTCGCTCAAGAACTACAAGAGGAAGAACTCGATCGTCGATTTGTCTTCGCTCGGCTCCGTGAGTCGCGGATCGGCTTGGATCACTTGCTCGGTTGGAGATCGGCTCCGCTCCTAAAAGGTTGAAGGGCTTCTTGCTTGATTGGTACTCAAGATCTTGAATTTGGAGTGGAATTAGGGTTAGGGTTTCGCACAAGCCTTGTCACTAGACTTGTGGAAGAAGATGAAGAATTGAAGAAGACTAAAGATTAATGAAGAATTAGCTAACTAAAGAACAACCTCAACCCTTAGATCTAGGTTCCTATTTATAGCCATCTAAACCCTAGATCTAGGATTTGAATTTTAAGTTTCCCTCCAAAAGTTTATTGAGGAAATTTGAATTTCCCTCCAAAAGTTAGTTAGAGGAGAAGCTTCTAGATGTGATTAGTTATGAGGGAGCTTCTAGAAGAGGTTAGTTAGGAGCTTAATTAGGATTAGCTTTGCTTAATGATCTTTGCTGATCTGGCAGAAGACTCTGGAGAATTCTGGAATTTGACGTGTCAAAATGAGGTGTAGGCCTTGAGATAGGAGTTTTGCACTGAAGATTCAGCGATGATGTGGCAATACCGCTGCGGAACCGCGGCGCAAGCCGGCTCCCGCCGCGGTTCCGCGGCTCTTTGGGGTCTTCATGGCTTGAAACTTCAATGGTAATTCTTGGGCTGTCTTATGGGCCTTTATCTGATATGTTGAATTTTATAATTCCTTCTGTATTGCTACCAGATCTGAAATCATTGAGTTGGCGTATTTTTTATCAGCTCTTTTGGCTTTGCTCCTGCAATTTTCTGCACAAATCTCGATACAAGTGTTGCGCAAATACAGAGATGATGCGATGCCATGAAATGCGGTCAATTTCCCTTAAAGTGCTGGTTTAAAAGTCTAACACATGAAATCTGATATTTAACGACTGATTTGCTAATATGTGAAATATGAATGCTGAACACTTCTATTTGAGTGCAAATGATAGGGAAATTGCCGTGTTAAAAATACAATATTTTCGACTGATCATTTGTCGCCAGGTTTCACGAGATTTTTGGATCTCTTCTTCTTCTTCTTTGAAGATTTTGACGGCTGGGTGTGAGTGCTTGGGCCATCACCACCAATCTTTGGAGTTGGGCACGGCTTCAGCATCCCTTCGATGATCTGGGGTTCTAGCGGGTTCTTCCACCTGATCGCCGGGCATGTCTGAAGATCATTCAGCATCCATCTGGTTTTGGCTGAAAGCACGACCCCCCACGGAGCTTCTTTAATAAAAGAACAAGTTGCCCCCGGTGTGTCCGTCTTCTTCGGAGTGTGCGGTTGTGGTGGGTTTATTTTCCGCTTCTCGGACAGCGCAAATTTGCCTTGTAGGAGCTGATCTTCAATCCATCCCTTAAAGACGAAGCAATTCTCGATCGGATGGCTTACCATTTGGTGGTAAGGGCAATAATTAGGATTATTCACCTCGCTGGGTTGCGGTAGTCGCCTTGGATTTGGTAAGTTGATAAGCCTGTTGCGCATCGCCAGCTCGAACAGCCTCCTTGTTTTGTCCCGTGGGAATGAGTAAGGACGCTTCATTTTCTCTTTGTAATAGCGTCGTCTCTCCTCCAGTTGATCAGCAAGCTTTGGGGCAATGGGCTGTTGTTGGGTGTTCGCGACGAAGGTCGCCTTCCCTTTACCCTTGTCGTTCTGAGGTTCCGGCTTCGGGGGAGACGGTCTGTGACCCATCTGATCCATCTGGGCTAACTTATAAATTAAAGTCTGGAACGTGGTCGATTTAAAGAACATCATGAACTGTGAAATAGTTGCATGAGGGTCTAGGGTACCCACGAACATGCCCACCGCTGATGCTTCTTCGATGCGCTGTTCGCACTTTGACCACAAGTTCTGCCATCGGATTGCATATTGAACCCAAGTTTCGCCCGGCTTCACCCTTGCATTGATCAACGCCATTATCGGGGTACGTTCGCTGGCGCTCACGAATCGCTGAGTGAATAGCAACTCCATCTCTGCGAAAGTTTTGACAGAGTCGTTTGGAAGCTCAGAGTACCACTCAAACGCCGTCTCAGATAAGCTGCCGACGAATTGGCGAAGCAAGAGCTTATCATCACCGCCGGTGTTGCCACAAAGAGCCCTGAACTGGGCGACATGTTGATGGGGATTGCCTGTCCCCTTGTAGACATGAAATTTCGGGATCGTGTAGCCCGGCGGGTATTTTATTTGATCATACCAGCCCGGATATGGTCGCCCCGTCTTGACAACTTGGCCGGCTGCCTCATTTGCCTGGTGAACTCTTATTTGCTGAGCAATATAGTCGTCCAGGGCGGCCTTAGGGATTGTCTCCTCTTTGGCTGTTGAAAGAGCCGGGGGTGGATTTGACGTTTCTCCTCTATCGTTTTCAAGGATAATCGGAGGATCTTCGGCTGGGGGATCCGGCTGGATTATCATGCCCACCATGTCTTGGAACAAAAGAGCCATCTGCTTTATATTGGCTTTTTGTTCCGTAGCCTCCTTGTCTTTCCTTTCGAGCATTCTGCGAAGGAACTCAGCATCGGTCTCGTGTTCGCGACGCTGTTCCGATGACGCCTCCGAGCTTTCTTTGGGTCCGGTGAGCGCGGCCATCGCAGTGAGCATCTCCTGGAGCTTCTGCTGCTATTGTTCCTAGGCTCTCGTGATGGATCGGGTGAGTGGTCGGTGGCCCGTTGAAGCGCGGCTATCCTCCTTCCCAGATACAATATAAATAGTATGGACCACCATGCCCCCAGACTTAGGGCGTTCGGGCTCAGTGTTTTTGGCTTTTATCACCGGCACAGGGACCTTCTCCGGCCTTCTCTTCTTCTGAGCGGTCGAAGTTGAGGGAGCCGTCGAGGTGGGCACCCAGACAGCTTTTCGTGGCATAGCAGGATGGCTGACTTCCTGTTGGACCTTCAGCTTCTTGTGTTGGCGGGAGAAATTTGGATCAATCACCGAGTCTTGGGCCTGTCGCCAGACTTTATAGATCTTAGAGGACAGCCACTGAGGGGATTGGGGTTGTTTGGGCTTTGCCTCCACAACCTTTTCCAGTGGAGGGGAAGACCTTTTCAGTATAGCAGTAGGAGAATTCCTACGCACCTTATTCAGCAACTCAAAGTTGTTCCCAGTTGGAACAGCAGCATTAATTTCCATCGTCGGGGCTGGTGGAGTCAACCCAGAAGGGGAACTACCTCCGAACATCCTCACTCGGCGCCAGTGGCGACATCGAGCATGTCGAGTTGTGGGAATTGGCTCTGTAACGGGGATGGCCTTTTCTTGCCCCCTGTTCAGGTGAGGGGCTGCTGTCGGTGTCAGCCTATTAAAGACTGATGTCTTTTGAGTAGCCGGAGCGGGAGTCGGAGTTGGGACGATCCGTCTTGCAAAGACCGACCTCTTAGCAGGAGAAGCCGCCATGACGACTTCAAGAGTAGGTTTGGCTACTCTCTTTTGAATAACCTTCTTTGGGACCGCACTTTACCGCTGCTCCCACTCTGAATGAATCCCTCTGGCTGATCCATATAGACGCACTCTTCCAAATTTCCATTTAGGAAAGCCGTCTTTACCTCCATCTGCCAGATCTCATAATCGTGGAAGGCAGCAATAGCAAGAAGGATCCGAATGGATTTGAGCATATCTACCGGAGAAAAGGTCTCGTCATAGTCCAAACCGGGTCTTTGACGAAAACCCTTTGCAACAAGCCTAGCTTTATAGGTTTCAACCTGTCCATCTACACCAATCTTCTTTCTGAAGATCCATTTGCAGCCTACGGGTTTTACCCCTTCTAGAGCAAAGTCTAAAGACCAAACTTTGTTGGTGTACATGGACTCCATCTCGGTCCGCATTGCATCCAGCCATTTTACTGAGTCACCGCTCTGAATGGCTTGCTGGAAGCTAGTAGGCTCATCATAATTAATGACGCAATCCTCTCTATCCCCATCTATGAGAAAACCGTAGTATCTCTCAGGCGGATGAGACTGCCTACTACTCTTGCGGAGCGGCGCAGGAATGTCCAGTTCCCCTGAAACTTCTGGTTCTTCTAAGCTTTCAGTAATAGCTTGTGGTTCTGGAATTTCTTCCAGTTCTATTGCGCTCCCACTTATTCCTTTTTTCTAAAACTGATGTTCCAGAAAGTGGGCATGACGAGAAACAAAAACCTTTTGTTCCTCTGCATAATAGAAAAGATACCCCCTGGATTCTTTGGGTATCCCACAAACTTACACAGTACTGAGCATGCCTCGAGTTTGTCCGCATGCTGCTTTTTAACAAAAGCTGGACATCCCCATATCTTCAGATATCGAAGATGGGGTTTCTTCCCACACCACATCTGATATGGTGTGGTAGGCACGGTCTTGGAGGGAACCTTGTTCAAAAGATATGCAGCCGATTCTAGTGCATAACCCCAGAAGGATCGCGGTAATTCAGCCTTACTCATCATGGAACGAACCATATCCAATAGGGTTCGATTCCGCCTATCCGATACTCCGTTGTGCTGTGGTGTGTATGAAGGAGTAAGCTGAGAGAGAATTCCATTCTCTTTTAAGTAGTCCAGAAACTCGGCACTCAAGTATTCTCCACCTCGATCAGATCTCAGTGTCTTGATACTTTTGCCTGTTTGTTTTTCAACTTCATTCTTGTATTCCCGAAATTTCTCAAAGGCCTCGGATTTGTGCTTCATTAAGAAGACATGTCCATACCTAGAGAAATCATCTGTGAAAGTAATGAAGTATGAATAACCACTTCGCGCATGTGTAGACATTGGACCACACACGTCACTGTGTATGAGTCCCAAGAGCTCGCTCGCTCTTACTCCGTGTCCAGTGAACGGAGTCTTTGTCATCTTTCCCATGAGACAAGATTCACAAGTGGCATAAGACTGATACTCGAACGGATTCAAGTATCCCTCTTTATGTAACTTTGTTAACCGTGTCTCATTAATGTGACCCGGTCTACAATGCCATAAGAAAGCCTCATTTAATTCCGGAGACTTTCTTTTAAGTGTGTTCTGGACACTGAAAATCTGAGCTTGATTCAATACGTATATCCCGTTTTCTAATATACCTAACCTAATCAGAACTTGATTTAGGTGGATGTGGACCACATCGCTTACAAAAGTAAAATCATATCCTTCCTTAGAAAGTAAGGATACAGATATGATATTACAAGTCGCACCTGGTACATAAAAACAGTTACGAAGAATTAATATTTTCCCAGTTGTCAGTCCAAGATGATATTCCCCTACGGATTCAGCGTCCATGCCCATTCCGTTAGCAACCCTGAGAGTCATATCACCTTTCCTGATAACCTTACAGTTTCTCAAAGCCTGTAACGAATTACAGATGTGAGATCCTGATCCGGTATCCAATACCCAGGAAGTAGGGTTAACTGACATACAGTTCTCTACTACAAACACACCTGAAGCCGAAGCCACAACATGCTTCGAATCCTGGCTACTGGCTTTGCTAGCCCTGCAATCCTTCTACCAATGTTCATTCCCGTAACAATAGGAACGTCCCTCTTTTACTATATCCAGTCCCGAAACTTTTGCCCTTCCCTTTCCTTCTTCTTCCCTGGTTTCCTTCAGGGTATAACCAGAGGGCAGAGACTGTAGAATCAAGTTAGTATTTGACCCGTTCTCCAACGTGGTCTTCAGGTCCGTGAGCTCAAAATAGCTGGTCTCTGTAAGGACGTTGCCCCCTATAGATGACCCGACAGCCAACCTCGCTTGAAGCAATTCGTTCGAGGTTTCATATCTTGCGATACGAGATTGCTCTCCATATAAATCTTTGTTATGGAGAAAGATAGAAACTAAGTCCATCTTCTCGTGCTGCCTCTGGTATCCACCATCAACTGAGGCTAACATGAGGCACTTGGCTTTCGCACAGTCTTTTTCCGATGTCTTACGGATGTCAATATCCGCGACAGGGGAAACTGGTCCTGAGACGGCAGGGGTTTGATTAGTTAAGAGGTGTCCCAACTTGTCATGGGCAATGGACATCTGGACAGACCTTTGCCAATCATAACAGTCAGGTTCAGTCATTTTATTATCTAGATGTAACCTACGTATGGTCACTGGGTCGCTGCAATTAAGAGAGAGAGAAGAAAACACTCAGCATGATGCTCTTGCAAGTTTAGATTGGTTTTTAATTTATCAAAACAGGATAGCTCCCATTGTTTCTCGAATCCCTCCTCAAACCAAAAAGGAAGAATTAGTCGGGATCAATCTCACCATACAATACTTGCTTAACCGTTCAGCCAGGCTAGTGTCGGTACTTCGAGAGAGGTTTTCCAACGCTTTCGCGAAGTTCCTTAATTTAAGAACCTCTTTTCCCTGGGGGCGTAGCCCCGCTAACACCTTTCTAGACACCTACTTGGTTTATAGCATTGATCGTTAAGCGAGAAATTTCCTGAGGAGTAGCATATACTCACAGTAGGATCGGGATCCAAATATCATTGCGTGACAAAACTGAAGGAATCCTACCAGAATTATCACACTCCAAATGGTATGCAGCGCTAGCAAGTTTCAGTTTCTTTTGAAACTCCCGATGTGGATTTTTGCCCCATGCTCTTATGACCTTGACGAAGGCCAACTTATCATAAGTCACATGTCAAGTTCTACCCATCATTATCCAGGTTAATTTGAACCCACCCGTACATACCCTTGACGAAGGCCAAAATAGTAGTACGACTGTCCCAAACCAACGCATCTACCTATGCTACAGATAAATATTCAGCAGCTACCTATCACTATGCCTTGGCGAAGGTCAAAATACATAGCTTGAATACTACTCAATATTTAACTGAAATGACGGAGGGCTACGAATGGTTTTGGCGAAACCGTGAACGTAGTGAACTTGATATAATCGATAGAACCTTGATAGATTTTAAAAGGAGTAGCTTAAGCTCCGCATTTAAAAGTTGTTTTTGAAAAGAAACCGAGTGGTTTTGAAATTGTTCCAACGACTTTAACTTTGGTTTATTTTCTTGCATTAATTTTAATGCATCCCATCATTTAATCCTACCATTGCAGAAAACAACGAAAATATGACGTACGCTTATGCCATCAACATTCGCCACGGGGCCCCGTCATTACCCGTTAGGTTACTTAACTAACGACAGAGCAGGGGCTGGACTAGCGCGGATGCAAAACATAAGCAACGCCTAAATAGATATCATATATATATATATATATATATATATATATATATATATATATATATATATATATACATTCGTCAGATGCAATGATAGTCATTCCAGATCACAGATGAACACATTGGATATACTAGGAATCCGCACTTCGTACGAGCCTGTAACGAAAAGCGGATTACACCGTCGCGGTGAATAGCCAATACCCCACCCTAGACCCCCTACGGGTGCGGCAAACTACCCGCCAAATACCTGAAGTGAAGCAACCTCCCTCAACAACGTGAGTAGGCCACTCGGCACTTCGAGGTACCCGGTAGTTTGTGCACCCCTCCTTGGGTCTTTCCTAGGAGCAAAAACAGTAAAAAAGAAATTATACAATGGCGGCTACAACCTCACCCCGGATGTGCGGCCAAACAAATAATATTACATCAATTTACATATTACATGAAATGAAAGACAAATAAAACTCTCATCTCACAACCGCCCGGCTATTCATCCGCGACAGTCCAATGAATTCATATACACATACCATCAAAATTACATATCACAGATATGTATAACCCCCACTAATAGACGTATAACGATTAGCAGACGTTCAATACATATATCACATCACAGATATAACCTGTTAGCTAAAGTCTTTAGAAGTTTGATCAAAATACGGATCTTTAACCACCCCAAAAAAAAATTTTGCTTTCTGGAAAATCTGGGCAGAAAATACATATTGTAAAAATCCTAAAACACCCCACTGAACACACTGCAGGAAAAATTTCCCACGGCCGAGTCAACTCGGCAGCGGATCCGCGGCGGGAGAATGCTTCTGCCGCGGTTCCGCGGCGCTTTGACCGAGTCGCTGGACCATTTTTCTTGGGTGTGATCTAAAATCCCTGAGCCGATTTTTAGTGTATGATTTATTAATTTTTGAACAGAAAACAAAATCGGCAGAAAGTTGATATTTCGGGCATGTTTTGTGGTTTTTTCTCCGATCGAATTTCTAGTTACTTTGCTAACATGTTAGATAGTGTTTAGCTAGGCTCTGATACCACTGTAAGTCCACGTTACCCGTCCCCGGTTCTTTGGGGTTGCGGAAATGGTGAAAAACGTTTTTCTCGGTGGAGGCAACATGGACTCAAAAACGGATCTTTGCTAAACAAACTATCTAACAACCTAGCTAAGAGTTTAGCTACTATGTTAGGGGTTATACCTAATCTTGAACTCCTTCTCTTTAACTCCTTGTGGTGGTCGGATCGGCCTCACCTCGTCGTCTCCTTGTGCCGAAGATGGATCCACCCGAAAGCTTCTACCTTTAGCTCCAACCTCAATCTAGAGGAAACTACAATACTTGGCTTGCTAGACCTTGTACACTAGGATGAGTAGAGAGGTGTTTTGGATTTTATCTCTAAGGTTCTTGTTTCTCAACACATGAGACAATAGAACCATGAACTAGAGAGAGCAAGAGGAAGAGGGAGAACTTGAGGATGAGAGAGAATGCAAATGATAGAATGAGCAAAACTTTTTTCACACCATCCTCTCATAACACAAATATAATCATAATAATAATAGTAATTGAGTATTATGTGATGGTTCATATCATATCAAATGGCAATATCATTTCATGCACTCATTTTGTAAAGAATAACAAGCAAGCAAAAGTCTTTGCCATGAAATGATAGCCATTGTAATGATGATGGTCAACAAGTCCAACCTAGTCAACCGGTCAACAAAGTCAACCTTTCAACCCAACCATGGCACAATAATGCTTAATTAATATTATCATTAATCATATTTCTAATTCTCATTAGGGTTTAGCAAAAGTCAACAGTCAACAACCCTAATGAGAATCCTCTGCCTCTGTCTCTGTCAACCGTGCGTACACACCCGCATCCGCGTTCCGAGGAACACGAATACAAATGAGATAAAACCAATCCCAAAACATATACTAGGATCTGGCTTAAACTAATGCCCGCTAGTAATAACTGCCCGGTCACTAAACGTGCACAAGTGCACGGATGTGACCGAACCCTGTCGCAAAACCATGCGACCTCTACTCTTTTGCCTAAAGTCGAATAGCTCTCTGTGTGGGACTCTAAAGACTCGACACTACGCTGGCAGTGGGTTTAACCACAGACCGCAAGCGGCACTAGCTGTGCGTAACGGCCCAAAGGTAGATGCCGATAAGAAGACTAACGAGGTGAACTCATCCGAACTCCTACTGAGCCTGAATGTGACAATCTCCGTACAGTCCGGTCTGTTCGTCTGAGAATATCGCATGGTGGGCCTAGGAAGCCGTAAACGTCAGTCCCCTAATAGCGGTACAAGTCGTGTCAGAGTGTAGCCCAGAACACCCTGAGATAACACTGGAAACTTACCAGTGTATCTCGCTTGCCCTGGCCAGGGACGACTATGTGTAATGGCTCTCCTTGACACAGCGCGATATCAACTCCTAATACCGGGAGAGACGAATCCTGTCTAACCATCACTGCCTCCAAGTGCTTCGGGACTGCACCCAACTACTACCTGTTTGCACGACTCCTTTGAGCCGTGGTAGTGTAGTAATAAAAGTACAGTGGGAACACACTCGAGACGAAGTGACAGTGTCAAGTCAGCGGACTAAGCTGTACTCATGTCACCTGGGAACTGACTGTTAGTTATATGTATGCCCTAGAGGCCATTACTGTACATTGGATGTATATTGTAGTGGATGCTGGGACATATATAGGTAGGACTTTCTTGCTCGACATGATAGTACGCTATCTGGATGCTCTTTATCTTAACATGTATACTTTTTGTCTCTCTGTTACATGTTGATAAAGCCCTTAGGATGTGTACTCGACTTCCAGGACTATGATGTAGATCATACTGGTGGGGCCTGGGTGGTCTATGAGTACATCCTTCAATGTTCCTAGTCTTAGGAATATCGAGACGGGGCATCGATATTCCAGAGTAGACTAGCGTATATCTTCTCGACCCATATGATGGGCGATGGATGATCCCATATCCATTAGTGTTTGACATCAGAGATGGTATGCGGGTGCTCAGTGGAGACTTGGTATACTGAACGGACTCGCCGAGAAGTCCCAGATGGTATTATACCATACGTCAGATGGCAGTTCTCTGGTGACACTGGTACAGCTTAGTTTGTTGACCCGAGATCGTCATAGAGTCTTGTGTGTCTCCCACTGTGCTTTGATTTCCACCTTACCACGTCCAAGAGGGCGTGCAAAATGGTGGTTTTTGGGTACAGTCCCGAATCACATGGAGGCAATGAGCGATAGGAGGGGATTCGTCTCTCCCGGTATAGGGAGTTGATGTTGCACTGTGTTCGATTGGCTATAACCGGAAATCCCTGGCCAGGGTTGCTGAGATTTACTAGTAAGTGTTACCAGTAGTTTCTCGAACTGTTATAGACCTCATATTAACACGACTTATCGAGCTACTGGGGTCTGACGTTTACCACCCCTAGGCGAGATATGCGACATATCAGACGAACAGACCGGACTGTACGGTAAGTGTTACTGGTTGGATTCATAGGAGTGTGAGCGGGCTTGCACGTTGATCTTCTAATCGCTCAATACCCGGGTGGCCGTTACGTTTAGCAGACCGCTTGCGGCTTGTGGGTATTTGATATGATCATCACCTGCTGCCGGCGTATTGACGAGTCTTTAGAGTCCTACACAGAGATTTCCTGGCTCAAGCGAAATGAAATAGGAGCGCATATGAGATATGTGCGGGAACGAGAATAATACCAGTATGTGATACTATATTCTATTCTCGCGATTTGTATCATTGAACGGTTATATATGATATAGCCGGGTTACCAAATCAAGTGTTGATTCGATACATTGATACACTTGATATTAGTCGGTTATATGCTATATGACCGGATCATTAAATCAAGTGTTGATTTAATGATTTAATGTATAATTATATATTTGATATATTACTTTACATTAACTAGTATTTGTTCACTTAAGATGGATTTTCTCACTTGATGTGCACATTGTATATATATGATATAGTTTTGTGCACTAGTTTGTATCATGTTTGATGATACATGCAAACTTGGGTGTGTATATTCTTTGAACCATGTTTAGGTAAATGGTTAGGGTTTTAATTTATTTATTCATTTATTTATTCATTTTGGAAAGAAATAAAATGGTGGCTTTCTTTGGATTTTATTTGAAGCTTCATGAAGCTTTGAATAGCTTTGACCATTTTGTTTCTTTCCTTAACCTAACCATTCACCTAAACCCTAGTTTAGTCTCAACATAAGTAAACTTCACCCATGGTTGCATTATGATAAGTATTCACTTGAATTATTATTTTAAGGATAATTCTTTTTCTTTTCTTCTTCTTCATCTTCTTCATGAAGAGAAGAAAACCATTCTTGAAAATTCCAAGTGATGAAATCAAGTGAGAAATCTAAATCCAAAGTGAACCCACTTCCTATTTCTTCATCCTCTACCACTTGCCATGCAGTAGAGTGTGTTATCTTCACAAGTTCTATGACCAAGTGAAGATGGAGCTTGATCTTGAGTTGCCTCGACGTAGATCATCTTCGGCATCGAAGTCGACGACCTAGCCCGATCATTTCTCCGACGAAACCATCGCCAGAGTCCGGGATCCGATGATCGCAGCGGAGGGATGTCATCATGGAGCTAAAGAGGTGGAGGACCGGATCTACAAAGGTTGTAGTCACTTTCACTTTCTAATTAAGTTGTTAACTTGCATGTTTCGCCTTACCTTTAGTTACAATCTTGCTTAGGGTTACTTGGCACTTGATAAAAAAATTTGATTTTGGCATGTTTGATCTGTTGTGGAACCTCATGTGTGTGCCTAGGAACCCTACAGTGGTATCAGAGCCTAGCTTGAGCTTTAGGCGAAGTGTAGACGATGTTAGAAATCCGATCGAACCCCGAAACCCTAAAAATAACCCTTCTCTGTACATTTTCTGGAACTGTGGATTTTCCCAATTAAAAATAGCCAAAAAATTCAGCAGGCAATTTTAGGAGTTACTGTGAAGTCCGTGCTCGTAAGTCGATGAAACTGCCGCGGAACCGCGGCACGAGCATGCCTAATGCGGCAGTTCCGCGGCCATATAGTCGCATCATTCTTTGAAATTGCACAGTAATGTCCTTTTCTGATTCCTGATTCTTCTGGATATTTTTAATTTATACTCCACAGTGGATTTTTCTGGGTTGTATTGGGGACTCAATGATTTGATCGGAATCTTTAACTTCGTCTATGTGTTTTCCGGATATTTTAGAATATGTTAAAAAGTTCGACCGGATATAAATACCCACTTTCTCCCCCTGCCGGGAAATTTCCAATTGTTGGATTTTTCCGTAGTTTAATAACGTTCTAAGTAGTGCAAGTAACGCGATGGACCCTCTAGAAGACAACAAACCTTAACTCGATTATGTGACCGTCTTGAACTGCCCTTTGAACCTTAGGGTTTGGGGCAGTAAGGCTTGCCACATGTGAGGCGTTGGCTTGACCCTTCTACGGCTGGACCGTTGGTACTGTGGCATGAAGTGAATGTTTTTAAACTTATTTCATGTGTTGAGCTGTTTCGGGAAAACTTGGGCGTTTGATTGTTCGATCGGAAAGTTTAACATTTTCTATTTATCCGGAATGTGATACAATATTTGGAATCCACATGTAGTTATGTGATAACTGATTTGGATGTTATAAACATAGCAGTTTAGTCTCACTTGATCGGTTGCCACGGAATTTTGATGTGATCAAAAGCCCGTCGCAATCTCGTAGCGTACGCGGATACTCGCCGGTAAAACTTAATAGATAGCTACGCCCCATAGCCCCGACCAAGTGACTGTAGGAGAACCCCGTCGCCGAAAGCATCCGTTCGGGTGCTCGCGGCAGCGGTGTTCCGCCTTGGTGCACTTCGTCGACGGCATCGGGGGTGCGACTGCCTACTAAAGTTTGCGACGAGCATTCGATCAAAATGCCGGGAATCTTGTTGAATTGCCCGACTTGATATTGAAAAGTGTTTTCGATAATAAGACTAAAATGCGGGGTTTATAATTGCTAGGCATGTGATGTCTAAGGAATTCAGATGGTTAGGCATGCGATGTCTAAGGAGGTTGCGGATTCCAACTGTTGTAATTTTACACTTTCTTTTCTGTGACCGTAAGTGTAAAATGTGATATCGCCGGTTTCGTTGCTATATGTCAACGACAATTGGGATACGCATGTTTACTTACATTGATGACATGTGATGTTATGTGTTGCTGGATATGTTATATTGGATCGTCGTGTTTGAATAGCCGGGGGGTTTTTATGTGAGATGAGTGTTTTTCTTTTTCATTCATGTAAAAACTTGTATGTAATATTCTTTTATTGGGACACTTCCAGGTTGCGGAAGCTGTCACCGTTGATGTATATTATTTACTTTTCCGCACTAGGATAGACCCAAGGAGGAGGGCATAAGTAACCGGGTTCTGGAGTCCAGTGGGAGACCAACTCGAGGAGTCGAGTTCGGGTCTCCTAACTCTAGAATTGGTAGGGTTTCTTGCCGCTCTCGTAGGGGTCTAGGGGTGTGGGTTTGGCTATTCATCGCGACCGTGGAATCCGTGTTTTATACTGGCTCGTATTAAAAACACGGACGTCCTAGTATATCCAATGTTTCATATGTTTCTTCTGCCGCGATATCTGTGATGTGATCATTTGATGTTCTGTGATAAATACTGTATATAGTATATATGATATATTATATAGACGTTACTTATGTTTTACACCCGCGCTAGCCCTGCCCCGCTCTGCCGTTAGTTACCTAACCTAACTATGCACGAGGGGACATCGAGGCGCGGATGGCATAAGTATACGTCGTATTTATCTGTGATGTTTAGGTAACTTAAATGATGGGACTTCATTAATGTGATTAATGAAATAAAAGAAACCTAATGATGTTGTGGAATCAAATTTTCAAAAACAGGTAGCTACAGTTCTTGCTATGCATCGCGGTGTTCCTTGTAGAACATCCTGCACCTTATTCGATAAGGAAAGGGCCGAGATCCCTTCACCGGGAGTGACCCCTTTAGCAATAACTGGCAGATGCTACAACCCTCGGTTTGTCTTTTGATTGCTTCTATAGTTTTTGCTTTGCACAGCGGTATATATGATATATCCTGCACCTTATTCGATGAGGAAAGGGCCGACGATCCCTTCACCGGGAGTGACCCCTTTAGAAAAACTAGAAAAGCCTCAAAAACACTCCATTTTAAAATCATTTGATTCTACAACGATATCAAGTTCATTACGCAATAGGTTTTAAGAAAAACCTGTCATAGCCCTCTGTCATTTCAGATAAGTCTTACTTAGTATTCGTGCTACGTTTGTTGACCTCCGTCAAGGCGTAGTGTGCGGTAGCTAACTAGTATTTATCTGTTTATGCATATGATGCAGATTGGGTTAGGGTAGTCGTACGACCTTGTTGACCTCCATCAAGGGTCGTGCGGATGGGTTTGATTCAATAAAGAAATGACGGGTTGAACTTGACTAGTAGCCTATGGTTTGTTGACCTCCGTCAAGGTCATAGGGTGCTAGGGGCAAAATTATTGGGAATTTCAAGTGTTGAAATTTGCAATGAGATTGCATACCTTCTATGAGATAGTTGGATCCCGATACCCACTGCGAGTAATTGTTACTCCTGGGAGAGTTTTACACATTACAATTAGCCGATCAAGTAGGTGTCTAGAAAGGTGTCAACGGGGTTACGCCTCTGGGAAAACGAGGTTTACTTTAATTAGGTCCGTGCGAAGGCACGGGGAACCTCCCTCAAAGTACCGACACTGGCCTGGCTGAAAGATTGGTGAACTTGTAGCGTGTAATTAATCCCGGCTAGTTTTTCCTTTTAGGATTTGAATGAAGATTTGATAAAAACAGTGGGAGCCATCCTGATTAGATAAAATAATAACCAATCTGATCTTGTAAGAGCATACGCTGAGTATTTTCTTCTCTCTCTCTCCAGGTAGCGACCATGTCACGCCTTAATCAAGATAATAATACGGATGTATTGACCGAACCCGCTTGTTATACTGAGCTGGGGAACGTTGGTCCTGCTCCAACTTATAAATGTTATAAGACAGAGCAGGATTTTGGGGAATACCAGATTTCCCGTGCCACCCAAACGAAGAAAGTGCATGTTGATGCATCATCTTCGGGTGTGTTCGTTATAAAGAACTGTTTCTCAGTATCCTCTACGTCCTGGGTATTTGATACCGGATCAGGATCCCGTATATGTAATTTGTTACATAGGCTACAGTAAGGTAGAGAACTGAGAACGGGTGATAAGTTTCATGAGGCAGAAAACGGTGCAAGTGTTGCAGCCAAGTCTGTTGGTCACTGTCACCCTGTATTACAAATACATTGATTCTGAACAAATGCTATTTGATACCGAACCTGATATACAAAATCATATCAGTCTCTTTATTAGTAAAGAAATGATAAAATTTTGTATTGTTGGATAATGTTTTGAACATTTCCTATATCAAAAGTTGATCGGTTCAGGCACATTATCTAAAAGCGTTGATGTTCTAAATCAAACTACAGTTCTTAGTATACAGAACACACACAAGAGGAAGAGTTCAGAAATGAACGGATCCTTCTTGAGGTATTGTAGACTAGGTCATATCAATGCGACCCGACTAGCTAAGTTGCACATGGATGCATATATAAATCTGTTTGAATTTACATCTTGTGAAACTTGCCAGTCATGTCACAAAGATTAGATGACCATAGCTCCGTTTACTAGAAACAGAGAAAGAGTTAGTGAACTCTTAGGATTGATACATGCTGATATATGAAAGTCTCCAGTCTACACAAGCCAAGACCGGTTCTTTTTACTTCATTACATTCTCTAATGATCTCTCAAGATTCAGTCATATGTTCCTGTTGAAACATAAGTCCGAACCTTTTAAGATATTCACAGAATATAAGTTGGAAGTAGAGAACCAAAATACGGGTATAAGTATTATTTCCTATGATAAGATCAGGGAGGAGAATACTTGTGCATAGAATTCCTGGACTATTCTAAAGGAGAATGAGATTCTCTCTCGGTATTACTCCTCTGAATATACCACAGCACAACGGTGTATCAGGGCGGAGCAATCACACCCTATAAGATATGGTGCGCTCTATGATGAGTACTACTGAGTTACCTATTTCTTTTTGGGGGGTTATGCGCTTGAGAAGCTGCATACCTATTGAATAAGGGTTCGAATCAAATCAGTGCCTACCACTCCATATGAGATATGGTATGGGAAGAGCCTATCTCTTAAGTAAGTTAAGATTTGGGATTGTCCGGCCTATGTCAAAAGCAAAATCCAGACAAGATCGAGGCAAGATCTGTTATGTAGAACTGGAAATGTTCCAGCTATACAAACTGCAGCTGATGATTTGGAAGAACCAAAGGATTCAATAGTTACCAACGAACCTCAGCCTCTCCTCCGATCTAGTAGGGTTCCTCACCCACCTGAGAGATACTTCTGTTTCTCTATGATAGTGGGAGCGAGGATTGCATCATGAGATGATGACCCAACTAATTTCGAACTGGCCATCAGGAGTGGGACTCTATAAGAATGGCTGAATGCTTAGCGATCTGAGATGGAATCCTTATACACCAACAAAGTATGGAATTTGGTAGCTTTATCTGAAGGGTTAAATCCCCATCAGGAGCAAGTATATCTTGAGAAGATTACTTGGTGCACATGGAAAAGTTGAGACTTTCAAAACCAGACTTGTTAAAAGTTTGCATCATTGACCAGGTATGGATTATGATGAAACCTTTTCTAAATAGCTATGCTTAAGTCCATCCAGATCCTACTTGCCACGGCTACATACCATGACTACGATATCTGGCTGTTGGGTGCCATGACTACTTTTCTAAGTGATATTTTAGAAGAGTGCGTCTATAAGTACACAGCCAGAGGGCCTCGTAGACAGTGGGAGCAGCGAAAACGCGAGCAAGATGTTTTATGTGATAAAGCAGGCATCGTGGAGTTGGAACGTCTGTTTTGATGTGTTAGTCAAAGAGTTTGACATCATCAAAATGGTAGATGAACCTTGTATAAACAAAAGGGTAGTAGGGAGTATGGTGGTGATCCTCGTAGAGTACGTGGATGACATACTCTTGATAAGAAAGGAGTTTCCTATGCTACGCTCGGTCAATCTCCGCTTATCACAATGATTCTCCATATAGGATCAATGTGATACCTCCTAAATCCTGGGTTTTGTATCTATGAGATAGATCAAAATGGATGTTAGGATTCTCACTAGTTGTAGTGAGATGGTATCAGTTGATCCTGGGGAGAATCACTGGAAAGGTTCCAGGGTGATAAGGACGACTGAGTGTCAGTCGCAGGCATTGTCTTTACCCTCAGTAAAGGGATGGTATGTTGGAAGAGTTCCAAGCTAGATACCATGGCAAACTAGACGATAAAGGCTGGTAACATCTCTATTAAAGATACTACCAAAGAGGCAGTTTGGGTGTATATTGGTTCATGAGATGAACTAGGTTCCCACTATTGTGTGACAATGGAAGTGTGGCTTTGGCCCAGGAACCCTGGTCCTATCAGTGACCCGGACATATTCTGAGGCAGCATCACCTGATCATGGAGATAGTTGATCTCCAGGGTGATCGAGGTTAGGAGAGTAGACTCAGAGGACAACACGGCGGATCCACTCATGAAGGCCTTTTCCCAAAGAGAGACTTTTATGGGATGGTTGAGTATTAGATACTGCAACCACTGCTACAAATGGCCCTAGTGCAAGTGGGAGATTGTTAGTTATATGTATGCCCTAGAGGCCATTACTGTACATTAGATGTATATTGTAATGGATGCTGGGACATATATAGGTAGGACTTTCTTGCTTGACATGATAGTACGCTATCCGGTTGCTCTTTATCTTAACATGTATACTTTCTGTCTCTCTGTTACATGTTGATAAAGCCCTTAGGATGTGTACTCGACTTCCAGGACTATGATGTAGATCATACTAGTGGGGCCTGGGTGGTCCATGAGTACATCCTTCAATGTTCCTAGTCGTGGGAATATCGAGAAGGGGCATCGATATTCCAGAGTAGACTAGCGTATATCTTCTCGACCCATATGATGGGCGATGGATGATCCCATATCCATTGGTGTTTGACATCAGAATGGTATGCGGGTGCTCAGTGGAGACTGGGTACACTGAACGGACTCGCCGAGAACTCCCAGATGGTATTATACCTTACGTCAGATGGCAGTTCTTTGGTGACACTGGTACAGCTTAGTCTGTTGACCCGAGATCGTCATAGAGTCTTGTGTGTCTCCCACTGTGCTTTGATTTCCACCTTACCACGTCCAAGAGTGCGTGCAAAACGGTTGTTTTTGGGTACAGTCCCGAATCACATGGAGGCAATGAGCGATAGGAGAGGATTCGTCTCTCCCGGTATAGGGAGTTGATGTTGCACTGTGTTCGATTGGCTATAACCGGAAATCCCTGGCCAGGGTTGCTGAGATTTACTAGTAAGTGTTACCAGTAGTTTCTCGAACTGTTATAGACCTCATATCGACACGCTTATCGAGCTACTGGGGTCTGACGTTTACCACCCCTAGGCGAGATATGCGACATATCAGACGAACAGACCGGACTGTACGGTAAGTGTTACTGGTTGGATTCACAGGAGTGTGAGCGGGCTTGCTCGTTGATCTTCTGATCGCTTAATACCCGGGTGGCTGTTACGTTTAGCAGACCGCTTGCGGCTTGTGGGTGTTTGATATGATCATCACCTGCTGCCGGCGTATTGACGAGTCTTTAGAGTCCTACACAGAGGTTTCCTGGCTCAAGCGAAACGAAATAGGAGCGCATATGAGATATGTGCGGGACCGAGAATAATACCAGTATGTGATACTGTATTCTATTCTCGCAATTTGTATCATTGGACGGTTATATATGATATAGCCGGGTTACCGAATCAAGTGTTGATTCGATACATTGATACACTTGATATTAGTCGGTTATATGCTATATGACCGGATCATTAAATCAAGTGTTGATTTAATGATTTAATGTATAATTATATATTTGATATATTACTTTACATTAACTAGTATTTGATCACTTAAGATGGATTTTTTCACTTGATGTGCACATTGTATATATATGATATAGTTTTGTGCACTAGTTTGTATCATGTTTGATGATACATGCAAACTTGGGTGTGTGTATGCTTTGAACCATGTTTAGGTAAATGGTTAGGGTTTTAATTTATTTATTCATTTATTTATTCATTTTGGCAAGAAATAAAATGGTGGCTTTCTTTGGATTTTATTTGAAGCTTCATGAAGCTTTGAATAGCTTTGACCATTTTGTTTCTTTCCTTAACCTAACCATTCACCTAAACCCTAGTTTAGTCTCTACATGAGTAAAATTCACCCATGGTTGCATTATGATAAGAATTCACTTGAATTATTATTTTAAGGATAATTCTTTTTCTTTTCTTCTTCTTCATCTTCTTCATGAAGAGAAGAAAACCATTCTTGAAAATTCAAAGTGATGAAATCAAGTAAGAAATCCAAATCCAAAGTGAACCCACTTCCTATTTCTTCATCCTCTACCACTTGCCATGTAGTAGAGTGTGTTATCTTCACAAGTTCTATGACCAAGTGAAGATGGAGCTTGATCTTGAGTTGTCTCGACGTAGATCATCTTCGGCATCGAAGTCGACAACCTAGCCCGATCATTTCTCCGACGAAACCATCGGCAGAGTCCGGGATCCGATGATCGCAGCGGAGGGACGTCATCACGGAGATAAAGTGGTGGAGGACCGGATCTACAAAGGTTGTAGTCACTTTCACTTTCTAGTTAAGTTGTTAACTTGCATGTTTCGCCTTACCTCTAGTTACGATCTTGCTTAGGGTTACTTGGCAGTTGATAAAAAATTTTGATGTTGGCATGTTTGATCTATTGTGGAACCTCATGTGTGTGCCTAGGAACCCTACACTGATAACTGATGATAGGTATAGTACCAACCAATCAGTTCCCGACGATTCATATCCAGTGTACCCGTAACCTAACGAGCACCCGCATACTATCTCAAGTACGACGTACTGACGACTGTGGGACAGACCGTCTCCCTTGCTGGGATGAGAAGCGCATACGCTGGTCTACTCCGTAGTATCGATGCCCTGTCTCGATAGTCCTACGACTAGGGACCTGCATAAGGATGTGCTTGTGGATTACCCAGCCCCTACGAGTGTGACTGCCATCACAACACTGGTAATCAAGCAAAGATCCTAAGGGCTCCACTAATTTGTATAGGCGATATGTTAAAAGAAACACATGTACACACATTGAAGTAGAAACAAATCAAGTAGCATACTACTATTTTGAGCAAGATTGTCTTTACAATGGTGAATATCCTAAGCTTCCATTAAGTAATATACAAACTAGTATGATACAGTAATGGCCTCTAGGGCATATACACTAACAGACGCCGCCCATCACTTCGTGAGGTTGAATACCGGTTCTTACTTCATGATCCCCATACCAGATCATACTCCCCGATGCGTAGGGGCCTTCACAAGATGGTATCTTCATCGGGTCAGCTCAGTTATTGCTGAGGAGAAGAGGTTGCTTCTTGGCTATGGCGCTCTTGCTCCGGCTCAGGCCGCGGGGATTCCACTGTGGCCACGTGCACCGGTCCACTTTCCCTTGAGGGGCACCAGTGTTGCGCTCATTCCGGGGGAATCAGAGGTAGATCTTACCCCTACCGTTGGTATGCCATTGGGTACCCGGTCGCGGGCCAATCGGGCTCCGATCGCCACCCGTGGCATCGACAATGGCAATGTCGTCCTCGGTAGCACCGCCAAACGAGGGTGCCGGTAGTGAAGGTGTTGAAGGTGAGGTGGGTCGGCGTCGTGCCAAGGCTCTACGGGAAAAGAAGCGAGCGTCCTCTGACGTTAGTTCCGGGCCAAAAAGGAGGAAGAAGATAGTCGCCCGTCTGCTCGATCTTTCGGAAGGATCCGAACCTGTCGTTCAAGATGAACCCATATCTATAATATCGCTGGACGATGGTCTTCTTTTCCCAGGTTCATCTGCCGAGGAAGCCGCACAATTGGCTGAGGCTATAAGATGCTTGCAGCTTGAAGCGGAGAAGGTAAAGATCCCGAAAAGGCCTTATCCTGCCGTCATCTTCTATGAAGATCCTTTGTGGATACGGCGGCGGTTCATCGGCCCTTTGGAGGAGTGGGGAGAAAGGGCCCTTAAGCAGGCTGCTTCGGAGGATGCCGCGGACGCTCTCTCCTTATGGACCGGCGGCCACGAGTCCACTCTTGAACCCCGACGAGCACACCTCCTTGAGAAGGAGCATCGGCTTGAAGAAGCCATATTGAATGGTTCCCTACGCATTGGTATGTTTCTATATTTCTTTGGAGTACTTCATGTTGCCTGCACTCGTATATATGTATTCTTATTCTTGTGTGAATTGTGCAGAGACTTCAGCGATGGGGGAGGTTCCTACGGGGTTGTTGACGGTAGAGCCTGTTGTCACCCCCAATGAAACATTACTTGATGCGGAAGGGGTTGATGACGCTATCGTTCTCGCGATAGAGCCTCCTGTGGCGGTTCTCGATCCCGAAGCACTCGCTCCTTTGGGAGAGGCACCCTTGGTGGTCGCCGTTCCAATGGCTCTTCCTGAGGGCAACTCAAAGGTTGGGATAGAGGTAGTCGGGACCCCCCTCCCTGTGTTGGAACCCGAGGCCACAGCGGAGGCCGTTGAAGCTGCTATCCCCCCAGCTCAGAACGGGAGGAGCGTCAAAGGTAACCTTCTACATTTTAAACTAGTAATCTTTCTGTTATCTGAGCTCTTTTGTATTTTCAGAGTTGCGCGAACTGGTGGCCTCTATTGCCGATCTGTCTCCCCGACAATCCTTTCAGCGTCTGCTGGAGATGGCCGCCCCGCAGGCGATATCTCCTCAACGCACCGTCCTCTCGTTTAGGCAAGGTTAGTGTCGTTCGCCATTTCATAGCATTGTTGTTACTTCCCAAAATGACATTGATGTTCTTTACAGTTCTGGAGGCCGATGACGAAGTTGAGGTTCTCGAAGGGCCAAGGGAACCTTCAGCTCTTTCTTGCACGACTGTGGGTAAGTGAAGTCTCAATATGGTTCCACTTGTTCCTTTGCTTAAAAGCTTCGCTAATCATCTATAAATCTGAACAGCCCTACCAGTTCTCACAGCGCTGGAGTCGCGCATTGCCATGCCGCCCGGCCCTTACGCTTTACGAGCCTCAGACCGTCTGGCAAAATTGAGCCTCGACTCCCTGTCATCCCTGATTGATGAGCTTCGTGCGGGCAGTGTGATAGCAACCGAAGCATTTGCTGCCGAAGCTAACGGTTCTCTTCCTTTTCTTGACACCTACCATAGTGAAGCGGTGGTGCGAGTCTGGGTGGAGTTCTGTCGGCAGGTGGAGGCTTGCTTGCACGCACTTGAGTGTTCCCGCCTTTCTTCGGAGGCTGTGGCTGCAAAGGCGGGCTTGCGGGGGATGATAGAGCGGTGCGCGGCGAACTTGGTGTCGTGCGAGAAGCGGCTTGGCCGCAAATTCTCGGAGAGAGAGCTGGCCTCTAAGGCATTGAACGAGCTCCAGGCCAGCCTTATAGCCAAAGCCAATAAAGCGTATGAACTCTGGCGAGTACTTCAAGAGTCTATCAAAGAGGTGGTGGCCCTCGATAAAGCTGCCGTGTTCACTCGCGAAAGGGTTGAGGCCCACAAGGCTACCGAGAAAGAGCTTGAAGGCCGGCTTGCCTCGTATCAGGCCAATCAGGCTCAGGAGGAAGCCTGTCTTCTGTTGATATTGAACCATGAAGGCGAGGCCCAGCGGAAAAAGGATGAGCTGACCAAGCCGCTGAATCGCCCGCCGTCCTGAAGACTTGTATCTCTTTTTTTTGTACATACTCCTGAATGAGTATAATGAGAGTGTATATTTTTTTATGAATTGTACTTTGTATCCATTTTGGTTTATGAATAAAAGACATATTTTTTCTTCTCAATGATGTGTCCCTTTTTTATTGAATGTATTCTGCGGATAGTCTATCTTAATCTCTTTGCAGGACGGCGATAGCTTAAGAATCAGGGTTAAGATCTGCCTCCTAAGACTTTTCAACTTTATGAGCCGTAAGGGTCTCATAAAGAGTTTTTCTTCCTACGGGTCGAGAGGATCCCATAGGTGTAGTTTCTCCTTAAGAATCGTGAGGATCCTTAAGCAGGTTTTCCCTTGAGAGTCGTAAGGATCTCACAGGAGAATTTTCTTCCCTACGGGTCGTGAGGACCCGCAAGTGTTGTGTGCGGTTACCCTTATCCGTATTTCATGGGGTCAAGGGTTGCTTTGGATGTTTTCCAGGGTACCATAGTTTTAAAACATTACGGTCGAGGTTAAGGACATCATAGTCCGTGGATTTTAAGGACTCCACCGTCCGTTTCTAGTTTTAAGACATCACGGTCAAGGTTAAGGACATCATAGTCTGTGGGTTTAAGGACTCCACAGTCCAATGATAGTTTTAAGACATCACGGTCAAGGTTAAGGACATCATAGTCCGTGGATTTAAGGACTCCACAGTCCACGAAATGTGTGGTTACTGGGACCCGTCACCTCTTTGAAGACGTTGAGGAATTACAACGACAAATATCAAAGGAGTGAAGAGATGTACCCTTGAACCAAGGTAAAATCAGTCTAGAATCATCATGGTTGATCGTTAGTTTTAAGACATCGCGGTCGAGGTTAAGGACATCATAGTCCATGGATTTTAAGGACTCCACAGTCCGATGTTTGCTCTTGATGCGTCACACGGGTTCATTGCCATGCTCTGCGAGGACCAGGCTCCGCTTTGGGCGTTTTCCACGGGGTTAAAGAGTGACGTTATCCGCGTTCCACGTGACCAGGAATTTTGCTCTGGATTCTTCCCACGGGTTCACTGCCGTGTTCGGCGAGGACCGGGCTCCGCTTTGGACTTTTGACACTGGGTCAAAGAGTGACGTTATCCACATTCCACGTGACAAAGAATTTTGCTCTGGATGCTTCCCACGGGTTCACTGCCGTGTTCGGCGAGGACCAGGCTCCGCTCTGGACGTTTTACACGGGGTCAAAGAGTGACGTTATCCGCGTTCCACGTGGCCAGGAATTTTGCTCTGGATGCTCTCCACGAGTTCACTGCCGTATTCGGCGAGGACCAGGCTCCGCTCTGAATGATTCACACGGGTTCACTGCCGTGCTCTGCGAGGACCAGGATCCGCTCTGGACGTTTTCCACGGGGTCAAAGAGTGACGTTATCCGTGTTCCACGTGACCAGGAATTTTGCTCTGGATGCTTCCCACGGGTTCACTGCCGTGTTTAGCGAGGACCAGACTCCGCTCTGGATGCTTCACACGGGTTCACTGCCGTGCTCTGCGAGGACCAGGATCCGCTCTGGACATTTTCCACGGGGTCAAAGAGTGACGTTATCCGCATTCTAGGTGACCAGGAATTTTGCTCTGGATGCTTCCCACGGGTTCACTGCCGTGTTCGGCGACGACCAGGCTCCGCTCTGGATGCTTCACACGGGTTCAGAAGTGACGTTATCCGTGTTCCACGTAACCAGGAATTTTGCTGATTATATCCGCATTTCACAGAGTTGGGATTTGACACTCGGTCATCTGTATACCGTCGAGTCATGGAACTGGGAGTTGCCGCTGTTCCGCTTTGTTTGATGTTGTGTTTGCTGTAATGAGACGGATGTTGAGATGCTCTCCAGGCTATCCGTGACTCATCGAGATTTGGCTTTTTCTTCTGATGAAACCTGGAAGAGGAGGAATGCGATTCCTTCTTTGTTTGCGCCCCTGGATTGTATACAGGGATTGATGTAATGTCACCTGTAGGGCATAAATTTCATTTTTATTTTTATTCAATCTTTTTCCACGATGCTCTATCATTTCAGCTGTTATATCGCGAAGGTCGCGATTGCCCCATCATTTCGGCTATTTTTCGCGGTGCCCAATCATTTCGGCTATTTGTTTTATTTTTATTCGCTGCTTTTTATTGCGAGTTGCCTAATCATTTCGGCTATTTCGCATGCATACATTTTTACTTGCTGATTTCATCGCAAGTTGCCCCATCATTTTGGATATTTCGTATGCATGTGTGACTTGCTGGATTTTCGCTGCAAGCTTGAGATTAGACACTGATTTAGTCATCAGCACCGCTACAACTGGGATATTGCCAGGAGCGAATCATCATTTGCTTCTGTCGATGTCGAACAAAGGTGGCTTAGTAAACAGGGTTAAGATCCTGTCGACTAAGGCTTTTGACTTCATGAGCCGTAAGGGTCTCACAAAGGTGTTTCTCCCTGCGAGTTGTGAGGATCTCGTAGGTGTGTTTTCTCCTTAGGAATCATGAGGATTCCTAAGTGCATGTTCTCCTATAAGTCGTAAGGATCTTACAAGAGGGTTCATCGTGTGGACATATCTCTAGTCACGGATGGGACATTGTTAGGAAAATGTTTATTCGTGCCCGTGGATTGTATACAAGGGTCAGCATTGAGCCGCTTGTAGGGCAATATCGAAGGTTGTGGGGGTTGCTTAAGAACAGGTTCAGGTCTCTGTAACTTAAGACTTTCAAATCTTATCAGCCGTGAGGGTCTCATAAGAGGATTCTCCTTACGAGTCGTAAGAATCTCGCAAGTGTAATTTCTCCTTAGGAATTGTGGGGATCCCTAAGTGTGTTGCTCCCTCGTGAGTCGTAAGGATCTCACGCAGGTGGTTTCTCCTCACAAGGTCGAGAGGACCTCGTAAGTGTCCTTTAAACGAGGTTGCACCCTTTTGGGTTTTCACAAACACTCGCCTGTAGCCCTGCTGTTTTTACTCACGGAGCCCTTTCAGGTTTTCATCCGTGCCCATTTTGCTTATGGACATACCGTTTTCTTTTTTATTCTTTTTTTTCTTCTTTTTTTTATTCTAACGAGGTTGCGCCCTTTCGGTTTTTCACAAGACTCGCCGGTAGCCCTGCTGTTTTTACTCACGGAGCCCTTTCGGGTTTTCATCCATGCCCATTTTGCTTATGGACATACCGTTTTCCATTTATTTTTTTTTATTTTCTCTTTTTTTGTATCAGTTTTGGGATGCCGCAATCCACCGTAGTTTATTGACATCTCGGTCAACAGCTAGTTTTAGGACATAGTGGTCCATCGTTAGTTTAAGGATGTTTCGGTCCGTTGTTAGTTTAGAGACGTTTCGGTCCGTTGTTAGTTTAAGGACGTTTCGGTCCGTTGTTAGTTTAAGGAAGTTTCGGTCCGTTTTAAAGTAAGCCGGCTACTTCTCATAGAGTTTGGGCTTAAGAAGATAGCGAGCGGACATAGTCGTCGTCATCTATCATTGACTTAGGCCATGACTCGTCAAGCGTAGTACTTCCTCAGGAAGTGACCGTTTATTGGCCTGAAAAGTCTTTCACCATGCATGTCCATGAGTAGATAGGCTCCACCCTGGTAGACCTTGTCTATGATTGTCACGACCCGAAATTGGCACGTGACGGCCCTAATACTACGCAACGTCTACAGGCGTAACGCAGTAAAAGAAAGCCAAAACCCAGAAATCTAAACCAGTAAAAGACAAGAAAAGATAAGAAAAATTGTTTAAAAGTCTTTGAAATCACAAACCAAATTCTATAAAAGTCCAACTTTATTTCCTTTAAAATTTTGGCAGCACCTCCTTTGTAAAAGCTAGCCCCAAAAATGGGTACAACATAAATATATAGTAAAGCATCCCCAACGGGAGCAAATCCACGCCCAAAGGCGGAAAACAACCACCACAACAAATATACGACGCCGTAGCGAAGAAATAAAAGACGGTAGAAAGGAAACTTTATAAAAGACAACAAGTCACAAATAATATACAATATCGTCCTCACACCAAGTCACTAAGTCACACATAATACTGGTAGATGGAGAGTACATGGATACAACGAATATACAATATAACATCGGATAACCACAAAACCCACCTGGGCAAAACTGCACACTGTCAGGAGAAGTGGTATCCGCAGCAAAAGATGATGCGATGGATGAAAATAGCCTGCCTCTGACTATCCTGAGGAACACCTGCAAACACTGTGGCACAACGGGGGTGAGTTGCCAACTCGTGAATAGTAAATAACATATGCAGGTAATCGCGAGTATACACGTACAGCACGAATCTAACATAGGCATTTAATATCAATGAATAGTCATATGTAATGCAATAATCATGAAAAGTACACTAACAGGTACAACTACACATGAAGCAATAATATGACGATATGAAGGTAACAATCATGTAAAGTACTCTATCAGGTACTACTAGTACATGAAGAGATGATATGAATAAAGGTATGTAAATGCAACAGTCATGGAAGGTACTCTAACAGGTACACTAATGCATGAAGCGGTACATAAACAGTAAATGTGGAGTATGGAATACAATATGTCATTTCCAAGAAAATCCTAACCTCGTGGAGGGACCAAAATCCAACAAGACAGTCAAATTCCCAATTTCCACAAATCAGCCCCCAAATTGGCCCTCATATCAAGTAGATCTCACATATCCCGTATGTACAATATCAAGTATATCTCACATATCTCGAATGTACAACATCAAGTAGATCTCACATATCCTGTATGTACAATATCAAGTCTATCTCACATATCTCGAATGTACAACATCAAGTGGATCTCACATATCTCTTATGTACAATATCAAGTATATCTCACATATATCGAATGTACAACATCAAGTGGATATCACATATCTATCCAGTATCCAATCTCAAATGAATATATTAAATCCCGAATCAAATCTCTAGCAAAATTGTAACATCTAAATATAATGGCATAAATAAATATGATGAGGTCAATACACATATATTAGCGTCCCATTCCCCTAATATTGGTATAAGGGTATATATAACAGCGGCTCAATCCCCTGTTATATATACAAAGGAGTAATTAGAAATATCATGAAACCAATGTGCAAAGCATCGACACAGAAATACTGATCTATCAAATGCCGTCTCCCAGACTAACATCCTGATAGGTACGTATCATACGCTATCCCGAAAGCTCGAGTGCCTAGCTCTGACCTTCGCCTCTCGACGTATCCATACGTATATGACTCCCGTCGGTATCCACATGATAGCCGCTGAGTCATTGGTCCTGTCACCGGTAGGTATGGTTCCCCTAAGCCTCATCGTCTAGCACCATGACATCGTTCTTGCTTCGGGGTACCTCCGGGCCCCACCATGTACCCACAGACGGTGCCTCCCGCTCCTCGAATCGGGTATATAATCTGAACCGATAAATCTCATGGTGGCTGCTGAAATATCATATCAAGGGAAACCGGGTTTTTCAAATAATGCATAATTTCATGAACTATCACGGTTCCCAAATCCAGAAAACATCATGAAAAATCCATATCTCAATGCGAAAATCCATGAATAAAGTATATGCAACATAAAACTGTAATGCAAGCGTATAAAGGAAAAGCCGCTAATTAACTGCAACCAGTTAATATAAATATCATGCGGTTCCTATTATCTCCAATTCTTAATAATACATCAATAAGGGTAAATACGTAGCTATAACCAGATATATGTGAACACATGAAGGTATTGCAGAAAATATAGGTATCTAGCATGTCAAAGCATATGTGTAATTGTGTAAGTATACAGGTATGCTATATGTCATATGCAAAGAAATATGAATCAATGTCACAATGTCCCTAACCAGACAATATCATTTCTATAAGTGGGTTGTGCATGGCATGGCAATTATTGACGGTGTGTGTGGCATACAATCAGTGCTCGTGCAACATAAGCCGTCAATAATAGTGCATTGTCCGAAGGATACTAGTCCAAGCACAACTATTTTCTGAGCAGTAGGGTAAATGCGCAATTCTAAACATGACATAGAATATGCGACAAGTCTAATCATTTCTAGCCCAGACGCATAACGCCATGCGGGCGATTCCCCTGTAGATGTTAAATCTACTCACCAACACTTCTGGCTAAGTGTAGCCAACCACCTGTTTTCCCTTTGCAGCAGTGTCCGTAGTCCCCGCTTACGAACCTAAAATTTCACAAACACATCACATAAGTAAATATCCTACATCGACGAAAAGACATCGAAACACAAGAATAACGCCCTGAAAATTGTACTGCGCACTTAGCGTATCTATCGCGCACGACATCGGCCAAAAACCCTAACTGGGGTCGCTAAACTACAAAACACCAAGTCTAGACCCCGATCGTCCCGATCGCGCAACACAACACAAATAATTACGAGGAATAAAATAGATATAACCTCTCAACGACCAATCGAACCCACGTCGGAAAAACCCCGAAACCTAGAAAACAACTTATCGCAATATTTCGAATTAGTTTCAAGCTAACGCATATCTAGCGATTACAAACACCTTAAAATAGCTTAACTAAGCTATCTAAACCATTCCTATATTTTTAACACTTGCTAAATAAATTTTAGCAAAAACCTAGTAAGCAAAATTGCATAATTAAACAAAGTGTTCACTTGCAAAAATTAACGTTTTCTATTAGGTTAATCTTCTCCAAAACACAAATTAACACTTCAAATAAACATTAAACACATAAATCAAGTTTTACCCTAACTAGATTATCATAAAAATCAAGTCTTGAATTTCAAACATGAAATTAAATGCTTAAATAAACAATTAATATGCTAATTTGAAATTTAGAAACAACAAAAAGGATTAGGGTTAGGGTTTTATACCTCCACAAAAGATCAAAACCAAGAAACCAAACTCATCATCTTTTCCTCCAAAATGATGTTTTGAATGAAGAACCAAGCTAGCTTTGAGTTCAAGAATGAATGAAAATGAATATATTTGAATTTTTGTGATTTTATTTGGATTTTTCATGATTTATTTGATGCAAAATGAGTTGAAAATGGTGGAAATGATGGAGGGAAGCAAGGGGAAGGGAAGGGCCGGCCAAGGGGGTGAGGGGGTATTTTTGTGTATTTTTTTGTGAAGAAATTGTTAGGAAAAAGAGTAATAAATGCAATATGCCACCTTTACACCTTATCTTTTCTTTTTAAAATAATTCCTTTTGCACTCCAAAAAATATCTAGATATTTAAAAAGAAGTTTCCAAAATATTCTAGTGACAAAAATTAATTTATTCACAAGAGAGAAAAATTCCCGATTTACGTGCACAAAATACCGCTTAAAATAATATTTTATTTGGGAAAAATTCTATCTGAACCAAAACCTCCCAAATACCCCTAAAGTTCGCGCACAAGCTTTATTTTAGCTATAAAAAAGTCCCAGCAAGCTTATACGGACGTTTGATCGAAATCGGGTTGAAACGGGAAAAACCGACAATTTTGCCCTAAAACGGAAAAATTCGCAAAACGATTTCTGAAACGTTACAATCTCTCCCCTTATAAAAATTCATCCCCGAATTAAAAATTTTTACTAAGCGTACCTTCAAAGAGAGAATTACTAAACTCTCATATCTCGTTCGCAGCCTCCCAAGTGATTACCTCACTATACGACTACGTCCAAGAAAAACCCTTCACAGATGGCAAGACCCTTGACCGAAATTTCTCCACCCGCCTAGTTATTAACACAATTGGCTGCTGGTGAACGAAAGATCGCGTCCAAGCTAAATGGTATGGTGCTGAATCATGAGAGAAAAGTCATGAAGGTAATTGCAAAGTATCGACACAAGGAATACGGGGTGAATACTCAATAATCTGGGCGGAAGTGCCAAATTAAAGGCAACGGAACTAACTCACTTTAAGGATCTCGAAAGGACCTACAATTCTGGGTAAGCTTCCCAAAACTCAACACGTCCTTCATCGGAAAAATCCGTAGGCATACATGATCTCCCACTGCGAACTCGATCCTGCGATCACCATGGTCGGCATAAGACCTCTGTCCGCACAGGACTGTCATCATCCTCACCTGAAATAGCTGGATCATTTCCGAAGTCTCTAGACTAGCTGGGGTCCAAAAATCCTACTACGCAGAGTCAGAAAAACAGACTGGAGATCGACACCACCTAACAAACAAAACTTAAAGGTTGCCAATTGGAATGTCTCCTGATAACTGCTATCAAAGGAGAGTCCTAACAATGGCAAGTGACGATCCCAACTGCCGACAACAATTAGTACGTATGCACAAGTATAACCTCTAGAGTCGGTATAGCCCGCTCTCACAAAACCATCATCCTGCGGATGGAAAGACGGAGCTAAATCTCAACCAGTACCCAAGGCTTCCCGAAGTTCCTGCCCAAGACGGAAAGCGAACATGGTGCCTTCATTGGATACGACCCATGAAGGAACTCCGTGCAACACACAAACTTAACAAAGAACAACTGAGCAAACTGAGTATAACCGGACAACAAGCTTCCGAATGGAGTCACACCCTGACTAAACCTGGGTATACGCCACAACGAGTATTCATGGAGATCTGCTCCCATTCCCACTTCGAAACGGTTTAAGGTTGCAACTCTCCAGCCGGTCTCAGATGCTCAACCAAAACACACAACAAGACAACACCTTGAAACGAAATCCGAAACTTCTCTTTACATCCTTGCCCACCCGTAACTATCTCACAAGTCATGTCAAATGCTGGTGGAACTTGAATGAGTATAGAGAGTTGACAGATGTGCCTGCTCTAGGATTTCACGTCTCTACCCAATAGTATTAGGTACACAAACGCATCCATAAACTCATCACACCCTTGTCACAAATCAAGGACTCCGAATCATTACCCAGCCTAGTATGCTCAAGTATTTCTGACGAACGAGCATCGGCGGGCAGTGTCTCGCGAAAGCGATTAAGGAAAAGTGGTCGGGCGTGGACATGAGCAAGTTGTCCCCTCAGTAGAGGCGAACTTAAGCTGTGCTCAACGATCGCACAAGAACTGTGAATCTGCAGAAGACTATCTCAACAATCAAAATCCGCTGCAGGAAGATGTACATTAAGCTCTGATAGTCCGTGAAAATCTGACACGACTCTCGAACAAGTAGTGTCTCCAAATCTCCAACGCAAGACCACCGCGGCCATCTCCAGATCATGAGTGGAATATCCTGGTAGTACTTCCTCCAATTGTCGGGAAGCAAAAGCGATAACTCTATAGTGCTACCTCAGCAAACAATCGAGCCCACTCAAGAAACATTACAGTAAAACCACAAAGTCTCCCAAACCAAAAGCAAAGAAAGAACTGATGCAATTTTTAACCGAATCTTCGACTACCGAAAACCCCGCACACATGCCTCAGTCCAAAGAAAGAAACCTCCATTCTGGTCAATTCAGTCGACGGTGCAGCACTACACTAACAATCCTGCAAGAAACGGCGGTAAAAACCTGCTAAGCCCAAAAATCTGCGGACCTCCATGCAGCACACAAGTCTGGGCCTAAGCTGTACAGCCACGATCTTCCTCAGAACTATACAAAACCGTCTCCCGTAAGCATAAGACCTAGGAGTCAACACAACAAGCCTGAAGGAACACTCCGAGAATCTAGCGAACCCCTGGCGCTCTCCCAGTATCTGCAAATCAAATCCTCAAGTGCTGCTCCTGTCCCTCAAGACACATTAAATAGACCAGAATGTCGTAAATAACACAACAATAACTGGTCGAGGAACGGCTTGAAGAAATCCGGTTCATCACATCTACGATTGCTGCTAGGGCATTGGTGAGTCCAATGACACACCAGCACACACAAAGCCCGTAGCACACACAAGGCAGTCTTCGGAATGTCATCACTCCGAACCCGCAACAATGATGACCTGATCCCCAAACAAACTTAGAAAAAAAGTCTCGCACGTAGGAGCTGATCGAAGAAATCGTCAATGCGAGGTAAAGGATACCTGTCCGCACCGTAAGCCGGTTCAATTGACGATCCATCAATACACAACCTCAAACTGTCGTCTTCCTCCTTGACGAACAGAAATAGGAGCTTCCAAAAGAGAAACGCTCAGACGCACAATCCCCCCAACAAACAACTCTGCAGCTAATCCTTAAGCTCCCTAAGCTCCGCCGGCTCATCTGGAACAACGTCAGATAACTCTCGCACGAAAGGAACCCGGTCCAACAAACCAACTATGGCTCCGGTACCATGAATGAACGCCAAGAATCCACGATATCCTCTCCTCAAAAGCCGACTAGCGAAAAAGGATGAGTTCGAGCTGTGAGAGGTGGCACAACTATCCACCTGCACAACAAGAACTGACTCGCAGGAAAAACAAAACCTGACTGTTTTCACACGGTAGTCCACAGACGCCTAGCACGTAGCTAACCAGTCCGTGCCCAGGAGAACGTCAAATCCAACATCTCTAGAAAGATCTAAGTGACGGAAAAATCTCCTAACCAATTGGCATACGAATGAATCACGTGTCGCGCAACAAAAGAATCGCTGACAGAAGTTAACACAACAAACGACTGATCTAGCTAACACGATCCTCGTCCCAACCACGGTACAAAGTGTGAAAAACAAACCAATACATCAAAAGAACATACAAATTAAGGATACCTGAAAACTCTGCATTGGACGCCCGCGCGTCCCGATGAGTAGAAGCAAACTCATGTGTCTGCCCTCTACCCGCAACTGACTGAAATCTTCCTCTGCTAGACTGTCCCCTCTGAGCAAAACTTCCACGTCCACGACCTCTCTGAATACGATCCTAACGCGGTGCTAAAGAACAATCCCTGATGAAGTGCTGAAGGCTTCCGCATCGAAAACATCCATACGATGGCTGCTGCCCCTCCTGGGGATAAGAGCTGAACGACTGTCCTCGTCCAAAGCCTCTGCTACTCCCACGGCGGCCACGAAATCTGTCTCGATGACTAAGCCTCTGTCTCTGGGCTGGTACACCGGTACGAGTCCTCCACTGTTCCGGAACTCTCAGAGTCTCAGGAATACGTTTCTCGTAAACTGGGACTGCATCTATTGGTGCTATGTAGGTGACGGAATGCTGCATGCTGATCGCAAGGAACAACTGGGTAACATGGGTGACAACCTCATGTCGCTGCGCTCGAATGGTCTCCACCAAAGAACTCATCGTCTGGCGCATGTCCTACATCTCTGCTACAAGCCTAGCGATACTATCTGTCGAAGGCGGATCCGTCTGCACCTGTGCAACGAGCATGCCATCCTGGTCAGTCCTTGACCCACCCGAGTCAACTCTGACCTCGGCCCTCGCTGCACCTCTCTAAGACCCCATAGTCGTCGGCGGCAAAGGCTATAAATAGGGATAGGATTCGATAAGAACACAGAAATCGAATCACAAGGATATGAATCATTAAGGAAGGAATTTCAAACAATTTGTACTTAGGTCACTTTAGACAAAGTACCGCTTCGTGAGCATGCTGCAGACATACACACACTACGTTACTCTGCTTAAGCTACCTACTCCAACATACCAAGGTCGTCCTACACTCCGAAAGGTAAAACCTAACGCTCTGATACCAACTTTGTCACGACCCAAAATTGGCACGTGACGGCCCTAATACTACGCAACGTCTACAGGCGTAACGCAGTAAAAGAAAGCCAAAACCCAGAAATCTAAACCAGTAAAAGACAAGAAAAGATAAGAAATATTGTTTAAAAGTCTTTGAAATCACAAACCAAATTCTTTAAAAGTCCAACTTTATTTCCTTTAAAATTTTGGCAGCACCTCCTTTGTAAAAGCTAGCCCCAAAAATGGGTACAACATAAATATAAAGTAAAGCATCCCCAACGGGAGCAAATCCACGCCCAAAGGCGGAAAACAACCACCACAACAAATATACGACGCCGTAGCGAAGAAATAAAAGGCGGTAGAAAGGAAACTTTATAAAAGACAACAAGTCACAAATAATATACAATATCGTCCTCACACCAAGTCACTAAGTCATACATAATACTGGTAGATGGAGAGTACATGGATACAACGAATATACAATACAACATCGGATAACCACAAAACCCACCTGGGCAAAACTGCACACTGTAAGGCGAAGTGGTATCCGCAGCAAAAGATGACGCGATGGATGGAAATAGCATGCCTCTGACTATCCTGAGGAACACCTACAAACACTGTGGCACAACGGGGGTGAGTTGCCAACTCGTGAATAGTAAATAACATATGCAGGTAATCGCGAGTATACACGTACAGCACGAATCTAACATAAGCATTTAATATCAATGAATAGTCATATGTAATGCAATAATCATGAAAAGTACACTAACAGGTACAACTACACATGAAGCAAATAATATGACGATATGAAGGTAACAATCATGTAAGGTACTCTATCAGGTACTACCAGTACATGAAGAGATTATATGAATAAAGGTATGTAAATGCAACAGTCATGGAAGGTACTCTAACAGGTACACTAATGCATGAAGCGGTGCATAAACAGTAAATGTGGAGTATGGAATACAATATGTCATTTCCACGGAAATCCTAACCTCGTGGTGGGACCAAAATCCAACAAGACAGTCAAATTCCCAATTTCCACAAATCAGCCCCCAAATTGGCCCTCATATCAAGTAGATCTCACATATCCCGTATGTACAATATCAAGTATATCTCACATATCTCGAATGTACAACATCAAGTAGATCTCACATATCCTGTATGTACAATATCAAGTATATCTCACATATCTCGAATGTACAACATCAAGTGGATCTCACATATCTCGTATGTACAATATCAAGTATATCTCACATATATCGAATGTACAACATCAAGTGGATCTCACATATCTATCCAGTATCCAATCTCAAATGAATATATTAAATCCTGAATCAAATCTCCAGCAAAATTCTAACATCCTAAATATAATGGCATAAATAAATATGATGAGGTCAATACAAATATATTAGCGTCCCATTCGCCTAATATTGGTGTAAGGGTATATATAACAGCGGCTCAATCCCCTGTTATATATACAAAGGAGTAATTAGAAATATCATGAAACCAATGTGCCAAGTATTGACACAGAAATACTGATCTATCAGATGCCGTCTCCCAGACTAACATCCTGATAGGTACGTATCATACGCTATCCCGAAAGCTCGAGTGCCTAGCTCTGACCCTCGCCTCTCGACGTATCCATACGTACTTGACTCCCGTCGGTATCCACATGATAGCCGCTGAGTCATTGGTCCTGTCACCGGTAGGTATGGTTCCCCTAAGCCTCATCGCCTAGCACCACTACATCGTTCTTGCTTCGGGGTACCTCCGGGCCCCACCATGTACCCACAGACGGTGCCTCCCGCTCCTCGAATCGGGTATATAATCTGAACCGATAAATCTCATGGTGGCTGCTGAAATATCATATCAATGGAAACCGGGTTTTTCAAATAATGCATAATTTCATGAACTACCACGGTTCCCAAATCCAGAAAACATCATGAAAAATCCATATCTCAATGCGAAAATCCATGAATAAAGTATACGTAACATAAAACTGTAATGTAAGCGTATAAAGGAAAAGCCGCTAATTAACTGCAACCAGTTAATATAAATATCATGCGGTTTCTAATATCTCCAATTCTTAATAATACATCAATAAGGGTAAATACGTAGTTGTAACCAGATATATATGAACACTTGAAGGTATAGCAGAAAATATAGGTATCTAGCATGTCAAAGCATATGTGTAATCGTGTAAGTATACATGTATGCTATATGTCATATGCAAAGAAATATGAATCAATGTCACAATGTCCCTAACCAGACAATATCATTTCTGTATGTGGGTTGTGCGTGACATGGCAATTATTGACGGTGTGTGTGGCATACAATCAGTGCTCGTGCAACATAAGCCGTCAACAATAGTGCAGTATCCTAAGGATACTAGTCCAAGCACAACTATTTTCTAAGCATTAGGGTAAATGCGCAATTCTAAACATGACATAGAATATGCGACAAGTCTAATCATTTCTAGCCCAGACGCATAACGCCATGCGGGCGATTCCCTGTAGATGTTAAATCTACTCACCAACACTCCTGGCTAAGTGTAGCCAACCACCTGTTTTCCCTTTGCAGCAGTGTTCGTAGTCCCCGCTTGCGAACCTAAAATTTCACAAACACATCACATAAGCAAATATCCTATATCGATGAAAAGACATCGAAACGCAAGAATAACGCCCTGAAAATTGTACTGCGCACTTAGCGTATCTATCGCGCACGACATCGGCCAAAAACCCTAACTGGGGTCGCTAAACTAGAAAACACCAAGTCTAGACCTCGATCGTCCCGATCGCGCAACACAACACAAACAATTACGAGGAATAAAATAGATATAATCTCGCAACGACCAATCGAACCCACGTCGGAAAAACCCCGAAACCTAGAAAACAACTTATCGCAATATTTCGAACTAGTTTCAAGCTAACGCATATCTAGCGATTACAAACACCTTAAAATAGCTTAACTATGCTATCTAAACCATTCCTATATTTTTAACACTTGCTAAATAAATTTTAGCAAAAACCTAGTAAGCAAAATTGCATAATTAAACAAAGTGTTCACTTGCAAAAATTAACATTTTCTACTTGGTTAATCTTCTCCAAAACACAAATTAACACTTCAAATAAACATTAAACACATAAATCAAGTTTTACCCTAACTAGATTATCATAAAAATCAAGTCTTGAATTTCAAACATGAAATTAAAAGCTTAAATAAATAATTAATATGCTAATTAGAAATTTAGAAACAACAAAAAGGATTAGGGTTAGGGTTTTATACCTCCACAAAAGATCAAAACCAAGAAACCAAACTCATCATCTTTTCCTCCAAAATAATGTTTTGAATGAAGATCCAAGCTAGCTTTGAGTTCAAGAATGAAGGAAAATGAATATATTTGAGTTTTTGTGATTTTATTTGGATTTTTCATGATTTATTTGATGCAAAATGAGTTGAAAATGGATGGAAATGAGGGAGGGCAGTAAGGGGAAGGGAAGGGCCGGCCAAGGGGGTGAGGGGGTATTTCTGTGAATTTTTTTGTGAAGAAATTGCTAGGAAAAAGAGTAATAAATGCTAATAAATGCACTTTGCCACCTTTACACCTTATCTTTTCTTTTTAAAATAATTCTTTTTGCACTCCAAAAAATATCTAGATATTTAAAAAGAAGTTTCCAAAATATTCTAGTGACAAAAATTAATTTATTCACAAGAGAGAAAAAATTCCCGATTTACGTGCATAAAATACCGCTTAAAATATTATTTTATTTGGGAAAAATTCTATCTGAACCAAAACCTCCCAAATACCCCTAAAGTTCGCGCACAAGCTTTATTTTAGCTAAAAAAAAGTGTCGGTAAGCTTATACGGACGTTTGATCGAAATCGGGTTAAAACGGGAAAAACCGACAATTTTGCCCTAAAACGGAAAAATTCGCAAAACGATTTCTGAAACGTTACAATGATGTACGGGCCTTCATAGTTCGGCTCAAATTTTCTCCGCTTGGCGCGATTGGGGATCATAGGTCTTTTGACCACTAGCACGAGTTCGCCTTGGCGGAATGTCCTTGGCCTGGTCAATCTTTCATATGAGCGCGTTATCTTTACTTTATAAGCTTCCATATTTTATTGCGCTATGAGCCGGGTTTCATTAAGGGCATCGAGCTCCTCAAGCCGAAGGTGAGCATTCTCTTCGTCCGTTAGCTCATAATGAACTGCCACTCGTAGAGAGGGTAACTCTATCTCGAGGGGGAGTACCGCTTCTGTACCGAATACCAACGCGTACGGCGTTGTGTTCGTGGCCGTCTTAAACGTAGTTCGGTAAGCCCAAAGAGCTTCATGTAGTCTCTCATACCAGTCCTTCTTATTTCGGGACACCATCTTTTTCACGATCTTCGTTAAGGTTTTGTTGAAAGCCTCCGCTAGACCGTTAGCTCGGGGATTATAAACTGAGGAGTATCTCCAGTCTATGTTGTGCTGTTGTGCGAAGCGGCTGATCTTCTGACTTCTGTAGGCTGGCCCGTTATCGGAGATGATCTGTCGCGGAGTTCCAAACCAATAAATAACGTGCGTCTTGAAGAAGTAGAGGATATTCTCCGTCTTCACTTCTCTCAGTGGTACTGCTCTGCCCATTTGGAGAAGTAATCAGTCGTCGCCAAAATGAATCGATGTCCTCTGGAGGGTGCTGGTTCGATGGGGCCGATTATGTCAGTTCCCCACATTTCAAATGGCCAGCTAGCCACTGTCGGGTGTAGTGGATTTGGGTGATGATGGATAAAGTCCCCGTGAATCCGGCACGAGTGGCATTGCTTCGCATACTCGAGGCAGTCTTGAATGATTGTGGGCCAATAATAACCCATCCGTTTGATCTTCAACTTCATCTTCGGCCCGGCTTGGTGAGAACCGCAGAGTCCATCATGAACTTCTTGGATGACTCTCTTCGCCTCTTCAGGTCCCAAGTATCTCAGCTATAGAGAATCAAATGACCTTTTGTACAGAGTATCATTGACGAAGGAGAAAGACAGAGCTCGCTTCATGAGCTGATGTTTTGAGGATGCATCTTCAGGCGTTTGACGGGATTTGAAGTAGTCTATAAATACTTCTCTCCAATCCTCAGCCTTTTCCTAGTATTTTATTTGCAGAGCCATTTGCTCGGTCGCTCCCTTTTCTTCGGACGACTCCGGAGATATTTCTGCCGGTGCAAGAACCCGACGGCTTTGCACAATGATCCTCAGGTCATCGAGGTTCTCATCGGCCAATTCTTTAGCAAGCTTGGAAAATGCATCCGCTTTGCTATTTTCCGCACGCGGTATACTTTCCAAAGTGTAGGAAGGAATTTGGGTCAACAGTTGCTGCACCCTCTCGCCATATTTCACCAGTTCTGGTTTGCACGTTTGGTAATCGCCGTTTACTTGACTAACGACCAGTTGGGAGTCTCCGTATATGAGGAGGTTTTCAATTCCCATGTCGATGGCGATCTCGAGACCTACAATCAAAGCTTCATACTCGGCTTCATTGTTCGTCCTCGGCTCTGTTAAGGAGAAAGCAAAGCGCATTATCCCTCCTAGTGGAGTCACGAAGATAAGGCCTACCCCTGATTTGATTATAGGAATGTTCTGTTTGCGCTTCTTCATGGAAGACGCTCCATCAAAATAAAGTTCCCACCGGATGCCACCACTGTCGATCGCATCAAACGCATGTTCGTCTGGCAGTTCGCAGTTCAAAGGGGAATCGGCCGGTATCGGATGTTCAGCGAGGAAGTCGGCGATGGCCTGGCCTTTCACTGCCTTAAGAGGCTGGTAAGTTATTGAGAACTCCATCAAGAGAAAGGCCCATTTAGCAAGCCGCCCTGTCAATATGGCCTTTGACATTAATTATTTGAGAGGATCCACCTTCGATATGAGACGAACTTCATGTGCCAACGCATAGTGTCTGAGCTTCGTTATCGCGAAGATCAACGCTAGGCAGTGTTTTTCGATGGGAGAGTAATTGCTTTTCTGCCCCTAGGAGAACTCGACTCAAGTAATAGAGAGCTCTTTCCTTCCCTTGGTCATTCTCTTGTGTCCATAACGTGCCTAAGGAACCTTCAAGGGCAGTTGTATACAGAATGAAAGGCTTTCCCTTAACCGGAGAAGCCAGCACTGGCGGGTTCTGCAGATACTGCTTGATTTCGTTCAGCGCGCCTTGGCATTTATGATCCCAGACGAACGGGGTCCCCTTCTTCATCAGGTGACTATAACGACAGCACTTTCCAGAGAGATTGGCTATAAATCGCCGGATGTATGCGAGTTTCCCTTGGAGAGACCGCAATTGCTTGAGAGTCCTTGGCAGGGGCATCTCCATAATCGCCTTGATTTTTTACGGATCTATCTCGATACCTCGGTGTCGGACGATGAATCTTAGGAATTTACCTGAGGATACCCCGAACGCGCATTTGAGAGGGTTCATCTTCAAGTTGTATTGCCGAAGGCGTTGAAATACGATCTTCAGATGCTCGAGATGTTCCTCGTATGATTTGCTTTTCACCACGAGGTTGTCGATGTAGCATTCGACGATTTCATGTATAAGGTCATCGAAGATCTTCGTCATGGCCCTCTGATAGGTGGCACCGGCGTTCTTTAGACCGAAAGGCATCACCTTGTAGCAGAATATACCCAGAGGGGTCCGGAACGCGGTGTGCTTCTGGTCCTCGGGATGCATCTTTATCTGATTATATCCTGATGAGCCATCCATGAAGGAGAAAACTTCATGAGTGGATGTGTTATCTATCATCAGCTCGGTGACCGGTACTGGGAAGTCGTCTTTCGAGCAAGCTTTATTAAGATCCCAGAAGTCCACGCATATGCGCACTGTCCCATTTTTCTTCATTACCGGGACAATGTTGGCGATCCAATCAGGGTACTGCACTTCTTGGATGAAGCCAGAGTCAATCGGCTTCTTGACCTCGACATTGATGCTCATCTCAAGCTCGAGCCGCATTCTTCTCGGCGCCTGTTTGACTGGCTTGACATCCGGGGATATCATTAGTTTGTGGACCGCGATCTCTGGATCTAGTCCTGGCATTTCGGAATAGTTCCATGCGAAGCAATCTCTATGCTGCGTAAGCACGTCTTTTAACGCAGCCACCCTTTCTTCAGATAGCAGCTCACTGACAAATGTAGGTCGCGGGTCGCTTGTCGTTCCTAAATCGATCTTCTTGAGGTTATCTGCAGTAGTGTGTATTCCATCTTCCAGCTCTTTTGGCGCCGGTGGAAGCTCTAAGATCACCTCGTCATCATTGTTTTCGAAGCACCAGGGGAGGTCGTTCATCTCCTCGGGTTCTTCTTTTGATATCGTTATCATATAACAAGTACGAGCTCGCTTCAAAGACCGATGTGGATCTGGTTCTACTCTCGCTGTACGGGCGGCTTTTGGTTCGTGCTCCTGTGGCGGATTTATCCTCCAACTGCTGGATAGAGCGAACTTGCCGAGCTGATATTGATTTTCGACCCAGTTCTTGAAGGTGAAGCAGTCTTCAAGAGGGTATCCTATTTCTCGGTGATAAGAGCAATAGTCTGGATGAGAGACCTCATTAGCTTGCTCAGGGTGTTTGGACTCCGGAAGTGTAATCATTTGATGTTTTATAGCGAGGTCAAGTATCTTCTTTGTCTTGTCTTGAGGAAAAGAGTATGCTCGACTCATCTTCTTCATAAGGGACAAATCTGGACCGCCCAATTCCTGATCGCGCGACTTCTTGGTCCCACTTTGTCGTTGTCGAACGCCTTTTCTGCTCTTTGACTTATTTCTGCCTCTGCGTCGGGCCTTTTGCACAACAGGTTGACAGGGAGGAGCATTTTCATCTTTCGCAGCCTGTTGAAGAAGGCGTTGCGTCCTGGCTTTCTCATAGATGGCCATTTCGCGATTATGGCCGTCTCGAACATTTTGACCCGCTTTCCTGATAAGCTTGTCCATTCGTTCTTCAAATGACGGACTCGGCATTTTGATTGCAGGATCTTGTTTTGGTACGGGGTCGGCATTTTCTGACAGGGCGTCCTCTTCTTCATCGAAGTTATATATGACGTAGCTACCATGAACTCGTTCCCGTTTCCTGGATTTCACATATCCAAGCCCGAGCGTTTCCATTCTCCCGTTGGGCAACTTGTGCTGAGTCCAAGTGACATCCCAAATCCTGTTGTATAACCGAGCTTGTCGAATAGTCTGTTTGAAAGGCACCCCTTGGCGCTTCAAGAGCCTTCCTAAGCCTTTCGAGTAATATCTAGGTAGACGGATGGGTTGGAGCCTGTCGAGCGTAGAATCGGCGCCATGCCAGATTTCTTTCTGCACTTTGGTTTCCCCAGATCGGTAAAATAGGATTGCCTTTTCACCCTTTCGCCTGGGAGAGATGTAAAATGTCTGCAGTTCTTGCACACTATAAGCTTTGAGTGCATCGAGATCTTTGTAATGCTCCCGCGGAATCATGGTAATTTGCAAACTCTGATTATCACCAACGAATGCTTGTATTGGTGGCCGAGTGGCGAATATAGCATGGACCTCATCTTCCGAGTCGCTGCCAAAGATCAACATAGGAGCGGACGGTCCTGGCTCGTTGTACTGGGGCGGGCCTGGATAAACTATCTCTTCCTCTTCCTCTGTATCACTCCCAAAGACAGGAATGGTCGCGACAGCTTTGTTCTCCGGTTTGTGACACCTCTCTGTGTCCTCGAAATCCGGCAAAAAGTATTTTGCATCTTCGTATTTGCAGACTTCATTCACGGAGAATGGATTCAGCTCTCCTGTCACGGTATACTCAAGACCATCCTTAAAGTATTTCATACACTGATGTTGTGTAGAAGGGATGATGTTGTACTCATGTAACCAAGGACGACCGAGCAAAGCGTTGTAGCAGGTCTTGGCGTCAATGACGTGAAACTTAATATCCGTGACGAGTAGTCCGAATCGTAATGTTAGTATCACAGATCCGAGAGTTCACGATGACTGGGAGTCAAAACCGGAGATGGTGATTTTATCACGAGCGAGATGCTGGACACTCATGCAGATCTCCTTCAACACTCACACGTTGAGAAGATTGACGGAAGACCCATTGTCGACCAGGATTTTGCCTATCTTTATATCGTGGCAGTACCCCGAGACATAGAGGGGACGGTTGTGGTCGCACGTCCCCCAAGGAGGAGGTCTTCGTCGCCGAAGGTGATATCGGCTGTGTGTACTTCCTCCAGCTCGTCCTTTATCTTTTCTTCGACGAGAAAAACTTGGAATTGCTCGGATTCTTGTAGCGCCTTGATCAATGAATCTCTCGCTTCTTTGGATAGTAAAAAGGCATCGAGAACTTTGAGCTGTGAAGGTAACTTCCTCAAGTGTGCCAGAACGTTATAGTCCATCTTGTTCTTATTTGGTGGGTCCTTGGCAGTCAGCTCTTTCATGACTTGGTCATCCAGGGCGATATCCTCAGAGCCCTTTTCTTTTCCTCTATATTTTCTACTTGTAGGTCCAAGATTCTTTTCTGGGAGAGTGCGATTGCGCAGCTGAATGTTTTCGCAGGCCTTCGGTTCTACCTCTTTCCCCGAGATGGATTCTTTAAAGAGAGGGCCCAGAGTCATTTTCTCGTCAGAGTCTCTCCCGAAAGTAAGAACCTGCGATCCTCCGGCGTTGACCGTGCGACAGTTACCGGTAGTTCTTTTATGCTCCTCGGTCGTACTTCTTTGCTCCCGCCGAGTTTTGCGTTTTATCCGCTTAAAATGTTGCCAGTGAGCAACATATCCCTGCCACCATCTTTTAAAAGCATTGCACTCCTCGGTGGGGTGTGAAATCTTTCGATGATATGAGCAGTAGCTAGGATGCATCTCTGCTTCACCGGGAGTGTTTCCTTCGGAGGGTGGTAGCCTCATTCCCCTTGATATGGCCTTAGAAAACCTTTTCTTCATCTTGAATTTGTTTTTATCCGCAACGGATGTCTTTTAATTTGACGGGAGTGCCTCGACTCTTTCGTCTACTATCCGGTGTTTAGCTCCTTCCAATATGGCCATCTCACGCTCCCGATTGGCTTTACTTTTCAGACGAATCTCATTCAGGAAGGCGTCGATCATCTCGTCTGATGGCCATAGAAGTTCTGTTTCAGGACCCGCCCCCGGTTTCTCGGTGCAAGGATCCTCTTTATCATCTATCAATAAGTGAGAGATCACATGACAACTTGCCACGTAGTCATCAGATTCTTCTGATGGGTCTTCTCCATTATTTTCGTCCTTGAGGACGTGGCTGAGGAACTCTTGGAGCGTGATTGGAATCCGCGCCTTCTAGTTATATTCTTCCAGCGTGTCAATCTGTTTCTGTAAGTCCGTGCGCTTGTCGCCAGGCTTCACGGGCTTTTTGGATCTCTTCTTCTTCTTTGAAGATTTTGACGGCTGGGTGTGAATGCTTGGGCCATCACCACCAATCTTTGGAGTTAGGCGCGGCTTCAGCATCCCTTCGATGATCTGGGGTTCTAGCGGGTTCTTCCACCTGATCGCCGGGCATGTCTGAAGATCATTCAACATCCTTCTGGTTTTGGCTGAAAGCACGACCTCCCATGGAGCTTCTTCAATAAAAGAACAAGTTTCCCCCGGTGTGTCTGTCTTCTTCGGAGTGTGCGGTTGTGGTGGGTTTATTTTCCACTTCTCGGACAGCGCAAATTTTCCTTGTAGGTACTGATCTTCGATCCATCCCTTAAAGACGAAGCAATCCTCGATTGGATGGCTTACCGTTTGGTGGTAAGGGCAATAATTAGGATTATTCACATCGCTGGGTTGCGGTGGTCGCCTTGGATTTGGTAAGTTGATAAGCCTGTTGCGCATCGCCAGCTCAAACAGCCTCCTTGTTTTGTCCCGTGGGAATGAGTAAGGACGCTTCATTTTCTCATTGTAATAGCGTCGTCTCTCCTCCAGTTGATCAGCTAGCTTCGGAGCACTGGGCTGTAGTTGAGTGTTCGCGACGAAGGTCGCCTTCCCTTTACCCTTGTCGTTCCGAGGTTCCGGCTTCGGAGGAGACGGTCTGTGACCCATCTGATCCATCTGGGCTAACTTATCAATTAAAGTCTGGAACATGGTCGATTTAAAGAACATCATGAACTATGAAATAGTTGCATGAGGGTCTAGGGTGCCCACAAACATGCCCACCGTTGGTGCTTCTTCGATGCGCTGTTCGCACTTTGACCACAAGTTCCGCCATCGGATTTCATATTGAACCCAAGTTTCGCCCGGCTTCACCCTTGCATTGATCAACGCCGTTATCGGGGTATATTCGCTGGCGCTCGTGAATCGCTGAGTGAATAGCAACTCCATCTCTGCGAAAGTTTTGACAGAGTCGTTTGGAAGCTCGGAGTACCACTCAAACGTCGTCTCAGATAAGCTGCCGACGAATTGGAGAAGCAAGAGCTTATCATCGCCGCTGATGTTGCCACAAAGAGCCCTGAACTGGGCGACATGTTGTTGGAGATTGCTTGTCCCCTTGTAGACATGGAATTTCGGGATCGTGTAGCCCGGCGGGTATTTTATTTATCATACCAGCCCGGATATGGTCGCCACGTCTTGACAACTTGGACGGCTGCCTCATTTTCCTGGTGAACTCTTATTTGCTGAGCAATATAGTCGTCCAGGGCGGCCTTAGGGATTGTCTCCTCTTTGGCTGTTGAAAGAGCCGGGGGTGGATTTGACGTTTCTCCTCTGTCGTCTTCAAGGATAATCGGAGGATCTTCGGCTGGGGGATCCGGCTGGATCATCATGCCCACCATGTCTAGGAACAGAAGAGTCATCTGCTTTATATTGGTTGTTTGTTCCACAACCTCCTTGTCTTTCCTTTCGAGCATTCTGCGAAGGAACTCAGCATCGGTCTCGTGTTCGCGACGCTGTTCCGGTGACGCCTCCGAGCTTTCTTTGGGTCCGGTGAGCGCGGCCATCGCAGTGAGCATCTCCTGGAGCTTCTGCTACTGTTGTTCCTGGGCTCTCGTGATGGATCGGGTGAGTGGTCGGTGGCCCGTTGAAGCGCGGCTATCCTCCTTCCTAGATACCATATAAATAGTATGGACCGCCATGCCCGCAGACTTAGGGCATTCGGGCTCAGTGTTTTTGGCTTTTGTCGTCGGCACAGGGACCTTCTCCGGCCTTCTCTTCTTCTGAGCGGTCGAAGTTGAGGGAGCCGTCGAGGTGGGCACCCAGACAGCTTTTCGTGGCTTAGCAGGATGGCTGACTTCCTGTTGGACCTTCAGCTTCTTGTGCTGGTGGGAGAAATTTGGATCAATCACTGAGTCTCGGGCCTGTCGCCAGACTTTATAGATCTTAGAGGACAGCCGCTGAGGGGATTGGGGCTGTTCGGGCTTTGCCTCCACAACCTTTTCCAGTGGAGAGGGAGACCTTTTCAGTACAGCGGTAGGAGAATTCCTACGCACCTTATTCAGCAGCTCAAAACTGTTCCCAGTTGGAACAGCAGCATTAATTTCCGCCGTCGGGGCTGGTGGAGTCAACCCAGAAGGGGAACTACCTCCGGACTTCCTCACTCAGCACCAGTGGCGACGTCGAGCATGTCGAGTTGTGGGAATTGGCTCTGTAACGGGGACGGCCTTGTCTTGCCCACTGTTCAGGTGAGGGGCTGCTGCCGGTGTCAGCCTATTAAAGACTGATGTCTTTTGAGTAGCCGGAGCGGGATTAGGAGTTGGGACGGTCAGTCTTGCAAAGACCGGCCTCTTAGCAGGAGAAGCCGCCTTGACGACTTCAAGAGAGGTTTGGCTACTCTCTTTTGATTAACCTTCTTTGGGACGGCAAGCTTCATCGTGGGCCGGCAGGAGTTTTGGCCTAGCCTAGAGAAGACCGAGGCATTGGTGTTGGGCGACCCGTTGAGAGGGGCCACAGCAGCTGTAAGTCGATCGAAGACCGACTTCTTAGGAGCTTCAGGTACAGGCACTGGGGCAGTGAAGCTTACTGGCAGGAGCATGGTCCCGAAAAATAGTCTAGTAGTAGCCTGGGTAATTTGTTCCACCGGCATTGTGAACAGTGATGCCGCCTGAGGTCCATAGGCTACACCTCCAGGTGAGGCGGAGCGTCGGTTGCAGTTGCAGTTGGAGCAGTTCGAGCAGTTGAACGCCATTGCTTTTTGCTTTCTGCGCCAAGAAAGAGACCAAATCTTAGTAACTTGAAACCCAAGGGCAACCATTAACAAACCGCGATTCGTTCACGAATACGACACACGAAGTGTGGAGTGGAAAGAGGAAATGGTCCCACCGGGCGTGCCAAAATATATTCCCCTCCGAAAGACGCGACAGAGACGCGGCGGGCGTCTTTGCCTGAAATTCGAGGCAGATGCTGATTGGTGCTATCCATCCACCTCTCCGAAGATACCAAGTTGATTTATGGCACCGTGTATTGAAGGTTTAGACGGATGCGTCCGATGTAGCAGACTTCGTCAGATTCCCCCTCGCTCGAGGGGTTTTTGATTGTGGGGACTCTTTTCCCTGCAGGCGCTAGCCCCTGCAGTTAATTACGCTACCGCATCGCGGTAACAAATTTCTCCTTCTCCAGATGGTCACTTCGTGTCGTGGGTGTTTGTTTTGTTTGTGGTTGCCCGTGAATTGTATACGGAGACTAAGTTATGTTGTCGCCCGTAGGGCGTGGACTAGTCCAAATCCGTATCTTTCTTAGATTTGGTTTTGGGGGTTTGGGTTTAAGGATACGTTAGCCTCATTTGAGACTAAGATCAACTTAAACGTTTGTTAAGGATACATTAGCCCAATTTTTAGACTAAGATCAACTTAACAGGATTGTTTAAATCCGACAAGAGAGCAATTGGGCTCTATTGTTAGTTTAATGACATTGCGGTCGATTACCAGTTTAAGGACATGGTGGTCCATTATTAGTTTAAAGACATCCCGGTCAAGGTTAAGGACATCATAGTCCATGGGTTTAAGGACTCCACAGTCCGACATTAGTTTTAAGACATCACGGTCGAGGTTAAGGACATCATATTCCATGGATTTAAGGACTCCACAGTCCGACGTTAGTTTTAAGACATCACGGTCAAGGTTAAGGACATCATAGTCCGTTGTTAGTTTTAAGACATCACGGTCAAGGTTAAGGACATCATAGTCCATGAGTTTAAGGACCCCACGGTCCATGAAATGTGTGGTTGTTGGGACCCGTCACCTCTCTGAAGACGTTGAGGAATTACAACGAAGAATATCAAAGGAGTGAAGAGATGTACCCTCGAACCAATGTGGATTAAGTGATCTGTAGTCCAATTTGGAACTAAGATCAATTAATTAGAATTATGAGCACATGGGCTCAGTTAAATCTGAATTGAGGACTTATGGCCAACTTGGGGTAAGTCCAATTGGATTTGAAGTGTTGGCCTTTTGTTGGACCATTAAACATTTATCTTGGTTCAAGCCTTCATTATTCAGCAATGCTAAATCAGAGTTTGAGGGCTCTGAGAACATTTTTATTTTTAATTGAGCAGTAGACATTATAGTTCTGATTTTTACTCAATTTTGAATGGGAGGCTTTGCCGCTGGAAAATTAGCCAATTTGGCTAAAAGTAGTGTTAAACACTGGAGAACCTCAGTATTGAACATTGGAGATAAACTCTCAAATTAGTGTTAAACACTAAAAGATAATCAGTGTTAAACACTGGAAATATAATCCCCCAAATTAGTGTTAAACACTAGCAAACAACAGTGTTAAACACTAGAAATGAAGTTGTCAAATTAGTGTTACACACTAGAAAACACCAGTGTTAAACACTGGGTACAAAGTTCTCGAATTAGTGTTAAACACTATGTTGGGGTAAAAATTTACACCCCTGTTGACCGAGTCAAAGTCAAAGTCAACCCCAAGCCAGGTGGGCCCAAGCCCCAGGTCAAGCGGGCCCATGCCCAAGTCGAGCCCGCGGCCAGCCTCCTCCATGCTAAAATATAGATCATGTAATAAATATTTTTCATGTAATTTTTTATACATGAATGTATGCAAAATGGGCATAAAGCCAAATTTTTGTAAGCCCATGGCTTATGTGCAAAAATGAAATGGCACATGAGCCATGGGATAGGCAAAATGCCATTTTGTGAAGCCCAAGGGGCTATGTGTAAAATGTATGGCCTATAAAGGCAAGGATAATGAAATATCCCAACAACTTTTTCTCTCTCCAAAAAAAAAAGTTTCCAGATCTGAGATCTATTCTTCTTCTTCAAGGTTCCAAAACCTTCTTCTTTCTCTTGAATTAAATCAAGAGTTTTACTCTTCTTTTTATAAAACAAATTAGTTTTTCACCACAAAACCCACAAAGGGGAACTTGGATCTGTCATCAGATCTTAAAAAGGAGAGATTTTGAGATTTCACATCTCTTGATCTTCAAGATCCAGCAAGCAACAGGAGGAAGAAGAAGAACCACTTCCATTAAACCCAAAACACATTCAGGAGCCCGACTCCTCTCTGATTTCTCTTTTGAGAAATCTTTTTTCTCAGGCTAAAAGCCTCTTGTCCTCTCCGGCGCGCAGCGCAAGTGCGCAAAGCGCCCGCGTGCCGACACATGGCGCGCGCGCTTGCGCTCCAGCGCGTAGCGCAAGTGCGCAAAGCGCCCGCGTGCCGACACGTGGCGCGCGCGCTTGCGCACCTGCGCGCTTGCGCAAGTGCGCAAAGCGCCCGCGTGCCGACACGTGGCGCGCGCGCTTGCGCTTCAACGCGCATTGCGCAAGGCGCCCACGTGCCGATACGTGGCGCGCGCGCGCGCTTGTGCACCTGCGCGCAACTCGCATTGCGCAAGGCGCCCACGTGCCGACACGTGGCGCGCGCGCTTGCGCACCTGCGCGCAGCGCTCTTGCGCAAAGCGCCCACGTGCCGACACGTGGCGCGCGCGCGCTTACGCACCTGCGCGCAGCGCTCATACGCAAAGCGCCCACGTGCCGACACGTGGCTCGCTTGCGCCTGAGCGCACAGCACCTAAGCGCACAGCGCTCAAGGCGCTGGCCCCCACGCATCCCTTGGATGCCTTTTCCCCCTCTTTTTATGTACATACATGTACATATACATATATATACAAATTCACACATATACATACCCCCGTAAAAAACTCTGCGTGGCTCCCGATATATCCAAAACCCCCTTTCAAAACAAAACACACGCACACTGCACATTGAGTTCGGATGACCAATTTAACCCGTTAATCGGAGGTTCCCTCGCCCCAAAGGCGAGGGGTAATTAACGGCAGCTTAATCCGCGGCTGCCGGAGATTCGGATCCCCACAATCATTAAACCCCGGCCTACCCTAGGCAGGGGGAATCTGTAGTACGTCTGACAAGCGCTCGCGTATTCCCATCTTACTGGGGTGACGAAAAACACCCTACAGGTTCTGGCACGCCCGGTGGGACCAATCTCTCCACCCATATTTCGGGTTAAGCGTTCATGCGAACTCAATCAATACACATACCTATATTTATACTAAAAATAAGGTTTTTTCATGCAGATTTTCAAGCAATCACCTTCCGACGATGTCTTCGATGATGAACTCAGCTCCCGTCTCCTACACGATGAGGATAGACTCTAGGACGGTCCTTCCGACCAGTCTGGGGCGACAATGGGAGGAGCCGCTGCTACCATTTGGCTCTATTATGTTCATGCCAGTTGGCGTCATCCCAGCTCCTCAAGCCCCGGTGACAGACAAACCGGTCTCGAAAGGAAGGAGACCAAATGTGGTGATCTCAAGGGCGCCCCAACCCAAACGCAAGTCGGTGTCTGAACGAATTTCCTTGGCTCTAGCTAGGGGCAAGGCCATCAACACCAACAAAGCTACAACGCGTCCCGAGCAAGCTCCAGCGGTACCCTTGACCACTGCTCGATCGGGTGTCTTCTCTAAGCTCCCCTCTGATCAACTCACAATGGCTCCCCGGGTAGTGGATGCCCGCCAAGCCTTCAAAATCGAGAAGCTGAGGGAGAAAAGGCTCAGATATAGAGCCAACAAAAGGGCTAGGGCTCCTGCCAGGCTAAACCTCATGAGGTTCGAAGAACAGGGTTACCCCGCCAAAGATGAGGGGATGGCTGAATGTGTTATCCACACTGTCTACGTGGTGGGCACGCGCAGCAAGAGCAAGGACGGGGCCACCACATCACAAACCCAATCTGGCTTGAATGTGGTGGCCGCTTCCTAAGAACAGCCGCCTCCGCTGGATGATGAAAACCCTCTCGATGAGGCTGATAGGCAAAGAGAGCCCTTAATTCATGAGGAGTCAGGCTCGGAAAGCGAAGATGAGCCAACTTTCCGTCCTAAGACCGCAGAGCAACAACTTCTCCAAGAGCTCCGAAAGCAGCTCAGAAGCAAAGACAAGGAGATGGCCAAACTCTACTCAAAGATCGACGACTTGACAAATGTCGTCTTACGGCTTACGGCCCAACTTGCCTCTCAGCCGCCCAATCAGGCGCAGGGCTCTCATGAACCGGGAAATGGTGTCCCAAAGCAGCCGACGCCTATTCCCTCAAATCCAAAAGTGGCCGGACCGCATGAAAGTCAATCTCATCCTATCTCAGGAAATGTCTTGGCTACCGATGACAGTAGCCCGCTAACTCAAGATCAAATCATGGATTTGGTTGCCAGCAAAGTCAAAACATTGGTGGCCGAAGCCGAAGCGCGAAAAGATATCAGCAGTAGTGGGAGACCATATCCTGCTCAGTATGATCTGGTAGAATTTCCTAGCGGCTATGTCATCCCCAAATTCGGAAGATTCGATGGGACGGGAAATGCGAATCAGCATATCGCCCACTTCAAAGCCTCATGCGGAAATACTGGGGGCAATGATGCGCTTCTCCTCCGCCAGTTCGTTAATAGCTTGACCGATGTTGCTTTCGAATGGTACGCGAGCATACCGGATGGCTCCGTCATAACTTTTATCCAAATGGAGTCTCTGTTTCGGCATAGGTTCATGAGCGTCAGCGATAAGATTACCATTGCCGAGCTCGTAAGGACCAAGCCCAAGAGCGACGAAAGCAGCACGGATTTTATAACCCGATGGCGCAATCTCTCCGTCAAATGCGAACCGCCGATAGAGCAGGACCAATCTGTCAGTCTCCTCGTCGGAAATCTCAACAATTGGATGGCCCCGTTTTTATGCACCGCGGGTCTCAAAACATTCCAAGAGCTGACCAGGAAAGTCCAGATGCTGGAGCGCTCGAAACAGGAGTCCTCCTCGGATTCTCAAAATAACAATAAGTCCTGGAGAAACCGGAAGGACGATAATCGCAAAGGCGGAAACTCCGATGATTCTGAATCTTTCAACACTTCGGCTAACCGAAATAAGCAAGGGATGAGCGGACCTAGCGCCAACCAGCCTCGGAAGCCAATGTTCGGAGAGGGAGGAGAATCTCCACTGAAAGAGAAGCTGGATAAGGTCTATTCCTTCAGAAGGGACAAAATCCGTAAAATATTCAAAGACGCCCTGAAGAACGGTCTACAACTGCCAGAGTCAAAAAGACCGGAGGAAGCGAATAGGACCGACGACCCCAAATACTGCCCCTATCACAGAGTGATAGGTCATGCCATAGAGGACTGCTTCGTCTTCAAAGATTGGGTCGAAAAGCAATATAAGGCAGGAGAGATAGAACTGTCCAAAGGCGTGTTAACAAACAGTCAAGCTGCAACCGCCAATTTCATACAGATGGAGACCGAAGTTCTTCGTGAAGCCGATTCTCTCAGACATCTGCCTTTCTCTGAAAACAGTCGACCACCACGTCATTAAACTGGGAACAGTCGACCTCTAAGTCGTTAAACTGGGAATGTAAAAAAAAAATGTGTGTATATAAAAAAAATGTGTAAATAAAAGAAAAATAAAGAAAAGCCGAAATGATGGGGCAACTCGCAATAAAAATCAGCGAGTAAAATAAAGACGAAAATAAAGCCGAAATGATGGGGCAATCGCGATCTTCGCGATAAGAAAAGCTGAAATGATAGAGCAATCGCAGTAAAACAAAAACGAAGAAAAAAAAACACAACGGCGAATGATGAGTCGCTCCTGGTACCATATTCCAGTGCAGCGATGCAGACGCCAACCAAAATCCAATTTCCCAAAATTCTTCCAGCCCTACGGTTAGTCCTCAAATTGACTACCGTATACAATCCACGGGCTTAAATAATTCTCATCACCCTCATGCCCCACCGCAATCACCAGTTACGCGGCTGGTCTCCGCCTGTGGAATTATGCTCCATTGAGAAGACCCACTCATGTGTCCTCACGATACATGAGGAGAACAAACCTTTGTGGGATCCTTACGACTCACGAAGGAAAAACACACTTAGGAGTCCTCACGACTCCTAAGGAGAAAATACACCTACGGGATCCATACGACCCGTAGGGAGAAAATGCTGTTATGGGACCCTCACGGCCCATAAAATTGAAAAGCCTTAGGCGATAGGGATCTAAACCTTTCTCCTAAGCCATCGCTCCCCAATCCCCAAGTGGCGAATGATGAGTCGCTCCTGGTACCATATTCCAGTGTAGCGATGCAGACGCCAACCAAATTCCAAATCCCATACCCCAATGGCGAATGATGAGTCGCTCCTGGTACCATATTCCAGTGAAGCGATGCAGATGCCGACCAAAATCCAAATCCCATACCCCAACGGCGAATGATGAGTCGCTCCTGGTACCATATTCCAGTGCAGCGATGCAGACACCAACAAAGTCCCGAAATGTTTCCGGCCCTACGGTCTGGATCATACATCCTGCAAAACCGTATACAATCCACGGGCGTAAAACAATCCCTATCTCTCAAAAAATAATAAAATAAAAAAAAGAAGGTATGTCCACAAGCAAAATGGGCACGGATGAAAACCCGAAAGGGCTCCGTGAGTAAAAACAGCAGGACTGCCGGCGAGTTTGTGAAAACCCGAAAAGGCGCAAACTCGTGAGAAAGAGATGAAATGCACTCACAAGGTCCCCTCGACTTTGTGAGGAGAAAATTCCCGCGTGAGATCCTTACGATTCACAAATGAGCAGCACACTTGGGAGTCCCCACGACTCCCAAGGAGAAAATACACTTACGGGATCCTTACGACCAGTAGGGAGAAAATGCTTTGTGAGACCTTTACGGCTCACAAAATTGAAAAGTCTTAAGTGATAGGGACCTAAAACCTGTCTCCTAAGCCATCGTTTCCTAATAAGAAAACGCAAATGATGATTCGCTCCTGGTACCATATTCCAGTGTAGCGATGCTGATGCCAAACCAAAAAAAAAACAATTCCCAAATCCCCTCATGACAAATGATGATGCGCTTCTGGTACCATATTCCAGTATAGCGATGCTGATGTCAACCGAAATAAAATCAAACTAACAAGCTCTGCGCCGGAATCATGCTCCGTCTCAGAGTGTACCCCGCGTCGAAATCAAGCTTCGCCTCGGTGTATCTTCCTTCTCTGTCGGAATTATGCTTCGGATCGGAATCAACCAGCGTCCTCCTCGTCGGAATTAAGCTCCGCCTCGGAATCAAGTCAATCAACGTGCTCTGCGTCGGAATCATATTTCGTCTCAGAGTGTACCCCGTGTCGAAATCATGCTTCACCTCGGTGTATCTTCCTTCCCTGTCGAAATTATGCCTCGGCTCGGAATCAACCAGCGTCCTCCTCGTCGGAATTAAGCTCCGCCTCGGAATCAAGTCAATCAACGTGCTCTGCGTCGGAATCATATTTCGTCTCAGAGTGTACCCCGTGTCGAAATCATGCTTCACCTCGGTGTATCTTCCTTCCCTGTCAAAATTATGCCTCGGCTCGGAATCAACCAGCGTCCTCCTCGTCGGAATTAAGCTCCGCCTCGGAATCAAGTCAATCAACGTGCTCTGCGTCGGAATCATATTTCGTCTCAGAGTGTACCCCGTGTCGAAATCATGCTTCACCTCGGTGTATCTTCCTTCCCTGTCGAAATTATGCCTCGTCTCGGAATCAAGTCAGCCAACAAGCTCTGCGCCGGAATTATGCTCCGTCTCAGAATGTATCCCGTGTCGAAATCAATGTTTCGTCGGAATATCTGCCTTCCTTGTCGGAATTATACTTCGCCTAGGAATCTACCTCTGCATCGAAATCATGCTTCGGTCAGAATGTTTGCCGCTTATCGGAATGATGCTCCGATCTCTGGAATCATGCTCCGCAAATTGGAATGATGCTCCGCTCATCGGAATGATGCTCCGCAAATTGGAATCATGCTCCGCTCATCGGAATGATGCTCCGACCCCTGGAATCATGCTCCGCCCTTCGGAATGATGCTCCGATCCCCTGGAATCATGCTCCGCTCTTCGGAAAGATGTTCCGAACTCTGGAATCATGTTCCGCCCTTCGGAATGATGCTCTGAATCCTGGAATTATGCTCCGCTCTTCGGAAAGATGCTCCGAACCCTGGAATTATGCTCCGATCATCGGAATAATGCTCCGATCTCTGGAATTATGCTCCGATCCCCTGGAATTATGCTCCGCTCATCGGAATGATGCTCCGACCCCTGGAATCATGCTCCGCCCTTCGGAATGATGCTCCGATCCCCTGGAATCATGCTCCGCTCTTCGGAAAGATGTTCCGAACTCTGGAATCATGTTCCGCCCTTCGGAATGATGCTCCGAATCCTGGAATTATGCTCCGCTCTTCGGAAAGATGCTCCGAACCCTGGAATTATGCTCCGATAATCGGAATAATGCTCCGATCTCTGGAATTATGCTCCGATCCCCTGGAATTATGCTCCACGAATCGGAATGATGCTCCGATCCCCTAGAATCATGCTCCCCGGGATGATGCTTCGCCTCCGGAATGATGTTCCACCTCGAAGTTCAGCTTCAAGATCCATCAATTTCATGCACACAACTCAAATGTGCGGTGTGAATTTATTGATGGGGGGCACTTTGTTGGGGTAAAAATTTACACCCCCGTTGACCGAGTCAAAGTCAAGGTCAACCCCAAGCCAGGTGGGCCCAAGCCCCAGGTCAAGCGGGCCCATGCCAAGTCGAGCCCGCGGCCAGCCTCCTCCATGCTAAAATATAGATCATGTAATAAATATTTTTCATGTAATTTTTTATACATGAATGTATGCAAAATGGGCATAAAGCCAAATTTTTGTAAGCCCATGGCTTATGTGCAAAAATGAAATGGCACATGAGCCATGGGATAGGCAAAATGCCATTTTGTGAAGCCCAAGGGGCTATGTGTAAAATGTATGGCCTATAAAGGCAAGGATAATGAAATATCCCAACAACTTTTTCTCTCTCCAAAAAAAAAGTTTCCAGATTTGAGATCTATTCTTCATCTTCAAGGTTCCAAAACCTTCTTCTTTCTCTTGAATTAAATCAAGAGTTTTACTCTTCTTTTTATAAAACAAATTAGTTTTTCACCACAAAACCCACAAAGGGGAACTTGGATCTGTCATCAGATCTTAAAAAGGAGAGATTTTGAGATTTCACATCTCTTGATCTTCAAGATCCAGCAAGCAACAGGAGGAAGAAGAAGAACCACTTCCATTAAACCCAAAACACATTCAGGAGCCCGACTCCTCTCTGATTTCTCTTTTGAGAAATCTTTTTTCTCAGGCTAAAAGCCTCTTGTCCTCTCAGGCGCGCAGCGCAAGTGCGCAAAGCGCCCACGTGCCGATACGTGGCGCGCGCGCTTGCGCTCCAGCGCGCAGCGCAAGTGCGCAAAGCGCCCGCGTGCCGACACGTGGCGCGCGCGCTTGCGCTCCAACGCGCATTGCGCAAGGCACCCACGTGCCGACACGTGGCGCGCGCGCTTGCGCAAGGCACCCACGTGCCGACACGTGGCGCGCGCGCGCTTGCGCACCTGCGCGCAGCGCTCTTGCGCAAAGCGCCCACGTGCCGACACGTGGCGCGCGCGCGCTTGCGCACCTGCGCGCCGCGCTCATACGCAAAGCGCCCACGTGCCGACACGTGGCGCGCTTGCGCCTGAGCGCACAGCACCTAAGCGCACAGCGCTCAAGGCGCTGGCCCCCACGCATCCCTTGGATGCCTTTTCCCCCTCTTTTTATGTACATACATGTACATATACATATATATACAAATTCACACATATATATACTCCGCCACATTCTCCCCCTCCAAAAAAATTTCGGGCCGGGGCGCTGCCCCGAACCCCGCAAGGGGGCTGCTAGCCCCCTTGACCCCCAGCCCGCTATTCGGGTAGCAGGACCCCCGTAAAAACTCTGCGTGGCTCCCGATATATCCAAAACCCCTTTTCAAAACAAAACACACGCACACTGCACATTGAGTTCGCATGACCAATTTAACCCGTTAATCGGAGGTTCTCTCGTCCCAAAGGCGAGGGGTAATTAACGGCAGCTTAGTCCGCCGCTGCCGGAGATTCGGATCCCCATAATCATTAAACCCCCGCCTACCCTAGGCAGGGGGAATCTGTAGTACGCCTGACAAGCGCTCGCGTATTCCCATCTCACCGGGGTGACGAAAAACACCCGACACACTAAAGAAAGAGGGGTCACGTGGGAGCACGTGAGGGCGCCCAAAGGTGGGACCAGATCCCCTTTTATCTCGTTCTGCAATTAAGTGTTAAAAACTTTTTATTATTTTTATTTTGAGCGTCACGTGTTGACACGTGATGGGGATTAATGCGCTGACTGTTAAAGCGTTTGCCAAGGGGTCAGGTGGTAACACGTGAGAGCGCCCAAAGCCTTCATTTCCTTTGCTTTTTCTTTCTGCGTTTTGGGAGTCACGTGGGAGCACGTGAGGCATTGCCTCAAAGCTGTTTCCTTTTTATTTTTGGGGATCTTTTTAGGGGTCACGTGGGGACACGTGACCTAGTTTTATTCCTTCTTTTCTGATCACTTCGGATTGGGGTCACGTGTCATCACGTGACCAATGTTCTTTATGTGCATGGAGATCTTTCAAGTCTCTTTATTTTAAGAATTAAATTCTCTGTAGGGTTAAACCCTAATCATGATTTTGGAGGAATTAAATTCCTATGTATGAAGAATTAAATTCTTATGTAGGGTTAAACCCTAATTTCTTTTAGAGGAATTAAATTTCCATATATGTAAAAGAATTAAATTCTTATGTAGGGTTAAACCCTAATTTCATTTTAAGAGGAATTAAATTCCTATAATTTTGGGAGAATTGAATTCTCAGATAGGGGTCAAACCCTAATTTTATTTTGGAAGGAATTAAATTCCTATAGCTTTGGGAGAATTAAATTCTGAACTCAATTCCCCCTCTAAGTTTTAGATCTGCATGTAAGGATCTCAACCCGATAAGAATTAAATTCTCAACTTATGGGGAGATGTGCGCTTTGCAAATCTTCAACTAGAGGAAGAACTAAGTTCTTTTTCATAAAAGAGTTAAACTCTTAGATTGAAAATTAAATTCTCTTTATTGAAGTTTTGATCCCCCTTCTTTTCTTACCTAGGGTTTTTCTTTTGTAGAGAATTGAATTCTCCTCCCTTTTCTCTCTGAAATTTTAAGATTCCAAAACTCTCCTCTGGCTCCTATTTATAGGAGAAGGGAAAGAATCAATTTGTTTAATAAATCATTCATTGAAAGATTTGATTGTTTTCATAATTAATATGAGCCTTTAGATTATTATGTGAATTTTATTCACCGTTGGATTTTCAATCCAAAGATATTCTGTTTGTTATTTCTGGTGAGATTTAGGGAAATCTTTCCTTGTCTAAGATTTTTCCATAAATTGGTGATTTTTAATCATCCTTGGATCTTTAATCCAACGGTCCTCATAATCCTTTTCCATTTGGAAAGATTTAGAAGCTTTTAGAATTTAATTCTATCAACTGTAAGTCTTTCGAAGCCAGTCACGAGCTGACACGTGACCCTTGGTCGCGTGTGAGCACGTGACCCCCAACTGAGCCGCTTGTTTATGTTATTTTTTTAACCATCACGTGTCAACACGTGACCATTGGTCACGTGTGGGCATGTGATACCTCGCTGAGGTATTTTTTCCTGACTTTTAGAATTAAACAAAATTCTTTTAAGCTGTAGGGCCTTCAAAAGCCTGTCATGTGCTGGCACGTGACCCTTAGTCACGTGTAAGCACCTGACCCTCAATTGAGTTATTTTCTCATCGTTTACTTACGCTTCAGTTTTAACCCTCACGTGTCAACATGTGATCATTGGTCACGTATGAGCACGTGATACCTCATTGAGGTAGTTCTCGATTTTTAGAATTGAATTCTATTAAGCTGTAAGGCTTTTAAAGCCTGTCACGTGTTGGCACGTGACCCTTGGTCACGTGTTGGCACGTGACCCTTGGTCATGTGTGGGCATGTGACCCCAATTGAGCCATCTTTCAGTCGTTTGTTATCATTTCTGTTTGATGGGGTTTTATCCATCACGTGTCATCATGTGACCATTGGTCACGTGTGAACACGTGATACCTCATTGAGGTAATTCCTAATTTTTAATCAGGAAACAGGGAGTTTCCATCACCTCGTCAGGAATTGTTCTGTGGTACGCCAGAGGAGGCAGCAGTACCATATGTTACTTTACCACCTTCACCTCAGGGAGTGTTGCCCCTTGCGCCTGTTGTCGCACCGCGTCAGACTTATGTTCAGAGAGGTCATGGTCGCGGAGGGTTCGTTCAGAGAAATCAGGATGGTAGAGGAGGAGGACAGCCAGTTGCGGGTAGAGGGTAGGCACTAGCGTTTGTTTCTACTCATCGGGACGCGTGGGCGTCCAATGCTGAGTTTTCAGGTAATCTTATTCGTACGCTCTTCTGATGCGCATGTTTGTTGTTTAATTCGGGATATATGCACTCGTTTGTTCTATTCACTTCGTGCCGAGGTTGGGCCGAGGGTTGTGTATGCTAGATCAGCCGTTTGTTATGTTTACTCCTGTTAGCGATCCTTTGGTTGCACAACACGTATTTCGATCATGTGCCAATCAAATAGGAGATAGAGATTCGTCCATCGATTTGATCCTTCTATAGATGTTGGACTTTGACATTCTCCTGGGCACGGACTGGTTAGCTACGTACTATGCTTCTGTGGACTGCCGCGAGAAAACAGTCAGGTTTCGTTTTCCCGGCGAGTCGGTTCTTGTTGTGCAGGGGGACAGTGGTGCTGCCCCTCACAGCTTGATTTCAGCCTTTTTCTCTACTCGGCTTTTGAGGAGAGGATGTCGAGGATTCTTGGCTTTCATTTGTGATACCGGAGCCACAGTGGATTCATTGGACCGGGTTTCTATTAGGCAAGATTTTCCGACGTTGTTCCAGATGAGCTGACGGAGCTTAGGGAGCTTAAGGATCAGCTGCAGAGTTGTAAGATAAAGGGGGACTTGTACGTCTAAGTGTTTCGCTTTGGGGAGCTCCTATTCTATTCGTCAAGAGGAAGGACGGCAGTTTGAGGTTGTGCTTTGATTGATCGTCAATTGAACCGAGTTATGGTGCGGATAGGTATCCTTTACCTCGCATTGACGATTTTTTTGATCAGCTCCAGGGTGCGAGGCATTTTTCTAAGTTTGATTTGGGATCAGGTCATCATTAGTTGCGGGTTCGGTGTGATGACATTCCGAAGACTGCTTTTTGTGCGCGCTACAGGCTTTATGAGTTTTTAGGTGGTGTCGTTGGACTCACCAATGCCCTAGCAGCATTCGTGGATGTGATGAACCAGATTCTTTAGGCCGTTCCTCGACCAGTGGATTGTTGTGTTATCAATGACATTCTGGTCTTTCCTTGAGTCGTGAGGAACATGAGCAGCACTTGAGAATTTCCTTGCAGACATTGAGAGAGTACCAGCTGTTTGCTAAATTCTCAGAATGTTCCTTCAGGCTTGAAGGTGTTGACTTCCTAGGCCATGTGGTTACGGGAGACGGTATTCGTATGGACCCGAGGAAGATCGAGACCGTACAACTTTGGCACAGACCTGTATCAGAGACAGAGGTCCGCAGCTTTTGGGCTTAGCTGGTTTTTACCGCCGTTTCGTGCAAGATTTCTTGAGTATCGCTGCACCGTTGACCAGACTGACCAGGAAGGGGGTTTGTTTTCTTTAGACTGAGGCATGCGAGCTGAGTTTTCAGCGGTTGAAGACTCGGTTGACGACTGCACCAGTTCTATCTTTGCTTTCTGGGTCGGGCGACTTTTTCGTTTATTGGGATATTTCGCGAGTGGGGCTCGATTGTGTACTGATGTAGTATGATAGAGTTATCGCTTATGCTTCCCGACAGTTGGAGGAAGTACGAGCAGGATTTATCCCACTCATGATCTGGAGATGGCCGCGGTGGTCTTGCGCTGAGGATTTGGAGACACTACTTGTACGGAGAGTCGTGTCAGATTTTCACAGACCACCAGAGCTTAATCTTCCTGCAGTGGGATCTGAGTTTGAGACAGCGTCGTTGGATGGAGCTTGTGTCACGACCCGAAATTGGCACGTGACGGCCCAATACTACGCAACGCCTAAAGACGTAACGTAGTAAAAGAAAGCCAAAACCCAGAAATCTAAAACATAAACATACGGAAAAGATAATAAAAGTTTATGAAACATTTGAAATCACAACCCAAATTCTTTAAAAGAGTCCACTTTCTTTCTTTAAAATTTTGGCAGCACCCCCTTTGTAAAAACTAACCCAAAATTGGGTACAACAAATAAAGATAAATAAAGCATCCCCAAACGGGAGCAAATACGCCCAACGGCGGAAAACAAACACCACAACAGATATACGACGCCGCAGCGAAGGAATAAGAGACAAAAGAAAGGAAACTGTATAAAAGGCAACAAATCCACAATAATATACAATATCGTCCTCACCAAGTCCCTAAGTCACAACATACTAGTAGATGGAGAGTACAAGATACAACGAATATACAACACAACATCGGATAACCACAAAACCCACCTGGGAAAAACTGCACACTATCAGACGAAGTGGTATCCGCAGCCAAAAGATGATACGAAGGATGGAAATAGCCTGCCTCTGACTATCCTGAGGAACACCTGCAAACACTGTGGCACAACGGGGGTGAGTTGCCAACTCGTGAATAGTAAATAACATATGCAGGTAATCGCAAGTATGCACGTACAACGTGAATCTAAGATATGCAATTACCAGTAATAACATGTCATATGAATGCAGAATAATGGAAAGTACACTAGCAGGTACAACCAATATATATAAAGCAATAATGATATGACAACAGTATGCAATAACCATGCAATAGGGATATGAGAATATAAATGTGCAACAACAAGAAAAGTACACTAACAGGTACTACTAATACATGAAGCAGTGCAGTAACAGATAAAAGTGAGGTATGGAGTGAAATATGTCATTCCCACGGAATCCTGACATCATGGTAGGATCACAATCCAGCAAGACAAATCGAATCCCAATTCCTCAAATCAGCCCCCAAATTGGCTCTCTTATCATCTAAGTACCACATCTCCTCAATTTCACAATATCAAGTATATTTCGTATATCCCGAATGTACAGCAGCAAGTAGATCTCACCTATCTCGTATGTACAACATCAAGTATATCTCACATATATCGAATGTACAACATCAAGTGGATCTCACATATCTCGTATGTTCAATATCAAGTATATCTCACGTATATCGAATGTACAACATCAAGTGAACTCTCCAATGTCCTAAATCCAATGTCAATGAGTCCTTTACATTCTAGGTATATTTGCATGAATAAATATGATGATGTATATAATTAATGTCAATACACATATATTAGCGTCCCATTCCACTAATATTGGTGTAAGGGTATATATAACAGCGGCTCAATCCCCTGTTATATATACAAAGGAGTAATTAGAAATATCATGAAACCAATGTGCCAAGCATCGACACAGAAATACTGATTTATCAGATGTCGTCTCCCAGACTAACATCCTGATAGGTACGTATCATACGCTATCCCGATAGCTCGAGTGCCTAGCTCTGACCCTCGCCTCTCGACGTATCCAAACATACATGACCCCCGTCGATATCCACATGATAGCCGCTGAGTCATAGGTCCTGTCACCGGTAGGTATGGTTCCCCTAAGCCTCATCGCCTAGCACCACGACATCGTTCTTGGTTCGGGGTACCTCCGGGCCCCACCATGTACCCACAGACGGTGCCTCCCGCTCCTCAAATCGGGTATATAATCTGAACCGATAAATCTCATGGTGGCTGCTGAAATATCATATCAAGGGAAACCGGGTTTTTCAAATAATGCATAATTTCATGAACTACCACGGTTCCCAAATCCAGAAAACATCATGAAAAATCCATATCTCAATTCGAAAATCCATGAATATAATATACGCATCATAAATCTGAAATGGGAGCATATAAAGGAAAAGCAGCAATTAACTGTAACAAGTTAATATAATATCATGCGGTTCCTAATCTCTCCAATTCTAAAATAACATCAAGTAAAGGTAAACATGTTGCTATAACCAGATATATGTGCAACATAAAGGTATAGCAAGATATATGTATCTACCTATAAGTAATGATGTAGTACACCCCCTGGGTATAAGTGAAGTATGTGTGCAAAGTATACCTGTAGCTATGACATAAAGTGTGTATGTACCTATCACTAATGGTACGATACTCTATAGGTATACAGGTATCTAACACGTAAGTATGTCAGAGCATATATGTAAGCATGTAGGTATACAAGTATGCTATAAGTCAATGCGTAAAGAAATATGAATCAAAGTCTCAATGTCCCTAACCAAGCAAGACCATATCTATAAGTGGGTTGTGCGTGATATGGCAATTATTGAAGGTGTGTGTAGCATACAATCAGTGCTCGTGCAACATGAATCATCAATAATATGTGCAGTGTCCTAAGGATACTAGTCCAAGCACAACAATATCTAAGTAATAGAGTAAATGCGCAATTCTAAATATGATATAGAATATGCGACAGAAATAACATCTCTAGCCCAGACGCATAACGCCATGCGGGCGATTCCCCTGTAGATGTTAAATCTACTCACCAACGCTCCTGGCTAAGTGAAGCCTACCACCTGTTTTCCCTTGTCGTAGCGTCTGAAGTCCCCGCTTTCGAACCTAAAATTTCACAAACACATCACATAAGCAAATATCCTACATCGACGAAAGACATCGAAACGCAAGAATAACGCCCTGAAAATTGTACTGCGCACTTAGCGCATCTATCGTGCACGACATCGGCCAAAAACCCTAACTAGGGTCACTAAACTACAAAACACCAAGTCTAGACCCCGATCGTCCCGATCGCGCAACACAACACAGACAATTACGAGGAATAAAATAGATATAATTGTAGGGTTCCTAGGCACGCTAAGGAGGTCTCACAAGGCGCCAACCATGCCAATTTCAAAAAATCTAGGTGCCGAGAAACCCGACTACGGATCGTTGGCTAGAAATCTAGGCGACAAAATAAACTAGTTTACACTTAACTACAATAATACGGAAATACAACCTTTGTAGATCCGGTCCTCCACCTCCACGGCTCCGTGATGAAGTCCTCTCCGCTGTCCTCATGCAATCCCGGGCTCTAGCGTCGGCTTCATCGGAGAAGAAGCGGGCTAGGTCATCGACGACGATGCCGAAGATGATCTGCGTCGAGGCATCGCTAGATCATGCTCCAACTTCACCAAGTCAAGAAAACTTGTGAAGGAAACACACTCTACTACTTGGCAAGAGGTAGAGGATGAAGAAATTGGAAGTGGGTTCTCTTTAGATTTGGATTTCTCACTCATTTGCTCAATTCACCATTGATGAAGTGAAGCTTCTTCATCTTGAAGAAGAAGAAGATGATGAAGTTATGATAAGTTCTTTAAAATAGAAAAGAAAATGAATTCTTATCATAATTCCAACCATAGTTAGGTGTAGAGAATAGACTAAGGTTAGTGAATGGTTAGGTTAAGGAGATGAAGACAAAATGGTCAAAGTTGCATGAAGCTTCAAGAAACTTCATGAATTAAAGCAACCATTTTGTTTTCTTCTCTCTTTATTAATCCAAAATGAAATAGATAAATGAATGGATAAATAAATAAAAACCTAACCATATACTTAACCAAGGTTTAATTCTTTACACTTAACCAATTAAGCATGTATCATCAAACATGATACAATCAAGTGCACAAAAGTATATCGCATATACAATGCACACATCCGAGTGAGAAAATCCATCTTAAGTGAACCGATACTAGTTAATGCAAAGTAATATATCAAATATATAATTATGCATTAAATCATTAAATCAACACTTCATTTAATGATCCGGTTATATCGCATATAACCGACTAATATCAACAGTAACAACTCATCGAATCAACACTTGATCCGATAACTCGGCTATATCGCATATAACTGATCAATGTCACAAATCGCGAGAATCGAATACAGTATTACATACTGGTATCATTCTCGGTCCCGCACATATCTCATATGCGCTCCTATTTCGTTTCGCTTGAGCCAGGAAACCTCTGTGTAGGACTCTAAAGACTCGTCAATACGCCGGCAGCAGATGATGATCATATCAATCACCCACAAGCCGCAAGCGGTCTGCTAAACGTAACGGCCACCCGGGTATTGAGCGATCAGAAGATCGACGAGCAAGCCCGCTCACACTCCAGTGAATCCAACCAGTAACACTACCGTACAGTCCGGTCTGATCGTCTGATATGTCGCATATCTTGCCCAGGGGTGGTAAACGTCAGACCCCAATAGCTCGATAAGTCGTGTCGATATGAGGCTCATAACGGGTCGAGAAACTACTGGTAACACTTACCAGCAATTCTCTGATCAGCCCTGGCCAGGGACTTCCTGTTATAGCCAATCGAACACAGTGCAACATCAACTCCCTATACCGGGAGAGACGGATCCCCTCCTATCGCTCATTGCCTCCATGTGACTCGGGACTGTACCGAAAAACCACCGTTTTGCACGCCCTCTTGGACGTGGTAAGATGGAAATCAAAGCACAGTGGGAACCACACAAGACTCTATGACGATCTCGGGTCAACAGACTGCTCTGTACCAGTGTCACCAGAGAACTGCCATCTGACGTAAGGTATAATACCATCTGGGAGTTCTCGGTGAGTCCGTCCAGTGTACCCAGTCTCTACTGAGCACCCGTATATCATCTCTGATGTCAAACACCAATGGATATGGGATCATCCATCGCCCATCTGTATGGGTCGAGAAGGTACACGCTAGTCTACTCTGGTATATCGATGCCCCGTCTCGATACACCCACGACTAGGGACTTTGAAGGATATACTTATGGACTACCATGTCCCCACTAGTATGATCCGCATCATAGTCCAGGTAGTCAAGTACACATCCTAAGGGCTTTACCAACATGTAACAGAGAGACAATCAGTGTACACGTTAAGGTAAAGTACAACCAGATAGCATACTATCATGTCGAGCAAGAAAGTCCTCCCTATATATGTCCCAGCATCCACTACAATATACATCCTATGTATAGTAATGGCTTCTAGGGCATACATATAACTAACAATCTCCCACTTGCACTAGGGCCATCTGTAGCAGTGGTTGTAGTATCTCATACTCAACCATCCCATAAAAGTCTCTCTCTGGGAATAGGCCTTCGTGAGTGGATCCGCTGTGTTATCCTCTAAGTCTGCTCTCCTTGCCTCGATCAACCTGGAGATCAACCATCTCCATGATCAGGTGATACTGCCTTAGAATAAGTCTGGATCACTGATGGGACCGGCGTTCCTTGGCATAAGCCACAACTCCATTGTCTCACAATGGTAGGAACGTAGTTCATCTCATGAACCATTATACATCCAAACAGCCTCTTTGGTAGCATCTTAAGTAGCGATGTATCCTGCCTTTATCGTCTAGTATGTCACGGTATCTAGCTTGGAACTCTTCCAACATACCGTCCCTTTAGTGAGGGTAACGACAATGCCTGCGACTGACATTCAGTCGTCTTTATCACTCTGGAACACTTCCAGTGATCCTATATGGAGAATCAATGTGATAAGCGGAGATTGATCGAGCGTAGCATAGGAAACTTCTTCCCTATCAAGAGTATGTCATCCACGTACTCTACGAGGATCTCCACCATACTTCCTACTACCTTTTTGTTTATACAAGGTTCATCTACCATTTTGATGATGTCAAACTCTTTGACTAAGACATCAAAACAGACGTTCCAACTCCGCGATGCCTGCTTTATCCTATAAAGCATCTTGTTCACGTTTCCGCTGCTCCCACTGTTTACGAAGCCCTCTGGCTGTGTACTTATAGATGCCCTCTTCCAAAATATCATTTTAGAAGAGCTGTCAAGATACCCAACCACCAGATATCGTAGTCATGGTATGTAGCCGTGGCAAGTAGGATCTGGATGGACTTAAGCATAGCTACTTGAAAAAGGTTTCATCATAATCCACGCCTGGTAAATGATGCAAACTTTTAACAAGTCTAGCTTTGAAAGTCTTAACTTTTCCATGTACACCAAGTAATCTTCTCAAGATATACTTGCTCCTGATGGGGATTTAACCCTTCAGATATAGCAACTAAAGTCCATACTTTGTTGGTGTATAAGGATTCCATCTCAGATCGCTAAACATCCAGCCATTCTTACAGAGTCTTACTCCTGATGGCCAGCTCGAAACTAGTTGGGTCATCATCTCATGATGCAATCCTCGCTCCCACTGTCATAGAGAAACTGAAGTATCTCTCAGGTGGGTGAGGAACCCTACTAGATCGGCGGAGAGACTGAGGTTCGTTGGAATCTACTGAATCCTTTGGTTCTACCAAATCATCTGCTGTAGTTTGTATAGCTGGAACCTTTCCAGTTCTACATAACTGACCTTGCCTCGAGCTTGTCCGGATTTTTCTTTTAGACATAGGCCGGAAAACCCTAAATCTTAACTAGCTTAAGACATGGGCTCTTCCCATATCATATCAAATATGAAGTGGTAGGCAACTGATTTGATTTGAACCCTTTTCAATAGGTATGCAGCTTCTCAAGTGCATAACTCCCAAAAGGAAATAGGTAACTCAGTAGTACTCATCATAGAGCACACCTTATCATATAGGGTGTGATTGCTCCGCCCCGATATACCATCGTGCTATGGTGTATACGGAGGAGTAATGCTGAGAGAGAATCTCATTCTCCTTTAGAATAGTCCAGGAATTCCATGCACAAGTATTCTCCTCCCTGATCTCATCATAGGACATAATATTTATACCCGTATTTTGGTTCTCTACTTCTCGCTTATATTCTGTGAATATCTCAAAAGGTTCGGACTCATGTTTCAACAGGAACATATGACTGAATCTTGAGAGATTATCAGAGAATATAATGAAGTATAAAGAATCAGTCCTGGCATGTGTAGGCAGGGGACCTACATACATCAACATGTATCATCCCAAAAGTTCAACTAACTCTTTCTCTGTTTCCAATAAACAGAGCTAAGGTCATCTTATCTTTGTGACATGACTGGCGAGTTTCACAAGATGTAAATTCAAACTGATTTAAATATGCATCTATATGTAACTCTAGCTAGTCGGGTAACATTGATCTGACCTAGTCTACAATACCTCAAGAAGAATTCGTTCATTTCTGAACACTTCCTCTTGTGTGTGTTCCATATACTAAGAACTGTAGTTTGATTTAGAACATCAATGCTTTTAGATAACGTGCCTGAACCGATCAACTTTTGATATAGGAAATGTTCATCCATTAATACAAAATTTTATCATTTCTTTACTAATAAAGAGAGTGATATGATTTTGTATATCAGGTTCAGTATCTAATAACATTCGTTCAGAATCAATGTAATACAGGGTGACAGTGACCGACAGACTTGGCTGCAACACTTGCCCCGTTTTTTGCCTCATGAAACTTATCACCCGTTCTCAGTTATTCTACCCTTTTGTAGCCCTATGTAACAGATTACATATCTGGGATCCTGATCCGGTATCATATACCCAGGATTCAGAGGATACTGAGAAACAGTTCTGTGTAACGAACACACTCGAAGATGATGCATCAACATGCACTCTCTTCGTTTGGGCGGCACGGGAATTATGGTAATCCCCAATTTCCAGCTCTGTCTTATAATAATTATAAGGTGGAGCGGGACCAACGTTCCCCAGCTCAGTATAACAAGCGGGTTCGGTCAATAATCCGTTTTATTATCTTGATTAAGGCGTGACATGGTCGCTACCAGGAGAGAGAGAGAAGAAAACACTCAGCGTGCGCTCTTGCAAGAATAGATTGGTTATTATTTTATCTAATCAGGATGGCTCCCACTGCTTTTTATCAAATCTTCCTTCAAACCCTAAAAGGATAGACTAGCCGGGATTAATTACACACTACAAGTTCGCCAATCTTTCGGCCAGGCCAGTGTCGGTACTTTGAGGGAGGTGCCCCGTGCTTTCGCACGGACCTAATTAATGTAAACCTCGTTTTCCCAGAGGCATAACCCCGTTAACACCTTTCTAGACACCTACTTGATCGGCTAATTGTAATGTGTAAAACTCTCCCAGGAGTAACTCTTACTCGCAGCGGGTATCGGGATCCAACTATCTCATAGAAGGTATGCAATCTCATTGCAAATTTCAACACTTGAAATTCCCGATAATATTTTGCCCCGAACGATCTATGACCTTGACAAGGTCAACAAACCATAGACCCCAAGTCAAGTTCAACCCATCATTTCTTGATTGAATCAAACCCACCCGCACGACCCTTGACAAGGTCAACAAGGCCGCACGACTACCCTAACCCAATCCGCATCATATGCATAAGCAGATAAATTCTGGTTAGCTACCGCACACTGCGCCTTGACAAGGTCAACAAACGCAGCACGAATACTAAACAGGATTTATCTGAAATGACGGAGGGCTACGACAGGTTTTTCTGAAAACCTATTGCGTAATGAACTTGATATCGTTGTAGAATCAAATGATTTTGAAATGGAGTGTCTTTGAGGCTTTTCTAGTTTTGCTAAAGGAGTCACTCCCGGTGAAGGGATCGTCGGTCCTTTCCTCGTCGAATGAGGTGCGGGATATATCATATATATCACTGTGCAAAGCAAAAACAGTTAAAAGCAATCAAAAGTCAAACCGAGTGTGTAGCATCTGCCAGTTATTGCTAAAGGAGTCACTCCCGGTGAAGGGATCTCGGTCCTTTCCTCATCGAATAAGGTGCAGGATATATCATATATACCGCTGTGCAAAGCAAGAACTGTAGCTACCTGTTTTATTTTGAAATTCGATTCTACAACATCTTAGGTTTCTTTTAATTTCATTAATCATATTAATGAAGTCCCATCATTTAAAGTACCTAAACATCACAGATAAATACGACGTACACTTATGCCATCCGCATTCGCCTCGATGTCCCCTCGTGCACCGTTAGGTTAGGTAACTAACGGCAGAGCGGGGCAGGGCTAGCACGGGTGTAAAACATAAGTAACGCCTATATAATATATCATATATACTATATATTGTATCTATCACAGAAGATCACATGATCACGCAGCAGAAGAAACATATGAAATATTGGATATACTAGGACGTCCGTGTTTTCAATACGAGCCAGTATAAAACACGGATTCCACGGTCGTGATGAATAGCCAAACCCACACCCCTAGACCCCTACGAGAGCGGCAAGTAACCCTACCAATTCTAGAGTTAGGAGACCCGGACTCGACTCCTCGAGTTGGTCTCCCACTGGACTCCAGAACCCGGTTACTTGTGCCCTCCTCCTTGGGTCTATCCTAGTGCAGAAAAGTAAATAATATACATCAACGGTGACAACTTCCGCAACCTGGAAGTGCCCCAATAAAAGAATATTACATACAAGTTTTTACATGAATGAAAATGAAAAACACTCATCTCAAATAAAAACCCCCCGGCTATTCGAACACGACGATCCAATATAACATATCCAGCAACACATAACATCACATGTCATCAACGTAAGTAAATATACGCATCCCAATTGTCGTTGACATATAGCAACGAAACCGGCGATATCACATATTACACTTACGGTCACAGAAAAGAAAGTGTAAAACTACAACAGTTGGAATCCGCAACCTCCTCAGACATCGCATGCCTGACCAAATGAATTTCTTAGACATCGCATGCCTAACAATTATAAACACCGCATTTTAGTCTCAAAATCGAAAACTCTTTTCAATATCAAGTCGGGTAATTCAACAAGATTCCCGAAAAACTGATCGAATGCTCGTCGCAAACTTCAGTAGACGGCCGCACCCCCGATGCCGTCGACGAAGTGCACCAAGGCGGAACACCGCCACCGCGAGCACCCGAACGGATGCTTTCGGCGACGGGGTTCTCCTACAGTCACTTGGTCGGGGCTATGGAGTGAGGCTTTCTATTAAGGTTACCCGGCGAGTATCCGCGTACGCTACGTGATTGCAACGGACTTTTGATCACATCAAAATTCCGTGGCAACCGATCAAGTGAGACTAAATTGCTATGTTTATAACATTCATTCAGTTATCTCATAACTACTTATGAATTCCAATTATTGTATCCCATTCCAGATAAATAGAAAATGTTAAACTTTCCGATCGAACAATCGAACACCCAAGTTTTCCCGATACAGCTCAACACATGAAATAAGTCTAACAACATTCAGTTCGTGCCTCAGTACCAACGGTCCAGCCGTAGAAGGGTCAAGCCAACGCCTCACATGTGGCATGCCGTACTGCCCCAAACCCGAAGGTTCAAAGCGCAGTTCAAGACGGTCACATAATCGAGTTAAGGTTTGTTGTCTTCTAGAGGGTCCATTGCGTTACTTGCACTACTTAGAACGTCGTTAAACTACGGAAAAATCCAACACTTGGAAATTTCCCGACAGGGGAAAAATTGGGTATTTTAATCCGGTCGAACCTTTTTAACATATTCTAAAATTTATCCGGAAAGCTACACAGACAAAATTTGATACTTCGATTGAAACACCGAATCCCCAAAACAACCCCAGAAAATTCAACTCTTGAATAAATATTAAAAATTCCCAAGAAAACCAGAACAGAAAACTGAGAATTACTGTGAAAATATAAATACACAAAACGACAAAGAGGACGCGGAACCGCCGCACGAGACATGCTCGTGCCGCGGATCCGCGGCTCATTGATGGAATTACTCCATCGAAATTCACAGTAACTCTTATATTAGCCTGCTGATTTTTCTGAATATTTTTAATTCACAAAAAACCCTGTTTTTGAAAAAAGTCCAGAGAGCATTTTTGGGGTTGGGGTTTCGGGTCGTTCGGACTTCAAACTCCGTCTGGACTTCGCCTAAGGCTCTAGCTAGGCTCTGATACCACTGTAGGGTTCCTAGGCATGCTAAGGAGGTCTCACAAGGCATCAACCATGCCAATTTCAAAAAATCTAGGTGCCGAGAAACCCGACTACGGATCGTTGGCTAGAAATCTAGGCGACAAAACAAACTAGTTAACACTTAACTACAAGAATACGGAAATACAACCTTTGTAGATCCGGTCCTCCACCTCCACGGCTCCATGATGAAGTCCTCTCCGCTGTCCTCATGCAATCCCGGGCTCTAGCGTCGGCTTCATCGGAGAAGAAGCGGGCTAGGTCATCGACGACGATGCCGAAGATGATCTACGTCGAGGCATCGCTAGATCAAGCTCCAACTTCACCAAGTCAAGAAAACTTGTGAAGGAAACACACTCTACTACTTGGCAAGAGGTAGAGGATGAAGAAATAGGAAGTGGGTTCTCTTTAGATTTGGATTTCTCACTCATTTGCTCAATTCACCATTGATGAAGTGAAGCTTCTTCATCTTGAAGAAGAAGAAGATGATGAAGTTATGATAAGTTCTTTAAAATAGAAAAGAAAATGAATTCTTATCATAATTCCAACCATAGTTAGGTGTAGAGAATAGACTAAGGTTAGTGAATGGTTAGGTTAAGGAGATGAAGACAAAATGGTCAAAGTTGCATGAAGCTTCAAGAAACTTCATGAATTAAAGCAACCATTTTGTTTTCTTCTCTCTTTATTAATCCAAAATGAAATAGATAAATGAATGGATAAATAAATAAAAACCTAACCATATACTTAACCAAGGTTTAATTCTTTACACTTAACCAATTAAGCATGTATCATCAAACATGATACAATCAAGTGCACAAAAGTATATCGCATATACAATGCGCACATCCGAGTGAGAAAATCCATCTTAAGTGAACCGATACTAGTTAATGCAAAGTAATATATCAAATATATAATTATGCATTAAATCATTAAATCAACACTTGATTTAATGATCCGTTCATATCGCATATAACCGACTAATATCAACAGTAACAACTGATCGAATCAACACTTGATCCGATAACTCGGCTATATCGCATATAACCGATCAATGTCACAAATCGAGAGAATCGAATACAGTATCACATACTGGTATCATTCTCGGTCCCGCACATATCTCATATGCGCTCCTATTTCGATTCGCTTGAGCCAGGAAACCTCTGTGTAGGACTCTAAAGACTCGTCAATACGCCGGCAGCAGATGATGATCATATCAATCACCCACAAGCCGCAAGCGGTCTGCTAAACGTAACGGCCACCCGGGTATTGAGCGATCAGAAGATCGACGAGCAAGCCCGCTCACACTCCAGTGAATCCAACCAGTAACACTACCGTACAGTCCGGTCTGATCGTCTGATATGTCGCATATCTTGCCTAGGGGTGGTAAACGTCAGACCCCAATAGCTCGATAAGTCGTGTCGATATGAGGCTCATAACGGGTCGAGAAACTACTGGTAACACTTACCAGCAATTCTCTGATCAGCCCTGGCCAGGGACTTCCTGTTATAGCCAATCGAACACAGTGCAACATCAACTCCCTATACCGGGAGAGACGAATCCCCTCCTATCGCTCATTGCCTCCATGTGACTCGGGACTGTACCGAAAAACCACCGTTTTGCACGCCCTCTTGGACGTGGTAAGATGGAAATCAAAGCACAGTGGGAACCACACAAGACTCTATGACGATCTCGGGTCAACAGACTACTCTGTACCAGTGTCACCAGAGAACTGCCATCTGACGTAAGGTATAATACCATCTGGGAGTTCTCGGCGAGTCCGTCCAGTGTACCCAGTCTCTACTGAGCACCCGTATATCATCTCTGATGTCAAACACCAATGGATATGGGATCATCCATCGCCCATCTGTATGGGTCGAGAAGGTACACGCTAGTCTACTCTGGTATATCGATGCCCCGTCTCGATACACCCACGACTAGGGACTTTGAAGGATGTACTTATGGACTACCATGTCCCCACTAGTATGATCCACATCATGGTCCAGGTAGTCAAGTACACATCCTAAGGGCTTTACCAACATGTAACAGAGAGACAATCAGTGTACACGTTAAGGTAAAGTACAACCAGATAGCATACTATCATGTCGAGCAAGAAAGTCCTCCCTATATATGTCCCAGCATCCACTACAATATACATCCTATGTATAGTAATGGCCTCTAGGGCATACATATAACTAACAATAATCTCGCAACGACCAATCGAACCCACGTCGGAAAAACCCCGAAACCTAGAAAACAACTTATCGCAATATTTCGCACTAGTTTCAAGCTAACGCATATCTAGCGATTACAAACACCTTAAAATAGCTTAACTAAGCTATCTAAACCATTTCTATATTTTTAACACTTGCTAATTAAATTTTAGCAAAAATCTAGTAATCAAAATTGCATAATTAAACAAAGTATTCATTAGCAATAATTATCATTTTCTACTAAGTCAAGCTTTTCCTAATCACAAATTAACACTTCAATAAAACATTAAACACATAAATCAAGTTTTACCCTAACTAGATTATCATAAAAAATCAAGTCTTGAATTTCATACATGAAATTAAAAGCTTAAATAAACAATTAATATGCTAATTAGAAATTTAGAAACAACAAAAAGGATTAGGGTTAGGGTTTTATACCTCCACAAAAGATCAAAACCAAGAAACCAAACTCATCATCTTTTCCTCAAAAATGATGTTTTGAATGAAGATCCAAGCTACTTTTGTGAAGAAGAATGAAGGAAAATGAATATATTTGAATTTTTGTGATTTTATTTGGATTTTTCATGATTTATTTTGATGCAAAATGAGTTGAAAAGGGGTGGAAATGATGGAGGGAAGCATGGGGAAGGGAAGGGCCGGCCAAGAGGGTGAGGGGGTATTTTTGTGAAGAAATTGCTAGGAAAAAGAGTAATAAATGCTAAATGCCACCTTTTACACCTTTTCTTTTCTTTTTAAAAATAAATCCTTTTGCACTCCAAAAATATCTAGATATTTAAAAAGAAGTTTCCAAAATATTCTAGTGACAAAAATAAATTTATTCTCAAGAGAAGAAATTTCCCGATTTACATGCACAAAATACCGCTTAAAATAATATTTTATTTGGGAAAAATTCTAACTGAACCAAAACCTCCCAAATACCCCTAAAGTTCGCGCACAAGCTTTATTTTAGCTAAAAAAGGTGCCGGTAAGTTTCTACGGACGTTTGATCGAAATCAGGTTAAAACGGAAAATACCGACAATTTGGCCCAAAAACGGAAAAATTCGCAAAACGATTTCTGAAACGTTACAATCTTCCCCCCTTAAAGAAATTCGGTCCCCAAATTAAAATTTTCACTAAGCATGCCTTCAAAGAGAAGATTAAAAAACTCCCAAATCTCGCTCGCAGCCTCCCAAGTGATCATCTCACTATACGGCTACGTCCAGGAAACTCTCCACAGATAGCAAGACCCTTGACCGAAGTTTCTCCACCTGCCTGGCCATTAACACCAATGGCTGCTGGTGAGCGAAAAGATCGCGTCAAAGCAAATGGTCTAATGCTGAATCATGTGAAAAAAATCATAAAGGTAATTGCAAAGTATCAACACAAAGAATGCGGGGTGAAAACTCAATAATCTGGGCGGAAGTGCCAAATTAAAGGCAACGAACTAACTCGCTTAAAGGATCTCAAAAGGACCTACAATACTGGGATAAGATTCCCAAAACTCCACACGTCATTTATCGGAAAATCCATAGGAATACATGATCTCCCACTGCGAACTCAGGCCTGCGACCACCCTGGTCGGCATAAGATCTCTGTCCACACAGGACTGTCATCATCCTGACCTGAACAACTGGATCATCTCCGAAGTCTCTAGACTAGCTGGGGTCCAAAAATCCTACTACGCAGAGTCAGAAAAACAGACTAGACATCGACACCACCTAACAAACAAAATTTAAAGGTTGCTGTTCAGTTGATAAAACTGCACATTTGTTATTACATTTTTCCTACCATTTTCATATTAAAAAAGGACTTTATTATAATATATCATACATATGAGGGTTTATGTATAAAAATACTATTTTCCATGTGTTGATATATTATAATTAGCATTTGGTAGGAAAATGTATGCAAATAATTTCATTGACCTAATACTAGTAGAACTAAGTCTACTAAATATTATTTAAGTTATTGTGCAGAATTTTTCCAAGACTAAAATCAAAGAAATCAAGTTGTTAAAGAAAACTTGCCTAATTAAGAAAGCAAAACTTGGAGACCAAGTCTGGCAGCAACTACGAGAAGATTTCAAAGATACAAAGGTTCCAGAGAAGTCCACATGTCACATAGAGAAAACACCAGAAGTTTAATCAAGGGCCCTGATTAGAAGGCCGCGGATCCGCGGCCATACCCTAACTTGGGTCGCGGATCCGCGGCATGATGGTGGAGTTAGGGGTTCAGAAATTTTAGGGTGAATATTTGCTGTTAAACTTCCATATTTGGAAGCAAAGGTTCTGGCTTTGGACTATAAAAAAGGACCGAGAGCATCTTGGAAAATTCATCAAGCCGACGAGATCACGAAGTCCAAGACGGCTCACGCATCCAGGCTGATCATCAACTGTTCGTCTACCTCCTTAGAAGAGATCGAGAAGCAACTAGAAATTGTAATCATTTTCTAAGGATTCAAGTGTAATGAATATTGTTGATTAATAAAGGTAGCTTTCTTTTTCTTATTCTATTTCTTCGTAGTTTAATTATGCAATTTCTCTCCATCTCTTTTTCTCCCAACATGCGTGAGTAATTCTCCGCTTGTTAGGGTTCGTAGGATTTGGGTAGGCTAATGGATGATGAACATCCCTAAATCCTTTTTAAGTCCTATAAAGTTTATGAACTTTATCAAAAAGAATCATTAACATGCTAATCGGGCGCGCTAACAATTCTTTGTTAGTTCCGACCGCGATTAGAGATTAGATTAATGATTGTTTTGGTAAAGGCTAGATATGAACGGAGTTCCGTGTCGAGATAGGGGTTAAGAGTGGGATTCCTTTTCCCTCCAGAAACCCTAATCTACACGCATCATCGTCGTTCTAGTTTTAAATCTATTAAAGGATAAAAAGAGTAACTTTTAATTAATCATACATAACTACTAAATCCTAACGAACCCTACAAGCCCTCTTCTTATATAAACTTACATCCCTAAAATAATCTAGATCTATATTTTGCATCCGTGTTTAAACGTAGATCAAGATCCTACAACCATTCTTCAATATTCTTTATCCCTCCTCTCTCTTTCAACACATCTAAAGTAAGATTAAAATATTCAACGTTTCCCTGAGGACGACCCGTACTCACCTCGGTCTAGCTACGCGCGACACCGTTCTGATTGCGGTTAACTACAAAAACACTCTTTCGAACCAATCAAATGGCGCCGTTGCCGGGGATACGTGCGTAATTTTTTATTCTTACTATTTGTGTTGAATTCTTAGACGATTCATATCATTATTAAAACAAAACTGCAAATTGCATATTTAACAATTTGTGTGTGAATTTTGCGAGGGAAGCTGGAGTCATGGACTTGAGGAAACAGGAGATCTAGGGTTCCAAACTCCTCTGGTATCTTTCTCAACTCTTTCTCTCTCCTCTCAAATCCAATAAAATCTATTTTCTGCAGGATTCTTTGCAAAATAGCGTAGCTCAAAAATCTTTTTGCAAAAGTTTTGTGATTGGTTTTGTTTTGCATATTTTAATACGGACTTTAAGGGGCAAAGACCAAATCAAGATTAGGTGGGGATTTCATCACCCTTCCTAAGCCCCACAAATCACAAACCGAGCATCTAGATCCACCCTTCATTAATTTAAAAAATATCTAGACCAGACTCTAAGGACTGTCGCGCTCAATAAGGACAGAGGAAGGTCGTGGGTAATCTATCGTTTATCCGCATTACTTTTGTAGTGCCTAGGCAAGTGTGTCAAAGGCTAGTAGTTTTTAATTAGGCCCACTATTGTGGTTCCTTCCCACTTACCTGGCACTTATCTGGCTACAAGGGTAGTACGGATGCGGTAGAGGATTGATCCTGCGGCTTGTCCTTTGGAAGTCTAGGAGCGGTCTAGAGACTCGACCTAGCGACCTTAGTTCTAGGGTTGCTTGTGCATCTTAGGGAGATTTGTCTTGAGTCCCACTTTTTCAAAACAAGCCAATTTTAAATCACACACACGCTGCCACTTGCACTAAACCCGCTTAGTGCATGCTCGGCTGGACACGGGATCCTAGTGCCCGTCTTTTCCGCGTTCCTGCTATCGACGCCAAAGTCAGTACTTCTTCATCCTCTTTTCCCCCACCACACACCACGACCGAGATGGACGGCACTCCATTAGATTATAACACCACGCTGCCACAGCCCGTAGGTGCGCAGAATCCACCGCGCATCTCTCTCCAAGAGAGATGCTATCCTATCTGTGGTCCTCTTCCCACTTGTCTATCTCTTCCACCACCAAACGGGGATAATTTCGAAATTAAACCCCACTACATCAATCTGTTGCCCAAATTTCACGAGCTTGAATCGGAAGACGCGTACGTTTTCATCACCAAATTCGAGAACGTATGCGCAATGATGGGTACTTCACAATTGACTTTAGATGCTATGCGCTTACGTCTTCTCCCATTCACACTGTGCGACTTGGCAGAAAAATGGATTTACAATACTGTCGCACACTCTATCACTAATTGGGATGAATTCGTCATAGCATTTCTTAAGAAGTTTTACCCAAACCATAAGACTGCCCGTGTTAGAAGCGAGATCAACCAGTTCACCCAGCTTCCCAATGAAACATTTTGGAAGTGCTTTGAACGTTTCAAAGATCTGCTTGTCCAATGTCCTCATCATGGAATCAATAGATGGGATTTATGTCGGATTATATATGAGGGCATTAATCCAGCGACAAAGCAGATGCTTGAAACAATGTGTCAATGCAATTTCATGTCTAAAGATGACGGTGAAGCTTGGAAGTATCTGGAAGACCTCGCTGAACACACTTTGCAATGGGAAAGCGTAAGACCACCTTCATCTAGGGGAGGTGTTCACCAGCTCGATGTTTCTATCGCAGTAAAAGCCGAAATGGCAGCGATACAGAAGAAACTCGACGCTATTGAGAACAGATTCTCATCATTCTCCCTAAATCAGGTCACGCTTCCTAAGACCATCTGTGGTTGCTGTTCGGATCCTTCGCACTTAACGGAAGAATGTCCTATGAATGCACCGTTTCAAGGTCACGAGCAAACTAATGCCGCTTTTCAGCAGCGACCTAGAAACGACCCTTATTCTTCCACGTACAATCAAGGATGGAGGAATCATCCTAACTTTGCTTGGAATCAAAACCAACAAAGCAATTATCAAAGACCTCCTCCACAGCAACCACAACCACAGAATCAGCCCCCCTTTCAGTCACAGAATTTCCAAAATCCGGCCAACATTTCTACACCACAAGTGGCCGGTACTGACAACTCACTTGTACAAACTTTGGATATGTTCATGAAACAATCCATACAATTGTCGGCTGAGATGAAGTCTTCTATTGATACCATAACGAAAAACTCCGCCTCCCATGGTGAGAGTATTAAATCAATAGAAAACCAAATCACACAGTTAAACGCCGCAATGAGTGCGAGAGAAAAAAGGAAACTCCCATCTCAACCCATACCCAATCCTGGCCACTCACAAAATTATAATGTGAGTGCTGTTACCATGTTGAGATCGGGAAAAGTGCTGAATAACCGAGTGGGTGAGCAATGTGATGATAGTGACACCAATGATACCCCAGCATCTTCTTCTTCCCCTAATTCGTCTAATCTCCCACCTTCACTCGAGCCTATTCTCCGTTTTCGCCAAGGCTCGAACATTTCGCCGAATCTATCTAAGTCGATTCCCACTCCAATTTTGGGATCGAATCTGTCCCCACAGTCTTCTCCACAAACGTTGGACCCAAAACTTATTGATCAAGCACCTTATCCAAACAGGTTAAGGGGCAACAGACCAAGTCCACAAATGGAGAAGATTGTGGAAATTTTTAAGCAAGTTAACATAAACATTCCTCTCCTAGATGCTATTCAACAAGTTCCGTCATATGAAAAATCTTAAAGGACTTGTGCACTAGGAATAGAAAAGTTCAAGTACCTAAAAAAGTTTTCCTTGCGAGTAATGTGAGCACTGCTTTTACACAACAACTACCCAAGAAACGAAAGGACCCCGGAAGTCCTACAATTTCCATTTCCATTGGGGGTAAAAATAACAATCGTGCTCTACTCGATCTAGGTGCTAGTGTTAACTTGCTTCCGTATTCTGTTTATGAGCAATTAGGGATCGGAGAGTTAAAGCCGGTGCATTGCACTCTTCAGATGGCCGATCGATCTATCACCCAACCTAGGGGTGAGCTAGAGGATGTGTTAATCAAATTCGGGGAATTCATATTTCCTGTGGACTTTATTGTTATTGATACACAACCTGTGGCAAACCCACGCAATCAAATCCCGGTGATACTCGGTCGACCCTTTTTGGCCACTTCCAACGCAGTAATCAATTGTAGAAACGACTCTATGACCCTATCCTTTGGAAAGAAGTCAATTGAGCTTAACATTTACAAGTTGGGAAGTGAACCCTCTGAACCCTATGCTCATGTGTGTTCTGTCGAATTAATGGATGTCGACAACAGCGAATATGATCAACCTCATAATTCTGACTCTTTTCATATGTTGTTGCTTGACACGGACTCTTCCACCGAGTTGTCTGGGTCAACATCTAACGCTGATAAGGAACTTTTCATAGAGTCTGACGATCACCCCATTTTTTCTGATGACATTATTTTTCGGGGTATCGATGAAAGCTTTGAGGAAATTTTCGCTGATGAATTCGCATTTTTACAAGACACGGGTGTTGAGATGAATCAACTCCAAGATGAAGAAATTGGACCTCCACCCCTTCTTTTGGACAATCATGATAATGCGAGTAATCTATCATCACTATCACCGTGTCGTCTCTCCAAATTGAGACGCAATCCTTTTCCATCACACCTCTTATCACCTCCCCACTTCTTCACGTCAAAAGGTGACATGTTCTTCCACCAACCTTGGTACTTCATCGATAAAATTTTTGAATGGTTGGTGTTGACTTTTGGTCTTTGTAAGGCTTTACTTTGACCACTAACTTTAACCCCCCCCCAATGATTTTAATTGCCTAATACTATTTTACTCAAGTTGGGGGGATATTTTAGCTCTTGTAATGAATTTTTATAAGATTGTGAGCCAAGAAATAAGTTTGGGGGAGGATTTTCACTTTCATATATTCTTGCCCCCATTAATAATTTCCTCCCAAGTTTACAGGTTTTTGAGTTTAACAGATGACATCAGTGAGGACACTGTTGTAAACAGGTTTGGGGGAGGTTTGTGCTTATTTACACATCAATTTGCATCATACTTTGCATAAGCACAACATTTTCAAAAATTTCAAAAATTTTCTTTTATAACAAAAGAGTAGAAAGTGAAAAATTACATCCAAAAGATAGGAATAGTTTAAGAAAACCAAGAAAATTAGAAGTTTTCTTAAACGAACTATTAATAAGTTGTTATGAGCTGTTGTCCTAAGGGTTAGTAAGATGAAGGAAGTCACTAATCTGAGGATAAAAATAAGTCTGAAAAATAGTTTCTATTCTGGAAGCCAAACATTTGAACGTTGATACCCTACTATATGCACTTACACACGTCTTGAAACTCGGGATAGTAGAGAATACCTTGAAATGCTCTTGTCTAAAAGCCAAAATATGAAGGAAATGAAAAAAATGAAGAAAATATAAAAATGGTGAAAAGAAAAATGAACACGGGGTTTGTTATCGCTAAGGCAGCAATAAAAAAATATAGCGAGGGTGTCTCTTCACCTAGTGTCCTAAGGCCAACTGGTCTGGGAGTCACTGCTAACCCTTAGGTGGTGCAAGACGAGGAAAATATTATCACCGAATCAGCAAGCACATGAGTAATCGGTCGGTTAGTACCTCAAGAAGTATTAACGGTCGCATGAAAAGGTGTGAGCAAATCTAAATATTCATCAAATTAAAAAGTACTGAGGTATATGGACAAGAGTATGATAGCTTGAATTGAATTCTCCGAGTGTAGGGATGTCCATTACACACACGTTGGGGTATATATCAATGTTTGGACGAAAGGTAGGAATGAAGAATAAAGACGATGTTTTATTGAGGGATAATGTGATTTCTAACATCTTTTCATAACTATTAAGATAGGGCTCATAACAACTGAAAAGCTAGTGTAGTTGGAAACCCTTATTTTCAAAGTCTTTCTTTTATGGTTCTTATCTTTATATGTAAATTTCACCATCTATCTTTTGTTATTGGATTTTGTGGGTGTAATCCGCTGAAAACCCTCAGGAGACAACACACCTCCTACTAGGGACACCTAGAGGTTTAACGGCTTGTTGCACGTGCTCAGTGCAATCGTGTCTACCTACGAAAGTGTGCTTAGTTTTCTCCTTTCTTTTTCTCCTCTTGAATAAACTAGTTTGCTCGGGACGATCAAAGATAAGTTTGGGGGTATTTGTTCAGTTGATGAAACTGCACATTTGTTATTACATTTTTCCTACCATTTTCATATTAAAAAAGGACTTTATTATAATATATCATACATATGAGGGTTTATATGTAAAAATACTATTTTCCATGTGTTGATATATTATAATTAGCATTTGGTAGGAAAATGTATGCAAATAATTTCATTGACCTAATCCTAGTAGAACTAAGTCTACTAAATATTATTTAAGTTGTTGTGCAGAATTTTTCCAAGACTAAAATCAAGGAAATCAAGTTGTTAAAGAAAACTTGCCTAATTAAGAAAGCAAAACTTGGAGACCAAGTCTGGCAGCAACTATGAGAAGATTTCAAAGATACAAAGGTTCCAGAGAAGTCCACATGTCACATAGAGAAAACACCATAAGTTTGATCAAGGGCCCTGATTAGAAGGCCGCGGATCCGCGGCCATACCCTACCTTGGGCCGCGGATCCACGGCATGATGGTGGAATTAGGGGTTCAGAAATTTTAGGGTGAATATTTGCTGTTAAACTTCCATATTTGGAAGCAAAGGTTCTGGCTTTGGACTATAAAAAGGGACCGAGAGCCTCTTGGAAAATTCATCAAGCCGACGAGATCACGAAGTCCAAGACGGCTCACGCATCCAGGCTGATCATCAACTGTTCGTCTACCTCCTTAGAAGAGATCGAGAAGCAAGTAGAAATTGTAATTATTTTCTAAGGATTCAAGTGTAATGAATATTGTTGATTAATAAAGGTAGCTTTCTTTTTCTTATTCTATTTCTTCGTAGTTTAATTATGCAATTTCTCTCCATCTCTTTTTCTCCCAACATTCGCGAGTAATTCTCCGCTTGTTAGGGTTTGTAGGATTAGGGTAGGCTAATAGATGATGAACACCCCTAAACCCTTTTTAAGTCCTATAAAGTTTATGAACTTTATCAAAAGAATCATTAACATCCTAATCGGGCGCGCTAACAATTCTTTGTTAGTTCCGACCGCGATTAGAGATTAGATTAATGATTGTTTTGGTAAAAGCTAGATATGAACGGAGTTCCGTGTCGAGATAGGGGTTAAGAGTGGGATTCCTTTTCCCTCCAAAAACCCTAATCTACACGCATCACCGTCGTTCTAGTTTTAAATCTATTAAAGGATAAAAAGAGAAATTTTAATTAATCATCCATAACTACTAAATCCTAACGAACCCTACAAGTCCTCTTCTTATATAAACTTACATCCCTAAAATAATCTTGATCTATATTTTGCATCCATGTTAAAACCTAGATCTAGATCCTACAACCATTCTTCAATATTCTTTATCCCTCCTCTCTCTTTCAACACATCTAAAGTAAGATTAAAATATTCAACATTTCCCTGAGGACGACCCGTACTCACCTCGGTCTAACTACGCGCGACACCGTTCTGATTACGGTTAACTACAAAAACATTCTTTCGAACCAATCAGTTGCCAATTGGAATGTCTCCTGATAACAGCTATCGAAGGATAGTCCTAACAATGACAAGTGATGATCCCAACTGCCGACAACAATTAGTACGTATGCATGAGTATAACCTCTAGAGTCGGTATAGCCCGCTCTCACAAAACCATCATCCTGCGGATGGAAATACGAAGCTAAAGCTGTTAGTTATGTATATGCCCTAGAAGCCATTGTTGTACATATGATGTATATTATGATGGATGCTTGGATATATACAGAGAGGACTTTCTTGCTCGTCATGATAGTATGCTATTTGGTTTCACTTTATCTTAACATGTTGACTTGTATTGGTTTACTGTATTACTCTCACATGTTGATAAAGCCCTTAGGATCTGTACTCGACTACTGGGACTATGATGAGATCATACTAGTGGGGCCGTAGTAGTCGATGAGTACATCCTATAACTGTTCCTAGTCGAGGGTATATAGAGACAGGGCATCGATACACCAGAGTAGACTAGCGTATACGCATCTTGACCCATATGATGGGTGATGGATGATCCCATATCCATCGGTGTTTGACATCAGAGATGGTGTACGGGTGCTCAGTGGAGACTGGGTAAACTGGACGGACTCGCCGAGAACTCCCAGATGGTGATATACCACACGTCAGATAGCAGTTCTCCGGTGACACTGGTACAGGGTAGTCTGTAGACCCGAGATCGTCATAGAGTCTTGTGTGATTCCTACTGTGCTTTGATTTCCACCTTACCACATCCAAGAGGGCGTGCAAAACGATGGCTTTTGGGTACAGTCCCGAATCACATGGAGGCAATGAGCGATAGGAGGGGATTCATCCCTCCCGGTATAGGGAGTTGATGTTGTGCCGTGTTCGATTGGCTATAACTGGAAGTCCCTGGCCAGGGCTGATATAGAGATTTACTGGTAAGTGTTACTAGTAGTTTCTCGACCTATTATGAGCCTCACATCGACACGACTTATCGGTTACTAGGGTCTGACGTATACCACCCTTAGACTTGATATGTGACATATCAGACGAACAGACCGGACTGTACGGGAGTGTTACTGATTGGATTCACAGGAGAACGGACAAGCTAGCTTGTTGATCTTCTGATCGCTCAATACCTGGGTGGCTGTTACGTTTAGCTGACCGCTTGCAGCTTGTGGGTGTTTGATATGATCATCACCTGCTACCGGCGTATTGACGATTCTTTAGAGTCCTACACAGAGGTTTCTTGGCTCAGGCAAAACGGAGTAGAGGCACATATGTGATATGTGCAGGACCGAGGATAATGCGATATGAGATACCGTATTATATTCTCACGATATTTAGATATGAACCGGGACATCAAATCAAGTGTTGATTCGATGAATCGGTACATGATATATTAGTCGGTTATATTCGATATAGCCGGATCGTCGGATCAAGTGTTGATTCGATGATTTAATGTATAATGATATATATGATATATTGTATTACATTATCTAATATTGGCTCACTTTATTATTTCATTTTCTCACCGGATTAATACATTGATATATATGCGATATATGTTAATTGTATTATTTTCTTTTGTTGCAAATATATAATATATATATATGTGATATATATTATTGTGACATGATATGATTTATTATGAAACATGTTTAGGGATGATAAAAAGGGATTAGGGTTTGATTAGGATTAGCTCTTTCTTGCACTTTCTAGAAAGATTCTCTTTTGTCAAGTATAAGATATTATGGTTGATATTATCTTATGACACATTATCTAACCTAACCAAACCCTAGCTCTAGTTTATTCTCTACAAAGGTTAAGCCTCTCATCCTTGACCATGGTTCCATAATCAATCATATATTCTTATCTACTATTCATCACAAAAGGATTATCTTTTTCATTCATCATCTTCTTCTCTCTTAGCTTTGTGAAAGCTTGCTAGTGATTTCCTTTTGTGATGAGTTCTTGTGAGAAAATGATATAAAAAGAAAGCATAAATACTACTCCATCATCCTCATCTAATCTAGCCTATTAGATTAGGGTGTTCACCTCATTAGAGTGAGAAAGCTTGGGTTATAGCAACTTCGACGTAGATCATCGGAGAAGCGGAACACTACAAGCTAGCATAGATCGTTCGAGTCGTGGAGCCTCTTGAGTCCGGGAGATCATGGATCGCGGCGAAGGGACTTCTACTCGAAGCTTGTGAAGCGAAGGAGCGGACTACAAAGGTTGTAATCCCTCACACTTAGTATTAAAGATGTTATCTTGCATGTTAAACCCTAATAATCTAGCAAAGATCCCGTCTTTGGGTTGTTCGGCACATCTAAAATTTTATTCGGGCATGTTTGATGCTTTATGAATCTTCACAAGAGTGCCTAGGAACCCTACAGTGGTATCAGAGCCTAGCTAGAGTATTAGGCGACGTGTTTACGAAGTTAAAACTCCGATCGAACCCGAACCGACGAAAATGAACCCCTCTCTGGATATTTTTCAAAAATGCGATTTTTTCTGAATTAAAAATACCTGAAAAATACATCAGACAAAAATAAGAATAACAGTGAAATACGAGGAATTGATCCGTACAAACGACCGCGGAATCGCGGCCGTACCCTGCTTGGGCCGCGGTTCCGCGGCAGTACTGCATGATGTGACAATTTTTATTTCACAGTAATTTTTGTTTTTGATTCTTATACAGTTTCTGGTATTTTTATTTTGACTCAAGGGTTGAGTGTTCTGGGGTTTATTTTGTAATCGTAGATTCGATCGGAAAATTTAAATTCATTTTTATTTCCGGATATTTAGAAATTGTTAAAATGTTCGAACGGATATCATTAACTCACTTTTTCCCGACACGAAAAATTTTCAAGTGTTGAATCTTTTCTCGAGTTTAAATCTTTCGGAAATGCGTGCAAGTTTTGTGGTGGACCCTCTAGAAGACAACAAACCTTAACTCGATTATGTGACCGTCTTGAACTGCCTTTTGAACCTTCGGGTTTGAGGCAGTACGGCGTGCCACATGTGAGGCGTTGGCTTGACCCTTCTACGGCTGGACCGCTACTACTGTGACACATTCCGGATTATTTGAACTCCGCTCAAGTGTTGAGAAATTTAGGAAATTTTGGGTATTTGATTATCTGTTCGGAAAGTTTAATACTGTCTATTTATCTGGAATATGATACAATATGTGGAATTCATTGTGTTAGGCATGAAATGCGAAGTATGTGATATTTCGGATTTACGATGTCTAAAGTGATTGTGGATTCCAAATATTGTAGTTTTAAAATTTCTTTTCTTTGACCGTAAGTGTAGTATGTAGTTGTATTGCCGGTTTTCGTTGCTATACGACAACGACGATCGGTGTATGCATACTTACTTACGTTGATGATATGTGATATTATGTGTAGCTGTGATATGTTATATTGGATCGTCGTGTTCTGAATAGCCGGGGGTTTTATGTGAGATGAGGATTTTTATTTTCATTCATGTAATATTCTTTTATTGGGGCACTTCCGGGATGAGGTTGATGTCACCCTTGTATATTATTTACTTTTCCGCATTAGGTAGACCTAAGGAGGGGAGCACAAGTAACCAGGTTCTAGGGTCCAGTGGGAGGCCATCTCGAGGAGTCGAGACCGGGTCTCCTAACCCTAGAATTGGCAGTGTTACTTGCCGCTCTCGTAGGGGTCTTGGGATGTGGGTTTGGCTATTCATCGCGACCGTGGAATCCGTGTTTTATACAGGCTCGTATTGAAAACACGGACGTCCTAGCATATCCAATATTTCATATATGTTCTTCTGCTGCAATGTTCTGTGATGAGATCATATTACTGCCGGAGACGAATGCTTATACTATATATATATATATATATATATATATATGCTGATATATAAATATGACTGCTTTCGTTTCTTCTGTGATGCTTAGGAAGCATAAGCTGATGGGATTTTATTAATGAGATTAATAAAAGAAAAGAAACCTAAAAGATGTTGTAGAATCAAAACTTTATAAAAAGGGTAGCTACAGTTTTGCTTTGCATAGCGGTATATATGATATACCCTGCACCTTATTCGATGAGGAAAGAGCCGAGATCCCTTCACCGGGAGTGACCTCTTTAGCGAAACTGGCAGATGCTACAAAACTCGGTTTGTCTTTTGATTTCTTTTAGAGTTTTGCTTTGCACAGTGATATATATGATATGTCCTGCACCTTATTCGATGAGGAAAGAGCCGAGATCCCTTCACCGGGAGTGACCTCTTTAGCAAAACTAATGAAAGCCTCAAAAACACTCCATTTCAAAATTTCACTTGATTCTACGACGATATCAAGTTCATTACGCAATAGGTTTTCAGAAAAACCAGTCGTAGCCCTCCGTCATTTCAGATAAAGACTATTTATTATTCGTGCTGCGTTTGTTGACCTCTGTCAAGGCGTAGTGTGCGGTAGCTGACTAGTAATTATCTGCAAAGCATGTGATGTGATTGGATTAGGGTAGTCGTACGACCTTGTTGACCTCTGTCAAGGGTCGTGCGAGTGGGTTTGATTTAATCAAGAAATGATGGGTTGAACTTGACTAGTGCACTATGGTTTGTTGACCTCTGTCAAGTTCATAGCACACTAGGGGCAAAATATTATCGGGAATTTCAAGTGTTGAAATTTGCAATGAGATTGCATACCTCCTATGAGATAGTTGGATCCCGATACCCACTGCGAGTAAGTGTTACTCCTGGGAGAGTTTTACACAGGACAATTAGTCGATCAAGTAGGTGTCTAGAAAAGTGTTAACGGGGTTACGCCTCTAGGAAAACGAGGTTTACTTTAATTAGGTCCGTGTGAAAGCACGGGGAACCTCTCTCAAGTACCGACACTGATCTGGCTGAAAGATTGACGAAATTGTAGGGTGTAATTAATCCCGGCTAATCTTACCTTTTAGGGTTTGAAGGAAGATTTGATAAAAACAGTGAGAGACATCCTGATTAGATAAGATAATAACCAATCTAATCTTGCAAGAGCATACGCTAAAGTGTTTTCTTCTCTCTCTCTCCAGGTAGCGACCATGTCAGGCCATAATCAAGATAATAATATGGATGTATTGACTGAACCCACTTATTATACTGAGCAGGGGAACGTTGGACCCGTTCTTTCTTATAAGAGTTATAAGACTGAACAGGGAATAGGAGAATATTTGGATTCTCAAGCTGCCCAAAAGAACATGCATGTTGATGCATCTTCTTCAGGTGTGTTAGTTATTGAGAACCGTTTCTCAGTTCACCCTACGTCCTGGGTATTAGATACCGGATCAGGATCCCACATATGTAAATTGTTACATGGGCTACGTAAAGGTAGAGAACTGGGAAAAGGTGATCATTCCGTTCAAGTAGGGAACGGTGCAAGTATTGTAGCCAAAGCAGTTGGCGAATATCACCTAGTATTGCCAAGTCGTAATACACTGATTCTAAATGAGTGCTATTATATACCGAACATGATGTGCAACATTATATCAGTTTCTTTATTAAGTAAAGAAGGATATAAGTTTGTAGTAAAGGATAATGTTATGAACATATTCCTAGATCAAAAGTTGATTGCATCAGGCTCGTTACATAATGGCATATTCATTCTTAATCAGAATACAGTCCTCAATATACAAAACACACACAAGAGGAAAAGTTCAGATATGAACGAATCCTTCTTGTGGCATTGTAGACTTAGTCATATCAATGCGACACGACTGGCTAAGTTACATAAGGATGGATGTTTGAATCCATTCGAATTATCATCTTATGATACTTGCCATTCATGTCTCAAAGGAAAAATGACCAAAGCTCCGTTTAGTGGACACGGAGAAAGAGTTACGGAACTCTTAGGACTGATACATAGTGATGTATGCGGTCCCATGTCTACGCATGCCAGGAACGGTTCTTCCTACTTCATTACATTCACTGACGATCTCTCTAGATTCGGACATGTGTTCCTGATGAAACACAAGTCTGAAGCTTTTGAGAAATTCAGAGAATATAAGCACGAAGTAGAAAAACAAACGGGCAAAAGTATTAAGATCCTTCGATCTGATCGAGGAGGAGAATACTTAAGCAATGAGTTCCTAGATTATCTAAAAGAGAATGGGATTCTCTCTCAGCTTACTCCTCCTTATACACCACAGCACAACGGTGTATCGGAGCGGAGGAATCGCACCCTATTAGATATGGTGCACTCTATGATGAGTACAGCTGAGTTACCCATTTCCTTCTGGGGGTATGCGCTTAAGACAGCAGCATACCTATTGAATCGAGTTCCAACTAAATCTGTACCTACCACACCATATGAGATATGGAGTGGGAAGAGACCATGTCTTAAACGAGTTAAGATATGGGGTTGTCTGGCCTATGTCAAAAGGCAAAATCCAGACAAACTCGAGGCACGGTCAGTTCTATGTAAGTTTGTGGGATATCCTAAACATTCAAATGGATATTTTTTCTACCACAGTGAACAACAAAAGGTGTTTATTGCTCAACATGCCACCTTTTTAGAAAATGAATTTCTTGCAAAAGAGATTAGTGGCTCTGAGGTAGAACTGGAAGAAGTTCCAGCAACACAAACTGTAATTGAAGATTTAGTGGAACCAGAGGATTCGGTAGTACCCGACGAACACTAGCCTCTCCGCCGATCTAGTAGGGTTTCTCATCCACCTGAGAGATACTACAGTTTTCTCATTGATGGTGGAAGCGAGGATTGCATCATGGAAGATGATGACCCAACTAGTCCCTGAGGACGACCCGTACTCACCTCGGTCTAGCTACGCGCGACACCGTTCTGATTGCGGTTAACAACAAAAACGCTCTTTCGAACCAATCAGTTGCCAATTGGAATGTCTCCTGATAACAGCTATCGAAGGATAGTCCTACAATGGCAAGTGACGATCCTAACTGCCGACAACAATTAGTACGTATGCACGAGTATAACCTCTAGAGTCGGTATAGCCCGCTCTCACAAAACCATCATCCTGCGGATGGAAAGACGGAGCTAAAGCTGTTAGTTATGTATATGCCCTAGAGGCCAATGTTGTACATATGATGTATATTATGATGGATGCTTGGATATATACAGAGAGGACTTTCTTGCTCGTCATGATAGTATGCTATTTGGTTTCACTTTATCTTAACATGTTGACTTGTATTGGTTTACTGTCTTACTCTCACATGTTGATAAAGCCCTTAGGATCTATACTCGACTACTGGGACTATGATGAGATCATAGTAGTGGGGCCATAGTAGTCGATGAGTACATCCTATAACTGTTCCTAGTCGAGGGTATATTGAGACAGGGCATCGATACACCAGAGTAGACTAGCGTATACGCATCTTGACCCATATGATGGGCGGTGAATGATCCCATATCCATTGGTGTTTGACATCAAAGATGGTGTACGAGTGCTCAGTGGAGACTGGGTACACTGGACGGACTTGCCGAGAACTCCCAGATGGTGATATACCACACGTCAGATGGTAGTTCTCCGGTGACACTGGTACAGGGTAGTCTGTAGACCCGAGATCGTCATAGAGTCTTGTGTGATTCCTACTGTGCTTTGATTTCCACCTTACCATGTCCAAGAGGGCGTGCAAAACGATGGCTTTTGGGTACAGTCCCGAATCACAAGGAGGCAATGAGCGATAGGAGGGGATTCGTCCCTCCCAGTATAAGGAGTTGATGTTGTGCTGTGTTCGATTGGCTATAACTGGAAGTCCCTGGCCAGGGCTGATATAGAGATTTACTGGTAAGTGTTACCAGTAGTTTCTCGACCTGTTATGAGCCTTACATCGACACGACTTATCGGTTACTGGGGTCTGACGTATACCACCCCTAGAGTTGATATGCGACATATCAGACGAACAGACCGGACTGTACGGGAGTGTTACTAATTGGATTCACAGGAGAATGGACAGGCTAGCTTGTGGATCTTCTGATCGCTCAATACATGGGTGGCTGTTACGTTTAGCTGACCGCTTGCAGCTTGTGGGTGTTTGATATGATCATCACCTGCTACCGGCGTATTGACGATTCTTTAAAGTCCTACACAGAGGTTTCTTGGCTCAGGCAAAACGGAGTAGAGGCATATATGTAATATGTGCAGGACCGAGGATAATGCGATATGAGATACCATATTATATTCTCGCGATATTTAGATATGAACCGGGACATCGAATCAAGTGTTGATTCGATGAATCGGTACATGATATATTAGTCGGTTATATTCGATATAGACGGATCGTCGGATCAAGTGTTGATTCGATGATTTAATGTATAATGATATATATGATATATTGTATTACATTATCTAATATTGGCTCGCTTTATTATTTCATTTTCTCACCGGATTAATACATTGATATATATATGATATATGTTAATTGTATTATTTTCTTTTGTTGCAAATATATAATATATATGTGATATATATTATTGTGACATGATATGATTTATTATGAAACATGTTTAGGGATGATAAAAAGGGATTAGGGTTTGATTAGGGTTAGCTCTTTTTTGCACTTTCTAGAAAGATTCTCTTTTGTCAAGTATAAGATATTATGGTTGATATTATCTTATGACTCATTATCTAACCTAACCAAACCCTAGCTCTAGTTTATTCTATACAAAGGTTAAGCCTCTCATCCTTGACCATGGTTCCATAATCAATCATATATTCTTATCTACTATTCATCACAAAAGGATTATCTTTTTCATTCATCATCTTCTTCTCTCTTAGCTTTGTGAATGCTTGCTAGTGATTTCCTTTTGTGATGAGTTCTTGTGAGAAAATGATATAAAAAGAAAGCATAAATACTACTCCATCATCATCATCTAATCTAGCCCATTAGATTAGGGTGTTCACCTCATTAGAGTGAGAAAGCTTGGGTTATAGCAACTTCGACGTAGATCATCGGAGAAGCGGAACACTACAAGCTAGCATGGATCGTTTGAGTCGTGGAGCCTCTCTTGAGTCCGGGAGATCATGGATCACGGCGAAGGGACTTCTATTCGGAGCATGTGAAGCGAAGGAGCGGACTACAAAGGTTGTAATCCCTTACACTTAGTATTCAAGATGTTATCTTGCATGTTAAACCCTAATAATCTAGCAAAGATCCCGTCTTTGGGTTGTTCGGCACATCTAAAATTTTATTTGGGCATGTTTGATGCTTTATGAATCTTCACAAGTGTGCCTAGAAACCCTACAAAAGCTCAACCAGCACCCAAGGCTTCCTGAAGCTCCTGCTCAAGATGGCAAGCGAACAGGGTGCCTTCATTGGATACGACCCATGAAGGAACTCCGTGCAACACACAAACTTTACAAAGAACAACTGAGAAAACTGAGTATAACTGGACAACAAGCGTCCGAATGGAGTCATACCCTGAATAAACCTGGGTATACGCCACAACGAATATTCATGGAGATCTACTCCCATTCCCACTTCGAAACGGTTTAAGGTTGCAACTCTCCAGCCGATCTCAGATGCTCAACCAAAACACACAACAAGACAACACATTGAAACGAAATCCGAAACTTCTCTTTACATCCTTACCCACCTGTAACTATCTCACAAGTCACGTCAAATGCTGGTGGAACTTGAATGAGTACAGAGAGTTGACAGATGTGCCTGCTCTAGGATTTCACGTCTCTACCCAATAGTATCAGGTACACAAACGCATCCCTAAACTCATCACACCCTTGTCACAAATCAAGGAATCCGAATCATTACCCAGCCGAGTATGCTCAAGTATTTCTGACGAACGAGCATCGGCGGGCAGTGTCTCGCGAAAGCGATTAAGGAAAAGTGGTCGGGCGCGGACATGAGCAAGTTGTCCCCTCAATAGAGGTGAACTTAAGCTGTGCTCAATGATCGCATAAGAACTGTGAATCTGCAGAAGACTATCTCAACAATCAAAATCCGCTGCAGGAAGATGTACATTAAGCTCTGATAGTCCGTGAAAATCTGACACGACTCTCGAACAAGTAGTGTCTCCAAATCTCCAACGCAAGACCGCCGCGGCCATCTCCAGATCGTGAGTGGAATATCCTGCTAGTACTTCCTCCAAATGTAGGGAAGCAAAAGCGATAACTCTATAGTGCCGCATCAGCGCAAAATTGAGCCCCACCCGCGAAACATCACAGTTACACAACAAAGTCGCCCGAACCAGAAAGCAAAGAAAGAACTGATGCAGTTGTTAATCGAATCTTCAACTGCCGAAAACTCCGCACACATGCCTCAGTCCAAAGAAAAGAAACCTCCATTCCGGTCAATTCAGTCAACGGTGCAGCACTACACTAGCAATCCTGCACGAAACGGCGGTAAAAACCTGCTAAGCCCAAAAATCTGCGGACCTCCATCCAGCACACAAGTCTGGGCCTAAGCTGTACGACCACGATCTTCCTCGGAACCATACAAAACCGTCTCCCGTAACCATAAGACCTAGGAGTCAACACAACAAACCTGAAGAAACACTCCGAGAATCTAGCAAACCGCTGGGGCTCTCCCAGGATCTACAAATCAAATCCTCAAGTGCTGCTCCTGTCCCTCAAGACACATTAAATAGACCAGAATGTCGTAAATAACACAACAATAACTGGTCGAGGAACGGCTTGAAGAAATCCGGTTCATTACATCTACGAATGCTGTTAGGGCATTGGTGAGTCCAATGACACACCAGCACACACAAAGCTCGTAGCACACACAAGGCAGTCTTCGGAATGTCATCACTCCAAACCCGCAACAATGATGACATGATCCCTAAACAAACTTAGGAAAAAAGTCTCGCACTTAGGAGTTGATCGAAGAAATCGTCAATGCGAGGTAAAGGATACCTGTCCGCACCGTAAGCCGGTTCAATTGACGATCCATCAATACACAACCTCAAACTGTCGTCTTCCTCCTTGACGAACAGAAATAGGAGCTTCCAAAAGAGAAACGCTCAGACGCACAATCCCCCCAACAAACAACTTTGTAGCTGATCCTTAAGCTCCCCAAGCTCCGCCGGCACATCTGGAACAACGTCGGATAACTCTCGCACGAAAGGAACCCGGTCCAACAAACCAACTATGGCTCCGGTACCACGAATGAACGCCAAGAATCCATGACATCCTCTCCTCAAAAGCCGACTAACGAAAAAGGCTGAGTTCGAGTTGTGAGAGGCGGCACCACTATCCCCCTGCACAACAAGAACCGACTTGCCGGAAAAACAAACCTGACTGTTTCCCCGCGGTAGTCCACAGACGCCTAGCACGTAACTAACCAGTCCGTGCCCAGGAAAACGCCAAATCCAACATCTCGAAAAGGATCAAGTGACGGATGAATCTCCTAACCAATTGGCACACGACTGAAATACGTGTTGCGCAACAAAAGAATCGCTGACAGAAGTAAACACAACAAACGGCTGATCTAGCTAATACGACTCTCCTCATCCCAAACATCTGCTACTCCCGCAACGGTCACAAAACCTATCTCGACGACTAGTCCTCTGTCTCTGGGTTGGTACACCGGTACGAGTCCTCCACTGTTCCGGAACTCTCAGAGTCTCTGGAATACGTGCCTCATCAACTAGGGCTGTATCCACAGGTGCTATATAGGTGACGGAATGCTATGCGCTGATCGCAAGGAACAACTGGGTAACAGGGTGACAACCTCCTGTGTAAGTCCATGCTACCCTTCCCCGGTTCTTTGGAGTTGCGGAAATAGTCAAAAAAACGATTTTTCTAGAGGTGGTAACATGGACTCAAAATACGGATCTTTGTTAAACAACCATCTAACGACCTAACTAGGAGTTGTTTACCTACTCGGTTAGGGGGTTATACCTTTCTTGAACTCCTTCGTCTTCAACTCTTTGTGGTGTACGGATCGGCCTCACCCCGTCGTCTTCTCACGCCGAAGATCGATCCACCCGAAAGCTTCTACCTTTGGCTTCTACTTCGAACTTGAAGAAACTAGAACACTTGGCTTGCTAGGCCTTGTGAACTAGGATGAGTAGAGGAGTGTTTAGGTGTTTTTATCTCTAAGGCAATGGTTCTCAACTCATGAGAAGGTGTTGCCTTGAGCAAGAGAGAGCAAGAGGAAGAGGGAGAGCTTAAGCAAGAGAGAGAAAGCCAAATGAAAAGTGAGCCAACATTTTCTCATCCAACCTCTCATAATCAAAAATTATGATAACAAGTAATAATAATTGAGTATAATGTGATGGTTGTTATCATGACAAATGACAATATCATTTCTTGCATTAAATGCAATTTGTGAACCATCAAGCAAGCATAAGTCAATGCAAACAAGTGATAGCCATTGTCATGATGGTGGTCAACAAGTCCAACCTAGTCAACCGGTCAACAAAAGTAAACAAGTCAACAAGGTCAACCCTTCAACCCTAACCATGTCACTATAATACTTAATTAATATTATTGTTAATCATAATTCTAATTCTCATTAGGGTTTAGCAAAAGTCAACAGTCAACAACCCTAATGAGAATCCTCTGCCTCTGTCTCTGTCAACTGTGCATACACACCTGTATCCGCGTTCCGGGGAACACGAATACAATCGAGATAAAATCCAATCCCAAAACGTATACTAGGATCTGGCTTAAACCAAAGCCCGCTAGTAATAACCGCCCGGTCACTAAACGTGCACAAGTGTGCGGATGTGACCGAACCCTGTCGTAAAACCATGCGACCTGTCGCAAAACCATGCGACCTCTACTCTTTTTGCCTAAAGGCGAATAGCACTCTGTGTGGGACTCTAAAGACTCGACACTACGCTGGCAGTGGGTTTAACCACAGACCGCAAGCGGCACTAGCTGTGCATAACGGCCCCCAGGTAGATGCCGTTAAGAAGACGGACGAGGTGAAACCCATCTGAACTCCTACTGAGCCTGAATGTGACAGTCTCCGTACAGTCCGGTCTGTTCGTCTGAGAATATCGCATGGCGGGCCTAGGAGGCGGTAAACGTCGGTCCCCTAATAGCGGTACAAGTCGTGTCGGAGTGTAGCACAAAACACCCTGAGATAACACTGGAAACTACCAGTATATCTCGCTTGCCCTGGCCAGGGACTACTTGAGTAATGGCTCTTCTAGACACAGCGCGATATCAACCCCCAATACCGGGAGAGACGAATCCTGTCTAACCGTCACTGCCTCCAAGTGCTTCGGGACTGCACCCAACTACTACCTGTTTGCACGACTCCTTTGAGCCATGGTAGGGTAGTAATAAAAGTACAGTGGGAACACACTCGAGGCGAAGTGATAGTGTCAAGTCAGCAGACTAAGCTGTACTCATGTCACCTGGGAACTGACAACTGACAATAGGTATAGTACCAACCAATCAGTTCCCGACGAGCCCTGTCCAGTGTACTCGTAACCTAACGAGCACCCTCATACTATCTCAAGTACGACGTACTGACGGCTGTGGGACAGACCGTCTCCCAAGCTGGGATGAGAAGCGCATACGCTAGTCTACTCCGGAGTATCGATGCCCTGTCTCGATAGTCCTACGACTAGGGACCAGTATAAGGATGTGCTTGTGGATTACCCAGCCCCCACGAGTATGACTGCCATCACAACTCTGGTAATCAAGCAAAGATCCTAAGGGCTCTACTAATATGTATAAGCAATATGCTAAAAGAAACACATGCACATATTAAAGTAGAAACAAACCAAGTAGCATACTACCATTTTGAGCAAGATTGTCTATACAAAGGTGAATATCCCAAGCTTCCATTAAGTAATATACAAACTAGTATGATACAGTAATGGCCTCTAGGGCATATACACTAACAATCTCCCACTTGCACTAAGGTCATGTACTGGCGTATCGAAGACCTATCATCTCGATCAGCCACTCAAACTGAGTCTGGGGCAAGGCCTTGGTGAATGGATCTGCAGTGTTATCTTCTGAAGCAACCCTCCGAACCTCGATCTCCTGGCGATCCACGATCTCCCTGAGCAGGTGATACCGCCTCAAGATGTGTCTGGATTTCTGATGGGACCTGGGTTCCTTCGGTAAAGCTATAGCTCTATTGTTGTCGCAATACAGAGGTATTGGATCAACAATGGACGGAACCACCTGAAGTTCTTTCAAGAACTTCCTCATCCAGACGGCTTCTTTTGCGGCATCAGATGCAGCGATGTATTCCGCTTCCATCGTCGAGTCAGCAACGGTTTCCTGTTTGGAACTCTTCCAACACACCGCCCCTCCGTTGAGGGTGAAGACAAAGCCCGACATGGACTTGGAATCATCCTTGTCACTCTGGAAGCTGGAGTCAGCAAAGGCCTCGATCTGGAGGTCTTTTCCGCCATACACCAAGAACATCTCCTTAGTCCTTCTCAGGTACTTGAGAATGTTCTTTACCGCTATCCAGTGTTTCTTCCCAGGGTTTGACTGATACCGGCTTACTATACTCAGTGCATAAGCTACATCCGGTCTGGTACACAACATCGCATACATTATAGAGCCTACCGCAGAAGCGTAGGGTATAATAGACATGCGATCCCTTTCCAAATCAGTCTTGGGAGACATCTCTTTGGAGAGGGTGATCCCGTGACAAGCCGGTAGATTACCGCGCTTGGAATCTTCCATACTGAATCTTTTCAGTATGGTGTCGATGTACCTGGACTGTAAAAGTCCTAATATCCTCTTGGATCTATCACGATGGATCCGGATCCCCAGAATGTATGAGGCATCACCCAGGTCTTTCATGGAGAACCTGTGTGACAAGAACCCCTTGACAGATTGTAGCATAGGAATGTCATTTCCTATCAAGAGAATGTCATCCACGTATAATACGAGGAACACGACAGTTCTTGTTACAAATCTACTATAGATGCATGGTTCATCTGGATTTTTGATAAAGCCAAATTCTTTGACTGTCTCATCAAAGCAGATGTTCCAACTCCGCGATGCCTGCTTTAGTCCATAAATGGACTTAAGAAACTTGCACACCTTTCTGCTGCTCCCACTCTGAATGAAACCCTCTGGCTAGTCCATATAGACACATTCCTCTAAATTTCCATTTAGAAAAGCGGTCTTTACGTCCATCTGCCAAATCTCATAATCGTGGAAGGCAGCGATGGCAAGAAGGATCCGAATGGATTTCAGCATAGCCACTGGAGAAAAGGTCTCGTCATAGTCCAAACCAGGTCTTTGACGAAAACCCTTTGCAACAAGTCAAGCTTTATAGGTCTCAACCTGTCCATCTACACCAATCTTCTTTTTGAAGATCCACTTGCATCCTACGGGTTTTACCCCATCTGGAGCAATGTCCAAAGTCCACACTTTGTTGGTGTACATAGACTCCATCTCGGTCCGCATTGCATCCAGCCATTTTACTGAGTCAGCGCTCTGAATGGCCTGCTGGAAGCTAGTAGGCTCATCACTATCAAAGATGCAATCCTCTCTATCCCCATCTACGAGAAAACCGTAGTATCTCTCGGGCAGATGAGACTGCCTACTACTCCTGTGGAGCGGCGTAGGAATGTCCTGTTCTTTTGAACCCTCTGGTTCTACTAATCTTTCAGTAATAGTCTGTGGTTCTGGAATTTCTTCCAGTTCTATTGCGCTCCCACTTATTTCCTTTTCTAAGAACTGGTGTTCCAGAAAGTGGGCATTACGAGAAACAAAGACCTTTTGTTCCTCTGCGTAATAGAAAAAATACCCCCTAGAGTTCTTTGGGTATCCCACAAACTTGCACAGTACTGAGCGTGCCTCGAGTTTGTCCGCATGCTGCTTTTTGACAAAAGCTGGACATCCCCAGATCTTCAGATACTGAAAATAGGGTTTCTTCCCACTCCATATCTCATATGGTGTAGTAGGCACAGTCTTAGTGGGAACTCGGTTCAAAAGGTATGCAGCTGATTCTAGCGCATACCCCCAGAATGATCGCGGTAACTCAGCGTTGCTTATCATGGACCGTACCATATCCAATAGGGTTCGGTTCAGTCTCTCCGATAGACCGTTATGTTGCGGAGTGTATGGAGGAGTAAGCTGAGAGAGAATTCCATTCTCTTTTAAATAATCCAGGAACTCGGCACTTAAGTATTCGCCACCTCGATCGGATCTCAGTGTCTTGATACTTTTGCCTGTTTGTTTTTCTACTTCATTCTTATATTCCTTGAATTTTTCAAAGGCTTCAGATTTATGCTTCATTAAGAAGACATGTCCGAACCTAGAAAAATCATCCGTAAAAGTAATGAAGTAAGAATAACCACTTCGGGTATGCGTAGACATTGGACCGCACACGTCGCTGTGTACGAGTCCCAAGAGCTCGCTCGCTCTTACTCCGTGTCCAGTGAACGGAGTCTTTGTCATCTTTCCTTTGAGACAGGATTGACAAGTTGCATATGAATGATATTCGAATGAATCCAAATATCCTTCTGTATGTAACTTCGTCAACCTTGTCTCATTGATGTGACCTAGTCTACAATGCCATAAGAAAGCCAGATTTGTTTCTGGAGACTTTCTTTTGTGTGTATTCTGGACATTGAAAATCTGTGGTTGGTTTAATACGTATATACCATTGCTCAATGTACCTGACCCAATCAAGACTTGATTAAGGTGAATGTTTACAACATTGCTTACAAATGCAAATTCATAACCTTCTTTAGATAATAAAGATACAGAAATGATATTACAAGTTGCATTGGGTACAAAATAGCAATTACGCAAAACCAAAACGTGTCCATCTGACAATCCCAGGTGATCATCCCCCACGGACTCAGCATCCATGCTAGCTCCGTTTGCAACTCTGAGGGTCATGTTATCTGCCTTCAAAAACCTACGCTTTCTCAACGCCTGCAAGGAATTACAGATATGAGATCCTGATCCGGCATCTAATACCCAGGAAGTAGAGTTTATTGATAGACAGTTTTCAATAACATACACACCTGAAGCTGAAGCCGCAACCTGCTTCAGATCCTGTGTTCTGGCCTTCCAAGCCCTGCAATCTTTCTTCCAGTGTCCACTCTTATGACAGTAGAAGCATTCTTCCTTTCCCACAAGCTTCCCCTCTACCTTTGTTGCTTTTGCCTTTCCCTTCGTATCCACTTTACTAACACTGCCTCTTGGTTTGGCGGGGGCTTTCTTCTTCTTTCCCTTGGCTTTCGCCTTGGACTTAGAAGAGGAAGATCCTCCTAACTTAGAAGAGGAAGATCCTCCTACAAACAAAGTGGATGTTTCGCTACCTTTCTGTAGGGTGCCCTCTGCACTCCTCAGCATGTTGAGGAGTTCCGGAAGTTCAACTTCTTTTCCTTGTAAGTTGAAGTTCAGGATAAACTGGGCGTAAGTGAAAGGAAGGGACTGGAGAATCAAGTCCGTATAGAGCTCGTTCTCTAACGTGGTCCCAAGGTCCGCGAGCTCTTCAATGTAGCCAATCATCTTAAGCACGTGGTCCGCTACCGATGATCCGATGGCCAATCTTGCCGAAAATAGCTTCTTCGATACTTCGTATCTTGCGATACGAGACTGCTCTCCGTACAGTTCTTTTGTATGAAGAAATATGGATTCCAGGTCCATATTCTCGTGCCTCCTCTGATGTTCATTGTCTATAGAGGCAAGCACGAGGCACTTGGCCTTCGCGCAATCGATCTCCCATGTCTTACGGATTTCCTTATCCGCAACGCTGGAGGTGGGACCTGGGACAGGAGGAGCTTTGGTGGTAAGGAGATACCCCAGCTTGTCGTAAGTGATTGCCATTTTGACATTCCTGAGCCAATATTTGTAGTTTGGCCCTGTCAGTATGTTTTTATCTAGTAATAACTTAAGTTCGGTCATGTCGATTGGTCGCTGCAATTAGGAAAGAGAAAAGAAACACTCAGCATGATGCTCTTGCAAGTTTAGAGTGGTTTTTAGTTTGTCTAAACAGGATGGCTCCCACTGTCTCTCGAATCCCTCCTCAAACCATAAAGGAAGAATTAGTCGGGATCAATCTCACCGCACAATACTTGCTTAACCGTTCAGCCACGCCAGTGTCGATACTTCGAGGGAGGTTTTCCAACGCTTTCACGAAGTTCCTTAATTTAAGAACCTCTTTTCCCGGGGGGCGTAGCCCCGCTAACAACTTTCTAGACACCTACTAGGTTTATAGCATTGATCGTTTAGTGAGAAATTTCCCGAGGAGTAGCATATACTCACAGTAGGATCGGGATCCAAATATCATCGTGTGACAAAATTGAAGGAATCCTACCAGAATCATCACACTCCAAATGGTATGCAACACTAGCAAGTTTCAGTCCGGTCTGTTCGTCTGAGAATATCGCATGGCGGGCCTAGGGGGCGGTAAACGTCGGTCCCCTAATAGCGGTACAAGTCGTGTCGGAGTATAGCCCAGAACACCCTGAGATAACACTGGAAACCTACCAGTATATCTCGCTTGCCCTGACCAGGGACTACTTGTGTAATGGCTCTCCTAGACACAGCGCGATATCAACCCCCAATACCGGGAGAGACGAATCTTGTCTAACCGTCACTGCCTCCAAGTGCTTCGGGACTGCACCCAACTACTACCTGTTTGCACGACTCCTTTGAGCCGTGGTAGGGTAGTAATCAAAGTACAGTGGGAACACACTCGAGGCGAAGTGACAGTGTCAAGTCAGCGGACTAAGCTGTACTCATGTCACCTGGGAACTGACAACTGACGATAGGTATAGTACCAACCAATCAGTTCCCGACGAGTCCTGTCCAGTGTACTCGTAACCTAATGAGTACCCGCATACTATCTCAAGTACGACGTACTGACGGCTGTGGGACAGACCGTCTCCCAAGCTGGGATGAGAAGCGCATACGCTAGTCTACTCCGGAGTTTCGATGCCCTGTCTCGATAGTCCTACGACTAGGGACCTGTATAAGGATGTGCTTGTGGATTACCCAGCCCCCACGAGTGTGACTGCCATCATAACGCTGGTAATCAAACAAACATCCTAAGGACTCTACTAATATGGATAAGCAATATGCTAAAAGAAACACATGCATATATTAAAGTAGAAACAAACCAAGTAGCATACTACCATTTTGAGCATGATTGTCTATACAAAGGTGAATATCCCAAGCTTCCATTAAGTAATATACAAACTAGTATAATACAGTAATGGCCTCTAGGGCATATACACTAACATCCTATCGCTGCGCTCGAATGGTCTCCACCAAAGAACTCATCGTCTGGCGCATGTCCTGCATCTCTGCCATAAGCCTAGCGATACTATCTGTCGAAGGAGGATCCGTCTGCACCTGTGCAACGAGCGTGCCATCCTGGTCAGTCCTTGACCCACCCGAGTCAACTCTGACCTCGGCCCTCGCTGCACCTCACTGAGTCCCCATAGTCGTCGGCGGCAAAGGCTATAAATATAGATAGGATTCGATATGAACACGGAAATCGAATCACAAGGATATGAATCATCAAGGAAGGAATTTCAAAAAATTGTACTTAGGTCACTTTAGACGGAGTACCGCATCGTGAGTATGCTGCAGACATACACACACAACGTTACTCTGCTTAAGCTACCTACTCCATCATACCAAGGTCATCCTACACTCCGTAAGGTAAAAACATAGCGCTCTGATACCAACTTTGTCACGACCCAAAATTGGCACGTGACGGCCCTAATACTACGCAACGCCTAAAGACGTAACGCAGTAAAAGAAAGCCAAAACCCAGAAATCTAAACCATAAACATACGGAAAAGATAATAAAAGTTTATTAAACAATTGAAATCACAACCCAAATTCTTTAAAAGAGTCCACTTTCTTTCTTTAAAATTTTGGCAGCACCCCCTTTGTAAAAACTAACCCAAAAATGGGTACAACAAATAAAGATAAATAAAGCATCCCCAAACGGGAGCAAATACACGCCCAACGGCGGAAAACAAACACCACAACAGATATACGACGCCGTAGCGAAGGAATAAGAGACAAAAGAAAAGAAATTGTATAAAAAGCAACAAATCCACAATAATATACAATATCGTCCTCACCAAGTCCCTAAGTCACAACATACTAGTATATGGAGAGTAAAAGATACAATGAATATACAACATAACATCGGATAACCACAAAACCCACCTGGGCAAAACTGCACACTATCAGGCGAAGTGGTATCCGCAGCCAAAAGATGATACGAAGGATGGAAATAGCCTGCCTCTGACTATCCTGAGGAACACCTGCAAACACTGTGGCACAACGGGGGTGAGTTGCCAACTAATGAATAGTAAATAACATATGCAGGTAATCGCAAGTATGCACGTACAGCGTGAATCTAAGATATGCAATTACCAGTAATAACATGTCATATGAATGCAGAATAATGGAAAGTACACTAGCAGGTACAACCAATATATATAAAGCAATAATGATATGACAACAGTATGCAATAATCATGCAATAGGGATATGAGAATATAAATGTGCAACAACATGAAAGGTACACTAACAGGTACTACTAATACATGAAGCAGTGCACTAACAGATAAAAGTGAGGTATGGAGTGAAATATGTCATTCCCACGGAATCCTGACATCGTGGTAGGATCGCAATCCAGCAAGACAAATCGAATCCCAATTCCTCAAATCAGCCCCCAAATTAACTCTCTTATCATCTAAGTACCACATCTCCTCAATTTCACAATATCAAGTATATTTCGTATATCCCGAATGTACAGCAGTAAGTAGATCTCACATATCTCGTATGTACAACATCAAGTATATCTCACATATATTGAATGTACAACATCAAGTGGATCTCACATATCTTGTATGTACAATATCAAGTATATCTCACGTATATCGAATGTACAACATCAAGTGAACTCTCCAATGTCCTAAATCCAATGTCAATGAGTCCTTTACATTCTAGGTATATTTGCATGAATAAATATGATGATGTATATAATTAATGTCAATACACATATTGTCACGACCCGAAAGAGCACGTGACTGGCCCTTGAACCATATGAAGTCTATAGGACTCCATCTGATCCAAGTAAGCCAAAGCCCAGAAATCTAAAACCATTTTAAGAGTAAGTAAAGAAAACTGGTTTTTAAAGAAGTGAAGGAAAACATGTTTGAAGTCAAGGTTTTTAAATAACTAAGCCGAATGTGCATTTTTAAAAGGTAAAGTCTTTTCTAAAAATTTCGGCAGAGTTTCTTCTGTAAATACTGGCCCCGAACGGGGTACAACAAGTACAACAAATATACGATGATAAAAGGCATCCCCAAGCGGGAGCTAGCTCTTCGTCAAACGACGGTCACAACCACACAAGCAATAATAATATACAACGCCGAAAGGCGAGGATCAAACCAAAAGAACTCAATAAGCATGAAAATCGCCATACTACTAAGCGCGACTCTAAGGTCGAATAATACATCACAAAAGTCTAAGTCTGAAACAATATACAAGTTTGGTTGATGGAATTTCTAGATACAATGAATAATATAAGTACAATGGTGGTTCTTGATGCAAAAGAAACCACCTACCAAATGCAATTCACCCGCAAGGAAGCAATGTGCCAGAAATGCCACAAAGGAACCTGTACGGCAAAACCTGCAAGAACTGTGGCACAACGGGGGTGAGTTGCCAACTCGTAAATAGAGAATATCTACAAGCAGAAACCGAATGCAAGACATGATCCTAAGTCAATACGATCAGTATATAAACCTCAAGAATAAGCCTGATACATGATAAGGTGGCAAAGTAACATCTAAACAGGTATGTAGTGCCAAGTACTCAGGTAATAGCATGTCATAGATGTAAGGTATGTCTGCATGAAGTAAAAATGATGAAGTATCAATACACATATATTAGCGTCCCATACCACTAATATTGGTGTAAGGGTATATATAACAGCGCCCTCATACCCTGTTATATATACAAATGAAGTATGATCAATGTAAATCCAGTCTGTATATGATCCATGTCTGTATATACGTGGAACCCGTCCACCCGTCACCCAATGACAATAAACGTGGAACCCGTCCACCCGTCACCCAATGACAACAAGCATCATGTATGCAAATATGAGGATATAAACAAAATCATGGAAAAACATCATGAAACCCGTGCCTAGCATCGACACGTAAATCCTCGTCCATATGGGGCTCCGTCTGCGGTATCGGCCCTCGGCCCCGGCAGTACGGGTCAGCCCATAACCATCTCTCAACTCCGGTCGGTATCCTCCAGATATCCGCCGAGCTCAAATACAATCACCGGTAGGTAGTAGTCCCTCTGCCAGGCTCACCGTCTACTACACAGCGAAACCGTTCTCGCCCCGGGGTACCATACCGGGTCCACCATGTACCCGCAATCGGCCTCATCCGCCTCCTCGAATCGGGTTTCACATGTCACTCTCAGCACCGAGAAAACACATGGTGGACGCACTGAAATATCATATCAAGGGTAACCGGGTTTTTAACACAATTATATATTCTCTTTTGAAATACCCACGGTTCCCCAATCCAGAAATATCATGGAAACAACATATCTCAATGCGTATAATCAAAACATGATGTATGCGACATGTAAGAAAGGTAAGCATATCATAAGTCATGCAACATGGAATAGTAATGTGCACATGTCGAGGGAAACCGCTCTTTTAAAACGAATCAGTTTTGAAGAACATCTTGCGGTTCCCAAATCTCTAATCAAGTCATAATCATCTATGTTTGTGTACAGGTATAAGTGTACAATATGCCATGCAAGAATCATATCATGAACGCAACAGTACTACAGTGTAGTAGCATGGCAATTATCGATGATGAAGTGTGTGAGCCGGCAAATAGTGTACGTGGAATATACGCATCATCGATAATGGTGCTGGTGTCCTGACAGCATGATAATAATATAGCAATAAACATATGCAAAGCAATATGAATAGCATGAATATGCGGAAATCAAATAATCAACACCACAGTGAAGAATCTACATCAATATGTATATATAATGCAGTTATGTCATTTGAAGTAAGACGAATCAGGATTTTTAGTAAAATAAGGGCTACAGTATATTTTAAGAAAGATACGTCCTTTGAAAAATACCCGTAGAATCTCTTTACTTGCCTTTTAAGATATTCCTGATTCGTAGTTTTTGAAATAGGTATGACACGGGTCTAGTCTAACATCTACTATGCAAACTACAGATCTAAGTATCAAGTAAATCGGGAGGGGTATGGAAACCACCTAAATCTGAGTCGATATATATATATAGATATAATAGTCGGTGATCCCGCCTCAATAGTATCGTGTGCGATACAGTATATCATATGACATCCTCAAGTCATGAGTGCGGATCTATCATCAATGTAGGCTCGTACGGTAAATCGTCGTACGGCATCCCAATTGTAAGTCCACGTTGCCCACCCCGGTGCTTGCGGGGAGGCGGAAAACGGAATAAAAATAGGATTTTTATGAACTTAGGCAACATGGACTATAGCTAGAAGGATCTTTGCTAAACAAAAACTTGCTAAAGCTAATTGGTAACTAGCTAAGTGCTAGAAAGGTTATACCTTGGGCTTTAAGTCCTTCTCTTCTTGCTCCTTGGAGTAGTGGAAGGAGGTCACCTTGTCGTCTTCTCCCGTCAAAGAAAGATCCACCCGAAAGCCTCAACCTTTGGCTTCAACTCCAAGCTAGAAGTAACTAGGGTTCAAGAAGTGCTAGTCCTTCAACCCTAGATGAGAGTAGAGATGATCAAGAGAGGGTTTTTCTCAAGCTCAAGTGTTTCTCAACACATGAGAGGGGAGAGCTTGAGGGAGAGGAAAAACAAGAGAGAGAAATGAAATGATAGAATGAGAATAATGTGAACCATTCTCACAAATATGTATGAATTATTGTAAATAGAAAATTAGCTAGATAATTGTCATGGTTAATCAAGACATAAACATTATCATTTCAATTTTCAAGGATCAAAAAGCATCTTCCAAAAGAAATGATGATGGTCAAAGTGTCAACCATAGTCAACAAGTCAAGGAGGTCAAATGGTCAACAACTCAAGGAGGTCAAATGGTCAACAACCATAACCATGCACAATTATAAAACTAATATCAATTAACAATAATACACACATAAGCATTAGGGTTAATGAAATGACAATAGTCATTAACCCTAATCAAAGTCCTCTCCCTCTGTCTCAAGCAACTGTGCATACGCACCCGTATTCGTGATCCGAGGAACACGAACACAATGAGAAAAACAAATCCCAAATCATATACTAGTATCCGGCTTAAACCAAAGCCCGCTAGTATAAACTGTCCGGACAGCAAACGTGCACAAGTGCGCGGATGTGAACGAACCCTGTCGCAAAACCATGCGACCTCTACTCATTTTGCCTAAAGGAGAATAGCTCTCTTTGTGGGACTCTAAAGACTCGACACTACGCTGGCAGTGGGTTTACCCACAAACCGCAAGCGGCACTAGCTGTACGTAACGGTCCCCAGGTAGATGTCGATAAGAAGACTGACGAGGTGAACCCCATCTGAACTCCTACTGAGCCTGTATGTGACAATCTCCGTACAGTCCGGTCTGTTCGTCTGATACATCGCATGGCGGGCCTAGGGGGCGGTGAATGTCAGTCCCCTAATAGCGGTACAAGTCATGTCGGAGTGTAGCCCAGAACACCCTGAGATAACACTGGAAACCTACCAGTATATCTCGCTTGCCCTGGCCAAGGACAACTCGTGTAATGGCTCTCCTGGACACAACGCGATGTCAACCCCCAATACCGGGAGAGACGAATCCTGTCTAACCGTCACTGCCTCCAAGTGCTTCGGGACTGCACCCAAAAACTACCTGTTTGCACGACTCCTTTTAGCCGTGGTAGGGTAGTAATCAAAGTGCAGTGGGAACACACTTGAGGCGAAGTGACAGTGTCAAGTCAGCGGACTAAGCTGTACTCATGTCACCTAGGAACTGATAACTGACGATAGGTATAATACCAACCAACAGTCCCCGACGAGTCCTGTCCAGTATACTCGTAACCTAACGAGCACCCGTATACTATCCCAAGTACGACGTACTGACGGCTGTGGGACAGACCGTCTCCCACACTGGGATGAGAAGCGCATACGCTAGTCTACTCCGGAGTATCGATGTCCTGTCTCGATAGTCCAACGACTAGGGACCTGTATAAGGATGTGCTTATGGATCACCCAGCTCCCACGAGTGTGAGCGCCATCACAACGCCGGTAATCAAGCAAAGATTCTAAGGGCTCTACTAATATGTATATCAGCAATATGCTAAAAGAAACACATGCACATATTAAAGCAGAGACAAACCAAGTAGCATACTACCATTTCGAGCAAGATTGTATATACAACTGTGAATATCCCAAGCTTCCATTAAGTAATATACAAACTAGTATGATACAGTAATGGCCTCTAGGGCATATACACTAACAATCTCCCACTTGCACTAAGGCCATGTACTGGGGTATCGAAGAACTATCATCTCGATCAGCCGCTCGAACTGAGTCTGGGGTAGGGCCTTCGTGAGTGGATCTGCAGTGTTGTTCTCCGTATTTACTCTCTTCACCTCGATCTCCTGACGATCTATGATCTCCCTGATCAGGTGATACCGCCTCAAAATGTGCCTGGACTTCTGATGGGACCTTGGTTCCTTCGCTAAAGCAATAGCTCCGTTGTTGTTGCAATACAGCGGTATTGGATCAACAATGGTAGGAACCACCTGAAGCTCTGTAAGGAACTTCTTCATCCAGACAGCTTCCTTTGCGGCATCGCAAGCAGCTATGTACTCCGCTTCCATAGTTGAGTCAGCAACGGTCTCCTGCTTGGAACTCTTCCAGCAAACCGCCCCTCCATTGAGGGTAAAGACATAACCCGACATGGACTTGGAGTCATCCTTGTCACTCTGGAAGCTGGAATCAGTAAAGGCCTCAAGCTGGAGGTCTTTTCCGCGATACACCAAGAACATCTCCTTAGTCCTTCTCAGGTACTTGAGAATGTTCTTTACCGCTATCCAGTGTTTCTCCCCTGGGTTCGACTGATACCGGCTTACAACGCTCAATGCGTATGCTACATCTGGTCTGGTACACAACATCGCATACATTATAGAGCCTACCGCAGAAGCGTAGGGTATAATAGACATGCGATCCCTCTCCAAATCTGTCTTGGGAGACATCTCTTGGGAGAGGGTGATCCCGTGACAAGTCGGTAGATTACCGCGCTTGGAATCTTCCATACTGAATCTTTTCAGTATGGTGTCGATGTACCTTGACTGTGAAAGTCCCAACATCCTCTTAGATCTATCACGATAGATCTGGATCCCCAGAATGTAGTTGGCATCGCCCAGGCCCTTCATGGAGAACCTCTGTGACAAGAATCCTTTGACTGACTGTAGCATAGGAATATCATTTCCTATTAGGAGAATGTCATCCACGTACAAGACGAGGAATACCACAGTTCTCCCTACAATCTTACTGTAAATGCATGGTTCATCTGGGTTTTTGATAAAGTCGAAATCTTTGACAGTATCATCAAAGCAGATGTTCCAACTCCGCGATGCCTGCTTAAGTCCATAGATGGACTTTAGCAACTTGCACACTCTACCGCTGCTCCCACTCTGATTAAATCCCTCCGGCTGATCCATATAGACGCACTCTTCCAAATTTCCATTTAGGAAAGCCGTCTTTACGTCCATCTGCCAGATTTCATAATCGTGGAAGGCAGCAATGGCAAGAAGGATCCGAATGGATTTCAGCATAGCCACTGGAGAAAAGGTCTCGTCATAGTCCAAACCAGGTCTTTGACGAAAACCCTTTGCAACAAGTCTAGCTTTATAGGTCTCAACCTGCCCATCTACACCAATCTTCTTTCTGAAGATCCATTTGCAGCCTACGGGTTTTACCCCTTCTGGAGCAAAGTCCAAAGTCCAAAGTTGTTTGTGTACATGGACTCCATCTCGGCCCGCATTGCATCCAGCCATTTTACCGAGTCGCCGCTCTGGATGGGTTGCTGGAAGCTAGTAGGCTCACCATAATCCATGGTGCAATCCTCTCTATCCCCGTCTATGAGAAAACCGTAGTATCTCTCGGGCAGATGAGACTGCCTACTACTCCTGCGGAGTGGCGCTGGGATGTCCGGTTCTCTTGAAACCTCTGGTTCTTCCAAGCTTTCAATAATAGCTTGTGGTTCTGAAATTTCTTCCAGTTCTATTGCGCTCCCACTTATCTGATTTTCTAAAAATTCAGTTTCCAAGAAGTGGGCATGCTGAGAAACAAAAACCTTTTGTTCCTCTGCGGAATAGAAAAGATACCCCCTGGAGTTCTTTGGGTATCCCACAAACTTACACAGTACTGAGCGTGCCTCGAGCTTGTCCGCATGCTGCTTTTTTACAAAAGCTGGACATCCCCATGTCTTAAGGTACTTGAGACAGGGTTTCTTCCCACTCCACATCTGATATGGGGTGGTAGGCACAGTCTTGGTTGGAGCCTTGTTCAAGAGATATGCTGCTGTTTCTAGCGCATAACCCCAGAAGGATCGCGGTAACTCAGCCTTACTCATCATGGAACGAACCATATCCAATAGGGTTCGATTCCGCCTTTCCGATACACCATTATGTTGTGGTGTGTATGGAGGAGTAAGCTGAGAGAGAATTCCATTCTCTTTTAAGTAGCCCAGAAACTCGGCACTCAAGTATTCACCACCTCGATCAGATCTTAGTGTCTTGATACTTTTGCCTGTTTGTTTTTCAACTTCATTCTTGTATTCTTGAAATTTCTCAAAGGCCTCGGATTTGTGCTTCATCAAGAAGACATGCCCATACCTAGAGAAATCATCTGTGAAAGTAATGAAGTATGAATAACCACTTCGCGCATGTGTAGACATTGGACCACACACATCACTGTGTATGAGTCCCAAGAGCTCGCTTGCTCTTTCTCCGTGTCCAGTGAACGGAGTCTTTGTCATCTTTCCCATGAGACAAGATTCACAAGTGGCATAAGACTGATACTCAAACGGATTTAAGTATCCCTCTTTATGTAACTTTGTTAACCGTGTCTCATTAATGTGACCAAGTCTACAATGCCATAAGAAAGCCTGATTTGTTTCCGGAGACATTCTTTTAAGTGTGTTCTGGACACTGAAGATCTGAGCTTGATTCAATACGTATATACCGTTTTGTAATGTACCTGACCCAATCAGAACTTGATTTAGGTGGATGTTAACTACATCGCTTACAAAAGTAAAATCATATCCTTCCTTAGAAATTAAGGATACAGATATGATATTACAAGTCGCACCTGGTACATAAAAACAGTTACGCAGAATCAATATCTGCCCAGTTGTCAGTCCTAGATGATATTCCCCTACGGATTCAGCATACATGCTCATTCCGTTAGCAACCCTGAGAGTCATATCACCTTTCCTGATAACCCTACTGTTTCTCAAAGCCTGTAACGAGTTACAGATATGAGATCCTGATCCGGTATCCAATACCCAGGAAGTAGGGTTAACTGACATACAGTTCTCTATTACAAACACACCCGAAGCCGAAGCCACAACATACTTCGAATTCTGGCTACTGGCTTTGCAAGCCCTGCAATCCTTCTGCCCATGTTCATTCCCGTAACAATAGGAACATCCCTCTTTTACTGCATCCATTCCTGAAACTTCTGCCTTTCTCTTTCTTTCTACTTCCCTGGTTTCCTTCAGGGTAGTAGGTAGAGACTGTTGAACTAAGTCAGCATCTGACCCGTTCTTCAACGTGGTCTTCAGGTCCGAGAGCTCAAAAGAGCTGGTCTCTATAAGGACGTTTCCCCCTACAGATGACCCGATAGCCAACCTCGCTGGAAGCAATTCGTTCGAGGTCTCATACCTTGCGATAAGAGATTGCTCTCCATATAAAAATTTGTTATGGAGGAAGATAGAAGCTGAGTCCATCTTCTCGTGCTGCCTCTGGTATATACCATCAACTGAGGCTAACACGAGGCACTTGGCTTTCGCACAGTCTTCTTCCGATGTCCTACGGATATCAATATCCGTGACAGGGGAAACTGGACCTGAGACGGCATGGGTGGGATCAGTCAAGAGGTGTCCCAGCTTGTCCTGGGCAATGGACATCTGGACAGACCTTTGCCAGTCATAACAGTCAGATTCAGTCATCTTTTTATCTAGATGTAACCTAGGTGCGGTCATTGGGTCGCTGCAGTTAAGAGAGAGAGAAGAAAACACTTAGCATGATGCTCTTGCAAGTTTAGATTGGTTTTTAATTTATCTAAACAGGATGGCTCCCACTGTCTCTCGAATCCCTTCTCAAACCGTAAAGAAAGGATTAGTCAGGATCAATCCCACCGTACAATACTTGCTTAACCGTTCAGCCAGGCCAGTGTCGGTACTTCGAGGGAGGTTTTCCAACGCTTTCGCGAAGTTCCTTAATTAAGTAACCTCTTTTCCCTGTGGGCGTAGCCCCGCTAACACCTTTCTAGACACCTACTAAGTTTATAGCATTGATCGTTAAGTGAGATTTTTCCCGAGGAGTAGCATATACTCACAGTAGGATCGGGATCCAAATATCATTGCGTGATAAAACCGAAGGAATCCTACCAGAATCATCACACTCCAAATGGTATGCAGCGCTAGCAAGTTTCAGTACTTATGAAACTCCCGATGTGGATTTTTGCCCCATGCTCTTATGACCTTGACGAAGGTCAACAAATCATAAGTCACATGTCAAGTTCTACCCGTCATTATCCAGGTTAATTTGAACCCACCCGCACATACCCTTGACGAAGGTCAACAAGGTAGTACGACTGTCCCAAACTAACACATCTATCTATGCTACATATGAACACCCAACAGCTACCAATCACTATGCCTTGACGAAGGTCAACAAACATAGCTTGAATACTATTGAATATCCATACGAAATGACGGAGGGCTACGAATGGTTTTGGCGAAACCGTGAACGTAGTGAACTTGATCTAATCGATGGAACGAGATAGCTTTTAAAAGGAGTGGTTCATGCTCCGCGTTTAAAAGTTTAGTTTTGAAAAGAACCGAGTGGTTTTCAAAGTGTTCCAATCGACTTTTACTTGGTTTATTTTCTTGCATTAGTTCTTTTAATACGTCCTATTATTTAATCCTACCATTGCAGAAAACAACCAAAATATGACGTACGCTTATGCCATTCGCATTCGCCACGGGGCCCCGTCATCACCGTTAGGTTACTTAACTAACGACAGAGCGGGGGCTGGGCTAGCGCGGCTGTAAAACATAAGCAACGCCTAAATAGTTATCATATATAAAAATATAGCAATGATAGACATTACAGATCACAGATGAATACATTGGATATACTAGGAATCCGCAATCCGTTCGAGCCTGCAACGAAAAGCGGATTACACGGTCGCGGTGAATAGCCAATACCCCACCCAAGACCCCTACGGGTGCGGCAAACTACCCGCCAAGTACCCGAAGCGAAGCAACCTCCCTCAACAACGTGAGTAGGCCACTCGGCACTTCGAGATACCCGGTAGTTTGTGCACCCCCTCCATAGGTCTATCCTAGGAGCAAAAACAGTAAAAAGAATTATACAATGACGGCTACAACCCCGACCCGGTTGTGCGGCCAAACAAATAATAATATTACATCAATTTATATGTTACAAATGAATGAAAGAAAAGCAACACCCATCTCACATCCACCCCGGCTATTCACCCGCGACAATCCAACCCATTCATATACACATACCAATATCAAACACAGATCACAGAGATGTATAACCCCGACTAATCGACATATAGCGATTAGCCGACGTTCAATACATACAAACATCACAGATATAACCCTTATAGTCAAAGTATATTGAAGTTCGAAAAAAATACGGATTTATAGGCCCCCAAAAATAAATTTCTATTCTGGAAAACCTGGGCACATATAAACCATCTTAAAAATCCTAAAACCAAGCCAGAGATACACTGCACCAAACTCGACTCAGTGAAGAGTTAAAACGGCGGCGGTTCCGCGGCAATAGCTTGCTATTGCCGCTGAACCGCGGCGGTTTAGACGACTCACTGGACCGGGTTTGGTGGTTTTCTTTAAAAAACCCTGAGACGATTTTAGCAGTATAACAAATTTTGTTTTGACCAGAAAAAATTTTTAACAGAAACTTAGGGTTCCGAAAACTTGGTTTTTCGATTTTTACGTTTCGAACTTCGATACACTTCACTACTTAGCTAGTTTATGTTTAGTTAGGCTCTGATACCACTGTAAGTCCACGTTGCCCACCCCGGTGCTTGCGGGGAGGCGGAAAACGGAATAAAAATCGGATTTTTATGAACTTAGGCAACATGGACTATAGATAGAAGGATCTTTGCTAAACAAAAACTTGCTAAAGCTAACTAGTAACTAGCTAAGTGCTAGAAAGGTTATACCTTGGGCTTTAAGTCCTTCTCTTCTTGCTCCTTGGAGTAGTGGAAGGAGGTCACCTTGTCGTCTTCTCCCGTCAAAGAAAGATCCACCCGTAAGACTCAACCTTTAGCTTCAACTCCAAGCTAGAAGTAACTAGGGTTCAAGAAGTGCTAGTCCTTCAACCCTAGATGAGAGTAGAGATGATCAAGAGAGGATTTTTCTCAAGCTCAAGTGTTTCTCAACACATGAGAGGGGAGAGCTTGAGGGAGAGGAAAAACAAGAGAGAGAAATGAAATGATAGAATGAGAATAATGTGAACCATTCTCACTAATATGTGTGAATTATTGTAAATAGAAAATTATCTAGATAATTGTCATGGTTAATCAAGACATGACCATTATCATTTCAATTTTCAAGGATCAAAAAGTATCTTCCAAAAGAAATGATGATGGTGAAAGTGTCAACCATAGTCAACAAGTCAAGGAGGTCAAATGGTCAACAACTCAAGGAGGTCAAATGGTCAACAACCATAACCATGCACAATTATAAAACTAATATCAATTAACAATAATACACACATAAGCATTAGGGTTAATGAAATGACAATAGTCATTAACCCTAATCAAAGTCCTCTCCCTCTGTCTCAAGCAACTGTGCATACGCACCCGTATTCGTGATCCGAGGAACACGAACACAATGAGAAAAACCAATCCCAAATCATATACTAGGATCCGGATTAAACCAAAGCCCGCTAGTATAAACTGTCCGGACAGCAAACGTGCACAAGTGCGCGGATGTGAACGAACCCTGTCGCAAAACCATGCGACCTCTACTCATTTTGCCTAAAGGCGAATAGCTCTCTGTGTGGGACTCTAAAGACTCGACACTACGCTGGCAGTGGGTTTAACCACAGACCGCAAGCGGCACTAGCTGTACATAACGGTCCCCAGGTAGATGTCGATAAGAAGACTGACGAGGTGAACCCCATCTGAACTCCTACTGAGCCTGTATGTGACAATCTCCGTACAGTCCGGTCTGTTCGTCTGATACATCGCATGGCGGGCCTACGGGGGCGGTGAATGTCAGTCCCCTAATAGCGGTACAAGTCGTGTCGGAGTGTAGCCCAGAACACCCTGAGATAACACTGGAAACCTACCAGTATATCTCGCTTGCCCTGGCCAGGGACAACTCGTGTAATGGCTCTCCTGGACACAGCGTGATGTCAACCCCCAATACCGGGAGAGACGAATCCTGTCTAACCGTCACTGCCTCCAAGTGCTTTGGGACTGCACCCAAAAACTACCTGTTTGCACGACTCCTTTGAGCCGTGGTAGGGTAGTAATCAAAGTGCAGTGGGAACACACTTGAGGCGAAGTGACAGTGTCAAGTCAGCGGACTAAGCTGTACTCATGTCACCTAGGAACTGATAACTGACGATAGGTATAATACCAACCAACAGTCCCCGACGAGTCCTGTCCAGTATACTCGTAACCTAACGAGCACCCGTATACTATCCCAAGTACGACGTACTGACGGCTGTGGGACAGACCGTCACCCATACTGGGATGAGAAGCGCATACGCTAGTCTACTCCGGAGTATCGATGTCCTGTCTCGATAGTCCAACGACTAGGGACCTGTATAAGGATGTGCTTATGGATCACCCAGCTCCCACGAGTGTGAGCGTCATCACAACGCCGGTAATCAAGCAAAGATTCTAAGGGCTCTACTAATATGTATATCAGCAATATGCTAAAAGAAACACATGCACATATTAAAGCAGAGACAAACCAAGTAGCATACTACCATTTCGAGCAAGACTGTATATACAACTGTGAATATCCCAAGCTTCCATTAAGTAATATACAAACTAGTATGATACAGTAATGGCCTCTAGGGCATATACACTAACACCAATAGCTGGGTACGGGTCAATATCACACTATCTCATCACGTCTCAGGTATCACTATCATCATATCACATAATCTGGGGTACTGATCTAAGTCTAGTACAACTGATACCATCAAGATACTGCGTGTGCAAGCACACGTCCCAAGGCCCGCTAGAGATCACGTATCGTATCCCAAATACGAATCACATCAAATCACCGATCTCACGGCACAATGCTCAACATCATCGACTCATCTCCAATGTCATCCAATATCATCAACACAGTGCAAGTATAATGAATATGCAAGGGTGTGCGTGTAGGTGTAAATCTATTCTAGGGTTCGCGACTATGAACTACACTAGTTACTTCTAACCCTACACTGTACATAGTATACCTAACTATCATATATATATAATATCACAACTACGGACTGCGGGGGTGCTATACGCCATCCACCCGACTTCCCCCGGTAGATATAATCTACTCACCTTGCGTCTTTATCTTTCGATGCCACCACGCGTTTGCTTGTCATCCCGAAGTATTCATATGGTACCTACACATCAAAGTGTCGTTTATGCACATTAAAACCAATTCAAACCTAACATGGCACACGAAACCCAAAACGATACGATAAGAGGCCTATAGGTTAGAACCTATGGCACGCCTTCAAAACCATCAATAAATCCTCGATATCGTCGTATAAACGCCAAATAGTCGAGGTAAAACACAAGACACAAATTCAGACTTAAAAATACGGAATACGGAAACACGAATCCAAAACAGTAACTTAGGAAATATGTTCCAGATTTCACCCTAGGTCAAAGTAGACAAATCTATATATGCCAGGGGTCCAATCTACTGGTGAGGGGACACCAAAACCAAAACGAGGCAAATCCATCATGGTCTGGCCGCAAATTGCGGCCAGAATGGATAAATCTGCGGCCGGCTTGATGAGTTAGGGGTTGGGGTCTTGGTGGTAGCTTCTTGGGTGCCTGCACATGTCACTGTCCAATCAATTTTAATTTAGGGTATCTCGGGTGATAGCAGATTCAATATACCCTTCACAGATTCCATAATTTCTCCGATATCGGTTTCTAAAATCCGTATTCTTGGTTTAAGCTTCAGGTTAGGGTCTCAATTCATACACTAGGGTGTTGGTGTAGCCTCTATTGAACTCAATTTCACATTACAACTCATAATTCTTCACAACCCTAACTAGGTTTTACCTCAAGTCACCAAATCACACAATATCGGTTCAATCATAACACGGGGGTAAAGGAAATGCTAAAACTAAGTTAATGATTCAGAAAATACCTCATTTGGCAACTCAAGAATTTTCTTGAGTTGCCCCTAGTGGCCAAAATCCTTGCTTTCTTGGTCCAATGTATAGATCTTGAGCTTGTGCACACTTTTAATGAAATGGGGGCAGGGTTTTGGTGTAATTTGTGAGATGATTTGGGGCTTGAAGAGGGGAGGAAGATGAAGGAGTAGGAGCTCAGCAGCAATGAAGGAGAAGGAGAGAGAAATGTGATGAAGAAATGAGAGAAAAAGCTAAGTCTTGGTCAAAGGTTACCTTCTCCCTCTCACCCATACCTCATTATCTTATTCCTTTCTCTTTTCTTTTTCTTTTCCTTCAAAACCCTTCTCACAAGAATAGTAACCCCAAATAACATGATAGAACAATGCACAAGTGTAGAAAAAGATATGTGCATGTTATGCACAAAAATGCTAAAAACCGATTAGCGATTTTTAATCGCGATTAGCACTAATTTAGCATATAACTAATCAATTAAACTTAGAAATGGCATAATTCTCTAATTTACCCTATTTTAGAATTTTCCATAATTTTCCAAAAAAAATTCCCCATTTATTTGTATTAATAATACCAAATTATTAAAATATTCAATAAAATAATATTAAATTATAAAAATTCCCAAAATTAATATTTTATCTTTTTGAAATGTTACACATATATTAGCGTCCCATTCCACTAATATTGGTGTAAGGGTATATATAACAGCAACTCAATCCTCTGTTATATATACAAAGGAGTAATTAGAAATATCATGAAACCAATATGCCAAGCATCGACACAGAAATACTGATCTATCAGATGCCGTCTCCCAGACTAACATCCTGATAGGTACGTATCATACGCTATCCCGAAAGATCGAGTGCCTAGCTCTGACCCTCGCCTCTCGACGTATCCATACGTACATGACTCCCGTCGGTATCCACATGATAGCCGCTGAGTCATAGGTCCTGTCACCGGTAGGTATGGTTCCCCTAAGCCTCATCGCCTAGCACCACGACATCGTTCTTGCTTCGGGGTTCCTCCGGGCCCTACCATGTACCCACAGACGGTGCCTCCCGCTCCTCGAATCGGGTATATAATCTGAACCAATAAATCTCATGGTGGCTGCTGAAATATCATATCAAGGGAAACCGGGTTTTTCAAATAATGCATAATTTCATGAACTACCACGGTTCCCAAATCCAAAAAACATCATGAAAAATCCATATCTCAATGCGAAAATCCATGAATATAATATACGCATCATAAATTTGAAATGCGAGCATATAAAGGAAAAGCAGCAATTAACTGTAACAAGTTAATATAATATCATGCGGTTCCTAATCTCTCCAATTCTAAAATAATATCAAGTAAAGGTAAACATGTAGCTATAATCAGATATATGTGCAACATAAAGTTATAGCAAGATATATGTATCTACCTATAAGTAATGATGTAGTACACCCCCTGGGTATAAGTGAAGTATGTGTGCAAAGTATACATGTAGCTATGACATAAAGTGTGTATGTACCTATCACTAATGGTACGATACTCTATAGGTATACAGGTATCTAACACGTAAGTATGTCAGAGCATATATGTAAGCATGTAGGTATACAGGTATGCTATAAGTCAATGCGTAAAGAAATATAAATCAAAGTCTCAATGTCCCTAACCAAGCAAGACCATATCTATAAGTGGGTTGTGCGTGATATGGAAATTATTGACGGTGTGTGTAGCATACAATCAGTGCTCGTGCAACATGAATCGTCAATAATATGTGCAGTGTCCTGAGGATACTAGTCCAAGCACAACAATATCTAAGTAATAGGGTAAATGCGCAATTCTAAATATGATATAGAATATGCGATAGAAATAGCATCTCTAGCCCAGACGCATAACGCCATGCGGGCGATTCCCCTGTAGATGTTAAATCTACTCACCAACGCTCTAAGTGAAGCCTACAACCTGTTTTCCATTGTCGTAGCGTCCGAAGTCCCCGCTTGCGAACCTAAAATTTCACAAACACATCACATAAGCAAATATCCTACATCGATGAAAGACATCGAAACGCAAGAATAACGCCCTGAAAATTGTACTGCGCACTTAGCGCATCTATCGCGCACGACATCGGCCAAAAACCCTAACTGGGGTCGCTAAACTACAAAACACCAAGTCTAGACCCCGATCGTCCCGATCGCGCAACACAACACAAACAATTACGAGGAATAAAATAGATATAACCTCGCAACTGTAGGGTTCCTAGGCACTCTAATGGAGTCTCACAAGTGATCAAACATGCACAAATCAAAAATTCCTTGTGCCTACAAACCCTAATACGGATCGTTAACTAGATAAATAGACGAAGCAAGCATGTAAACGGAAATATAGCTAAAGGAAAGGGGCTACAACCTTTGTAGATCCGGTCCACCAATCCCTAAGCTCCGCGATGATCTCCCTCCGCTGTCCAAATCGATCCCTTGACTCTAGCATTGGCATCATCGAAGAATGGGCGGGCTTGATCGTCGGTTCGATGCCGAAGATGATCTACGTCGAGGCATCACAAGAACAAGCTCCAACTTCACCAAGCCTTGAAAAATTATGAAGGAAACACCCTATACAACTTGGCAAGAGGTAGAGGATGAAGAAATAGGAAGTGGGTAGACTTTAGATTTGGATTTCTCACTCATTTTGGCTAGTTGCCATTGATGGTGCAAGCTTTCTTTAAGTTGAAGATGAAGAACAAGATGATAAAAGAATATGATAAGTGTTATGTAAATGATAAATAAATCAATACTTATCATTTACTAACCCTTGGTTAGTTGTAGAGAATGGACCATGGTTAACTTGAATGGTTAGGGTTAAGGATGAGACAAGAATGGTGACTAAGTCAAAGTTTCAAGAAACTTCAACTACAAACAAAACTAGCAACCATTCTTTTTCTCTTTATCTTTTTCTTTTTCCAAAATAAACAAAAGAATAAATAAATGAATAAGTAAATAAAAAGAAAACCCTAATCATAAACCTAACCATGGTCTAATTCTTTACACTAACCTTAGCTTGCATGTATCATCAAACATGATACAATCATGTGCACAAAATATATCACATATACAATGTAAACAAACCAAGTGAGTAAATCCATTTAAAGTGAACCAATACTAGTTAATGCAAATTAATATATCAAATATATAATTATACATTCAATCATTAAATCAACACTTGATCCAATGATCCGGTCATATCGCATATAACCGGCTAGTATCCAATGTATCGGCTTATCGAATCAATCCTTGATTCGATAACTAGGTTATATCGCATACAACCATTCGACACATTCATCGCGAGAATGAAATACGGTATCACATACACGCATTATTCTCGGTCCCACACATATCTCATATGCGCTCCTATTTCGTTTCGCTTGAGCCAGGAAACCTCTGTGTAGGACTCTAAAGACTCGTCAATACGCCGGAAGCGGATGATGATCATATCAAACACCCACAAACCGCAAGCGGTCTGCTAAACGTAACGGCCACCCGGGTATTGAGCGATCAGAAGATCGACGAGCAAGCCCGCTCATACTCCTGTGAATCCAACCAGTAACACTTACCGTACAGTCCGGTCTGTTCGTCTGATATGTCGCATATCTCGCCTAGGGGTGGTAAACGTCAGACCCTAGTAGCTTGATAAGTCATGCCGACGTGAGGTCCATAACATTCGTGAAACTACTGATAACTCTTACCAGTATATCACTGCAACCCTGGCCAGGGATTTCCTGTTATGGCCAGTCGAGCATAGCGCAACATCAACCCCCAATACCGGGAGAGACGAATCCCCTCCTATCGCTCATTGCCTCCATGTGAATCGGGACTGTACCCAAAAACCACCTGTTTGCACAACTCAGTAGAGCCGTGGTAGGGTGGAAATCAAAGCACAGTGGGAGACACACAAGACTCTATGACGATCTCGGGTCAACAGACTAAGCTGTACCAGTGTCACCAGAGAACTGCCATCTGACGTGAGGTATAATACCATCTGGGAGTTCTCGGCGAGTCCGTTCAGTATACCCAGTCTCCACTGAGCACCCGCATACCATCTCCGATGTCAAACACCAATGGATATGGGATCATCCATCGCCCATCGCATGGGTCGAGAAGATATACGCTAATCTACTCTGGAATATCGATGCCCCGTCTCGATATTCCCACGACTAGGAACAATGAAGGATGTACTCATTGACTACCCAGGCCCAACTAGTATGATTTGCATCATAGTCCTGGAATTCGAGTACACATCCTAAGGGCTTTATCAACATGTAATCAGAGAGACAGAAAGTATACATGTTAAGATAAAGAACAACCAGATAGCGTACTATCATGTCGAGCAAGAAAGTCCTACCTATATATGTCCCAGCATCCACTACAATATACATCCAATGTACAGTAATGGCCTCTAGGGCATACATATAACTAACAATCTCCCACTTGCACTAGGGCCATCTGTAGCAGTGGTCGCAGTATCTAATACTCAACCATCCCATATGAGTCTCTCTCTGAGAAAAGGCCTTCGTGAGTGGATCCGCCGTGTTGTCCTCTGAGTCTACTCTCCTAACCTCGATCAACCTGGAGATCAAATATCTCCATGATCAGGTGATGCTGCCTCAGAATTTGTCTGGGTCACTGATGGGACCAGGGTTCCAGGGCCGAAGCCACACTTCCATTGTCATACAATGGCAGGAACCTAGTTCATCTTATGAACCAATATACACCCAAACTTCCTCTTTGGTAGTATCTTCAATAGCGATGTTACCAGCCTTTATCGTCTAGTTTGCCACGGTATCTAGCTTGGAACTCTTCCAACATACCGTCCCTCTACTGAGGGTAAAGACAATGCCCGTGACTGACATTCAGTCGTCTTTATCACCCTGGAACTCTTCCAGTGATTCTCCCCAGGATCGATTGATACCTTCTCACTACATCTAGTGAGAATCCTAGTATCCAATTACATCTATCTCATAGATGAAAACTTAGGATTTAGGAGGTATCACTTTGATCCTATTTGGAGAATCCTAGTGATAATAGGAGATTGACCGATCGTAGTATAGGAAACTCTTTTCCTATCAAGAGTATGTTGTCTACTTACAATACGAAGATGACCACCTTACTCTCTACTACCCTTTTGTATATACAAGGTTCGTCTACCATTTTGATGAAGTCAAACACTTTGACTATCACATCAAAACAGACGTTCCAACTCCGCGATGCCTGCTTCATTATGTAAAGCAACTTGCACACGTTTCCGCTGCTTCCACTGTTTACGAAGCCCTCTGGCTGTGTTCTTATAGACGTTCTCTTCTAAATCATTATTTAGAAAAGTAGTCATGGCACCCAACCACCAGATATCGCAGTCATGGTATGTAGCCGTGGCAAGTAGGATCTGGATGGACTTAAGCATATTCCATGGAAAAGCTTTCATCATTATCCGTGCCTGGTCGTTGACGAAAACCTTTAACAAGTCTAGCTTTGAAAGTCTCAACTTTTCCATCTATACCAAGTAATCGTCTCAAGATATACTTGCTCCTGATGGGGATTTAACCCTTCAGATATAGTAACTAAAGTCCATACTTTGTTGGTGTACATGGATTCCATCTCAGATCGCTAAGCATCCATCCATTCTTACAGAGTCCCTACTCTCGATGGCCTGCTCGAAACTAGTTGGGTCATCATCTCATGATGCATTCCTCACTCCCACCGTCATCGAGAAACCGAGGTATCTCTCAGGCGGATGAGGAACCCTACTAGATCGGCGGAGAGGCTGAGGTTCGTCGGGAACTATAGAATCCTTTGGTTCTGTCAAATCATCAACTGCAGTTTTGTATAGCTGGAACCTTTCCAGTTCTACAGAACTGATCCTGCCTCGATCTTGTCCGGATTTTGCTTTAAACATAGGCCGGACAACCCCAAATCTTAACTCGCTTAAGAGATGGGTTCTTCCCATACCATATCTCATATGGAGTGGTAGGCACTGATTTGATTCAAACCTAATTCAATAGGTATGCAGCTTCTCAAGTGCATAACCCCAAAAGGAAATAGGCAACTCAGTAATACTCATCATAGAGCACACCATATCTAATATTGTGCAATTGCTCCGCCCTGATACACCGTTGTGCTGTGGTGCATTCAGAGGAGTAACACTGAGAGAGAATCTCATTCTCCTTTAGAATAGTCCAGGAATTCTATGCACAAGTATTCTCCTCCCTGATCTTATCATAGGACATAATACTTATACCCGTATTTTGGTTCTCTACTTCTAACATATATTCTGTGAATATCTCAAAAGGTTCGGACTTATGTTTCAACAGGAACATATGACTGAATCTTGAGAGATTATCAGAGAATATAATGAAGTATAAAGAACCAGTCCTGGCATGTGTAGACAGGAGACTTTACATACATCATCATGTATCAGTCCCAAGAGTTTACTAACTCTTTCTCTGTTTCTAATAAACAGAGCTATGGTCATCTAATCTTTGTGACATGACTGGCAAGTTTCATAAGATGTAAATTCAAACTGATTTAAATATGCATCTAAAATGTAACTTCAGCCAGTCGGGTCGCATTGATGTGACCTAGTCTACAATGCATCAAGAAGGATTCGTTCATTTCTGAACTCTTCCTCTTGTGTGTGTTCAATATACAAGGAACTGTAGTTTGATTTAGAACGTCAATGCTTTTAGATAACGTGCCTGAACCGATCAACTTTTGATATAGGAAATGTTCAAAACATTATCCAACAATACAAAATTATATCATTTCTTTACTAATAAAGAGACTGATATGATTTTATATATCAGGTTCGGTATCTAATAGCATTTGTTCAGAATCAATGTATTGGTAATACAGGGTGACAGTGACCAACAGACTTGGCTGCAACACTTGCCCCGGTTTCTGTCTCATGAAACTTATCACCCGTTCTCAGTTTTTCTACCTTTTTGTAGCCCTATGTAACAGCTTACATATCTGGGATCCTGATCCGGTATCATATACCCAGGATGCAGAGGATACTGAGAAACAGTTCTTTGTAATAAACACACCCGAAGGAGATGCATCATATGCACTTTCTTCATTTGGGCGGCATAGGAATTCTGGTATTCCTCAATTTCCTGCTCTGTCTTATAACAATTATAAGTTGGAGCGGGACCAACGTTCCCCAGCTCAGTATAACAAGCGGGTTCGGTCAATACATCTATATTTTTATCTTGATTAAGGCGTGATATGGTCGCTACCTGGAGAGAGAGAGAAGAAAACACTCTGCGTGCGCTCTTGCAAGATCAGATTGGTTATATTTTATCTAATCAGGATGGCTCCCACTGTTTTTATCAAATCTTCCTTCAAACCCTAAAAGGAAAGACTAGCCGGGATTAATTACACTCTACAAGTTCGCCAATCTTTCAGCCAGGCCAGTGTCGGTACTTTGAGGGAGGTTCCCCGTGCTTTCGCACGGACCTAATTACAGTAAACCTCGTTTTCCCAGAGGCGTAACCCCGTTGACACCTTTCTAGACACCTACTTGATCGGCTAATTGCAAAGTGCAAAACTCTCCCAGGAGTAACAATTACTCGCAGTGGGTATCGGGATCCAACTATCATATAGAAGGTATGCAATCTCATTGCAAGTTTCAACACTTGAAACTCCCGATAATGGTTTTTACCCCTAGAACTTATGACCTTAACTAAAGTCAACAAATCATAAGTACTAGTCAAGTTCTACCCGTCATTTCGTGATTAATTAGACCCACCCACATGACCCTTAACTAAGGTCAACAAAGTCACGCGACTGTCCTAACTAATCGCATCATATGCGGTGTAGGAAGACATCACTTAGCTACCGTACACTGTGCCTTAACTAAAGTCAACAAACACAGCACGAATACTAAGTACTCTACTTCCTAAAATGACGGAGGGTTGCGAATGGTTTTTGTGAAAACCTTTAACGCTTTGAACTTGATCTCGTTGCGGAATCAAATGGTTTTTAAATGGAATGTTTTTGAGGCTTTTCTAGTTTTGCTAAAGGGGTCACTCCCGTTGAAGGGATCGTCGGCCCTTTCCTCGTCGAATGAGGTGCGGGATATATCATATATATCACTGTGCAAAGCGTAAACTATAGAAGCGATCAAAGACAAACCGAGGGTTGAAGCATCTGCCAGTTATTGCTAAAGGAGTCACTCCCGGTGAAGGGATCTCGGTCCTTTCCTCATCGAATAAGGTGCGGGATGTTCTATAATGAACACCGCGATGCAAAGCAAGAACTGTAGCTACCTGTTTTTATTTTGAAATTCGATTCCACAACATCAATTAGGTTTATTTTCTTTCATTAATCTCATTAATGAATATCCCATCATTTAAATTACCTAAACATCACAGATAAATATGACGTACACTTATGTCATCCGTATTCGCCTCGATGTCCCCTCATGCACCGTTAGGTTAGGTAACTAACGGCAGAGCGGGGCAGGGCTAGCGCGGGTGTAAAACATAAGTAACGTCTATATAATATATCATATATACTATATACTACATCTATCTGAACAGAGCACAGAACATCGCATGATCACATCACAGATAAAGCACAGCAGAAGAAACATATGAAATATTGGATATACTAGGACGTCCGTGTTTTCAATACGAGCCAGTATAAAACACGGATTCCACGGTCGTGATGAATAGCCAATCCCACACTCCAAGACCCCTACGAGAGCGGCAAGCAACCCTAGCAATTCTAGGGTTAGGAGACCCGGACTCGACTCCTCGAGTTGGTCTCCCACTGGACCCCAGAACCTGGTTACTTGTGCTCCCCTCCTTGGGTCTATCCTAGTGCAGAAAAGTAAATAATATACATCAACGGTGACATCTTCCGCAACCTGGAAGTGCCCCAATAAAAGAATATTACATACAAGTTTTTACATGAATGAAAATGAAAAACACTCATCTCACATAAAAAACCCCCCGGCTATTCAAACACGACGATCCAATATAACATATCCAGCAACACATAACATCACATGTCATCAACGTAAGTAAATATGCGCATCCCAATTGTCGTTGACATATAGCAACGAAACCGGCGATATCACATATTACACTTACGGTCACAGAAAAGAAAGTGTAAAACTACAACAGTTGGAATCCGCAACCACCTCAGACATCGTATGCCTGACCAAATGAATTCTTTAGACATCGCATGCCTAACAATTATAAACCCCGCATTTTAGTCTCATTATCGAAAACACTTTTCAATATCAAGTCGGGCAATTCAACAGGATTCCCGACATTCTGATCGAATGCTCGTCGCAAACTTCAGTAGACGGCCGCACCCCCGATGCCGTCGACAAAGTGCACCAAGGCGGAACACCGCTACCGCGAGCACCCGAACGGATGCTTTCGGCGACGGGGTTCTCCTACAGTCACTTGGTCGGGGCTATGGAGTGAGGCTGTCTATTAAGTTTACCCGGCGAGTATCCGCGTACGCTACGTGATTGCGACGGACTTTTGATCACATCAAAATTCCGTGGCAACCGATCAAGTGAGACTAAACTGCTATGTTTATAATATTCATTCCATTATCTCATAACTACTTGTGAATTCCAAATGTTGTATCACATTCCGGATAAATAGAAAATGCTAAACTTTTCGATCGAACAATCGAACACCCAAGTTTTCCCGAAACAGCTCAACATATGAAATAAGTCTAACAACATTCAGTTCGTGCCTCAGTACCAACGGTCCAGCCGTAGAAGGGTCAAGCCAACGCCTCACATGTGGCACGCCGTACTGCCCCAAACCCGAAGGTTCAAAGGGCAGTTCAAGACGGTCACATAATCGAGTTAAGGTTTGTTGTCTTCTAGAGGGTCCATCGAGTTACTTGCACTACTTAGAACGTCGTTAAACTACGGAAAAATCCAACAATTGGAAATTTCCTGGCAGGGGAAAAAGTGGGTATTTATATCCGGTCGAACTTTTTAACATATTCTAAAAATACCCGGAAAAGCACACCGACAAAAATTAGACAGTCCGATCGAATACACCGAGTCCCCAATACAACCCAGAAAATACAACTCTGGAAAAAATATTAAAAATTCCCAGGAAAATTATCACAGAAAAATAAGTATTACTGTGCAGAATTAGATGCACAAAACGACAAACTTGCCGCGGAAACGCCGCATGAGCATGCTCATGCCGCGGATACGCGGTGACTTTAAGGAATCAGGTCATCGAAATTTACAGTAACCCTTAGATCTTCCTGCTGATTTTTCTGAAGATTTTTAATCCTCAAAAATCCACATTTTACAGAAATGTCCAGAGAGCATTTTCAAGTCGTGGTTTTGTGTTCATTCGGACTTCAAACTCCGTCGGGACTTCTCCTAAGGCTCTAGCTAGGCTCTGATACCACTGTAGGGTTCCTAGGCACTCTAATGGAGTCTCACAAGTGATCAAACATGCACAAATCAAAAATTCCTTGTGCCTACAAACCGTAATACGGATCGTTAACTAGATAAATAGGCGAAGCAAGCATGTAAACGGAAATATAGCTAAAGGAAAGGGGCTACAACCTTTGTAGATCCGGTCCACCACTTCCTAAGCTCCGCGATGATCTCCCTCCGCTGTCCAAATCGATCCCTTGACTCTAGCATTGGAATCATCGAAGAATGGGCGGGCTTCATCGTCGGTTCGATGCCGAAGATGATCTACGTCGAGGCATCACAAGAACAAGCTCCAACTTCACCAAGCCTTGAAAACTTATGAAGGAAACACCCTATACAACTTGGCAAGAGGTAGAGGATGAAGAAATAGGAAGTGGGTAGACTTTAGATTTGGATTTCTCACTCATTTTGGCTAGTTGCCATTGATGGTGCAAGCTTTCTTTAAGTTGAAGATGAAGAAGAAGATGATAAAAGAATATGATAAGTGTTATGTAAATGATAAATAAATCAATACTTATCATTTACTAACCCTTGGTTAGTTGTAGAGAATGGACCATGGTTAACTTGAATGGTTAGGGTTAAGGATGAGACAAGAATGGTGACTCAACTACAAAAAAAACTAGCAACCATTCTTTTTCTCTTTATCTTTTTCTTTTTCCAAAATAAACAAAAGAATAAATAAATGAATAAGTAAATAAAAAGAAAACCCTAATCATAAACCTAACCATGGTCTAATTCTTTACACTAACCCTAGCTTGCATGTATCATCAAACATGATACAATCATGTGCACAAAATATATCACATATACAATGTGCACAAACCAAGTGAGTAAATCCATTTAAAGTGAACCAATACTAGTTAATGCAAAGTAATATATAAAATATATAATTATACATTCAATCATTAAATCAACACTTGATCCAATGATCCGGTCATATCGCATATAACCGGCTAGTATCCAATGTATCGGCTTATCGAATCAATCCTTGATTCGATAACTAGGTTATATCGCATACAACCATTCGACACATTCATCGCGAGAATGAAATACGGTATCACATACACGCATTATTCTCGGTCCCGCACATATCTCATATGCGCCCCTATTTCGTTTCGCTTGAGCCAGGAAACCTCTGTGTAGGACTCTAAAGACTCGTCAATACGCCGGCAGCGGATGATGATCATATCAAACACCCACAACCCGAAAGCGGTCTGCTAAACGTAACGGCCACCCGGGTATTGAGCGATCAGAAGATCGACGAGCAAGCCCGCTCATACTCCTGTGAATCCAACCAGTAACACTTACCGTACAGTCCGGTCTGTTCGTCTGATATGTCGCATATCTCGCCTAGGGGTGGTAAACGTCAGACCCCAGTAGCTTGATAAGTCATGCCGACGTGAGGTCCATAACATTCGTGAAACTACTGATAACTCTTACCAGCATATCACTGCAACCCTGGCCAGGGATTTCCTGTTATGGCCAGTCGAGCATAGTGCAACATCAACCCCCAATACCGGGAGAGACGAATCCCCTCCTATCGCTCATTGCCTCCATGTGAATCGGGACTGTACCCAAAAACCACCTGTTTGCACAACTCAGTAGAGCCGTGGTAGGGTGGAAATCAAAGCACAGTGGGAGACACACAAGACTCTATGACGATCTCGGGTCAACAGACTAAGCTGTACCAGTGTCACCAGAGAACTGCCATCTGACGTGAGGTATAATACCATCTGGGAGTTCTCGGCGAGTCCGTTCAGTGTACCCAGTCTCCACTGAGCACCCGCATACCATCTCCGATGTCAAACACCAATGGATATGGGATCATCCATCGCCCATCACATGGGTCGAGAAGATATACGCTAGTCTACTCTGGAATATCGATGCCCCGTCTCGATATTCCCACAACTAGGAACAATGAAGGATGTACTCATTGACTACCCAGGCCCCACTAGTATGATCTGCATCATAGTCCTGGAATTCGATTACACATCCTAAGGGCTTTATCAACATGTAATCAGAGAGACAGAAAGTATACATGTTAAGATAAAGAACAACCAGATAGCGTACTATCATGTCGAGCAAGAAAGTCCTACCTATATATGTCCCAGCATCCACTACAATATACATCCAATGTACAGTAATGGCCTCTAGGGCATACATATAACTAACAGCAACGACCAATCGAACCCATGTCGGAAAAACCCCGAAACCTAGAAAACAACTTATCGCAATATTTCGCACTAGTTTCAAGCTAACACATATCTTGCGATTAAAAACACCTTAAAATAGCTTAACTAAACTATCTAAACCATTTCTATATTTTTAACACTTGATAATTAAATTTTAGCAAAAATCTAGTAAGCAAAATTGCATAATTAAACAAAGTATTCATTAGCAATAATTATCATTTTCTACTAGGTCAAGCTTTTCCTAATCACAAATTAACACTTCAATAAAACATTAAACACATAAATCAAGTTTTACCCTAACTAGATTATCATAAAAAATAAAGTCTTGAATTTCAAACATGAAATTAAAAGCTTAAATAAACAATTAATATGCTAATTAGAAATTTAGAAACAACAAAAAGGATTAGGGTTAGGGTTTTATACCTCCACAAAAGATCAAAACCAAGAAACCAAACTCATCATCTTTTCCTCAAAAATGATGTTTTGAATGAAGATCCAAGCTATTTTTGTGAAGAAGAATGAAGGAAAATGAATATATTTGAATTTTTGTGATTTTATTTGGATTTTTCATGATTTATTTGATGCAAAATGAGTTGAAAAGTAGTGGAAATGATGGAGGGAAGCATGGGTAAGGGAAGGGCCGGCCAAGGGGGTGAGGGGGTATTTTTGTGAATTTTTTGTGAAGAAATTGCTAGGAAAAAGAGTAATAAATGCTAATAAATGCTAATAAATGCTAAATGCCACCTTTTACACCTTTTCTTTTCTTTTTAAAAATAAATCCTTTTGCACTCCAAAAATATCTAGATATTTAAAAAGAAGTTTTCAAAATATTCTAGTGACAAAAATAAATTTATTCTCAAGAGAAGAAATTTCCCGATTTACGTGCATAAAATACCGCTTAAAATAATATTTTATTTGGGAAAAATTCTATCTGAACCAAAACCTCCCAAATACCCCTAAAGTTTGCTCAAAAACTTTATTTTAGCTAAAAAAGGTGCCGGTAAGTTTCTACGGACGTTTGATTGAAATCGGGTTAAAACGGAAAATACCGACAATTTGGCCCTAAAACGGAAAAATTCGCAAAACGATTTCTGAAACATTACACTTGTGAAGGATTATGATTGTGAGATCCTTCATTGCCCGGGGCAAGGCGATTGTGGCAGCTGATGCTTTGAGTCGTAGGCCCGGGGGTTAGCTTGTTCCAGTGGAGCGCAGTTCAGAGATAGTCTTTTGCAGATTTGCAGTTCTTGTGCGACCGTTAAGTACAGCTTAAGTTCGCCTCTACTGAGGGGACAGCTTGCTCATGTCCAAGACCGTCCATTTCTAATTAATTGTTTTCGTAAGGCACAACCCGTCGATGCCCATTTGTCTGAAATTCTTGAGCATGTTCGGCTGGGTAGAGATTCGGAGTTCTTGATTTATGACCAGGGTGTGCTATGTTTCGGACTTGTCGGTGTGTACCTGATACTGATGGGTAGAGATGCGAGGTCCTAGAGCAGGCACATCAGTCAGCTTCCAGTGTTCACCCAAGTGCCACCAAGATGTAACGTGACTTGAGAGTTAGTTACGGGTGGGCAGGGATGAAGTGTGATGTTTCAGATTTCGTTTTGAGGTGCCTGACTTGTTAGCGAGTTAAAGTTGAGCATTTGAAACTGGCCGGAGGGTTGCAACTTTTAACCGTTCCGGAGTGGGAATGAGAGCAGATCTCCATGAATTTCGTCGTGGTATCTACCCAGGTCTGGACAGGGTGTGACTCCATTCGGGTGATTGTGGTCCGGTTATGCTCAGTTTGCTAAGTTATTTTCGATAAGTTTGTGCGTTTGCACGGAGATCCTTCATGCGTTGTATCCAATAGAGGCACCCAGTTCGCTAGCCGTCTTTGGCAGAAGCTTCAGGAATCCTTGGGTACTGGTTGAGCTTTAGCTCCGCTTTCCATCCGTAAGCCGATGGTCAGACGGAGCGGACTATACAGACTCTGGAGGATATGCTTGTGCGTACGTACTAATTGTTTGTTGGCGGTTGGGATCGTCACTTGCCATTAATAGAATTCTCCTACAATAACAGTTATCAGGAGACGTTTCAGATGGAAACTTTTTAGGCTTTGTATGTTAGATTATGTCGATCGCCAGTCTATTTGACTGACTCCGTGAAAGCGGGATTTTTGGACCCCAACTAGTCAAGAGATTTCGGAGAAGATCCAGTTGATTCAGAACAGGATGAGAGCAGCCCAGTGCAGACAGAAGTCTTATGCCGACCTTCGTTGTCGCAGAATTGAGTTCGCAGTGGGAGATCATGTGTTCCTACGGATTTTTCCGATAAATGGCGTGTTGAGTTTTGGGAAGCTTAGTCCCAGATTGTAGGTCCTTTTGAGATCCTCGAGCGAGTTAGTACCGTTGCCTATCGTTGGCACTTCCACCCAGATTTTTGAGTTTTCACCCCGTATTCCTTGTGTCGATACTTCGCAAATACCTTCATGACCCTTTTCACATGATTCAGCACCAGACCATTCATTGGGACGCAATCTTTCGTTCACCAGCAGCTGATAGTTATAGTGGATCGGCAGGTGGAGAAACTTCGGTCAAAGGCATTTCCATCTGTGAAGGTTCTTTGGCGTAAACCGTCTAGTGAAGAGATCACTTGGGAGGCTGCGAGCAAGATGCGGAAGAGTTTTTTCCTCATCTCTTCGAAGGTACGCGTAGATGAAATTTTAAATTCGGGGACCGAATTTCTTTAAGGGGGGAAAATTGTAACGTTTTAGAAATCGTTTTTGCGAATTTTCCGATAGTAGGTAAAATAAGTTGTGTTTCCCGTAAAAACCCAGAAGTGATCTTTTATCTGTATAGGATTCACTGCACCTAGTTTAACTAGGAAATTGCACTTAATATTAGTGCACTTTAATATTTTTCCTTAATTAAAATATTATTATAAGATTTTTATTATGCACTTAATTAGTGGTAATTACAATTAGGATTGGGTTAATTATGCTAATTGAAATCCATGCTAATTTAATCACAAGATTAACCATTTTGTTTTGTTTCCAAAATATCTTGGAAAAATATCTAGATATTTTGAAAGTTAATGAAGATTTTAATTAAAGGATTTGAGGTGGCATAAAGATTAGTGAGCTTTAATGTGTTTTAACCTAGGATTTTTTCCACACACTTCCACACATTTCCTTTTGCCTCATGAAATGGCCGAACCCTCCTTGCTGCCCCAATCTTTTTCCCCCTCCATTTGCACTTCTTCAAGCTCAATTAATTCATCAAAAATCATCAATTAATCCCAAAAACTCAACTATAAATCCATACCCATTATTCTTTGGCATTAATCTTGCATGAATCTTCATGAAAGATAGCATTTTGGAGGTTGTTTTGTTGATCTAGTTGCAAGGTTTTGGATCAAGTTGAGGTATAAATCCTAACCCTAAGCTCAAGTTCTTGTTTTAATACTTAAATCTAGTTATTTTTTGTTTAATTAAAGCTTGAATTAGCATGTTTTGAAATTCAAGAAAAGGTTTTTGAAGATCAAGAAAAGGTTTTGATTATTTGTAATGGTTAAGTGTGTGGTTTAGACAAGGAAAACATAAGCTAGTTGTGAGAATATTATTTGTTATTTTCCTAATTGTCTAATTAAACTTAGGTGCAAACTAAACTTTTCTAAATCTTATTTGGGTGAGATTAAAATTCTAGTAAGTATTTGTATGGTTTAATCAAGCTATTATAAGATGATTGTGATTTCTAGTTTTGGTTAAACTTGTAGATTTGAGCTAAAATGATTTAAAAGTTGCTTACTAGATTTTCGTTAAAGTTTAGGCGTGAGTTTCTATTGACATTACGATGTTATATATATTAGATTCAACGATATATATTGTGTTGTGAATGCGCGATCGGTACGATCAGGGTCTAGGCTTGGTAATTATGTCGTTTTGAGTTCCTAGCTAGGGTTGTGCCGATATCGTACGCGTTTTGTGCACTGAGTGCACAGTGTGTTTATCTTGTGGACGCTGTCCTTGCGTTTCGTTGTCTTTGTGTCGGCACAGGATATTTAGTCTTATGTGTTGTGTTTGTGAAATTTTAGGATCGCGAGCAAGGACTTCGGACGCTGCGAAGAAAGGGAAGCAGGTGGTCGGATTTACTTAGCTCAAGGTCATCGGTGGGTAGATTTAACATCTACAGGGGAATCGCCCGCATGGCGTTATGCGTCTGGGCTAGATTAAATGACATGATTATTAGTTATAAGTATATGGACATTGATTGTGCATATGTACCATTGTTGCATACCTCATTTTCCTATTGTATATGGACATAGTATTAATGAGACACAACACCATTATTTACGGTTCATATTGCACGAGCACTAATTGTATGCTACACCCACACCGTCGGTAATTGCCATGACACGCACAACCCATATACATACGTGATATTGTATTGGATAGGGATAATGGAGATAGTGATTCTTATTCCTTTGTGCATATGAGATACAGCTGACATATATACATACGGGATATTGTATTTTGTTAGGGACATTGAGACATTGATCCTTACTTCACTATGCACACATACTTACATGTACACCCGTATACCTTGCTATTGTTACATGTACTTCATGCACACATACTTACATGTACACCCGTATACCTTGCTATTGTTACATGTACATCATGCACACATACTTACATGTACACCCGTATACCTTGCTATTGTTACATATACCTGTGTGGTATTGTTTTGTCATTGACATGGAGTCATTGATTCTTATGCGATTGCGCATATGATAGGTAGTATACCTTGAATACCTACATGCTTACACATATACCTTTCTATACCTACATGTTTCCATATATACCTGGCTATAGCTACATGTTCACCTGTATATGATGTTGCATTTGATTTCGGAGAAATTAGGAACCGCACGATATATTTAATAACTTGTTGCAGTTAAATATCAGTTTTTCCTTTATATGCTCATATTACTGTTTCATGTTGCATATATTATATTTTATGGATTTCGCATTGAGATATGGATTTCATATGATGTTTTCTGGATGTTTTACTCTTGAGGGTATATATTAGTGGTATGGGACGCTGATATATATATATATATATATATATATATATATATATATATATATATATATATATATATATATATCAGTGATATGGGACGCTGTTATATATGTACACATATATAATATATATTATCATAATGATCTATGCAAGTATTCTTATTCATTACTTGATGTTTTCTGGATTTGAAGACCGTGGTAGTTCTTGAAATTATGCATTGTTTGAAAAACCCAGTTTCTCTTGATATGATATTTCGATGCGTCCACCATGAGATTTCTCGGTTCTGAGATTTGTGATATATACCCGATGCGAGGAGTGGAGTGGGCCGTTTGCGGGTACATGGTGGAGCCCGGTATGGTTCCTCTGGGAAAGAAGATCGCAGATGATGGCAATGAGCCTGGCAGGCAGGGCTAGTACCTACCAGTGACAGTATTGAGACGTATGGATACGGGAATTGCGGGTGTCGGAGCTGGGCACTCATATTCTGTGAGACGTATGATACGTTGACATCTAGGCCGATCTGGACTGACGGAGCCCAAGGGCCGATCCGGACAGACGGAGCCCTGTATATATATGAGGATTTACGTGTCGATGTTGGACACGAGTATTTCATGATGTTTTCGGGTGTCGATGTTGGACACTCAGGTTCCATGATTTTGATGTGTCCTTGAGGGATACATATACACACACATATATATACACAGGCATAGTTTTCATGATGTTTTCGGGTGTCGATGTTGGACACTCAGGTTCCATGAGACTTAAAGGATATGAGGGTCGATCTGAGGATGTGGTGCCTATGGTATTGGGATTTAGATTGTCTTGATGGACACTGGTCCTGCCACGATGAGGATTCCGTGAGGATGACATGTTTTATCCTATACTTAGCATTTATTTGATATGCATTGCTTCATGTATTAGTAGTATCTGATAGAGTACCTTTCATGACTGTTGCATATACATATTTCCATATTATACTATCAGTTTGCATGTAATAGATTATCGCAGTACGTGCATACCTGCGATTACCTACATATATTATTTACTATTCACGAGTTGGTAACTCACCCCTGTTGTGCCACAGTGTTTGCAGGTTGTCCATCAGAGTGGTAGCGACATGGCTTCTTCTTCTTCTTCTTATCGTATCATCTTTTGCAGCGGATACCGCTACGGCTGACTGTGTGCAGTTTTGCTATAGGTGGGTTTTGCGGTTATCGGATGATGCTCATTTGTATATTCGTTGTATCTGGTACTCTCCATTTACTACTTCATGTATTGACTTAGAGACGAGTTGTGAGGACGATATTATATATTATTTTGTGACTTTGGAGGTCTTTCATGTTGTTTCACTTTATATCGTCTTTTTCTTCGCTACGGCGTCGTATATCTGTTGTGGTGGTTGTTTTCCGCCTTTGGGCGTGGATTTGCTCCCGTTTGGTGATGCTCTACTTATATCTTTTGTTGTACCCCTTTGTAACACCTTAGAATGTGTTTTGTGGCTAATTTATATTTTAATGTATGGTTTTTAATAAAAAGTTTACCAAAATGATTTCCAATTATTTTATCCTATTTAATGAATATTTTATTAGATTTTTTCTAGGCTTGCACACACTTGTGCATGATAACTAGGGTGCTAATTTGGAGGTTAATCATGATTAGCAATCATGGTTAGCTAAACATTTTTCTTTAGGCTAGTTTTATTAATTGTTTAAGTGTTTTGGGTTTAATAGTGTATTTTTGTTTTTAATTAAAATGAAAATAAAAAGGATTTTTATTTTGGTTTGAAGTGTTGACTTTGAGAGAGAGGGGGGGCATGGGCAATATGGCTCAAGCCATGCCTCATTTATGATGAGAGAGAGTGAGAAGGGGAGGGGTTTTGTGTTGCTCTCATTTCTCCCTCTAATATTCTTTCCTCTCATTCTCTCACACTCTCTCACACACACTCACCTGAAGGCAGCAGCAGCAACACCAGAAGCAGCTTCAGCAGCTCACAGCAACAGCATCAGCAGCAGCTGCAGAAGCAAGCAACAGCAGCAGCAACTGTAGCAGCAGCAGCCCCAGCCACTACAGCAGCTCTTCTCCACTTCTTCACCTGCTCTCTAGGGTTCATTAGGGTATAATTTCTTAACCCAATTTCCTAGTTTGCTTAAGTTGTGCATTGATTAGCTTCGGTTTGCATTTAAAGCTAGTTTAGTGCTAATTAAGGTGATTTATGTGGAATTTTGGTTAAAAATGATTTTGTTAGTTAACCTAGCTTATTTTAGTGTTGTTAGGGTTACTTTAACTGAAAATTGACCCAAATTGCACTAAAATACCATAGGGTTTGTGTTTTGTGCAAATTGGTGTTTTTTTAGGCGATATTGTGACATTCTGTGATCTGCTATTGACCCAGACCATTCAGGAAAAAACTGAGCAAACTGGAACATGTACACTAGGTCTAGAACACATCACCAGAACACGAGCCCCTCATTCTTGTTCCAGGCCGAAGATTTAATAATGGGTTTGGCCGCAATTTGCGGCCAAGTTGGGGGCTGGGGTGTTGGGGTCTTGGCTAGGGTTCTCTGCTGTGTTTTCTAGTGTTTTGGCATGTATAGTTTTGTAAGATTTGACCTGTAGGGAAATCTGGGGCAATATATCGTATTTCTAGTTTGTGGTGTTTGCGCGATACGCGCGATACGTGAGTGGGTTCTGCGATCCAGCGTATCGCGGCGTGCCGCGGTAGTTTTAGACGCGTATACATAAGTTTCAGCGTATCGTGCACACGCGCGTTTAGTTCGCGACGCGAGTTTCTCGTTTAGTGTCGATATCGCTTTTTGCGAGATTCTTCTTATATATGTATTTCTTATCTCATTTTTAGGTTTGCAGGCGAGTACCTCGGACGCAGCGACGAGAGGGAAACAGGTGGTAGGATTCACCTAGCGTGGAGCGTAGGTGAGTAGATTTAACATCTACAGGGGAATCGCCCGCATGGCGTTATGCGTCTGGGATATGATTCTAATACTTGCCGCATATTCTACGTCATTGTTAGAATTGCGTCTTTACCCTATTACTTAGATTTAGTTGTACTGTGACTAATAACCGTAAGACACTGCACACATTGTTGACGGTTCATGTTGTACGAGCACGGATTGTATGCTATACAAACACCGTCAATAATTGCCATGTCACACACAAACCATTATAGATACTATATTGCTTGGTTAGGGACCTTATGACATTGATTCGTACTGCTTATCACATATGACATTACCATACCTTTATACCTATAGAGTATCGTACCATTAGTGATAGGTACACATACCCTTTACGATACATCTACAGGTATACCTTACTTATATTTTACTTATACCCAGTGGGGTATACCATATCACTTACTTATAGGTAGACACCTATACTTAGCTGTACCTTATTGATTTCGCATAAATTTGGTTTCAGCTACATATTTCCATTTATATGCTCGCATTTCAGATACATTGCACATATTTATTCCTGCGATTACCTGCATATGTTATCTACTATTCACGAGTTGGCAACTCACCCCCGTTGTGCCACAGGTGTTTCAGGTTGTTCCCCAGAGTAGTCGAGGCAGGCTATTCAGCTATTCATCTATCATCTTTTGCTACAGATACCGCATCGGCTCACAGTATACTATTTTGCTTAGGTGGGTTAGATGATTATCTGTATTTCATATTGTACATTCGTTGTATCTTGTACTCTCCATCTACTATTATGTTGTTGACTTAGAGACTTGGTGAGGACGATATTGTATATTATTTATGGATTTGTTGTCTTTTATATACAGCTTTCTCTCTATTGTCTTTATTTCTTCGCTACGGCGTCGTATATTTATGTTGTATTCATCTTAGGTTAGTTTTTACAAAAGGGGGTGTTGCCAAAATTTTAAAGAAAGAAAGTGGGACTTTTTAAAGAATTTGGGTTGCGATTTCAAATGTTTCAAAAACTTATATTATCTTTTCCGTATTTTCTTGGTTTAGATTTCTGGGTTTGGGCTTTCTTTTACTACGTTCGTCTTTTGGCGTTGCGTAGTATTAGGGCCGTCACGTGCCAATTTCGGGTCGTGACAAAGTTGGTATCAGAGCGCTAGGTTTTACCTTTCGGAGTGTAGGATGACCTTAGTATGATGGAGTAGGTAGCTTAAGCAGAGTAACGTAGTGTGTGTATGTCTGCAGCATACCCACGATGTGGTACTTCGTCTTAAGTGACCTAAGTACAAATTGCTTGAAATTCCTTCCTTGATGCATAACCTTGCGATTCGATTTCCTTGTTCTTATCGAATCTTATCTATATTTATAGCCTTGCCGCCGATGACTATGGAGACTCAGAGTGATGCAGCGAAGGCCGAGGTCAGAGTTGGCTCGGGTGAGACGAGTACTGATCAGGATGGAACTCTAGTTGCACAGGTGCAGACGGATCAGCCTGCGACATATACTATCGATAGGCTTGTGGCAGAGATGCAGGACTTCCGCCAGACGATAAGTTCTTTGGTTGATGTCATTCGGGAGCTACGACAGGAGGTCGTCATCCCTGTTACTCAATTGTCCCTTGCGATCAGCATGCAGCAGTCCGTCACCTACATAGCACCAGTGGTTGCAGCTCCAGTTGACGAGGCACATATTCCAGAGACTCGGAAGGCTCCAGGACAGAGGAGGACTCGTACCAGTGTACCAGCCCAGAGCCAGAGGTTTGGTCGTCGAGACAGATTTCATGGCCGTCGTGGGGATAGCAGAGGCTTAGGACGAGGACAGTCGTTCAGCTCTCATTCCCAGGATGGTCAGCAGTCAGCGCGTGGATGTTTTCGATGCGGAAGCCTTCAGCACTTCGTCAAGGATTGTTCCTTAGCACCTCATCATGATCGTACTCAGAGAGACCGTGGACGTGGAAGGTTCGCTCAGAGGAGTCATTCTTCCAGAGGAGTTCAGCCAGTTGCGGGTAGAGGGCAGACACAGGAGTTTGCTTCTACTCATCAGGACGCGCAGGCGTCCAATGCAGAGTTTCCAGGTATCTTTAATTTATATGTTGTTTTGATGTATTCGTTGTTTCCCACTTGTACCGTGGTTGGGTAGATTATTCGTAGTTGTGTTAACTTCTGTCAGCGATTCTTTTATTGCGTGACACGTATTCAGTTGTGTGCCAATCGGATAGGAGATAGAGATTCGTCCGTCGGTTTGATCCTTCTAGAGATGTTGGATTTGACGTTCTCCTGGGCACAGACTGGTTAGCTACGTGTTAAGCGTCTGTGGACTACCGTGAGGAAACAGTCAGGAATTTTTTTCCCGGCGAGTCAATTCTTGTTGTGCAGGTGGATAGTTGTGCCGCCTCTCACAGCTTGAAATCAGCCTTTTTCGCTAGTTGGCTTTGGAGAAGATGTCGTGGATTCTTGGCGTTCATTCGTGATACCGTAGCCACAGAGGGTTTATTGGACCGGTTTTCTTTCGTGCGAGAGTTTTCCGACGTTGTTCCAAATGAGCCGGGGAAGCATAGGGAGCTTAAGAATCAGCTGCAGAGTTGTCGTTTGGGGAGTTTTGTGCGTCTGAGTGTTTCGCTTTTGGAAGCTCCTATTTCTGTTCGTCAAGGAGAAAGACAGCAGTTTAAGGTTGTGTATCGACGGATCGTTAATTGAACCGGCTTACGGTGCGGATAGGTATCCTTTACCTCGCATTGACGATTTCTTCGATCAGCTCCAGAGTGCGAGACATTTTCTAAGTTTGTTTGGGATCAGGTCATCATTATTGCGGTTCGGAGTGATGGCATTCCGAAGACTGCCTTATGCGTGCTATGGGCTTTGTGTGTTTTGGTGAGTCATTGGATTCACTGATGCCCTAGCAGCATTCGTAGATGTGATGAACCAGATTTCTTCAGGCCATTCCTCAACCAGTTTTTGTTGTGTTATTTACGGCATTCTGGTCTATTTAATATGTCTTGAGGGACAGTAGTAGCACTTGAGGATTTGTTATGTAGATACTGGGAGAGCACCAGCAGTTTGCTAAATTCTCGGAGTGTTTCTTCAGGCTTGTTTTGTGTTGACTCCTAGGTCTTGTAGTCACGGGAGACGGTTTCGTATGGTTCCGAGGGAGATCGTGGCCGTACAGCTTAGGCCCAGACTTGTGTGCAGGACGGAGATCCGCAGATTGTTAGACTAAGCAGGTTTCTACCGCCGTTTTATGCAGGATTGCTAGAGTAGTGCTGCACCGGCGACTGAATGGACCGGAAGGGAGGTTTCTTTTCTGTGGACTGAGGCATGCGTGCGGAGTTTTCAGCAGTTGAAGATTCAGTTAACAACTGCATTGGTTCTTTCTTTGCTTTTGGTTCGGGCGACCTTGTTATTTAACTGTAATGTTTCTTGAGTGGGGCTCAAGTGTGTACTGAGGTGACACTACAGAGTTATCGCTTTTGCTTCCCTACATTTGGGGGAAGTACGAGAAGGATATTCCACTCATGATCTGGAGATGGCCGCGGTGGTTTTGCGTTGGAGATTTGGAGACACTACTTGTTCGAGAGTCGTGTCAGACTTTCCACGGTCCACCAGAGCTTAATGTACATCTTCCTGCAGCGGATTTTGATTGTTATGATAGTCTTCTGCAGATTTACAGTTCTTGTGTGATCGTTGAGTACAGCTTAAGTTCGTCTCTACGGAGGGGACAACTTGCTCATGTCCGCGCCCGACCACTTTCCTTAAATCGCTTTCGCGAGACACTGCCCGCCGATGCTCGTTCGTCAGTGATACTTGAGCATACTCGGCTGGGTAATGATTCGGAGTCCTTGATTTATGACAATGGTGTGCTAAGTTAGGGACGCGTTTGTGTACCTGATATTATCAGGTAGAGACGTGAAATCCTAGAACAGGCACATCCGTCAACTCTCTGTTTTCATTCAAGTTCCACCAACATTGACGTGACTTGTGAGATAGTTACGGGTGGACAGGGGTGTAAAGAGAAGTTTCAGGTTTCGTTTCAAGGTGTGTCTTTTGTGTGTTTGGGTTGAGCATCTGAGGCCAGCTGGAGAGTTGCAACCTTTTACAGTTCCGAAGTAGGAGTGGGAGAAGATCTCCACGAATTTCGTTATGGTTTCTACCCAAGTTTAGTCAGGGTGTGACTCCATTCGGATTCTTGTCGTCCGGTTATACTCAATTTGCTCAGTTGTTTCTTGTTAAGTTGTGTGTTTTATTGATTGTTTTCAGCGGTTGGGGATCGTCACTCGCCATCGTTAGGGTTCTCCTTCGATAGCTGTTATCAGGAGACACTCCAATTGGCAACCTATAGGTTTAGGGGTTAGGTCGTGTCGATCACCAGTCTGTTGTTTTCTGACTCTACGTAAGTAGGATTTTGGACCCCAGCTAGTCTAGGGACTTCGAAGATGATTCAGTTGATTCAGGTCAGGATGAGAGTAGCCCTGTGCAAACAGTGGTCTTATACCGACCGTGTTGGTCGTAGACTTAAGTGCGCAGTGGCAAACCATGTATTCCTGTGGATTTTTGCGATGAATGACGTGTTGGATTCTGGGAAGCTTGTCCCGGGATTGTAGGTCCTTTCGTGATCCTATAAGCGAGTTAGTTTCGTTGCCTTTAATTTGGCACTTCCGCCCAGATTATTGAATTTTGACCCCGTATTTCTTGTGATGATACTTTACAATTACCTTCTTGACCTTTCTCACATGATTTAGCACCAGACCATGTAGCTTGGACGCGATCTTTCGTTCACCAGCAGCCAATTGTGTTAAGGGTTCGGCAGGTGGAGAAACGTCGGTCAAGGGCCTTGCCATCTGTGATGGGTTTTCTTGGACGTAGCCGTATAGTGAGGCAATCACTTGGGAGGCTGCGAGCGAGATTTAAGAGTTATAATCTTCTCTTCGAAGGTACGCGTAGTAGTATATTTTTAAATTCGGGGACGAATTTCTTTTAAGGGGGGTAGATTGTAACACCTTAGAATGTGTTTTGTGGCTAATTTATATTTTAATGTATGGTTTTTAATAAAAAGTTTACCAAAATGATTTCCAATTATTTTATCCTATTTAATGAATATTTTATTAGATTTTTCCTAGGCTTGCACACACTTGTGCATGATAACTAGGGTGCTAATTTGGAAGTTAATCATGATTAGCAATCATGGTTAGCTAACCATTTTTCTTTAGGCTAGTTTTATTAATTGTTTAAGTGTTTTGGGTTTAATAGTGTATGGTTGTTTTTAATTAAAATGAAAATAAAAAGGATTTTTATTTTGGTTTGAAGTGTTGACTTTGAGAGAGAGAGAGGGCATGGGCAATATGGCTCAAGCCATGCCTCATTTATGATGAGAGAGAGTGAGAAGGGGAGGGGTTTTGTGTTGCTCTCATTTCTCCCTCTCATATTCTTTCCTCTCATTCTCTCACACTCTCACACACACACTCACCTGAAGGCAGCAGCAGCAACACCAGAAGCAGCTTCAGCAGCTCACAGCAACAGCATCAGCAGCAGCTGTAGAAGCAAGCAACAGCAGCAGCACCTGTAGCAGCAGCAGCCCCAGCCACTACAGCAGCTCTTCTCCACTTCTTCACCTGCTCTCTAGGGTTCATTAGGGTATAATTTCTTAACCCAATTTCCTAGTTTGCTTAAGTTGTGCATTGATTAGCTTCGGTTTGCATTTAAAGCTAGTTTAGTGCTAATTATGGTGATTTATATGGAATTTTGGTTAAAAAATGATTTTGTTAGTTAACCTAGCTTATTTTAGTGTTGTTAGGGTTGCTTTAACTGAAAATTGACCCAGATTGCACTAAAATTCCATAGGGTTTGTGTTTTGTGCAAATTGGTGTTTTTTTAGGCGACATTGTAACATTCTGTGATCTGCTATTGACCCAGACCATTCAGGAAAAAACTGAGCAAACTGGAGCATGTACACTAGGTCTAGAACACATCACCAGAACACGAGCCCCTCATTCTTGTTCCAGGCCGCAGATTTAATGGGTTTAGCTGCAATTTGCGGCCAAGTTGGGGGCTGGGGTGTTGGGGTCTTGGCTAGGGTTCTCTGCTGTGTTTTCTAGTGTTTTGGCATGTATAGTTTTGTAAGATTTGACCTGTAGGGAAATCTGGGGCAATATCGTATTTCTAGTTCGTGGTGTTTGCGCGATACACGCGATACATGAGTGGGTTCTGCGATCCAGCGTATCGCGGCGTGTCGCGGTAGTTTTAGACGCGTATACATAAGTTTCAGCGTATCGTGCACACGCGCGTTTAGTTCGCAACGCGAGTTTCTCGTTTAGTGTCGATATCGCGTTTTGCGAGATTCTTCTTATATATGTATTTCTTATCTCATTTTCAGGTTTGCAGGCGAGTACCTCGGACGCAGCGACGAGAGGGAAACAGGTGGTAGGATTCACCTAGCGTGGAGCGTAGGTGAGTAGATTTAACATCTACAGGGGAATCGCCCGCATGGCGTTATGCGTCTGGGCTAGGATTCTAATACTTGTCGCATATTCTACGTCATTATTAGAATTGCGTCTTTACCCTATTACTTAGATTTAGTTGTACTGTGACTAGTAGCCGTAGGACACTGCACACATTGTTGACGGTTCATGTTGCACGAGCACGGATTGTATGCTATACACACACCGTCAATAATTGCCATGTCACACACAAACCATTATAGATACTATATTGCTTTGTTAGGGACCTTATGACATTGATTCGTACTGCTTATCACATATGACATTACCATACCTGTATACCTATAGAGTATCGTACCATTAGTGATATGTACACATACCCTTTACGATACATCTACAGGTATACCTTACTCATATTATACTTATACCCAGTGGGGTATACCATATCACTTACTTATAGGTAGACACCTATACTTAGCTGTACCTTATTGATTTCGCATACATTTGGTTTCAGCTACATATTTCCATTTATATGCTCGCATTTTAGATATATTGCACATATTTATTCCTGCGATTACCTACATATGTTATCTACTATTCACGAGTTGGCAACTCACCCCCGTTGTGCCACAGGTGTTTCAGGTTGTTCCCCAGAGTAGTCGAGGCAAGCTATTCAGCTATTCATCTATCATCTTTTGCTATAGATACCGCATCGGCTCACAGTATACTATTTTGCTTAGGTGGGTTAGATGATTATCTGTATTTCATATTATACATTCGTTGTATCTTGTACTCTCCATCTACTATTATGTTGTTGACTTAGAGACTTGGTGAGGACGATATTGTATATTATTTGTGGATTCTTTGTCTTTTATATACAGCTTTCTCTCTATTGTCTTTATTTCTTCGCTACGGCGTCGTATATTTGTGTTGTATTTATCTTAGGCTAGTTTTTACAAAAAGGGGTGTTGCCAAAATTTTAAAGAAAGAAAGTGGGACTTTTTAAAGAATTTGGGTTGCGATTTCAAATGTTTCAAAAACTTATATTATCTTTTCCGTATTTTCTTGGTTTAGATTTCCGGGTTTTGGCTTTCTTTTACTGTGTTACGTCTTTAGGCGTTGCGTAGTATTAGGGTCGTCACGTGCCAATTTCGGGCCGTGACACCCTTTTTGGGGCTTGTTTTATAAAGGAGGTGCTACCAAATTTTAAAGGAAGTAAATTTGGACTTTAAAGAATTTTTGAATTAGATTTCAAAAGTTTTAACAATGTTATTATCACTTACTACTTTTGATGATTTAGATTGCTGGGTTTTCGGCTTACTTAAATTGCGTTACGCCTGTAGATGTTACGTAGTTTATGTAGGGATCCTAGGCACCCTAATGAGGTCTCACAAGGCATTGAACATGCCAATATAAAATTTTATGGGTGCCGAGAGACCCGACTACGGATCGTCGGCTAGAAGTTTAGGCGAAAAAGAAAACTAGTTAACACTTAACTAAGAGATACGGAAATACAACCTTTGTAGATCCGGTCCTCCACCTCCACGGCTCCGAGATGAGGTCCTCTCCGCTATCCAAATCAAATCCGGGCTCTAGCGTCGGCTTCATCGGAGAATGGACGGGCTAGGTCGTCGACGACGTGCCGAAGATGATCTACGTCGAAGCATCACTAGATCGAGCTCCACCTTCACCAAGTCTTGAAAACTTGTGAAGGAAACACACTCTACTACTTGGCAAGAGGTAGAGGATGAAGAAATAGGAAGTGGGTAGACTTTAGTTTTGGATTTCTCACACTTTTCATCAATCCACCATTGATGAAGAGAAGCTTTCTTCATTGAAGAAGATGAAGAAGAAGAAGAAAGTGTTATGATAAGTTAATTAGAATAATTGAAAAAGAATTATCCTTATCATAACATGAACCATGGTTTGATGTAGAGAGTTAACTCAAGTTAGATGAATGGTTAGGGTTTGAAGAAGAAGACAAAAAGGTCACTTGAGTCAAAGTTGCATGAAGCTTCATGAAGCTTCATGTAAGAAAGCAACCTTTTTTTTTTCTTTTCCCTTTTTCTTTTAATCCAAATTAAAAGATAAAAGAATAAATGAATAATAAATAAAACCCTAACCAATTACTTAACCAATGTTTAACTCTTTACACAAAACCTAGTAATTTTGCATCATCAAACATGATACAAACAAGTGCACAAAAGTATATCACATATACAATGTCCACACCCGAGTGAGAATATCCATTTAAAGTGAACCGATACTAGTTAATGCAAAGTAATATATCAAATATATAAATATGCATTAAATCATTAAATCAACACTTGATTCAATGATCCGGTCATGTCGCACACAACCGACTAGTATACAATGTATCGGCTTATCGAATCAACGCTTGAATCGATAACTAGGTTATATCGCATACAACCATTCGATACATTCATCGCGAGAATGAAATACGGTATCACATACACGCATTATTCTCGGTCCCGCACATATCTCATATGCGCTCCTATTTCGTTTCGCTTGAGCCAGGAAACCTCTGTGTAAGACTCTAAAGACTCGTCAATACGCCGGCGGCAGATGATGATCATATCAAACACCCACAAGCCGCAAGCGGTCTGCTAAACGTAACGGCCACCCGGGTATTGAGCGATCTGAAGATCGACGAGCAAGCCCGCTCACACTCCAGTGAATCCAACCAGTAACACTACCGTACAGTCCGGTCTGATCGTCTGATATGTCGCATATCTTGCCTAGGGGTGGTAAACGTCAGACCCCAATAGCTCGATAAGTCGTGTCGATATGAGGTCTATAACAATTCGAGAAACTACTGGTAACACTTACCATTAAATCTCAGCAACCCTGGCCAGGGATTTCCTGTTATAGCCAATCGAACACAGCGCAACATCAACTCCCTATACCGGGAGAGACGAATCCCCTCCTATCGCTCATTGCCTCCATGTGACTCGGGACTGTACCCAAAAACCACCGTTTTTCACGCCCTCTTGGACGTGGTAAGATGGAAATCAAAGCACAGTGGGAACCACACAAGACTCTATGACGATCTCGGGTCAACAGACTACTCTGTACCAGTGTCACCAGAGAACTGCCATCTGACGTGAGGTATAATACCATCTGGGAGTTCTCGGTGTGTCCGTCCAGTGTACCCAGTCTCTACTGAGCACCCGTATATCATCTCCGATGTCAAACACCAATGGATATGGGATCATCCATCGCCCATCTGTATGGGTCGAGAATGTATACGCTAGTCTACTCTGGTATATCGATGCCCCATCTCGATACACCCACGACTAGGGACTTTCAAGGATGTACTTATGGACTACCATGTCCCCACTAGTATGATCCGCATCATAGTCCAGGTAGTCAAGTACACATCCTAAGGTCTTTACCAACATGTAATAGAGAGACAATCTGAGTACACGTTAAGGTAAAGAGTAACCAGATAGCATACTATCATGTCGAGCAAGAAAGTCCTCCCTATATATGTCCCAGCATCCACTACAATATACATCCTATGTACAGTAATGGCCTCTAGGGCATACATATAACTAACAGTTTAAGGGCCGTCACGTGCCAAATTTCGGGCCGTGACACAATCAAAGTTGGATTTTGATGAACTTGGGCATCTAGGGGTGTTCTTGAGTTGCCCAAATGAGGTATATCTTCTTCCATTCTAGTTTAGTCTAGTTTATTGCATTCTAGTTTAGTTTAGAAGTTGATTTGGTTTGGTTATTGTGAAGTTAGATATCCCTAAAGAGGGTTTGGGTGAAAGTGTGGATTTGGTGAATTCTAGTGGCTGTTTACAAGACCCTAGTGTGAATTTTATGCCCAAAAACAGAAAATACGAACTTAGAATTTACCCCTGTCGGTTTTGTGACATTTTAGTGGCCTGCAGGGAATCTGGAGCAACCTGGGGTAATTTTGAGAAAAACAAACAATACCAGAGACCTAGTTAGACCAATAGGAGATCACCCTGAGAAGACGAACACTAACAGAGCAGTTCTGGCCGAGCTCGCCGGATTTTTGGGTAATGTGGCCGGCCAAATGTGGGTGTTTGGTGTCTAGGTTGGATCAGTAGCTCACATACTCCATATACAACACCCTATACTTGCTAGTTTTGTCCCAATGTAACCTGAGTAAAATCTGGGAACATATTGGTGTGTTTTTGGTTATGTTTTTCGTATTTTGGAATGCTTGGATTTGTATTTGGTTGTTGGGCATTTGTATGTCAACAAAAAGGGTTGTTTGATTGTTTTGCATGCGTAGGCTATTGGTTCTGACCTATGAGCACATCGTGTGCTGTATTGGTTTTCCAGACTTGATGTTAATAGTGATTTCGATTGTGCGTTTATTGTAGGTACCTTCGCGTGGATTCCGAGACGACAGAGCATGGCGTCATCGACTTCGGCAAGTAAGGATCAAGGTGAGTAGATCTATATCTTTGGGGAAAGTCGGGTGGATGGCGTATAGCACCCCCGCAAATTATGAATGGAAACTGATCTATAGGATACAGTCGTAGAAACCTAGATTAGAAAACTAGGGATATGGTTAAAAAGATAGTTAGAGATGATATGAGTGATTGAATTTATATATTGAAATATGAGATGAAAGCTTTAGGGATATGAAAAGTGAATGTGAATCACAACTTATAGATATGTAGTTACACTAGAATAGGTATGAGTTTTAGAGTAGCATGTCATTTGATGTATAAGGTAGAATGTATATATAAAATTGACTTGATGTAAGATAACTTAATGTGATGAAAAGATTATACGATGTGATATGATGACATGATTGATATGTCGGTATACGGATGCGAGTCGATAAGAGATGATTTATACCTTACCGGTCCCCTGATATGAGATTGTTACGGATGTGACATGGGATATAGGCATATATATATATATATATATATATATATATATATATATATATAATGTTGTGAATCATGAGTGATATGTCGTACGAGACGTTAAGTCCGTACCCTTATTGTCATATAGGTTGATAGAATCCCTAATCGTTCATGTCACCGTATGAAGGATTATCGTACGCGATGTGATTTATCGGATGGATGATCCACGCTCATAATTTGAGGATGATGTTCGATGATATTGCCATATCATATACTATAAGACTGGATAGCCGACATAAATGTCACCCGAACCATACATATTTCTAAAACTGACGAATCGTATGCATCTCTTAAATGGATATCTTGAGGGACGTTACGGATTTTCAATTGGTGTCTTTTCCTTAAAAACACCGTAGCCCCTGTTTTCAAAACTACGATTCGCATCTTTTAAAAAAACCGGCCTTATGGTTCATGTGTAGATGTTAGATTAGATACGTATACTTATAGCATTTCGCCTACGATTTAATTTATGCTACGTTCAGGTCATTCTCATTGCATTACATATACCTGTGCTAGTACACTTACACCATTATCGATAATGCGTATGTTACACTTACACAGATTGGCCGGCTCATACACTTCATCATCGATAATTGCTATATAACACAGTAGAATTTCTACATCATGCTATTATATTGCTATGTTCACACTATGATGATATATACTGATATTGCCACATCACTGTTCCATATTGCATGATATACGGATATGCTTGTTGGATATAGTGCCCTCAAAGTCAATTATTGGATCGTAGACACGTGATTGCAATGATTGAGGGAGGACTTATACCGGTAGAACAGTCTTACTCGAGATAATAGTATGCTATCGGGTTTGTCTTTATCATCGTGTGCATGCTTCAGGTTGTTGGAGATAGTGCCCTCAGAGTAAATTATTGGATCACAGGCACGTGATTGCAATGATTGAGGGAGGACCTGTCCCAGTAGGACAGTCTTACTCGAGATGATAGTATGCTATCTGGTTTACCTTTATCATCGTGTACTGCTTTAGGTGACCTGACATGTCGCTATTACACGTTGATAGAGCCCCTAGGATTCTTGCTTGACCACCAGCAGTATGAGGGCGATCATATACGTGGGAGCTGGTGGTCTATAAGCACATCCTTAAAAGGTCCCTAGTCGTGGGAGTTTCGAGATAGGGCATCGATACTCTAGAGTAGACTAGTGTATACAGTCGAGACCCCGACGAGGGGCGGTGGCCGGTCTCACAAGCCACTGGTGTCAGTTGGTTCACATAAGATGTATACATGTGCTCATTGGGTTATGAGTACACCGGACAGGACTCGCCGGGGAACATGCTAGTTGGTCTTATACCTGACGTCAGATAGCAGTTCCCTGGTGACATGTGTACAGGTTAGTTCATCGACCTGAGGATCGTCATTTGTCTCGTGTGAGTTCCCACTGTACTTTGATTACTACCCTACCACGCTCAAAGGAGACGTGCAAACAGGTTTTAGTTGGGTACAGTCCCGAGCCACATGGAGGCAGTGAGCGGATCTTCAGGGGTCCGTCTCTCCCGGTATTGGGGGGTGAGGTCGCGCTGTGTCTAGGAGAGCCATTACACGAAGCCCTCGGCCGAGGCAGGAGATTTACTGGTAGGTATTCCAGTAGTATCTCAGGGTGTTCTGGGCTACACTCCGACACGACTTGTACCGCTTTTGGGGGTCTGACTTTTACCAACCCCCTAGGCCCGCCATGCGATGCTCATAGACGAATGGACCGGACTGTACGGATATTGTCACTGACAGGCTCAGTAGGGTGCCAGGATGAGTTCGCTCATCGACGTCCCTTTTAGTCAATAGCTGGTGGCCCGTCACGTATGGCTAATACCTCTGACGTGCTAGTGGTTAAATCCACAGCCATAGTATTGACGAGTCTTTAGAGTCCACCACACATTCAGTTACTCAAGCTTTCGGGCGAAAAGCTGTAGAGGCCGTATGGAGATATGGCACGGTTCGATCAGATACGTGCGGTATTGCACAGATCAGGATCAGACGGTTTGTACTAGAGGCCATTTGGATATATGGCAGGGTTCGATCAGATACGTGCGGTATTGCATGGATCAGGATCGAACGGATAATACTAGCCGGCTTTGGTTTAAGCCGGATCCTAGTATAGTACAGTGTAGATTTTGTCTCATTGCATTTGTATTTCGGTCGGAATACAGATGCGGGTGTGTATACACAGTATCGGGGTTTTTCCTGTAATTTATTACGGGACCAGTTTTCTGGAGTTGCCAGTTTGCTTTCCGTTTCGGCCAATTTCCTTTGTATCGTTCATTGGCCGAAGTTTGGTGGAGGAGGGCTTATTTGCTTTTGTGCAAATAAGCAATTGTGGAGGGGGTCTTTGCATATTATTGTATCATGATACTTGCACCATCATTGCTTGACTTTCTTTAGTCATCATGCTTTGACTTTTGTGTGATCATGGTTGTTGATGATGGTTGATTTGGAGTGTTGGTTTTGTGTGATGATTATTCATCATGATGAGCTTTTCTCTTTCTTGCATGATCACATACCATTCCTCTCACTCACTTCCTCTCTCATTCTCCCATCTCCCATTCCATGCCATGGCCAGCCATTCATTGAGGTGGGGGGCTGTCCCAAAATTTGGGATGGGGTTTTTGGTTCATTTGTATTGAACAAAATCCATTTAGCTCCATCTCCAAAAACTCCATTCCTCCACCATCTCAAAAGGCAACTCCATAACCCCAAAATGAGACATGGTTCTACACTATATTCTACAGCAAATCTTGGGCACGTCGACTCGCCAGCTTCGTGCCCGAGTTGCCTCGGTATAGAGGCGGGAGCCCGTAAAAGAAGCAAGCGACGTGGTGCCCTTCCGGCGAGGAGGTGGAGACCGGACATTCCGCAGGAGATCGGGACTACGGCGAGAAGACCGGAGGACTCGGATTGCTCGGTATATCTCTCTTCCCCATCTTGTAGTTAGCTAGGACTAGTTAATGGCACGATCCGGGTATTTAGTGCGCGCTGGTACCGGTTCAAGAAAAATTAAAGTTTAGCATCGCTTCCGCATTTGGCCTCGGGATGGAGGCCGGGGCGCCGCCGTGCACTTACAGTGGTATCAGAGCCTCGCCATTAACATAGTCTAGCTTTGTCTAATGTGTTTTACATTTCCGATCGAACAATTTTCCAAAAACCGTATTTTTCTACACATCAGTTTCTGTCGAAATTTTTTGAAGTTCAAAAATTTTTCAGGTTGTCTCAGAATGATGTGCAGGAAATTATAAGAGTTCTGTGAAAATTTGGGCTCGTGAACAGTCCAAACCACCGCGGAACCGCGGCCAAACCCATGCTTGGGTCGCGGTTCCGCCGCTACTTTAACTGTTCAGCCCCCCAAAATTTTACAGAATGCTCCAGAGTGGAAAATAGGTTTTCTGGAATGTTATTTTTTGGGCCCAGATTTCTTGATGTGCTACAGTAGTACTTGGGGGCCCACTTGGTAAAATTTGATCGATCGGATATTTTAAAAACATTGGTTCACAGTATTTACATTATATCTGCGACCGTGAATGTCACTTGATCGGTAAATCCTGTCTAACTGCTATAGCCCGGTTAGACGGATTTGCGAACGTGATTTTCACGTTGATGTTCTGTGTATTGCTGTGATGTTGCGGATTGGTCGTGGGGGATAGCCTGGATGCAATGCTAGTACATTTTTTGTTGTATTATGTACATTTGATATTGCGGAGCGAGCGTTCGACATGTGGACCGCCGTCACTGCCTGTTTGTATTATTATTTTGGCGCACGACCAGGTTGCGGTCGATGTACCCGTTGTATGTATATTTTACTTTCTGTATTAGGATTACCCCAAGGTAGGGTGCACGGATAGCCGGGTTCTAAAGAGCAACGGGCCCGCATCTCATGGCATTGAGACGGAGGGGGATTCACTCTAGAATTGGCGGGCTATTCGCCGCACTCGTAGGGGGTACAGGTTGACCCAGGAGGGGTGCCCAAGTTACCAGATTCCGTGAAGTGCTGGGTGGTCCATTCACGTTGCTGAAGGGGGCTGCCTCGCTTCAGTTTTTGGCGGGTAACTTGCCGCGCCCGTAGGGGTCTAGGATTTCACTGCACAGGCTATCCACACGACCAGGGGAACGTCGGGTTTCAGTAGTGGCTCTGTGAAACCCGGGGATCCCAGATATCTGTATTGTTCTGTGATGCTGTACATTTCTGTGATGTTGCATTTTTTATCACGCCTTGAGCGAATATAATATATTGGTATATATATTAGTAGATGTTGTATATGTTTTGCATCCGCGCTAGTCCAGTCCCCGCTCTGTCGTTAGTTAGCTAACCTAACGGGTAATGATGGGACCCAGTGGCGAATGCGGATGGCATATACGTACGTCATATTATTTTCGTTCTTTGTGGTGTGATCAATTGATGGGACTGCGTTGATTCGGATCAATGCAAATTAAAAAACAAACCTAATCTGATGTTGTTGGAACACTTTTCAAAAGGCTGTTATTGCAAGGACATTCACTTTTGTTTTGCATCGTGGTATTCAGTTGGAATATCCTGCTCCTCAGTCGACGAGGCAAGGGCCGAGATCCCTTCACTGTGAGTGACCCCTTGGACAAAAAGTTTGCGTCAGGGCATTAACTTCACTATAGCCGATTACTTTTGCTTTGTATCGTGGTATTCAGTTGGAATATCCTGCACCTCATTCTACGGGGAAAGAGCCGAGATCCCTTCACCGGGAGTGACCTCTTTAGCAATGGTTTTCGTCACTATATTTTTAAAAAAGCTATCCGTTCCTTCAACGATATCAAGTTCATTACGTTAAAGTTTTTCGCCAGAAACCATTCGTAGACCTCCATCATTTCAGTTAAATATTCGGTAGTATTCAAGCTATGTATTTTGACCTCACGCCAAGGCATAATGTTTGGTAGCTGCCGGGTATTTATCTGTTGCATAGATAGATGCGTTGGTTTGGGACAGTCGTACTACTATTCTGGCCTACGTCAAGGGTATGTACGGGTGGGTTCAAATTAACCTGGACAATGATGGGCAGAACTTGACATGTGACTTATGATATTTTGACATCACGCCATGGTCATAAGAGCATGGGGCAAAAATCACATCGGGAGTTTCTAAAGAAACTGAAACTTGCCAGATATGCGCATACCTTCTGGAGTGTGATGATGTGAGCGGATTCCGTCACGTTATCATGCGATGATAGTTGGATCCTGATTCCCACTGATGAGTTAGTTTACTCCTCGGGTGACCCCGACTAATTCTTCTTTCAGGTTTGGAGGAGAATTTGAGGTACAGTGGGAGGTTTCCAGATTAGATAAATTGGTAACCATTTTGATCTAGGTTAGAGTGCACGCTGAGTGTTTCTTTTCTCTCTCTCTTTGGCAGCGACCATTGACCCGACCCTAAGACTATGACTCAGAGACCAATATTGACCGAACCTTCTTAAACACTAGCTTTTGGATTGTCAGAGTTGCAGACCTCATTGTCACTCCTACTTTTACCCTTTTCTCCAGGACACCCCGTATTACTACGAACGTCCACTTCCATTGGACAAAACCATCGTATGGTTAGATACGAACTCGAAAGAATTTATTCGAGGATGGATTCAGGTTCTGGAGAAAACGGATAGGACTATTCAGTTGTCTTTTCCTTTTACCTTCTCTCAGGTTGCGAGTACTCCTTGGTTTAGGAGTAGTACACCTATTACGCAAATTGGATAGTCTTCTTCCAAACCTTAGGCTGGTGTCGAACGGTGGGGAATGAAGAAAACCAATTAGCATAACGATGGTGTGCAGAAGGTATTAAGTTAAGACAAAGCAAGGGATTAGTAGGAGGGCAAAGTAAATTGCGACTGATATTCACGACCAAACCAAGTATTTCTTCGCCAATCCTAAATCACCTTTGTATTTCTCCAGGACACTCCGTATCACTACGAAGATCCACAGTTTATTGGATACTCCATCGTATGGTTATATACGAACTCGAAAGGAACTTGTTCCAGTTCGGGGATGGATTCTGGTTCAGGAGAAATAGGAATAAGGTTTATTCGGTTGTCTTTTATCTTCACCTTCTCTCGCTTTGCGAGTGCTCCTAGGATTAGGACAGTACACCCATTATGCTTATTGGATAGTCTTCTTCCAAACCATAGGCTGGTGCCGAACGGTAGGGAAGGAAGAAAACCATTTGGCCTAAAGGGGTGTACAGAAGGTAATGACTAAAGACATAGAAAGGGATTTGGAAAGATGGCAAAGAATTACACGGTTACAGTTATGAATCTGGATAATGGAAGAGGCATTACTAGGAATACCAGGATACCCATCGAAACATTTCAATGTTTCAGTTTCACTGTGTACTGTTAAAGGAAAACTGATTTCCCAGTTAGACACTTGCTCCAGGGTATGTATTTACCAGGTATGATTCTCACATCTGTATAGTTTTACAGATGATGAGTGGGAGTAAGTTATTGGGAATTGGGTGATCATCCTCATTATATCGGGATTCGTTGTAATCGGTGATATTTGAGGAAGTCACCTGGGTTGGTTGCCGGACGGCAAATATTTGGTTTTGAATATCCACTGTTATGCACCAATTTCAAATTGATATATATGTACGTCTATTTTCATAGAGTGAGATATACCTTTTTGAAATTATGTCTACGACATTTACCTATATCAGTGGATGGTTAGGTAAGGAGCATTAAACATCGGTGTAATTCTTCATAACCAAAGGTACAGTTTTCAACCTACGACACACAGGGAATGAGTTATTAGACTCAAGGGACTTATACAGAGTATTGTATGTTGTCCAAGGTCCATCAGGACAGAGGGGTTGGTCCTCGTACTATATTCGGTTTACTTATGACTTCTCTAGTTTTTAGACAGGTGTTTCGTGGAAACATAGGGTCCGAATTTTGAGAAGTTATAGGTATTTGAATAAAGTAGAGAACCAGATGTTGCAAGTATCGGGATTCTTCGAAGTGATCGGAGATGTAGATACTTGTGAAGGGTATTCAGTTGATAGTAATGATTAAGAGAACTTGCTTCTCTTTCAGGTTACTCATAATTGGAAGCATTCCTAAGTTGAGTAACGCTGATCGGCCTCCTTCCATTTAGTTGACATGCACTGGAGACAGCTGCATGATTTGAATCTGGTTCAATTAAATCAGAGCCTCTGGTTGTATATTGGATATAGAACAGTTCATATCTTAACGATGTTAAGGTACGGGGAGTTGTACGGCTTATGATTAAAACCAGACACTGGACAACTCAAGGCACGTTTCTGTAATGGCTGTTTGTGGGTTGACCCAGGCTATGACGAGGGTTGATTTTCTACCATCTGGCAGATCAATAGAAATATTGTTCTAGACTCGCAACAGTTTTAATAAAAATGGATTTTTTTCAGAAAACAGTAGTGGGAGTATGGTAGAACTGGAAGTGATTCCAGAACCACAAACGATTACTGAAGATTTGATAGGAACCTAAAGATTCAATCTGAATTGACATTCCATTGGCCACTCCGCAGATAAGGTGGGTAACTTCAGGCACCCGAGAGGTACTCCGGTAGCCTCAAGGACGGTGACAGGGAAGTTCTTGTTTACTCAGACTTGCCATTGCTGTTGTTCCAGGCTGCGAGACCCGACAGGAGGATGAGTATAGCGTCGTTCTAAACTAGCTTTAGAAGTGTACGTGTATATGACTCTGCCAGAGGGTTGTCGTAGTCAGTGGGAGCAGCGGAAGCATTGGTGGACAGGTAGTTTATGTCTATTTATAGACTAAAGCAGATATAGCGGAGATAGATCATCAATTTCTGATGTGACAGTCATAGGTTTGACTTCATCAGAATATGGGATGGATCTGTTAAGAAGGTAGTAGTGTGTGATGTCATGGTATTTGGATGACATACACAAAATAGGAAAAGAAACTCCTATACTACGATCGGTTATACTTTGGTCGTCACACAGTGGTTTCTCCACATGGGACTTGGACATTATATCAGACATACTGGTTACTGGATCTATGGTTTTAGATCTAGATTTGGGTGGTTTCCCAATCAGGGTACTTAGACAGCATTCTAAGAGTATTTAGAATGGACGACTCCTGGCATGGTGGTGTACCTGCAGGTAATGGAGTCATCCTCTCTAAAGGTGTCTTACAGACTAAAGGGGAGAGGGATGTGCATGATTGGCAGATCACTTGCTCAGGCAATTGAGTCAATCATGAGATGTCAAGTACCACACCAGATATTGTTCTTGCACTACATGCAATAAGTTGACATTGGTCCAATCCTGGAGAAGCAGTCGGAAGCAGTTTTAGAACATAAGTGGATGTTCTAGGGATATGATAACGACAGCCTCTTTCGGGAGACAGTTATCATTCCAGGCTTCCAAGGTGACATAGACGACAAGGAGGTTGTCAGAGTTATAGTTTTCCTTCTGATGAGGGGCAGTATTTTGGACAGGTGGTCCAAGGCAATACTGAGGGAGGCATGGCGCAGGATACTGAGTAAGTTCGGTTGACGATACAGTCTAAGAAGTTTGGATTTGGAGTTCATTTATGAGCTAGGGCCCATCAGACATCCAGACACATTCTAAGACAGGTATTGCTCATTTCAGGAGATGGCTTTCTCCGCGAACTTGAGATATAGAGAGACATAGAAAGAAACATCAAAGCGGATCCACTCACTGAGGCTATTCCTCGAACGCAATAGTTTCGCAAACAGGTTTCGTGAGACTGATAAGTAGAGGAGTTGGGTGTTCGGTATCACACGGGCTGTGAGTATGCGACATCGCAATAATTAGCCTTGAGTGCAAGTGGGAGATTATTGGAGATAGTGCCTTCAGAGTAAATTATTGGATCACAGGCACGTGATTGCAATGATTGAGGGAGGACCTGTCCCAGTAGGACAGTCTTACTCGAGATGATAGTATGCTATCTGGTTTACCTTTATCATCGTTTACTGCTTTAGGTGACCTGACATGTCGCTATTACACGTTGATAGAGCCCCTAGGATTCTTGCTTGACCACCAGCAGTATGAGGGCGATCATATACGTGGGAGCTGGTAGTCTATAAGCACATCCTTAAAAGGTCCCTAGTCGTGGGAGTTTCGAGATAGGGCATCGATACTCTAGAGTAGACTAGTGTATACAGTCGAGACCCCGACGAGGGGCGGTGGCCGGTCTCACAAGCCACTGGTGTCAGTTGGTTCACATAAGATGTATACAGGTGCTCATTGGGTTATGAGTACACCGGACAGGACTCGCCGGGAACATGCTAGTTGGTCTTATACCTGACGTCAGATAGCAGTTCCCTGGTGACATGTGTACAGGTTAGTTCATCGACCTGAGGATCGTCATTTGTCTCGTGTGAGTTCCCACTGTACTTTGATTACTACCCTACCACGCTCAAAGGAGACGTGCAAACAGGTTTTAGTTGGGTACAGTCCCGAGCCACATGGAGGCAGTGAGCGGATCTTCAGGGGTTCGTCTCTCCCGGTATTGGGGGTGAGGTCGCGCTGTGTCTAGGAGAGCCATTACACGAAGCCCTCGGCCAAGGCAGGAGATTTACTGGTAGGTATTCCAGTAGTATCTCAGGGTGTTCTGGGCTACACTCCGACACGACTTGTACCGCTTTTGGGGGTCTGACTTTTACCAACCCCCTAGGCCCGCCATGCGATGCTCATAGACGAACGGACCGGACTGTACGGATATTGTCACTGACAGGCTCAGTAGGGTGTCTAGATGAGTTCGCTCATCGACGTCCCTTTTAGTCAATAGCTGGTGGCCCGTCACGTATGGCTAATACCTCTGACGTGCTAGTGGTTAAATCCACAGCCATAGTATTGACGAGTCTTTAGAGTCCACCACACATTCAGTTACTCAAGCTTTCGGGCGAAAAGCTGTAGAGGCCGTATGGAGATATGGCACGGTTCGATCAGATACGTGCGGTATTGCACAGATCAGGATCGGACGGTTTGTACTAGAGGCCATATGGATATATGGCAGGGTTCGATCAGATACGTGCGGTATTGCACGGATCAGGATCGAACGGATAATACTAGCCGGCTTTGGTTTAAGCCGGATCCTAGTATAGTACAGTGTAGATTTTGTCTCATTGCATTTGTATTTCGGTCGGAATACAGATGCGGGTGTGTATACACAGTATCGGGGTTTTTCCTGTAATTTATTACGGGACCAGTTTTCTGGAGTTGCCAGTTTGCTTTCCGTTTCGGCCAATTTCCTTTGTATCGTTCATTGGCCGAAGTTTGGTGGAGGAGGGCTTATTTGCTTTTGTGTAAATAAGCAATTGTGGAGGGGGTCTTTGCATATTATTGTATCATGATACTTGCACCATCATTGCTTGACTTTCTTTAGTCATCATGCTTTGACTTTTGTGTGATCATGGTTGTTGATGATGGTTGATTTGGAGTGTTGGTTTTGTGTGATGATTATTCATCATGATGAGCTTTTCTCTTTCTTGCATGATCACATACCATTCCTCTCACTCACTTCCTCTCTCATTCTCCCCTCTCCCATTCCATGCCATGGCCGGCCATTCATTGAGGTGGGGGGGCTGTCCCAAAATTTGGGATGGGGTTTATGGTTCATTTGTATTGCACAAAATCCATTTAGCTCCATCTCCAAAAACTCCATTCCTCCACCATCTCAAAAGGCAACTCCATAACCCCAAAATGAGACATGGTTCTACACTATATTCTACAGCAAATCTTTTGCACGTCGACTCGCCAGCTTCGTGCCCGAGTTGCCTCGGTATAGAGGCGGGAGCCCGTAAAAGAAGCAGGCGACGTGGTGCCCTTCCGGCGAGGAGGTGGAGACCGGACATTCCGCGGGAGATCGGGACGACGGCGAGAAGACCGGAGGACTCGGATCGCTCGGTATATCTCTCTTCCCCATCTTGTAGTTAGCTAGGACTAGTTAATGGCACGATCTGGGTATTTAGTGCGCGGTGGTGCCGGTTCAAGAAAAATTAAAGTTTAGCATCTCTTCCGCATTTGGCCTCGGGATGGAGGCCGGGGCGCCGCCGTGCACTTACACAGGTGACATTACAGATCACTATTACACGTTGATAGAGCCCATAAGATTCTTGCTTGACTACCAACAGTATGATGGCGATCATATACATGAGAGTTGGGTAGTCTATAAGCACATCCTTAAAGTGTCCCTAGTCGTGGGAGTTTCGAGACTGGGCATCGATACTCCATGAGTAGACTAGTGTATATGGATCGAGACCCCGACGAGCGGAGGTGGCTGGTCTCACAAGCTATTGGTATCAGTTGGTTCACCTAAGATGTATATAGGTGCTCATTGGGTTATGAGTACACCGGACGGACTCGCAGGGGCACTGCTGATTGGTACTATACCTATCGTCAGGAGCAGTTCCCAGGTGACATGAGTACAGCTTAGTCCATTGACTTGACACTGCTACATTGCCTCAAGTGTGTTCCCAATGTTCTTTGATTGCTACCCTACCACGGCTTAAAGGAGTCGTGCAAACAGATAGTAGTTGGATGCAGTCCCGAAGCATTTGGAGGCAGTGGCGGTTAGACAAGTTTCGTCTCTCCCGGTATTGGGGGTTGATATCACGCTGTGTCTGGAGAGCTATTACACAAAGTCCTTGGCCAAGGCAAGTAAGATTTACTGGTAGGTATTCCAGTAGTTTCTCAAGGTGTTCTGGGCTACACTCTGACACGACTTATACCGCTATTGGGGGTCTGAAGTTTACCATCCCCCTAGGCCCGATATGCGATACTCATAAACGAACAAACCGGACTGTACGGAGATTGTCACAGATAGGCTCACTAGGGTTTCAGGATGAGTTCGCTCGTCAGCTTCCATTTCGCTTAATACTTGGGCAGCCGTTACATACAGCTAGTACCACTGACGTGCTTGTGATTAAACCCACTGCCAGCGTATTGACGAGTCTTTAGAGTTCCCCATAGAAAGTTTCCCAAGTTCGGGCGAAACGTTATGGAGGCCGTATGGTTTTATGGCAGGGTTCGATCATATACGTGCACTTATGCACGAATCTTGATCGGACGGATCATACTAGTGGGCTTTGGTTTAAGCCGGATCCTAGTATTAGATTGTTGGATTATTTTCGTCTCGAAGTATTCGTATTCAGTCGGAATACGAGTGCGGGTATGTATATACAGGTGAGGGGAATTCTTGTGATCCGTCACGAGTTTACTTTAGAATATGCCATTCTATTTATTGTGTTAAACATTTGGATTAATGTTTATTAAGTGGAAATTGTGAGTGCAAGTCTTAATCAACAGCATTAAATGTGGCATGTGCATTTGTGGTGACTCATGGTGTTATTTTTTATACCATGTCTAATCTCTTGATTATTTATTGTGTGGGATTGATATGTGAAGAGAGAGAGGGCAGCCAAGTGATGGCTTGGGTTTTTTTTTGATTAATCTAGAGCTCTCACAATTTATCCCACATAATAAGAAAGCTTCTTCTTCTCCACTAGCTTTTCTTGTGCTCACAACTTCTCCATTAATGGCTTCTTCTTCAACCTCCATCCATACCATCTCATGTGTTGAGAATCCATGGATGTCATGAGACAAAGTAATCACACCTATCTCTACTTCACCTTGGACATGTCGGCTAGCAAACTTCATGTCCGATTTGCTACGGTTTGAAGCGGGAGCCCGTAAAAAGATTCCTTGACGTGGTGCCACTTCGACGTGGAGACCGGAGATCTAGCTTGATCGGAGAAGCCGCGAGGAGCTTGGGATGGTGGCTAAAGACCGAAGGACACGGATCGATCGGTATAGCCATTCTAACTTCTTTGTAGTTAGTTAGTTTAGGGTTAATGGTATGATCCGGGTGAAAGACTGCGTTAGAGCCAGTTTATAAAAGTTTTTGTTCCGCGTTTGGCCTCGGATTGACGGTCGGGGCTCTACCGTAGACTTATATGGTATCGAAGCCACGCCATTAACCTATACTAGCTTGTTCTAACATGTTTAAAACATCGATCGACCGAATTTTCAAAAACCGCAATTTCATTCTTCAAGTTTCTGCCGAATTTTTTAAGTCGTCTAAAAATTATTTTGGGTATATCAGAAAATCGTGCAGGATTTTTTAAGACCCTGGAAGAAATTTGAGAGCACATTCTGACCATCACACCGCGGAACGGCGGCCAAACCATCGTGGTTGCCGCGGTTGCGCGGCGGTATGGTGGACACAGTGCACCATTTTTCTTCTGGGTGTCTTTTATATGGAATAGTGGTTTCTGAGATGTTTTGTTTTGGCCCAGATTTGTTTGAGTGCTGGATTTGCACTTGGGGCCATTTAGGAAAGTTTAGTCGATCGAAATTTTAAATACGTTAGTTTACAGTACATGCTTTTCTATCTGTGACTGTGAATGTCATTAGAGCGGTACAACTCGTCTAATTGCTATATGTTCTTTTAGACGGGGTTGCGAACGTGACATTCACGTTGATGTTCTGTGTTGTGCTGTGATGTTGCGGATTTGTCGTGGTGGATAGCTTGGGTGTAATGTTAGTACAGTTTAGTTTTATTTGTACATTTGATATCGCGGGGCGAGCGTTCGACATGTAGACTGTCGTCAATGCCTGTTTGTATATTATTTTTTTGGGGCACGACCGGGTTGAGGTCGATGTCACCGTTGTACATATTTTCTTTTCTGTACTAGGATTACCCCGCGGTGGAGTGCACGGATAGCCGGGTTTTGGAGGGCAACGGGCCCGCATCTCATGGCTTTGAGATGGAGGGGGCTTCACTCTAGAATTGGCGGGCTATTCGCCGCACTCATAGGGGGTACAGGTTGACCCAAGGAGGGGTGCTCAAGTTACCAGATTCCATGAAGTGTTGGGTGGTCCATTCACTTTGCTGAAGGGGGCTGCCTCGCTTCAGGTTTTGGCGGGTAACTTGCCGCACTCGTAGGGGTCTAGGTTTTCATTGCACAAGCTATCCATACGACCAGGGGAACGTCGGGTTTCAGTTGCGGCTCAAAGGAAAGCCGAGGCTCCCAGATTATCTGTATTGTTCTGTGATGCTTATTACTTTTCTGTGATGTTGCATTTATCATGCCTGGAGCGATTATTGTATATTGTTATATATATACTAGTAGATGTTGTATATGTTTTACACCCGCGCTAGTCTAGTCCCCGCTCTGTCGTTAGTTAAGTAACCTGACGGGTGATGACGGGACCCAATGGCGAATGCGGATGGCATATACGTACATTTTATTTTCGTTCTTTTGTGGTGTGATTAATTGATGGGACTACGTTGATTCAGATCAAAGCAAGGAAAACAGACCTATTCGATTTTGTTGGAACAATTTTCAAAAAGTTATTATTACAAGGACGTTTTCTTTTGTTTTGCACAGAGGTATTCGGTTATGAATATCCAGCACCTCATTCGATGAGGCAAGGGCCAAGATCCTTTCATCGGGAGTGACCCCTTGGGCAGAGTTTTGCGTTAGGGTAATAACTTCACTATAGTCGATTACTTTTTGCTTTGCATCGCGGTATTAAGTTGGAATATCCTGCACCTCATTCCACGAGGAAAGAGCCGAGTTCCCTTTACCAGGAGTGACCTCTTTAGCAAAGGTTTTCGCCACTATATATTTGTAAAAAGCTATCTGGTTCCTTCAACGATATCAAGTTCATTACGTTAAAGGTTTTTCGCCAAAAATCATTCGTAGCCCTCCATCATTTCAGACAGGTAGCACTTAGTATTCATGTTATATATGTTGGCCTTCGTCAAGGCATAGTGTATGGTAGCTATTTGTTACTTTTCTGTTGCATAGATAGATGCGTTGGTTTGGGACAGTCGTACTACTATTTTGGACTTCGTCAAGGGTATATACAGGTGGGTTCAAATTAACCTGAATAATGACGAGTATAACTTGACATGTGACTTATGATATGTTGGCCTTCGTCAAGGTTATATGAGCATAGGGTAAAAATCACATCGGGGGTTTCTAAAGAAACTGAAACTTGCCAGGCATGCGCATACCTTCTGGAGTGTGATAACATGAGTGGATTCCATCACGTTATCATGCGATGATAGTTGGATCCTGATTCCCACTTATGAGTTGGTTTACTCCTCGGGTGATCCCGACTAATTCTTCTTTCAGGTTTGGAGGAGAATTTGAGGATACAGTGGGAGACATCCTGATTAGATTAAGTGATTAACCATTCTGATCTAGGTTAGAGTACACGCAAAGTGTTTCTTTTCTCTCTCTCTTTAGCAGCGACCATGGCCTAACCCTAGACTATAACTCAGTGACTAAGTTAACCGAACTTCCTTAAAACACTGGCTTTTGGATTGTCTGAGTTGCATATATTATCGTCACTCCTTCTTTTATCCTTTGCTTTTATCCGGAACATTCCGTATCACTACGTAGATCCACTTCCAATGGATAAATCCATCGTATAATTACATACGAATTCGAAGGAACTTCTTCGATGTTGGATTCTGGTTCTGGAGAGAATGAAAATGACTATTCAGTTGTCTTTTCTTTTTACCTTCTCTCAGGTTGCAAGTACTTCTAGGATCAGGAGATGGTACACCTATTACGCTTATTGGATAGTCTTCTTCCAAACTATAGGCAGGTGCCGAAAGGTAGGGAAAGGAGAAAACCAATTAGCCTAAGTTGGGTGTATAGAAGGTAATAAGTAAAGACAAAATAAAGGGATCAGAAAGAGGGCAAAGTAAATTGTGACTGCTATCATTCACGACCAAACCACGTATTTCATTGCCACTCCTACTTCACCTTTGTATTTCTCCAGAACACCCCGTATCACTATGAACATCCACTTTTATTGGATAAATCCATCGTATGGTTATATACGAACTCGAAGGAACTTGTTCCAGTTCGAGGATGGATTCCGGTTCAGGAGAAATCGGAATAAGGTTTATTCAGCCTTCTCTCAGGTTGCGAGTACTCCTAAGATTAGGAAAGTACACCTATTATGCTTATTGGATAGTCTTTTTCCAAACCATAGGCTGGTGCCGAACGGTAGGGAAGGAAGAAAACCATTTAGCCTTACGAAGGTGTACAGAAGGTAATGAGTAAAGACAAATAAAGGGATTTGGAGAGATGGCAAAGAAATATATGGTTACAGTCGTGAATCTGATAATGGAAAATGCATTACTATGAATACCCGGATACCCCTTCGAAACATATTCATATTTCATTTTCACTGTGCGTTGTTAAATGAAAACTGATTTCCCAATTAGATCTTTACTCCAGGGTATGTATTTACCAGGTTTTGATTCTCACATCTGTATGGTTTCACAAATAATGAGTAGGAGTAAGTTATTGGGAATTGGGTAATCATGCTCATTATATCGGGATTCGTTGTAATTGGTGATATTTGAGGAAATCGCCTGGGATTTTGCCGGAAGAAAAATATTTGGTTTTGAATATCCGTTGTTATGCACCAATTTCAAACTAATATATCTGTATGTTTATTTTATAAAGTGAGATATAACTTTTTGAAATTATATCCATGACATTTACCTATATCAGTTGATGGTTAGGTAAGGAGTATTAAACAGCGGTGTAATTCTACTTAACCATAATTACAGTTTTCAACCTACGACGCACAGGGTTTGAGGTAAACTCAAGGGACTTATACAAAGTATTGTATGTTGTCCAGTGTCCATTAGGACAAAGGGGTTGGTCCTCGTTATATTCTGTTTACTTATGACTTCTCAAGTTTTAGACAAGTGTTTCGTAGAAATACAAGGTCCAAGTTTGAGAAGTTATAGGTACAAGAATAAAGTAGAGAACTATGTGTTGAAAGTATCAGGATTCTTCAAGGTGATCGAAGATGTAGATACTTGTGTTTGGTATTCAGTCGATAGTAATGATTTTGAGAACTTGCTTCTCTTTCAGATTACTCATAATTGGATGCACTCCTAAGTTGAGTAATGCTGGTCGGCCTCTCTCCATTTAGTTGACATGCACTGGAGACAGCTGCATGATTTGAATCTGGTTACAATTAAATCAGTGCCTCTGTTTCTATATTGTATATAGAATGGATCATATCTTAACGATGTTAAGGTATATGGAGTTGTCCGGCTTATGCTTAAAACCAGACTCTGGATAACTCAAGGCACGTTTCTGTAATGGCAGTTTGTGGGTTAACCCAGGTTATGACGAGGGTTAACTTTCTACCATCTGGGAGATCAATAGTGATATTGTTCTTGACTCGCCACAGTTTTAGCAAAATGAATTTTTTTGAGAAAACAGTAGTGGGAGTATGGTAGAACTGGAAGTGATTCCAGAACAGCAAATGATTACTGAAAATTTAATAGGACCTAAAGATTCAATCAGGTTTGACATTCCATTAGCCACTCCGCAAATGTGGTGGGTAACCTCAGGCACCCGAGAGGTACTCCGATAGCCTCAAAGACGGTGACAGGGAGGTTCTTGTTTACCCAGACTTGCCATGGCTGCTGTTCTAGACTATGAGACCCAGCAGGAGGATGAGTATAGCGTCGTTCTAAACAAGCTTTAGAAGTGCACATGTATATGACTCTGCCAGAAGGTTGTTGTAGTCAGTGGGAGCAGCGGAAGTATAGTGGACAAGTAGCTTATGTCTGTTTATAGACTAAAGCATATATAGCGGAGATAGATCATCTATTTTTGATGTGGCAGTCATGGGCTTTGACTTCATCAGAATAGGGGATGGATCTGTTAAGGAGGTAGTAGGGTGTGATGTCCTGGTATCTGGATCACATACACTATATAGGAAGTGAAATTCCTATACTATGATCGGTTATACTTTGGTTGTCACACAGTGGTTTCTCCACATAGGATATGGATAAAATATCGGACATTTTGGTTACTATTGTAGGGTTCCTAGGCACGCTAAGGAGGTCTCACAAGGCATCAACCAGGCCAATTTCAAAAAATCTAGGTGCCGAGAAACCCGACTACGGATCGTTGGCTAGAAATCTAGGCGAAAATGAAATCTAGTTAACAACTTAACAAAAAGGAAACGGAAATACAACCTTTGTAGATCCGGTGCTCCACCTCTATAGCTCCGCAACGAAGTCCCCTCGCTGTCCTAGTGAATTCCCGGGCTCTAGCGTCGGCTTCATCGGAGAATAGGCGAGCTAGGTCGTCGATGTCCATGCCGAAGATGATCTACGTCGAGGCATCACTAGATCAAGCTCCAACTTCACCAAGTCATGAAACTTGTGAAGAAAATACACTCTACTACTTGGAAAGAGGTAGAGGATGAAGAAATAGGAAGTGGGTAGACTTTAAAATTGGATTTCTCACTCATTTCATCAATCCACCATTGATGAAGTGAAGCTTTCTTCAAGGAAGAAGATGAAGAAGAAGAAGAAAGTGTTATGATAAGTTATTAGAATATATTAGAAAAACAATACTTATCATAAATATAACTATGGTTATGTGTAGAGAATTGACCAAGGTTAAAGGAATGGTTAGGGTTAAGGATGAGATAAGAATGGTGGACTAGGTCAAAGCTTCATGAAGCTTCAACTAAACAACAAATAAAGCCACCATTCTTTTCTCTTTTCCATTTATTTTCCAAAATGTATAAACAAATAAATAATGGAATAAATAAGTAATGGAAAATAAAACCCTAATTATATGTTTAACCATGGTTTAATTCTTTACACTTAACCAAGTAAACATGTATCATCAAACATGATACAATCATATGTACAAAAGTATATCACATATACAATGTGCACAAACCGAGTGAGAAAAACCATTTAAAGTGAACCAATACTAGTTAACGCAAAGTAATATATCAAATATATAATTATGCATTAAATCATTAAATCAACACTTGATTTAACGATCCGGTCATATCGCATATAACCGACTAGTATCTAATGTATCGGCTTATCGAATCAATCCTTGATTCGATAACTAGGTTATATCGCATACAACCATTCGACACATTCATCGCGAGAATGGAATACGGTATCTCATACACGTATTATTCTCGGTCCCGCACATATCTCATATGCGCTCCTATTTCGTTTCGCTTGCGCCAGGAAACCTCTGTGTAGGACTCTAAAGACTCGTCAATACGCCGACAGCAGGTGATGATCATATCAAACACCCACAAGCCGCAAGCGGTCTGCTAAACGTAACGGCCACCTGGGTATTGAGCGATCTGAAGATCGACGAGCAAGCCCGCTCACACTCCAGTGAATCCAACCAGTAACACTACCGTACAGTCCGGTCTCGTCGTCTGATATGTCGCATATCTTGCCTAGGGGTGGTAAACGTCAGACCCCAATAGCTCGATAAGTCGTGTCGATATAAGGTCTATAACAATTCGAGAAACAACTGGTAACACTTACCAGTATATCTCAGCAACCCTGGCCAGGGATTTCCTGTTATAGCCAATCGAACACAGCGCAACATCAACCCCCTATATCGGGAGAGATGAATCCCCTCCTATCGCTCATTGCCTCCATGTGACTCGGGACTGTACCCAAAAACCACCGTTTTTCACGCCCTCTTGGACGTGGTAAGATGGAAATCAAAGCACAGTGGGAACCACACAAGACTCTATGACGATCTCGGGTCAACAGACTACTCTGTACCAGTGTCACCAGAGAACTGCCATCTGACGTGAGGTATAATACCATCTGGGAGTTCTCGGCGAGTCCGTCCAGTATACCCAGTCTCTACTGAGCACCCGTATATCTCCTCTGATGTCAAACACCAATGGATATGGGATCATCCATCGCCCGTCTGTATGGGTCGAGAAGGTACACGCTAGTCTACTCTGGTATATCGATGCCCCGTCTCGATACACCCACGACAAGGGACTTTGAAGGATGTACTTATGGACTACCCTGTCCCCACTAGTATGATCCGCATCATAGTCCAGGTAGTCAAGTACACATCCTAAGGGCTTTACCAACATGAAATAGAGAGACAATCTTTGTACACGTTAAGGTAAAGAGCAACCAGATAGCATACTATCATGTCGAGCAAGAAAGTCCTCCCTATACATGTCCCAGCATCCACTACAATATACATCCAATGTACAGTAATGGCCTCTAGGGCATACATATAACTAACAACTAGATCTATGGTTTTAGATCTAGATTTGGGAAGTGTCCCAATCTGGGTACTTAGACAGTATTCTAAAGGTATTTTAGAAAGGACGACTCCTGGCATGGTGGTAAACCTGCAGGTGATGGAGTCACCCTCTCTAAAGGTGTCTTATAGACTAAAGGGGAGAGGGATGTACATGATTGGCATATCACTTGCTTAGGCAATTGAGTCAATCATGAGATGTCAAGTACCACACCAGATATTGTTTTTGCACTGGCTGCAAAAAATTGAGATATTAATCCAATCCTGGAGAAACGTTCGGAAGCAGTTTTAGAACATAAGTGTATGTTCTAGGGATTTGATAACGGCAACCTCCTTTCGAGAGACGGTTATCATTCCAGGTTTTCAAGGTGACATGGTTGACAGAGTGACTGTCAGGGTTATAGACTTTCCTCTGTGAGGGGCAGTAGTTTGGACAGGTGGTCCAAGCGGATAATGAGGGAGGTATGGCGCAAGATACTGATTAAATTCAGTTGACGATACAGTCTAAGAAGTTTGCTGGATTTGGAGTTCATTTGTGAACTGAGTCCCATCATATATCCAGACATATTCTAAGACTGGTATTGCTCATTTCGGGAGATGGCTTTCTCCGCGAACTTGAGATAAAGAGAGACATAGAAAGAAACATCTGAGCGGATCCACTCACTGAGGCTATTTCTCGAAAGCAATAGTTTTACAAACGAGCTTTGTGACACTGATTAGTAGAGGAATTGGGTGTTCGGTATCACACGGGCTGTGAGTATGCGACATCGCAATAATTATCCTTAAGTGCAAGTGGGAGATTGTTGGATATAGTGCTCTCAAAGTAAATTATTGGATCGCAGGCACGTGATTTCAATGATTGAGGGAGGACCTATACCGGTAGAACAGTCTTACTCGAGATGATAGTATGCTATCGGGTTTGTCTTTATCATCGTGTACATGCTTCAGGTGACATTACAGATCACTATTACACGTTGATATAGCCCATAGAATTCTTGCTTGACTACCAGCAGTATGATGGCGATCATATACGTGAGAGTTGGGTAGTCTATAAGCACATCCTTAAAGTGTCCCTAATCGTGGGAGTTTCGAGACTGGGTATCGATACTCCATGAGTAGACTAGTGTATACGGATCGAGACCCCGACGAGGGGCGGTGGATGGTCTCACAAGCCATTGTTGTCAGTTGGTTCACCTAAGATGTATATAGGTGCTCATTGGGTTATGAGTGCAGGGTTACCTAAGACGGCAGCAAGGTTTCGGGAGGCATCGTCCATGCCAAATTCAAAAATTTGCCATTTTAGCTAACCCTAACGAAGAATCGTTAACTAGAAATCGACGGAAATATAAATGCAAACACTTTGCAAGTCTAGTGAGCAAGGAATACAACCTTTGTAGACCGGTCCTTCACTTCAATAGCTCCGTGTAGTAGTCACTTTCGCTGCGATCGTAAACTCCGGACTCTATAGAGGCTCCCATGAAGAAACGAACATGCTTGCTTCGAAGTCTTCGAGGCCGAAGATGATCTACGTCGAGGAGACACTAACCCAAGCTATATCTTCACTAACTATGGAATTAGTGAAGCAAACACCCTATACTAAATGGCAAGTAGTAGAGGATGATGAAGTAGTAAGTGGGCTCACTTTAGATTTCATTTTCTCACAACTCCATTGAAACTAGAAAGCTTTTTGAGGAAGAAGAAAAAGAAATGAACTCATATGAAAAACGAATAATTCTCCAAATGAATAATTGCAACCATGGGTGAGTTAAGCCCTCTCATGCCTAACTCATGTAGAGAATAAACCAAGGGCAAGGGTTAAGATTGGGTTAACAAATATCTTAAGCAATGACAAAAGAGTGGACTTGGTCAATCTTCTACAAGCTTCATCCAAGCTTGAATTATTGACTAAGTACAACTAATTTGTGATAACTTAATTCATAAATATCAAACCCTAACTTAACCCTTGCATGGTCTAAGTCTCATACACCCATCTTGCATGTATCATCAAGCAAGACACAATACATGTACACAAATATGCATATCACATATATATACAATGTGCACATCAAGTGAGAAAAGAAATCATAAGTGAGCTAATACTAGTTTATGTAATGTAATATATCAAATATATAATTATATATTAGATTATCAAATCAACTCTTGATTTAATAATCCAGCTATATCACATATAACCGACTAATATCATGTGTAACAACTTATCGTATCAACACTTGATCCGATAACCCAGCTATATCGCATATAACCGACCAATGTCACAAATCACGAGAATAGAATACGGTATCTTATATCGTATCATTCTCGGTCCCGCACATATCACATATGCGCTCCTACACCATTTTGCTTGAGCCAGGAAACCTCTGTGTAGGACTCTAAAGACTCGTCAATACGCCGGCAGTAGGTGATAATCATATCAAACACCCACAAGCCGCAAGAGGTCTTCTAAACGTAACGGCCACCCGAGTATTGAGCGATCAGAAGATCAACAAGCAAGCCTGCTCACACTCCTGCGAATCCAATCAGTAACACTACCGTACAGTCCGGTCTCTTCGTCTGATATGTCGCATATCTCGTCTAGGGGTGGTAAACGTCAGACCCCAGTAACTCGATAAGTCATGTCGATATGAGGCTCATAACGGGTCGAGAAACTACTGATAACACTTACCAGTATATCTCTAAAGCAGCCCTGGCCAGGGACTTCCTGTTATAGCCAAATATCCTTTTTTCGATCATTGATAATAACATCTCAAGTAGATGAAGGAAAAAATTCATCATCAATCATCAGAGCAGCTATTTCTGTTGAATTTGGTTTATTATATTGTTGACCCTTATGATTTCTATCCTCTAGAATGCGCAAACTAAACTCTTTATCCTTATTGTTCTCATACCAACCACGTACGCATCGAAATTTCTTAACATATTTGTTGTATTTATCCAACATTTCCTATAAACTTTTCACAGTTTCTGAATCATATTCCGTAGTATTACAATTATCTCCAATAGATGCAATTCGATTTTCAATTTCATGCTCGGTATCATATATATAAAGCTGTGCATATTTAGGTCGACTTTCGATAGCCGGTAGCAATGAACCTATTCTATGATAGTTTTGTCCATGAATTCGAAATGTATATGGTCCCCTTCCTTTCAAAATTTGATAATCTATCTTTGTACCAATAGATGTAAATGCAAACATAAAGTTGAACGAACGAATTTTTTTCCGAAATTGTTTAGCTTGTTCAGAAACATTTTCATAGTTCAATAAAGAGTCCAGCATTTCAGGTGTCTTCTCAAGAAGAGACAGAGAAACTCTTCCACTCTTGCAACAAAGTGAATAATTTATTTTTTTCTTATCATTAGTTCTAATCCTTTCTTCTTTCCACACAATTGCATCACATCTAGAACATTTTTCAGTAGGAGGTCCCAAATAATGGAAACGACTATGCCAATCTGTTAAATAATTATCGTTAAAACTTTCTTATCATGTATCATTATAAGACACACATTAGAATTTAATCAGTAATAAGAAAATGTAATATATTATATTATTATATTTATAGAGGGTTTTATTTAAAATAATCTTATATCTTTTAAAACATGTAAAATATTTGTAAATCAAAAAAATTAAAAAAATTTAAGATTTTTTAGTAATATGTTCTTTAAATATATTTAATGCCAAACATTCAAGTAAAATTAGATAAAATTTTGTGTTTTATAAGAATATATAATGAGGATGAAGCGTGCTCTTACTATCATTATCGTTTTTTTGACTGCTTGACAAATCTTGATGAATATCTTTATTAACTATACAGTGATCATTCAAAAAGCCCATTTCCGTAGAATGATACAAAACGGTATCATCATCCATCAAAGATGTGTTGCATTCAACATTGGTAGAAAAATTAGGAATTTGTTCTAATGGTCTTTTGAAGTGCGGGATACCAAAATCAAATGCCTCTCGCTTTCGCTTGAAAGAAAATTCATCATTTTTAGTATTAGTGTTGGATGACTTTTTTTTATATATCTTATTCTTTCACGTTCAAGTTTACGTTGTTTTTGTGCTTCTGATAACGGCTTGCGAATGTGTTTTGATTTATTCCCATGCATAGCTAAATAAAAAACAAAAGATAATATCTGTAACATTTTAAAAATAAATAAATAATTAATTAAATAAATAAAATTCTTTAAGTGAATTTTATGATTTTCGGTAAAGTAAAACGTATTTTTCGTAAAACTAAACCGTAATTATTTTTCATTATAAATTTAAAAATACCTATTTTAATTATGTAATTACTAGTAAATGGTGTTTATTTAGACACTTATAAATTTTTATTTTAATTAAATATTTTTCCTAAATTAATTATTTTAAATATTAACATAAGCTTTATTTATACACTAAATTAGTGTAAATTACAAATTTGAATGGATTTAATTTGCAAAAATGAACCATTGCATATTAGAATCTAGTGTGTATCATGCAAAATTTATTTCCAAATTTTTCCATGTCTCTAGAATTTTCTTTATGTGTATGAGAAAAGAAATGAAAGAAATTAATTAAAGTGATGAAAAGACATAAAGAATGTGATATTTTGGGAGAGCTTTCTACACAATTACTCATTCATTTCTTTCTCTCTTTATCCTCCCTAACATGGCCGGCCTCTTCACCATGGCAGGCCCCCCATTTTTTCCACTTGATTTTGTTACAAAAATCCATCAAAATTCATCAAAAATTCAATAAAAAAACCCCACAAATTCCTAATTAATTCCTACCCTCTATTCTTTAGTCATTTTTACATGGATTTTGGAGTTGGAAACTATTCTTTTTGGAGGCAAATTTTCATGGTTGGATCTCACATGTGGAGGTATAAATTTTATTCTTATGATTTATTGTTATTAAATGTTTCATTCTAGCATATTTAGATTTAATTAATTAATTCTATTTACAAGTTTCAAAATTAAAATTAGGGTTATAAAATCAAGTTATGGTTTTTATTAATTAAGTAGGGTTATAATGACTAGTTTAACATTTTTAGAATTGGAAAATCTTGTATGATTGATATATTGTAAATTGTTTATCCAAAATTGTTTAAATTAAACAATTTTGCAAACTAGATTTCTATATATTGTATATATTGGTGAGATAAAATTCCAATTAATGTTTGTAACACTAGATTGTGGTTTTAATGAGGATATTAACTTATTAGTGGAATGAAAAACTTAATTTGGTTACTAGTTTTTATTGATAATTGAGAAATTGTGAGAAAAAAATGCTATTTTGCTAACTAGATTTTAAAAATTCTTAAATAAATGAGATTTAAAATCTAATTTATGGTTTCATTATATTATTATCATCATGAATTATAGTTTAATACGTTAATTCAAGCAAATCAAGTTTAGTTGTGATATTATGAAATTTTGCTTGCAAAGTGTTAAAATTGATTAAATTGCAAACTAGAATTTCAATTTAACACAAATTAGTGTAATAAAAATATGGTAATGGTTTCTATAATCTAGTTATATTATTTAATGAGCATTATGACCATTATTTTTATTTAAACATCAAGATTTGAAGTAAAACGGTAAATTGGCGTTTTCGGGTTTTACGAAATCGGACGATTTGATCGATTTTTAGGGTTTCGATGAATTAAATCATGTTTAAATTTTATAAGTAATGAGTTTTAAAACTACGAGTTGTTTGTTGGGGTTTTATCTCGATCAATCGGCGTTTGTACGCCGATATCGAGCGATATTTGGTTCTTTTGCATGAGCGGGTCATAGGTTTTAACCTATGCGCGTTTCGTGCGTCGTTTTGGTTTTGTCCGTGATTCAGTTTACGATATTATATGTGTTTGCATATAGGTACCCCTCACGTGGACTTCGGACGAGGAAGAAGAGGAGGGCGATATCGTTTTCGGTAGACAAGGACCAGGTGAGTAGATGTATATCTACGGGGGAAGTCGGGTGGATGGCGTTTAGCACTCCCGCAAACGTAGAATAGGAATAGTACTTATTGTCGTTAGGAAGCCAGACGTGACCTTAGATTCTCGGTGAGTAGGACCCTAGTAATGACCTTAGGCTGGACTAGACTGATTTAGAAGGACCTTACCAGAGGATGAATATCTTGAAGGAGATTCGTAGGTTTCAGGTAGATACACACACGCACACACAGAAACTCGACGTGGTGTATACGTGTATGTGTATATATATAGGACTAGGTGTAGGTATATATATACACAACATGTATATGTGATACAAGGATATGATATGATACATGGGGATGAAACAATATAACTGGGCTTGATGCCGTGATTCTTGGCTATACAGTCGTATTATAATGTTAGCGGATCATTAGAAAATGAGATAATGAATAGGTGTACATAAATAATAATGGGTGGTGATGATATTAAGGTACATGGGACTCTAAAATAGAACCCGGACTGTAACCTGTGCCTGAAATCACGATATAATATATGTGTGACTTGATTACGATATCATATAGGTGTGACTTGATTACGATATGATATAAGTGTGACTTAACCATAATATGATATATGTGACATGATATTTCTGAGGATAAATTGACAATGTATATTTATGCTGGCAATGATATATGATTGATGTATGCGAGTACAGTACAGTACCTTGATCATGACATTATTTGATGATGATATTATATGAATGATGAGACACGTAGGTGATACTTGACCTGTACCCCGATATTGGGATGCCGTACGATGGATTTTACCGTACGAGGCATAGATGTGATGATTGATCCGCACTCTTGATTCGAGGAAGCCGTACTACGTACGTGACGCTATTGAGGCTGGACTGCCGACTATTAGAGATATGGACTCAGATCTTAGGTGGACTCTTATTTCTTATCGACTAGTTTCTTAGGTTTAGTTCCTTAGAAGGTTAGATGGACACTAGTTTAGGCTCGAGTCATATAGTTGTAGTTATACTTATATATCACAAATGAGTGGTTAATACACATCCGTCTTTACATTCAGACCGTAATCATCATGTTGCATGTTCATACATATGTTTCTATAATCAGTATAAAACTCTACCTGTTAGGACACCAGCACCATTACCGATAATGCGCATATTCCACGCACACTTATTTGCCGGCTCACACACATCACATCGGTAATTGCTATGTCATGTACACTTTAGAACATATTATCTTTTATTGATAGAATCAGCTAACAGCTAGATCGATATAATATTGTGATTACTCTCAGGTGTTAGTCTAGACATGGCATTTAATATTTAGACATTTCATGCATTCACATTTTCATGTTATCATGCAGTATTGTGGGGCTTATGCCGACATTTATCATTTACTTACTCATGATTTTGGGATTTTAGATTTTTATGAGATTTCTGGATTTTGGGGAAAACCGCAGGAATATATATAAACTTCTTTCTCTTCTCCTCTCTTTTAAAATATAAGTTGCGGTTTTCTCGTGATATATGTGTCGTCCACCATGAGATTTCATGCTTTCTGTTAGATTTCGAGACCCGATTCGAGGAGTGGATGAACCGTCTCGGGTATATGGTGGGCCCGGTATGGTACCCCGGGGCAAGAAGATCGAGTTATAGACGATGAGCCTGGCAGGGGAGGACTACCTACCGGTGATGTCTGGCGCGGCGGATATCCGGAGGATACCGACCGTTGTCGTGAGATTTGATGATATGGGCCGATCCGGACTGACGGAGCCCGAGATATTGAGACTATGAGATATTGAGACTATGAGGTAATGAAACTTGAGATTTACATGTTTTGTGTCAATACTTGACACGGATTTCCATGGATTTCATCGATGATATTTCAGATTTCTATACAAATTTTACCAGGATAAATGTTAATGATTTCTTATACAGAAATATCCAGATTTCAGGATTGATTGTTTTGCATTCATGGTGCATGCGTACTCATTCACAGGACATATTACTATTTGAGGCACTGACACGAGCACGGAGCTTTTGCACTACACGTAGTTTATTACCCTGACATTACTAGATGACTAGTAATGTATTGGTATATTATTATGACCTAGGATAGCGTCGTGCATTCGATTTCTTTTCGCAGATATCTTCTAATCACGAGTTGGCAACTCACCCCCGTTGTGCCAAATTTTATTACATGTTCGATGTACAAGTTTCCCTGGCAGCTTGCTGGCACATCTTTTCATTCAGGGTGATTTGCACGGTAGGTTGGTTCACTTGTATCTGAACCGCCGTTGTACTTTTATTATTTCATTTGTATCTAGTAAGCTCCATCAACCAAACTTGTATTACTTGATAAGTTTATTGGACCAGTTATTTATTTCGACCTTAGAGTCGCGCTTGTATTATTATGGTATCTGGTGGATTTGTTTTCTTTTGAGTTTCAAGCCTCGTCCTTTGGCGTTGTATACTATTGTGCATTGGTGTGGTTGTTTCCGCCTGTTGGCGTAGAGCTAACTCCCATTTGGGGATGCTTTTTATTGTTTGCATATATATTATTCTTGTTTGTACCCGTTTGGGGCCAGTTTTTACAAAGGAGACTCTGCCGAAATTTTTGAGAAAATTTGATCTAGTTTTTTTTAAACTTGTTTTCCTATATGTTTTCCTTTTCTTCTTCTTTTATTTGGTTTAGATTTCTGGGCTTCAGCTTACTTAGATTACGTTGCGCTCTAGACGTTTCGGAATTTAAGTGCCGGTCACGTTCCGTACTTTCGGGTCGTGACAAAGTTGGTATCAGAGCACTAGGTTTAACCTTTGTATAAGTCTAGGGTGACCCTTGGTTGATGGAGTAGGTGACTTAGGTAGAGTGACGTACCGTGGGTATGATCCGCGGCATACTTGCGATACGCTACTCTTCTTAAGTAAACTTAGGATGTACATTTCTTTGCACCGCATTTCATTCGTTCCTTTGATCAATCTTCGTCGATATCGGATGGTGGTATCTGTCATCACGGTCGCACGGGAAGAGGGAGCTGCGGCTCGAATGCGATAACCATTAGGGTATCGTTTATTCTTGAGGATTGAAGCATTGTTTAGCGTGCGGATGAAGGGTATTCACATGCCGTGTCACGCCTCGCTTCCCAGAGTACGCTAAGGTAGGCACGTGACATAGCCAACCATGCTACCAGTGGATAGGAATTATCCTTCCACAGTCATATTACGGCTGTAGAGATATCAAGAACAATAATAAAACTATCTAGCACATGTCCATAAGCCAACATAAAATGAGTCAAGAATAAATAATGCGGAAGCAAGAGATCCAATACAAGAATAACTGGAATGTACGTCCCATAATGCGGGCTCACATCAGAAATAAAATGCAGGAAATAAAAGAACTAACTAATACAGAAACCTCACTGCTCAGCCTGCTGGCTGAAGTACTCCTGCTCGGACTGTAGCAAAGGCGCGGAATCTGAGCCATGCAAAACCCAGACGTCAACGCGTCATAACAAATCAAGCAATAATATTAACAGGGTAATAAAGCATACGGGTATGAGTGTGAGCAAGAACACAATGAAAATATATAACAGTGAATGTGTCAGTATAAGTGACGTGCAGAGATGTCTAAACTGTGCTACGGGTTATCTATTCTAAAGTCTTCGAAACCAAGTAATGTAATCCTCATCGTAACTCGTCGGTAATTATTCCGTAATGCCCGGAAAGACGGCAAACAATAGGTATTCCATAACGCCCGTAAAAACGGCAAACAATAGGTATTCCGTAACGCCCGGAAAGACGGCAAACAATAGGTATTCCGTAACGCCCAGAAAAACGGTAAACAATATGATGGCCCTTTGAGTTACGTTCGATTACAATACTGATTTCCCCATACCCCCAAGTTATACATGTCCAAGTCGAGTATTAATAATCTAGCACTAATGCCAACACATGATCAGGCAAGTACAGGTTTGTCTGGATAGACAACAGGAACGGTCTGTGAGGACTACAGGACAAGTTTGTTGGCATTAGACACAAGATCAGGTAACAGGTAAAGCCATGGTACGTCAGGTCAGGTCAAGTAGTGTAATTAGATGTCATGTCATGTCAAGAGTGTACGGTACCATGTCATGTCAAGTAGGAAGTGCAACAGGTCATGTCAGGGGGCACTAAATGTTATGTGGGTGATTATAAATCAAACTAACATAAATATGGTTATCAATGATCAAGCATGAGTAATATCAGAACAATAAACCAGATCAGGTGATATGATAAGCAATTAGGTACCGATTAAATTATATCGATGCACGGTTATCACTTTGCGTTTAAGGGATGGTTTCAACATTACTTAACTACAGCATGACTAAAATGGATGTTAAAATCATGTTATCAAGTATTAAGTGATTTTAGGGATGCAAATATATATAAATATGTTCAATGGATGAAATCATAGCTAAAACAGGTTAAAATGCACACGGGTGTCCGATGGAGTAAAACTTTATAGAGAATACCATAAGCTATGTCAATAGTTAAAATGTAATTAAAACATGTAAATGTGGTTATTATTTTTAGTAAAGTAAATGCAACGGGTAGTTTCCAGTTCTAGATCTAAATGTAAATGAAACATTGCACTGTTAACTTGGAATTCTTAACTTAGATTCTATCTATAGATTTAACATGGAATTAAATAAATAAATATAGGAATAGCATGAATAGCATGTATCAAGTTTCACTTGCCTCGACGGATCGCGATACGGTGAACGGAACGTCTCGCGTCGGCGGAAAAAGTCGCGACGCGCGCACGGTACACGGAACAGATCCAAACAACGTACGAGGGGATCACACGGGTCAGGCACGCTCGCTGGGTCGTCGGGATCGTCGTCGGCACGACCGGATTCTGGCAATCACAAGACCAGTGAACATCAAAAGAAAAGAAACTTATAGAAAGAAGGAAGAAAAGAATGAGAAGGGAAAGAGTTGCTCACTGGATCTGCATAGGAGTGATGGAGTCGACGGTGACGATCGGAGGAACTCCGGCGAGGCTAGGGTTTAGTTTTAGAGGTGTTAGGGTTAGGCTAGGGTTTGGGGGGATGGTGCTCGGGTGTACAGGGGTAAGAGGGAGGAGAAGTGTAGAGGAGAGGGAGAGGAGGAGAGGGAGAGGAGGAGAGGAGAATCGTGACGGCGAGGTCTAGGGATCGCCGGCGGTGAGGTGAGGGTGATGGTCGCTCGGGCTCAGTTGGGTGTGCAGGTGAGGCCTCGGGAAAGGAGGGAGAAGGGGAAGAAGGTAGTTAGAAGGAGGAGAAGACTTGGTTGAAGGGGAGTTATGATGAGGGGATGGAGTTTTTAGGGTTAGGGTTCAAGGAAGGCAGCGGTTTCATGGGTTCTCGTGGTCGCGGGGGTTTAAAAGAGAAGAGAAGAGAAGAAGTAGGAGGGAGGTGACCGCATCGCTTCGGGAGTTGACCAGAGTCGAGGAGCGAACAGTGTTCGTGAGAGGAGAGAGAGAGAGAGCGAGAGGAGAGAGAAAGGAGAAAGAGAGAGTATCACGACCCGAGAGTTTCGACTCGTGACCGGCACTTAACCACGTAACGTCTACGGGCGTAACGCAGCTAAGTAAGCCGAACCCAGAAATCAAAACCAATAAATAAAGAGTGATTAAAACATTTTTGTAAAAACAGTCATACATGTCTGAAAAACATCTTATTAATTTAGTAGAAATCCTTTTAAGTTCAAGAGTTATAACTTTTATAATTTTAGCAACATTTCCTTTTTAAACATTTGCCCCGCAAGTCGGGTAAAAGCAAGGTGTAGCAGAAATGACAAGTAAAATGAATGAAGCATCACAATATGATATACGACGCCGTAGCGAAGAATACACAGTAAAGCAAGGACAATATCACAAAAGGTAAGACTGCATAAAATAAAGCCGGCTCACATGCGAGCTCGACACCAGAGTATAAAATCATACACATCGTCCTCACAACTGTCTCTAAGTCAATACAGAAAGGTAGATGGAGAGTACTAGATACATCAATATACAACTGAAAGATAACAGATACCGTACAAAAACCCACCTAACAGCAAAAGGCTAACTCGCCTCAGCAATGGTATCTGTGCCAAAAGATGCGGTAAACAGCCAGCCGCGACTACTCCCAAGGGCAACCTGCAAATACTGTGGCACAACGGGTGTGAGTTGCCAACTCGTGAATAGAGATAACATATAAGGGTGATCGCGAGCATGCACATATAGCGTGGCTCTACTAATGCCAGCAGATGCTATCAATGCATGCCAAACAGTGGATGCAATAGTAATGCAAGTACTCTATCAGGTAAATGTTACAGGATGAGAAATATATATAGTAGTCAATACTGAGTATGGGATAAACAACAACTACATGGATATGTCAACATGGAAAGCAATAATCGGTGCCTCAGACTGCACCCAAATCCCACATACACTCAGGCGCCGGCACACCCATCGGCCCTCAAATCCTGTACATCTCTGAGAAATCACGAGTGCCTAACATCGGCACCCAAAATATCATAAAATACTCGTGTCCAGCATCGACACGCAAATCCTCGTATATCGGGCTCCGTCAGTCCGGATCGGCCCACTGGATCCGTCTGCGGTGTCGGCCCTCGGCCCCGGCAGTACGGATCATCCCGCATCCATCTCTCGACTCTGGTCAGTATCCTCCGGACAACTGCCAGGTCCAACCAATTACCGGTAGGTACTCGCCCGCCTCCAGGCTCAATCGGCAAAACCCATCGATCATTTCGCCGAGGGGAACCATACCGGGCCTACCACGAACCCGCAAACAGAACATCCACTCCTCGAATCGGGTTTCAAGCACACGTCTCAGCACCGAGAAAACGCGTGGTGGACACACCAAAATATCATATCACGAGGTACCGGGTTTTTCAAAATAGTGCATCTTTTCTTAAATACTTCCACGGTCCTCAAAACAGAAATCACATGAAAATCCAACACCAATAGTAAATCCAATGCGATGTACAATATAAATCAATCCATAATATGGGTATAAGGGGAAAACCGCTTTTAAAATAGTTTCCGTTTTTTAAAGATGTCATGCGGCTCCCAATGTCCAGGAAATCTTCACCAATCATATGTAAGATAAACTATAACAATATAATCATGGCAGATCTACAGTGGGTGTGGCATGGCAATTACTAACGGTGCGTGTGTAGCATGCAAATAGTGCTCTTGCAACATAAACCGTTAGTAATAGTGCGGTGTTCTATCAGTTCTAAGCATATATCTATAAACACATAGCAGGGAAATGCAATATGCAATGACAGTCCACGGGGTAAATGCAATATATAATACTAAGGTCCTATCAGCCCTGACGCATAACGCCATGCGGGCGATATCCCCGTAGATGTGAAATCTACTCACCGAGATCCCGCGCTAAGTGTATCCAACAACTTGCTTGCCCTTCTTCGCAGCGTCCGTCTCACTGGCCTGCGAACCTAGAATCACATAACACATATCACACATAAGCTCAATTTCACAGAAACGCGACATTACGGTCCAACTAGAAACTCGTGTCGCAAACCAATCGCGCGTGTGCGCGATACGCTAAAACGTGTGATCACGCACCTGAAACTACCCCGACGCGTCGCGATACGCAAAAACCCCAAACCTACTCACGTATCACGTGTGTCGCGAAGGTTTAGAAAAACGGCAAAATAGGTATTTGGTCCCAGATTTCTATACAGAACTAGATTTACAAAACTATATATATATAACAACACCCTACACACTAGCAGACACCTACAGGACCAAACACCCTACCCATCTGGCCGCACATTGCGGCTAGAAAGAAGAAATTGGCGGCCTACTGTAGCAATTAGGGGGTCGGGTTCAATCTATGGTGTCAGCACATCTCCACTACACTGCAGTCTTCCCAATTTCACTCAGATCTCATCGGGTCAAAAGCAGATCCAGAAAACCTCAAATTTGCTTAAAAACGACAATTTGCATCAAATAAGGAAACTGGTGGTATTTTAGTGTAATAGGGGTTAAGCTAAGCTAAAAGGGTCTCAACATACCTCAATTATCCTACTGAAACCAAATCACACCACATTAGCACAAGATTCCCACTAAACACCTCAAATCGCACTAAAACGCACTAAAAACCACTAACCGATGCAAAACGACACTAACCAAGCAAACTAGGGAATAAGTTAGGAAGTATACCTCACACTTAACCCTAGGGAGCTGAAGGAAGCAGAAGAAATGAAGGGAAGAGGCTGATGCTACTGCTGACTGCTACTGGTGCTGTTGCTGCTGCTGGATTGCTTGCTGTTGCTGCTGCTGAATGCCTGCTGTTGCTGCTGCTGCTATGCTTGCTGCTGTGCTGCTGGTTCTGGAGCTGAGGTAAGTGTGTGTGTTGTGTATGTGTGTGGGTGTGTGAGACTTGAGAGAAAGGCAAAGAAATGAGAGGAAAACAACCATGACCCAATTGTCAACCCTCCTCTCTCTCTCTCTTCATTAATGACAAGCATGGCTTGAGCCATGATGCCTACTCCCTCCCTCTCACAAGTCAACACCCCTACAAATTCAAATTAAAGTAACTTTTAATTAACTAATAAAACCCACTTAAAAACCCATAAGACTTAATCCTATGATTAACCCACCATGGTTAATAATTATGGTAATAACTTATTTTAAAAACCCTAGTTTACATGCACATGTGTGTGCAAGCCTAGGAAAATTTTGGAAAAATATTTATTAAATTAGGAAAAATATTTAAAACACAATTTGGTAAACTTTTTATTAAAACCCATTATTTAAATATAATTAGTCACTAAACAAATCCTAAGGTGTTACAATCTCTCCCCCTTAAAGAAATTCGTCCCCGAATTTCAAAAATCTAACTACACATACCTTCAAAAAGATAGGGATACGTCTTCATCATCTCGCTTTCGGTCTCCCAAGTGACCTCCTCACGGTTCTGACCACGCCAAAGTACCTTAACTGATGCGATTTCATTCGATCTCAACCTCTTCACTTGTCGATCCAAGATCATCACCGGCTGCTCTGCATAGGAAAGGTCGCGCTCCAGCTGGATCGTCGGGTGCTGAATCGCGTGCGAAGGATCATGAAGATATCTGCGGAGCATCGAGACATGAAACACGGGGTGCACATCTGGAAAGCTGGGCGGAAGGGCCAAACGGTAGGCTACAGCACCAACACGCTCGAGGATCTCGAAGGGCCCACATACCTGGGACTGAGCTTCCCCTTCTTCCCAAACCTCATCACACCTTTCATCGGGGAGACCCTCAAGAAAACATGATCACCAACAGAAAACTCAAGTCTGCGTCACCGACGGTCCGCATAAGATCTCTGCCTACTCTGTGCTGCTCTCATCCTATCGCGAATCAACTGGATCTTCGCTGTCGTCTCCTCAACAATCTGTGGCCCTAAGATACTGCTCTCACTGAGCTCTGTCCAACAGGCGGGCGACCTGCATCTCCTCCCATAAAGAGCCTCAAACGGTGCCATCTGAATGGTCTCCTGGTAGCTGTTATTGTAGGAGAACTCTACTAAGGGCAAATGATGATTCCAGCTACCTCCGAAATCTAATACACAAGCTCTGAGCATGTCCTCGAGAGTCTGAATGGTCCGCTCTGACTGTCCGTCGGTCTGCGGATGAAATGCCGTACTGAAACTCAAGCGAGTGCCCAAAGCCTCCTGAAGCCTCTGCCATAGTCTACTGGTAAACTGGGTGCCTCTGTCGGACACAATACACGTCGGGACTCCGTGCAGTCGCACTACCTCGTCAATGTAGATCTGGGCATACTGAGTAAATCCAAAAGTCGTCTTCACCGGTAGGAAGTGAGCCGCTTTCGTCAAACGATCCACGATCACCCAGATGGAGTCATACCCCCGACTAGTCCTGGGTAGACCCACCACGAAATCCATCGAAATCTGTTCCCATTTCCACTCCGGAATGGGTAACGGCTGTAGCTCTCCCGCGGGCCTCTGGTGCTCAGCCTTGACTTGCTGACAAGTCAGGCATCTCGACACGAAATCTGCGATGTCCCTCTTCATTCCGTCCCACCAATAAACATCTCTCATATCATGATACATCTTGGTGGAACCAGGATGGACGCTATATACCGATCGATGTGCCTCCTCAAGAATCTCGCGTCTCAGTCCCTCAGCATCTGGTACGCACAGTCTGACTCCAAATCGTAGTATCCCCTGACCATAGATCACGAACTCGGAAAATCTGCCCTGTCCAATCTGTGCCATGATCTCTGAACATCGGTCATCACTGAGCTGTGCCTCACGTATACGATCGATCAACTGTGGGCGTGCACGGACATGCGCTATCTGTCCTCCAATCGGCGTGAACTCGAACTGTACTCGGCTGTCGCATAATATCTTCCAATCTGCTGACGACTGCCCATGTACTGCGCTCAAACAAGATAGGCTACTCTCAGGCCTCCTGCTCAAAGCATCCGCCACCACATTTGCCTTGCCCGGGTGATATAAAATCTCGCAGTCGTAATCCTTCACTAACTCCATCCATCGGCGCTGTCGAAGGTTCAGGTCCCGCTGCTGAAATATGTATTTCAGACTCTTGTGATCCGTGAATATCTGGCACGACTCGCCGTATAGGTAATGTCGCCAGATCTTAAGTGCGAAGACCACTGCAGCCATCTCCAAATCGTGAGTAGGGTAGTTCTGCTCATGCTTCTTCAATTGTCGTGAGGCATACGCGATCACCTTATCATGCTGCATCAGTACGCACCCTAACCCCACTCGAGAAGCATCACAAAAGACCACAAATCCGCCCGATCCGGAAGGTAAAGATAACACCGGTGCCGTCGTCAGCCGTGTCCGTAACTGCTAAAAACTGTGCTCGCACTCCTCCATCCAATCGAAAGGAACTCCCTTCCGGGTCAACCCGGTCAGCGGTGTAGCGATACGGGAGAAGTCCTGCACAAAACGCCTGTAGTAACCGGCCAACCCCAAAAAGCTGCGAATCTCCGTCACCGATGTGGGTCTGGGCCAACGCTGAACGGCCTCGATCTTCCTCGGGTCTACACATATACCGTCTCGTGAAATCACGTGTCCCAAGAAGTCTACGCTGTCCAGCCAAAAAGCACACTTGGAGAATTTCACATAAAGCTGGTGCTCCCTCAAGGTCTGCAATGTAATCCGCAGGTGCTGCTCGTGCTCCTCACTACTCCGGGAATACACCAAGATATCGTCGATGAAGACTATGATGAATAGATCCAAATATGGCCGGAAAATACGGTTCATCAAGTCCATGAATGCTGCTGGCGCATTGGTGAGTCCGAACGACATCACCAAAAACTCGTAATGGCCGTAGCGCGTACGGAAAGCTGTCATGGGAATGTCCTCCTGTCGAACCCGCAGCTGATGATAGCCCGATCGTAAATCGATCCTCGAGAAGTACCCTGCCCCATGAAGCTGGTCGAACAAATCGTCGATGCGCGGCAAAGGATACCTGTTCCGCACTGTCACCCTGTTCAGCTGGCGGTAGTCGATACACAGACGCAAACTGCCGTCCTTCTTCCTGACGAACAGGACTGGAGCACCCCAAGGAGAAACACTGGGTCGAATAAGTCCCTTATCCAGCAAATCTTGCAACTGACCCTTCAACTCTCGAAGTTCCGCCGGGGCCATCCGATAAGGCGGTATGGAAATAGGCCCCGAGCCAGGAACCAAATCAATACAGAAGGAAATGTCGCGCTCGGGCGGCAACCCAGGAAGCTCGTCAGGGAACACATCAGGAAACTCGCTAACAACCGGAACCTGGTCCAATGGAACCTCTGTAGCGCGAGCATCGCAAACATAGGCGAGAAATCCTTGACATCCCTTCCTCAAAAGCTGTCCAGCGCGAAAAGAAGAAATCACACTGTGAGGGGCGGCACTACGGTCCCCCAACACAACAAAAACCGACTCGCCGGGGAAACAGAATCTAACTGTCTTCTCGCTGCAGTCCACCGAAGCATAGCACGTGGCTAACCAATCCATGCCCAAAAGAACGTCGAAGTCCAACATCTCCAGAAGGATCAAGTCGACAGGCAACTCTCTCTCGCCAATATAGACGGTACAGGATCGGAACACGTGCCTAGCAACAAACGACTCTCCCACAGGAGTAGTCACCACAAGCGGCCGATCAAGCAAACCGGACTCTCTATCCAAACTCGGCACAAAGTGTGTGGATACGTACGAGTGTGTGGATCCGGGATCGAACAATACATGGGCATCAACTGAACATACAGCAAGGATACCTGAAACCACTGCATTGGACGCCTGCGCTTCCTGATGTGTCAAAGCAAAAACCGGCGCCTGTCCACCACCTGCGACTGACTGCCCTCTACCTCGGTCATCTCGCCCCCTCTGAGCAACTCCTCCACGCCCACGACCTCTATGTGCATGAGTCTGGCGCGGAGCAACGGTAGGTACAACGGGCAACGCCCTCTGGGGTGGTGAAGGCGGTAAGGTAACATGCGGTGCTGATGCCTCCCTCCGGTGCGTCTCGGGACAGTCTCTAACGGGGTGAAGTAGGCTGCCGCATCTAAAGCAACCCCGCGGTGACTGCTGACCCTCTCGTGGATAGGAACTAAACATCTGGCTCCGTCCCGAATCTCTACCACTCCCCGTACCTGGGCGATACCTGTCGCGGCGTCTGAAAGTCTGTCTCCGTGCGGATATACCAGTACGAACTCACTTCGGCTCTGGAACTGCCGAAGTCTCAGCAAGGTGCTCCTCGACTACTAGGGCTGCGTCTACAGCTGCTGCATAGGTCTCGTAGTGTTGCGCGCTGATCGCAAGGAACAATGGTGTAAGCAAGCCCCGAAAAAATCTCCTGACTCGCAACTCCTCGGTAGCCACTAAATATGGGGCATAGACTGCCAACTCTATAAACAGCACGTAATACTCTGCCACTGTCATCCCTGGCGTCTGGCGCAAGGACTCAAATCTGCGTGCTCGGGCATCCCTAACACTCTGGGGAAGGAAACGGGCTAGAAATACTGTCACAAACTCTGTCCAGGTCATAGGAGGAAGACCTGCTGCTCTGCCCTTCTCAACTGAATCACACCACTTCTGTGCAAGACCTTGTAGGCGAAAGCTCGCGAACTCGACCCATCTCGCATCTGCGCATCTGAGGGAACGGCATATCCGGGCCATCCTGTCTATGAACGACTGGGGGTCCTCGGCTGTATCGGTGCCTGTGAATACTGGAGGCTTCATCCTCATGAACTCTGATAGCGATACTGTAATCACCTCCGTGGCTGCAGGGGTAACTGGCTGTGTGGTAGGTACCATCGCGGTCTCTGGAACGGGTGGAGCTACCTCTGGTCGCTGCGCTCGAAGCGTCTCAACTAGCGATCCTATCATCTGGCGCATCTCCTGCATGCTAGATCCCACCATCTGGCGCATCTCTTGCATACCAGCCCCTAGCGTGGCGATCTGATCTGTCACGGCAGGAACAGCATGCTCGGGTACAACGGGTGCACTGCCCGGATCAGTCCTCGTCTCGGACGAGTCAACTCTAATCTCGGCCCTCGCGGCTGCTCTCTGTGCCCTCGTAGACTTTGGCGGCATAGTGGCTGAAAGAAAATTTGGATTCGATAAGAACAAGGAAATCGAATCGCAAGAATATAAGGAGGGATCAAATCAATAAGTCCTAAGGTCGCGTAGGCGGAGTACCGTGTCGTGAGTATACCGCGGAACATATACACGCTACGATACCCTGCTGCAGCTACCTACTCCATCATACCAGGGTCATCCTACACTCCGAAGGTAAAACCTACGCTCTGATACCAACTTTGTCACGACCCGAGAGTTTCGACTCGTGACCGGCAGTTAACCACGCAACGTCTACAGGCGTAACGCAGCTAAGTAAGCCGAACCCAGAAATCCAAACCAATAAATAAAGAGTGATTAAAACATTTTTGTAAAAACAGTCATACATGTCTGAAAAACATCTTATTAATTTAGTAGAAATCCTTTTAAGTTCAAGTGTTATAACTTTTATAATTTTGGCAACATTTCCTTTTTAAACATTTGCCCCGCAAGTCGGGTAAAAGCAAGGTGTAGCAGAAATGACAAGTAAAATGAATGAAGCATCACAATATGATATACGACGCCGTAGCGAAGAATACACAGTAAAGCAAGGACAATATCACAAAAGGTAAGACTGCATAAAATAAAGCCGGCTCACATGCGAGCTCGACACCAGAGTATAAAATCATACACATCGTCCTCACAACTGTCTCTAAGTCAATACAGAAAGGTAGATGGAGAGTACTAGATACATCAATATACAACTGAAAGATAACAGATACCGTACAAAAACCCACCTAACAGCAAAAGGCTAACTCGCTTCAGCAATGGTATCTGTGCCAAAAGATGTGGTAAACAGCCAGTCGCGACTACTCCCAAGGGCAACCTGCAAATACTGTGGCACAACGGGGGTGAGTTGCCAACTCGTGAATAGAGATAACATATAAGGGTGATCGCGAGCATGCACATATAGCGTGGCTCTACTAATGCCAGCAGATGATATCAATGCATGTCAAACAGTGGATGCAATAGTAATGCAAGTACTCTATCAGGTAAATGCTACAGGATGAGATATATAGTAATCAATACCGAGCATGGGATAAATAATATCTACATGGAATATGTCAACATGGAAAACACTAGACGGTGCCTCAGGCTGCACCCAAATCCCAAATACACTCAGGCGCCGGCACACCTATCGGCCCTCAAATCCTGTACATCTCTGAGAAATCACGAGTGCCCAACATCGGCACCCAAAATATCATAAAATACTCGTGTCCAGCATCGACACGCAAATCCTCATATATCGGGCTCCGTCAGTCCGGATCGGCCCACGGGGTCCGTCTGCGGTGTCGGCCCTCGGCCCCGGCAGTACGGATCATCCCGCATCCATCTCTCGACTCTGGTCAGTATCCTCCGGACAACTGCCAGGTCCAACCAATCACCGGTAGGTACTCGCCCGCCTCCAGGCTCAATCGGCAAAACCTATCGATCATCTCGCCGAGGGGAACCATACCGGGCCCACCACGAACCCGCAAACGGAACATCCACTCCTCGAATCGGGTTTCAAGCACACGTCTCAGCACCGAGAAAACGCGTGGTGGACACACCAAAATATCATATCACGAGGTACCGGGTTTTTCAAAATAGTGCATCTTTTCTTAAATACTTCCACGGTCCTCAAAACAGAAATCAAATGAAAATCCAACACCAATAGTAAATCCAATGCGATGTACAATATAAATCAATCCATAATATGGGTATAAGGGGAAAACCGCTTTTAAAATAGTTTCCGTTTTTTAAAGATGTCATGCGGCTCCCAATGTCCAGGAAATCTTCACCAATCATATGTAAGATAAACTATAACAATATAATCATGGCAGATCTACAGTGGGTGTGGCATGGCAATTACTAACGGTGTGTGTGTAGCATGCAAATAGTGCTCGTGCAACATAAACCGTTAGTAATAGTGCGGTGTTCTATCAGTTCTAAGCATATATCTATAAACACATAGCAGGGAAATGCAATATGCAATGACAGTCTACGGGGTAAATGCAATATATAATACTAAGGTCCTATCAGCCCTGACGCATAACGCCATGCGGGCGATATCCCCGTAGATGTGAAATCTACTCACCGAGATCCCGCGCTAAGTGTATCCAACAACTTGCTTGCCCTTCTTCACAGCGTCCGTCTCACTGGCCTGCGAACCTAGAATCACATAACACATATCACACATAAGCTCAATTTCATAGAAACGCGACATTACGGTCCAACTAGAAACTCGTGTCGCAAACCAATCGCGCGTGTGCGCGATACGCTAAAACGTGTGATCACGCACCTGAAACTACCCCGACACGTCGCGATACGCAAAAACCCCAAACCTACTCACGGTTTAGAAAAACGGCAAAATGGGTATTTGTTCCCAGATTTCTATACAGAACTATATTTACAAAGCTATATATATAACAACACCCTACACACTAGCAGACACCTACAGGACCAAACACCAACCCAAACCCTACCCATCTGGCCGCAAATTGCGGCCAGAAAGAAGAAATTGGCGGCCTACTGTAGCAATTAGGGGGTCGGGTTCAAGCTATGGTATCAGCACATCTCCACTACACTGCAGTCTTCCCAATTTCACTCAGATCTCATCGGGTCAAAAGCAGATCCAGAAAACCTCAAATTTGCTTAAAAACGACAATTTGCATCAAATAGGGAAACTGGTGGTATTTTAGTGTAATGGGGTTAAGCTAAGCTAAAAGGGTCTCAACAAACCTCAATTATCCTACTGAAACCAAATCACACCACATTAGCACAAGATTCCTACTAAACACCTCAAATCGCACTAAAACGCACTAAAAACCACTAACCGATGCAAAACGACACTAACCAAGCAAACTAGGGAATAAGTTAGGAAGTATACCTCACACTTAACCCTAGGGAGCTGAAGGAAGCAGAAGAAATGAAGGGAAGAGGCTGATGCTACTGCTGACTGCTACTGGTGTTGTTGCTGCTGCTGAATTGCTTGCTGTTGCTGCTGCTGAATGCCTGCTGTTGTTGCTGCTGCTATGCTTGCTGCTGTGCTGCTGGTTCTGGAGCTGAGGTAAGTGTGTGTGTTGTGTAAGTGTGTGGGTGTGTGAGACTTGAGAGAAAGGCAAAGAAATGAGAGGAAAAGAACCATGACCCAATTGTCAACCCTCCTCTCTCTCTCTTCATTAATGGCAAGCATGGCTTGAGCCATGATGCCTACTCCCTCCCTCTCACAAGTCAACACCCCTACAAATTCAAATTAAAGTAACTTTTAATTAACTAATAAAACCCACTTAAAAACCCATAAGACATAATCCTATGATTAACCCACCATGGTTAATAATTATGGTAATAACTTATTTTAAAAACCCTAGTTTACATGCACATGTGTGTGCAAGCCTAGGAAAATTTTGGAAAAATATTTATTAAATTAGGAAAAATATTTAAAACACAATTTGGTAAACTTTTTATTAAAACCCATTATTTAAATATAATTAGTCACTAAACAAATCCTAAGGTGTTACAGAGAGAAAGCTGCGGTGGAGGAGAGAGAGGGAGAAAGAGAAAGGCTGAGGGGGAAAATGTGTGGGCCCGGCGCAAGAGAAGAAGGCGTTCGATTGGTTGGGGAAGTGGGGCCCAAGGGAAAATGTGCAAAGAGTTTGCAAAAGATTTACTCTGTTGGTTAAGGGGAAAAATATATATGGTGAACAGTCCAGATTCCTTAGCTGAGATTTATTATCTATTTTGGTTGGTAAATAATCTTTAGCTGCAGATTAAATTTTTTTTTAAACGAATACAAAGAATTTTTTAAAATGGTTAAAAATTTGGCAGAATACGAAATATTTCAGAATTGCGCCCGGGTCGGGTCCAGAAATTTGGATTTGAAATATGAAAATTATTGGCAAGTTCCAAAAACTAAAATGAAGGATTTTGTAACGGAAAAGCATGCCCCCAAGAACGGACGTACGTACGTGCGCATAGCCATCCAAACACGTCCGTTTCACTGAACGGGACGAGAACACGATGCAAGGACGCTACCGCAGGGTTAGGGGTATCAGGCAGGCCATGAAATGCAATTTTAATTTATTTTACATGATTTAAATTGTTATATGCAATAGTTGCGATACTAGATAAAATACCAGTATATACTAAATTCTGAGATGCACTACTCCATGCAACAAGTTAAGGTAATCTTATAACTAAAAGTTAACCAGGTTCAAGCAAGCGGGTCGGGTCGAATGTGAGGTAAAATGTGAAATACCATTCGCACCCAAACACGCTAAATCAAGAAATACCATGGATAGGTAAATATGGAAACTGGAATTAGTATAAATGAACTCGGGTATTACATTATACCCAACTACAAAAGAATTTCGTCCTCAAAATTCCAAGAACAAGAAAGGATAAACAATCAAGAACTACAGGAATAGATGTGGAAACTTCTGTCAGATCTCATCTTCTCGTTTCCAAGTTGATTTTCCATGCGAGCGATTACCCCAAGAAACAAGTACAAAGAGGGATAACCCTGCTCTTACGAACCTTTTCCTTTCGATCCACAATCGACATCGGTCGTTCCCAAAAAGTTAACTCTTCTCGTACAGTCAGCTCTGAATGATCCAACACGTGTGTTTCATTTTGAACATACTTACGGGTTGAGATACATCATGCACATTCGCCAAGGATTGCGGCAACGCCAATCGATATGCTACCTCACCGACACGCTCCAAAATCTCAAAGGGTCCAACGAATCCAGGACTGAGCTTTCCTCGACTTCCGAAACGAATCACCCTTCTATTCGATGATATCTTCAAGAATACAAAATCACCCACGGCGACTCTAGAGGTCTTCTCGACGTATTTGCCCAATTCGTCTGTCCGTCTTGTGCCGCTTTCATATGATTCCGAATTGCATTAACTTTCTTAACTGTCTGCACAAACAACTCTGGTTCCAACACTCTTCGTTCACTGACATCGTCCCGACAAACAGGTGAACGACACTTGCGACCATACAAAGCTGCGAATGAAGCTATCTGAATAGTCGTCCGGAAACTGTTGTTGTAAGAAAACTCCACTAAATGTAGATGATCCTCCCATGAACCCTTGAAGTCCATCATGCAAGCTCTCAACATATCTTCAAGAGTTTGGATCGTTCTCTCCGACTGGCCATCTGTTTGAGGATGATAGGTTGTGCTAAGCTTCAATCGAGTCCCCAAACCTTCCTGTAAGCTCCTCCAAAAGTGTGATAAGAACCGAGTGTCACGATCGGACACGATGCTCACCAGTACTCCATGCACTCTTACAATCTCCTGCTTGTACCGTTCTGCACAAGTTTCTGCTGATTGGCCAACCCGAAAAGGAATGAAATGAGCGGCCTTGGTCAATCGATCAATCATCACCCAACCTGCATTGTTGCCTTTTGGACTCCGCGGTAGAGCCGTCACGAAGTCCATGGTTATATGTTCCCACTTCTACTGAGGAATCGGAAATGGTTGCCATATACCAGTAACCCTTTGGTGTTCAGCCCTAATTCGATGACACACCAAGCACTTTGCCACAAAGCGGCCAATCTCCCGTTTCATGCCTTCCCATCAAAATGCTGTCGTAAATCTCGGTACAAACTTCGTGCCTCCTAGATGTACGGAACATGCTGAACTGTGTGCCTCCTTCATGAGTTCTTCACAAATATATGTATTACCCCGCAAGTCCAAGAAAACATCTGATCTCTACAACATACTTCGGAATCAGCCAATCTTTAACTGCTGCAATCTTCCTTGGATAAACGGCGATTTCATCTCCAGCTATGATATGCCCAAACTTCACTTCTTCAAGCCAAAACTCGTACTTGCTCATCTTTGCATACAATCTTCCTTGCCTCACTGTTCGCAGTGCGATCCCCAAATATTCTGCATGCTCTTCACTGCTCCTGGAGTAAACCAGAATATTATCAATAAATACAACTATAAATTGATCCAAGAATGGCGAACAGATTCGGTTCATCAAGTCTATGAATATCGTCGGTGCATTCGTTACTCCGAAGGGCATCACTAATACTCGTAATGTCCATACCGAGTTCGGGACACAGTCCTGCAAATATCGTCTGGTTTAACTCAGACCTGATGATATCCGGACCGCAAATCCCGCTTCGAGAATATCCTCGTGCCGCTGTAAATAATTCGCCAATGCGAGGGATGGGGTATTTGTCCTTAATAGTCACCCGGTTTAATTCTCGATAGTCGATGCACATCCTCCTTGTGTCATCTTTCTTCTTTACTAGAAGAACTGGAGCTTCCCAATGCGAATTACTACTTCGAATCCAGCCCTTCACAAGTGATTCAGTAACCTGCTTCTTGACTTTTTCTAACTCCACTGGTACCACTGGATAGTATGCCTTCGAGATTGGCGCTACACTAGGAACATGATCGATCGCGAACTCCACATCTCGTTTTAGCGGTAAACCCGAGATATCCTCGAACACGTCCATGAACTCTCAAACAACAGCTGGCGCTCCGTATTAAACAATCTTCGTCGATGAAAGAACATTAGTTGTCGGCTAGCCCTAAACTCGACTGGCCCGCCAGAACTGCTTCCTCTAGACAACCTCGGGATGTCCGGGAATCTGGAAATTCTCTTTCTTTACTCTACGCTCAATGTGAGCATAGAAAGTGCCGAGAAATCCATTCCCAATACGACTTCACAACTGTCGGTAACAACCACCAAGGAAACTGCAATTAATTCCGGTCCGCCAATAACAACAGAACAATCCTTACATCTTCTATTAGTTATGATTTTCCCATTCCCAGTGTGTATGTGTTAGTTATATGTATGCCCTAGAGGCCATTACTGTACATAGGATGTATATTGTAGTGGATGCTTGGACATATATAGGGAGGACTTTCTTGCTCGACATGATAGTATGCTATCTGGTTACTCTTTACCTTAAAGTGTATACTGATTGTCTCTCTATTACATGTTGGTAAAGCCCTTAGGATGTGTACTTGACTACCTGGACTATGATGCAGATAATACTAGTGGGGACATGGTAGTCCATAAGTACATCCTTCAAGGTCCCTAGTCGTGGGTGTATCGAGACAGGGCATCGATATACCAGAGTAGACTAGCGTAAACCTTCTCGACCCATACAGATGGGCGATGGATGATCCCATATCCATTGGTGTTTGACATCAGAGATGATATACGGGTGCTCAGTAGAGACTGGGTACACTGGACGGACTCGCCGAGAACTCCCGGATGGTATTATACCTTACGTCAGATGGCAGTTCTCTGGTGACACTGGTAAAGGTTAGTCTGTAGACCCGAGATCGTCATAGAGTCTTGTGTGATTCCCACTGTGCTTTGATTTCCACCTTACCACGTCCAAGAGGGCGTGCAAAACGGTGGCTTTTGGGTACAGTCCCGAATCACATGGAGGCAATGAGCGATAGGAGGGGATTCGTCTCTCCCGGTATAGGGAGTTGATGTTGCGCTGTGTTCGATTGGCTATAACCGGAAATCCCTGGCCAGGGTTGATGAGATTTACTGGTAAGTGTTACCAGTAGTTTCTTGAACTGTTATAGACCTCATATCGACATGACTTATCGAGCTACTGGGGTCTGACGTTTACCACCCCTAGGCAAGATATGCGACATATCAGACGAACAGACCGGACTGTACGGTAAGTGTTACTGGTTGGATTCACAGGAGTGTGATCGGGCTTGCTCGTCGATCTTCTGATCGCTCAATACCCGGGTGGCCGTTACGTTTAGCAGACCGCTTGCGGCTTGTGGGTGTTTGATATGATCATCACCTACTGCCGGCGTATTGACGAGTCTTTAGAGTCCTACACAGAGGTTTCCTGGCTCAAGCGAAATGAAATAGGAGCGCATATGAGATATGTGCGGGACCGAGAATAATGCGTGTATGTGATACCATATTCTATTCTCGCGATGAATGTATCGATTGGTTGTATGCGATATAACCTAGTTATCGAATCGAGGATTGATTCGATAAGTCGATACATTGGATATTAGTCGGTCATATGCGATATGACCGGGTCGTTAAATCAAGTATTGATTTAATGATTTAATGTATAATTATATATTAGATATATTACTTTACATTAACTGGTATTGGTTCACTTAAGATTGATTATCTCACTTGATTGTGCACATTGTATATGTGATATATTTTTGTGCACAAGATTGTATCGTGTTTGATGATACATGCAAACTTGGGTTAGTGTGTGATTTAAACCATGGTTAGTTAATGGTTAGGGTTTCATTTGCTTTATTTATTTATTCATTTATTTATTTATTTATTTTGGATAAAATAAAATGGTGGCATTCTTTGTTTTTATCTTGAAGCTTCATGAAGCTTTGAAATGCTTTGACCATTTTGTTTCTTTCCTTAACCCTAACCATTTCCCTTAACCCTAGTTTATTCTCTACATGAGTTAGCCTCACCCATGGTTGCATGATGATAACCATCACTTCATTTTTCTTTTTGAATTAATTCATTAGGCTTTTTCTTCTTCTTCTTCCTCTTGAGAAAGAAAAGAAAAGCTTGCTTCAAAAATGTTAAGTGATGATTCCAAGTGAGAAATCCAAATCCAAAGTGAACCCACTTCCTATTTCTTCATCCTCTACCACTTGCGATGTAGTATAGGGTGTTTTCTTCACAAGTTTCATGACTTGGTGAAGTTGGAGCTTGATCTTGAGTTGCCTCGACGTAGATCATCTTCGGCATCGAAGTCGACGACCTAGCCCGATCATTTCTTCGATGAAACCACCGTGAGAGTCCGGGATCCGAAGGGTACAGCGGAGGGACATCATCACGGAGCTAAGGAAGTGGAGGACCGGATCTACAAAGGTTGTATTTCCATTCACTTTAGAGTAAAGTTGTTTACTTGCATAGTTATCGCCTAAAATCTAGTTAACGATCGCATTAGGGTTTCTCGGCACCTAGAAAAATTTGAAATTGGCATGGTTGATGCCTTGTGAGACCTCATTAGTGTGCCTAGGAACCCTACAGTAATATCAGAGCCTAGCTAGAGCTTTAGGCGAAGTGTAGACAAAGTTAGAAGTCCGATCGAACCCGTAAACCCCGACAAAACCCTTCTCTGTACATTTTTCAAAACAGTGGATTTTTGTGAATTAAAAATGCTCATAAAAACAAATAGGAAAAACTAGGAATTACTGTGAAGTACGGTCCACTAAGTCAATAATTTGACCACGGAACTGTTAGTTATATGTATGCCCTAGAGGCCATTACTGTACATTGGATGTATATTGTAGTGGATGCTGGGACATATATAGGGAGGACTTTCTTGCTCGACATGATAGTATGCTATCTGGTTGCACTTTACCTCAACGTGTATACTGATTGTCTCTCTATTAAATATTGGTAAAGCCATTAGGATGTGAACTTGACTACCTGGACTATGATGCGGATCATACTAGTGGGGACATGGTAGTCCATAAGTACATCCTTCAAAGTTCCTAGTCGTGGGTGTATCGAGACGGGGCATCGATATACCAGAGTAGACTAGCGTGTACCTTCTCGACCCATACAGATGGGCGATAGATGATCCCATATCCATTGGTGTTTGACATCGGAGATGATATACGGGTGCTCAGTAGAGACTGGGTACACTGGACGGACTCACCGAGAACTCCCAGATGGTATTATACCTTACGTCAGATGGCAGTTCTCGGGTGACACTGGTACAGAGTAGTCTGTTGACCCGAGATCGTCATAGAGTCTTGTGTGGTTCCCACTGTGCTTTGATTTCCATCTTACCACGTCCAAGAGGGCGTGCAAAACGATGGTTTTTGGGTACAGTCCCGAGTCACATGGAGGCAATGAGCGATAGGAGGGGATTCGTCTCTCCCGGTATAGGGGGTTGATGTTGCGCTGTGTTCGATTGGCTGTAACAGGAAATCCCTGGCCAGGGTTGCTGAGATTTACTGGTAAGTGTTACCAGTAGTTTCTCGAATTGTTATAGACCTCATATCGACACGACTTATCGAGCTATTGGGGTCTGACGTTTACCACCCCTAGGCAAGATATGCGACATATCAGACGACGACACCGGACTGTACGGTAGTGTTACTGGTTGGATTCACAGGAGTGTGAGCGGGCTTGCTCGTCGATCTTCTGATCGCTCAATACCCGGGTGGCCGTTACGTTTAGCAGACTGCTTGCGGCTTGTGGGTGTTTGATATGATCATCACCTGCTGCCGGCGTATTGACGAGTCTTTAGAGTCCTACACAGAGGTTTCCTGGCTCAAGCGAAACGAAATAGGAGCGCATATGAGATATGTGCGGGACCGAGAATAATGCGTGTATGTGATACCGTATTCCATTCTCGCGATGAATGTATCGAATGGTTGTATGCGATATAACCTAGTTATCGAATCAAGGATTGATTCGATAAGCCGATACATTGGATACTAGTCGGTTATATGCGATATGACCGGATCGTTAAATCAAGTGTTGATTTAATGATTTAATGTATAATTATATATTTGATATATTACTTTGCATTAACTAGTATTGGTTTACTTTAAATGGATTTTCTCACTTGGATTGTGCACATTGTATATGTGATATATTTTTGTGTACTTGTATGTATCATGTTTGATGATGCATGCTGACTTGTGTTTTGTGTAAAGTTTAAACCATGGTTATGTAATGGTTAGGGTTTTCATTTTCATATTTATTTATTTATTTATTTATTCATTTTGGAAAATGATAAGCATAATGCAAAATGGTGGCTTTCTTTGGATGGATGTTGAAGCTTCATGAAGCTTTGACCAGGTGACCATTTTGTCTCCATGCTTAACCCTAACCATTCCCACTAACCTTGATTTATTCTCTACACTTGACCATGGTTATTATTATGATAAGTATTGATTTACTTTTTATTTTGAAAACAACTTATCATAACATTATCTTCTTCTTCTTCTTCTTCAAGATGAAGAACCTTGACTTCATCAATGGTGATTGGTGAAAACAAGTGAGAAATCCAATTCTAAAGTCTACCCACTTCCTATTTCTTCATCCTCTACCTCTTGCCAAGTAGTAGAGTGTGTTTTCTTCACAAGTTTCATGACTTTGTGAAGTGAGAGCTTGATCTTGTGATGCCTCGACGTAGATCATCTTCGGCACGAAGCCGACGACCTTGCCCGCCCATTTCTCCGATGAAGCCGACGAAAGAGCCTGGATTTCGATTTGGACAGCGAGTAGAGTTCACTGCGGAGCTATGGAGGTGGACGACCGGATCTACAAAGGTTGTATTTCCGTTCTCCTAGTTAAAGTAGTTAACTAGTTTGTTTTGTCGCCTAGAAATCTAGCCAACGATCCGTATTAGGGTTTCTCGGCACCGTATTTTTTTTTTGAATTGGCATGGTTGATTCCTTGTGAGACCTCTTGAGAGTGCCTAGGAACCCTACAGTGGTATCAAAGCCTAGCTAGAGCCTTAGGCGAAGTCTAGACGGAGTTTGAAAGCCGGACGAACCGAAAACCTAACCCCAAAATAGCTCTCTGGACATTTTCTAAAATCGTGGTTTTTTCCAGATTAAAAATATTCAGAAAAATAAGCAGGAAGATATAAGGGTTACTGCAAAATTCGAGGTCCTGATTCCATAAGATCGCCGCGGATCCGCGCCATGAGCATGCTCATGCGGCGGTTCCGCGGCCAATTTGTCTTTTTGTGCATCGAATTTTGCACCTTAATTCTTAGTTATCAGTTCTAGTTTTCCTGGGTATTTTAAATATTTTTTCCAGAGTTTTAATTTTCAGGGTTGTTTTGGGGATTCGAATGTTCGATCGGATTATCAAATTTTGTCTGTGTGGCTTTCCGGATAAATTTTAGAATATGTTAAAAAGTTCGACCGGATATAAATACCCAATTTTTCCCCTGTCGGGAAATTTCCAGGTGTTGGATTTTTCCGTGGTTTAAAGACGTTCTAAGTAGTGCAAGTAACGCAATGGACCCTCTAGAAGACAACAAACCTTAACTCGATTATGTGACCGTCTTGAACTGCCCTTTGAACCTTCGGGTTTGGGGCAGTACGGCGTGCCACATGTGAGGCGTTGGCTTGACCCTTCTACGGCTGGACCGTTGGTACTGAGGCACGAACTGAATGTTTTTAGACTTGTTTCATGTGTTGATCTGTATCGGGAAAACTTGGGTGTTCGATTGTTCGATCGGAAAGTTTGACATTTTCTATTTATCCGGAATGGGATATAATAATTGGAATTCACAATAAGTTATGAGATAACTGAATGAATGTTATAAACATAACAGTTTAGTCTCACTTGATCGGTTGCCACGGAATTTTGATGTGATCAAAAGTCCGTCGCAATCACGTAGCGTACGCGGATACTCGCCGGGTAAACTTAATAGACAGCTACACCCCATAGCCCCGACCAAGTGACTGTAGGAGAACCCCGTCGCCGAAAGCATCCGTTCGGGTGCTCGCGGCAGCGGTGTTCCGCCTTGGTGCACTTCGTCGACGGTATCGGGGGTGCGGCCACCTACTAAAGTTTGCGACGAGCATTCGATCAGGATGTCGGGAATCTTGTTGAATTGCCCGACTTGATATTAAAAAGTGTTTTCGATTTTGAGACTAAAATGCGGGGTTTATAATTGTTAGGCATGCGATGTCTAAGGAATTCATTCGATTAGGCATGCGATGTCTAAAGAGGTTGCGGATTCCAACTGTTGTAGTTTTACAATTTCTTTTCTGTGACCGTAAGTGTAATATGTGATATCGCCGGTTTCGTTGCTATATGTCAACGACAATTGGGATGCGCATATTTACTTACGTTGATGACATGTGATGTTATGTGTTGCTGGATATGTTATATTGGATCGTCGTGTTTGAATAGCCGGGGGTTTTTATGTGAGATGAGTGTTTTTAATTTTCATTCATGTAAAAACTTGTATGTAATATTCTTTTATTGGGGCACTTCCAGGTTGCGGAAGTTGTCACCCTTTGTATATTATTTACTTTTCCGCACTAGGATAGACCCAAGGAGGGGAGCACAAGTAACCGGGTTCTGGAGACCAGTGGGAGACCAACTCGAGGAGTCGAGGCCGGGTCTCCTAACTCTAGAATTGGTAGGGTTGCTTGCCGCTCTCGTAGGGGTCTAGGGGTGTGGGTTTGGCTATTCATCACGACCGTGGAATCCGTGTTTTATACTGGCTCGTATTGAAAACACGGACGTCCTAGTATATCCAATATTTCATATGATTCTTCTGCTGCGATATCTGTGATGTGATCATGTGATGTTCTGTGATAGATACAGTATATATGATATATTATATAGACGTTACTTATGTTTTACACCCGTGCTAGCCCTGCCCTGCTCTGCCGTTAGTTACCTAACCTAACGGTGCACGAGGGGACATCGAGGCGAATGCGGATGGCATAAGTGTACGTCGTATTTATCTGTGATGTTTAGGTACTTAAATGATGGGACTTCATTAATGTGATTAATGAAATAAAAGAAACCTAAGATGTTGTAGAATCGAATTTCAAAATAAAACAGGTAGCTACAGTTCTTGCTTTGCACAGCGGTATATATGATATATCCTGCACCTTATTCGATAAGGAAAGGACCGAGATCCCTTCACCGGGAGTGACTCCTTTAGCAATAACTGGCAGATGCTACACACTAGGTTTGTCTTTTGATAGCTTTTAAGTGTTTTTGCTTTGCACAGTGATATATATGATATATCCCGCACCTCATTCGACGAGGAAAGGACCGACGATCCCTTCACCGGGAGTGACTCCTTTAGCAAAACTAGAAAAGTCTCAAAAGCACTCCATTTTTAAAATCATTTGATTCTACAACGATATCAAGTTCATTACGCAATAGGTTTTCAGAAAAACCTGTCGTAGCCCTCCGTCATTTCAGATAAGTGGTAGTTAGTATTCGTGCTACGTTTGTTGGCCTGCGTCAAGGCGTAGTGTGCGGTAGCTAACTAGTATTTATCTGCTTATGCATATGATGCAGATTGGATTAGGGTAGTCGTGCAACTTTGTTGGCCTGCGTCAAGGGTCGTGCGGGTGGGTTTAATTCAATCAGGAAATGACGGGTTGAACTTGACTAGCGGACTATGGTTTGTTGGCCTGCGTCAAGGTCATAGGACGCTAGGGGCAAAATATTATCGGGAATTTCAAGTGTTGAAATTTGCAATGAGATTGCATACCTTCTATGAGATAGTTGGATCCCGATACCCGCTGCGAGTAATTGTTATTCCTGGGAGAGTTTTACACATTACAATTAGCCGATCAAGTAGGTGTCTAGAAAGGTGTTAACGAGGTTACGCCTCTGGGAAAACGAGGTTTACATTAATTAGGTTCGTGCGAAAGCACGGGAGACCTCCCTCAAAGTACCGACACTGGCCTGGCTGAAAGATTGGCGAACTTGTAGTGTGTAATTAATCCCGGCTAGTCTTTCCTTTTTGGGTTTGAAGGAAGATTTGATAAAAAGAAGTGGGAGCCATCCTGATTAGATAAAATAATAACCAATCTATTCTTGCAAGAGCGCACGCTGAGTGTTTTCTTCTCTCTCTCTCCTGGTAGCAACCATATCACGCCTTAATCAAGATAATAAAACGGATATTTTGACCGAACCCGCTTGTTATACTGAGCTGGGGAACGTTGGTCCCGCTCCAACTTATAAATGTTATAAGACAGAGCAGGAAATAAGGGGAATACCAGATTTCCTGTGCCGCCCAAACGAAGAGAGTGCATGCTGATGCATCATCTTCGGGTGTGTTCATTACAAAGAACTGTTTCTCAGTATCCTCCGTATCCTGGGTATTTGATACCGGATCATGATCCCAGATATGTAAGATGTTACATAGGGCTACAAAAGGGTAGAAAAACTGAGAACGGGTGATAAGTTTCATGAGGCAGAAAACGGGGCAAGAGTTGCAGCCAAGTCTGTCGGTCACTGTCACCCTGTATTACAAATACATTGATTCTGAACGAATGTTATTAGATACCGAACCTGATATACAAAATCATATCAGTCTCTTTATTAGTAAAGAAATGATAAAATTTTGTATAGATGGATAATGTTTTGAACATTTCCTATATCAAAAGTTGATCGGTTCAGGCACGTTATCTAAAAGTATTGATGTTCTAAATCAAACTACAGTTCTTAGTATACAGAACACACACAAGAGGAAGAGTTCAGAAATGAACGAATCCTTCTTGAGGTATTGTAGACTAGGTCATATCAATGCGCCCCGACTAGCTGAGTTACATTTAGATGCATATTTAAATCAGTTTGAATTTACATCTTGCGAAACTCGTCAGTCATGTCACAAAGATAAGATGACCGTAGCTCTGTTTATTGGAAATAGAGAAAGAGTTAGTGAACTCTTGGGACTGATACATGATGATGTATGTAAGGTCTCCTATCTACACATGCCAGGACTGGTTCTTTGTACTTCATTACATTCTCTGATAATCTCTCAAGATTCAGTCATATGTTCCTGTTGAAACATGAGTCCGAACCTTTTGAGATATTCACAGAATATAAGCGAGAAGTAGAGAACCAAAATACGGGTAAAAGTATTATGTCCTTTGATGAGATCAAGGAGGAGAATACTTGAGCACGGAATTCTTGGACTTTTCTAAAGGAGAATGAGATTCTCTCTCAGCATTACTCCTCTGAATACACCATAGCACGATGGTATATCGGGGCGGAGCAGATACACCCTATTTGATACGGTGTGCTCTATGATGAGTACTACTGAGTTACCTATTTCCTTTTGGGAGTTATGCACTTGAGAAGCTGCATACCTATTGAATAGGGTTCCAATCAAATCAGTTGCCTACCGCTTCATATGTGATATGGAATGGGAAGAGCCCATATCTTAAGTTAGTTAAGATTTGGGGTTGTCCGGCCTATGTCTAAAAGCAAAATCCGGACAAGCTCGAGGCAAGGTCTGTTATATAGAACTGGAAATGTTCCAGCCATACAAACTACAGCAGATGATTTGGTACAACCAAAGGATTCAGTAGATGCCAACGAACCTCAGCCTCTCCGCCGATCTAGTAGGGTTCCTCACCCACCTGAGAGATACTTCTGTTTCTCTATGACAGTGGGAGCGAGGATTGCATCATGAGATGATGACACAACTAGTTTCGAGCTGGCCATCAGGAGTGAGACACTGTAAGAATGGCTGGATGCTTAGTGATCTGTCACGACCCGAGAGTTTCGACTCGTGACCGGCACTTAACCACGCAACGTCTACAGGCGTAACGCAGCTAAGTAAGCCGAACCCATAAATCAAAACCAATAAATAAAGAGTGATTAAAAATTTTTGTAAAAACAGTCATGCATGTCCGAGAAACATTTTATTAATTTAGTAGAAATCCTTTTTAAGTTCAAGAGTTATAACTTTTATAATTTTGGCAACATTTCCTTTTTAAACATTTGCCCCGCAAGTCGGGTAAAAGCAAGGTGTAGCAGAAATGACAAGTAAAATGAATGAAGCATCACAATATGATATACGACGCCGTAGCGAAGAATACACAGTAAAGTAAGGACAATATCACAAAAGGTAAGACTGCATAAAATAAAGCCGGCTCACATGCGAGCTCGACACCAGAGTACAAAATCATACACAGCGTCCTCACAACTGTCTCTAAGTCAATACAGAAAGGTAGATGGAGAGTACTAGATACATCAATATACAACTGAAAGATAACAGATACCGTACAAAAACCCACCTAACAGCAAAAGGCTAACTCGCCTCATTAATGGTATATGTGCCAAAAGATGCGGTAAACAGCCAGCCGTGACTACTCCCAAGGGCAACCTGCAAATACTGTGGCACAACGGGGGTGAGTTGCCAACTCGTGAATAGAGATAACATATAAAGGTGGTCGCGAGCATGCACATATAGCGTGGCTCTACTAATGCCAGCAGATGATATCAATGCATACCAAACAGTGGATGCAAATAGTAATGCAACTGCTCTATCAGGTAAATGCTACAGGATGAGATATATAGTAATCAATACCGAGCATGGGATAAATAATATCTATATGGAATATGTCAACATGGAAAACACTAGACGGTGCCTCAGGCTGCACCCAAATCCCAAATACACTCAGGCGCCGGCACACCCATCGGCCCTCAAATCCTGTACATCTCTGAGAAATCACGAGTGCCCAACATCGGCACCCAAAATATCATAAAATACTCGTGTCCAGCATCAACACGCAAATCCTCGTATATCGGGCTCCGTCAGTCCGGATCGGCCCACGGGGTCCGTCTGCGGTGTCGGGCCTCGGCCCCGGCAGTACGGATCATCCCGCATCCATCTCTCGACTCTGGTCAGTATCCTCCGGACAACTGCCAGGTCCAACCAATCACCGGTAGGTACTCGCCCGCCTCCAGGCTCAATCGGCAAAACCCATCGATCATCTCGCCGAGGGGAACCATACCGGGCCCACCACGAACCCGCAAACGGAACATCCACTCCTCGAATCGGGTTTCAAGCACACGTCTCAGCACCGAGAAAACGCGTGGTGGACACACCAAAATATCATATCACGAGGTACCGGGTTTTTCAAAATAGTACATCTTTTCTTAAATACTTCCACGGTCCTCAAAACAGAAATCACATGAAAATCCAACACCAATAGTAAATCCAATGCGAGGTACAATTACATCAATCCATGGTATGGGTATAAGGGGAAAACCGCTTTTTAAAATAGTTTCCGTTTTTAAAGATGTCATGCGGCTCCCAATGTCCAGGAAATCATCACCAATCATATGTAAGATAAATTATAACAATATAATCATGGCAGCTCTACAGTGAGTGTGGCATGGCAATTACTAACGGTGTGTGTGTAGCATGCAAATAGTGCTCGTGCAACATAAACCGTTAGTAATAGTGCGGTGTTCTATCAGTTCTAAGCATATATATATACAAACAAATAGCAGGGAAATGCAATATGCAATGATAGTCCATGGGGTAAATGCAAAATATAAACTAAGGTCCTATCAGCCCTGACGCATAACGCCATGCGGGCGATATCCCCGTAGATGTGAAATCTACTCACCGAAATCCCGCGCTAAGTGTATCCAACAACTTGCTTGCCCTTCTTCGCAGCGTCCGTCTCACTGGCCTGCGAACCTAGAATCACATGACATATATCACACATAAGCTCAATTTCACAAAAACGCGACATTACGGTCAAACTAGAAACCCGTGTCGCAAACCAATCGCGCGTGTGCGCGATACGCTAAAACGTGTGATCACGCGCCTGAAACTACCCCGACGCGTCGCGATACGCAAAAACCCCAAACCTACTCACGTATCACGCGTGTCGCGAAGGTTTAGAAAAACGACAAAATAGGTATTTGGTCCCAGATTTGTACACAGAGCTAAACTTACAAAACTATATATATAACAACACCCTACACACTAGCAGACACCTACAGGACCAAACACCACCCAAAACCCTACCCATCTGGCCGCAATTTGCGGCCAGAAAGAGAAAATCGGCGGCCTACTGTAGCAATTAGGGGGTCGAGTTCAAGCTATGGTATCAGCACATCTCCACTACACTGCAGTCTTCCCAATTTCACTCAGATCTCATCGGGTCAAAAGCAGATCCAGAAAACCTCAAATTTGCTTTAAAACGACAATTTGCATCAAATAGGGAAACTGGTGGTATTTTAGTGTAATAGGGGTTAAGCTAAGCTAATAGGGTCTCAACAAACCTCAATTATCCTACTGAAACCAATTTACACCTCATTAGCACAAGGTTCCCACTAAACACTCCATATCACACTAAAACGCACTAAAAACCATTAACCGATGCAAATCTACGCCAACCAAGCAAACTAGGGAAGCAAGTTAGGAAATATACCTCACACTTAACCCTAGGGAGCTGCAGGAAGATGAAGAAGTGAAGGGAAGAGGCTGTGGTTGCTGTTGATGTGCTTGCTACTCACTGTTGCTGCTGCTACTGCTCTCTGCTGCTGCTGCTTCTGGCCCCTGCTGCTGCTGTTGCTTCAGTTGCTACTGAATGCTTGCTGCTGTGCTGCTGGGGCTCTGCTGAAAGGTAAGTGTGTGTGTTGTGTGAGTGTGTGGGTGTGTGAGAGACTTGAGAGAAAGGTAAAAGAAATGAGAGGAAAAACATCCATCACCCAATGTCAACCCTCCTCTCTCTCTCTTCATTAAATGCAAGCATGGCCTAAAGCCATGATGCACTCTTTCTCTCTCACACAAGTCAACACCCATAACAAATTCAAATTAAAGTAACTTTTAATTAACTAATAAAACCCACTTAAAAACCCATAAGACTTAATCCTATGATTAACCCACCATGGTTAATAATTATGGTAACAACTCATTTTAAAAAAAACCCTAGTTTACATGCACATGTGTGTGCAAGCCTAGGAAAATTTTAGAAAAATATTTATTAATTAGGAAAAATATTTAAAACACAATTTGCTAAACTTTTTGTTAAAAACCACTATTTAAATATAATTAGTCACTAAACAAATCCTAAGGTGTTACAATCTCTCCCCCTTAAAGAAATTCGTCCCCGAATTTCAAAAATCTAACTACACAAACCTTCAAAAAGATGGGGATACGTCATCATCATCTCGCTTTCGGTCTCCCAAGTGACTTCCTCACGGTTCTGACCACGCCAAAGTACCTTAACTGATGCGATGTCCTTCGATCTCAATTTCTTCACTTGTCGATCCAAGATCATCACCGGCTGCTCTGCATAGGAAAGGTCGCGCTCCAACTGGATCGTCGGGTGCTGAATCGCGTGCGAAGGATCATGAAGATATCTGCGGAGCATCGAGACATGAAACACGGGGTGCACATCTGGAAAGCTGGACGGAAGGGCCAAATGGTAGGCTACTGCACCAATACGCTCGAGGATCTCGAAGGGGCCCACATACCTGGGACTGAGCTTCCCCTTCTTCCCAAACCTCTTCACACCTTTCATTAGGGAGACCCTCAAGAACACATGATCACCAACAGAAAACTCAAGTCTACGTCGCCGACGGTCCGCATAAGATCTCTGCCTACTCTGGGCTGCTCTCATCCTATCACGAATCAACTGGATCTTCGCTGTCGTCTCCTCAACGATCTGTGGCCCTAAGATACTGCTCTCACTGAGCTCTGTCCAACAGACGGGCGACCTGCATCTCCTCCCATAAAGAGCCTCAAATGGTGCCATCTGAATGGTCTCCTGGTAGTTGTTATTGTAGGAGAACTCTACTAAGGGCAAATGATGATCCCAGCTACCTCCGAAATCTAATACACAAGCTCTGAGCATGTCCTCGAGAGTCTGGATGGTCCGCTCTGACTGTCTGTCGGTCTGCGGATGAAATGCCGTACTGAAACTCAAGCGAGTGCCCAAAGCCTCCTGAAGCCTCTGCCATAGTCTACTGGTAAACTGGGTGCCTCTGTCGGACACAATACAAGTCGGGACTCCGTGTAGTCGCACTATCTCGTCAATGTAGATCTGGGCATACTGAGTAAATCCGAAATTCGTCTTCACCGGTAGGAAGTGAGCCGCTTTCGTCAAATGATCCACGATCACCCAGATAGATTCATACCCCCGACTAGTCCTGGGTAGACCCACCACGAAATCCATCGAAATCTGCTCCCACTTTCACTCCGAAATGGGTAACGGCTGTAGCTCTCCCGCGGGCCTCTGGTGCTCAGCCTTGACTTGCTGACAAGTCAGGCATCTCGCCACAAAATCCGCAATGTCCTTCTTCATTCCGTCCCACCAGTAAACACATCTCATATCATGATACATCTTGGTGGAACCAGGATGGACGCTATATACCGATCGATGTGCCTCCTCAAGAATCTTGTGTCTCAGTCCCTCAGCATCTGGTACGCACAGTCTGACTCCAAATCGTAGTATCCCCTGACCATCGATCACGAACTCGGAAAATCTGCCCTGTCCAATCTGTGCCATGATCTCTGAACATCGGTCATCACTGAGCTGTGCCTCACGTATACGATCGATCAACTGTGGGCGTGCACGGACATGTGCTATCTGTCCTCCAATCGGCGTGAACTCGAACTGTACCCGGCTGTTGCATAACATCTGCCAATCTGCTGACGACTGCCCCTGTACTGCGCTCAAACAGGATAGACTACCACCGGGCCTCCTACTCAAAGCATCCGCCACCACATTTGCCTTGCCCGGGTGATATAAGATCTCGCAGTCGTAATCCTTCACTAACTCCATCCATCGGCGTTGTCGAAGGTTCAGATCCCGCTGCTGGAATATGTATTTCAGACTCTTGTGATCCGTAAATATCCGGCACGACTCGCCGTATAGGTAATGTCGCCAGATCTTAAGTGCAAAGACCACTGCTGCCATCTCCAAATCGTGAGTGGGGTAGTTCTGCTCATGCTTCTTCAATTGTCGCGAGGCATACGCGATCACCTTATCATGCTGCATCAGTACGCACCCTAACCCCACTCGAGAAGCATCACAAAAGACCACAAATCCGCCCGATCCGGAAGGTAAAGATAACATCGGTGCCGTCGTCAGCCGTGTCCGTAACTGCTGGAAACTGTGCTCGCACTCCTCCGTCCAAACGAAAGGAACTCCCTTCCGAGTCAACCCGGTCAACGGTGTAGCAATACGGGAAAAGTCCTGCACAAAACGTCTGTAGTAACCGGCCAACCCCAAAAAGCTGCGAATCTCCGTCACCGATGTGGGTCTGGGCCAACGCTGAACGGCCTCGATCTTCCTCGGGTCTACACATATACCGTCTCGTGAAATCACATGCCCCAAGAATTCCACGCTGTCCAGCCAAAAAGCACACTTGGAGAATTTCGCATAAAGCTGGTGCTCCCTCAAGGTCTGCAATGAAGTCCGCAGGTGCTGCTCGTGCTCCTCACTACTCCGGGAATACACCAAGATATCGTCAATGAAGACTATGATGAATAGATCCAAATATGGCCGGAAAATACGGTTCATCAAGTCTATGAATGCTGCTGGCGCATTGGTGAGTCCGAACGACATCACCAAAAACTCGTAATAGCCGTAGCGCATACGAAAAGCTGTCCTGGAAATGTCCTCCTGTCGAACCCGCGGCTGATGATAGCCCGATCGTAAATCGATCCTCGAAAAGTACCCTGCCCCCTGAAGCTGGTCGAACAAATCGTCGATGCGCGGCAAAGGATACCTGTTCCGCACTGTCACCCTGTTCAGCTGACGGTAGTCGATACACAGACGCAAACTGCCGTCCTTCTTCTTGACAAACAGGACTGGAGCACCCCAAGGAGAAACACTGGGTCGAATAAGTCCCTTATCCAGCAAATCTTGCAACTGACCCTTCAACTCTCGAAGTTCCGCCGGGGCCATCCGATAAGGCGGTATGGAAATATGCCCCGAGTCATGAACCAAATCAATACAGAAGGAAATGTCGCGCTCGGGCGGCAACCCTGGAAGCTCGGCAGGGAACACATCGGGAAACTCGCTAACAACCGGAACCTGATCCAATAGAACCTCTGTAGCGCGAGCATCGCGAACATAGGCGAGAAATCCCTGACATCCTTTCCTCAAAAGCTGTCCAGCGCGAAAAGAAGAGATCACACTGTGAGGGGCGGCACCACGGTCCCCCAACACAAAAAAAACCGACACACCGGGAAAGCAGAATCTAACTGTCTTCTCTCGGCAGTCCACAGAAGCATAGCACGTGGCTAACCAATCCATACCCAAAAGAACGTCGAAGTCCAACATCTCCAGAAGGATCAAGTCGACAGGCAACTCTCTCTCGCCAATACAGACGGTACAGGATCGGAACACGTGCCTAGCAACAAACGACTCTCCCACAGGAGTAGTCACCACAAGCGGCTGATCAAGCAAGCCGGACACTCTACCCAAACTCGGCACAAAGTGTGTGGATACGTACGAGTGTGTGGATCCGGGATCGAACAACACGTGTGCATCAACTGAACATACAGAAAGGATACCTGAAACCACTGCATTGGACGCCTGCGCGTCCTGATGTGTCAAAGCAAAAACCCGTGCCTGTCCACCACCTGTAACTGACTGCCCTCTGCCTCGGTCATCTCGTCCTCTCTGAGCCACTCCTCCACGCCCACGACCTCTCTATGTGTGAGTCTGGCGTGGAGCAACGGTAGGTACAACGGGCAACGCCTTCTGGGGTAGTGAAGGTGGTAAAGTAACATGCGGTGCTGCCGCCTCCCTCCGGTGTGTCACTGGACAATCTCGAACGAGGTGAAGTAGGCTGCCACATCTGAAGCAACCCCGCGGCGACTGCTGACCTTCCTGGGGATACGAACTAAACATCCGGCCTCGTCCCGAATCTCTGCTACTCCTCGTACCAGAACGATACCTGTCGCGGCGTCTGAATGACTGTCTCCGTGCGGATATTCCAGTACGAACTCTCTTCGGCTCTGGAACTGCCGAAGTCTCAGCAAGGTGCTCCTCGACTACTAGGGTTGCGTCTACAGCTGCTGCATAGGTCTCGTAGTGCTGCACGCTGATCGCAAGGAACAATGGTGTAAGCAAGCCCCGAACAAATCTCCTGACTCGCAACTCCTCGGTAGCCACTAAATATGGGGCATAGACTGCCAACTCTGTAAACAGCACTCATACTCTGCCACTGTCATCCTTGGCGTCTGGCGCAAGGACTCAAATCTGCGTGCTCGGGCATCCCTAACACTCTGGGGAAGGAAACGGGCTAGAAATACTGTCACAAACTCTGTCCAGGTCATAGGAGGAAGACCTGCTGCTCTGCCCTTCTCAACTGAATCACACCACTTCTGCGCAAGACCTTCTAGGCGAAAGCTCGCGAACTCGACCCATCTCGCATCTGCGCATCTGAGGGAACGGCATATCCGGGCCATCCTGTCTATGAACGACTGGGGGTCCTCGGCTGTATCGGTGCCTGTGAATACTGGAGGCTTCAGCCTCATGAACTCTGATAGCGATACTGTAATCACCTCCGTGGCTGCATGGGCAACTGGCTGCGCGGTAGGTACCATCGCGGTCTCTGGAACGGGTGGAGCTACCTCTGGCCGCTGCGCTCGAAGCGTCTCAACTAGCGATCCTATCATCTGGCGCATCTCCTGCATGCTAGATCCCACCGTCTGGCGCATCTCCTGCATACCAGCCCCTAGCGTGGCGATCTGCTCTGTCACAAGAGGAACAGTCTGCTCGGGTACAACGGGTGCACTGCCCGGATCAGTCCTCGTCTCGGACGAGTCAACACGAATCTCGGCCCTCGCGGCCGCTCTCTGTGCTCTCGTAGTCTTAGGCGGCATAATGGCTGAAAGAAAATTTGGATTCGATAAGAACACGGAAATCGAATCGCAAGAATATAAGGAGGGATCAAATCAATAAGTCCTAAGGTCGCGTAGGCGGAGTACCGTGTCGTGAGTATGCCGCGGAACATACGCACGCTACGCTACCCTGCTGCAGCTACCTACTCCATCATACCAGGGTCATCCTACACTCCGAAGGTAAAACCTACGCTCTGATACCAACATTGTCACGACCCGAGAGTTTCGACTCGTGACCGGCACTTAACCACGCAACGTCTACAGGCGTAACGCAGCTAAGTAAGCCGAACCCAGAAATCAAAACCAATAAATAAAGAGTGATTAAAATTTTTGTAAAAACAGTCATGCATGTCCGAGAAACATTTTATTAATTTAGTAGAAATCCTTTTTAAGTTCAAGAGTTATAACTTTTATAATTTTGGCAACATTTCCTTTTTAAACATTTGCCCCGCAAGTCGGGTAAAAGCAAGGTGTAGCAGAAATGACAAGTAAAATGAATGAAGCATCACAATATGATGCCACGACCCGCAGGGTACGGAACGTGACTGGCACTTAAGTTTACGAAACGTCTAAAGACGTCCGTAAAATAAGTAAGCCAAAGCCCAGAAAACAAAACCAATTAAGCAAAAGAGTGAAGAAAACCCAATCAATTGAAAGCGAGTTATCAAATAAGTCATGTAAAACCCTTTTTTAAAAACAATACCAATTTTTCCGAAAATTTCGGCAGAGTCTCCTTTGTAAATACTGGCCCCCAAAATGGGTACAACAAAAATATACATGAATCCAACAAAATAGGGCATCCCCAAGCAGGAGCTAGCTCTTCGCCACAAGGCGGTCATAAATCCCACGCAATATAAATGACAACAAGCATAATAATCATAATAAAGCATAAGAAAACATCATGTCGACTCAAGTGAGCTCGACCCCAAAATACAGCATAAAAGTCAACAAATCTCACAGTCTCATCTCTAGGTCAATATACAATAATGCTGGTAGATACAGTAGATGGAGTACACTAGATACAAAGAATATACAAGGTGGTACAAAAATAATAACATAACCCACCTATGAGCAAATCTCGAGCTCAGGCAAAAGAGGCAAAAGAACAAGTGCGCCCGCCGCTACTGAACTGACGGAGCGGACCTGCAAAAGACTGTGGCACAACGGGGGTGAGTTGCCAACTCGTGAGTAATAAATAACATCTACAAAGGCTATCGTATGCATGCACACAAGCATCCTAGCATCTATAATACAGGTATGACTGGATGCACTAGCAGGTGTGTATACAACATCAGTGTACGAATATGTATGCAACATGAATATCTGAGGTCTCAATAGGTATATATATGAAATATTTTATCTCTTTTTGTTTTTGAAACTCTTTTAGAATGCCAGCATAATGTCAATGAATCGACGAAAATCGGTGTCCAGCAACGACACCCAAAAGCTGTCTCAAATCTCATAAATCCATGTCATAGTGTCTCTGGCCTCAGCCATCCGGCTGACCCATCTCAATATCAATATCTCATCCCCTCGCGGCCCCGGTCGGTATCCTCTGGATATCCGCCGTGCCCAATGAAGTCACCGGTAGGTAATCCGTCCCCTGCCAGGCTCAACGTCAACACCACATTCCTCTTGCCCCGGGGTACCTTACCGGGCCCACCATGTACCCGTGCCGGTTCCTCCACTCCTCGACACGGATTTCCAAAACCACAGCAAACTCATGGTGGACGACACTTACATCACTAGAAAACCGCAATTTACATATTTTAAAAATATAATAAGTTTAGAAATTTTGCGGCTTTCCCCCGAAATCCAGCAATATCATAAAATCTCAAGAAATCCTCATAAGTGCATATAACAGTGATAATGAATGCATATGGTATCAATAATCAAGTTGCGATGTGTGATTAATGGATTAAGCATGAACAATTAATATGATGAAGTACATGCACATGAATAGCAATCCTACGATTTCATTTTAAGGAATTAAAGGCAATAGCACAAGTTTAAGTATCAATTAGTAAAAGGTTTAAATTTAAAGGTTATCTAGTGTGGTGGCATGGCAATTACCAGGGTGTGTGTGTAAGCATGAATAGTGCTCGTGCTGCATATAAAAACCCTGGCAATGGTGCAGGTGTCCTATAAAATGGTTTCGTATAGGTATGTCCATATAATGCATGGATGCAGCAAATAGTCAAATAAGTATTTCACCCCTAATTACTAACATCACTAAGGGTCTTGTAAGTTACAAAAACTATCGGGCGGCTTGCGCCATCCAACGATAGTCCCCCGTAGATGTTACATCTACTCACCGGAATCCCTGGCTAGCTGTGTCCAATCACCGCCTTTCCCTTTCGCGCCGCGTCTGACGTCTCCGCGACCGAACCTGGAATTTACATCAATACCAAACATAAGGTTACATATCACGAACGACGCAAAACCCCAACGAAACTACTAAAGTTCCCTAGCTAGGTACAACATGCACAAAGTGCGCGGAACACACGCGAAAATCGCAAAAACTGCCAAAAAAACGCCGATTTGGTCGCCCGGCAAAACTAAAACCCGACTACCCAAAAATCCACACTCACGCATCCTAAAAGTCGTAGGACAAGCCATTACAATCATCAAGATATCAAAAATAATTCATCACATAAATTTTATAACAAAACTAGTAAGCATTTGCATTCCAAAATCGGTGCAAAAATCGCCGATTTGCGACAAAACGACTACAATCTAGCATAAACACCCAAGTCACACCATTAGATAACCACTACACAAAATTTCAACACATTAACCATGCTCCAAAACCTAAATTCCACAACCAACCCTTTCTTGATTTTTCTCAAAAGCAATTGCAAATCAAAATCCATACTAGAAAAACTTAACTAACACTAATTTCAAACCCAATTAGCAAGTTAACCTTCTAGATTAGGTTAGCAAAACAACTAGATAACAAATTAGGTTTAATCAACTAGATAATGGTTTCTAAACCCTAATTCAACTCACTAATCATGCTTCACAACCCATTTCCATACATAAACCCTCTCTTGAAAATCCTAAAACAACAATTTACAACCAAATCACACTTCTAAAATTAACTAAATTATCAAAATTTGAAGACTACATAAACAAAGTAACCATATAGATTAGTTAATTAACAACTAGATTAACTACAAAACAATTTAATTAACTATCATGGCTTCAAAAACCCTAGTTAAAATTTTCAACCATAACCTAAGAAAACTAGATTAGAACTACACTAAATTAACACTACAACAATCTAACTTAAGAAACTTAATCAAAAGAATTTAATTAGCAAGGGATTATACCTCACTAGAGATCTAGCAAGAATAGATTTGCCTTCAAGGATGGCCCCCTTAGCCTCCAAGATCCAAGCAAGAATGTCTAAGGAGAAGCATGAAGAATGGGTTTGGAATTTGTGAGGTTTAATTGGATTTTTGAAGCATTTGGGGATTTCTTTTCCCTTTTTTTTTGATGCAAGGAGGTGGAACAAGAGTGGAATGGAGTGGGGGGGGGGGGGAACCTGCAGATTTCGGCAGCAAGGAATGGGGGGGGAGTGTGTGTGTACTTGTGTTATATCATTCCCTTTCTAAGTCAACACACATCTTAATTAATATAAAAAAAACAATCCATAACATATACTACATGAAATGAAATGGAGAAGTGGAGGGGGAAAACCTGCAGGTGGGCTCGGCCCAAAGGAGGAAAGGAAATTATGAGAGGTGGTAAAAAGGAAAACAAGCAAAAGAAGCCCCCCACAAATTCATATTTGCAAGCTTAGGTTTAATTAATTATATTTTGTTTTCCATAATAGAAATTAGTAAAAACTTAAAATAAAATACTCAAAATTTATGTTACCACTAGATTTTAATTAACATAATTTTAAAGATTAAAATTAGCCCGGAAAAATTTGTATTTATCGCTAAATTAATGTATTTTCTTACCGGCTTAAAATAATATTAAAAAATTGAAAAAAAGGGAAAAAATTTTAAACGACCAGAATTTCATAATTAACTCATTAGCTACTGAAAACAAGAAATTACCTATCCATTTTAAGTATAATTAGCCCTAAACTGCAAAATAACGAGAAAGACGGTTTTCGGAAAAATACCGAATTTTCACCGAATTTCAGGAAAACACCAAAACGACTTTTCGAGACGCTACAATCTTCCCCCCTTAAAGAAATTCGGTCCCCGAATTTAAAAATATAGCTACGCGTACCTTCAAAGAGATGGGGATATTTCTTCTTCATCTCGCCCTCGGTCTCCCAGGTAACCTCCTCGCTGCTCGGGCTACGCTAAAGGACCTTGACGGTTGGTATAATCTTCGACCTCAACTTCTTCACCTGCCGATCCAGGATGGCCACCGGCTGCTCTGCAAAAGAAAGGTCGCGCTCTAGCTGGACTGTCGGGTGCTGAATCGCATGCGAAGGGTCGTGAAGGTACTTGCGGAGCATCGAAACATGGAAGACGGGGTGAACATCGGGAAAGCTGGGAGGAAGGGCCAAACGATATGCAACGGCGCCGACACGCTCAAGGATCTCGAAGGGACCTACGAATCTAGGGCTAAGCTTCCCCTTTCGCCCAAAACGCATCACGCCCTTCATCGGAGAGACTTTCAGAAAAACATGGTCGCCAACTGCGAACTCTAATCTGCGACGGCGCCTGTCTGCATACGATTTCTGCCTGCTCTGAGCCGCTCTCATCCGGTCTCGGATCAACTGTATCTTCGCTGTCGTCTCCTCAACAAGCTGCGGCCCCAAAATTCTGCTCTCGCTGAGCTCTGTCCAACAAACGGGCGATCTGCATCTCCTCCCATACAATGCCTCGAAAGGTGCCATCTGAATAGTATCCTGGAATCTGTTGTTGTAGGAGAACTCCACTAGAGGTAAATGATGATCCCAACTACCACCAAAGTCTAAAACGCACGCTCTGAGCATGTCCTCGAGAGTCTGAATGGTCCGCTCTGACTGTCCGTCGATCTGCGGATGAAACGCTGTGCTGAAGCTCAAACGAGTGCCCAAAGCCTCCTGAAGTCTCTGCCAAAGTCGGCTGGTGAACTGAGTGCCTCGATCTGACACGATACAAGTCGGTACGCCATGTAGTCGCACGATCTCGTCAATATAGAGCTGAGCATACTGAGCGAAGCTGAAAGTGGTCTTCACCGGTAGGAAGTGAGCCGCTTTCGTCAATCTATCCACGATCACCCAGATGGAGTCGTACCCTCGACTGGTCATGGGTAGACCCACAACGAAATCCATCGAAATCTGCTCCCATTTCCACTCTGGAATGGGTAACGGCTGTAGCTCTCCTGCGGGCCTCTGGTGCTCGGCCTTGACTTGCTGACAAGTCAGGCATCTCGAAACGAACTCCGCAATGTCCCTCTTCATCCCGTCCCACCAGTAGGTCTGGCTCATATCATGGTACATCTTGGTGGAACCGGGGTGGACACTATACACTGATCGGTGTGCCTCCTCGAGAATGTCGCGCCGCAATCCATCAGCATCTGGTACGCACAGTCTAGATCCATATCGTAAAATCCCCTGATCGTCAACCACGAACTCAGAAAATCTGCCCTGTCCCATCTGTGCCATGATCTCTGAGCAACGGTCGTCACTGCGCTGTGCCTCATATATACGGTCAAGCAACTGTGGGCGTGCACGAACATGCGCGAGCTATCCCCCTGTCTGAGTGAACTCGAACTCAACTCGGCTGTCGCATAACATCTGCCAATCTGCTGACGACTGCCTCTGCACTGCGCGCAAAAAAGATAGACTACCCCCGGGCCTCCTACTCAACGCATCTGCCACCACATTCGTCTTGCCTGGGTGATATAAGATCTCGCAGTCGTAGTCTTTCACCAACTCCATCCAACGACGCTGTCTGAGGTTCAGGTCTCGCTGCTGAAATATGTACTTTAAGCTCTTGTGATCGGTGAATATCTGACACGACTCGCCGTATAGGTAATGTCGCCAAATCTTCAGTGCAAAGACCACTGCAGCCATCTCCAAATCATGAGTGGGGTAGTTCTGTTCATGCTTCTTCAACTGCCGAGAAGCGTAAGCGATCACCCGGCCATGCTGCATCAATACGCATCCTAATCCCACTTGCGAAGCATCACAGTAGACAACAAATCCGCCTGATCCCGAAGGTAAAGATAATACCGGCGCCGTAGTCAAACATGTCCGCGGCTGCTGAAAACTGCGCTCGCACTCCTCCGTCCAGACGAAAGGAACTCCCTTCCGGGTCAAACCGGTCAACGGTGCAGCTATACGGGAGAAGTCCTGAACAAAACGCCTGTAGTAGCCCGCCAGGCCTAGAAAACTACGGATCTCAGTAACCGATGTAGGTCGGGGCCACTGCTGAACAGCCTCAATCTTCTTCGGGTCCACACAAATGCCGTCTCTCGTAACCACGTGACCCAAGAATCCGACGCTGTCCAGCCAGAAAGCATACTTGGAGAACTTCGCGAACAGCTGGTGCTCCCTCAGAGTCTGTAACGTAATCCGCAAGTGCTGCTCGTGCTCCTCTCTGCTCCGGGAGTACACCAAGATATCGTCGATAAACACGATGATGAACAAGTCAAGATACGGCCTGAATGTACGGTTCATCAAATCCATGAATGCTGCTGGGGCGTTGGTGAGTCCGAACGACATCACCAAAAACTCGTAGTGGCCGTAGCGCGTGCGGAAAGCTGTCCTCGGTATATCCTCCTGTCGAACTCGCAGCTGATGGTATCCTGATCGCAAGTCGATCCTCCAAAAATACCCCGCACCCTGAAGCTGGTCGAACAAATCATCAATGCGCGGCAACGGATATCTGTTCCGAACGGTAACTTTGTTCAGCTGGCGGTAGTCGATACATAAGCGCAAACTCCCATCCTTCTTCTTGACAAACAGGACCGGAGCACCCCACGGAGAAACACTCGGTCGAATAAGCCCCTTATCCAACAAATCCTGCAACTGATCCTTCAGCTCTCGAAGCTCTGCCGGGGCCATCCGATAAGGCGGTATAGAAATAGGCCCCGAACCGGGAATCAAATCAATGCAGAACTCAACATCGCGCTCAGGCGGTAGCCCAGGTAGCTCATCAGGGAAAACATCAGGGAACTCACAAACTACCGGGACCCGGTCTAACGGAACCTCTGCAGCTCGAGTATCACAAATACACGCTAAGAATCCCTGACATCCCTTCTGCAAGAGCTGACCAGCGCGAAGAGACGAAATTAAGCTGGGAAGGGTGACACTGCGGTCTCCCTGAATAACAAGGACTGGCTCTCCCGGAAAGCTAAATCTGACTGCCTTCTCACGGCAGTCCACCGAAGCATAACAAGTGGCTAGCCAATCCATGCCCAGAAGCACATCAAAGTCCAACATATCGAGGAGTATCAAATCAACTGATGAATCCCTCTCCCCGATACGAACGGAACACAAACGAAAAACAAAACGAGCGAAAAACGACTCGCCTACCGGAGTAACAACAACAAGCGGCTGATCTAACGACGACGACTCACGGCCCAACATCGGTGCAAAGTGTGTAGATACGTACGAATGTGTGGAACCTGGGTCGAATAATACCCGTGCGTCGAAAGAACAAACTGGCAAGGTACCTGTCACAACGGCATTGGATGCCTGCGCATCCTGCGGTGTCAAAGAAAAAACTCGGGCCTGTCCTCCACCGATAGCGGGCTGACCTCGACCTCGGCCTCTGCCTCCTCGTCCTCTCTGAACAGGACCGCCGCGTCCACGGCCTCTGGGTGCACCTAACTGGCGTGGAGCATCGCCTGGGGTAGGAAGTAGGGCTCTCTGAGGAGGGGGTGGTGATGGTGGTAGGGTCACATGCGGAACTGTCGCTGCTCCCTGTCGTCTCACCGGACAGTCTCTGACAAGATGGTGCAGAATCCCGCACCCAAAACATCCTGACGACGGCTGCTGCCCCTGGGGATAAGAACCATATAACTGTCCCCGCCCAAATCCTCTGCCAGGCCTATCTCTCGGAAAGAATCTGGTGCGCTGCCTCTGAGACGGTACATCGGTGCGAATCCTCTTCGGCCCAGAAACGGCCGAAGTCCGTGATATACGTGCCTCCATCCGCAATGCCGTATCCATAGCCGCTGAATAAGTGTCGTAGTGCTGGGCGCCAATGGCAAGATATAGCTGGGCATCAAGTCCCTGTACGAACCTCTTCACCATCTTCTCCTCGGTATCCACCAAATACTGAGCATATTGGGATAACTGTGTAAACTGGATGTCATACTCAGACACCGTCATCCCAGGTGTCTTGACTAAGGCCTCGAAGCTACGAGCTCTGGCGTCACGAACGCTCTCTGGAAGGAAACGGGCTAGAAAGACCGCTGTAAACTCGACCCAAGTCATAGGCGGCAGACCTGCAGCTCGACCTCTCAAGACTGACTCCCACCATGTCTGCGCGAGACCCTCTAGTCGGAAACTCGCAAGCTCTACCCATCGATCATCCGAACATCTCAGCGAACGGCAGATCCTGGCTAAACTGTCAAGGAACGTCTGTGGGTCCTCCGCTGTCTCGGTGCCGGTGAATACTGGAGGTCTCAGCCTCATGAAATCCTGTAGAGAAACCGGAATGGCCACGGTGGTAGTAGTAGGAGCAGGTATCATGGTCGTCTGTGATGTAGTAGGTACGTCATCCGGCCTCGGTGTACGACTGGCTGCAACTAGGGATCCTACCATCTGACGTAGCTCCTGCATGCCTCCCATCATCTGTCGCAACTCCTCCATACCGGTCTCGAGCCTATCCATACGGCCTGGGGAAGGTGGATCGGTCTGTCCCTGCGGCGTGTCCCTGCGGCGTAGGCATACCACCCTGCTCAGTCCTAGTCTCGGACGAGCCAGCTCGAATCTTGTCTCTGGCGGCAGCCCTCTGTGCCCTCGTAGCCTTCGGCGGCATAGTGGCTGTTACAGGAAAACGGATAGTAAGAACAGTGCAATAGGATCATAGGATACACGGAATTGAAGAAGGATTTTCAAGCAAGTATATCCTAAAGTCACTTAGGCAGAGTACCGTATCGTAAGTATGCCGCGGACATACACACGCTACGTTACCCTACTTAAGTCACTTACTCCATCTACCGAGGGTCATCCTACACTCAAAAAGGTAAAACCTATCGCTCTGATACCAACTTTGTCACGACCCGCAGGGTACGGAACGTGACTGGCACTTAAGTTTACGAAACGTCTAAAGACGTCCGTAAAATAAGTAAGCTAAAGCCCAGAAAACAAAACCAATTAAGCAAAAGAGTGAAGAAAACCCAATCAATTGAAAGCGAGTTATCAAATAAGTCATGTAAAACCCTTTTTTAAAAACAATACCAATTTTTCCGAAAATTTCGGCAGAGTCTCCTTTGTAAATACTGGCCCCCAAAATGGGTACAACAAAAATATACATGAATCCAACAAAATAGGGCATCCCCAAGCGGGAGCTAGCTCTTCGCCACAAGGCGGTCAAAAATCCCACGCAATATAAATGACAACAAGCATAATAATCATAATAAAGCATAAGAAAACATCATGTCGACTCAAGTGAGCTCGACCCCAAAATACAGCATAAAAGTCTACAAATCTCACAGTCTCATCTCTAGGTCAATATACAATAATGCTGGTAGATACAGTAGATGGAGTACACTAGATACAAAGAATATACAAGGTGGTACAAAAATAATAACATAACCCACCTATGAGCAAATCTCGAGCTCAGGCAAAAGAGGCAAAAGAACAAGTGCGCCCGCCGCTACTGAACTGACGGAGCGGACCTGCAAAAGACTGTGGCACAACGGGGGTGAGTTGCCAACTCGTGAGTAATAAATAACATCTACAAAGGCTATCGTATGCATGCACACAAGCATCCTAGCATCTATAATACAGGTATGACTGGATGCACTAGCAGGTGTGTATACAACATCAGTGTACGAATATGTATGCAACATGAATATCTGAGGTCTCAACAGGTATATATAAGAAATATTTTATCTCTTTTTGTTTTTGAAACTCTTTTAGAATGCCAGCATAATGTCAATGAATCGACGAAAATCGGTGTCCAGCAACGACACCCAAAAGCTGTCTCAAATCTCATAAATCCATGCCATAGTGTCTCTGGCCTCAGCCATCCGGCTGACCCATCTCAATATCAATATCTCATCCCCTCGCGGCCCCGGTCGGTATCCTCTGGATATCCGCCGTGCCCAATGAAGTCACCGGTAGGTAATCCGTCCCCTGCTAGGCTCAACGTCAACACCACATTCCTCTTGCCCCGGGGTACCTTACCGGGCCCACCATGTACCCGTGCCGGTTCCTCCACTCCTCGACACGGATTTCCAAAACCACAGCAAACTCATGGTGGACGACACTTACATCACTAGAAAACCGCAATTTACATATTTTAAAAATATAATAAGTTTAGAAATTTTGCGGCTTTCCCCCGAAATCCAGCAATATCATAAAATCTCAAGAAATCCTCATAAGTGCATATAACAGTGATAATGAATGCATATGGTATCAATAATCAAGTTGCGATGTGTGATTAATGGATTAAGCATGAACAATTAATATGATGAAGTACATGCACATGAATAGCAATCATACGGTTTCATTTTAAGGAATTAAAGGCAATAGCACAAGTTTAAGTATCAATTAGTAAAAGGTTTAAATTTAAAGGTTATCTAGTGTGGTGGAATGGCAATTACCAGGGTGTGTGTGTAAGCATGAATAGTGCTCGTGCTGCATATAAAAACCCTGGCAATGGTGCAGGTGTCCTATAAAATGGTTTCGTATAGGTATGTCCATATAATGCATGGATGCAGCAAATAGTCAAATAAGTATTTCACCCCTAATTACTAACATCACTAGGGGTCTTGTAAGTTACAAAAACTATCGGGCGGCTTGCGCCATCCAACGATAGTCCCCCGTAGATGTTACATCTACTCACCGGAATCCCTGGCTAGCTGTGTCCAATCACCGCCTTTCCCTTTCGCGCCGCGTCTGACGTCTCCGCGACCGAACCTGGAATTTACATCAATACCAAACATAAGGTTACATATCACGAACGACGCAAAACCCCAACGAAACTACTAAAGTTCGCTAGCTAGGTACAACGTGCACAAAGTGCGCGGAACACACGCGAAAATCGCAAAAACTGCCAAAAAACGCCGATTTGGTCGCCCGGCAAAACTAAAACCCGACTACCCAAAAATCCGCACTCACGCATCCTAAAAGTCATAGGACAAGCCATTACAATCATCAAGATATCAAAAATAATTCATCACATAAATTTTATAACAAAACTAGTAAGCATTTGCATTCCAAAATCGGTGCAAAAATCGCCGATTTGCGACAAAACGACTACAATCTAGCATAAACACCCAAGTCACACCATTAGATAACCACTACACAAAATTTCAACACATTAACCATGCTCCAAAACCTAAATTCCACAACCAACCCTTTCTTGATTTTTCTCAAAAGCAATTGCAAATCAAAATCCATACTAGAAAAACTTAACTAACACTAATTTCAAACCCAATTAGCAAGTTAACCTTCTAGATTAGGTTAGCAAAACAACTAGATAACAAATTAGGTTTAATCAACTAGATAATGGTTTCTAAACCCTAATTCAACTCACTAATCATGCTTCACAACCCATTTCCATACATAAACCCTCTCTTGAAAATCCTAAAACAACAATTTACAACCAAATCACACTTCTAAAATTAACTAAATTAGCAAAATTTGAAGACTACAAAAACAAAGTAACCATATAGATTAGTTAATTAACAACTAGATTAACTACAAAACAATTTAATTAACTATCATGGCTTCAAAAACCCTAGTTAAATTTTTCAACCATAACCTAAGAAAACTAGATTAGAACTACACTAAATTAACACTACAACAATCTAACTTAAGAAACTTAATCAAAAGAATTTAATTAGCAAGGGATTATACCTCACTAGAGATCTAGCAAGAATAGATTTGCCTTCAAGGATGGCCCCCTTAGCCTCCAAGATCCAAGCAAGAATGTCTAAGGAGAAGCATGAAGAATGGGTTTGGAATTTGTGAGGTTTAATTGGATTTTTGAAGCATTTGGGGATTTCTTTTCCCTTTTTTTTTTGATGCAAGGAGGTGGAACAAGAGTGGAATGGAGTGGGGGGGGGAAACCTGCAGATTTCGGCAGCAAGGAATGGGGGGGGGGGAGTGTGTGTGTACTTGTGTTATATCATTCCCTTTCTAAGTCAACACACATCTTAATTAATATAAAAAAAACAATCCATAACATATACCACATGAAATGAAATGGAGAAGTGGAGGGGGAAAACCTGCAGGTGGGCTCGGCCCAAAGGAGGAAAGGAAATTATGAGAGGTGGTAAAAAGGAAAACAAGCAAAAGAAGCCCCCCACAAATTCATATTTGCAAGCTTAGGTTTAATTAATTATATTTTGTTTTCCATAATAGAAATTAGTAAAAACTTAAAATAAAATACTCAAAATTTATGTTACCACTAGATTTTAATTAACATAATTTTAAAGATTAAAATTAGCCCGGAAAAATTTGTATTTATCGCTAAATTAATGTATTTTCTTACCGGCTTAAAATAATATTAAAAATTTGAAAAAAAGGGAAAATTTTTTAAACGACCGGAATTTCATAATTAACTCATTAGCTACTGAAAACAAGCAATTACCAATCCATTTTAAGTATAATTAGCCCTAAACTGCAAAATAACGAGAAAGACGGTTTTCGGAAAAATACCGAATTTTCACCGAATTTCAGGAAAACACCAAAACGACTTTTCGAGACGCTACATATGATATACGACGCCGTAGCGAAGAATACACAGTAAAGCAAGGACAATATCACAAAAGGTAAGACTGCATAAAATAAAGCCGGCTCACATGCGAGCTCGACACCAGAGTACAAAATCATACACATCGTCCTCACAACTGTCTCTAAGTCAATACAGAAAGGTAGATGGAGAGTACTAGATACATCAATATACAACTGAAAGATAACAGATACCGTACAAAAACCCACCTAACAGCAAAAGGCTAACTCGCCTCAGCAATGGTATCTGTGCCAAAAGATGCGGTAAACAGCCAGCCGTGACTACTCCCATGGGCAACCTGCAAATACTGTAGCACAACGGGGGTGAGTTGCCAACTCGTGAATAGAGATAACATATAAAGGTGATCGCGAGCATGCACATATAGCGTGGCTCTACTAATGCCAGCAGATGATATCAATGCATACCAAACAGTGGATGCAAATAGTAATGCAACTGCTCTATCAGGTAAATGCTACTGGATGAAATATATAGTAATCAATACCGAGCATGGGATAAATAATATCTACATGGAATATGTCAACATGGAAAACACTAGACGGTGCCTCAGGCTGCACCCAAATCCCAAATACACTCAGGCGCCGGCACACCCATCGGCCCTCAAATCCTGTACATCTCTGAGAAATCACGAGTGCCCAACATCGGCACCCAAAATATCATAAATTACTCGTGTCCAGCATCGACACGCAAATCCTCGTATATCGGGCTCCGTCAGTCCGGATCGGCCCACGGGATCCGTCTGCGGTGTCGGCCCTCGGCCCCGGCAGTACGGATCATCCCGCATCCATCTCTCGACTCTGGTCAGTATCCTCCGGACAACTGCCAGGTCCAACCAATCACCGGTAGGTACTCGCCCGCCTCCAGGCTCAATCGGCAAAACCCATCGATCATCTCGCCGAGGGGAACCATACCGGGCCCACCACGAACCCGCAAACGGAACATCCACTCCTCGAATCGGGTTTCAAGCACACGTCTCAGCACCGAGAAAACGCGTGGTGGACACACCAAAATATCATATCACGAGGTACCGGGTTTTTCAAAATAGTACATCTTTTCTTAAATACTTCCACGGTTCTCAAAACAGAAATCACATGAAAATCCAACACCAATAGTAAATCCAATGCGAGGTACAATTACATCAATCCATGGTATGGGTATAAGGGGAAAACCGCTTTTTAAAATAGTTTCCGTTTTTAAAGATGTCATGCGGCTCCCAATGTCCAGGAAATCATCACCAATCATATGTAAGATAAATTATAACAATATAATCATGGCAGCTCTACAGTGAGTGTGGCATGGCAATTACTAACGGTGTGTGTGTAGCATGCAAATAGTGCTCGTGCAACATAAACCGTTAGTAATAGTGCGGTGTTCTATCAGTACTAAGCATATATATATACAAACACATAGCAGGGAAATGCAATATGCAATGATAGTCCATGGGGTAAATGCAAAATATAAACTAAGGTCCTATCAGCCCTGACGCATAACGCCATGCGGGCGATATCCCCGTAGATGTGAAATCTACTCACCGAAATCCCGCGCTAAGTGTATCCAACAACTTGCTTGCCCTTCTTCGCAGCGTCCGTCTCACTGGCCTGCGAACCTAGAATCACATGACATATATCACACATAAGCTCAATTTCACAAAAACGCGAAATTACGGTCAAACTAGAAACCCGTGTCGCAAACCAATCGCGCGTGTGCGCGATACGCTAAAACGTGTGATCACGCGCCTGAAACTACCCCGACGCGTCGCGATACGCAAAAACCCCAAACCTACTCACGTATCACGCGTGTCGCGAAGGTTTAGAAAAACGACAAAATAGGTATTTGGTCCCAGATTTCTACACAGAGCTAAACTTACAAAACTATATATATAACAACACCCTACACACTAGCAGACACCTACAGGACCAAACATCACCCAAAACCCTACCCATCTGGCCGCAATTTGCGGCCAGAAAGAGAAAATCGGCGGCCTACTGTAGCAATTAGGGGGTCGGGTTCAAGTTATGGTATCAGCACATCTCCACTACACTGCAGTCTTCCCAATTTCACTCAGATCTCATCGGGTCAAAAGCAGATCCAGAAAACCTCAAATTTGCTTAAAAACGACAATTTGCATCAAATAGGGAAACTGGTGGTATTTTAGTGTAATAGGGGTTAAGCTAAGCTAATAGGGTCTCAACAAACCTCAATTATCCTACTGAAACCAATTTACACCTCATTAGCACAAGGTTCCCACTAAACACTCCATATCACACTAAAACGCACTAAAAACCATTAACCGATGCAAATCTACGCCAACCAAGCAAACTAGGGAAGCAAGTTAGGAAATATACCTCACACTTAACCCTAGGGAGCTGCAGGAAGATGAAGAAGTGAAGGGAAGAGGCTGTGGTTGCTATTGCTGTGCTTGCTACTCACTGTTGCTGCTGCTACTGCTCTCTGCTGCTGCTGCTTCTGGCCCCTGCTGCTGCTGTTGCTTCAGTTGCTACTGAATGCTTGCTGCTGTGCTGCTGGGGCTCTGCTGAAAGGTAAGTGTGTGTGTTTTGTGAGTGTGTGGGTGTGTGAGAGACTTGAGAGAAAGCTAAAAGAAATGAGAGGAAAAACAACCATCACCCAATGTCAACCCTCCTCTCTCTCTCTTCATTAAATGCAAGCATGGCCTAAAGCCATGATGCACTCTTTCTCTCTCACACAAGTCAACACCCATAACAAATTCAAATTAAAGTAACTTTTAATTAACTAATAAAACCCACTTAAAAACCCATAAGACTTAATCCTATGATTAACCCACCATGGTTAATAATTATGGTAACAACTCATTTTTAAAAAAAAAACCTAGTTTACATGCACATGTGTGTGCAAGCCTAGGAAAATTTTGGAAAAATATTTATTAAATTAGGAAAAATATTTAAAATACAATTTGGTAAACTTTTTGTTAAAAACCACTATTTAAATATAATTAGTCACTAGACAAATCCTAAGGTGTTACAATCTCTCCCCCTTAAAGAAATTCGTCCCCGAATTTCAAAAATCTAACTACACAAACCTTCAAAAAGATGGGGATACGTCTTCATCATCTCGCTTTCGATCTCCCAAGTGACTTCCTCACGGTTCTGACCACGCCAAAGTACCTTAACTGATGCGATGTCCTTCGATCTCAATTTCTTCACTTGTCGATCCAAGATCATCACCGGCTGCTCTGCATAGGAAAGGTCGCGCTCCAACTGGATCGTCGGGTGCTGAATCGCGTGCGAAGGATTATGAAGATATCTGCGGAGCATCGAGACATGAAACACGGGGTGCACATCTGAAAAGCTGGGCGGAAGGGCCAAATGGTAGGCTACTGCACCAATACGCTCGAGGATCTCGAAGGGGCCCACATACCTGGGACTGAGCTTTCCCTTCTTCCCAAACCTCATCACACCTTTCATTAGGGAGACCCTCAAGAACACATGATCACCAACAGAAAACTCAAGTCTGCGTCGCCGACGATCCGCATAAGATCTCTGCCTACTCTGGGCTGCTCTCATCCTATCACGAATCAACTGGATCTTCGCTGTCGTCTCCTCAACGATCTGTGGCCCTAAGATACTGCTCTCACTGAGCTCTGTCCAACAGACGGGCGACCTGCATCTCCTCCCATAAAGAGCCTCAAATGGTGCCATCTGAATGGTCTCCTGGTAGCTGTTATTGTAGGAGAACTCTACTAAGGGCAAATGATGATCCCAGCTACCTCCGAAATCTAATACACAAGCTCTGAGCATGTCCTCGAGAGTCTGGATGGTCCGCTCTGACTGTCCGTCGGTCTGCGGATGAAATGTCGTACTGAAACTCAAGCGAGTGCCCAAAGCCTCCTGAAGCCTCTGCCATAGTCTACTGGTAAACTGGGTGCCTCTGTCGGACACAATACAAGTCGGGACTCCGTGTAGTCGCACTATCTCATCAATGTAGATCTGGGCATACTGAGTAAATCCGAAAGTCGTCTTCACCGGTAGGAAGTGAGCCGCTTTCGTCAAACGATCCACGATCACCCAGATAGAGTCATACCCCCGACTAGTCCTGGGTAGACCCACCACGAAATCCAACGAAATCTGCTCCCACTTCCACTCTGGAATGGGTAACGGCTGTAGCTCTCCCGCGGGCCTCTGGTGCTCAGCCTTGACTTGCTGACAAGTCAGGAATCTCGCCACAAAATCTGCAATGTCCTTCTTCATTCCGTCCCACCAGTAAACACCTCTCATATCATGATACATCTTGGTGAAACCAGGATGGACGCTATATACCGATCGATATGCCTCCTCAAGAATCTCGCGTCTCAGTCCCTCAGCATCTGGTACGCACAGTCTGACTCCAAATCGTAGTATCCCCTGACCATCGATCACGAACTCGGAAAATCTGCCCTGTCCAATCTGTGCCATGATCTCTGAACATCGGTCATCACTGAGCTGTGCCTCGCGTATACGATCGATCAACTGTGGGCGTGCACGGACATGTGCTATCTGTCCTCCAATCGGCGTGAACTCGAACTGTACCCGGCTGTCGCATAACATCTGCCAATCTGCTGACGACTGCCCCTGTACTGCGCTCAAACAAGATAGACTACCACCGGGCCTCCTACTCAAAGCATCCGCCACCACATTTGCCTTGCCCGGGTGATATAAGATCTCGCAGTCGTAATCCTTCACTAACTCCATCCATCGGCGTTGTCGAAGGTTCAGATCCCGCTGCTGGAATATGTATTTCAGACTCTTGTGATCCGTAAATATCTGGCACGACTCGCCGTATAGGTAATGTCGCCAGATCTTAAGTGCAAAGACCACTGCTGCCATCTCCAAATCGTGAGTGGGGTAGTTCTGCTCATGCTTCTTCAATTGTCGCGAGGCATACGCGATCACCTTATCATGCTGCATCAGTACGCACCCTAACCCCATTCGAGAAGCATCACAAAAGACCACAAATCCGCCCGATCCGGAAGGTAAAGATAACACCGGTGCCGTCGTCAGCCGTGTCCGTAACTGCTGGAAACTGTGCTCGCACTCCTCCGTCCAAACGAAAGGAACTCCCTTCCGAGTCAACCCGGTCAACGGTGTAGCAATACGGGAAAAGTCCTGCACAAAACGTCTGTAGTAACCGGCCAACCCCAAAAAGCTGCGAATCTCTATCACCGATGTGGGTCTGGGCCAACGCTGAACGGCCTTGATCTTCCTCGGGTCTACACATATATCGTCTCGTGAAATCACATGCCCCAAGAAGCCCACGCTGTCCAGCCAAAAAGCACACTTAGAGAATTTCGCATAAAGCTGGTGCTCCCTCAAGGTCTGCAATATAGTCCGCAGGTGCTGCTCGTGCTCCTCACTACTCCGGGAATACACCAAGATATCGTCAATAAAGACTATGATGAATAGATCCAAATATGGCCGGAAAATACGGTTCATCAAGTCTATGAATGTTGCTGGCGCATTGGTGAGTCCGAACGATTGCCGTAGCGTGTACGAAAAGCTGTCCTGGAAATGTCCTCCTGTCGAACCCGCAGCTGATGATAGCCCGATCGTAAATCGATCCTCGAAAAGTACCCTGCCCCCTGAAGCTGGTCGAACAAATCGTCGATGCGCGGCAAAGGATACCTGTTCCGCACTGTCACCCTGTTCAGCTGGCGGTAGTCGATACACAGACGCAAACTGCCGTCCTTCTTCTTGACAAACAGGACTGGAGCACCCCAAGGAGAAACACTGGGTCGAATAAGTCCCTTATCCAGCAAATCTTGCAACTGACCCTTCAACTCTCGAAGTTCCGCCGGGGCCATCCGATAAGGCGGTATGGAAATAGGCCCCGAGTCAGGAACCAAATCAATACAGAAGGAAATGTCGCGCTCGGGCGGCAACCCAGGAAGCTCGGCAGGGAACACATCGGGAAACTCGCTAACAACCGGAACCTGATCCAATGGAACCTCTGTAGCGCGAGCATCGCGAACATAGGCGAGAAATCCCTGACATCCTTTCCTCAAAAGCTGTCCAGCACGAAAAGAAGAGATCACACTGTGAGGGGCGGCACCACGGTCCCCCAACACAACAAAAACCGACTCACCGGGAAAGCAGAATCTAACTGTCTTCTCTCGGCAGTCCACAGAAGCATAGCACGTGGCTAACCAATCCATACCCAAAAGAACGTCGAAGTCCAACATCTCCAGAAGGATCAAGTCGACAGGCAACTCTCTCTCTCCAATACAGACGGTACAGGATCGGAACACGTGCCTAGCAACAAACGACTCTCCCATAGGAGTAGTCACCACAAGCGGCTGATCAAGCAAGCCGGACTCTCTACCCAAACTCGGCACAAAGTGTGTGGATACGTACGAGTGTGTGGATCCGGGATCGAACAACACGTGTGCATCAACTGAACATACAGGAAGGATACCTGAAACCACTGCATTGGACGCCTGCGCGTCCTGATGTGTCAAAGCTAAAACCCGTGCCTGTCCACCACCTGTAACTGACTGCCCTCTGCCTCGGTCATCTCGTCCTCTCTGGGCCACTCCTCCACGCCCACGACCTCTCTGTGTGTGAGTCTGGCGCGGAGCAACGGTAGGTACAACGGGCAACGCCTTCTGGGGTAGTGAAGGTGGTAAAGTAACATGCGGTGCTGCCGCCTCCCTCCGGTGTGTCTCTGGACAATCTCGAACGAAGTGAAGTAGGCTGCCACATCTGAAGCAACCCCGCGGCGACTGCTGACCTTCCTGGGGATACGAACTAAACATCCGGCCTCGTCCCGAATCTCTGCTACTCCTCGTACCAGAACGATACCTGTCGCGGCGTCTGAATGACTGTCTCCGTGAGGATATTCCAGTACGAACTCTCTTCGGCTCTGGAACTGCCGAAGTCTCAGCAAGGTGCTCCTCGACTACTAGGGTTGCGTCTACAGCTGCTGCATAGGTCTCGTAGTGCTGCGCGCTGATCGCAAGGAACAATGGTGTAAGCAAGCCCCGAACAAATCTCCTGACTCGCAACTCCTCGGTAGCCACTAAATATGGGGCATAGACTGCCAACTTTGTAAACAGCACGTCATACTCCGCCACTGTCATCCCTGGCGTCTGGCGCAAGGACTCAAATCTGCGTGCTCGGGCATCCCTAACACTCTGGGGAAGGAAACGGGCTAGAAATACTGTCACAAACTCTGTCCAGGTCATAGGAGGAAGACCTGCTGCTCTGCCCTTCTCAACTGAATCACACCACTTCTGCGCAAGACCTTCTAGGCGAAAGCTCGCGAACTCGACCCATCTCGCATCTGCGCATCTGAGGGAACGGCATATCCGGGCCATCCTGTCTATGAACGACTGGGGGTCCTCGGCTGTATCGGTGCCTGTGAATACTGGAGGCTTCAGCCTCATGAACTCTGATAGCGATACTGTAATCACCTCCGTGGCTGCAGGGGCAACTGGCTGCGCGGTAGGTACCATCGCGGTCTCTGGAACGGGTGGAGCTACCTCTGGCCGCTGCGCTCGAAGCGTCTCAACTAGCGATCCTATCATCTGGCGCATCTCCTGCATGCTAGATCCCACCGTCTGGCGCATCTCCTGCATACCAGCCCCTAGCGTGGCGATCTGCTCTGTCACAAGAGGAACAGTCTGCTCGGGTACAACGGGTGCACTTCCCGGATCAGTCCTTGTCTCAGACGAGTCAACACGAATCTCGTCCCTCGCGGCCGCTCTCTGTGCCCTCGTAGTCTTAGGCGGCATAATGGCTGAAAGAAAATTTGGATTCGATAAAAACACGGAAATCGAATCGCAAGAATATAAGGAGGGATCAAATCAATAAGTCCTAAGGTCGCGTAGGCGGAGTACCGTGTCGTGAGTATGCTGCGGAACATACGCACGCTACGCTACCCTGCTGCAGCTACCTACTCCATCATACCAGGGTCATCCTACACTCCGAAGGTAAAACCTACGCTCTGATACCAACTTTGTCACGACCCGAGAGTTTCGACTCGTGACCGGCACTTAACCACGCAACGTCTACAGGCGTAACGCAGCTAAGTAAGCCGAACCCAGAAATCAAAACCAATAAATAAAGAGTGATTAAAATTTTTTGTAAAAACAGTCATGCATGTCCGAGAAACATTTTATTAATTTAGTAGAAATCCTTTTTAAGTTCAAGAGTTATAACTTTTATAATTTTGGCAACATTTCCATTTTAAACATTTGCCCCACAAGTCGGGTAAAAGCAAGGTGTAGCAGAAATGACAAGTAAAATGAATGAAGCATCACAATATGATATACGACGCCGTAGCGAAGAATACACAGTAAAGCAAGGACAATATCACAAAAGGTAAGACTGCATAAAATAAAGCCGGCTCACATGCGAGATCGACACCAGAGTACAAAATCATACACATCGTCCTCACAACTGTCTCTAAGTCAATACAGAAAGGTAGATGGAGAGTACTAGATACATCAATATACAACTGAAAGATAACAGATACCGTACAAAAACCCACCTAACAGCAAAAGGCTAACTCGCCTCAGCAATGGTATCTGTGCCAAAAGATGCGGTAAACAGCCAGCCGTGACTACTCCCAAGGGCAACCTGCAAATACTGTGGCACAACGGGGGTGAGTTGCCAACTCGTGAATAGAGATAACATATAAAGGTGATCGCGAGCATGCACATATAGCGTGGCTCTACTAATGCCAGCAGATGATATCAATGCATACCAAACAGTGGATGCAAATAGTAATGCAAGTGCTCTATCAGGTAAATGCTACAGGATGAGATATATAGTAATCAATACCGAGCATGGGATAAATAATATCTACATGGAATATGTCAACATGGAAAACACTAGACGGTGCCTCAGGCTGCACCCAAATCCCAAATACACTCAGGCGCCGGCACACCCATCGGCCCTCAAATCCTGTACATCTCTGAGAAATCACGAGTGCCCAACATCGGCACCCAAAATATCATAAAATACTCGTGTCCAGCATCGACACGCAAATCCTCGTATATCGGGCTCCGTCAGTCCGGATCGGCCCACGGGGTCCGTCTGCGGTGTCGGCCCTCGGCCCCGGCAGTACGGATCATCCCGCATCCATCTCTCGACTCTGGTCAGTATCCTCCGGACAACTGCCAGGTCCAACCAATCACCGGTAGGTACTCGCCCGCCTCCAGGCTCAATCGGCAAAACCCATCGATCATCTCGCCGAGGGGAACCATACCGGGCCCACCACGAACCCGCAAACGGAACATCCACTCCTCGAATCGGGTTTCAAGCACACGTCTCAGCACCGAGAAAACGCGTGGTGGACACACCAAAATATCATATCACGAGGTACCGGGTTTTTCAAAATAGTACATCTTTTCTTAAATACTTCCACGGTCCTCAAAACAGAAATCACATGAAAATCCAACACCAATAGTAAATCCAATGCGAGGTACAATTACATCAATCCATGGTATGGGTATAAGGGGAAAACCGCTTTTTAAAATAGTTTCCGTTTTTAAAGATGTCATGCGGCTCCCAATGTCCAGGAAATCATCACCAATCATATGTAAGATAAATTATAACAATATAATCATGGCAGCTCTACAGTGAGTGTGGCATGGCAATTACTAACGGTGTGTGTGTAGCATGCAAATTGTGCTCGTGCAACATAAACCGTTAGTAATAGTGCGGTGTTCTATCAGTTCTAAGCATATATATATATACAAACACATAGCAGGGAAATGCAATATGCAATGATAGTCCATGGGGTAAATGCAAAATATAAACTAAGGTCCTATCAGCCCTGACGCATAACGCCATGCGGGCAATATCCCCGTAGATGTGAAATCTACTCACCGAAATCCCGCGCTAAGTGTATCCAACAACTTGCTTGCCCTTCTTCGCAGCGTCCGTCTTACTGGCCAGCGAACCTAGAATCACATGACATATATCACACATAAGCTCAATTTCACAAAAACGCGACATTACGGTCAAACTAGAAACCCGTGTCGCAAACCAATCGCGCGTGTGCGCGATACGCTAAAACGTGTGATCACGCGCCTGAAACTACCCCGACGCGTCGCGATACGCAAAAACCCCAAACCTACTCACGTATCACGCGTGTCGCGAAGGTTTAGAAAAACGACAAAATAGGTATTTGGTCCCAGATTTCTACACAGAGCTAAACTTACAAAACTATATATATAACAACACCCTGCACACTAGCAGACACCTACAGGACCAAACACCACCCAAAACCCTACCCATCTGGCCGCAATTTGCGGCCAGAAAGAGAAAATCGGCGGCCTACTGTAGCAATTAGGGGGTCGGGTTCAAGCTATGGCATCAGCACATCTCCACTACACTGCAGTCTTCCCAATTTCACTCAGATCTCATCGGGTCAAAAGCAGATCCAGAAAACCTCAAATTTGCTTAAAAACGACAATTTGCATCAAATAGGGAAACTGGTGGTATTTTTGTGTAATAGGGGTTAAGCTAAGCTAATAGGGTCTCAACAAACCTCAATTATCCTACTGAAACCAATTTACACCTCATTAGCACAAGGTTCCCACTAAACACTCCATATCACACTAAAACGCACTAAAAACCATTAACCGATGCAAATCTACGCCAACCAAGCAAACTAGGGAAGCAAGTTAGGAAATATACCTCACACTTAACCCTAGGGAGCTGCAGGAAGATGAAGAAGTGAAGGGAAGAGGCTGTGGTTGCTGTTGCTGTGCTTGCTACTCACTGTTGCTGCTGCTACTGCTCTCTGCTGCTGCTGCTTCTGGCCCCTGCTGCTGCTGTTGCTTCAGTTGCTACTGAATGCTTGCTGCTGTGCTGCTGGGGCTCTGCTGAAAGGTAAGTGTGTGTGTTGTGTGAGTGTGTGGGTGTGTGAGAGACTTGAGAGAAAGGTAAAAGAAATGAGAGGAAAAACAACCATCACCCAATGTCAACCCTCCTCTCTCTCTCTTCATTAAATGCAAGCATGGCCTAAAGCCATGATGCACTCTTTCTCTCTCACACAAGTCAACATCCATAACAAATTCAAATTAAAGTAACTTTTAATTAACTAATAAAACCCACTTAAAAACCCATAAGACTTAATCCTATGATTAACCCACCATGGTTAATAATTATGGTAACAACTCATTTTAAAAAAAAAAACCCTAGTTTACATGCACATGTGTGTGCAAGCCTAGGAAAATTTTGGAAAAATATTTATTAAATTAGGAAAAATATTTAAAACACAATTTGGTCAGCTTTTTGTTAAAAACCACTATTTAAATATAATTAGTCACTAAACAAATCCTAAGGTGTTACATGATCTGAGATGGAATCCATGTACACCAACAAAGTATGGACTTTGGTTGCAATATCTGAAGGGTTAAATCCCCATCAGGAGCAAGTATATCTTGAGAAGATTACTTGGTGTACATGGAAAAGTTGAGACTTTCAAAGCTAGACTTGTTAAAGATTTGCATCATTGACCAGGTGTGGATTATGATGAAACCTTTTCTAAGGAGCTATGCTTAAGTCCATCCAGATCCTACTTGCCACGGCTACATACCATGACTACGATATCTGGTGGTTGGGTGTCATGACTGCTTTTCTTAATGTTGTGTTGGAAGAGAGCGTCTATAAGTACACAGCCAGAGGGCTTCGTAGAAAGTGGGAGCAGCGGAAACGTGTGCAAGATGTTTTATAGGATAAAGCAGACATCGCGGAGTTGGAACATCTGTTTTGATGAAGTAGTTAAGGAGTTTGACATCATCAAAATGGTAGATGAACCTTGTATAAACAAAAAGGTAGTAGGGAGTATGGTGGTGATCCTCGTAGAGTACGTGGATGACATACTCTTGATAGGGAAGGAGTTTCCTATACTACGCTCGGTCGATCTCCGCTTATCACAATGATTCTCCACATAGGATCAAAGTGATACCTACTAAATCCTGGATTTTGGATCTATGAGATAGATCTAAGTGGATATTAGGATACTCACTAGTTGCAGTGAGATGGTATCAGTTGATCCTGGGGAGAATCACTGGAAGGGTTCCAGGGTGATAAAGACGACTGAATGTCAGTCGCAGGCATTGTCTTTACCCTCAGTAAAGGGACGGTATGTTGGAAGAGTTCCAAGCTAGATACCGTGACATACTAGACGATAAAGGCAGGATACATCGCTACTTAAGATGCTACCAAAGAGGCTGTTTGGGTGTATATTGGTTCATGAGATGAACTATGTTCCTACCATTGTGAGACAATGGAGTTGTGGCATATGCCAAGGAACGCCGGTCCCATCAGTGATCCAGACTTATTCTAAGGCAGTATCACTTGATCATGGAGATGGTTGATCTCCAGGGTGATCGAGGTTAGGAGAGCAGACTCAGAGGACAACACGGTGGATCCACTCACGAAGGCCTATTCCCAGAGAGAGACTTTTATGGGATGGTTGAGTATGAGATACTACAACCACTGCTACAGATGGCCCTAGTGCAAGTGGGAGATTGTTAGTTATATGTATACCCTAGAGGCCATTACTGTACATTGGATGTATATTGTAGTGGATGCTGGGACATATATAGGGAGGACTTTCTTGCTCGACATGATAGTATGCTATCTGGTTGCACTTTACCTCAACGTGTATACTGATTGTCTCTCTATTACATGTTGGTAAAGCACTTAGGATGTGAACTTGACTACCTGGACTATGATGCGGATCATACTAGTGGGGACATGGTAGTCCATAAGTACATCCTTCAAAGTCCCTAGTCGTGGGTGTATCGAGACGGGGCATCGATATACCAGAGTAGACTAGCGTGTACCTTCTCGACCCATATAGATGGGCGATGGATGATCCCATATCAATTGGTGTTTGACATCGGAGATGATATACGGGTGCTCAGTAGAGACTGGGTACACTGGACGGACTCACCGAGAACTCCCAGATGGTATTATACCTTACGTCAGATGGCAGTTCTCTGGTAACACTGGTACAGAGTAGTCTGTTGACCCGAGATCGTCATAGTGTCTTGTGTGGTTCCCACTGTGCTTTGATTTCCATCTTACCACGTCCAAGAGGGCGTGCAAAACGGTGGTTTTTGGGTACAGTCCCGAGTCACATGGAGGCAATGAGCGATAGGAGGGGATTCGTCTCTCCCGGTATAGGGGGTTGATGTTGCGCTGTGTTCGATTGGCTGTAACAGGAAATCCCTGGCCAGGGTTGCTGAGATTTACTGGTAAGTGTTACCAGTAGTTTCTCGAATTGTTATAGACCTCATATCGACACGACTTATCGAGCTATTGGGGTCTGACGTTTACCACCCCTAGGCAAGATATGCGACATATCAGACGACGAGACCGGACTGTACGGTAGTGTTACTGGTTGGATTCACAGGAGTGTGAGCGGGCTTGCTCGTCGATCTTCTGATCGCTCAATACCCGGGTGGCTGTTACGTTTAGCAGACCGCTTGCGGCTTGTGGGTGTTTGATATGATCATCACCTGCTGCCGGCGTATTGACGAGTCTTTAGAGTCCTACACAGAGGTTTCCTGGCTCAAGCGAAACGAAATAGGAGCGCATATGAGATATGTGCGGGACCGAGAATAATGCGTGTATGTGATACCGTATTCCATTCTCGCGATGAATGTATCGAATGGTTGTATGCGATATAACCTAGTTATCGAATCAAGGATTGATTCGATAAGCCGATACATTGGATACTAGTCGGTTATATGCGATATGACCGGATGGTTAAATCAAGTGTTGATTTAATGATTTAATGTATAATTATATATTTGATATATTACTTTGCATTAACTAGTATTGGTTTACTTTAAATGGATTTCCTCACTTGGATTGTGCACATTGTATATGTGATATATTTTTGTGCACTTGTATGTATCATGTTTGATGATGCATGCTGACTTGTGTTTTGTGTAAAGTTTAAACCATGGTTATGTAATGGTTAGGGTTTTCATTTTCATATCTATTTATTTATTTATTTATTCATTTTGGAAAATGATAAGCATAATGCAAAATGGTGGCTTTCTTTGGATGGATGTTGAAGCTTCATGAAGCTTTGACCAGGTGACCATTTTGTCTCCATGCTTAACCCTAACCATTCCCACTAACCATGATTTATTCTCTACACTTGACCATGGTTACTATTATGATAAGTATTGATTTACTTTTTATTTTGAAAACAACTTATCATAACATTATCTTCTTCTTCTTCTTCTTCAAGATGAAGAACCTTGACTTCATCAATGGTGATTGGTGAAAACAAGTGAGAAATCCAATTCTAAAGTCTACCCACTTCCTATTTCTTCATCCTCTACCTCTTGCCAAGTAGTAGAGTGTGTTTTCTTCACAAGTTTCATGACTTTGTGAAGTGAGAGCTTGATCTTGTGATGCCTCGACGTAGATCATCTTCGGCACGAAGCCGACGACCTTGCCCGCCCATTTCTTCGATGAAGCCGACGCAAGAGCCCGGATTTCGATTTGGACAGCGAGGAGAGTTCATTACGGAGCTATGGAGGTGGACGACCGGATCTACAAAGGTTGTATTTCCGTTCTCCTAGTTAAAGTAGTTAACTAGTTTGTTTTGTCGCCTAGAAATCTAGCCAACGATCCGTATTAGGGTTTCTCGGCACCGTATTTTTTTTTGAATTGGCATGGTTGATGCCTTGTGAGACCTCTTGAGAGTGCCTAGGAACCCTACAGGAACCGCGGCGAAACCATGGGTTTGGCGGCGGTTCCGCGGCCAAAATTTGGACTTAGTCCCTGAAATTTCATATATTTATTCTTAGGTCCTTTCTTGGCAATTTTTTATGGGAATTTTTTTAATTCCACTCAAGTGTTGAGTTTTCTAGGGTTTTATTGGGGACTCGTTGATTCGATCGGATAATTTAACTTTGTTTAGTTTGTTCCGGATAATTTTAGAACTTGTTAAAAAGTTCGACTGGATATAAATACCCACTTTTTCCCCTGTCGGAAAATTTCCAAGTGTTGGATTTTTCCGTAGTTTAAGAACGTTCGAAGTAGTGCAAGTAACTCGATGGACCCTCTAGAAGACAACAAACCTTAACTCGATTATGTGACCGTCTTGAACTGCCCTTTGAACCTTAGGGTTTGGGGCAGTACGGCGTGCCACATGTGAGGCGTTGGCTTGACCCTTCTACGGCTGGACCGTTGGTACTGAGGCATGAAGTGAATGTTTTTAAACTTATTTCATGTGTTGATCTGTTTTGGGAAAACTTGGGTGTTTGATTGTTCGATCGGAAAGTTTAACATTTTCTATTTATCTGGAATGTGATTCAATATTTGGAATTCACAAGTAGTTATGAGATAACTAATATGAATGTTATAAACATAGCACTTTAGTCTCACTTGATCGGTTGCCACGGGATTTTGATGTGATGAAAAGTCCGTCGCAATCACGTAGCGTACGCGGATACTCGCCGGATAAACTTAATAGACAGCTACACCCCTTAGCCCCGACCAAGTGACTGTAGGAGAACCCCGTCGCCGAAAGCATCCGTTCGGGTGCTCGCGGTAGCGGTGTTCCGCCTTGGTGCACTTCGTCGACGGTATCGGGGGTGCGGCCGCCTACTAAAGTTTGCGACGAGCATTCGATCAGGATGTCGGGAATCTTGTTGAACTGCCCGACTTGATATTGAAAAGAGTTTTTGATAATGAGACTAAAATGCGGGGTTTATAATTGTTAGGCATGTGATGTCTAAGGAATTCTTTGATTAGGCATGCGATGTCTAAGGAGGTTGCGGATTCCAACTGTTGTAGTTTTACACTTTCTTTTCTATGACCGTAAGTGTAATATGTGATATCGCCGGTTTCGTTGCTATATGTCAACGACAATTGGGATGTGCATATTTACTTACGTTGATGACATGTGATGTTATGTGTTGCTGGATATGTTATATTGGATCGTCGCGTTATGAATAGCCGGGGGTTTTATGTGAGATGAGTGTTTTTCATTTTCATTCATGTAAGAACTTGTATGTAATATTCTTTTATTGGGGCACTTCCAGGTTGGGGAAGATGTCACCGTTTGTATATTATTTACTTTTCCGCACTAGGATAGACCCAAGGAGGAGGGCACAAGTAACCGGGTTCTGGAGTCCAGTGGGAGACCAACTCGAGGAGTCGAGTCCGGGTCTCCTAACTCTAGAATTGGTAGGGTTGCTTGCCGCTCTCGTAGGGGTCTAGAGGTGTGGGTTTGGCTATTCATCGCGACCGTGGAATCCGTGTTTTATACTGGCTCGTATTGAAAATACGGACGTCCTAGTATATCCAATATTTCATATGATGTGATCATGTGATGTTCTGTGATAGATACAGTATATAGTATATATGATATATTATATAGACGTTACTTATGTTTTACACCCGCGCTAGCCCTGCCCCGCTCTGCCGTTAGTTACCTAACCTAACGGTGCACGAGGGGACATCGAGGCGAATGCGGATGGCATAAGTGTACGTCGTATTTATCTGTGATGTTTAGGTGACTTAAATGATGGGACTTCATTAATATGATTAATGAAAGAAAAGAAACCTAAGATGTTGTGGAATCAAATTTTCAAAATAAAAACAGGTAGCTATAGTTCTTGCTTTGCATCGCGGTGTTCCTTATAGAACATCCTACACCTTATTCGATAAGGAAAGGGCCGAGATCCCTTCACCGGGAGTGACCCCTTTAGCAATAACTGGCAGATGCTACACACTCGGTTTGTCTTTTGATTGCTTCTATAGTTTCTGCTTTGCACAGTGATATATATGATATATCCCGCACCTCATTCGACGAGGAAAGGGCCGACGATCCCTTCACCGGGAGTGACCCCTTTAGCAAAACTAGAAAAGCCTCAAAAACACTCCATTTTAAAATCATTTGATTCTACAACGATATCAAGTTCATTACGCAATTGGTTTTCAGAAAAACCTGTCGTAGCCCTCCGTCATTTCAGATAAGTACTATTTAGTATTCGTGCTACGGTTGTTTGGCATGCGTCAAGGCGTAGTGTATGGTAGCTAACTAGTGCTTATCTGCTAGCATACGATGTGATTGGATTAGGGTATTCGCACGGCGTTGTTTGGCATGCGTCAAGGGTCGTGCGGGTGGGTTTAATTCAATCAAGAAATGTACGGGTTGAACTTGTCTAGCGGACTATGGGTTGTTTGGCATGCGTCAAGGTCATAGCACGCTAGGGGCAAAATATTATCGGGAATTTCAAGTGTTGAAATTTGCAATGAGATTGCATACCTTCTATGAGATAGTTGGATCCCGATACCCACTGCGAGTAATTGTTACTCCTGGGAGAGTTTTACACATTACAATTAGCCGATCAAGTAGGTGTCTAGAAAGGTGTCAACGGGGTTACGCCTCTGGGAAAACGAGGTTTACATTAATTAGGTTCGTGCAAAAGCACGGGGGACCTCCCTCAAAGTACCGACACTGGCCTGGCTGAAAGATTGGCGAACTTGTAGCGTGTAATTAATCCTGGCTAGTCTTTCCTTTTAGGGTTTGAAGGAAGATTTGATAAAAACAGTGGGAGCCATCCTGATTAGATAAAATATATAACCAATCTGATCTTACAAGAGCATACGCTGAGTGTTTTCTTCTCTCTCTCTCCAGGTAGCGACCATATCACTCCTTAATCAAGATAATAATACGGAATATTGACCGAGCCCGCTTGTTATACTGAGCTGGGGAACATTGGTCCCGCTCCAACTTATAATTGTTATAAGACAGAGCAGGAAATTAGGGGAATACCAGAATTCCTATGCCGCCCAAACGAAGAAAGTGCATATGATGCATCTTCTTCGGGTGTGTTCGTTACAAAGAACTGTTTCTCTCTATCCTCTATGTCCTGGGTATTTGATACCGGATCAGGATCCCAGATATGTAATCTGTTACATAGGGCTACAGATAGGTAGAGAACTGAGAACGGGTGATAAGTTTCATGAGGCAGAAAACGGGGCAAGTGTTGCAGCCAAGTCTGTTGGTCACTGTCACCCTGTATTACTAATACATTGATTCTGAATGGATGTTATTAGATACCGAACCTGATATACAAAATCATATCAGTCTCTTTATAAGTAAAGAAATGATAAAATTTTGTATTGTTGGATAATGTTTTGAACATTTCCTATATCAAAAGTTGATCGGTTCAGGCACGTTATCTAAAAGCATTGATGTTCTAAATCAAACTACGGTTCTTAGTATATAGAACACACACAAGAGGAAGAGTTCAGAAATGAACGAATCCTTCTTGAGGCATTGTAGACTAGGTCAGACCAATGTGACCCGACTAGCTAAAGTTACATTTAGATGCATATTTAAATCAGTTTGAATTTACATCTTATGAAACTTGCCAGTCATGTCACAAAGATAAAATGACCATAGCTATGTTTACTGGAAGCAGAGAAAAAGTTAGTGAACTCTTGGGATGATACATGTTGATGTATGTAGGTCCCCTGTCTACACATGCCAAGACCGGTTCTTTGTACTTCATTACATTCTCTAATGATCTCTTTAGATTCAGACATATGTTCCTGTTGAAACACAAGTCCGAACCTTTTGAGATATTCACATAATATAAGTTAGAAGTAGAGAACCAAATGCGGGTATAAGTATTATGTCCTTTGATGTGATCAGGGAGGAGAATAATTGAGCGCGGAAATCCTGGAATATTCTAAAGGAGAATGAGATTCTCTCTCAGCATTACTCCTCCGTATACACCATAGCACGATGGTATATCGGGGCGGAGAAATCACACCCTATATGATAAGGTGTGCTCTATGATGAGTACTACTGAGTTACCTATTTCCTTTTGGGAGTTATGCACTTATGAAGTTGCATACTTATTGAATAGGGTTCTAATCAAATCAGATGCCTACCATTTCATATATGATATGGAGAGGGAAGAGCTCATCTCTTAAGTCGGTTAAGATTTGGGGTTGTCCAGCCTATGTCTAAAAAGCAAAATCCGGATAAGCTCGAGGCAAGGTCTGTTATGTAGAACTGGAAATGTTCCAGCTATACAAACTGCAGCTGATGATTTGGTAGAACCGAAGGATTCAATAGTAACCAACGAACCTCAGCCTCTCCGCCGATCTAGTAGGGTTCCTCACCCACCTGAGAGTTGCTTCGGTTTCTCTATGACAGTGGGAGCGAGGATTGCATCATGAGATGATGACCCAACTAGTTTCGAGCTGGCCATCAGGAGTGGGACTCTATAAGAATGGCTGGATGCATAGTGATCTGAGATGGAATCCTTATACACCAACAAAGTATGGACTTTGGTTGCTTTATCTGAAGGGTTAAATCCCCATCAGGAGCAAGTATATCTTGAGAAGATTACTTGGTGTAGATGGAAAAGTTGAGACTTTCAAAACTAGACATGTTAAAGGTTTTCATCATCGACCAGGCGTGGATAATGATGAAACCTTTTTCAGTGGCAATGCTTAAGTCCATCCAGATCCTACTTGCCATGGCTACATACCATGACTACGATATCTGGCGGTTGGGTGTCTTGACTGCTTTTCTAAATGATGATTTGGAAGAAAGCGTCTATAAGTACACAGCCAGAGGGCTTCGTAGACAGTGGGAGCAGCGGAAACGTGTGCAAGATGTTTTATATGATAAAGCAGGCATCGCGAAGTTGGAACGTCTGTTTTGATGTAGTAGTCAAAGAGTTTGACTTCATCAAAATGGTAGATGAACCTTGTATATACAAAAAGGTAGTAGGGAGTATGGTGGTGATCCTCGTAGAGTACGTGGATGACATACTCTTGATAAGAAAGGAGTTTCCTATGCTACGCTCGGTAAATCTCCGGTTATCACAAGGATTCTCCATATAGGATCAAAGTGATACCTACCAAAATCCTGGGTTTTGGATCTATGAGATAGATCTAATTGGATGTTAAGATACTCACTAAATGTAGTGAGATGGTATCAATTGGTCCTGGGGAGAATCACTGGAAGGGTTCCAGGGTGATAAGGATGACTGAAAGTCAGTCACAGGCATTGTCTTTACCCTCAGAAAAAGGGACGGTATGTTGGAAGAGTTCCAAGCTAGATACCGTGGCATACTAGATGATAAAGGCTGGATACATCGCTACTTAAGATGCTACCAAAGAGACAGTCTGGATGTATATTTGTTCATGAGATGAACTTAGTTCCTCCCATTGTGTGACAATGGAGTTGTGGCTTATGCCAAGGAACGTCTGTCCCATCAGTGATCCAGACATATTCTAAGGCAGTGTCACCTAATCGTGGAGATGGTTGATCTCCGGGGGATCGAGGTTAGGAGTGCAGACTCAGAGGACAACACGGCGGATCCACTCACAAAGGCCTTTTCCCAGAGAGAGACTATTATGGGATGGTTGAGTATGAGATACTACAACCACTGCTACAGATGGCCCTAGTGCAAGTGGGAGATTGTTGGTTATATGTATGCCTTAGAAGCCATTACTGTACATAGGATGTATATTGTAGTGGATGCTTGGACATATATAGGGAGGACTTTCTTGCTCGACATGATAGTATGCTATCTGGTTACTCTTTACCTTAACGTGTATACTGATTGTCTCTCTGTTACATGTTGGTAAAGCCCTTAGGATGTGTACTTGACTACCTGGACTATGATGCGGATCATACTAGTGGGGACATGGTAGTCCATAAGTACATCCTTCAAGGTCCCTAGTCGTGGGTGTATCAAGACAGGGCATCGATATACCAGAGTAGACTAGCGTATACCTTCTCGACCCATACAAATGGGAGATGGATGATCCCATATCCATTGGTGTTTGACATCAGAGATGATATACGGGTGCTCAGTAGAGACTGGGTACACTGGACGGACTCGCCGAGAACTCCCGGAAGGTATTATACCTTACGTCAGATGGCAGTTCTCTGGTGACACTGGTACAGGTTAGTCTGTAGACCCGAGATCGTCATAGAGTCTTGTGTGATTCCCACTGTGCTTTGATTTCCACCTTACCACATCTAAGAGGGCGTGAAAAACGGTGGCTTTTGGGTACAGTCCCGAATCACATGGAGGCAATGAGCGATAGGAGGGGATTCATCTCTCCCGGTATAGGGAGTTGATGTTGCGCTGTGTTCGATTGGCTATAACCGGAAATCCCTGGCCAGGGTTGATGAGATTTACTGGTAAGTGTTACCAGTAGTTTCTCGAACTGTTATAGACCTCATATCGACACGACTTATCGAGCTACTGGGGTCTGACGTTTACCACCCCTAGGCAAGATATGCGACATATCAGACGAACAGACCGGACTGTACGGTAAGTGTTACTGGTTGAATTCACAGGAGTGTGATCGGGCTTGCTCGTCGATCTTCTGATCGCTCAATACCCGAGTGGCCGTTACGTTTAGCAGACCGCTTGCGGCTTGTGGGAGTTTGATATGATCATCACCTACTGCCGGCGTATTGACGAGTGTTTAGAGTCCTACACAGAGGTTTCCTGGCTCAAGCGAAATGAAATAGGAGTGCATATGAGATATGTGCGGGACCGAGAATAAAGCGTGTATGTGATACCATATTCTATTCTCGCGATGAATGTATCGATTGGTTGTATACGATATAACCTAGTTATCGAATCGAGGATTGATTCGATAAGTCGATACATTGGATATTAGTCGGTCATATGCGATATGACCGGGTCGTTAAATCAAGTGTTGATTTAATGATTTAATGTATAATTATATATTAGATATATTACTTTACATTAACTGGTATTGGTTCACTTAAGATTGATTATCTCACTTGATTGTGCACATTGTATATGTGATATATTATTGTGCACAAGATTGTATCATGTTTGATGATACATGCAAACTTGGGTTAGTGTGTGATTTAAACCATGGTTAGTTAATGGTTAGGGTTTCATTTGCTTTATTTATTTATTCATTTATTTATTTATTTATTTTGGATAAAATAAAATGGTGGCATTCTTTGTTTTTATCTTGAAGCTTCATGAAGCTTTGAAATGCTTTGACCATTTTGTTTCTTTCCATAACCCTAACCATTTCCCTTAACCCTAGTTTATTCTCTACATGAGTTAGCCTCACCCATGGTTGCATGATGATAACCATCACTTCATTTTTCTTTTTGAATTAATTCATTAGGCTTTTCTTCTTCTTCTTCCTCTTGAGAAAGAAAAGAAAAGCTTGCTTCAAAAATGTTAAGTGATGATTCCAAGTGAGAAATCCAAATCCAAAGTGAACCCACTTCCTATTTCTTCATCCTCTACCACTTTCCATGTAGTATAGGGTGTTTTATTCACAAGTTTCATGACTTGGTGAAGTTGGAGCTTGATCTTGAGTTGCCTCGACGTAGATCATCTTCGGCATCGAAGTCGACGACCTAGCCCGATCATTTCTTCGATGAAACCACCGCGAGAGTCCGGGATCCGAAGGGTACAGCGGAGGGACATCATCACGGAGCTAAGGAAGTGGAGGACCGGATCTACAAAGGTTGTATTTCTATTCACTTTAGAGTAAAGTTGTTTACTTGCATAGTTATCGCCTAAAATCTAGTTAACGATCGCATTAGGGTTTCTCGGCACCTAGAAAAATTTGAAATTGGCATGGTTGATGCCTTGTGAGACTTCATTAGTATGCCTAGGAACCCTACAGTATGTCCCAAAACTAAACAGGGTCGTGCAATTCTTCGAGTGTATAGTAATGAACTTGGACAACATAAATCAATGGAATGCACTAGAATTGAAAAACGCTAATGCGAGAAAACCATGAACAAGTAGGGTACCTGAAATGACTTTCTCAGGAGCTTTAGCCTCTTCAGCCGTCAAGGTAAAGGCTCGAGCTTGAATGGGTCCCTGAGTTATCAGCTTCTGCTCCAGAAACTGTCTCTGCGATGGCTTCTGAGTCTCTTCCTTCAATCGTAGCTTCGACGAACAAGTATCAATGGTGTGATCCGCTGATCCGCAAATAAGACAAAGTCCAAGCCTCTTACGACAATCTCTTCGATAATGGCCCGGTCGTTGGCAGTAATCGCACAACACCCTTCCCTTGCGTTCGGGCAAAACTGGCTTCTTCATTGGTACAACGCCACGCCTGTCCATCGGAATACCTTTGCGTCCATGTGCTCGGTTCGGTGCAAATGTCGGCTTCCGTGCTGTAACTGCTGGCTGCAGTGTACTCTCGGTCTTCATAGATAGACTCTGCTGCTCTCGAGCTGCTGTAAGTACTTATGAGAAAGTGGTCAAACCCAGGGAGACAATCTGCCTCTGGATGTCCACATCCAAACTGCGCATGAACCTCCTTGCCCTATCAGCATTGCTGGCAACCAAGGGTCCGGCAAATCTACTGAGCCGCGTCCATTCAGATGCATGCACATCTACAGGTGCTCCATTCTGCTTCAAGCTGACGAATTTTTCCTCCATTTCCTCCCGTGCAGTCCGCGGGAAGAACTTCTCCAAGAAACTCTTCGAGAAATCCGCCCAACTGATCGGCTTAGGCAAGCGGGTCTCTTCCACAAGCCACCATTCACGGGCGTAGTCTACCAACTGGATGCGTACCACATCCACCCTCTTATCCTCCGGATCTGTGCCGCAACAAGTAAATTTTCTATATCAACCAGCCACCGCTCTGCTGGCAACGGCTCCTCCAGGCCAGTGAAGACAGACGGACCCAGTCTCCTGAAATCCGCCACGGTACCTACACGATCCACCGGTCTGGCCACAACATTGCTCATGGACTGCTGAACGGTCCACAAACCTTCCTGAAAAGATTCAGCTTGCTATTGAATCAGCTCGGTCTGTCGCTTTTGGTTTTCCAACATCCCACGTATTACTCCAAGCATAGCGGCTTCGTCAACACACCTTTGGTACGTCTTCAGATTCTTTCCTGGCATGTTCCTGAAATCAAAGCACCAAAAGGTTAGCATGATAACAGATTCAAAATGTAGATCAAGGCTAGAACTCCGAGTTACTTAAATAGAGTACCGCATTATAACTATGCCGCGGTATCATAGCTACAATTACATAGCTCCACCCAAGTCGCCTAAGTTCTAGAGATAAACAAGGAATCAGGTTTCGAGTCGACATGCAAAAGAGGTCTGCATATCGTAAAAGTATAATCAGAAGGAGGTTAAGATTCAAGAACGGTGAAACGGCAAGGTGGCAGGACATGTTTCCTAATCACGAGTATTCTGATTCATGTATTGGGTACAATACCCAACTACCAAAGAATCAACCCGATTAACCTATGGCTCTGATACCAAAAACCATGTCACGCCCCGCTTCCCAGAGTATGCTAAGGTAGGCACGTGACATAGCCAACCATGCTACCTGTGGATAGGAATTATCCTTCCACAGCCACATTACGGCTGTAGAGATATCAAGAACAATAATAAAACTATCTTGCACATGTCCATAAGCCAACATAAAATGAGTCAAGAATAAATAATGCGGAAGCAAGAGATCCAATACAAGAATAACTGGAATGTACGTCCTATAATGCTGGCTCACATCAGGAATAAAATGCAGGAAATAAAAGAACTAACTAATACAGAAACCTCACTGCTCAGCCCGCTGGCTGAAGTACTCCTACTCGGACTGCAGCAAAGGCACGGAATCTGGGCCATGCAAAACCCAAACGTCAGCGCGTCGTAACAAATCAAGCAATAATATTAACAGGGTAATAAAGCATACAGGTATGAGTGTGAGAAAGAACATAATGAAAATATATAACAGTGAATGTGTCAGTATAAGTAACATGCAGAGATGTCTAAACTGTGCTACGGGTTATCTATTCTAAAGTCTTCGAAACCAAGTAATGTAATCCTTATCATAACTCGTCGGTGATTATTCCGTAACACCCAGAAAGACGGCAAACAATAGGTATTCCGTAACGCCCGGAAAGACGGCAAACAATGGGTATTCCGTAACGCCCGGAAAAATGGCAAACAATGGGTATTCCGTAACGCCCGGAAAGACGGCAAATAATAGGTATTCCGTAACGCCCAGAAAAACGGCAAACAATATGATGGCCCTTTGAGTTACGTTCGATTACAATACTGATTTCCCCATACCCCCAAGTTATACATGTCCAAGTCGAGTATTAATAATCTAGCACTAATGCCAACACATAATCAGGCAAGTACAGGTTTGCCTGGATAGACAACAGGAACGGTCCGTGAGGACTACAGGACAAGTTTGTTGGCATTAGACGCAAGATCAGTTAACAGGTAAAGCCATGGTACGTCAGGTCAGGTCAAGTAGTGTAATTAGATGTCATGTCAAGAGTGTACGGTACTATGTCATGTCAAGTAAGAAGTGCAACAGGTCATGTCAGGGGCACTAAATGTTATGTGGGTGCTTATAAATCAAACTAACATAAATATGGTTATCAATGATCAAGCATGAGTAATATCAGAACAATAAACCAGATCAGGTGATATGATAAGCAATTAGGTACCGATTAAATTATATCGATGCACGGTTATCACTTTGCGTTTAAGGGATGGTTTCAACATTACTTAACTACAGCATGACTAAAATGGATGTTAAAATCATGTTATCAAGTATTAAGTGATTTTAGGGATGCAAATATATATAAATATGTTCAATGGATGAAATCATAGCTAAAACAGGTTAAAATGCATACGGGTGTCCGATGGAGTAAAACTTTATAGAGAATACCATAGGCTATGTCAATAGTTAAATGTGATTAAAACATGTAAATGTGGTTATTAGGTTTAGTAAAGTAAATGCAACGGGTAGTTTCCAGTTCTAGATCTAAATGTAAACGAAACATTGCACTCTTAACTTGGAATTCTTAACTTAGATTCTATCTATAGATTTAACATGTAATTAAATAAATAAATATAGGAATATCATGAATAGCATGTATCAAGTTTCACTTGCTTCGACGGATCGCGATACGGTGAACGGAACATCTCGCGTCGGCGGAAAAAGTCGCGACGCACGCACGGTACACGGAACAGATCCAAACAACGTACGAGGGGATCACACGGGTCAGGCACGCTCGCTGGGTCGTCGGGATCGTCGTCGGCACGACCGGATTCCGGCAATCACAAGACCAGTGAACATCAAAAGAAAAGAAACTTATAGAAAGAAGGAAGAAGGAAAAAATGGGAGGAATAAAAGAATGAGAAGGGAAAGAGTTGCTCACTGGATCTGCATAGGAGTGATGGCGTCGACGGTGACGATCGGAGGAACTCCGGCGAGGCTAGGTTTTAGTTTTAGAGGTGTTAGGGTTAGGCTAGGGTTTGGGGTGATGGTGCTCGGGTGTGCAGGGGTGAGAGGGAGGAGAAGTGTAGAGGAGAGGGAGAGGAGGAGAGGAGAATGGTGACGGCGAGGTCTAGGGATCACCGGCGGTGAGGTGAGGGTGGTGGTCACTCGGGCTCAGTTGGGTGTGCAGGTGAGGCCTCGGGAAAGGAGGGAGAAGGGGAAGAAGGTGTTGAGAAGGAGGAGAAGACTTGGTTGAAGGGGAGTTGTGATGAAGGGATGGAGTTTTAAGGTTAGGGTTCGAGGAAGGCAGCGGTTTCATGGGTTCTCGTGGTCGCGGGGGTTTAAAAGAGAAGAGAAGAAGTAGGAGGGAGGTGACCGCATCGCTTCGGGAGGTGACCAGAGTCGAGGAGCGAACAGTGTTCGCGAGAGGGGAGAGAGAGAGAGCGCGAGAGGAGAGAGAAAGGAGAGAGAGAGAAAGCTGCAGTAGAGGAGAGAGAGGGAGAAAGAGAAAGGCTGAGGGGGAAAAATGTGTGGGCCTGGCGCAAGAGAAGAAGGCGTTCGATTGGTTGGGGAAGTGGGGCCCAAGGGAAAATGTGCAAAGAGTTTGCAAAAGATTTACTCTGTTGGTTAAGGGGAAAAATATATATGGTGAACAGTCCAGATTCCTTAACTGAGATTTATTATCTATTTTGGTTGGTAAATAATCTTTAGCTGCAGATTAAATTTTTTTTAAAACGAATACAAAGAATTTTTTTAAATGGTTAAAAATTTGGCGGAATACGAAATATTTCAGAATAGCGCCCGGGTCGGGTCCAGAAATTTGGATTTGAAATATGAAAATTATTAGCAAGTTCCAAAAACTAAAATGAAGGATTTTGTAACGGAAAAGTATGCCCCCAAGAACGGACGTACGTACGTGCGCGTAGCCATCCAAACACGTCTGTTTCACTGAACGGGACGAGAACACGATGCAAGGACGCTACCACAGGGTTAGGGGTATCAGGCAGGCCATGAAATGCAATTTTAATTTATTTTACATGATTTAAATTGTTATATGCAACAGATGCGATACTAGATAAAATGCCAGTATATACTAAATTCTGAGATGCACTACTCCATGCAACAAGTTAAGGTAATCTTATAACTAAAAGTTAACCAGGTTCAAGCAAGCGGGTCGGGTCGAATGCGAGGTAAAATGTGAAATACCATTCGCACCCAAACACGCTAAATCAAGAAAAACCATGGATAGGTAAATATGGAAACTGGAATTGGTATAAATGAACTCGGGTATTACATGCCGTCCAGAAGAAGTTAAAGGATTCGAACGATTGTCAGAAACTCATTTTCCCAAGTTTAAGGTATTCGGAAGAACATGCAGGTATTTCTATGGACCCTCTAGAAGAATGAAACCCTAACTCGACATAAGGACCACGAGAACGCTCTTGAACCTTAGGGTTTACGGCAGTTCCGTGGTGCTATTAGTGAGGCTTGGGTTTGCCCTTCTACGGCTGGTCCGCAGATGCTGGGGTATATACTGGATACTTTTAAACTGTACTTGAGTGTGGAGCTCTCGGGGAATTATGGATTTTGATGAATCGATCGAAAAGCTTAATGTATTCCGGATATCAGGTGAAGAGATAGATTACGTGGGAGACTCTAGATATGAGTATTGCCGTTGGTAGCGCAGTCAGCACACCTACGAGGAGACGAGTTCGAAGCAGTCGACATCAGAGGAAAGAGGCGCACATTGACGATAGTGTTTACGATTGTGATTTGGTGATTTGAATTTCATATTTCTATTGTTGGATTTTGCTATTTTGAGGATTTTGTTCTACGATTGGTATTTCTTATGTGCACATTCATTATATTCTATGTGTGTTTCACATGTCGGTTGTATTGATGTTGTTTTGTACATACCCAGTGCACTCGATTTGATTTTGTAAATTTTGAGATATTGATTTGATTTCGTGCATATGGGTTGCATATGATTTTGACGTATGCTTCGACCTAGTTTTCATGCATTTTCGTACTGTGATTTTGATATTCGGTGTATGTTTTCGTGCACCATGTGCACCTGATTGAGATTCTTGCGCACATTCGGTGCACCTGATGCGATTTGTGCACACCAGATGCACTGAATCGGAGTTTTGTGCAGATTAGATGCACCTGATATTAGTGTCGTGCACGCCCGTTGCACTTGACAGATGTTTTTGGTGCACACCTGTTGCACTTAGTTTTGTTTTTGTGTGTATTCGTGGCATCTATATTTGGTTTCGATTTCAGTGCGCACCGGACGCACATGATATTTTCATGATGTGATTGGGATTGATTTCAGTTTGAGCAGTATGTTTTTATAATCATTATTATTTGATTTAGTAACCAGGCGGGACGTGTATGTTAAATAAAAGATATATATATATATATAGCTAATTTTTTTAAAATAAACGTCCGCTACTTATGCCGTGACACGCGTATCGCACGGCGATTTTAAAAAGGGTTTTTGCATGCTTCTTTATTCAGATGTTTGGACGATTTTACTACGATGCGCACTATATATAAGTTATAGTTTTGAGGTATGTCGTGTTGGTTTTCGTATTGGGCTTTGATATTTTATTTTCACCATAACTCCGATGATTGCGTTATGCTTGACGGAGTTGATTTTTAGTTATGTATTGATGATTTCGGAGCCCCGACGATTTGAGTGTTTTGGCTGAATGTTTTAGTATTTGGGGGGAGTTTTAATTTAAATTCGGGGACCGAATTTCTTAAAGGGAGGAATATTGTAACATTTTAAAAATAAATAAATAAATAATTAAATAAATAAAATTCTTTAATTGAATTTTATGATTTTCGGTAAAGTAAAACGTATTTTTCGTAAAACTAAACCGTAATTATTTTTCATTATAAATTTTAAAATACCTATTTTAATTATGTAATTACTAGTAAATGGTATTTATTTAGCCACTAATAAATTTTTAGTTTATTTAAATATTTTTCCTAAATTAATTATTTTAAATATTAACATAAGCTTTATTTATACACTAAATTAGTGTAAATTACAAATTTGAATGGGTTTAATTTGCAAAAATGAACCATTGCATATTAGAATCTAGTGTGTATCATGCAAAATTTATTTCCAAATTTTTCGATGTCTTTAGAATTTTCTTTATGTGTATGAGAAAAGAAATGAAGGAAATTAATTAAAGTGATGAAAAGACATAAAGAATGTGATATTTTGGGAGAGCTTTCTACACAATTCCTCATTCATTTCTTTCTCTCTTTTCCTCCCTAACATGGCCGGCCTCTTCACCATGGCAGCCCCCCCATTTTTTCCACTCGATTTTGTTACAAAAATCCATCAAAATTCATCAAAATTCAATAAAAAAAACCCACAAATTCCTAATTAATTCCTACCCTCTATTCTTTGCTCAGTTTTACATGGATTTTGGAGTTGGTAACCATTCTTTTTGGAGGCAAATTTTCATGGTTGGATCTCACATGTGGAGGTATAAATTTTATTCTTATGATTTATTGTTATTAAATGTTTCATTCTAGCATATTTAGATTTAATTAATTAATTCTATTTACAAGTTTCAAAATTCAAGTTAGGGTTATAAAATCAAGTTATGGTTTTTATTAATTAAGTAGGGTTATAATAACTAGTTTAACATTTTTAGAATTGGAAAATCTTGTATGGTTGATATATTGTAAATTGTTTATCCAAAATTGTTTAAATTAAACAATTTTGCAAACTAGATTTCTATATATTGTATATATTGGTGAGATAAAATTCCAATTAATGTTTGTAACACTAGATTGTAGTTTTAATGAGAATATTAAGTTGTTAGTGGAATGAAAAACTTAATTTGGTTACTAGTTTTTATTGATAATTGAGAAATTGTGAGAAAAAATGCTATTTTACTAACTAGATTTTAGAAATTCTTAAATAAATGAGATTTAAAATCTAATTTATGGTTTCATTATATTATTATCATCATGAATTGTATTTTAATACGTTAATTCATGCAAATCAAGTTTAGTTGTGATATTGTGAAATTTTGCTTGCAAAGTGTTAAAATTGATTAAATTGCAAACTAGAATTTCAATTTAACACAAATTAGTGTAATAAAAATATGGTAATGGTTTCTATAATCTAGTTATGTTATTTAATGAGCATTATGACCATTAGTTTCATTTAAACATCAAGTTTTGAAGTAAAACGGTAAATTGGCGTTTTCGGGTTTTACGAAATCGAACGATTTAATCGATTTTTAGGGTTTCGATGAATTAAATCATGTTTAAATTTTATAAGTAATGAGTTTTAAAACTACGAGTTGTTTATTGGTGTTTTATCTCGATCAATCGGCGTTTGTACGCCGATATCGAACGATATTTGGTTCTTTTGTATGAGCGGGCATAGGTTTTAACCTATGCGCGTTTCGTGCGTCGTTTTGGTTTTGTCCGTGATTCATTTTACGATATTATATGTGTTTGCATATAGGTACCCCTCACGTGGACTTCGGACGACGAAGAAGAGGAGGGCGACATCGTTTTCGGCAGACAAGGACCAGGTGAGTAGATGTATATCTACGGGGAAAGTCGGGTGGATGGCGTTTAGCACCCCCGCAAACGTAAAATAGGAATAGTACTTATTGTCATTAGGAAGCCAGACGTGACCTTAGATTCTTGGTGAGTCGGACCCTAGTAATGACCTTAGGCTGGACTAGACTGATTTAGAAGGACCTTTCCAGAGGATGAATATCTTGAAGCAGATTCGTAGGTTTCAGGTAGATACACACACACGCACACACAGAAACTCGACGTGGTGTATACGTGTATGTGTATATATATAGGACTAGGTGTAGGTATATATATACACAACATGTATATGTGATACAAGGATGTGATATGATACATGGGGATGAAATAATATAACTGGGCTTGATGCCGTGATACTTGGCTATACAGTCGTATTATAATTGTTAGTTGTATGTATGCCCTAGAGGCCAGTATTGTACAGATGTTGTATATTATATTGGATGCTTGGACATATATAGAGATGACTTTCTTGCTCGATATGATAGTATGCTATCTGGTTACTATTTATCTTAACATGTACACTAGTCTCTTTAAACTGTCTTGTGGTTACATGTTGGTAAAGCCCTTAGGATGTGTACTTGACTACCTGGACTATGATGCGGATCATACTAGTGGGGACATGGTAGTCCATAAGTACATCCTTCAAGGTCCCTAGTCGTGGGTGTATCGAGACGGGGCATCGATATACAGAGTAGACTAGCGTATACGCTTCTCGACCCATGAGATGGGCAATGGATGATCCCATATCCATTGGTGTTTGACATCAGAGATGGTGTACGGGTGCTCAGTAGAGACTGGGTACACTGGACGGACTCGCCGAGAACTCCCAGATGGTATTATACCTCACGTCAGATGGCAGTTCTCAGGTGACACTTGTGCAGGTTAGTCTGTAGATCCGAGATCGTCATAGAGTCTTGTGTGACTCCCACTGTGCTTTGATCTCCACCTTACCACGTCCATGAGGGCATGCAAAACGGTGGTCTTTGGGTACAGTCCCGAGTCACATGGAGGCAATGAGCGATAGGAGGGGTTTCGTCTCTCCCGGTATTGGGGGTTGATGTTGCGCTGTGCTCGATTGGCCGTAACAGGGAAGTCCCTGGCCAGGGCTGATCAGAGATTTGCTGGTAAGTGTTACCAGTAGTTTCTCGACCCGTTATGAGCCTCACATCGGCACGACTTATCGAGTATTGGGGTCTGACGTTTACCACCCCTAGACTTGATATGCGACGTATCAGACGAACAGACCGGACTGTACGGTAAGTGTTACTGGTTGGATTCACAGGAGTGTGAGCGGGCTAGCTCGTCGATCTTATGATCGCTCAATACCCGGATGGCCGTTACGTTTAGCAGACCGCTTGCGGCTTGTGGGTGCTTGATATGATCATCATCTGCTACCGGCGTATTGACGAGTCTTTAGAGTCCTACACAGAGGTTTCCTGGTTCAAGCGAAACGAAATAGGAGCGCATATGAGATATGTGCGGGACCGAGAATAATGCGTGTATGTGATACCGTATTTCATTCTCGCGATAAATGTTTCGATTGGTCATATTTGATATGACCTAGTTATCGAATCATTGATTCGATAAATCGATACATTGAAAACTAGTCGGTTATGTGCGACATGACCGGATCGTTAAATCAAGTGTTGATTTAATGATTTAATGTATAATTATATATTTGATATATTACTTTGCATTAACTAGTATTGGTTCACTTTAAATGGATTTTCTCACTTGATGTGCAAATTGTATATGTGATATACTTTTGTGCACATGTTAGTATCATGTTTGATGATGCTTGCTCATTAGGTTAAGTGTATAGAATTAACCTAGGTTAAGAAAGTGATTAGGGTTTTCATTTAACCATTCTTTTATTTATTCTTTTTTGGAAAAAGAATGGCATAAGAATACAAAATGGTTGCTTTCATTCTTGAACATTGTTGAAGCTTCATGAAGTTTTGACTTTGTGACCATTTTGTCTTCACACTAAACCCTAACCATTATTCTAACCTTAGTCAATTCTCTACACTTAACTATGGTTCACATTATGATAAGTTTGGTTTTTCTTTTCATTTTAAAAAACAACTTATGATATTCTTTTCTTTCTTCTTCATCATCTTCTTCTTGAAAGCTTGATGCCATCAATGGCAACTTGACTTCCAAAGTGAGAAATCCAAATCTAAAGTCTACCCACCTCCTATTTCTTCACCCTCTACCTCTTGCCAAGTTGTTTTGGGTGTTTTCTTCACAAGTTTCACAACTTGGTGAAGTCGGAGCTTGAACTTGTGATGCCTCGACGTAGATCGTCTTTGACACGAAGCCGACGACCTATTCCGCTCGCTTTCCCGATGAAGCCGATGAACGAGTCTAGGGTTGGAAAAGGACAGCGAGAGGACCACTACGTGGAGCCAAGGAAGTGGATATCCGGATCTACAAAGGTTGTAGCATCTAACTTTTAGTGAAGTAGTTAACTAGTTTTGTTTTTCACCTAGGCATCTAGCCGACGATCCGTAGTCTAGGGTTTCTCGGCACCATTTTTTTTGAATTGGCATGTTCGATGCCTTGTGAGACCTCACTAGAGTGCCTAGGAACCTTTCACTGGTATCAGAGCCTAGCTAGAGCCTTAGGCGAAGTCTAGACGGAATTTGAACTCCGATCGAACCGAAACTCAACCCCAAAAATTGCTCTCTGTACTTTTTCTAAAATCGTGGATTTTCCAAATTAAAAATGTTTAAAAAATTCAGCAGGGAAATATAAGAATTACGATGCAAAATTGGGGTCATGAACAGTGTAAACTGCGGCGGAACCGCGGCATATGCCTACCTCAGGCGGCGGTTCCGCGGCAGATTGATGATGTCATCCCTCTTTCTTTGCACAGTAATTCATCATTTCAGCAGCTGAGTTTTATGGGTATTTTTAATAATTTTTCAAGAGTTGAATTTTCTGGGGTGTTTTAGAGCTTCGGTGTTTCGACCGGATTATCAAATTTCGTCTTTGTGTACTTCCGGATAATTTATAGAATATGTTAAAAAGTTCGACCGGATATAAATACCCAACTTTTCCCCTGTTGGGAAAATTTCCAAGTGTTGGATCTTTCCATAGTTTAACGACGTTCTAAGTAGTGCAAGTAACGCGATGGACCCTCTAGAAGACAACAAACCTTAACTCGATTATGTGACCGTCTTGAACTGCCCTTTGAACCTTCGGATTTGGGGCAGTACGGCATGCCACATGTGAGGCGTTGGCTTGACCCTTCTACGGCTGGACCGTTGGTACTGAGGCACGAACTGAATGTTGTTAGACTTATTTCATGTGTTGAGCTGTATCGGGAAAACTTGGGTATTCGACTGTTCGATCGGAAAGTTTAACATTATCTGTTTATCTGGAATGTGATACAATAATTGGAATTCACAAACAGTTATGAGATAACTGAATGAATGTTATAAATCTAGCAGTTTAGTCCCACATGATATTGAAAAGAGTTTTCGATAATGAGACTAAAATGCAGGATTTATATCTGTTAGGCATGTGATGTCTAAAGAAGTTGCGGATTCCAATTGTTGTAGTTTTACACTTTCTTTTCTGTGACCGTAAGTGTAGTATGTTCATATCGCCGGTTTCGTTGCTATACGTCAACGACGATTGGGGTATGCATACTTACTTACGTTGATGACATGTGATGTTATGTGTTGCTGGATATGTTATATTGGATCGTCGTGTTTGAATAGCCGGGGGTTTTTATGTGAGATGAGTGTTTTTCATTTTCATTCATGTAAAAACTTGTATGTAATATTCTTTTATTTGGGGCACTTCCAGGTAGCGGAAGTTGTCACCCTTTGTATATTATTTACTTTGCATTAGGATAGACCCAAGGAGGGGAGCATAAGTAACCGGGTTCTGGGGTTCAGTGGGAGACCAACTCGAGGAGTCGAGTCCGGGTCTCCTAACCCTAGAATTGGCAGGGTTGCTTGCCGCTCTCGTAGGGGTCTAGGGGTGTGGGATTGGCTATTCATCACGACCGTAGAATCCATGTTTTATACTGGCTCGTATTGAAAACACGGACGTCCTAATATATCCAATATTTCATATGTTGATTCTGCTGCGATATCTGTGATGTGATTCTGTGATGGATATAGTATATAGTATATATGATATATTATATAGACGTTACTTATGTTTTACACCCGCGCTAGCCCTGCCCTGCTCTGTCGTTAGTTACCTAACCTAACGGTGCATGAGGGGACATCGAGGCGAATGCGGATGGCATAAGTGTACGTCATATCTATCTGTGATGTTTAGGTATTTAAATGATGGGACTTCATTAATGTGATTAATGAAAGATAAGAAACCTAAGATGTTGTGGAATCAAATTTTAAATAAAACGGGTAGCTACAGTTCTTGCTTTGCACAGCGGTATATGTGATATATCCTGCACCTTATTCGATGAGGAAAGGACCGAGATCCCTTCACCGGGAGTGACTCCTTTAGCAATAACTGGCAGATGCTACACACTCGGTTTGGTTTTTGATTGCTTTTAAGAGTTTTTGCTTTGCACAGCGATATATATGATATATCCCACACCTTATTCGACGAGGAAAGGACCGAGATCCCTTCACCGGGAGTGACTCCTTTAGAAAAACTAGAAAAGCCTCAAAATCACTCCATTTCAAAACTTCATTTGATTCTACAACGATATCAAGTTCATTACGCAATAGGTTTTCGGAAAAACCTGTCGTAGCCCTCCGTCATTTCAGATTAGAACTGTTTAGTATTCGTGCTGCGTTTGTTGGCCTTTGTCAAGGCGTAGTGTGCGGTAGCTGAATAGTGCTTATCTGCTTATGCATGAGATGCAGATTGTTTCAGGGTAGTCGTACGACCTTGTTGGCCTTTGTCAAGGGTCGTGCGGGTGGGTTTGATTCAATCAAGAAATGACGGGTTGAACTTGACTAGCATCCTGTGATTTGTTGGCCTTTATCAAGGTCATAGGACACTAAGGGCAAAACATTATCGGGAATTTCAAGTGTTGAAATTTGCAATGAGATTGCATACCTTCTATGAGATAGTTGGATCCCGATACCCACTGCGAGTAAGAGTTACTCCTGGGAGAGTTTTACACATTGCAATTAGCTGATCAAGTAGGTGTCTAGAAAGGTGTCAACGAGGTTACGCCTCTGGGAAAACGAGGTTTACATTAATTAGGTTCGTGCGAAAGCACGGGGGACCTCCCTCAAAGTACCGACACTGGCCTGGCTGAAAGATTAGCGAACTTGTAGTGTGTAATTAATCCCGGCTAGTCTTTCCTTTTAGGGTTTGAAGGAAGATTTGATAAAAAGCAGTGGGAGCCATCCTGATTAGATAAGATAATAACCAATCTGATCTTGCACGAGCATACGCTAAAGTGTTTTCTTCTCTCTCTCTCCAGGTAGCGACCATTTCATGCCCAAATGAAGATAATAATATGGATGTATTGACCAAACCCGCATGTTATATTGTGCTGGGGAACGTTGGTTCCGTTCTTTCTTAGAAGAGTTATAGGAATGAACAGGATATAGGGGAATACCAGGATTCCCATGCCACCCGAATGAAGAAAGTACATGTTGATGCATTTTCTTCGGGTGTGTTCGTTACTGAGAACTGTTTCTCCATTTGCTCTACGTCCTGGGTATTAGATACCGGGTCAGGATCCCATATATGTAATCAGTTACATAGGCTTAGGAAAGGTAGAGAACTTGGAGAAGGTGATAAAGACATTAGAGTTGGAAATGGTGCAATTGTTGCAGCTAAAACTGTCGGGGAATATCACCTTGTATTACCAACTGGTAATACATTGGTTCTGAACGAATGCTATTACATGCCGAACCTGATATGCAACATTATATCGGTTTCTTTATTAAGTAAAGAGGGATATAATTTTGTATTACAGGACAATGTTATGAACATTTTCCGTAACCAAAAGTTGGTTGGATCAGGCACGTTGTGTAATAGCATTTATGTTCTAAATCAATCAACAGTTCTGAGCATAACAAACACACACAAGAGGAAGAGTTCAGAACTGAACGAATCCTTCTTGTGGCATTGTAGACTGGGTCACATCAATGTGACACGACTAGCTAAGTTGCATAAAGATGGATATTTAAATCCGTTTGAATTTTCATCTTATGACACTTGCCAGTCATGTCTCAAAGGCAAGATGACCAAAACTCCATTTACGGGACACGGAGAAAGAGTTACCGAACTCTTGAGACTGATACATAGTGATGTATGCGGTCCCATGTCTACACATGCCAGGGATGGTTCTTCATACTTCATTACATTCACTGACGATCTCTCTAGATTCGGATATGTGTTCCTGATGAAACACAAATCAGAAGCTTTTGAGAAATTCAGAGAATATAAACAAGAAGTTGAGAACCAAACCGGAAAAAGTATTAAAATCCTACGATCTGATCGAGGAGGAGAATACTTAAGCAATGAATTCCTGGACTTCCTAAAAGAGAATGGGATTCTCTCTCAGCTGACTCCTCCATATACACCACAGCACAACGGTGTATCAGAACGGAGGAACCGCACCCTATTAGATATAGTGCGCTCTATGATGAGCACAGCTGAGTTACCTATTTCCTTCTGGAGTTATGCGCTGGAGACAGCAGCATACCTATTGAATCAAGTTCCATCTAAATCTGTACCTACCACACCATATGAGATATGGAGTGGGAAGAGACCATGTCTTAAACGAGTTAAGATATGGGGTTGCCCGGCCTATGTCAAAAGGCAAAATCCGGACAAACTCGAGGCACGGTCAGTTTTATGCAAGTTTGTGGGATATCCCAAACATTCACATGGATATCTTTTCTACCATACAGAGGAACAAAAAGTGATTGTTTCTCGACATGCCACCTTTTTGGAAAAGGAATTTCTTGCAAAGGAAATTATTGGCGATAAGGTAGAACTGGAAGAAATTACGGCTACACAAACTCAAACTGAAGATTTAGTGGAACCAGAGGATTCAGTAGCTCCCGACGAACCTCAGCCTCTCCGCCGATCTAGTAGGGTTCCTCGCCAACCTGAGAGATACTACGGTTTTCTCATGGATGGTGGGAGCGAGGATTGCATCATGGAGGATGATGACCCAACTAGCTTCGAGCAGGCCATCACGAGTGGGGACTCAGTGAAATGGCTGGATGATATACGATCTGAGATGGATTCCATCTACACCAACAAAGTATGGACTTTGGAAGTTGCTCCTGAAGGGGTAAAACCCATTGGGAGCAAGTGGATCTTTAAGAAGAAACTTGGTGTAGATGGGAAAGTGGAGACTTTCAAAGCTAGACTTGTAGCAAAGGGTTTTCGTTAAAGACCAGGTATGGACTATGACGAGACCTTTTCTCCAGTGGCTATGCTTAAATCCATCCGGATCATGCTTGCCATCGCTGCTTATCATGATTACGAAATCTGGCAAATGGATGTTAAGACCGCCTTTCTAAACGGTGATTTAGAAGAGTGCGTGTACATGACTCAGCCAGAGGGCTTCGTAGACAGTGGGAGCAGCGGGAAGGTGTGCAAGCTGCTTAAATCCATTTATGGATTAAAGCAAGCATCGCGGAGTTGGAATATCTGCTTTGACGTCGTTATCAAAGAGTTTGATTTCGTCAAAAACCCAGATGAACCTTGTATCTACAAGAAGGTGGCAGAGAGTAAGGTTGTCTTCCTAGTATTGTACGTGGACGACATACTCTTGATAGGAAATGATATTCCTATGCTGCAATCGGTCAAGCTCTTCTTATCACAAAGATTCTCAATGAAAGATCTTGGTGATGCCTCCTGCATATTGGGAATCAGGATCTATAGAGATAGATCCAAACGGATTTTGGGATTGTCCCAATCCAGGTACATTGACACCATACTAAAGAGGTTTAGTATGGAAGAGTCCAAGCGTGGGAACTTGCCCACGATCTCTGGAGTCACTCTCTCCAAAGAGATGTCTCCCAAGACAGATTTGGAGAGAGCTCGCATGCAAGGGATACCCTATGCTTCGGCAGTAGGCTCTATCATGTATGCGATGCTATGTACCAGACCCGATGTAGCATACTCACTAAGTATAGTGAGCAGGTATCAAGCTGATCCTGGAAAGAGTCACTGGACAGCTGTGAAGAGCATTCTCAAGTACTTGCGAAGGACTAGAGATATGTTCTTGGTGTATGGTAACGGGGAGCTCCAAGTGGAGTCCTTTACCGATTCGAGCTTCCAGAGTGATAAGGACGACTCTAAGTCGCAGTCGGGCTTTGTCTTTACCCTTTACGGAGGGGCGGTTAGCTGGAAGAGTTCCAAGCAGGAAACCGTGGCAGACTCGACGATGGAGGCTGAATACATCGCTGCCAACGATGCTGCCAAAGAGGCTGTCTGGATCAAGAAGTTCATTACTGAACTTGGTGTGGTTCCATCCATTGAGCATCCAATACCTTTGTATTGCGATAACAATGGAGCGGTGGCTTTGGCCAAGGAACCCAGGTCCCATCAGCGATCCAGGCATATTCTGAGGCGGTATCACCTGATCCGGGAGATAGTTGATCGCCGGGAGATCGAGGTCAGGAGAGTTGACACGAAGAACAACACGGCGGATCCACTCACGAAGGCCATTCCCCAGACACAGTTTGAGAGACTCTTCGGGATGCTCGGTATGCGATACTACAGCAGCTGGCCCTAGTGCAAGTGGGAGATTGTTAGTTGTATGTATGCCCTAGAGGCCAGTATTGTACAGATGTTGTATATTATATTGGATGCTTGGACATATATAGAGATGAATTTCTTGCTCGATATGATACTATGCTATCTGGTTACTCTTTATCTTAACATGTACACTAGTCTCTTTAAACTGTCTTGTGGTTACATGTTGGTAAAGCCCTTAGGATGTGTACTTGACTACCTGGACTATGATGCGGATCATACTAGTGGGTACATGGTAGTCCATAAGTACATCCTTCAAGGTCCCTAGTCGTGGGTGTATCGAGACGGGGCATCGATATACCAGAGTAGACTAGCGTATACGCTTCTCGACCCATGAGATGGGCAATGGATGATCCCATATCCATTGGTGTATAACATCAGAGATGGTGTACGGGTGCTCAGTAGAGACTGGGTACACTGGACGGACTCGCCGAGAACTCCCAGATGGTATTATACCTCACGTCATATGGCAATTCTCAGGTGACACTTGTGCAGGTTAGTCTGTAGACCTGAGATCGTCATAGAGTCTTGTGTGACTCCCACTGTGCTTTGATCTCCACCTTACCACGTCCATGAGGGCGTGCAAAACGGTGGTCTTTGGGTACAGTCCCGAGTCACATGGAGGCAATGAGCGATAGGAGGGGTTTCATCTCTCCCGGTATTGGGGGTTGATGTTGCGCTGTGCTCGATTGGCCGTAACAGGGAAGTCCCTGGCCAGGGCTGATCAGAGATTTGCTGGTAAGTGTTACCAGTAGTTTCTCGACCCGTTATGAGCCTCACATCGGCACGACTTATCGAGTATTGGGGTCTGACGTTTACCACCCCTAGACTTGATATGCGACGTATCAGACGAACAGACCGGACTGTACGGTAAGTGTTACTGGTTGGATTCACAGGAGTGTGAGCGGGCTAGCTCGTCGATCTTCTGATCGCTCAATACCCGGATGGCCGTTACGTTTAGCAGACCGCTTGCGGCTTGTTGGTGCTTGATATGATCATCATCTGCTACAGGCGTATTGACGAGTCTTTAGAGTCCTATACAGAGGTTTCCTGGTTCAAGCGAAACGAAATAGGAGCGCATATGAGATATGTGCGGGACCGAGAATAATGCGTGTATGTGATACCGTATTTCATTCTCGCGATAAATGTTTCGATTGGTCATATTTGATATGACCTAGTTATCGAATCATTGATTCGATAAATCGATACATTGAAAACTAGTCGGTTATGTGCGACATGACCGGATCGTTAAATCAAGTGTTGATTTAATGATTTAATGTATAATTATATATTTGATATATTACTTTGCATTAACTAGTATTGGTTCACTTTAAATGGATTTTCTCACTTGATGTGCAAATTGTATATGTTTTTGTGCACATGTTAGTATCATGTTTGATGATGCTTGCTCATTAGGTTAAGTGTATAGAATTAACCTAGGTTAAGAAAGTGATTAGGGTTTTCATTTAACCATTCTTTTATTTATTCTTTTTTGGAAAAAGAATGGCATAAGAATACAAAATGGTTGCTTTCATTCTTGAACATTGTTGAAGCTTCATGAAGTTTTGACTTTGTGACCATTTTGTCTTCACACTAAACCCTAACCATTATTCTAACCTTAGTCAATTCTCTACACTTAACTATGGTTCACATTATGATAAGTTTGGTTTTTCTTTTCATTTTAAAAAACAACTTATGATATTCTTTTCTTTCTTCTTCATCATCTTCTTCTTGAAAGCTTGATGCCATCAATGGCAACTTGACTTCCAAAGTGAGAAATCCAAATCTAAAGTCTACCCACCTCCTATTTCTTCACCCTCTACCTCTTGCCAAGTTGTTTTGGGTGTTTTCTTCACAAGTTTCACAACTTGGTGAAGTCGGAGCTTGAACTTGTGATGCCTCGACGTAGATCGTCTTTGACACGAAGCCGACGACCTATTCCGCTCGCTTTCCCGATGAAGCCGATGAACGAGTCTAGGGTTGGAAAAGGACAGCGAGAGGACCACTACGTGGAGCCAAGGAAGTGGATATCCGGATCTACAAAGGTTGTAGCATCTAACTTTTAGTTAAGTAGTTAACTAGTTTTGTTTTTCGCCTAGACATCTAGCCGACGATCCGTAGTCTAGGGTTTCTCGGCACCATTTTTTTTGAATTGGCATGTTCGATGCCTTGTGTGACCTCACTAGAGTGCCTAGGAACCTTTCAATAATGTTAGCGGATCATTAGAAAATGAGATAATGAATAGGTGTACATAAATAATAATGGGTGGTGATGATATTAAGGTACATGGGACTCTAAAATAGAACCCGGACTGTAACCTGTGCCTGAAATCACGATATGATATATGAAAGGTTCCTAGGCACCCTATAGTGGCCTCACAAGGCATCAAACATGCCAATTTACAAAAATTATGGTGCCGAGAAACCCTAATACGGATCGTCGGCTAGAATCTTAGGCGAAAAACAAATCTAGTTAACTCTTTAACTAAAGATCGGAAGTTACAACCTTTGTAGATCCGGATATCCACTTCCTTAGCTCCATGTAGTCGTCCTCTCGCTGTCCTTCTCGAGTCCTAGACTCAATCGTCGGCTTCATCGGAAAGACGAGCGGGCAAGGTCGTCGGCTTCGTGCCGAAGATAATTTACGTCGAGGTTGCACAAGTTCAAGCTCCAACTTCACCAAGTGGTGAAACTTGTGAAGAAAACACCGAAAACAACTTGGCAAGATGTAGAGGGTGAAGAAATAGGAGGTGGGTTCTCTTTAGAATTGGATTTCTCACTTTGGAACTCAAGATGCCATTGATGGCATCAAGCTTTCTCTCTTGAAGATGAAGAAGAAGAAGTAGATAGAATATGATAAGTATTGTGAAAAAGAATAATAAAATCAAATACTTATCATGTTCTAACCTAGGTTAAGTGTAGAGAATAAACCATGGTCACTTGGATGGGTTAGGGTTAAGCATGATGACAAGAATGGTTACAAAAGTCAAAGCTTCATGAAGCTTCAACTTAAAACAAAAAAGCCACCATTCTCATCATAATCCTTTTCAAATAAATAAGTAAATAAATAAATGAAAATGCAAAACCCTAATTAACATTTAACCATGGTTTAATTCTTTATACTTAACAACAAGATCAAGTATCATCAAACATGATACAAATATGTGCATAAAAGTATATCACATATACTTCTTGCACATCAAGTGAGAAAATCCATTTAAAGTGAACCAATACTAGTTAATGCAATGTAGTATATCAAATATATAATTATACATTAAATCATTAAATCAACACTTGATTTAACGATCCGGTCATATCGCATATAACCGACTAGTATCCAATGTATCGGCTTATCGAATCAATGATTCGATAACTAGGTCATATCGAATATAACCAATCGAAACATTTATCGCGAGAATGAAATGCGGTATCACATACACGCATTATTCTCGGTCCCGCACATATCTCATATGCGCTCCTATTTCGTTTCGCTTGAGCCAGGAAACCTCTGTGTAGGACTCTAAAGACTCGTCAATACGCCGGTAGCAGATGATGATCATATCAAGCACCCACAAGCCGCAAGCGGTCTGCTAAACGTAACGGCCATCCGGGTATTGAGCGATCAGAAGATCGACGAGCTAGCCCGCTCATACTCCTGTGAATCCAACCAGTAACACTTACCGTACAGTCCGGTCTGTTCGTCTGATACGTCGCATATCAAGTCTAGGGGTGGTAAACGTCAGACCCCAATAACCGATAAGTCGTGCCGATGTGAGGCTCATAACGGGTCGAGAAACTACTGGTAACACTTACCAGCAAATCTCTGATCAGCCCTGGCCAGGGACTTCCCTGTTATGGCCAATCGAGCACAGCGCAACATCAACCCCCAATACCGGGAGAGACGAAACCCCTCCTATCGCTAATTGCCTCCATGTGACTCGGGACTGTACCCAAAGACCACCGTTTTGCACGCCCTCATGGACGTGGTAAGGTGGAGATCAAAGCACAGTGGGAATCACACAAGACTCTATGACGATCTCAGGTCTACAGACTAACCTGCACAAGTGTCACCTGAGAACTGCCATCTGACGTGAGGTATAATACCATCTGGGAGTTCTCGGCGAGTCTGTCCAGTGTACCCAGTCTCCACTGAGCACCCGTATACCATCTCTGATGTCAAACACCAATGGATATGGGATCATCCATCGCCCATCTCATGGGTCGAGAAGCGTATACGCTAGTCTACTCTGGTATATCGATGCCCCGTCTCGATACACCCACGACTAGGGACCTTGAAGGATGTACTTATGGACTACCATGTCCCCACTAGTATGATCTGCATCATAGTCCAGGTAGTCAAGTACACATCCTAAGGGCTTTACCAACATGTAACCATAAGACAGTTTAAAGAGACTAGTGTACATGTTAAGATAAAGTGTAACCAGATAGCATACTATCATATCGAGCAAGAAAGTCATCTCTATATATGTCCAAGCATCCAATATAATATACATCATCTATACAATACTGGCCTCTAGGGCATACATACAACTAACAATCTCCCACTTGCACTAGGACCAGCTGCTGTAGTATCGCATACCGAGCATCCCGAAGAGTCTCTCAAACTGTGTCTGGGGAATGGCCTTCGTGAGTGGATCCGCCGTGTTGTTCTTCGTGTCAACCCTCCTGACCTCGATCTCCCGGCGATCAACTATCTCCCGGATCAGGTGATACCGCCTCAGAATATGCCTGGATCGCTGATGGGACCTGGGTTCCTTGGCCAAAGCCACCGCTCCATTGTTATCGCAATACAAAGGTATTGGATGCTCAGTGGATGGAACCACTCCAAGTTCAGTAATGAACTTCTTGATCCAGACAGCCTCATTGGCAGCATCGTTGGCAGCGATGTATTCAGCCTCCATCGTCGAGTCTGCCACGGTTTCCTGCTTGGAACTCTTCCAGCTAACCGCCCCTCCGTAAAGGGTAAAGACAAAGCCCGACTGCGACTTAGAGTCGTCCTTATCACTCTGGAAGCTCGAATCGGTAAAGGACTCCACTTGGAGTTCTCCGTTACCATACACCAAGAACATATCTCTAGTCCTTCGTAAGTACTTGAGAATGCTCTTCACAGCTATCCAGTGACTCTCTCCAGGATCAGCTTGATACCTTCTCACTACACTTAGTGAGTATGCTACATTGGGTCTGGTACATAGCATCGCATACATGATAGAGCCTACTGCCGAAGCATAGGGTATCTCTTACATGCGAGCTCTCTCCAAATCAGTCTTGGGAGACATCTCTTTGGAGAGAGTGACTCCAGAGATCGTTGGCAAGTTCCCACGCTTGGACTCTTCCATACTAAAACTCTTTAGTATGGTGTCAACGTACCTGGATTGGGACAATCCCAAAATCCGTTTGGATCTATCTCTATAGATCCTAATTCCCAATATGCTGGAGGCATCACCAAGATCTTTCATTGAGAATCTTTGTGATAAGAAGAGCTTGACCGATTGCAGCATAGGAATATCATTTCCTATCTAGAGTATGTCGTCCACGTACAATACGAGGAAGACAACCTTACTCTCTGCCACCTTCTTTTAGATACAAGGTTCATCTGGGTTTTTGACGAAATCAAACTCTTTGATAACGACGTCAAAGCAGATGTTCCAACTCCGCGATGCTTGCTTTAATCCATAAATGGATTTAAGCAGCTTGCACACCTTCCCGCTGCTCCCACTGTCTATGAAGCCCTCTGGCTGAGTCATGTACACGCACTCTTCTAAATCACCATTTAGAAAGGCGGTCTTAACATCCATTTGCCAGATTTCGTAATCATGATAAGCAGCGATGGCAAGCATGATCCGGATGGATTTAAGCATAGCCACTGGAGAAAAGGTCTCGTCATAGTCCACTCCTGGTCTTTGACGAAAACCCTTTGCTACAAGTCTAGCTTTGAAAGTCTCCACTTTCCCATCTACACCAAGTTTCTTCTTGAAGATCCACTTGCTCCCAATGGGTTTTACCCCTTCAGGAGCAACGTCCAAAGTCCATACTTTGTTGGTGTACATGAATTCCATCTCGGACCGCATAGCATCCAGCCATTTCACTGAGTCCCCACTCGTGATGGCCTGGTCGAAGCTAGTTGGGTCATCATCCTCCATGATGCAATCCTCGCTCCCACCGTCCATGAGAAAACCGTAGTATCTCTCGGGTTGGCGAGGAACCCTACTAGATCGGCGGAGTGGCTGGGGTTCATCGGGAACTACGGAATCCTCTGGTTCCACCAGATCTTCTGTTGTAGCTTCTGCAGCTGGAACCTCTTCCAGTTCTACCTCATGACCACTAATCTCTTTTTCAAGAAATTTCTTTTCTAAAAAGGTGGCATGCCGAGAAACAAACACTCTTTGTTCCTCAGGGTGGTAGAAGATATACCCTCGCGAATGTTTGGGATATCCAATAAACTTACACAGAATGGACCTTGCCGCGAGTTTGTCCGGATTTTGCGTTTTTACATAGGCCGGACAACCCCATATCTTAACATAATTAAGACATGGTCTCTTTCCTTTCCATATCTCATATGGAGTGGTCGGCACGGTTTTGGTGGGAACCATATTCAATAGGTCTGCAGCTGTTTCCAGTGCATATCCCTAGAAAGAAATAGGTAACTCAGCTGTGCTCATCATAGAGCGCACCATATCCAATAGGGTGCGGTTCCTCCGTTCTGATACACCGTTGTGATGTGGTGTATATGGAGGAGTCAGCTGAGAGAGAATCCCATTCTCTTTTAGGAAGTCCAGGAATTCATTGCTTAAGTATTCTCCTCCTCGATCAGATCGCAGGATTTTAATACTTTTTCCGGTTTGGTTCTCAACTTCTTGTTTATATTCCCTAAATTTCTCAAAAGCTTCTGATTTGTGTTTCATCAGGAACACATATCCGAATCTAGAGAGATCGTCAGTGAATGTAATGAAGTACGAAGAACCATCCCTGGCTTGTGTAGACATGGGACCGCATACATCACTATGTATCAATCCCAAGAGTTCGGTAACTCTTTCTCCGTGTCCCGTAAACGGAGTTTTGGTCATCTTGCCTTTGAGACATGACTGGCAAGTGTCATAAGATGAAAATTCAAATGGATTTAAATATCCATCTTTATGCAACTTAGCTAGTCGTGTCGCATTGATGTGACCCAGTCTACAATGCCACAAGAAGGATTCATTGAGTTCAGAACTCTTCCTCTTGTGTGTGTTTGTTATGCTCAGAACTGTTGATTGATTTAGAACATAAATGCCATTGCATAACGTGCCTGATCCAACCAACTTTTGGCTACGGAAAATGTTCATAACATTGTCTTGTAATACAAAATTATATCCCTCTTTACTCAATAAAGAAACTGATATAATGTTGCATATCAGGTTCGGCATGTAATAGCATTCGTTCAGAACCAATGTATTACCAGTTGGTAATACAAGGTGATATTCCCCGACAGTCTTAGCTGCAACAATTGCACCATTTCCAACTCTTATGTCTTTATCACCTTCTCCAAGTTCTCTACCTTTCCTAAGCCCATGTAACTGATTACATATATGGGATCCTGACCCGGTATCCAATACCCAGGACGTAGAGCAAATGGAGAAACAGTTCTCTGTAACGAACACACCCGAAGAAAATGCATCAACATGTACTTTCTTCATTCGGGTGGTATGAGAATCCTGGTATTCCCTTATTTCCTGTTCGTTCCTATAACTCTTATAAGAAAGAACGGAACCAACGTTCCCCAGCACAGTATAACATGCGGGTTCGGTCAATACATCCATATTATTATCTTCATTAGGGCATGAAATGGTCGCTACCTGGAGAGAGAGAGAAGAAAACACTTTAGCGTATGCTCGTGCAAGATCAGATTGGTTATTATCTTATCTAATCAGGATGGCTCCCACTGCTTTTTATCAAATCTTCCTTCAAACCCTAAAAGGAAAGACTAGCCGGGATTAATTACACGCTACAAGTTCGCCAATCTTTCAGCCAGGCCAGTGTCGGTACTTTGAGGGAGGTCCCCCGTGCTTTCGCACGAACCTAATTAATGTAAACCTCGTTTTCCCAGAGGCGTAACCTCGTTAACACCTTTCTAGACACCTACTTGATATGCTAATTGCAATGTGTAAAACTCTCCCAGGAGTAACTCTTACTCGTAGTGGGTATCGGGATCCAACTATCTCATAGAAGGTATGCAATCTCATTGCAAATTTCAACACTTGAAATTCCCGATAATATTTTCGCCCCTAGCGTCCTATGACCTTGACGCAGGCCAACAAACCATAGTGCGCTAGTCAAGTTCAACCCGTCATTTCCTGATCGAATTAAACCCACCCGTACGACCCTTGACGCAGGCCAACAAAGTCGCACGACTACCCTAATCCAATCTGCATCATATGCATAAGCAGATAAATACTAGTTAGCTACCGCACACTACGTCTTGACGCAGGCCAACAAACGTAGCACGAATACTAACTACTACTCATCTGAAATGACGGAGGGCTACGCCAGGTTTTTCTGAAAACCATGAGCGTAATGAACTTGATATCGTTGTAGAATCAAATGAAGTTTTGAAATGGAGTGATTTTGAGGCTTTTCTAGTTTTGCTAAAGGAGTCACTCCCGGCGAAGGGATCTCGGTCCTTTCCTCGTCGAATGAGGTGCGGGATATATCATATATATCGCTGTGCAAAGCAAAAACCCAAAAGCAGTCAAAAGCAAACCGAGTGTGTAGCATCTGCCAGTTATTGCTAAAGGAGTCACTCCCGGTGAAGGGATCTCGGTCCTTTCCTCATCGAATAAGGTGCAGGGTATATCATATATACCGCTATGCAAAGCAAGAACTGTAGCTACCTGTTTTTATTTTGAAATTCGATTCCACAACATCTTAGGTTTCTTATCTTTCATTAATCACATTAATGAAGTCCCATCATTTATATACCTAAACATCACAGATAGATATGACGTTCACTTATGCCATCCGCATTCGCCTCGATGTCCCCTCGTGCACCGTTAGGTTAGGTAACTAACGACAGAGCAGGGCAGGGCTAGCGCGGGTGTAAAACATAAGTAACATCTATATAATATATCATATATACTATATACTATATCCATCACAGAACATCACATATATCGCAGCAGAAGGAACATATGAAATATTGGATATATTAGGACGTCCGTGTTTTCAATACGAGCCAGTATAAAACACGGATTCCACGGTCGCGATGAATAGCCAATCCCACACCCCTAGACCCCTACGAGAGCGGCAAGCAACCCTGCCAATTCTAGGGTTAGGAGACCCGGACTCGACTCCTCGAGTTGGTCTCCCACTGGACCCCAGAACCCGGTTACTTGTGCTCCCCTCCTTGGGTCTATCCTAATGCGGAAAAGTAAATAATATACAAAAGGTGACAACTTCCGCTACCTGGAAGTGCCCCAAATAAAAGAATATTACATACAAGTTTTTACATGAATGAAAATGAAAAACACTCATCTCACATAAAAAAAACCCGGCTATTCGAACACGACGATCCAATATAACATATCCAGCAACACATAACATCACATGTCATCAACGTAAGTAAGTATGCATACCCCAATTGTCGTTGACGTATAGCATCGAAACCGGCGATATGAACATACTACACTTACGGTCACAGAAAAGAAAGTGTAAAACTACAACAGTTGGAATCCTCAACCTCTTTAGACATCACATGCCTAATCAAATGAAATACTTAGACATCACATGCCTAACAGTTATAAATCCCGCATTTTAGTCTCATTATCGAAAACACTTTTCAATATAAAGTGAAACTAAACCGCTAGATTTATAACATTCATTCAGTTATCTCATAACTGTTTGTGAATTCCAATTATTGTATCACATTCCAGATAAACAGAAAATGTTAAACTTTCCGATCGAACAGTCGAATACCCAAGTTTTCCGATACAGCTCAACACATGAAATAAGTCTAACAACATTCAGTTCGTGCCTCAGTACCAACGGTCCAGCCGTAGAAGGGTCAAGCCAACGCCTCACATGTGGCACGCCGTACTGCCCCAAACCCGAAGGTTCAAAGGGCAGTTCAAGACGGTCACATAATCGAGTTAAGGTTTGTTGTCTTCTAGAGGGTCCATCGCGTTACTTGCATTACTTAGAACGTCGTTAAACTACGGAAAAATCCAACACTTGGAAATTTCCCGACAGGGGAAAAATTGGGTATTTATATCCGGTCGAACTTTTTAACATATTCTAAAAATTATCCGGAAATACATAAAGACGAAATTTGATAATCCGATCGAAACACCGAATCCCCAAAACAACCCAGAAAATTCACCTCTTGAAAAAATATTAAAAATTCCCAGGAAAATCACCACTGGAAACTAAGAGTTACTGTGCAAAAAACTTTACATACTGTGGCCGTACGGCCGCGGAACAGCCGCATGAGCCTTGCTCATGCCGCGGAACCGCGGTGATATAGTGGAATTAGGCTCACGAATTTTACAGTAAACCTTAGAATTTCCTGCTGATTTTTCTGCATATTTTTAATATGGAAAAACTCCAGATTTTGGAAAAAGTCCAGAGAGCATGTTTGTGTTAGGGTTTCGGGTTCGTTCGGGTTTGAAACTTCGTCTAGACTTCGCCTAAGGCTCTAGTTAGACTCTGATACCAGTGAAAGGTTCCTAGGTACCCTATAGTGGTCTCACAAGGCATCAAACATGCCAATTTACAAAAATTATGGTGCCGAGAAACCCTAATACGGATCGTCGGCTAGAATCCTAGGCGAAAAACAAATCTAGTTAACTCTTTAACTAAAGATCGGAATTTACAACCTTTGTAGATCCGGATATCCACTTCCTTAGCTCCACGTAGTCGTCCTCTCGCTGTCCTTCTCGAGTCCTAGACTCAATCGTCGGCTTCATCGGAAAGACGAGCGGGCAAGGTCGTCGGCTTCGTGCCGAAGATGATCTACGTCGAGGTTGCACAAGTTCAAGCTCCAACTTCACCAAGTGGTGAAACATGTGAAGAAAACACCCAAAACAACTTGGCAAGATGTAGAGGGTGAAGAAATAGGAGGTGGGTTCTCTTTAGAATTGGATTTCTCACTTTGGAACTCAAGATGCCATTGATGGCATCAAGCTTTCTCTCTTGAAGATGAAAAAGAAGAAGTAGATAGAATATGATAAGTATTGTGAAAAAGAATAATAAAATCAAATACTTATCATGTTCTTACCTAGGTTAAGTGTAGAGAATAAACCATGGTCACTTGGATGGGTTAGGGTTAAGCATGATGACAAGAATGGTTACAAAAGTCAAAGCTTCATGAAGCCTCAACTTAAAACAAAAAAGCCACCATTCTCATCATAATCCTTTTCAAATAAATAAGTAAATAAATAAATGAAAATGCAAAACCCTAATTAACATTTAACCATGGTTTAATTCTTTATACTTAACAACAAGATCAAGTATCATCAAACATGATACAAATATGTGCATAAAAGTATATCACATATACTTCTTGCACATCAAGTGAGAAAATCCATTTAAAGTGAACCAATACTAGTTAATGCAATGTAGTATATCAAATATATAATTATACATTAAATCATTAAATCAACACTTGATTTAACGATCCGGTCATATCGCATATAACCGACTAGTATCCAATGTATCGGCTTATCGAATCAATGATTCGATAACTAGGTCATATCGAATATAACCAATCGAAACATTTATCGCGAGAATGAAATTCGGTATCACATACACGCATTATTCTCGGTCCCGCACATATCTCATATGCGCTCCTATTTCGTTTCGCTTGAGCCAGGAAACCTCTGTGTAGGACTCTAAAGACTCGTCAATACGCCGGTAGCAGATGATGATCATATCAAGCACCCACAAGCCGCAAGCGGTCTGCTAAACGTAACGGCCATACGGGTATTGAGCGATCAGAAGATCGACGAGCTAGCCCGCTCATACTCCTGTGAATCCAACCAGTAACACTTACCGTACAGTCCGGTCTGTTCGTCTGATACGTCGCATATCAAGTCTAGGGGTGGTAAACGTCAGACCCCAATAACCGATAAGTCGTGCCGATGTGAGGCTCATAACGGGTCGAGAAACTACTGGTAACACTTACCAGCAAATCTCTGATCAGCCCTGGCCAGGGACTTCCCTGTTACGGCCAATCGAGCACAGCGCAACACAACCCCCCAAACCGGGAGAGACGAAACCCCTCCTATCGCTCATTGCCTCCATGTGACTCGGCACTGTACCCAAAGACCACCATTTTGCACGCCCTCATGGACGTGGTAAGGTGGAGATCAAAACACAGTGGGAATCACATAAGACTCTATGACGATCTCGGGTCTACAGACTAACCTGCACAAGTGTCACCTGAGAACTGCCATCTGACGTGAGGTATAATACCATCTGGGAGTTCTCGGCGAGTCCGTCCAGTGTACCCAGTCTCCACTGAGCACCCGTATACCATCTCTGATGTCAAACACCAATGGATATGGGATCATCCATCGCCCATCTCATGGGTCGAGAAGCGTATACGCTAGTCTACTCTGGTATATCGATGCCCCGTCTCGATACACCCACGACTAGGGACCTTGAAGGATGTACTTATGGACTACCATGTCCCCACTAGTATGATCTGCATCATAGTCCAGGTAGTCAAGTACACATCCTAAGGGCTTTACCAACATGTAACCATAAGACAGTTTAAAGAGACTAGTGTACATGTTAAGATAAAGTGTAACCAGATAGCATACTATCATATCGAGCAAGAAAGTCATCTCTATATATGTCCAAGCATCCAATATAATATACATCATCTGTACAATACTGGCCTCAAGGGCATACATACAACTAACAATATATGTGTGACTTGATTACGATATAATATAGGTGTGACTTGATTACGATATGATATAAGTGTGACTTAACCACAATATGATATATGTGACATGATATTTCTGAGGATAAATTGACAATGTATATTTATGCTGGCAATGATATATGATTGATGTATGCGAGTACAGTACAATACCTTGATCATGACATTATTTGATGATGATATTATATGAATGATGAGACACTTAGGTGATACTTGACCCGTACCCCGATATTGGGATGCCGTACGACGAATTTTACCGTACGAGGCATAGATGTGATGATTGATCCGCACTCTTGATTCGAGAAAGCCGTACTACGTACGTGACGCTATTGAGGCTGGATCGCCGACTATTAGAGATATGGACTCAGACCTTAGGTGGACTCTTATTTCTTATCGACTAGTTTCTTAGGTTTAGTTCCTTAGGGGATTAGATGGACACTAGTTTAGGCTCGAGTCATATAGTTGTAGTTATACTTATATATCACAAATGAGTGGTTAATACACATCCGTCTTTACATTCAGACCGTAATCATCATGTTGCATGTTCATACATATGTTTCTATAATCAGTATAAAACTCTGCCTGTTAGGGCACCAGCACCATTACCGATGATGCGCATATTCCACTCACACTTATTTGCCGGCTCACACACATCATCATCGGTAATTGCTATGTCACGTACACTTTAGAACATATTATCTTTTATTGATAGAATCAGCTAACAGCTAGATCGATATAATATTGTGATTACTCTCAGGTGTTAGTCTAGACATGGCATTTAATATTTAGACATTTCATGCATTCACATTTTCATGTTATCATGCAGTATTGTGGGGCTTATGCCGACATTTATCATTTACTTACTCATGATTTTGGGATTTTGGAGTTTATGAGATTTCTGGATTTTGGGGAAAACCGCAAGAATATATATAAACTTCTTTCTCTTCTCCTCTCTTTTAAAATATAAGCGGTTTTCTCGTGATGTATGTGTCGTCCACCATGAGATTTCATGTTTTCTGTTGGATTTCGAGACCCGATTCGAGGAGTGGATGAACCGTCTCGGGTACATGGTGGGCTCGGTATGGTACCCCGGGGCAAGAAGATCGAGTTGTAGACGATGAGCCTGGTAAGGGAGGACTACCTACCGGTGATGTCTGGTGCGGCGGATATCCGGAGGATACCGACCGTTGTTGTGAGATTTGAGGATATGGGCCGATCCGGACTGACGGAGCCCGAGATATTGAGACTATGAGGTATTGAGACTTGAGATTTACATGTTTTGTGTCGATATTTGACATGGATTTCTATGGATTTCATCGATGATATTTCATATTTCTATACAAATTTTACCAGGATAAATGTTAATGATTTCTTATACAGAAATATCCAGATTTCAGGATTGATTGTTTTGCATTCATGGTGCATGCATACTCATTCACAGGACATATTACTATTTGAGGCACTGACAGGAGCACGGAGCTTTTGCACTACACGTAGTTTATTACCCTGACATTACTAAATGACTAGTAATATATTGGTATATTATTATTGTAAGTCGATGTACAACACTCCACGACTTGCGGGGAGACGGAAATATGAAAAACGATCTTTTTCTTTGCTTAAACATCGACTAACCGCATGAATCGAAGCTAAACGATAACTAACATCGAACATAGAAGTTAACAACTACTATGTAAAGGGATTATACCTAAATAACCGTGTCCTTCGTCTTTACGAACTCCACCTCCTCCTCGACCTTCTCCAAGTAGTAGACGATCCACCACGAGAGCTAAACTCCAAGCTTTGCCTCTAAACTTGAGGCAACTAGGTATCTTTAAGTGCTATTCAAAGTACCTAGATGAAATAGAGTATGGTTATGGATTAAGTAGTCTAACTAATCCTTGTACTCAACACATGAGAGGGGAGGATTAGGGTTTGAAGAGAGAGAAGCTTGAGGAGAGAGAAGGTGAGAATAATAAAAATGAAATGAGAAAATGAGTTATCATAATATATATCAAGCATTATTGTTTTTCAAGAATAGAAAAGAAAATGATTTACGACCATGCTTGATAAATATCTAATGGTGATTCACCTCCATGAGTCATTAAGCATTTATGATGCATTAATGACATGGATGAATCATCCATATGACTCACTAATCTCATTTAATGTATATGCCACCTTAACCTCCTTAGTCACCATCTTCTAGAAGCTTCTCGCGCAATTACGAGAACGCCCCTCCTATCCGTGAAAACACGGAAAAACTTTAGATGTATATATCCAATAACTGGATACTAGTAACTGGCTTAAACCAAAGCCGACTAGTAAAAACTGTCCGAAAGTCGTACGTGCTTAAACACACGTATACGTCCGAACCCTTGTCGTAAAACCATACGACCTCTATATCGTTTCGCCTGGAGTAAGGAAACTCTCTGCGTTGGACTCTAGAGACTCGACTACTCACTGGCAGTGGGTTTAACCACAGATCGCAAGCGGCAGTAGCTGTACGTAACGGTCCCCAGGTAGATGTCGATAAGAAGGCCGATGAGGAAACCCATCCGAACTCCTACTGAGTCTGATGTGACAATCTCCATACAGTCCGGTCCGTTCGTCTAAGACTATCGTATATCGGGCCTAGGGGGCGGCAAGCGTCAGTCCCCTAATAGCGGTATAAGTCGTGTCGGAGCGAAGCCCATTACACCCTGAGAAACTACTGGAACCTACCAGCAAATCTCGCTTGCCTTGGCCAGGGACTTTGCGTAATGGCTCTTTGACACAGCGCGATATCAACCCCCAATACCGAGAGAGACGAATCCTGTCTAACCGCCACTGCCTCCAAGTGCTCGAGACTGCACCCAACTGCTACCTGTTTGCACGACTCCTTTGAGCCGTGGTAGGGTAGCAATCTAAGAACAGTGGGACACACTCGAGGCGAAGTAGCAGTGTCAAGTCTGCGGACTATGTTGTACTCATGTCACCTGGGAACTGTTCACTGACGACTGGTATAAAACCAACCAACAGTTCCCTGTGAGTCCTGTCTGGTGTACCCGTAACCTAACGAGCACCTGCATACTATCTCCAGTACGACGTACAGACGGCTGTGGGACAGGCCATCTCCCCAACTGGGATGAGAAGCGTACACACTAGTCTACTCCGGAGTATCGATGCCCTGTCTCGATAATCCAACGACTAGGGACCTGAATAAGGATGTGCTTGTAGACTACCCAGCCCCCACTAGTGTGACTGCCATCACAACGCTGGTAGTCAAGAAAGATCCTAAGAGCTCTATCAATACGTATACTCACATATTAAGATAGAAATACCAAGTAGCATACTACCATGTTTAGAAAGACTGTTATATACATGTGAATATCCCAAGCTTCCATTAAGTAATATACAAACTAGTATGATACAATAATGGCCCCTAGGGCATATACACTAACAATCTCCCACTTGCACTAGGGCCATGTACTGGCATATCGAAGACCGATGATCTCGAGTAGCCTCTCGAACTGAATCTGAGATAGGGCCTTCGTGAATGGATCAGCAATGTTCTCTTCAGAAGCAACTCTCCGAACCTCGATCTCCCGACGATCAATGATCTCCCTGATCAGGTGATACCGCCTTAAGATGTGTCTGGACTTCTGATGGGACCTTGGTTCCTTTGCTAAAGCTATAGCTCCGTTGTTGTCGCAATACAGAGGTATTGGATCAACTATGGTAGGAACCACCTGAAGTTCTGTTAGGAACTTCTTCATCCAGACTGCTTCTTTTGCGGCATTGCAAGCAGCTATATACTCCGCTTCCATCGTCGAGTCAGCAACGGTGTCCTGCTTGGAGCTCTTCCAGCACACCGCCCCTCCATTGAGGGTAAAGACATAACCCGACATGGATTTGGAATCGTCCTTATCACTCTGGAAGCTGGAATCAGCAAAAGCCTCCAGCCTGAGGTCTTTTCCGCCGTAAACCAAGAACATCTCCTTAGTCCTTCTCAGGTACTTGAGAATGTTCTTTACTGCTATCCAGTGCTTCTCCCCTGGGTCTGACTGATACCGGCTTACCACGCTCAGTGTGTAAGCTACATCTGGTCTGGTGCACAACATCGCATACATTATAGAGGCTACCGCAGAAGCGTAGGGTATAATAGACATGCGTTCCCTTTCCAAATCAGTCTTGGGAGACATCTCTTTGGAGAGGGTGATTCCGTGACAAGCCGGTAGATTACCGCGCTTAGAATCTTCCATACTGAATCTTTTCAGTACAGTGTCGATATACCTGGACTGCGAAAGTCCCAACATCCTCTTGGATCTATCACGATAGATCCGGATCCCCAGAATGTAAGAGGCATCACCCAGGTCTTTTATGGAGAACCTGTGAGACAAGAATACTTTGACAGATTGTAGCATAGGAATGTCATTTCCTATCAATAGAATGTCATCCACGTACAAGACGAGGAATACAACACTTCTGGCTACAACTTTACTATATAAGCACGGTTCATCTGGATTTTTGATAAAGTCATATTCTTTGACTGTCTCATCAAAACAGATGTTCCAACTCCGCGATGCCTGCATTAGTCCATAAATGGACTTAAGCAGCTTGCATACTTTCCCGCTGCTCCCACTCTGATTGAAACCCTCTGGCTGATCCATATAGACGCACTCTTCTAAATTTCCATTCAGAAAAGCCGTCTTTACGTCCATCTGCCAGATTTCATAATCATGGAAGGCAGCAATAGCAAGAAGGACCCGAATGGATTTGAGCATAGCCACTGGAGAAAAAGTTTCGTCATAGTCCAAACCAGGTCTTTGATGAAAACCCTTTGCAACAAGTCTAGCCTTATAGGTTTCCACCTGTCCATCTACACCAATCTTTTTCTTGAAGATCCATTTGCATCCTATGGGTTTTACCCCATCCGGAGCAAAGTCCAAAGTCCATACTTTGTTGGTGTACATGGACTCCATTTCGGTCCGCATTGCATCTAGCCATCGTACCGAGTCGCCGTTCTGGATAGCCTGCTGGAAGTCAGTAGGTTCATCATCATCTATGATGCAATCCTTGTTAGTTATATGTATGCCCTAGAGGCCATTACTGTACATTGGATGTATATTGTAGTGGATGCTGGGACATATATAGGGAGGGCTTTCTTGCTCGACATGATAGTATGCTATCTGGTTACTCTTTACCTTAACGTGTATACTGATTGTCTCTCTGTTACATGTTGGTAAAGCCCTTAGGATGTGTACTTGACTACCTGGACTATGATGCGGATCATACTAGTGGGGACATGGTAGTCCATAAGTACATCCTTGAAAGTCCCTAGTCGTGGGTGTATCGAGACGGGGCATCGATATACCAGAGTAGACTAGCGTGTACCTTCTCGACCCATATAGATGGGCGATGGATGATCCCATATCCATTGGTGTTTGACATCAGAGATGATATACGGGTGCTCAGTAGAGACTATGTGTAAGTCCACGTTGCGACCCCCGGTTCTTACGGGGAGGCGGAAACGGTATAAAATCAAAATTTTAACGCAAGAGGCAACATGGACTAAGCTAGGTCGGGATCTTTACCTAAACTAAAACTAGCAAACTAAGCTAAAGATATTTAGCTACTCGGATGAAGATGGTTATACCTAAACTTGAACTCCTTCTCTTCAAGCTCCGATGGTGGTTCGATGGCTCCTTCTCGTTGTCTCCGTACGCCGAAGATAGATCCACTTGAAAGCTCCAACCTTTAGCTCCTTCTTCGTTCTTTGAAGAAACTAGTTCACTTGGTTTGCTAAACCTAGTGAACTAGAATGAGTAGAGATGATTTAGAATGGGATTTTATCTATGGTTCTTGATTCTCAACTCATGAGACAAGAGAACCATAGATCAAGAGAGGGAGCAAGAGGTTGAGGGTGAGAGCAAGAGGAGAGCTCAAGAACAAGAGAGAGAATGAGCAAGAAAGAATGAGCAACTCTTTTGTCTCTCACCCTCTCATAATCCAAAGTAATCATAACTCATCATATTAACAAAAGTCTTATGTGATGGTAGAAGCAACCATAAGCTTATCATGTCATGCACTCATTTTACTTAAATGAACAAGCAAGTAAAAGTCTTTGGCATGAAATGATAGCCATGGTTATCATGATGGTCAACTAGTCAAGCCTAGTCAACCGGTCAACAAAGTCAACAAGTCAACAAAAGTCAACAAGTCAACAAAGTCAACAACCAAGTCACCATAATACTTAATTAATACAATAGTTAATCACATATCAAATTCTCATTAGGGTTGAGCAAAAAGTCAAAAAGTCAACGGTCAACTGTCAACAACCCTAATGAGAATCCGCTGTCTGTGCCTCCCTGTCAACTGTGCATACACGCCCGCATCCGCGTTCCGAGGAACACGAAAGCAAACTGGATAAATCCAATCCCATAAGGTACACTAGGATCTGGCTTAAACCAAAGCCCGCTAGTGTAAACTGTCCGGACACTGTACGTGCACAAGTGCACGGATGTGACCGAACCCTGTCGCAAAACCATGCGACCTGTCGCAATACCATGCGACCTCTACTCTTTTGCCTAAAGGCGAAAAGCTTTCTGTGTGGGACTCTAAAGACTCGACACTACGCTGGCAGTGGGTTTAACCACAGACCGCAAGCGGCACTAGCTGTGCGTAACGGTCCCCAGGTAATGCCGACAAGAAGACCGACGAGGCGAAACCCATCTGAACTCCTACTGAGCCTGAGTGTGACATTCTCCGTACAGTCCGGTCTGTTCGTCTGATACATCGCATGGCGGGCCTAGGGGGCGGTAAACGTCAGTCCCCCAATAGCGGTACAAGTCGTGCCGGAGCGAAGCCCAAAACACCCTGAGATAACACTGGAAACCTACCAGTATATCTCGTTTGCCCTGGCCAGGGACTACTCGTGTAATGGCTCTCCTAGACACAGCGCGATGTCAACCCCCAATACCGGAAGAGACGAATCCTGTCTAACCGTCACTGCCTCCAAGTGCTTCGGGACTGCACCCAACCACCACCTGTTTGCACGACTCCTTTGAGCCGTGGTAGGGTAGTGATCAAAGTACAGTGGGAACACACCCGAGGCGAAGTGACAGTGTCAAGTCAGCGGACTAAGCTATACTCATGTCACCTGGGAACTGATAACTGACGATAGGTATAATACCAACTGGTCAGTTCCCGACGAGTCCTGTCCAGTGTACCCGTAACCTAACGGGCACCCGCATACTATCTCAAGTACGACGTACTGACGGCTGTGGGACAGACCGTCTCCCACACTGGGATGAGAAGCGCATGCGCTGGTCTACTCCGGAGTATCGATGCCCTGTCTCGATAGTCCTGCGACCAGGGACCTGCATAAGGATGTGCTTCTAGATTACCCAGCCCCACTAGTGTGACGGCCATCACATCGCTGGTAATCAAGCAAAGATCCTAAGGGCTCCACTAATGTGTATAAGCAATATACAAAGATAAACACATGTACACATTGAAGTAGAAATAAACCAAGTAGCATACTACTATTTTGAGCAAGATTGTACATACAAGGTGAATATCCCAAGCTTCCATTAAGTAATATACATACTAGTATGATACAGTAATGGCCTCTAGGGCATATACACTAACAATCTCCCACTTGCACTAAGGCCATGTACTGGCGTATCGAAGACCTATCATCTCGATCAGCCGCTCGAACTGAGTCTGGGGTAGGGCCTTGGTGAATGGATCTGCAGTGTTGTCTTCCGAAGCGACTCTCCGAACCTCGATCTCCTGGCGATCCACGATCTCCCTGATCAGGTGATACCGCCTCAAGATGTGCCTGGATCTCTGATGGGACCTGGGTTCCTTCGCTAAAGCTATAGCCCCGTTGTTGTCGCAATATAGAGGTATTGGATCAACAATGGACGGAACCACCTGAAGTTCTTTCAAGAACTTCCTTATCCAGACAGCTTCTTTTGCGGCATCAGATGCAGCGATGTATTCCGCTTCCATCGTCGAGTCTGCAACGGTTTCCTGTTTGGAACTCTTCCAACACACCGCCCCTCCATTGAGGGTGAAGACAAAACCCGACATGGACTTGGAATCATCCTTGTCACTCTGGAAGCTGGAGTCAGCAAAGGCCTCGATCTGGAGGTCTTTTCCGCCATACACCAAGAACATCTCCTTAGTCCTTCTCAGGTACTTGAGAATGTTCTTTACCGCTATCCAATGTTTCTCCCCAGGGTTTGACTGATACCGGCTTACCACACTCAGTGCATAAGCTACGTCCGGTCTGGTACACAACATCGCATACATTATAGAGCCTACCGCAGAAGCGTAGGGTATAATAGACATGCGATCCCTCTCTAAATCAGTCTTGGGAGACATCTCTTTAGAGAGGGTGATCCCGTGACAAGCCGGTAGGTTACCGCGCTTGGAATCTTCCATACTGAATCTCTTCAGTATGGTGTCGATGTTCCTGGACTGTGAAAGTCCTAATATCCTCTTGGATCTGTCACGGTAGATCCGGATACCCAGAATGTATGAGGCATCACCCAGGTCTTTCATGGAGAACTTGTGTGACAAGAACCCCTTGACAGATTGTAGCATAGGAATGTCATTTCCTATTAAGAGAATGTCATCCACGTATAAAACGAGGAATACTGCAGTTCTCGCTACAAATCTACTATAGATGCATGGTTCATCTGGATTTTTGATAAAGCCAAATTCTTTGACCGTCTCATCAAAGCAGATGTTCCAACTCCGCGATGCCTGCTTTAGTCCATAGATAGACTTAAGCAACTTGCACACCTTTCCGCTGCTCCCACTCTGAATGAAACCCTCTGGCTGGTCCATATAGACACACTCCTCTAAATTTCCATTTAGAAAAGCTGTCTTTACGTCCATTTGCCAAATCTCATAATCGTGGAAGGCAGCAATGGCAAGAAGGATCCGAATGAATTTCAGCATGGCTACTAGAGAGAAGGTTTCGTCATAGTCCAAGCCAGGTCTTTGACGAAAACCTTTTGCTACCAGCCTAGCTTTATAGGTCTCAACCTGTCCATCTACACCAATCTTCCTTTTGAAGATCCACTTGCATCCTACGGGTTTTACCCCGTCTGGAGCAATGTCCAACGTCCATACCTTGTTGGTGTACATGGACTCCATTTCGGTCCGCATTGCATCCAGCCATTTCACTGAGTCAACGCTCTGAACGGCTTGCTGGAAGCTAGTAGGCTCATCATAATTTATGATGCAATCCTCTCTATCCCCGTCTATGAGAAAACCGTAGTATCTCTCGGGCGGATGAGACTGCCTACTACTTCTGCGGAGCGGCGTAGGAATGTCCTGTTCTTCCGAACCCTCTGGTTCCACTAAACTTTCAGTAATAGTCCGTGGTTCTGGAATCTCTTCCAGTTCTACTGCGCTCCCACTTATTTCCTTTTCTATGAACTGGTGTTCTAGAAAGTGGGCATGTCGAGAAACAAGAACTTTTTGTTCCTCTTCGCAGTAGAAGAAATATCCCTTGGAATTCTTTGGATATCCCACAAACTTGCACAGTACTGAGCGTGCCTCGAGCTTGTCCGCATGCTGCTTTTTGACAAAAGCTGGACTTCCCCATATCTTAATATGATTAAGATGGGGTCTCTTCCCACACCACATCTCAAATGGCGTAGTAGGCACAGTCTTAGTGGGAACTCGGTTCAAAAGGTATGCGGCTGATTCTAGCGCATATCCCCAGAATGATCGCGGCAACTCAGCGTTACTCATCATGGACCGAACCATATCCAATAGGGTTCGGTTCCGTCTCTCCGATACACCGTTATGTTGCGGAGTGTATGGAGGAGTAAGCTGAGAGAGAATACCATTCTCTTTTAAGTAATTCAGGAATTCGGCACTTAAGTATTCTCCACCTCGATCCGATCTTAGAATCTTAATACTTTTGCCGGTCTGTTTCTCTACTTCATTCTTATACTCTTGGAATTTTCCAAAAGCCTCGGACTTATGTTTCATTAAGAAGACATAACCGTACCTTGAGAAGTCATCCGTAAAAGTAATGAAGTAAGAATGTCCGCTTCGGGCATGTGTAGACATTGGACCGCATACGTCACTGTGTACGAGTCCCAAGAGCTCGCTCGCTCTTACTCCATGTCCAGTAAACGGAGTCTTTGTCATCTTTCCTTTGAGACAGGATTGACAAGTGGCATACGACTGATATTCGAACGCATTCAAATACCCTTCTGTATGTAACTTCGTCAACCTTCTCTCATTGATGTGACCCAATCTACAATGCCATAAGAAAGTCTGAATTATTTCTGGAGACTTTCTTTTGTGTGTATTCTGGACATTAAAAATCTGTGGTTGGTTCAATACGTATATACCATTACTCAAAGTACCTGACCCAATCAAAACTTGATTAAGGTGAATGTTTACAACATTACTTACAAACGCAAATTCATAACCTTCTTTAGAAACTAAAGATACAGAAATGATATTACAAGTTGCGTTGGGTACAAAAAAGCAATTACGCAAAACCAAAACATGTCCATCTGACATTCCCAGGTGATAGTCCCCCACGGCTTTAGCATCCATGCTAGCTCCGTTCGCAACTCTGAGGGTCATGTCACCTGCTTTCAAAACACTACGGTTTCTCAACGCCTGCAAAGAATTACAGATATGAGATCCTGATCCGGTATCCAATACCCAGGAAGTAGAGTTTATTGAAAGACAGTTTTCAATAACATACACACCTGAAGCTGAAGCTGCAACCTGCTTCAATTCCTGTGTTCTGGCCTTCCAGGCCCTGCAATCATTCTTCCAGTGTCCTTTCTTATGACAATAGAAGCATTCTTCCTTATCCACAAGCTTCCCCGCTATCTTTGTTGCTTTACCTTTTCCCTTCGTATCCACTTTACTTACACCGCCCCTTGGTTTGGCGGGGGCCTTCTTCTTCTTTCCCTTGGCTTTCGCCTTGGACCTAGAAGAAGATGATCCTCCTACAAACAAAGTGGATGTATCCCTACCTTTCTGTAGGGTGCCCTCTGCGCTCCTCAGCATGTTGAGGAGCTCTGAAAGTTCAACCTCCTTTTCTTGTAGGTTGAAGTTCAGTATAAACTGGGCGTAAGTGGAAGGAAGGGACTGGAGAACTATATCCGTATATAGCTCACTCTCCAATGTGATCCCTAGGTCAGCGAGCTCCTCAATGAAGCCGATCATCTTTAGCACGTGCTCGGCTACTGATGATCCGACGGCCATTCTTGTCGAAAATAACTTTTTCGACGCTTCGTATCTTGCGATACGAGATTGCTCTCCATACAGTTCTTTTGTATGGAGCAATATGGATTCCATGTCCATATTCTCATGCCTCCTCTGATGTTCGTTGTCCATCGAGGCAAGCAGGAGGCATTTGGCCTTCGCGCTATCAATCTCCCAAGTCTTGCGGATTTCCTTATCCGCGACACTGGAAGTTGGACCAGGGACAGGGGGAGCTTTGGTGGTAAGAAGATACCCCAGCTTGTCATAAGTGATTGCTATCTTGACATTCCTGAGCCAATCTTTGTAGTTTGGCCCTGTCAGTTTGTTTTTATCTAGGAGTAACTTAAGTCCAGTCATGTTGATTGGTCGCTGCAATTTGGAGAGAAGAGGAAAACACTCAGCATGATGCTCTTGCAAGTTTAGAGTGGTTTTTAGTTTGTCTAAACAGGATGGCTCCCACTGTTTCTCGAATCCCTCCTCAAACCATAAAGGAAGAATTAGTCAGGATCAATCCCACCGTACAATACTTGCTTAACCGTTCGGCCAGGCTGGTGTCGGTACTTCGAGGGAGGTTTTCCAACGCTTTCGCGAAGTTCCTTAATTAAAGAACCTCTTTTCCCTGGGGGCATAGCCCCGCTAACACCTTTCTTAGGCACCTACTAGGTTTATAGCATTGATCGTTAAGTGAGAAATTTCCCAAGGAGTAGCATATACTCACAGTAGGATCGGGATCCAAATATCATTGCGTGACGAAACTGAAGGAATCCTACCAGAATCATCACACTCCAAATGGTATGCAAATCTAGCAAGTTTCAGTACTTATGAAACTCCCGATGTGGATTTTTGCCCCATGCTCTTATGACCTTGACTTTGGCCAAAATATCATAAGTCACATGTCAAGTTCTACCCGTCATTATCCAGGTTAATTTGGATCCATCCGTACCTACCCTTGACTTTGGCCAAAATGGCAGTACGACTGTCCCAAACCAACGCATCTATCTATGCTACACATGAACACCCAATAGCTACCAATCACTGTGCCTTGACTTTGGCCAACATACACAGCTTGAATACTATTGACTATTCATGCGAAACGACGGAGGGCTACGAATGGTTTTGGCAAAACCGTGAACGTAGTGAACTTGATTTAGTCGATGGAACGAGATAGCTTTTAAATGGAGTGGCTCAAACTCCGTATTTTAAAAGTTTGTTTTGAAAAGAACCGAGTGGTTTTTCGAAAGTGTTCCAACGACTTTAACTTGGTTTATTATCTTGCATTAGTTCTTTTAATGCGTGATATTCTTGCATTAGTTCTTTTAATGCGTCCCATCATTTAATCCTACCATTGCAGAAAACAACCAAAATATGACGTACGCTTATGCCATTCGCATTCGCCACTGGGCCCCGTCATTACCCGTTAGGTTACTTAACTAACGACAGAGCGGGGGCTGGGCTAGCGCGTCTGTAAAACATAAGCAACGCCTAAATAGAAAGCAATGATAGACATTTCAGATCACAGATAAATACATTGGATATACTAGGAATCTGTAATTTGTACGAGCCTGTAACAAAAACAGATTACACGGTCATGGTGAATAGCCAATACCCCACCCAAGACCCCTACGGGTGCAGCAAACTACCCGCCAAGTACCCGAAGCGTAGCAACCTCCCTCATCACCATGAGTAGGCCACTCGACACTTCGGCATACCCGGTAGTTTGTGCACCCCTCCATGGGTCTATCCTAGGAGCAAAAACAGTAAAAAGAAATTATACAATGACGGCTACAACCCCGACCCGGTTGTGCGGCCATACAAATAATTATTACATCAATTTACAAATTTACATGAATTGCAAGAAAAGAAAACTCTCGTCTCACAACCCCCGGCTATTCACCCGCGACAATCCAACATATTTATATACACATTCCAGCACATTACAGATCATGTATAACTCCGACTAATCGACTTATAGCGATTAGCCGACGTTCAATACATGCAAACAACACAGATATAACCATCATAGTCAAAGTGCAGTGAAGTTCGGAAAAATACGGAATTATAGGACCCCAAAAGGAAATTTCTTTTCTGGAAAATCTGGGCACATATAATATATCTCAAAAATCCCAAAACCAACACAGACACACACTGCACGAAAAACGATGCACTGAAGACGACAAACCGCGGCGCTTCCGCGGCACATGCCTACCTCGTGCGGCGGAAGCGCGGCGGTTTGAACGAATTAGTGGGCCGTTTTTCATGGGTGTTCTAACAAAACCCTGAGCCGAATTTAGGAGTATAAAGTTTTTCATTTTGACCAGAAAAAATTTCAACAGAAACTCAGTTTTTGTAAAAGTTTGGTTTTTGGATTTTTCCGGTTCCGAACTTCGTTACACTTCACTACCAAGCTAGTTTAAGTTTAGTTAGGCTCTGATACCACTGTAAGTCCACGTTGCGACCCCCGGTTCTTACGGGGAGGCGGAAACGGTATAAAATCAAAATTTTAACGCAAGAGGCAACATGGACTAAGCTAGGTCGGGATCTTTACCTAAACTAAAACTAGCAAACTAAGCTAAAGATATTTAGCTACAAGGATGAAGATGGTTATACCTAAACTTGAACTCCTTCTCTTCAAGCTCCGATGGTGGTTCGATGGCTCCTTCTCGTTGTCTCCGTACGCCGAAGATAGATCCACTTGAAAGCTCCAACCTTTAGCTCCTTCTTCGTTCTTTGAAGAAACTAGTTCACTTGGTTTGCTAAACCTAGTGAACTAGAATGAGTAGAGATGATTTAGAATGGGATTTTATCTATGGTTCTTGATTCTCAACTCATGAGACAAGAGAACCATAGATCAAGAGAGGGAGCAAGAGGTTGAGGGTGAGAGCAAGAGGAGAGCTCAAGAACAAGAGAGAGAATGAGCAAGAAAGAATGAGCAACTCTTTTGTCTCTCACCCTCTCATAATCCAAAGTAATCATAACTCATCATATTAACAAAAGTCTTATGTGATGGTAGAAGCAACCATAAGCTTATCATGTCATGCACTCATTTTACTTAAATGAACAAGCAAGTAAAAGTCTTTGGCATGAAATGATAGCCATGGTTATCATGATGGTCAACTAGTCAAGCCTAGTCAACCGGTCAACAAAGTCAACAAGTCAACAAAAGTCAACAAGTCAACAAAGTCAACAACCAAGTCACCATAATACTTAATTAATACAATAGTTAATCACATATCAAATTCTCATTAGGGTTGAGCAAAAAGTCAAAAAGTCAACGGTCAACTGTCAACAACCCTAATGAGAATCCGCTGTCTGTGCCTCCCTGTCAACTGTGCATACACGCCCGCATCCGCGTTCCGAGGAACACGAAAGCAAACTGGATAAATCCAATCCCATAAGGTACACTAGGATCTGGCTTAAACCAAAGCCCGCTAGTGTAAACTGTCCGGACACTGTACGTGCACAAGTGCACGGATGTGACCGAACCCTGTCGCAAAACCATGCGACCTGTCGCAATACCATGCGACCTCTACTCTTTTGCCTAAAGGCGAAAAGCTTTCTGTGTGGGACTCTAAAGACTCGACACTACGCTGGCAGTGGGTTTAACCACAGACCGCAAGCGGCACTAGCTGTGCGTAACGGTCCCCAGGTAATGCCGACAAGAAGACCGACGAGGCGAAACCCATCTGAACTCCTACTGAGCCTGAGTGTGACATTCTCCGTACAGTCCGGTCTGTTCGTCTGATACATCGCATGGCGGGCCTAGGGGCGGTAAACGTCAGTCCCCCAATAGCGGTACAAGTCGTGCCGGAGCGAAGCCCAAAACACCCTGAGATAACACTGGAAACCTACCAGTATATCTCGTTTGCCCTGGCCAGGGACTACTCGTGTAATGGCTCTCCTAGACACAGCGCGATGTCAACCCCCAATACCGGGAGAGACGAATCCTGTCTAACCGTCACTGCCTCCAAGTGCTTCGGGACTGCACCCAACCACCACCTGTTTGCACGACTCCTTTGAGCCGTGGTAGGGTAGTGATCAAAGTACAGTGGGAACACACCCGAGGCGAAGTGACAGTGTCAAGTCAGCGGACTAAGCTGTACTCATGTCACCTGGGAACTGATAACTGACGATAGGTATAATACCAACTGGTCAGTTCCCGACGAGTCCTGTCCAGTGTACCCGTAACCTAACGGGCACCCGCATACTATCTCAAGTACGACGTACTGACGGCTGTGGGACAGACCGTCTCCCACACTAGGATGAGAAGCGCATGCGCTGGTCTACTCCGGAGTATCGATGCCCTGTCTCGATAGTCCTGCGACCAGGGACCTGCATAAGGATGTGCTTCTAGTTTACCCAGCCCCACTAGTGTGACGGCCATCACATCGCTGGTAATCAAGCAAAGATCCTAAGGGATCCACTAATGTGTATAAGCAATATACAAAGATAAACACATGTACACATTGAAGTAGAAATAAACCAAGTAGCATACTACTATTTTGAGCAAGATTGTACATACAAGGTGAATATCCCAAGCTTCCATTAAGTAATATACATACTAGTATGATACAGTAATGGCCTCTAGGGCATATACACTAACACTATGTACACTGGACGGACTCGCCGAGAACTCCCAGATGGTATTATACCTCACGTCAGATGGCAGTTCTCTGGTGACACTGGTACAGAGTAGTCTGTTGACCCGAGATCGTCATAGAGTCTTGTGTGGTTCCCACTGTGCTTTGATTTCCATCTTACCACGTCCAAGAGGGCGTGCAAAATGGTGGTTTTTGGGTACAGTCCCGAATCACATGGAGGCAATGAGCGATAGGAGGGGATTCGTCTCTCCCGGTATAGGGGGTTGATGTTGCGCTGTGTTCGATTGGCTATAACTGGAAATCCCTGGCCAGGGTTGTTGAGATTTACTGGTAAGTGTTACCAGTAATTTCTCGAATTGTTATAGACCTCATATCGACACGACCTATCGAGCTATTGGGGTCTGACGTTTACCACCCCTAGGCAAGATATGCGACATATCAGACGATCAGACCGGACTGTACGGTAGTGTTACTGGTTGGATTCACTGGAGTTTGAGCGGGCTTGCTCGTCGATCTTCTGATCGCTCAATACCCGGGTGGCCGTTACGTTTAGCAGACCGCTTGCGGCTTGTGGGTGTTTGATATGATCATCACCTGCTGCCGGCGTATTGACGAGTCTTTAGAGTCCTACACAGAGGTTTCCTGGCTCAAGCGAAATGAAATAGGAGCGCATATGAAATATGCGCGGGACCGAGAATAATACTTGTATGTGATACCGTATTCCATTCTCGCGATGAATGTATCGAATGGTTATATGCGATATAACCTAGTTATCGAATCGAGGGTTGATTCGATAAGCCGATACATTGGATATTAGTCGGTTATATGCGATATGACCGGATCGTTAAATCAAGTGTTGATTTAATGATTTAATGCAAAATTATATATTTGATATATTACTTTGCATTAACTAGTATTGGTTTACTTTAAATGGATTTTCTCACTTGGTTTGTGCACATTATATATGTGATATATTTGTGTGCACTTGTATGTATCATGTTTGATGATGCATGCTAACTTGTGTTTTGTGTAAAGTTTAAACCATGGTCATGTAATGGTTAGGGTTTTCATTTTTATATCTATTTATTTATTTATTTATTCATTTTGGTAAATGATAAGCATAATGCAAAATGGTGGCTCACTTTGGAAGCTTGTTGAAGCTTCATGAAGACTTTGACCAAGTGACCATTTTGTCTCATGCTTAACCCTAGCCATTCCATTCAACCATGATCAATTCTCTACACATAACCATAGTTAGAATTATGATAAGTATTATTTTTCTATTCTATTAAAAATAACTTATCATAATATCTTCTTCTTCTTCTTCATCTTCTTAAAAAGAAGAAAACCTTGGACCATCAATGGTGATTGATGGAAACTAGTGAGAAATCCAATTCTAAAGTCTACCCACTTCCTATTTCTTCATCCTCTACCTCTAGCCAAGTAGTAGAGTGTGTTTTCTTCACAAGTTTCTTGACTTGGTGAAGTCGGAGCTTGATTTAGCGATGCCTCGACGTAGATCATCTTCGACATGGACATCGACGACCTAGCTCGCCATTTCTCCGATGAAGCCGACGCTAGAGCCCGGGATCCATCTTGGACAGCGAGGAGACTTCATTGCGGAGCCGTGGAGGTGGAGCACCGGATCTACAAAGGTTGTATATCCGTATTCTCATAGTTAATTGTTAACTAGTTCACTTTTTCGCCTAGATTTCTAGCAAACGATCCGTACACTAGGGTTTCTCGGCACCATATTTTTGAAATTGGCATGGTAGATGCCTTTAGAGACCTCACTAGAGTGCCTAGGAACCCTACAGTGGTATCAGAGCCTAGCTAGAGCCTTAGGCGAAGTCTAGACGGAATTTGAAATCCGAACGAACCCGAAACCCGATCACTAAAATGCTCTCTGTCCTTTTTCCAAAAAGTGGGATTTTTCCAGATTAAAAATTTCCAAAATATTCAGCAGGTAATTTAATGAGTTACTGTGAAGCACGTGCAGTTAACTCGACTACATAGGCGCGGAACCGCGGCCCCCACCATGGGATTCGCGGCGGTTCCGCGGCCAATTTGTTGAATTAGTGCACGTGACTTGCACAGTAATTCTTGTTTTTAAGTACTGAGTCTTCTGGAAATTTTTAATATTTACTCTGCAGAAGAGTATTCTGGGGTACTATTGGGAATCGAAGTTTCGATCGGATTATCAAATTTCGTCTTTGTGTATTTCCGGATAAATTTTAGAATATGTTAAAAAGTTCGACCGGATATAAATACCCAATTTTTCCCCTGTCGGGAAATTTCCAAGTGTTGGATTTTTCCGTAGTTTAACGACGTTCTAAGTAGTGCAAGTAACGCGATGGACCTGTTAGTGTTTATGCCCTAGAAGGCCATTACTGTATCATACTAGCTTGTATATTACTTAATGGAAGCTTGGGATATTCACATGTATATAACAGTCTTGCTAAACATGGTAGTATGCTACTTGGTTTCTCTATCTTAATATGTGAGTGTACGTATTGATAGAGCTCTTAGGATCTTGCTTGTCTACCAGCGTTGTGATGGCAGTCACACTAGTGGGGGCTGGGTAGTCTACAAGCACATCCTTATTCAGGTCCCTGGTCGTTGGATTATCGAGACAGAGCATCGATACTCCGGAGTAGACTGGTGTGTACGCTTCTCATCCCAGTTGGGGAGATGGTCTGTCCCACAGCCGTCAGTACGTCGTACTGGAGATAGTATGCAGGTGCTCGTTAGGTTACGGGTACACCGGACAGGACTCACAGGGACCTGTTGGTTGGTTTGATACCAGTCGTCAGTAAACAGTTCCCAGGTGACATGAGTACAGCGTAGTCCGCAGACTTGACACTGCTACTTCGCCTCGAGTGTGTCCCACTGTTCTTAGATTGCTACCCTACCACGGCTCAAAGGAGTCGTGCAAACAGGTGGCAGTTGGGTGCAGTCCCGAGCACTTGGAGGCAGTGGCGGTTAGACAGGATTCGTCCCTCCCGGTATTGGGAGTAGATATCGTGCTGTGTCAGAGAGCCATTACGCAAAGTCCCTGGCCAGGGCAAGCGAGATTTGCTGGTAGGTTCCAGTAGTTTCTCAGGGTGTAATGGGCTTCCCTCCGACACGACTTATACCGCTATTAGGGGACTGACGTTTGCCGCCCCCCTAGGCCCGATATGCGATAGTCTTGGACGAACGGACCGGACTGTATGGAGATTGTCACATCAGACTCAGTAGGAGTTCGGATGGGTTTTCTCATCGGCCTTCTTATCGACAACTACCTGGGGACCGTTACGTACAGCTAGTGCCGCTTGCGGTCTGTGGTTAAACCCACTGCCAGCATAGTAGTCGAGTCTCTAGAGTCCCACACAGAGAGTTTCCTACTCCAGGCGAAACGATATAGAGGTTGCATGGTTTTGCGACAAAGGGTTCGGACGCATACGTGCGTTTACGCACGTACGACTTTCGGACAGTTTTTACCAGTCGGCTTTGGTTTAAGCCAGTTACTGGTATCCGGTTATTGGATTTTTACAGTCTAAAGTTTTTCCGTATTTTTGCGGATCGGAGGGGCGTTCTCGTAATTGTACGAGAAGCTTCTAGAAGATGTGACTAAGGAGGTTACTTTGGATGAGGTTGTGAGTCATGGTGGTGATTCATTCATTTCATTAATGCACATTTATTGCTTAATGACTCATGCTAATGAATCACCACTAGATATTTTATGAAGCATGCTTATTCATTTCTTTTATTCATTATTCTTAAAAAAGAATGCTTCATAATATATTATGATACACTCTCTCTCTTCTCTCATTATCTTATCTCATATTCTCTCTCCTCAAGCTCTCATCTTCAAACCCTAATCCTTACACCTCATGAGTTGAGATCAAAGGATTAGTTAGACTAAACAATCCATAACCTTCACTCTACATCATCCTTTCATCTTTGATTAGCAATCAAAGTTGATTAGTTACCTCAAGTTAGAGGTTTAGCTTGGAGTTTCGCTCTCGGGTGGATCGTCTACTACCTAGAGAAGGCCGAGGAGAACAAAGGAGGACACAAAGACGAAGGACTAGTTTCGATAGGTATAATCCCTAATCACAAATGATAAGAAAATCTTTGTGTACGGTTATTTATAGTTTAGCTTCGATTTAAGCGGTTAGTCGATGTTCGTTCTTTAAACTTGATTGTTTTTGAAAATTCCGCCTCCCCATAAGAACTGGGGTGTACTACATCGACTTACAGTGGTATCAGAGCCTCGCTAAATACTAAATAACTTAATCGCAAATTTGTACGAATTTCGAACGGAAAAACGAAACCGGAAAACCCTAAAAAATGCTAGTTTCTGTCGAATTTAAAACGATGTCAGAAAATTTTTCAGGTGTGTTCAGAAAGCTAGAAAGGAGTCCAGGAGAACACCCAAGAAATTCGAGCCCATGAATCGGCAACTCGGCCGCGGAAGCGCGGCAGATCGGTGGGATCCGCCGCCCTTCCGCGGCGCTTTGGCCGAGTCATGGACTCATCTTTCTTGTGTGGGTCCCCTGTGATATTTGGGGTTTTCTGGAATATTTAATAATTGCTCAGGTTACTGTTTAACAGAGCAGATTTTGGAGCAATATTGATGTTGTTTAATCGATCGAAATTGTACAGTATTTGCGTATTGGATTATATCTGTGATTGTTTAATGTGTTCGTAAACCTTCCCCAACTGCTAGTATGTCGGTTGGCAGGGGGTTGCACATTTCTGAAATGGTTATATCTGTTTATGCATATAAACTGTATTGGACTGTTGTGGTGTATAGCCGGGGTTAGCAATGGGTTATTGTTTAATTCATTTGTTGTAAATGTAATTTGTTGTAATATTATTTTCGCGGGGCACTTCCAGGTTGCGGTCGTAGCCACCGTTGTATTATTTCATTTTACTGTTTTTGCTCCTAGGACTGACCCAAGGTGGGGTACACAGACTGCCGGGTGGGTAGTTTGCCGTACCCGTAGGGGTCGAGGGTGGGGTAACGGCTATTCATCACAACTGTGTAATCTGTCTTTTCTTGCAGGCTCAAAAGAAATACAGATTGCTTGCAAATCCAATATTGTTTATCTGTGTTCTGGAATGAATATCATTGCGTCAGACGAATGTAAAATATCTATATTTATGATAGCTATTTAGACGCCACTTATGTTTTACACCCGCGCTAGCCCAGCCCCCGCTCTGTCGTTAGTTAAGTAACCTAACGGGTGATGACGGGACCCCGTGGTGAATGCGGATGGCATAAGAGGACGTTGTATTTTCGTTGTTTTCTGCAATGATAGGTTAATGATGGGACGCATTATCTATAATGCAAAGAAAATAAACCAAAGTTTAAATCGTTGGAACAATTTAAAAGAAACCACTCGGTTATTTTTAAAACAGATATTTTTAAATGCGGAGATTTAACCACTCCTTTTAAAAAGCTATCAGGTTCCTTCGGTTATATCAAGTTCACTACGTTCACGGTTTCGCCAAAACCAGTCGTAGCCCTCCGTCATTTCTTATGAATGGTCAGTAGTATTCAAGCTATGTTTGTTTGGCCCTTAGTCAAGACATAGTGATTGGTAGCTGCTGGGGTATTCATTTGTTGCATAGATAGATGAGTTGGTTTGGGACAGTCGTATTACTTTGTTGGCCCTTAGTCAAGAGTATACGGATGGGTTCAAATCAACAGGATAATGATGGGCAGAACTTGACATGTGACTTATGATTTGTTGGCCCTTAGTCAAGATCATAAGAGCATGGGGCAAAAATCCATATCGGGAATTTCTAAAGAAACTGAAATTTGCAAAGAGATGCATACCATTTTGAGTTTGAAGAATGTTGGTAGGATTCCTTCAACATTATCATACGATGATATTTGGATCCCGATCCTACTGTGAGTATATGATACTTATCAGGATATTCGTCACTTAACGATCAATGCTATAAACCTAGTAGGTGTCCAGAAAAGTGTCAGCGGGGTTACGCCCCCAGAGAAAAGAGGTTATTTAATTAAGGAACTTCGCGAAAGCGTTGGAAAACCTCCCTCGAAGTATCGACACCGGCCTGGCTGAACGGTTAAGCAAGTATTGTACGGTGAGAATAGTCTTGGCTAATTCTTCTTTTATGGTTTGAGGAAGGATTCGAAAAACAGTGGGAGCCATCCAGTTTAGATAAACTAAAAACCACTCTAAACTTGCAAGAGCATCATGCTAAAGAGTTTTCTTCTCTCTCTCCTAATTGCAGCGACCCTGAAAATGACTGGACTTAAGTTACTTTTAGAGAAAAATATACTGACGGGGCCAAACTATAAAGATTGGCTGCGGAATGTCAAGATGGCTTTGACCTATGACAAACTAGGGTACGTCCTCACCGCTACGGCACCTGCTGTCCCTGGTCCCAAATCCAGCAATGCGGATAAGGAAATCCGCAAAACCTGGGATTTAGATTGTGCGAGAGCCAAGTGCATCGTGCTTGCCTCGATGAACAATGAACATCAGAGGAGGCACGAGGATATGTCCCTAGATGGCATATTTCTCCATACAAAGGAACTTTATGGAGAGTAATCTCGTATAGCAAGATACGAGACCTCTAAGAAATTGTTTCGAGCGAGGTTGGCTGTCGGGTCATCGGTAGGTGAACATGTCCTACAGATGATTGGCTATATAGAAGAGCTCGCAGACCTTGGGACGACTTTGGATAATGAGCTCTATACAGACCTTGTTCTCCAGTCCCTTCCTCCCACCTACGCCCAGTTTATCCTCAACTTCAATCTTCAAGGAAAAGAAGTTGAACTTGCGGAACTCCTGAACATGTTAAGGAGTGCGGAGGGCACCTTGCAGAAGGCAAGGGAAACACCCGCTATGTTTGTTGGCGGTTCATCTTCTTCCGGGTCCAAGGCTAGGGCCAAAGGAAGGAAGAAGAAAGCCGCACCCAGACCTAGAGGAGGTGTTAGTAAGGTGGGAGGGAAGGGAAAGAAAAAGAAAGCAGTACCGATAGTTGGCCAGGATGAGTGCTTCCATTGTCACAGGAAAGGGCACTGGAAGAAGGATTGCAAGGCGTGGAACGCCAAGAACCAGGAACCGAAGCAAGCTGTGGCTTCGACTTCAGGTGTGTTTGTAATTGAGAATTGTCTGTCGATCAACTCTACTTCCTGGGTATTGGATACCGGATCAGGATCTCATATTTGCAATTCATTGCAGGCACTGAGAAACCGTAGAGTGCTGAAGGAAGGTGATATGATCCTCAGGGTTGCTAACGGAGCTAGCGTGGGAGCTGCGTCCGTCGGGGATTATCACCTAGGATTGACGAGTGGACACATTTTGGTTTTACATAACTGTTATTTTGTACCCAGCTTAACGTGTAATATCATATCAGTTTCCTTGTTATCAAATAAAGGTTATGATTTCACGTTTGTAAGAGATGTTGTCAACATCCACCTTAATCATGGTTTGATTGGGTCCGGTACATTAAATAACGGCATATATGTTTTAAACCAACTCCAAATTTTCAATGTCCAGAACACACTAAAAAGAAAGTCTCCAGATTTAAATAAAGCTTTCTTATGGCATTGTAGACTGGGTCACATCAATGAGAGAAGGTTGACTAAGTTGCATAGAGAAGGATATTTGGACTCGTTCGAATATCAATCTTATGACACTTGTCAATCCTGTCTCAAAGGAAAGATGACAAAGACTCCATTTACTGGACAAGGAGTAAGAGCGAGCGAGCTCTTAGGACTCATACACAGCGATGTATGCGGTCCAATGTCTACACATGCGAGAGGTGGTTATTCCTACTTCATTACTTTTACAGATGATTTCTCTAGGTATGGATATGTTTTCTTAATGAAGCATAAATCAGAGGCATTTGAGAAATTCCTGGAATTCAAGAATGAAGCGGAAAACCAAACAGGCAAAAGTATTAAGACACTAAGATCTGATCGAGGTGGAGAATACTTAAGTGCCGAGTTCCTAGGTTACCTAAAAGAGAAAGGAATTCTCTCTCAGCTTACTCCTCCATACACTCCACAGCACAACGGTGTATCGGAGAGACGGAATCGAACCCTATTGGATATGGTACGATCCATGATGAGTAATGCTGAGTTACCGCGATCTTTCTGGGGTTATGCGCTAGAATCAGCGGCATATCTTTTGAACCAGGTTCCAACCAAGACTGTGCCTACCACACCATATCAGATGTGGAGTGGGAAGAAACCCTGTCTAAAACATTTTAGGACATGGGGGTGTCCAGCTTTTGTAAAAAAGCAGCATGTGGACAAGCTCGAGGCACGTTCAGTACAGTGTAAGCTTGTGGGATATCCAAAGAACTCCAAGGGATATTATTTCTATTACGCAGAGGAACAAAAGGTATTTGTTTCTCGTCATGCCACCTTCTTAGAAACTGAATTTTTAGAAAATCAGAAGAGTGGGAGCGAAATAGAACTGGAAGAAATTCCAGAACCACAAGCTGCTACTGAAAGTTTGGTAGAACCAGAGGTTCAAGAAGAACAGAACATTCCCGCACCCCTCCGCAGGAGTAGTAGGCCGTCTCATCCGCCTGAGAGATACTACGGTTTTCTCATTGACGGGGATAGAGAGGATTGCATCATAGATGATGATGAACCTACTGACTTCCAGCAGGCCATCCAGAGCGGCGACTCGGTACGATGGCTAGATGCAATGCGGACCGAAATGGAGTCCATGTACACCAACAAAGTATGGACTTTGGACTTTGCTCCAGATGGGGTAAAACCCATAGGATGCAAATGGATCTTCAAGAAAAAGATTGGTGTAGATGGACAGGTGGAAACCTATAAGGCTAGACTTGTTGCAAAGGGTTTTCGTCAAAGACCTGGTTTGGACTATGACGAAACTTTTTCTCCAGTGGCTATGCTCAAATCCATTCGGGTCCTTCTTGCTATTGCTGCCTTCCATGATTATGAAATCTGGCAGATGGACGTAAAGACGGCTTTTCTGAATGGAAATTTAGAAGAGAGCGTCTATATGGATCAGCCAGAGGGTTTCAATCAGAGTGGGAGCAGCGGGAAAGTATGCAAGCTGCTTAAGTCTATTTATGGACTAAAGCAGGCATCGCGGAGTTGGAACATCTGTTTTGATGAGACAGTCAAAGAATATGACTTTATCAAAAATCCAGATGAACCGTGCATATATAGTAAAGTTGTGGCCAGAAGTGTCGTATTCCTCGTCTTGTACGTGGATGACATTCTATTGATAGGAAATGACATTCCTATGCTACAATCTGTCAAAGGATTCTTGTCACACAGGTTCTCCATGAAAGACCTGGGTGATGCCTCTTACATTCTGGGGATCCGGATCTATCGTGATAGATCCAAGAGGAAGTTGGGACTTTCGCAGTCCAGGTATATCGACACTGTACTGAAAAGATTCAGTATGGAAGATTCTAAGCGCGGTAATCTACCAGCTTGTCACGGAATCACCCTCTCCAAAGAGATGTCTCCCAAGACTGATTTGGAAAGGGAACGCATGTCTATTATACCCTACGCTTCTGCGGTAGGCTCTATAATGTATGCGATGTTGTGTACCAGACCAGATGTAGCTTACGCACTGAGCGTGGTAAGCCGGTATCAGTCAGACCCAGGGGAGAAACACGGGATAGCAGTAAAGAACATTCTCAAGTACCTGAGGAGGACTAAGGAGATGTTCTTGGTTTACGGCGGAAAAGACCTCAGGTTGGAGGCCTTTGCCGATTCCGGCTTCCAGAGTGATAAGGACGATTCCAAGTCCATGTCGGGTTATGTCTTTACCCTCAATGGAGGGGCGGTGTGCTGGAAGAGCTCCAAGCAGGACACCGTTGCTGACTCAACGATGGAAGCGGAGTATATAGCTGCTTGCGATGCCGCAAAAGAAGCAGTCTGGATGAAGAAGTTCCTAACAGAACTTCAGGTTGTTCCTACCATAGTTGATCCAATACCTCTGTATTGCGACAACAACGGAGCTATAGCTTTAGCGAAGGAACCAAGGTCCCATCAGAAGTCCAGACACATCTTGAGGCGGTATCACCTGATCAGGGAGATCATTGATCGTCAGGAGATCGAGGTTCGGAGAGTTGCTTCAGAAGAGAACATTGCTGATCCATTCACGAAGGCCCTTCCTCAGATTCAGTTCGAGAGGCTACTCGAGATCATTGGTCTACGATATGCCAGTACATGGCCCTAGTGCAAGTGGGAGATTGTTAGTGTTTATGCCCTAGAAGGCCATTACTGTATCATACTAGCTTGTATATTACTTAATGGAAGCTTGGGATATTCACATGTATATAACAGTCTTGCTAAACATGGTAGTATGCTACTTGGTTTCTCTATCTTAATATGTGAGTGTACGTATTGATAGAGCTCTTAGGATCTTGCTTGTCTACCAGCGTTGTGATGGCAGTCACACTAGTGGGGGCTGGGTAGTCTACAAGCACATCCTTATTCAGGTCCCTGGTCGTTGGATTATCGAGACAGAGCATCGATACTCCGGAGTAGACTGGTGTGTACGCTTCTCATCCCAGTTGGGGAGATGGTCTGTCCCACAGCCGTCAGTACGTCGTACTGGAGATAGTATACAGGTGCTCGTTAGGTTACGGGTACACCGGACAGGACTCACAGGGACCTGTTGGTTGGTTTGATACCAGTCGTCAGTAAACAGTTCCCAGGTGACATGAGTACAGCGTAGTCCGCAGACTTGACACTGCTACTTCGCCTCGAGTGTGTCCCACTGTTCTTAGATTGCTACCCTACCACGGCTCAAAGGAGTCATGCAAACAGGTGGCAGTTGGGTGCAGTCCCGAGCACTTGGAGGCAGTGGCGGTTAGACAGGATTCGTCCCTCCCGGTATTGGGAGTAGATATCGTGCTGTGTCAGAGAGCCATTACGCAAAGTCCCTGGCCAGGGCAAGCGAGATTTGCTGGTAGGTTCCAGTAGTTTCTCAGGGTGTAATGGGCTTCCCTCCGACACGACTTATACCGCTATTAGGGGACTGACGTTTGCCGCCCCCCTAGGCCCGATATGCGATAGTCTTGGACGAACGGACCGGACTGTATGGAGATTGTCACATCAGACTCAGTAGGAGTTCGGATGGGTTTTCTCATCGGCCTTCTTATCGACAACTACCTGGGGACCGTTACGTACAGCTAGTGCCGCTTGCGGTCTGTGGTTAAACCCACTGCCAGCGTAGTAGTCGAGTCTCTAGAGTCCCACACAGAGAGTTTCCTACTCCAGGCGAAACGATATAGAGGTTGCATGGTTTTGCGACAAAGGGTTCGGACGCATACGTGCGTTTACGCACGTACGACTTTCGGACAGTTTTTACCAGTCGGCTTTGGTTTAAGCCAGTTACTGGTATCCGGTTATTGGATTTTTACAGTCTAAAGTTTTTCCGTATTTTTGCGGATCGGAGGGGCGTTCTCGTAATTGTACGAGAAGCTTCTAGAAGATGTGACTAAGGAGGCTACTTTGGATGAGGTTGTGAGTCATGGTGGTGATTCATTCATTTCATTAATGCACATTTATTGCTTAATGACTCATGCTAATGAATCACCACTAGATATTTTATGAAGCATGCTTATTCATTTCTTTTATTCATTATTCTTAAAAAAGAATGCTTCATAATATATTATGATACACTCTCTCTCTTCTCTCATTATCTTATCTCATATTCTCTCTCCTCAAGCTCTCATCTTCAAACCCTAATCCTTACACCTCATGAGTTGAGATCAAAGGATTAGTTAGACTAAACAATCCATAACCTTCACTCTACATCATCCTTTCATCTTTGATTAGCAATCAAAGTTGATTAGTTACCTCAAGTTAGAGGTTTAGCTTGGAGTTTCGCTCTCGGGTGGATCGTCTACTACCTAGAGAAGGCCGAGGAGAACAAAGGAGGACACAAAGACGAAGGACTAGTTTCGATAGGTATAATCCCTAATCACAAATGATAAGAAAATCTTTGTGTACGGTTATTTATAGTTTAGCTTCGATTTAAGCGGTTAGTCGATGTTCGTTCTTTAAACTTGATTGTTTTTGAAAATTCCGCCTCCCCATAAGAACTGGGGTGTACTACATCGACTTACAGGACCCTCTAGAAGACAACAAACCTTAACTCAATTATGTGACCGTCTTGAACTGCCTTTTGAACCTTCGGGTTTGGGGCAGTACGGCGTGCCACATGTGAGGCGTAGGCTTGACCCTTCTACGGCTGGACCGTTGGTACTGAGACACGAACTGAATGTCTTTAGACTTGTTTCATGTGTTGATCTGTATCGGGAAAACTTGGGTGTTCGATTGTTCGATCGGAAAGTTTAACATTTTCTGTTTATCCGGAATGTGATACAACAATTGGAATTCACAAAAGTTATGTGATAACTGGATGAATGTTATAAACATAGCAATTTAGTCTCACTTGATCGGTTGCCACGGAATTTTGATGTGATCAAAAGTCCGTCGCAATCACGTAGCGTACGCGGATACTCGCCGGGTAAACTAAATAGACAGCTACACCCCATAGCCCCGACCAAGTGACTGTAGGAGAACCCCGTCACCGAAAGCATCCGTTCGGGTGCTCGCGGCAGCGGTGTTCCGCCTTGGTGCACTTCGTCGACGGTATCGGGGGTGCGGCCGCCTACTAAAGTTTGCGAAGAGCATTCGATCAGGATGTCGGGAATCTTGTTGAATTGCCCGACTTAATATTGAAAAGAGTTTTCGATTTTGAGACTAAAATGCGGGGTTTATAATTGTTAGGCATGCGATGTCTAAGTAATTAATTTGGTCAGGCATGCGATGTCTGAGGTGGTTGCGGATTCCAACTGTTGTAGTTTTACACTTTCTTTTCTGTGACCGTAAGTGTAATATGTGATATCGCCGGTTTCGTTGCTATATGTCAACGACAATTGAGATGGACATATTTACTTACGTTAATGACATGTGATGTTATGTGTTGCTGGATATGTTATATTGGATCGTCGTGTTCGAATAGCCGGGGGTTTTTATGTAAGATGAGTGTTTTTCATTTTCATTCATGTAAAAACTTGTATGTAATATTCTTTTATTGGGGCACTTCCAGGTTGCGGAAGTTGTCACTGTTTGTATATTATTTACTTTTCCGCACTAGGATAGACCCAAGGAGGAGGGCACAAGTAACCGGGTTCTGGAGTCCAGTGGGAGACCAACTCGAGGAGTCGAGTCTGGGTCTCCTAACTCTAGAATTGGTAGGGTTGCTTGCCGCTCTCGTAGGGGTCTTGGGGTGTGGGTTTGTCTATTCATCACGACCGTGGAATCCGTGTTTTATACTGGCTCGTATTGAAAACACGGACGTCCTAGTATATCCAATATTTCATATGATTCTTCTGCTGCGATATCTGTGATGTGATCATGTGATGTTCGGTGATGGATATAGTATATAGTATATATGATATATTATATAGAAGTTACTTATGTTTTACACCCGCGCTAGCCCTGCCCTGCTCTGTCGTTAGTTACCTAACCTAACGGTGCACGAGGGGACATCGAGGCGAATGCGGATGGCATAAGTGTACGTCATATCTATCTGTGATGTTTAGGTATTTAAATGATGGGACTTCATTAATGAGATTAATGAAATAAAAGAAACCTAAAGATGTTGTAGAATCGAATTTCAAAATAAAACAGGTAGCTACAGTTCTTGCTTTGCACAGCGGTATATGTGATATATCCTGCACCTTATTCGATAAGGAAAGGACCGAGATCCCTTCACCGGGAGTGACTCCTTTAGCAATAACTGGCAGATGCTACACCCTCGGTTTGTCTTTTGATTGCTTTTAAGAGTTTTTGCTTTGCACAGCGATATATATGATATATCCCGCACCTCATTCGACGAGGAAAGGACCGACGATCCCTTCACCGGGAGTGACTCCTTTAGCAAAACTAGAAAAGCCTCAAAAACACTCCATTTCAAAATCCATTCGATCCTACAACGATATCAAGTTCATTACGCAATAGGTTTTCAGAAAAACCTGTCCTAGCCCTCCGTCATTTCAGATAAGTCCTATTTAGTATTCGTGCTACGTTTGTTGACCTCCGTCAAGGCGTAGTGTGCGGTAGCTAACTAGTATTTATCTGCTTATGCATATGATGCAGATTGGATTAGGGTAGTCGTGCGGCCTTGTTGACCTCCGTCAAGGGTCGTGCGGGTGGGTTTAATTCGATCAAGAAATGACGAGTTGAACTTGACTAGTAGCCTATGGTTTGTTGACCTCCGTCAAGGTCATAGGGTGCTAGGGGCAAAATTATCGGGAATTTCAAGTGTTGAAATTTGCAATGAGATTGCATACCTTCTATGAGATAGTTGGATCCCGATACCCGCTGTGAGTAAGAGTTACTCCTGGGAGAGTTTTATACATTACAATTAGCCGATCAAGTAGGTGTCTAGAAAGGTGTTAACGAGGTTACGCCCCTGGGAAAACGAGATTTACATTAATTAGGTTCGTGCGAAAGCACGGGAGACCTCCCTCAAAGTACCGACACTGGCCTGGCTGAAAGATTGGCGAACTTGTAGTGTGTAATTAATCCCGGCTAGTCTTTCCTTTTAGGGTTTGAAGGAAGATTTGATAAAAAGCAGTGGGAGCCATCCTGATTAGATAAAATAATAACCAATCTATTCTTGCAAGAGCGCACGCTGAGTGTTTTCTTCTCTCTCTCTCCTGGTAGCGACCATGTCACGCCTTAATCAAGATAATAATGCGGATTATTGACCGAACCCGCTTGTTATACTGAGCTGGGGAACGTTGGTCCCGCTCAAACTTATAATTGTTATAAGACAGAGCAGGAATTTGGGGAATACCAGATTTCCCGTGCCGCCCAAACGAAGAGAGTGCATGCTGATGCATCATCTTCGGGTGTGTTCATTACAAAGAACTGTTTCTCAGTATCCTCCGAATCCTTGGTATATGATACCAGATCAGGATCCCAGATATGTAATATGTTACATAGGGCTACAAAAGGGTAGAAAAACTGAGAACGGGTGATAAGTTTCATGAGGCAGAAAACGGGGCAAGTGTTGCAGCCAAGTCTGTCGGTCACTGTCACCCTATATTACCGATACATTGATTCTGAACGAATGTTATTAGATACCGAACCTGATATACAAAATCATATCTGTCTCTTTATTAGTAAAGAAACGATAAAATTTTGTATTGTTGGATAATGTTTTGAACATTTCCTATATCAAAAGTTGATCGGTTCAGGCACGTTATCTAAAAGCATTAATGTTCTAAATCAAACCACAGTTCTTAGTATACAGAACACACACAAGAGGAAGACTTCAGAAATGAACGAATCCTTCTTGAGGTATTGTAGACTAGGTCATATCAATGCGACCCGACTAGCTGGAGTTACATAAAGATGCATATTTAAATTAGTTTGAATTTACATCTTATGAAACTCGCCAGTCATGTCACAAAGATAAGATGACCATAGCTCTGTTTATTGGAAACAGAGAAAGAGTTGGTAAACTTTTGGGATGATACATGTTGATGTATGTAGGTCCCCTGTCTACACATACCAAGACCGGTTCTTTGTACTTCATTATATTCTCTGATAATCTCTCAAGATTCAGACATATGTTCCTGTTGAAACACAAGTCTGAACCTTTTGAGATATTCACAGAATATAAGATAGAAGTAGAGAACCAATACGGGTATAAGTATTATGTCCTATGATGAGATCAAGGAGAAGAATACTTGTGCATGGAATTCCTGGACTATTCTAAAGGAGAATGAGATTCTCTCTCAGCATTACTCCTCCGTATACACCATAGCACGATGGTATATCGGGGCGGAGCAATCACACCCTATATGATAAGGTGTGCTCTATGATGAGTACTACTGAGTTACCTATTTCCTTTTGGGTGTTATGCACTTGAGAAGTTGCATACCTATTGAATAGGGTTCGAATCAAATCAAAGCCTACCATTTCATATGTGATATGGAAAAGGAAGAGCCCATGTCTTAAGCTAGTTAAGATTTGGGGTTGTCCGGCCTATGTCTAAAAGCAAAATCCGGACAAGCTCGAGGCAAGGTCTGTTATGTAGAACTGGAAATGTTCCAGCTATACAAACTACAGCAGATGATTTGGTAGAACTAAAGGATTCAGTAGATTCCAACGAACCTCAGCCTCTCCGCCGATCTAGTTGGGTTCCTCACCCACCTGAGAGATACTTCTGTTTCTCTATGACAGTGGGAGCGAGGATTGCATCATGAGATGATGACCCAACTAGTTTCGAGCTGGCCATCAAGAGTAGGGACTCTGTAAGAATGGCTGGATGTTTAGCGATCTGAGATGGAATCCTTATACACCAACAAAGTATGGACTTTAGTTGCTATATCTGAAGGGTTAAATCCCCATCAGGAGCAAGTATATCTTGAGAAGATTACTTGGTGTACATGGAAAAGTTGAGACTTTCAAAGCTAGACTTATTAAAGGTTTGCATCATTGACCAGGTGTGGATCATGATGAAACCTTTTCTAAGGATCTATGCTTAAGTCCATTCAGATCCTACTTGCCACTGCTACATACCATGACTACGATATCTGGTGGTTGGGTGCCATGACTCCTTTTCTAAATAACGATTTAGAAGAGAAGGTCTATAAGAACACAGCCAGAGGGCTTCGTAGACAGTGGGAGCAGCGGAAACGTGTGCAAGATGCTTTATAGGATAAAGCAGGCATCGCGGAGTTGGAACATCTATTTTGATGAAGTAGTCAAAGAAGTTGACATCATCAAAATGGTAGATGAACCTTGTATATACAAAAAGGTAGTAGGGAGTATGGTGGTGATCCTCGTAGAGTACGTGGATGACATACTCTTGATAGGGAAGGAGTTTTCTATGCTACGCTCGATCAATCTCCGCTTATCACAATGATTCTCCACATAGGATCAAAGTGATACCTACTAAATCCTAGATTTTGGATCTATGAGATAGATCTAATTGGATGTTAGGAATCTCACTAGGTGTAGTGAGATGGTATCAGTTGATCCTGGGAAGAATCACTGGAAGTGTTCCAGGGTGATAAAGACGACTGAATGTCAGTCGCAGGCATTGTCTTTACCCTCAGTAAAGGGACGGTATGTTGGAAGAGTTCCAAGCTAGATACCGTGACATACTAGACGATAAAGGCAGGATACATCGCTACTAAAGATGCTACCAAAGAAGCTGTTTAGGTGTATATTGGTTCATGAGATGAACTATGTTCCTCCCATTGTGTGACAATGGAGTTGTGGCTTATGCCAAGGAACGCAGGTCCCATCAGTGATCCAGACTTATTCTGAGGCAGTATCACCTGATCATGGAGATGCTTGATCTCCAGGATGATCGAGGCAAGGAGAGCAGACTTAGAGGATAACGCAGCGGATCCACTCACGAAGGCCTATTCCCAGAGAGAGACTTTTATGGGATGGTTGAGTATGAGATACTGCAGCCACTGCTACAGATGGCCCTAGTGCAAGTGGGAGATTGTTAGTTATATGTATGCCCTAGAGGCCATTACTGTACATTGGATGTATATTGTAGTGGATGCTGGGACATATATAGGGAGGACTTTCTTGCTCGACATGATAGTATGCTATCTGGTTACTCTTTACCTTAACGTGTATACTGATTGTCTCTCTGTTACATATTGGTAAAGCCCTTAGGATGTGTACTTGACTACCTGGACTATGATGCGGATCATACTAGTGGGGACATGGTAGTCCATAAGTACATCCTTGAAAGTCCCTAGTCGTGGGTGTATCGAGACGGGGCATCGATATACCAGAGTAGACTAGCGTGTACCTTCTCGACCTATATAGATGGGCGATAGATGATCCCATATCCATTGGTGTTTGACATCAGAGATGATATACGGGTGCTCAGTAGAGACTGGGTACACTGGACGGACTCGCCGAGAACTCCCAGATGGTATTATACCTCACGTCAAATGGCAGTTCTCTGGTGACACTGGTACAGAGTAGTCTGTTGACCCGAGATCATCATAGAGTCTTGTGTGGTTCCCACTGTGCTTTGATTTCCATATTACCACGTCCAAGAGGGCGTGCAAAACGGTGGTTTTTGGGTAAATTCCCGAATCACATGGAGGCAATGAGCGATAGGAGGGGATTCGTCTCTCCCGGTATAGGGGGTTGATGTTGCGCTGTGTTCGATTGGCTATAACAGGAAATCCCTGGCCAGGGTTGTTGAGATTTACTGGTAAGTGTTACCAGTAGTTTCTCGAATTGTTATAGACCTCATATCGACACGACCTATCGAGCTATTGGGGTCTGACGTTTACCACCCCTAGGCAAGATATGTGACATATCAGACGATCAGACCGGACTGTACGGTAGTGTTACTGGTTGGATTCACTGGAGTTTGAGCGGGCTTGCTCGTCGATCTTCTGATCGCTCAATACCCGGGTGGCCGTTACGTTTAGCAGACCGCTTGCGGCTTGTGGGTGTTTGATATGATCATCACCTGCTGCCGGCGTATTGACGAGTCTTTAGAGTCCTACACAGAGGTTTCCTGGCTCAAGCGAAACGAAATAGGAGCGCATATGAGATATGCGCGAGACCGAGAATAATACGTGTATGTGATACCGTATTCCATTCTCGCGATGAATGTATCGAATGATTATATGCGATATAACCTAGTTATCGAATCGAGGGTTGATTCGATAAGCCGATACATTGGATATTAGTCGGTTATATGCGATATGACCGGATCGTTAAATCAAGTGTTGATTTAATGATTTAATGCATAATTATATATTTGATATATTACTTTGCATTAACTAGTATTGGTTTACTTTAAATGGATTTTCTCACTTGGTTTGTGCACATTATATATGTGATATATTTTTGTGCACTTGTATGTATCATGTTTGATGATGCATGCTAACTTGTGTTTTGTGTAAAGTTTAAACCATGGTCATGTAATGGTTAGGGTTTTCATTTTTATATCTATTTATTTATTTATTTATTCATTTTGGTAAATGATAAGCATAATGCAAAATGGTGGCTCACTTTGGAAGCTTGTTGAAGCTTCATGAAGACTTTGACCAAGTGACCATTTTGTCTCATGCTTAACCCTAGCCATTCCATTCAACCATGATCAATTCTCTACACATAACCATAGTTAGAATTATGATAAGTATTGTTTTTCTATTCTATTAAAAATAACTTATCATAATATCTTCTTCTTCTTCTTCATCTTCTTAAAAAGAAGAAAACCTTGGACCATCAATGGTGATTGATGGAAACTAGTGAGAAATCCAATTCTAAAGTCTACCCACTTCCTATTTCTTCATCCTCTACCTCTAGCCAAGTAGTAGAGTGTGTTTTCTTCACAAGTTTCTTGACTTGGTGAAGTCGGAGCTTGATTTAGCGATGCCTCGACGTAGATCATCTTCGGCATGGACATCGACGACCTAGCTCGCCATTTCTCCGATGAAGCCGACGCTAGAGCCCGGGATCCGTCTTGGACAGCGAGGAGACTTCATTGCGGAGCCGTGGAGGTGGAGCACCGGATCTACAAAGGTTGTATATCCGTATTCTCATAGTTAATTGTTAACTAGTTCACTTTTTCGCCTAGATTTCTAGCAAACGATCCGTACACTAGGGTTTCTCGGCACCATATTTTTGAAATAGGCATGGTAGATGCCTTTAGAGACCTCACTAGAGTGCCTAGGAACCCTACAATCCTCTCTATCCCCATCTATGAGAAAACCGTAGTATCTCTCAGGTGGATGAGACGGCCTACTACTCCTGCGGAGGGGTGCGGGAATGTCCTGTTCTTCTTGAACTACCGGTTCTACCAAACTTTCAGTAGCAGCTTGTGGTTCTGGAATTTCTTCCAGTTCTATTTCGCTCCCACTTATTTCCTTTTCTAAAAACTGATATTCTAGAAAATGGGCATTACGAGAAACAAACACCTTTTGTTCCTCTGCGTAATAGAATAGATACCCCTTGGAGTTCTTTGGATATCCCACAAACTTACACTTTACTGATCGTGCCTCGAGCTTGTCCACATGCTGCTTTTTAACAAAAGCTGGACATCCCCATATTTTTAGATGTTGAAGATAGGGTTTCTTCCCACTCCACATCTGATATGGCGTGGTAGGCACAGTCTTGGTAGGAACCATGTTCAAAAGATATGCCGCTGATTCTAGCGCATAACCCCAGAAAGATCGCGGTAACTCAGCATTACTCATCATGGATCGTACCATATCCAATAGGGTTCGATTCCGTCTCTCCGATACACCGTTATGCTGTGGAGTGTATGGAGGAGTAAGCTGAGAGAGAATTCCTTTCTCTTTTAGGTAACCTAGGAACTCGGCACTCAAGTATTCACCACCTCGATCAGATGTTAGTGTCTTGATACTTTTGCCGGTTTGGTTTTCTACTTCATTCTTATACTCTTGGAATTTCTCAAAAGCCTCGGATTTATGTTTCATCAGATAAATGAATCCGTACCTTGAGTAATCATCCGTGAATGTAATGAAATAGGAAAAACTACCTCTTGCATGTGTAGACATTGGACCGCATACATCGTTGTGTATGAGTCCTAAGAGCTCGCCCGCTCTTACTCCTTGTCCAGTAAATGGAGTCTTTGTCATCTTTCCTTTGAGACAAGATTGACAAGTGTCATAAGTTTGATATTCGAACGAGTCCAAATATCCTTCTCTATGCAACTTAGTCAACCTTCTCTCATTGATGTGACCCAGTCTACAATGCCATAAGAAAGCTTTATTTAAATCTGGAGACTTTCTTTTTAGTGTGTTCTGGACATTGAAAATTTGGAGTTGGTTTAAAACATATATACCGTTTTTAGTGTACCGGACCCAATCAAACCATGATTAAGGTGGATGTTAACAACATCTCTTACAAACGTGAAATCATAACCTTTATTTGATAACAAGGAAACTGATATGATATTACACGTTAAGCTTGGTACAAAAAAACAGTTATGTAAAACCAAAATGTGTCCACTCGTCAATCCTAGGTGATAATCCCCGGCGGACGCAGCTCCCACGCTAGCTCCGTTAGCAACCTTTAGGGTCATATCACCTTCCTTCAGCACTCTATGGTTTCTCAGTGCCTGCAATGAATTGCAAATATGAGATCCTGATCCGGTATCCAATACCCAGGAAGTAGAGTTGATTAACAGACAATTCTCAATTACAAACACACCTGAAGTCGAAGCCACAGCTTGCTTCGGTCCCTGGTTCTTGGCGTTCCACGCCTTGCAATCTTTCTTCCAGTGCCCTTTCCTGTGACAATGGAAGCACTCATCCTGGCTCACTACCGGTACCGCAAACTTTTTCTTTCCCTTCCCTCTCACCTTACTTACACCTCCTCTAGGTCTGGGGGCGGCCTTCTTCTTCCTTCCTTTGGCCCTAGCCTTGGACCCGGAAGAAGATGCGCCGCTAACAAACATAGCGGGTGTTTCCCTTGCTTTCTGCAAGGTGCCCTCTGCACTCCTTAACATGTTCAGGAGTTCCGGAAGTTCAACTTCTTTTCTTTGAATGTTGAAGTTCAGGATAAACTGGGTGTAGGTGGAAGGAAGGGACTGGAGAATAAGGTCTGTATAGAGCTCATTATCCAAAGTCGTCCCAAGGTCTGCGAGCTCTTCTATATAGCTGATCATCTTTAGGACATGTTCTCCTACCGATGACCCGACAGCCAACCTCGCTCGAAACAAGTTCTTAGAGGTCCCGTATCTTGCTATACGAGATTGCTCTCCATAAAGTTCCTTTGTATGGAGAAATACGGCATCTAGTTCCATATCCTCGTGCCTCCTCTGATGTTCATTGTTCATCGAGGCAAGCACGATGCACTTGGCTTTCGCGCAATCGAAATCCCAGGTTTTGCGGATTTCCTTATCCGCATTACTGGATTTGGGACCAGGGACAGCAGGTGCCGTAGCGGTGAGGACGTACCCCAATTTGTCATAGGTCAAAGCCATTTTGACATTCCGCAGCCAATCTTTATAGTTTGGCCCTGTCAGTATATTTTTCTCTAAAAGTAACTTAAGTCCAGTCATTTTCAGGGTCGCTGCAATTAGGAGAGAGAGAAGAAAACTCTTTAGCATGATGCTCTTGTAAGTTTAGAGTGGTTTTTAGTTTATCTAAACTGGATGGCTCCTACTGTTTCTCGAATCCTTCCTCAAACCAAAAAAGAAGAATTAGCCAGGACTATTCTCACTGTACAATTCTTGCTTAACCGTTCAGCCAGGCTAGTGTCGATACTTCGAGGGAGGTTTTCCAACGCTTTCGCGAAGTTCCTTAATTAAAGAACCTCTTTTCTCTGGGGGCGTAACCCCGCTGACACTTTTCTTGACACCTACTTGGTTTATAGCATTGATCGTTAAGTGACGAATATCCTGATAAGTATCATATACTCACAGTAGGATCGGGATCCAAATATCATCGTATGATAATGTTGAAGGAATGCTACCAACATTCATCAAACTCCAAATGGTATGCATCTCTTTGCAAATTTCAGTTTCTTTAGAAATTCCCGATATATATTTTTGCCCCATGCTCTTATGACCTTGGCGTTGGTCAAATTATCATAAGTCACATGTCAAGTTCTACCCATCATTTTCTTATTAATTTGAACACAACCGTACATATCCTTGACGTTGGCCAAAATGATCATACGACTGTCCCAAACTAACTCATCTATCTATGCAACAAATGAATATCCAGCAGCTACCAAACACTATGCCTTGGCGTTGGTCAAAATACATAGCTTGAATACTACTGAATACCCAGATGAAATGACGGAGGGCTACGAATGGTTTTGGCGAAACCGTGAACGTAGTGAACTTGATATAACCGAAGAAACCTGATAGCTTTTAAAAGGAGTGGTTAAAGCTCCGCATTTAAAAATATCTGTTTTTTAAAATTAACCGAGTGGTTTCTTTTAAATTGTTCCAACGATTAAACTTTTGATTTATTTTCTTTGCATTATAAATAATGTGTCCCATCATTAACCTATCATTGCAGAAAACAACGAAAATACAACGTTCTCTTATGCCATCCGCATTCGCCACGGGGTCCCGTCATCACCCGTTAGGTTACTTAACTAACGACAGAGCGGGGGCTGGGCTAGCGCGGGTGTAAAACATAAGTGACGTCTAAATAGCTATCATATATAGATATTGTACATTCGTCAGACGCAATAATAGGCATTCCAGATCACAGATGAACTTTATTGGATTTACAAGCAATCCGTGTTTGTTTTGAGCCTGCAAATAAAAGACGGATTACACAGTTGTGATGAATAGCCATTATCCCACCCAAGACCCCAACGGGTACGGCAAACTACCCGCCCGGCAGTTTGTGCACCCCACCTTGGGTCTGTCCTAGGAGCATAAACAGTAAAATGAAATAATACAACGGTGGCTACAACCGCAACCTGGATGTGCCCCGCAAAATAATATTACAACAAATTACATTTACATCAAATGAATTAAATAATAACCCATCACATAACCCCGGCTAAACATCACAACAGTCCAACACAGTTCATATACACAAACAGTAAAAACCATTACAGAAATGTGCAACCCCCTGCCAACCGACATACTAGCAGTTAGGGGAGGTTTACGAACACATTATACAAACACAGATATAATCCAACAAGCAAATACCGTATAATTTCGATCGATTAAACACATTTAATTTTGCTCCAATACTTCTCTGTAAATCTGAAACCTAAGCAAAAATTAAAAACTTTCAGAAAATACCAAATATCACAGAGAACCAACACAGGAAACTTGGGCTGATGAATCGGCAACTCGGGGGCGGAATCGCGGCGGATAGGTGGGATCCGCCGCGGTTCCGCGGCGCTTTAGTCGATTCATGAGCCCAGTTTTCTTGGGTGTTCTAATACTATCATTTTAGGCTTTCTGAAGGTCCCTGAAAAAGTTTTGGACCTCATTTAAAAATCGACAGAAACTCATGATATCGGGGTTTTCCGGTTTTGTTTTTTCCGTTCGAAATTCATACAATTTTGCAAGTAAGTTATTTATTGTTTAGCGAGACTCTGATACCACTGTAAGTCGATGTACAACACCCCACAACTTGCGGGGAGGCGGAAATATGAAAAACGATCTTGTTCTTTGCTTAAACATCGACTAACCGTATGAATCGAAGCTAAACGATAACTAACATCGAACATAGAAGTTAACAACTACTATGTAAAGGGATTATACCTAAATAACCGTGTCCTTCGTCTTTACGAACTCCACCTCCTCCTCGGCCTTCTCCAAGTAGTAGACGATCCACCACGAGAGCTAAACTCCAAGCTTTGCCTCTAAACTTGAGGCAACTAGGTATCTTTAAGTGCTAATCAAAGTACCTAGATGAAATAGAGTATGGTTATGGATTAAGTAGTCTAACTAATCCTTGTACTCAACACATGAGAGGGGAGGATTAGGGTTTGAAGAGAGAGAAGCTTGAGGAGAGAGAAGGTGAGAATAATAAAAATGAAATGAGAAAATGAGTTATCATAATATATATCAAGAATTATTGTTTTTCAAGAATAGAAAAGAAAATGATTTACGACCATACTTGATAAATATCTAATGGTGATTCACCTCCATGAGTCATTAAGCATTTATGATGCATTAATGACATGGATGAATCATCCATATGACTCACTAATTTCATTTAATGTATATGCGACCTTAACCTCCTTAGTCACCATCTTCTAGAAGCTTCTCGCGCAATTACGAGAACGCCCTTCCTATCCGTGAAAACACGGAAAAACTTTAGACTGTATAAATCCAATAACCGGATACTAGTAACTGGCTTAAACCAAAGCCGACTAGTAAAAACTGTCCGAAAGTCGTACGTGCGTAAATACACGTATGCGTCCGAACCCTTGTCGTAAAATCATACGACCTCTATATCGTTTCGCCTGGAGTTAGGAAACTCTCTGCGTGGGACTCTAAATGTTGGGTTGCTAGGCACGCACACAAGGGTCTACGAGGCATCAACCATGCCCGAATAAAAATTTAGCCGTGCCGAACAACCCGAATACGGAACTTTAAACTAGAGATTAGGCGAAAACAACATGCTAAACACTTTAACACCAAGTGAGAGGGATTACAACCTTTGTAGATCCGGTCCTTCACTTCATATGCTCCGTGTTGTGGTCCCTTCGCTGCGATCATCGGGATCCGGACTCTCGAGAGGTTCCACGAAGAGAAAGACGCAACCTTTGCTTCCGATCTTCGATACTAAGATGATCTACCTCGAAGTTTCTTTAACACAAGCTAACACTCATGAAATGATGTGAACACCCTCATCTAAATGGCAAGGGAAGATGAGGATGATGAAGTAGGATTTTTGCTCTATTTATTTATCTTTTTCTCACAATTATTCATCACCTTTGAAAAATCAAGCAAGCTTTTTCATGGAAGAATGAAGGAGGAAGAAGAAGATTAATCATTTGTGATGAATAGAAAGAATAATATGATAGATTATGCAACCATGGTCAAGCTAACACTTGTAGAGAATTAACTAGGGTTAGGGTTTGGGTTTGGTTAAAGCATGACTCATGAACAAATATCTTTCACAAAACAAAATAAAACCTTCTAGAAACTTCTAGAAAGTTTAACCCTAATCCAAACCCTAATCATGTTTAAACTCCACTAAACAAGTTGCATTATTTTTCATATCATGTTACAATATTATATATCACATATATAATATTTATCGTAACAAAATAAAATAATACAATTAACATATATCGCATATATATCAATGTATTATCCGAGTGAGAAAAAGAATCTTTTAGTGAGCAAATATTAGTTAATGTAATTTAATATATCAAATATATTATTATACATTAAATTATCGAATCAACACTTGATCCGACAATCCGGCTATATCGCATATAACCGACTAATATTTATCCGTACCGATTCATCGAATAAACACTTGATCCGATGACCCGGCTGATATCAAATATCGCGAGAATAGAATACGGTATCACATATCGCATTATCCTTGGTCCCGCACATATCACATATGTGCTCCTACTCCGTTTTGCCTGAGTCAAGAAACCTCTGTGTAGGACTCTAAAGAATCGTCAATACGCCGGCAGTAGGTGATGATCATATCAAACACCCACAAGCTGCAAGCGGTCAGCTAAACGTAACAGCTACCCAGGTATTGAGCGCTCAGAAGATCAACAAGCAAGCCTGTACTTTCTCCTGTGGATCCAAACAGTAACACTCCCGTACAGTCCGGTCTCGTCGTCTGATATGTCGCATATCTCGCCTAGGGGTGGTAAACGTCAGACCCCAGTAGCTTGATAAGTCGTGTCGATTTGAGGTCTATAACAGTTCGAGAAACTACTGATAACACTTACCAGTAAATATCAGCAACCCTGGCCAGGGATTTCCGGTTATAGCCAATCGAACACAGCACAACATCAACTCCCTATACCGGGAGAGACGAATCCCCTCCTATCGCTCATTGCCTCCATGTGATTCGGGACTGTACCCAAAAGCCACCTTTTTTCACGCCCTCTTGGACGTGGTATGATGGAAATCAAAGCACAGTGGGAACCACACAAGACTCTATGATGATCTCGGGTCAACAGACTACTCTGTACCAGTGTCACCGGAGAACTGCCACCTGACGTATGGTATAATACCATCTGGGAGTTCTCGGCGAGTCCGTCCAGTGTACCCAGTCTCCACTGAGCACCCGTACACCATCCTTGATGTCAAACACCGATGGATATGGGATCATCCATCGCCCATCATATGGGTCAAGATGCGTATACGCTAGTCTACTCTGGTGTATCGATGCCCTGTCTCGATACACCCACGACTAGGAACAGTTATAGGATGTACTCATCGACTACCATGGCCCCACTAGTATGATCTCATCATAGTCCCAGTAGTCGAGTACATATCCTAAGGGCTTTATCAACATGTAATATAGAGACAATCAGAGTACATGTTAAGATAAAGTACAACCAGATAGCATACTATCATGTCGAGCAAGAAAGTCCTCCCTATATATGTCCTAGCATCCACTACAATATACATCGTATGTACAGTAATGGCCTCTAGGGCATACATATAACTAACAATCTCCCACTTGCACTAGGGCCATCTGTTATGGTATCGCATACCCAACAATTAGCTGCGGTCGAAGTATCTCATACTCAACCATCCCATAAAAGTCTCTATTGGGAAAAAGGCCTTTGTGAGTGGATCCGCGTTGTCGTCCTCTGTGTCTACTCTCCTAACCTCGATCTCCCTGGAGATCAACCATCTCCATGATCAGGTGATGCTGCCTAAGAATTATATCTGGATTTCTGATGGGACGGAAGTTCCTTGGCTGAAGCCACAACTCCATTGTCACACAATGGTAGGAACGAAGTTCATCTTATGAACTTATATATATCCAGACTTCCTCTTTGGTAGTATCCTTGGTAACGATGCATCTTGCCTTTAATCGTCTAGTATGTCACGGTATCTAGCTTGGAACTCTTCCAACATACCGTCCCTCTACTGAGGGTATAGACAAGCCTGCGACTGACATTCAGTCGTCCTTATCACCCTGGAACCTTTCCAGTGATTCTCCCCAGGATCGATTGATACCATCTCACAACAACTAGTGAGTATCCTAACATCCAATTAGATCTATCTCATAGATCCAAAACCTAGGATTTAGTAGGTATCATTTTGATCTTATATGGAGAATCCTTGTGATAAGCGGAGATTGACCAAGCGTAGCATAGGAAACTCCTTCCCTATCAAGAGTATGTCATCCACGTACTCTACGAGGATCACCACCATACTCTCTACTACCTTTTCGTATATACAAGGTTCATCTACCATTTTGATGAAGTCAAACTCTTTGACTACCATATCAAAACAGATGTTCCAACTCCGCGATGCCTGTTTTATCATATAAAACATCTTGCACACGTTTCCGCTGCTCCCACTGTCTACGAAGCCCTCTGGCTGTATACTTATAGACACTCTCTTCTAAAACATCATTTAGAAAAGAAGTCAGGACACCCAACCACCAGATATCGTAGTCATGGTATGTAGCCGTGGCAAGTAGGATCTGGATGGACTTAAGCATAGATCCTTAGAAAGGTTTCAACATAATCCATACCTGGTCTATGATGCAAACCTTTAACAAGTCTAGCTTTGAAAGTCTCAACTTTTCCATGTACACCAAGTAATCTTCTCAAGATATACTTGCTCCTGATGGGGATTTAACCCTTCAGATAAAGCAAACAAAGTCCATACTTTGTTGGTGCATAAGGATTCCATCTCAGATCGATAAGCATCCAGCCATTCTTACAGAGTCCCACTCCTGATGGCCAGCTCGAAACTAGTTGGGTCATCATCTCATGATGCAATCCTCGCTCCCACTGTCATAAAGAAACCGAAGTATCTCTCAGGTGGGTGAGGAACCCTGCTAGATCGGCGGAGAGGCTGAGGTTCGTTGGTATCTACTGAATCCTTTGGTTGTACCAAATCATCTGCTGTATTTTGTATAGCTGGAACCCTTCCAGTTCTACATAACAGACCTTGCCTCGAGTTTGTCCGGATTTTACTATCAGACATAGGCCGGACAACCCCAAATCTTAACAAACTTAAGATATAGGCTCTTCCCCTTCCATATCACATATGAAGTGGTAGGCAACTGATTTGATTTGAACCCTATTCAATAGGTATGCAACTTCACAAGTGCATATCTCCCTAAAGGAAATAGGATACTCAGTAGTACTCATCATAGAGCACACCATATCACATAAGGTGTTTTTGCTCCGCCCCGATATACCATCGTACTATGGTGTATACGGAGGAGTAATGCTGAGAGAGAATCTCATTCTCCTTTAGAATAGTCCAGGAATTCCGTGCTCAAGTATTCTCCTCCTTGATCTCATCAAAGGACATAATACTTATACCCGTATTTTGGTTCTCTACTTCTAACTCATATTCTGTGAATATCTCAAAAGGTTCGGACTTGTGTTTCAGCAGGAACATATGTCTGAATCTTGAGAGATTATCAGAGAATGTAATGAAGTACAAAGAACCGATCTTGGCATTTGTAGACAGGGGACTTTCATACATCAGCATGTATCAATCCCAAAAGTTCACTAACTCTTTCTCTGTTTCCAACAAACAGAGCTGTGGTCATCTTATCTTTGTGACATGACCGGCAAGTTTCACAAGATGTAAATTCAAACTAATTTAAATATGCATCTATATGTAACTTCGCTAGTCGGGTCGCATTGATATGACCTAGTCTACAATGCCTCAAGAAGGATTCATTCATTTCTGAACTATTCCTCTTGTGTATGTTCCTTATACTAAGAACTGTAGTTTGATTTAGAACGTCAATGCTTTTAGATAACGTGCCTGAACCGATCAACTATTGATATAGGAAATGTTCAAAACATTATCCAACAATACAAAATTATATCCTTTCTTTACTAATAAAGAAACTGATATGATTTTGTATATCAGGTTCGGTATCTAATAACATTTGTTCAGAATCAATGTATTCTGGTAATACAGGGTGACAGTGACCAACAGACTTGGCTGCAACACTTGCACCGTTTTCTGTCTCATGAAACTTATCACCCGTTCTCAGTTCTCTACCTATCTGTAGCCCATGTAACAGATTACATATACGGGATCCTGATCCGGTATCACATACCCAAGACGTAAAGGACACTGAGAAACAGTTCTGTGTATTGAACACACCCGAAGATGATGCATCAACATGCACTTTCTTCGTTTGGGCGGCACGGGAAATCTGGTATTCCCCAATTTCCTGCTCTGTCTTATAACAATTATAAGTTGGAGCGGGACCAACGTTCCCCAGCTCAGTATAACAAGCGGGTTCGGTTAATATATCCGTTTTATTATCTTGATTAAGGCGTGATATGGTCGCTATCTGGAGAGAGAGAGAAGAAAACACTCAGCGTATGCTCTTGCAAGATTAGATTGGTTATCTAATATATCTAATCAGGATGTCTCCCACTGTTTTAGTCAAATCTTCCTTCAAACCCTAAAAGGAAAGACTAGCCGGGATTAATTACACGCTACAAGTTCGCCAATCTTTCAGCCAGGCTTGTGTCGGTACTTTGAGGGAGGTCCCCCGTGCTTTCGCACGAACCTAATTAATATAAACCTCGTTTTCCCAGAGGCGTAACCCCGTTAACACCTTTCTAGACACCTACTTGATCGGCTAATTGTAATGTGTAAAACTCTCCCAGGAGTAACTCTTACTCGCAGCGGGTATCGGGATCCAACTATCTTATAGAAGGTATGCAATCTCATTGCAAATTTCAACACTTGAAATTCCCAATAATATTTTACCCCTAACGTGCTATGACCTTGACGAAAGCCAACAAACCATAGCCCGCTAATCAAGTTCAACCCGTACATTTCTTGATTGAATTAAACCCACCCGCACGACCCTTGACGAAAGCCAACAAAGCCGCACGACTACCCTAATCCAATCGCATCGTATGCTAGCAGATAAGGAGCATATAGCTACCGCACACTGCACCTTGACGAAAGCCAACAAATGCAGCACGAATACTATATACAACTTATCTGAAATGACGGAGAGCTACGACAGGTTTTTCTGAAAACCTATTGCGTAATGAACTTGATATCGTTGTAGAATCGAGTGATTTTAAATGGAGTGTTTTTTAGGCTTTTCTAGTTTTGCTAAAGGGGTCACTCCCGGTGAAGGGATCGTCGGCCCTTTCCTCATCGAATAAGGTGCAGGATATATCATATATACCGCTGTGCAAAGCAGAAACTATAGAAGCAATCAAAAGACAAACCGAGTTTGTAGCATCTGCCAGTTATTGCTAAAGGAGTCACTCCCGGTGAAGGGATCTCGGTCCTTTCCCTATCGAATAAGGTGCTGGATGTTCTACAAGGAACACCGCTATGCAAAGCAAGAACTGTAGCTACCAGTTTTTAAACAAGTTTCTACAACATCTTAGGTTTCTTTTATTTCATTAATCTCATTAATGAAGTCCCATTTTAATTATGCTTCATAAGCATCACATTTGAAACGAAATCTGCAATATAACATATATCTCATATATATAATATAAACATTCGTCTCAGGCAGTAATATGATCTCATCACAGAACATTGCAGCAGAAGAACATATATGAAATATTGGATATACTAGGACGTCCGTGTTTTCAATACGAGCCAGTATAAAACACGGATTCCACGGTCGCGATGAATAGCCAAACCCACATCCCTAGACCCCTACGAGAGCGGCAAGTAACACTGCCAATTCTAGGGTTAGGAGACCCGGTCTCGACTCCTCGAGATGGTCTCCCACTGGACCCTAGAACCCGGTTACTTGTGCTCCCCGCCTTGGGTCTACCTAATGCGGAAAAGTAAATAATATACAACGGTGACATCTTCCGCTACCTGGAAGTGCCCCAATAAAAGAATATTACATACAAATGAATTTTACATGAATGAAAAAGAAAAACTCTCATCTCACATAAAACCCCCGGCTATTCAAACGCGACGATCCAATACAACATATCACAGCAACACATAATATCTCATATCATCAACGTAAGCAAGTATGCGTATCCCGATTGTCGTTGATGTATAGCAACGAAGCCGGCGATACTCCACATACTACGCTTACGGTCACAGAAAAGAAAGTGTAAAACTACAACAGTTGGAATCCGCAACCTCTTTAGACATCGCATGCCTAACCAAATGAATTCCTTAGACATCACATGCCTAACAATTATAAACCCCGCATTTTAGTCTCATTTATCGAAAACTCTTTTCAATACCAAGTCGGGCAATTCAACAAGATTCCCGACGTCCTGATCGAATGCTCGTCGCAAACTTTAGTAGACGGCCGCACCCCCGATACCGTCGACGAAGTGCACCAAGGCGGAACACCGCTACCGCGAGCACCCTAACGGATGCTTTCGGCGACGGGGTTCTCCTACAGTCACTTGGTCGGGGCTATGGGGCGTAGCTGTCTATTAAGTTTACCCGGCGAGTATCCGCGTACCCTACGTGATTGCGACGGACTTTTGATCACATCAAAATTCCGTGGCAACCGATCATCTGAGACTAAACTGCTATGTTTATAATATTCAAATTAGTTATCTCATAACTACATGTGGATTCCAAATATTGTATCACATTCCAGATAAATAGAAAAAGTTAAACTTTCCGATCGAATTGTCAAGTACCCAAGATTTCCCCAATATATCTCAACACTTGAAATCAGTTTAAAAACGTCCATCACATGCCACAGTACCAATGGTCCAGCCGTAGAAGGGTCAAGCCAACGCCTCACATGTGGCACGCCGTACTGCCCCAAACCCTAAGGTTCAAAGGGCAGTTCAAGACGGTCACATAATCGAGTTAAGGTTTGTTGTCTTCTAGAGGGTCCATCGAGTTACTTGCACGACTTAGAACAATCTTAAACACGAGGAAAAATCCAACTTTTGAAAAATTTTCCGACAGGGGAAAAAGTGAGTTATTGATATCCGTTCGAACTTTTTAACAGTTTCTAAAAGTTATCCGGAAAAAACACATAGACAAAATCTAATACTCCGATCGAAACATCGAATCCCCAACACAACTCCAGAAAACTCAACTGTAAAATAAATATTAAAAATTCCCAGAAATTACAACATTGAAAAATATGAGTTACTGTGAAACGCACGTGACATGAATCGATCACGTGGCCGCAGAACCGCCGCGCAAGCTGGGGTGGGGCCGCGGTTCCGCGCTACTGTTGTCGAATTACGCGCACGTGTTTCACAGTAATTCTTGTAATTACCTGCTGTAATTTTTGGACATTTTTAATTTGGAAAAATCCCAGAATTTAGAAAATTTCCAGATAGCAATTTTGAGTTTAGTGTTTCGGGTTTTTCGGGTTCGATCGGACTTTAAACTTCGTCTAGACTTCGCCTAAAGCTCTAGCTTGGCTCTGATACCACTGTAGGGTTGCTAGGCACGCGCACAAGGGTCTACGAGGCATCAACCATGCCCGAATAAAAATTTAGCCGTGCCGAACAATCCGAATACGGAACTTTAAACTAGAGATTAGGCGATAACTTGCATGCTAAACAATTTAACACTAAGTGAGAGGGATCACAACCTTTGTAGATCCGGTCCTTCACTTCATATGCTCCGTGTTGTGGTCCCTTCGCTGTGATCATCGGGTTCCGGGCTCTCGAGAGGTTCCACGAAGCGAATGACGCAACCTTTGCTTCCGATCTTCGATACTACGATGATCTACCTCGAAGTTTCTTTAACACAAGCTAACACTCATGAAATGATGTGAACACCCTCATCTAAATGGCAAGGGAAGATGAGGATGATGAAGTAGGAATTTTGCTCTATTTATTTATCATTTTCTCACTATTATTCATCACTTGGAAAAATCAAGAAAGGTTTTTCCATGAAAGAAAATGGAGGAAGAAGAAGAATAGTGTTCCATTCTCTTTTGTGATGAATAAGAAAGGATTAATATGAAGAATAATGCAACCATGGTTCGCTTAACCATTGTAGAGAATTGACTAGGGTTAGGGTTTTGGGTAAAGTTAAAGCATGAGTCATGAACAAATATCTTTCACAAAACAAAACAAATCCTTCTAGAAACTTCTAGAAAGATTAACCCTAATCCGAACCCTAATCAAGTTTAAACTCCACTAAACGAGTTGCATTAGTTATCATATCATGTTACAATATTATATATCACATATATAATATTTACCGTAACAAAATAAAATAATACAATTAACATATATCGCATATATATCAATGTATTACCCGAGTGAGAAAAAGAATCTTTTAGTGAGCAAATATTAGTTAATGCAATTTAATATATCACATATATTATTATACATTAAATTATCGAATCAACACTTGATCCGACAATCCGGCTATATCGCATATAACCGGCTAATATTTATCCGTACCGATTCATCGAATCAACACTTGATCCGATGACCCGGCTGATATCAAATATCGCGAGAATACAATACGATATCACATATCGCATTATCCTCGGTCCCGCACATATCACATATGTGCTCCTACTCCGTTTTGTCTGAGTCAAGAAACCTCTGTGTAGGACTCTAAAGAATCGTCAATACGCCGGCAGTAGGTGATGATCATATCAAACACCCACAAGCTGCAAGCGGTCAGCTAAACGTAACAGCTACCCAGGTATTGAGCGCTCAGAAGATCAACAAGCAAGCCTGTACATTCTCCTGTGGATCCAAACAGTAACACTCCCGTACAGTCCGGTCTCGTCGTCTGATATGTCGCATATCTCGCCTAGGGGTGGTAAACGTCAGACCCCAGTAGCTTGATAAGTCGTGTCGATTTGAGGTCTATAACAGTTCGAGAAACTACTGATAACACTTACCAGTAAATCTCAGCAACCCTGGCCAGGGATTTCCGGTTATAGCCAATCGAACACAGCACAACATCAACTCCATATACCGGGAGAGACGAATCCCCTCCTATCGCTCATTGCCTCCATGTGATTCGGGACTGTACCCAAAAGCCACCTTTTTGCACGCCCTCTTGGACGTGGTATGATGGAAATCAAAGCACAGTGGGAACCACACAAGACTCTATGACGATCTCGGGTCAACAGACTACTCTGTACCAGTGTCACCGGAGAACTGCCATCTGACGTATGGTATAATACCATCTGGGAGTTCTCGGCGAGTCCGTCCAGTGTACCCAGTCTCCACTGAGCACCCGTACACCATCCTTGATGTCAAACACCGATGGATATGGGATCATCCATCGCCCATCATATGGGTCAAGATGCGTATACGCTAGTCTACTCTGGTGTATCGATGCCCTGTCTCGATACACCCACGACTAGGAACAGTTATAGGATGTACTCATCGACTACCATGGCCCCACTAGTATGATCTCATCATAGTCCCAGTAGTCGAGTACATATCCTAAGGGCTTTATCAACATGTAATATAGAGACAATCAGAGTACATGTTAAGATAAAGTACAACCAGATAGCATATTATCATGTCGAGCAAGAAAGTCCTCCCTATATATGTCCTAGCATCCACTACAATATACATCGTATGTACAGTAATGGCCTCTAGGGCATACATATAACTAACACATAGTCCCAGTAGTCGAGTACATATCCTAAGGGCTTTATCAACATGTAACATAGAGACAATCAGAGTACATGTTAAGATAAAGTACAACCAGATAGCATACTATCATGTCGAGCAAGAAAGTCCTCCCTATATATGTCCTAGCATCCACTACAATATACATCATATGTACAGTAATGGCCTCTAGGGAATACATATTACTAACAATCTCCCACTTGCACTAGGGCCATCTGTTATGGTATCGCATACCCAACAATTAGCTGCGGTCGAAGTATCTCATACTCAACCATCCCATAAAAGTCTCTACTGGGAAAAAGGCCTTTGTGAGTGGATCCGCGCTGTTGTCCTCTGTATCTACTCTCCTAACCTCGATCTCCCTGGAGATCAACCATCTCCATGATCAGGTGATACTGCCTAAGAATTATATCTGGATTTCTGATGGGACGGTAGTTCCTTGGCATAAGCCACAACTCCATTGTCACACAATGGTAGGAACAAAGTTCATCTTATGAACTTATATATATCCAGACTGCCTCTTTGGTAGCATCCTTGGTAACGATGTATCTTGCCTTTAATCGTCTAGTATGTCACGGTATCTAGCTTGGAACTCTTCCAACATACCATCCCTCCACTGAGGGCATAGACAAGCCTTTGACTGACATTCAGTCGTCCTTATCACCCTGGAACCCTTCCAGTGATTCTCCCCAGGATCGATTGATACCATCTCACTACAACTAGTGAGTATCCTAACATCCAATTAGATCTATCTCATAGATCAAAACCCAGGATTTAGGAGGTATCACCTTGATCCTATATGGAGAATCCTTGTGATAAGCGGAGATTGACCGAGCGTAGCATAGGAAACTCCTTCCCTATCAAGAGTATGTCATCCACGTACTCTATGAGGATCACCACCATACTCTCTACTACCTTTTTGTATATACAAGGTTCATCTACCATTTTGATGAAGTCAAACTCTTTGACTACCACATCAAAACAGATGTTCCAACTCCGCGATGCCTGCTTTATCCTATAAAGCATCTTTCACACGTTTCCGCTGCTCCCACTGTCTACGAAGCCCTCTGGCTGTATACTTATAGACACTCTCTTCTAAAACATCATTTAGAAAAGAAGTCAGGACACCCAACCACCAGATATCGTAGTCATGGTATGTAGCCGTGGCAAGTAGGATCTGAATGGACTTAAGCATAGACCCTTAGAAAAGGTTTCAACATAATCCATACCTGGTCTATAATGCAAACCTTTAATAAGTCTAGCTTTGAAAGTCTCAACTTTTCCATGTACACCAAGTAATCTTCTCAAGATATACTCGCTCCTGATGGGGATTTAACCCTTCAGATAAAGCAAACAAAGTCCATACTTTGTTGGTGTATAAGGATTCCATCTCAGATCGATAAGCATCCAGCCATTCTTACAGAGTCCCACTCCTGGTGGCCAGCTCGAAACTAGTTGGGTCATCATCTCATGATGAAATCCCCGCTCCCACTGTCATAGAGAAACTAAAGTATCTCTCAGGTGGGTGAGGAACCCTGCTAGATCGGCGGAGAGGCTGAGGTTCGTTGGTATCTACTGAATCCTTTGGTTGTACCAAATCATCTGCTGTATTTTGTATAGCTGGAACCCTTCCAGTTCTACATAACAGACCTTGCCTCGAGCTTGTCCGGATTTTACTATCAGACATAGGCCGGACAACCCCAAATCTTAACAAACTTAAGATATAGGCTCTTCCCCTTCCATATCACATATGAAGTGGTAGGCAACTGATTTGATTTGAACCCTATTCAATAGGTATGCGACTTCACAAGTGCATAACGCCCTAAAGGAAATAGGAAACTCAGTAGTACTCATCATAGAGCACACCATATCACATAGGGTGAGTTGGCTCCACCCCAATATACCATCGTGCTATGGTGTATACGGAGGAGTAATGCTGAGAGAGAATCTCATTCTCCTTTAGAATAGTCCAGGAATTCCGTGCTCAAGTATTCTCCTCCTTGATCTCATCAAAGGACATAATACTTTTACCCGTATTTTGGTTCTCTACTTCTAATTTATATTCTGTGAATATCTTAAAAGGTTCGGACCTGTGTTTCAACAGGAACACATGTCTGAATCTTGAGAGATTATCAGAGAACGTAATGAAGTAAAAAGAACCGGTCTTGGCATGTGTAGACAGGGGACTTTCATACATCAGCATGTATCAATCCCAAAAGTTCACTAACTCTTTCTCTGTTTCCAACAAACAGAGCTGTGGTCATCTTATCTTTGTGACATGACAGGCAAGTTTCACAAGATGTAAATTCAAACTAATTTGAATATGCATCTTTATGTAACTTCAGCCAGTCGGGTCGCATTGATATGACCTAGTCTACAATACCTCAAGAAGGATTCGTTCATTTCTGAACTCTTCCTCTTGTGTGTGTTCTATATACTAAGAACTGTGGTTTGATTTAGAACGTCAATGCTTTTAGATAACGTGCCTGAACCGATCAACTCTTGATATAGGAAATGTTCAAAACATTATCCAACAATACAAAATTATATCCTTTCTTTACTAATAAAGAGACTGATATGATTTTGTATATCAGGTTCGGTATCTAATAACATTTGTTCAGAATCAATGTATTCTGGTAATACAGGGTGACAGTGACCAACAGACTTGGCTGCAACACTTGCACCGTTTTCTGTCTCATGAAACTTATCACCCGTTCTCAGTTCTCTACCTATCTGTAGCCCATGTAACAGATTACATATACGGGATCCTGATCCGGTATCACATACCCAGGACGTAAAGGATACTGAGAAACAGTTCTGTGTAATGAACACACCCGAAGATGATGCATCAACATGCACTTTCTTCGTTTGGGCGGCACGGGAAATCTGGTATTCCCCAATTTCCTGCTCTGTCTTATAACAATTATAAGTTGGAGCGGGACCAACGTTCCCCAGCTCAGTATAATAAGCGGGTTCGGTCAATATATCCGTTTTATTATCTTGATTAAGGCGTGATATGGTCGCTATCTGGAGAGAGAGAGAAGAAAACACTCAGCGTATGCTCTTGCAAGATCAGATTGGTTATCTAATATATCTAATCAGGATGTCTCCCACTGTTTTAGTCAAATCTTCCTTCAAACCCTAAAAGGAAAGACTAGCCGGGATTAATTACACGCTACAAGTTCGCCAATCTTTCAGCCAGGCCAGTGTCGGTACTTTGAGGGAGGTCCCCCGTGCTTTCGCACGAACCTAATTACAGTAAACCTCGTTTTCTCAGAGGCGTAACCCCGTTAACACCTTTCTAGACACCTACTTGATCGGCTAATTGTAATGTGTAAGACTCTCCCAGGAGTAACTCTTACTCGCAGCGGGTATCGCGATCCAACTATCTTATAGAAGGTATGCAATCTCATTGCAAATTTCAACACTTGAAATTCCCAATAATATTTTACCCCTAGCAGCTATATGACCTTAACATAGTCAACAAATCATAAGTGCTAGTCAAGTTCAACCCGTCATTTCCCGATTGAATTAAACCCACCCGCACGACCCTTGACGCAGGCCAACAAAGTCGCACGACTACCCTAACTCAATCGCATCATATGCTTATACAGATAAGCACTAATCAGCTACCGCACACTACGCCTTGACGGAGGCCAACAAACGTAGCACGAATACTAACTAGTACTTATCTGAAATGACGGAGGGCTACGACAGGTTTTTAAGAAAACCCTTTGCGTAATGAACTTGATATCGTTGTAGAATCGAGTGATTTTAAATGGAGTGTATTTGAGGCTTTTCTAGTTTTGCTAAAGGGGTCACTCCCGGTGAAGGGATCGTCGGCCCTTTCCTCATCGAATAAGGTGCAGGATATATCACATATACCGCTGTGCAAAGCAAGAACTATAGAAGCAATCAAAAGACAAACCGAGTTTGTAGCATCTGCCAGTTATTGCTAAAGGAGTCACTCCCGGTGAAGGGATCTCGGTCCTTTCCTTATCGAATAAGGTGCTGGATGTTCTACAAGGAACACCGCTATGCAAATCAACAACTAGAGCTACCAGTTTTTATAAACAAGTTTCTACAACATCTTAGGTTTCTTTTATTTCATTAATCTCATTAATGAAGTCCCATTTTAATTATGCTTCACAAGCATCTCTTTTGAAACGAAATCTGCAATATAACATATATCTCATATATATAATATATAAACATTCGTCTCAGGAAGTAATATGATCTCATCACAGAACATTGCAGCAGAAGAACATATATGAAATATTGGATATACTAGGACGTCCGTGTTTTCAATACGAGCCTGTATAAAACACGGATTCCACGGTCGCGATGAATAGCCAAACCCACATCCCTAGACCCCTACGAGAGCGGCAAGTAACACTGCCAATTCTAGGGTTAGGAGACCCGGTCTCGACTCCTCGAGATGGTCTCCCACTGGACCCTAGAACCCGGTTACTTGTGCTCCCCGCCTTGGGTCTACCTAATGCGGAAAAGTAAATAATATACAACGGTGACATCTTCCGCTACCTGGAAGTGCCCCAATAAAAGAATATTACATACAAATGAATTTTACATGAAAGAAAAAGAAAAACTCTCATCTCACATAAAACCCCCGGCTATTCAAACGCGACGATCCAATATAACATATCACAGCAACACATAATATCACATATCATCAACGTAAGCAAGTATGCGTATCCCGATTGTCGTTGATGTATAGCAACGAAACCGGCGATACACCACATACTACGCTTACGGTCACAGAAAAAAAAGTGTAAAACTACAACAGTTGGAATCCGCAACCTCCTTAGACATCGCATGCCTAACCAAATGAATTCCTTAGACATCGCATGCCTAACAATTATAAACCCCGCATTTTAGTCTCATTATCGAAAACTCTTTTCAATATTAAGTCGGGCAATTCAACAAGATTCCCGACACCCTGATCGAATGCTCGTCGCAAACTTTAGTAGACGGCCGCACCCCCGATACCGTCGACGAAGTGCACCAAGGAGGAACACCGCTACCGGGAGCACCCGAACGGATGCTTTCGGCGACGGGGTTCTCCTACAGTCACTTGGTCGGGGCTATGGAGTGAGATTGTCTATTAAGTTTACCCGGCGAGTATCCGCGTACGGTACGTAATTGCGACGGACTTTTGATCACATCAAAATTCCGTAGCAACCGATCAACTGAGACTAAACTACTATGTTTATAATATTCAAATCAGTTATCTCATAACTATTTGTGGATTCCAATTATTGTATCACATTCCAGATAAATAGAAAAAGTTAAACTTTCCGATCGAATCATCAAGCACCCAAGATTTCCCCAATATATCTCAACACTTGAAATCAGTTTAAAAACGTTCATCACATGCCACAGTACCAATGGTCCAGCCGTAGAAGGGTCAAGCCAACGCCTCACATGTGGCACGCCGTACTGCCCCAAACCTTAAGGTTCAAAGGGCAGTTCAAGACGGTCACATAATCGAGTTAAGGTTTGTTGTCTTCTAGAGGGTCCATCGAGTTACTTGCACGACTTAGAACATTCTTAAACACGAGAAAAATCCAACTTTTGAAAAAATTTCCGATAGGGGAAAAATTGAGTTATTGATATCCGTTCGAACTTTTTAACAGTTTCTAAAAATTATCCGGACAAAACTAAACAAAGTTAAAATATCCGATCAAATCTTTAAGTCCCCAATACAACCCAGAAAATTCAACAGTTGAATAATAAAAAATAAAAATTTCCAGAAAATACAACATTAAAAAATAGGAGTTACTGTGAAACGCACGTGCCATGAATCGATCACGTGGCCGCGGAAGCGCCGCTAATGCTGGGGTGGGGCCGCGGTTCCGCGCTACTTTTGTCGAATTGTGCTCACGTGCTTCACTGTAATTTTTATAATTACCTGCTGTAATTTTTGGATATTTTTAATTTGGAAAAATCCCAGTTTTTAGAAAATTTCCAGAGAGCAATTTGGAGTTTTGGGTTTCGGGTTTTCCGGGTTCGATCGGACTTTAAACTTCGTCTAGACTTCGCCTAAAGCTCTAGCTTGGCTCTGATACCACTGTAGGGTTGCTAGGCATGCGCACAAGGGTCTACGAGGCATCAACCATGCCCGAATAAAAATTTAGCCGTGCCGAACAACCCGAATACGGAACTTTAAACTAGAGATTAGGCGAAAACAACATGCTAAACACTTTAACACCAAGTGAGAGGGATTACAACCTTTGTAGATCCGGTCCTTCACTTCATATGCTCCGTGTTGTGGTCCCTTCTCTGCGATCATCGGGATCCGGACTCTCGAGAGGTTCCACGAAGAGAAAGACGCAACCTTTGCTTCCGATCTTCGATACTAAGATGATCTACCTCGAAGTTTCTTTAACACAAGCTAACACTCATGAAATGATGTGAACACCCTCATCTAAATGGCAAGGGAAGATGAGGATGATGAAGTAGGATTTTTGCTCTATTTATTTATCTTTTTCTCACAATTATTCATCACCTTTGAAAAATCAAGCAAGCTTTTTCATGGAAGAATGAAGGAGGAAGAAGAAGATTAATCATTTGTGATGAATAGAAAGAATAATATGATAGATTATGCAACCATGGTCAAGCTAACACTTGTAGAGAATTAACTAGGGTTAGGGTTTGGGTTTGGTTAAAGCATGACTCATGAACAAATATCTTTCACAAAACAAAATAAAACCTTCTAGAAACTTCTAGAAAGTTTAACCCTAATCCAAACCCTAATCATGTTTAAACTCCACTAAACAAGTTGCATTATTTATCATATCATGTTACAATATTATATATCACATATATAATATTTATCGTAACAAAATAAAATAATACAATTAACATATATCGCATATATATCAATGTATTATCCGAGTGAGAAAAAGAATCTTTTAGTGAGCAAATATTAGTTAATGTAATTTAATATATCAAATATATTATTATACATTAAATTATCGAATCAACACTTGATCCGACAATCCGGCTATATCGCATATAACCGACTAATATTTATCCGTACCGATTCATCGAATCAACACTTGATCCGATGACCCGGCTGATATCAAATATCGCGAGAATAGAATACGGTATCACATATCGCATTATCCTCGGTCCCGCACATATCACATATGTGCTCCTACTCCGTTTTGCCTGAGTCAAGAAACCTCTGTGTAGGACTCTAAAGAATCGTCAATACGCCGGCAGCAGGTGATGATCATATCAAACACCCACAAGCTGCAAGCGGTCAGCTAAACGTAACAGCTACCCAGGTATTGAGCGCTCAGAAGATCAACAAGCAAGCCTGTACTTTCTCCTGTGGATCCAAACAGTAACACTCCCGTACAGTCCGGTCTCGTCGTCTGATATGTTGCATATCTCGCCTAGGGGTGGTAAACGTCAGACCCCAGTAGCTCGATAAGTCGTGTCGATTTGAGGTCTATAACAGTTCGAGAAACTACTGATAACACTTACCAGTAAATCTCAGCAACCCTGGCCAGGGATTTCCGGTTATAGCCAATCGAACACAGCACAACATCAACTCCCTATACCGGGAGAGACGAATTCCCTCCTATCGCTCATTGCCTCCATATGATTCGGGACTGTACCCAAAAGCCACCTTTTTGCACGCCCTCTTGGACGTGGTATGATGGAAATCAAAGTACAGTGGGAATCACACAAGACTCTATGACGATCTCGGGTCAACAGACTACTCTGTACCAGTGTCACCGGAGAACTGCCATCTGACGTATGGTATAATACCATCTGGGAGTTCTCGGCGAGTCCGTCCAGTGTACCCAGTCTCCACTGAGCACCCGTACACCATCCTTGATGTCAAACACCGATGGATATGGGATCATCCATCGCCCATCATATGGGTCAAGATGCGTATACGCTAGTCTACTCTGGTGCATCGATGCCCTGTCTCGATACACCCTCGACTAGGAACAGTTATAGGATGTACTCGCCGACTACCGTGGCCCCACTAGTATGATCTCATCATAGTCCCAGTAGTCGAGTACATATCCTAAGGGCTTTATCAAAATGTAACATAGAGACAATCAGAGTACATGTTAAGATAAAGTACAACCAGATAGCATACTATCATGTCGAGCAAGAAAGTCCTCCCTATATATGTCCTAGCATCCACTACAATATACATCGTATGTACACTAATGGCCTCTAGGGCATACATATTACTAACACTAAAGACTCGACTACTACACTGGCAGTGGGTTTAACCACAGACCGCAAGCGGCACTAGCTGTACGTAACGGTCCCCAGGTAGATGTCGATAAGAAGGCCGATGAGGAAACCCATCCGAACTCCTACTGAGTCTGATGTGACAATCTCCATACAGTCCGGTCCGTTCGTCTAAAACTATCGCATATCGGGCCTAGGGGGCAGCAAGCGTCAGTCCCCTAATAGCGGTATAAGTCGTGTCGGAGCGAAGCCCATTACACCCTGAGAAACTACTAGAACCTACCAGCAAATCTCGCTTGCCATGGCCAGGGACTTTGCGTAATGGCTCTCTAACACAGCGCGATATCAACCCCCAATACCAGGAGAGACGAATCCTGTCTAACCGCCACTGCCTCCAAGTGCTCGGGACTGCACCCAACTGCTACATGTTTGCACAACTCCTTTGAGCCATGGTAGGGTAGCAATCTAAGAACAGTGGGACACACTCGAGACGAAGTAGCAGTGTCAAGTCTGCGGACTATGCTGTACTCATGTCACCTGGGAACTGTTCACTGACGACTGGTATAAAACCAACCAACAGTTCCCTGTGAGTCCTGTCCGGTGTACCCGTAACCTAACGAGCACCTGCATACTATCTCCAGTACGACGTACTGACGGCTGTGGGACAGGCCATCTCCCCAACTGGGATGAGAAGCGTACACACTAGTCTACTCCGGAGTATCGATGCCCTGTCTCGATAATCCAACGACTAGGGACCTGAATAAGGATGTGCTTGTAGACTACCCAGCCCCCACTAGTGTGACTGCCATCACAACGCTGGTAGTCATGCAAGATCCTAAGAGCTCTATCAATACGTATACTCACATATTAAGATAGAAAAACCAAGTAGCAAACTACCATATTTAGCAAGACTGTTATATACATGTGAATATCCCAAGCTTCCATGTAACATTTCAGAAAATATAAAACTTTGTTTTTGGAATTTAACATTTAAATAATATATTTCGTGAAAACTACCGATTTCCGAATTTGGGGTTTTCGTAAAATGGTATAAATGTATATCAATAATTTTGAAATAATTGGGAGATTAAAATAATTTATTCATTTTAAAAAAAAAAAAATTGTGATGTGAAATGTGTGAGTATTTATTTTGATTGCATGGATTTTCTTTGGGCTGGGTTTTTTTTTCAAAGTTCAAGTGGGTGTGCTGTTATAATTGGTGAAGGAAAATTCATGTGCATGTTTTAATTGGTAATCATTCTTAAGCATTAATTAAGCATGGTCTTTTTCTTTTCCCTGACAAAAAATTTCGAATGGGCTTTAGGCTCTTTGATCAGGTGGCATGGAGCGGTGAGTCATACTGTTGCATTAAATGACTTTTGTTTTTGTTGGATATTTTTCATGTGTTGATTTTGTGAGGGTAAATTTGGTGGGCCTCCTCTGGCTTTTGCATGACTCATGCTTTATGTTAGCATTCATTGATTTTGTCAAGTTAGAGATATTTTTGTAAAAGTATTTATATTGATATTTTAGTGTTGTGAGGTGGCAAAATTTAGTGTGTGCTGGAGATATTTTTTGTGAAGAGATTGTGTGAGGTGTGCTGTGGAATTAATTGGTGATGGATTAATAATGTATGAGTGATTAATTGATGGACACAACACCTCACCACTTGAGAAAAAAATAATCCAGAGAGAGCATTTTGCTCTTGGCCAGCCCCACTTGTGTGTGGGTGATGATTTAAATTTCATGATGATATATACATTGGGTTCACTTCTACAATTCTCATTCCATTCACTGTGAGCTCTTTTCATTTTGACAGAGCACAATTTGTGCTAAGCAGTGGCCGAGCACTATCCCCCCCCCCCCAACAAATTGGCTGAGTCCATTTCTTCGAGTGAGAAGTTGGTTCATAGAAAATCCTTTGCTCGTTTCACTTGATTTTCCTTTTTGGCAACTTTTTTTACCTTCGCCCAATACTTTGGGTGCCTTGAGACAAGTATTTTCGATGTGCGGCCTTTTTGACAAGTTTGACCGGAGGGCGAACGTTGTCGAGGCAGCCGTAACATGCTAAGGACCGAGAGCAAAGATCGAAGGACACGGATCGATCGGTACCTTCGCGTGGATTCCGAGACGACGTAGCGCATCGACTTCGGCTAAGCAAGGAGTTTAGCATATGAGTAGATTTATATCTACCGGGGAAGTCGGGTGGATGGCGTATAGCACCCCCGCAAATATTGGATTGAAAGATCGTTTGTTTATTATAGCCTGATAAATGATAGGCGACTGATATGACCTTAGGACTTGCAAAAGATAATATGATAGAGATGGACATTTGTGAAACTATTGATTTAGGAGAATACGAAATGATAAGTAAATTATGATAAGTAAGATTTGAAGGAGGACAAGTATGATGTTTATATTAATGTGTTGCGAGATATTAGTGAAATGAACGGGTATACGATGTGATATGATGAGTTAGTGTGATATGTCGAGTCGATATGTGATTGTTGATACCTTTGTAGGTCCCCTGATACGAGTTTGACATCGATGTGACCTGAGAGATAGGTATATATATTTATATGGATAATGATTGCATAATGAGTGATATGCCGTACGAGACTTAGATCCGTACCCCGATATTGTATAGGTCGATAGAATCCCTATTCGTTAATACCGCTGTACGTTAGATTACCGTACGCGATGACTTGTTACCCTTGATTAGAGGATGTCGTACGTGATGTTGTGAGGCTGGATGCCAATTGATAGATTCACCGACTCGGTCTTGTTGATATGTATACCCCATAGCATTTGATTCATTATATGCATTATGCTGCATTCATGATATTCTCATTGCATTTCTTATACCTGTGCTAGTACACCTACACCATTATCGATGATGCGTATGTTACACATACACAGATTGCCGGCTCACACACTTCTTCATCGATAATTGCCATGTCACTTACACAGTAGAATTGCTATATCATGCTATAATATACTACCATGTTCATATCACTATGCTAGGTTGCATGATATATCGACATGTACACCCACATACTTTGCTACAGCTACATGTACATCATGCATACATACTGACATGTACACCTACATATTTCGCTACAGTTGCATATACCCTAGGTGGTATTACATTGACATATGATATTGAGACATTGACTATTGCGCCATTGCTCTTATGAAATGCATCATACATACTTGATTACATGTAGATACTTATACCTTACTACAGTTATATGTACACTTCATATAATACTGCACTTGATTTCGGAGGATTTGGGAACCGCAAGATATGTTTTTAAAGCTAGATTCAATTTAAAGAGCGGTTTTCCCTTTATATGCTCATATTGATGTTTTATGTTGCATATATCAGTTTTATATGGATTTTACGCATTGAGATATGGATTTCATATGATTTATGGATTTGAGAACCGTGGGGGATATTTTCAAGAAAACTTTGTATTGTTTGAAAACCCGGTTTCTCTTGATATGATATTTGATGCGTCCACCATGTGATTTCTCGGTTCTGAGATTTGGCTTGTGATACCCGATTCGAGGAGCCGGATGCACCGTCTGCGGGTACATGGTGGACCCGGTATGGTACCCCGGGGTGAGTGGTGATTTCGTGGTGTAGACGATAAACCTGACGGTGGGACCACTACCTACCGGTGATAGTATTTGGACTCGGCGGTTATCGTGGGGATACCGACCGGAGTGATGTACGGACATGATATCAGGGCTAGTCGTGGTGACGACGCCTGAGTTATGAGGATTTACGTGTCGATGCTAGACACGGGTATTCATGATGTTTCGGATGTCGGTGATAGACACCCAGGTTTCCATGATTTGAGGTGTCATTGATGGACACACATTCTTGATATCGTCATATTTTCCTGCATATGCTTTTATGATATTTACATGCAGGAGTTGTTGTGTCGGTGGTTGACACGTGGACGAGATCCACTGCATACATGCATTGATTCATTGTTGGATGATATACACTTGCTGTTAGGCATTTATCTTGTGTTGGCACATATACAGATACGGTCACCCTAGATATCATAGTATTACCTTTATGATATGTTGACCTAGGAATCGTTGTTTTTTCGATTTCTACCTGTTGATGTTTTTCTATTCACGAGTTGGCAACTCACCCCCGTTGTGCCACGGTTCATGCAGGTAGACCGCTTGGATCAGTTGCGGTATCGGTGGCACACAGCTGTTTTCGGGTGACTTGCTTGTGGTAGGTGGTACATGTTGGATCGTGCCCCTCTAGTATTCATTATTCATATTGTATCTAGTCACTCCATCAATCCAGAAACTAGAAATTGTATATGTTGCAGACTTAGAAGACTTGTAGTTGCGAGACTTGAGCGATGGGTTTTTATGTTCGCTTTTGGGGTTGATGTCTTACTTTACTTTATTTCCTTTTATGGATCTTCGTCGTTGGGCGTCGTATACTTGTTATTTATACTTGTGGTGTTGTTTCCGCCGTTGGGCGTATTTTGCTCCCGTTTGGGATGCTTTCATTATATCATTTGTTGTACCCGTTTTCGGGGCTAGTTTTTACAAAGGAGGTGCTGCCGAAATTTTTATGAAAACCAAGGAAAAGAGTTAAGTGAAGTTTTAAGGATTTTTACTTATGTTTCTAAATGTTGTAAATGTTTTCTTTAGTTACTTCTATTGTAAGGTTTAGATTTCTGGGTTTCGGCTTACTTAGGTTACGTTACGCATGTAGACGTTGCGTAATTTAAGTGCCGGTCACGAGCTATTATTTTGGGTCGTGTCAAAGTTGGTATCAGAGCGCTAGGTTTAACCTAGGTTCGAGTTTAGGTTTAACTATGTGGAGTCTAGGGTGTAAGTCTACGTTAGCGCCCCGGCAGTCTACAGACGCCAAAATGCGGAACAAAAACTTTTAACTGGCGCTATCGTATACTTTAACCCGGATCTGCCATTATTGCTAAACTAACAAACTGTAAAGAGTGTAGAAAGGTTATACCGAACGATCCGAGTCCTTCGTTCTTCAACCATCATCCCACGCTCCGTTGCGGCTGCTCCGATCTCGTCGAACTCCGATATCCTCGTCGAGGTGGCACCACATGATCGATTCTTTAAACGGGCTCCCGCCTCTGACTCGAGGCAACTCGATCGTCAAGTTTGCTAAAAGAGACGACCAAGAATGATGTAGAGAATGAGTAGATGACTTTGTCTCACTTCGTCCAAGTCCGTGGACGATCGGTTAATGAAGTTGCCGAGGGAATCGGGTGATGGAATGAAATGAGGCAATGAAATTTCCATGCACCCTTAACCATAGTCTTTTTCCAAGAATGAAATTAATCTCTCTCTCTCTCACACTCAAATGGGGCCGGCCACATTTTGTAGAAGAGGGAGGTGATGGTAGGATGAGGGAGGTGACCACAACAAGAAGCTTATCATGAACAAATATCTTAACCAATCCAAAATACATAAATGCAAATGGTGATTCAAATAAACACCTCATCTAGCCATTAATGAAACCATTAATGCACTAATGAGTCATATGCCTCATCATCACTTCTAGAAGCTTCTAGAATGATGACTCACTCATATCAGAAGAAAAGATAAATCCGTCTTTAACCGAATGTTAAAAGACGGCTGATAGAAAACTGGAAACTGGCAACTTCCAAAAGTGATCCTGAAACGACTTTCAGGATAACCCCGAAACTGTATAAATATACCCGCATTTGTATTACGACCGAATACAAATGCAACTGAGACAAAGATATTATACCTACTCAATATAATACTCGGATCCGGCTTAAACCAAAGCCGACCAGTATTACCTGTCCGAAAATCGACACGTGCGTAAACACACGTGCATTTTTCGAACCCTGCCATAAAACCATACGACCTCTACAACGTTTCGCCCGAACTTGGGAAACTGTCTGTGGGGGACTCTAATGACTCGTCAGTACCCTGGCAGTGGGTTTAACTACAAACCGTCAGCGGCACTAGCTATGCGTAACGGCTGCCTATGGACTGACCTCAAGGGAAGCTGATGAGCGAACTCAAGGGAGGCCGATGAGTGAACTCACCCAGAAACCCTACTGAGCCTAACAGTGACAATGTATATACAGTCCGGTCCGTTCGTCAATGAGTATCGCATATCCGCCTAAGGGGCTAGTAACGTCAGACCCCCAAAAGCAGTATAAGTCGTGTCGGAGTATAGCCCAATAACACCCTGAGATACTACTGGAGTACCTACCAGTAAATCTCCTGCCATGGCCATGGACTTTGTGTAATGGCTCTCCTAGACACAGCACGACCTCGCCCCCAATACCGGGAGAGACGAATCCCCTGCCGATCCGCTCACGTGCCTCCATATGGCTCGGGACTGTACCCAAAAACTACCTGTTTGCACGACTCCTTTGAGCCGTGGTAGGGTAGAAATCAAAGCACAGTGGGAACTCACACGAGACAAATGACGACCTCAGGTCGATGAACTAACCTGTACACATGTCACCAGGGAACTGCTATCTGACGATAGGTATAGTACTAACTAGCAGATTCCCGGCGAGTCCTGTCCGGTGTACTCATAACCCAATGAGCACCTGTATACATCTTAGGTGATCCAACTGACACCAGTGGCTTGTGAGACCGGCCACCGCCCCTCGTCGGGGTCTCGACTGTACACACTAGTCTACTCCGGAGTATCGATGCCCTGTCTCGAAACTCCCACGACTAGGGACCACAATTAAGGATATGCGTATAAACTACCCAACTCTCACGTATATGATCGCCATCATACTGTTGGTAGTAAAGCAAGATCCTAAGGGCTCTATCAAAGTGTAACATGCAATCAGTCACCTGAACATGTACACGACTGATAAAGGCAAACCAGATAGCATACTATCATCTCGAGTAAGACTGTCCTACCGGGATAGGTCCTCCGCAATCATTGCAATCACGTACCTGCGATCCAATAATTGACTATGAGGGCACTATCTCCAACAATCTCCCACTTGCACTCAAGGCTAATATTGCGATGTCGACTACTCACAGCCCGTGTGAAACCAAACATCCAACTCCTCTACTAATCAGTTTCACAAAGCCCGTTTGTAAAACTATTGTGTTCGAGAAATAGCCTTAGTGAGTGGATCCGCCTAGAAGTTTCTTTCTATATCTCTCTTAATCTCAAGTTCGCGGAGAAAGCCATCTCCCGAATCGAGTAATACCTGTCTTAGAATATGTCTGGATATCTGATGGGACCTAGTTCATAAATGAACTCCAAATCCAAACTTCTTAGACTGTATCGATCACTGAACCTAATCAGTATCCGGCACCATGCCACCCACAGTATCCTCTTGGACCACCTGTCCATAATACTGTCCCTCTTCGTCAGAGGGAAAACTGTAACTCTGACAATCACTCTGTCAACCATGTCACCTTTGAAGCCTGGAATGATAACCGTCTCCCGAAGGAGGCTGCCGTCATCAAATCCGTAGAACATGTACTTATGTTCTAAAACTGCTTCCTTATGTTTCTCCAGGATTGGATTAATACAAACTTATTGCATCTAGTGCAAAACCAACATTTGGTGTGGTACTTGACATCTCATGATTGACTCAATTGCCTAAGCAAGTGATCTGCCAATCATGCACATCCCTCTCCCCTTTAGTCTGTAAGACACCTTTAGAGAGGGTGACTCCATCACCTGCAGGTACACCACCATGCTAGGAGTCAACTATTCCAAAAACCATTAGAATATCTGTCAAAGTACCCACATTGGGAAACTACCCAAATCTAGATCTAATACCATAGATCCAGAAACCAGAATGTCAAATATTATATCCATATCCTGTCTGGAGAAACAACTGTGTGACGACCACAGTACAACCGATCGTAGTATAGGAATTTTACTTCCTACTCTGTGTATGTCATCCAGATACCATGACATCACACCCTACTACCTTCTTAACTGATCCATCCCCTATTCTGATTGAAGTCAAACCCATGACTGTCACATCAAAATTAGATGATCTATCTCCGCTATTACTGCTCAAGTCTATAAATAGATATAAGCATCTTGCCCACTATGCTTCCGATGCTCCCACTGACTATGACAACCCTCCTACCGGGTCTCACAGCCTGGAACAACAGTAGTGTCAAGTCTGGGTAGGTAAGAACCTCCCTGTCACCGTCTCTGAGGCTACCGAAGTACCTCTCGGGCGTCTGAGGTTACCTACCATACCTGCGGAGTGGCTATTGGAATGTCAAACCTGATTGAATGTATAGGTCCTATTAAATTTTCCATAATCGTTCGCGGTTCTGGAATCACTTCCAGTTCTACCATACTCCCACTACTGTTTTCTGAAAAAGATCCATTTTTACTAAAACTGTGGCGAGTCAAGAACAATATCACTATTGATCTTGCAAATGGTAGAATATCAACCCTCGTCGTAGCCAGGATCAACCCACAAACAGCCATTACAGAAACGTGCCCTGAGTTATCCAGTGTCTAGTTTTAATCATAAGCTGGACAACTCCCCGTACCTTAATATCTTTTAAGGTACGAACTATTCTATATCCAATATAGAAACTTTGGCACTTATTTAATTGGAACCATATTCGAATCATGCAGCTGTCTCCAGTGCATATCAACTTAATGGAAAGAGGCTAATCAGCATTACTCAACTTAGGAATCCATCCAATTATGAGTAACCTGAAAGAGAAACACGTTTCTCAAAACCATCACTATAATCTGAATACCAATCACAAGAATCTACATCTTCGATCTCTTTGAAGAATCCCGATACTTGTGATACCTGGTTCTCTACTTTATTCTTATACCCACAACTTCTCAAAACTTAGACCATGTATTTCTACGAAACACTCGTCTAAATACTAGAGAAGTTATAAGTAAACAGAACATAGTACGAGGACCTACCCCTTTGTCCTGATGGACACTGGACAACATACAATACTCTGTATAAGTCCGCTGAGTTAAACAACTCAAAACCTGTGCGTTGTAGGTGGAAAACTGTACCCTGGCGATTTCCTCAAATATCACCAATTACAACGAATTCCGATATAATGAGGATAATCACCTAATTCCCAATATCTTACTCCCACTCATCATCTGTAAAACCATACAGATATGAGAATGAAACCTGGTAAATACATACCCTTGGAGTAAGTGTCTAATCGGGAAAAACAGTTTTTCTTTTAACAATGCACTGAAACATGAAAATGTTTCGTAGGGGTATCCTGGTATTCATAGCAATGCCTCTTCCATAATCCAATTCATGACTTCAACCGTATATTTTATTGCCATCTCTCCAAATCCCTTTATTTGTCTTTAGTCGTTACCTTCTGTACACCATCGTTAGGCTAAATGGTTTTCTTCCTTCCCTACCGTTCGGCACCAGCCTATGGTTTGGAAGAAGACTATCCAGTAAGCATAATAGGTGTACCCTCCTAAACCAAGGAGTACTCGCAACTGAGAGAAGGTGATGATAAAAGACAACTGAATAATACCTTATTCTTTTAAAGGTGAAATAGGAGCGGCGATGAAGTACGCGGTTTTGGTCGTGAATGATATCAGTCGCAATTTACTTTGCCCTCTTTCTAATCCCTTTATTTTGTCTTTACATATTACCTTCTGCACACCCTGCTTAGGCTAATTGGTTTTCTTCATTCCCTACCTTTCGGCACCAGCCTATGGTTTGGAATAAGACTATCCAATAAGCGTAATAGGTGTACTCTCCTAAACCAAGGAGCTCTCGCAACCTGAGAGAAGGTGATAATAAAAGACAACTGAATAAACCAATTCTATTTCTCCTGAACCTGGATCCATCCTCGAAGAAGTCCCTTCGAGTTCGTATATAACCATACGATGGCTCTATCCAATGGAAGTGGATATCCGTAGTAATACGGGTGTTCTGAGAAATACAAAGGGTAAAAGAAGGAGTGGCAATGACTTATGCAACTCAGACAATCCAAACGCCAGTATTTTAAGAAGGTTCGGTCAACCTGGTCACTGAGTTATAGTCTAAGGTCGGTCAAAGGTCGCTGCCAAAGAGAGAGAGAGAAAAGAAACACTCAGCGTGCACTCTAACCTAGATCAGAATGGTCATCATTTTATCTAATCCGGAAACCTCCCACTGTCCTGTCAAATTCTTCTCCAAACCTAAAGAAGAATCAATCGGGATAACCCGAAGAGTAAACCAACTCATCAGTGGGAATCAGGATCCAACTCTCATCGCATGATAACGTGATGGAATGCATCCACGTTACTCATACTCCAGAAGGTATGCGCATACTCGGCAAGTTTCAGTTTCTTTAGAAACTCCTGATATTATTTTTGCCCCATGCTCTTATAACCTTGGCGTTGGTCAAAATGTCATAAGTCACATGCCAAGTTATACCCGTCACTATCTTGTCAATTTGAACCCACCCGCACATGCCCTTGACGTTGGCCAAAATGGCAGAACGACTGTCCCAAACTAACTCATCTATCTATGCAACAATTGAATACCCAGCAGCTACCAAACACTATGCCTTGGCGTTGGTCAAAATACGTAGCTTGAATACTACTGAATACCCAAAAGAAGTGACGGAGGGCTACGACTAGTTTTTGGCGAAAAACCTTTAGCGTAGTGAACTTGATATCGCTGAAGGAACCTGATAGCTTTTTAAAATATAGTGGTGAAAACCTTTTGCTAAAGAGGTCACTCCCGGTAAAGGGATCTCGGCTCTTTCCTCGTGGAATGAGGTGCAGGATATTCCACTGAATACCGCTATGCAAAGCAACTTGTAATCGACTATAGTAAAGTTATTACTCTGACGCAAACTTCTGTCCAAGGGGTCAGTCCCGGTGAAGGGATATCGGCCCTTGCCCCGTCGAATGAGGTGCAGGATATTCCACTGAATACCGCTATGCATAACAAAAGGAAACGTCTTTGTAACAACACTTTTTAAATTTGTTCCAACAACTGTAAACAGGTTTGTTTTACTTTGCATTGATCAGAATCAACGCAGTCCCATCATTTAATCACACCAGAAAAGAACGAAAATAAAATGTACGTATATGCCATCCGCATTCGTCACTGGGTCCCGTCATAACCCGTTAGGTTACTTAACTAACGACAGAGCGGGGACTGGACTAGCACGGGTGTAAAACATATACAACATCTAATAGTATATAAGCCAATATACAATAATCGCTCCAGGCGTGATAGTATGCAACATTACAGAAAAGTAATAAGCATCACAGAACAATACAGATAATCTGGGATCCCCGAGTTTCACAGAGCCGCTGCTGAAACTCGACGTTCCCCTGTCGTGTGGATAGCCTGTGCAATGAAACCTAGACCCCTACGGGTGCGGCGAATAGTCTGCCAATTCTAGAGTGGGACCCTTCTGCCTCTCAAAGCCATGAGATGCGGACCCGTTGCCCTCCCGAACCCGGCTATCCGTGCACTCCGTCTCGGGGCAAAACCTAGTACAGTAATGAAAAATAGTACAATAGGTACATCGACCGCAACCTGGTCGTGCCCCAAAAAGAATATTATACAACAGGCAGGGACGGCTGTCCACAAGTTGGACGCTCGCCCCGCAATATCAAATGTACAAATAAACACAAACTGTACTACCATTGCACACTGCTATCCACCACGACAAATCTGCAACATCACAGCACAACACAGAACATCAACGCGAATGTCATGTTCGCAAACCCGTCTAAAAGAACTATAGCAATCAGACGCGGTTTACCGATCAAATGACATTCCCGGTCGGAGATATAATGTAAGCACTGTAAACTAACGTGTTTAAATTTCGATCGACCAAAGACCAAATATCAAAAAGTGGGCCCCACTGCTTACTGGTGAACAGTAACAAAATCTGGGCCAAAACGATATTTATCAAAAACCCCAAAATCCATCACAGAACCCACCGACAAAATTTGGAAGCACGTGCTCCCCACGTGGCCGCGGATGCGCGGCCAAACCATGGGTTTGGTCGCGTTTCCGCGGCTGCTTGGAGGAATCACGACCCCAAATTTTGTCGTGGCTCTTAAAAACGCCTGCACAGATTTTTAAGACATCCAGAAATAAATTTTGAGACCGTTTAAAATTAACAGAAACTGTCGGGCTAGGATTTTGCCGTTTTTGATTTTCGGTTCGATCGATGTTTTGAACGCGTTAGCACAAGTTAGTATAGCAAAATGGTGAGGCTCTGATACCACTGTAAGTCTACGTTAGCGCCCCGGCAGTCTACAGACGCCAAAATGCGGAACAAAAACTTTTAACTGGCGCTATCGTATACTTTAACCCGGATCTGCCATTATTGCTAAACTAACAAACTGTAAAGAGTGTAGAAAGATTATACCGAACGATCCGAGTCCTTCGTTCTTCAACCATCATCCCACGCTCCGTTGCGGCTGCTCCGATCTCGTCGAACTCCGATATCCTCGTCGAGGTGGCACCACATGATCGATTCTTTAAACGGGCTCCCGCCTCTGACTCGAGGCAACTCGATCGTCAAGTTTGCTAAAAGAAACGACCAAGAATGATGTAGAGAATGAGTAGATGACTTTGTCTCACTTCATCCAAGTCCGTGGACGATCAGTTAATGAAGTTGCCGAGGGAATCGGGTGATGGAATGAAATGAGGCAATGAAATTTCCATGCACCCTTAACCATAGTCTTTTTCCAAGAATGAAATTAATCTCTCTCTCTCTCACACTCAAATGGGGCCGGCCACATTTTGTAGAAGAGGGAGGTGATGGTAGGATGAGGGAGGTGACCACAACAAGAAGCTTATCATGAACAAATATCTTAACCAATCCAAAATACATAAATGCAAATGGTGATTCAAATAAACACCTCATCTAGCCATTAATGAAACCATTAATGCACTAATGAGTCATATGCCTCATCATCACTTCTAGAAGCTTCTAGAATGATGACTCACTCATATCAGAAGAAAAGATAAATCCGTCTTTAACCGAATGTTAAAAGACGGCTGATAGAAAACTGGAAACTGGCAACTTCCAAAAGTGATCCTGAAACGACTTTCAGGATAACCCCGAAACTGTATAAATATACCCGCATTTGTATTACGACCGAATACAAATGCAACTGAGACAAAGATATTATACCTACTCAATATAATACTCGGATCCGGCTTAAACCAAAGCCGACCAGTATTACCTGTCCGAAAATCGACACGTGCGTAAACGCACGTGCATTTTTCGAACCCTGCCATAAAACCATACGGCCTCTACAACGTTTCGCCCGAACTTGGGAAACTGTCTGTGGGGGACTCTAATGACTCGTCAGTACCCTGGCAGTGGGTTTAACCACAAACCGTCAGCGGCACTAGCTATGCGTAACGGCTGCCCATGGACTGACCTCAAGGGAAGCTGATGAGCGAACTCAAGGGAGGCCGATGAGTGAACTCACCCAGAAACCCTACTGAGCCTAACAGTGACAATGTATATACAGTCCGGTCCGTTCGTCAATGAGTATCGCATATCCGCCTAGGGGACTAGTAACGTCAGACCCCCAAAAGCAGTATAAGTCGTGTCGGAGTATAGCCCAATAACACCCTGAGATACTACTGGAGTACCTACCAGTAAATCTCCTGCCATGGCCATGGACTTTGTGTAATGGCTCTCCTAGACACAGCACGACCTCGCCCCCAATACCGGGAGAGACGAATCCCCTGCCGATCCGCTCACGTGCCTCCATATGGCTCGGGACTGTACCCAAAAACTACCTGTTTGCACGACTCCTTTGAGCCGTGGTAGGGTAGAAATCAAAGCACAGTGGGAACTCACACGAGACAAATGACGACCTCAGGTCGATGAACTAACCTGTACACATGTCACCAGGGAACTGCTATCTGACGATAGGTATAGTACTAACTAGCAGATTCCCGGCGAGTCTTGTCCGGTATACTCATAACCCAATGAGCACCTGTATACATCTTAGGTGATCCAACTGTCACCAGTGGCTTGTGAGACCGGCCACCGCCCCTCGTCGGGGTCTCGACTGTACACACTAGTCTACTCCGGAGTATCGATGCCCTGTCTCGAAACTCCCACGACTAGGGACCACAATTAAGGATATGCGTATAAACTACCCAACTCTCACGTATATGATCGCCATCATACTGTTGGTAGTAAAGCAAGATCCTAAGGGCTCTATCAAAGTGTAACATGCAATCAGTCACCTGAACATGTACACGACTGATAAAGGCAAACCAGATAGCATACTATCATCTCGAGTAAGACTGTCCTACCGGGATAGGTCCTCCGCAATCATTGCAATCACGTACCTGCGATCCAATAATTGACTATGAGGGCACTATCTCCAACATAGGGTGTATGTATTTTTGGAACCTAGGCTTGACCTTACGGAACTTAGACTTGAACAAGGGGTGTTAGACCCGAGCTTTCGTTTCATAGGCTGACCCTGATTGATGGCGTAGGTAGCTTGAGTAGAGTGACATACCGTACGTATGTTCCGCGGCATATTTACGATACGATACTCCACTTAAGAGACCTTAGGATATACATATCTTGAGACTGGCGATTCTCTTCGTTCCTTTGATTATACATCCATTGAGATACTTGATTTTATTCGCTTCCATGATCATACTCTCAGTGATTTGACTCCTCCTTATGATCATGTATCCATTTTGGGATATATTGACTCTTTCATCCCTTTGATCTTTTTCGTCGATACTTGATTGAGGTTCCTGTCACCATGGTTTGAGCGCAGATTGAGCTACTGCTGGTTATGCGGTCAGGGTGAGCTCGTCGTGGACGAGAATTGACCATCGTGTTTCTGGTGACATGGGAACATATCGATGTAGTGTTGTATTGTTGTTACCCCTCGTATGAGACGAGTGTGCGGTTGTGTACCGGATGATCGGGCCTTTGTTAGAGACTGCCTGCTGTGAGAGGACTGTTGATGTACAGGATTCCTCAGAGATTTTGATGTCATCGACCGTGCAGACAGATGACCCAGCTGCTGCTGAGATTGATGTAATGTCGCTTCCAGAGCTTACGAGCTGAGATCGCTGGAGCTTCCAGGCAAAGATGCGATAGGTGATAGCTAGTCTATCTCGAGTTGTGAGACGAAAGTGATTCATCGGATTTGATGCGCCGATGCAGGCCCAGTTGAGTTGAAGATTTCCAGTGTGGAGTCTTACTCAGGTCTAGAGTATACCGGTCCAGAGATGACAGTTGATGTATCGTCTATCCTTGAGGATTGAGGCAATTGTTTAGCATGAGGACGAAGGGTGTTCACATGTCGTCTGGGTAGAGTAGAAAGGTTCGAACGATTATAAGAAAACCCATTTTTCCAAGTTTAAACTATTCGGAAGAACATGCAAGTGATTCTGTGGACCCTCTAGAAGAATGAAACCCTAACTCGACGTGATGACCATGAAATCGCTTTTGAACCTTAGGGTTTGCGGCAGTTTAGCGGTACCATCAGTGAGGCTTGGGTTTGCCCTTCTACGGTCGGTCCATAGGTACTGTGGCATATACCGAATATTATTAAATCGTGCTCAGGTGCTGAGTTCTCGGAAAATTTTGGTACTTTTGATGACTCGATCGAAAAGTTTAACGCCGTCCGGATATCCTGTTATTGGAGATCAGCAACAAGATCAGCTTCGGATAGAGGACCTTACCCAGGTGTGTTGTGAGTTGATCGAGAACGGACGAATATTGAGATTCCTCCGATTGTTGGGACGGGTTCCCTAGGACGTGTTCGGCTAGATATCTTCGATAGAGTAATGAAGATACCGTGTTCGTAGTTCGAGTCCGTGTGAGAGACTCCGGATTAACTGTAGCCGAGAACATTTGCGGTACACAGATAGCATGATGTGACGTCAAGTGGACGATAATGAAGACGAGTGGAGCAAAAGTTTCGTGCGAGACGTTAACAAGTTGTTGCAATTCCCCGTTGAGATTAGAGATCGGATATGTGTACAGAGACGTTGAGATACGGCCAATTTCCGAGGAAAAGTTGTGCTAAGAACGCAGATGTCCAGAGAACGAGAAAGATTGTGTAAGAGTACCAGCCTCCGTATAGTTCGGCGTAGGCGAGATCGGAAGAGACCTTGAGCCGGTTCCTTCCATGACACTGCTGCAATAAGATTTGCACCGAGTATCAGATGTGTTACGTGTATTCTGAGGACCCAGAGACAGAGGATGCCAGACCGTGGGCAGGAGGCGAGCGGATGTTCTTGCTCTGCCAGTTTGGGCGCACCGACCTTTTCTTCGACGTTGTAGGAGGTGTACCTCAATGTCATTTGTTGCGATTTGCGTTGTGATCCGAGTATCACCCTTATATCACTTGGATTTTGTGTTTCATGATATTTTGTGCACCATGGCTGCACCTACTGGATATACGTTTTACACACTGTTGTATTAGTTCGTGATTTGAGCATATCTATTTGCACTTGATATTGATTTTGTGCCTTATCTGCACATGTTTATGATTTCTTGGATTTCATCCAGTTGATTTGATATGTGCGTGTGGTACGCACTCGATTTGAATTTTGCACTCGGTATAGCTCTTATGTGCTTGCAGTGCATTGATATTTGTTTTGTGCACGCAGTTGCACACTTTTATGACTTTTATACACCTTGGTACGCTCGTGGTGTTTTTATACGTATTTGAGTTATTGATGATATTTCGTGCACTGGATGCACAGCATTGGTATTTCGTGCATTGGTTGCACCCGAATTATGCCTTTGAGCATTCATGTTACCGGATTTGTGTTTTCGTGCGCGTGTGTACTTGATATTCGTTTTCGTGCATGCTACTGCACTTGATGCTTATTACGGACCTGACGCGCTTGGGTCAGATTTTGCACATATTAGGCGCTTGATTTAGATTTTTTTTATTGTTCGTGCATGACAGTTGCGCTGGTTGAGATTTTCGTGCACTATACATGCACTAGATGTTGTCGTGCACACCCGTTGCACTGGACTGATGTTTTCGTGCACACCCGTTGCACTTAGTTTTGCTTTCGTGCATATTAGCACTGGTATTTGGATTTGATTACCGTACGCACCAGACGCACGTGATTGTTGGATACGCCTTTTGAGGCTGATTTTGCTTTTGAGCACTTTGTTTCATGATGAGGCCCTATACTTTGTAGTACCCTAACAGAACTGATCCGAGGACGGTACCTGTGTATTTTTGCATGCATAAAAAGTTTACTAAGAGATTTCAAAAAGGAGCTATAGTCTCGCTATTTCTTACGTGTCCGCGTGTGACACGAAAGTTTACAAATAAAGCCTTTTGGGATATTTCAAAAAGGCGGGACGCATATTTTGGCAAAACATATATGCTAGTATATTATTATTTTACAAATGAGCGTCCGTCATTTGTGCCGTGAGCTACACATCACACAGCGATCAGAAAAAGATTCTGCATATATTATTTCAGTTTTTTTTTCAAAAATAAAAAAATATGTGTACTATATACATATTATAGCATTTGCTTAGTGTATATTGGATTTCAGTAGTGGATTTTGAGATCTGTATCTCCATTGTAACTCCGATGATATGCGTGCGAGTCCGATGATTTGCGTGGCGCTTGACGGAGTTCGGTTTTGAGTTTCATACACGGCTTCAGGCGCTTTGCGACGCGCTATGCTATTTCTGTTGCTTCCGTGATTTTTGATCCCTTTTGATTGAGTTGGATTTTGAAATGTTTTAGAAATTGGGGGTTTAAATTTAAATTCGGGGACCGAATTTCTTTAAGGGGGGAAGATTGTAACATTTCAGAAAATATAAAACTTTGTTTTTGGAATTTAACATTTAAATAGTATATTTCGTGAAAACTACCGATTGGCGAATTTGGGGTTTTCGTAAAATGGTATAAATGTATATCAATAATTTTGAAATAATTGGGAGATTAAAATAATTTATTCATTATAAAAATAAAAAAAAAATAAAAAAAAATTGTGATGTGAAATGTGTGAGTATTTATTTTGATTGCATGGATTTTCTTTGGGCTGGGTTTTTTCTTCAAAGTTCAAGTGGGTGTGCTGTTATAATTGGTGAAGGAAAATTCATGTGCATGTTTTAATTGGTAATCATTCTTAAGCATTAATTAAGCATGGTCTTTTTCTTTTCCCTGGCAAAAAATTTCGAATGGGCTTTAGGCTCTTTGATCAGGTGGCATGGAGCGGTGAGTCATACTGTTGCATTAAATGACTTTTGTTTTTGTTGGATATTTTTCATGTGTTGATTTTGTGAGGGTAAATTTGGTGGGCCTCCTCTGGCTTTTGCATGACTCATGCTTTGTGTTAGCATTCATTGATTTTGTCAAGTTAGAGATATTTTTGTAAAAGTATTTATATTGATATTTTAGTGTTGTGAGGTGGCAAAATTTAGTGTGTGCTGGAGATATTTTTTGTGAAGAGATTGTGTGAGGTGTGCTGTGGAATTAATTGGTGATGGATTAATAATGTATGAGTGATTAATTGATGGACACAACACCTCACCACTTGAGAAAAAAATAATCCAGAGAGAGCATTTTGCTCTTGGCCAGCCTCACTTGTGTGTGGGTGATGATTTAAATTTCATGATGATATATACATTGGGTTCACTTCTTCAATTCTCATTCCATTCACTGTGAGCTCTTTTCATTTTGACAGCACAATTTGTGCTAAGCAGTGGCCGAGCACTATTCCCCCCCCCCAAATTGGCTGAGTCCATTTCTTCGAGTGAGAAGTTGGTTCATAGAAAATCCTTTGCTCGTTTCACTTGATTTTCCTTTTTGGCAACTTCTTTTACCTTCGCCCAATTCTTTGGGTGCCTTGAGACAAGTATTTTCGATGTGCGGCCTTTTTGACAAGTTTGACCGGAGGGCGAACGTTGTCGAGACAGCCGTAACATGCTAAGGACCGAGAGCAAAGATCGAAGGACACGGATCGATCGGTACCTTCGCGTGGATTCCGAGACGACGTAGCGCATCGACTTCGGCTAAGCGAGGAGTTTAGCAGATGAGTAGATTTATATCTACCGGGGAAGTCGGGTGGATGGCGTATAGCACCCCCGCAAATATTGGATTGAAAGATCGTTTGTTTATTATAGCCTGATAAATGATAGGCGACTGATATGACCTTAGGACTTGCAAAAGATAATATGATAGAGATGGACATTTGTGAAACTATTGATTTAGGAGAATACGAAATGATAAGTAAATTATGATAAGTAAGATTTGAAGGAGGACAAGTATGATGTTTATATTAATGTGTTGCGAGATATTAGTGAAATGAACGGGTATACGATGTGATATGATGAGTTAGTGTGATATGTCGAGTCGATATGTGATTGTTGATACCTTTGTAGGTCCCCTGATACGAGTTTGACATCGATGTGACCTGAGAGATAGGTATATATATTTATATGGATAATGATTGCATAATGAGTGATATGCCGTACGAGACTTAGATCCGTACCCCGATATTGTATAGGTCGATAGAATCCCTATTCGTTAATACCGCTGTATGTTAGATTACCGTACGCGATGACTTGTTACCCTTGATTAGAGGATGTCGTACGTGATGTTGTGAGGCTGGATGCCAATTGATAGATTCACCGACTCGGTCTTGTTGATATGTATACCCCATAGCATTTGATTCATTATATGCATTATGCTGCATTCATGATATTCTCATTGCATTTCTTATACCTATGCTAGTACACCTACACCATTATCGATGATGCGTATGTTACACATACACAGATTGCCGGCTCACACACTTCTTCATCGATAATTGCCATATCACTTACACAGTAGAATTGCTATATAATGCTATAATATACTACCATGTTCATATCACTATGCTAGGTTGCATGATATATCGACATGTACACCCACATACTTTGCTACAGCTACATGTACATCATGCATACATACTGACATGTACACCTACATATTTCGCTACAGTTGCATATACCCTAGGTGGTATTACATTGACATATGATATTGAGACATTGACTATTGCGCCATTGCTCTTATGAAATGCATCATACATACTTGATTACATGTAGATACTTATACCTTACTACAGTTATATGTACACTTCATATAATACTGCACTTGATTTCGGAGGATTTGGGAACCGCAAGATATGTTTTTAAAGCTAGATTCAATTTAAAGAGCGGTTTTCCCTTTATATGCTCATATTGATGTTTTATGTTGCATATATCAGTTTTATATGGATTTTACGCATTGAGATATGGATTTCATATGATTTATGGATTTGAGAACCGTGGGGGATATTTTCAAGAAAACTTTGTATTGTTTGAAAACCCGGTTTCTCTTGATATGATATTTGATGCGTCCACCATGTGATTTCTCGGTTCTGAGATTTGGCTTGTGATACCCGATTCGAGGAGCGGGATGCACCGTCTGCGGGTACATGGTGGACCCGGTATGGTACCCCGGGGTGAGTGGTGATTTCGTGGTGTAGACGATAAACCTGACGGTGGGACCACTACCTACCGGTGATAGTATTTGGACTCGGCGGTTATCGTGGGGATACCGACCGGAGTGATGTACGGACATGATATCAGGGCCAGTCGTGGTGACGACGCCTGAGTTATGAGGATTTACGTGTCGATGCTAGACACGGGTATTCATGATGTTTCGGATGTCGGTGATAGACACCAAGGTTTCCATGATTTGAGGTGTCATTGATGGACACACATTCTTGATATCCTCATATTTTCCTGCATATGCTTTTATGATATTTACATGCAGGAGTTGTTGTGTCGGTGGTTGACACGTGGACGAGATCCACTGCATACATGCATTGATTCATTGTTGGATGATATACACTTGCTGTTAGGCATTTATCTTGTGTTGGCACATATACAGATACGGTCACCCTAGATATCATAGTATTACCTTTATGATATGTTGACCTAGGAATCGTTGTTTTTTCGATTTCTACCTGTTGATGTTTTTCTATTCACGAGTTGGCAACTCACCCCCGTTGTGCCACGGTTCTTGCAGGTAGACCGCTTGGATCAGTTGCGGTATCGGTGGCACACAACTGTTTTCGGGTGACTTGCTTGTGGTAGGTGGTACATGTTGGATCGTGCCCCTCTTGTATTCATTATTCATATTGTATCTAGTCACTCCATCAATCCAGAAACTAGAAATTGTATATGTTGCAGACTTAGAAGACTTGTAGTTGCGAGACTTGAGCGATGGGTTTTTATGTTCGCTTTTGGGGTTGATGTCTTACTTTACTTTATTTCCTTTTATGGATCTTCGCCGTTGGGCGTCGTATACTTGTTATTTATACTTGTGGTGTTGTTTCCGCCGTTGGGCGTATTTTGCTCCCGTTTGGGATGCTTTCATTATATCATTTGTTGTACCCGTTTTCGGGGCTAGTTTTTACAAAGGAGGTGCTGCCGAAATTTTTATGAAAACGAAGGAAAAGAGTTGAGTGAAGTTTTAAGGATTTTTACTTATGTTTCTAAATGCTGTAAATGTTTTCTTTAGTTACTTCTATTGTAAGGTTTAGATTTCTGGGTTTCGGCTTACTTAGGTTACGTTACGCATGTAGACGTTGCGTAATTTAAGTGCCGGTCACGAGCTATTATTTTGGGTCGTGTCAAAATTGGTATCAGAGCGCTAGGTTTAACCTTGGTTCGAGTTTAGGTTTGACTATGTGGAGTCTAGGGTGTATGTATTTTTGGAACCTAGGCTTGACCTTACGGAACTTAGACTTGAACAAGGGGTGTTAGACCCGAGCTTTCGTTTCATAGGCTGACCCTGATTGATGGCGTTGGTAGCTTGAGTAGAGTGACATACCGTACGTATGTTCCGCGGCATATTTACGATACGATACTCCACTTAAGAGACCTTAGGATGTACATATCTTGAGACTGGCGATTCTCTTCATTCCTTTGATTATACATCCATTGAGATACTTGATTTTATTCGCTTCCATGATCATACTCTCAGTGATTTGACTCCTCCTTATGATCATGTATCCATTTTGGGATATATTGACTCTTTCATCCCTTTGATCTTTTTCGTCGATGTAAGTCGATGTAGTACACCCCAGTACTTGTGGGGAGGCGGAATTTTCAAAAACGAACTTGTTTAGTGAACGAACATCGACTAACCGCTTGAATCGAAGCTAAACTATAAATAACCAAACACAAAGTGTTTCTTAACTATTGTGTTTAGGGATTATACCTAATGAAACCAGTCCTTCGTATTTACGATCTCCTTGTTCTCCTCGGCCTTCTCTAGGTAGTAGACGATCCACCCGAGAGCAAAACTCCAAGCTAAACCTCTAACTTGAGGTAACTAATCTTCTTGGATTGCTAATCAAAGAAGATAGAATGAAATAGAGTAATGGTTATGGATTGATTAGTCTTTCTAAACCTTTGATCTCAACACATGAGGTGTAAGGATTAGGGTTTGAAGATGAGAGCTTGAGGAGAGAGAAGGTGAGAATAAAAAATGAGATGAGATTGTGAGTATCATAACATATTATGAAGCATTCTCATTAAAGAATAAATGAATAAATGTGATGAATAAGCATGCTTCATAAATGTTAAGTGGTGATTCATTAAGCATGTGTCATTAATCATTTATGGTGCAATAATGATAATGATGAATCACTCTCATGACTCACAAATCTTATCCAAAGTAACCTCCTTAGTCACATCTTCTAGAAGCTTCTCGCACAATTACGAGAACGCCCCTCCAATCCGCAAAAATACGGAAAAACTTTAGACTGTAAAAATCCAATAACCGGATACCAGTAACTGGCTTAAACCAAAGCCGATTGGTAAAAACTGTCCGAAAGTCGTACGTGCGTAAACGCACGTATGCGTCCGAACCCTTGTCGTAAAACCATACGACCTCTATATCGTTTCGCCTGGAATAGGAAACTCTCTGTGTGGGACTCTAGAGACTCGACTACTACGCTGGCAGTGGGTTTAACCACAGACCGCAAGCGGCACTAGCTGTACGTAACGGTCCCCAGGTAGTTGTCGATAAGAAGGCCGATGAGAAAACCTATCCGAACTCCTACTGAGTCTGATGTGACAATCTCCATACAGTCCGGTCCGTTCGTCCAAGACTATCGCATATCGGGCCTAGGGGGGCGGCAAGCGTCAGTCCCCTAATAGCGGTATAAGTCGTGTCGGAGGGAAGCCCATTACACCCTGAGAAACTACTGGAACCTACCAGCAAATCTCGCTTGCCCTGGCCAGGGACTTTGCGTAATGGCTCTCTGACACGGCACGATATCTACTCCCAATACCGGGAGGGACGAATCCTGTCTAACCGCCACTGCCTCCAAGTGCTCGGGACTGCACCCAACTGCTACCTGTTTGCACGACTCCTTTGAGCCGTGGTAGGGTAGCAATCTAAGAACAGTGGGACACACTCGAGGCGAAGTAGCAGTGTCAAGTCTGCGGACTACGCTGTACTCATGTCACCTGGGAACTGCTCACTGACGACTGGTATAAAACCAACCAACAGTTCCCTGTGAGTCCTGTCCGGTGTACCCGTAACCTAACGAGCACCTGTATACTATCTCCAGTACGACGTACTGACGGCTGTGGGACAGACCATCTCCCCAACTGGGATGAGAAGCGTACACACTAGTCTACTCCGGAGTATCGATGCTCTGTCTCAATAATCCAACGACCAGGGACCTGAATAAGGATGTGCTTGTAGACTACCCAGCCCCCACTAGTGTGACTGCCATCACAACACTGGTAGACAAGCAAGATCCTAAGAGCTCTATCAATACGTATACTCACATATTAAGATAGAAAAACCAAGTAGCATACTACCATATTTAGCAAGACTGTTATATACATGTGAATATCCCAAGCTTCCATTAAGTAATATACAAACTAGTATGATACAGTAATGGCCTTCTAGGGCATAAACACTAACAGTCGATACTTGATTGAGGTTCCTGTCACCATGGTTTGAGCGCAGATTGAGCTACTGCTGGTTATGCGGTCAGGGTGAGCTCGTCGTGGACGAGAATTGACCATCGTGTTTCTGGTGACATGGGAACATATCGATGTAGTGTTGTATTGTTGTTACCCCTCGTATGAGACGAGTGTGCGGTTGTGTACCGGATGATCGGGCCTTTGTTAGAGACTGCCTGCTGTGAGAGGACTGTTGATGTACAGGATTCCTCAGAGATTTTGATGTCATCGACCGTGCAGACAGATGACCCAGCTGTTGCTGAGATTGATGTAATGTCGCTTCCAGAGCTTACGAGCTGAGATCGCTGGAGCTTCCAGGCAAAGATGCGATAGGTGATAGCTAGTCTATCTCGAGTTGTGAGACGAAAGTGATTCGTCGGATTTGATGCGCCGATGCAGGCCCAGTTGAGTTGAAGATTTCCAGTGTGGAGTCTTACTCAGGTCTAGAGTATACCGGTCCAGAGATGACAGTTGATGTATCGTCTATCCTTGAGGATTGAGGCAATTGTTTAGCATGAGGACGAAGGGTGTTCCCATGTCGTCTGGGCAGAGTTGAAAGGTTCGAACGATTATAAGAAAACCTATTTTTCCAAGTTTAAACTATTCGGAAGAACATGCAAGTGATTCTGTGGACCCTCTAGAAGAATGAAACCCTAACTCGACGTGATGACCATGAAATCGCTTTTGAACCTTAGGGTTTGCGGCAGTTTAGCGGTACCATCAGTGAGGCTTGGGTTTGCCCTTCTACGGTCGGTCCATAGGTACTGTGGCATATACCGAATATTATTAAATCGTGCTCAGGTGCTGAGTTCTCGGAAAATTTTGGGACTTTTGATGACTCGATCGAAAAGTTTAACGCCGTCCGGATATCCTGTTATTGGAGATCAGCAACAAGATCAGCTTCGGATAGAGGACCTTACCCAGGTGTGTTGTGAGTTGATCGAGAACGGACGAATATTGAGATTCCTCCGATTGTTGGGACGGGTTCCCTAGGACGTGTTCGGCTAGATATCTTCGATAGAGTAATGAAGATACCGTGTTCGTAGTTCGAGTCCGTGTGAGAGACTCCGGATTAACTGTAGCCGAGAACATTTGCGGTACACAGATAGCATGATGCGACGTCAAGTGGACGATAATGAAGACGAGTGGAGCAAGAGTTTCGTGCGAGACGTTAACAAGTTGTTGCAATTCCCCGTTGAGATTAGAGATCGGATATGTGTACAGAGATGTTGAGATACGGCCAATTTCCGAGGAAAAGTTGTGCTAAGAACGCAGATGTCCAGAGAACGAGAAAGATTGTGTAAGAGTACCAGCCTCCGTATAGTTCGGCGTAGGCGAGATCGGAAGAGACCTTGAGCCGGTTCCTTCCATGACACTGCTGCAATAAGATTTTCACCGAGGATCAGATGTGTTACGTGTATTCTGAGGACCCAGAGACAGAGGATGCCAGACCGTGGGCAGGAGGCGAGCGGATGTTCTTGCTCTGCCAGTTTGGGCGCACCGACCTTTTCTTCGACGTTGTAGGAGGTGTACCTCAATGTCATTTGTTGCGATTTGCGTTGTGATCCGAGTATCACCCTTATATCACTTGGATTTTGTGTTTCATGATATTTTGTGCACCATGGCTGCACCTACTGGATATACGTTTTACACACTGTTGTATTAGTTCGTGATTTGAGCATATCTATTTGCACTTGATATTGATTTTGTGCCTTATCTGCACATATTTATGATTTCTTGGATTTCATACAGTTGATTTGATATGTGCGTGTGGTACGCACTCGATTTGAATTTTGCACTCGGTATAGCTCTTATGTGCTTGCAGTGCATTGATATTTGTTTTGTGCACGCAGTTGCACACTTTTATGACTTTTATACACCTTGGTACACTCGTGGTGTTTTTATACGTATTTGAGTTATTGATGATATTTCGTGCACTGGATGCACAGCATTGGTATTTCGTGCATTGGTTGCACTCGAATTATGCCTTTGAGCATTCATGTTACCGGATTTGTGTTTTCGTGCGCGTGTGTACTTGATATTCGTTTTCGTGCATGCTACTGCACTTGATGCTTATTAAGGACCTGACGCTCTTGTGTCAGATTTTGCACATATTAGGCGCTTGATTTAGATTTTTTTTATTGTTCGTGCATGACAGTTGCGCTGGTTGAGATTTTCGTGCACTATACATGCACTAGATGTTGTCGTGCACACCCGTTGCACTGGACTGATGTTTTCGTGCACACCCGTTGCACTTAGTTTTGCTTTCGTGCATATTAGCACTGGTATTTGGATTTGATTTCCGTACGCACCAGACGCACGTGATTGTTGGATACGCCTTTTGAGGCTGATTTTGCTTTTGAGCACTTTGTTTCATGATGAGGCCCTATACTTTGTAGTACCCTAACAGAACTGATCCGAGGACGGTACCTGTGTATTTTTGCATGCATAAAAAGTTTACTAAGAGATTTCAAAAAGGAGCTATAGTCTCGCTATTTCTTACGTGTCCGCGTGTGACACGAAAGTTTACAAATAAAGCCTTTTGGGATATTTCAAAAAGGCGGGACGCATATTTTGGCAAAACATATATGCTAGTATATTATTATTTTACAAATGAGCGTCCGTCATTTGTGCCGTGAGCTACACATCACACAGCGATCAGAAAAAGATTCTGCATATATTATTTCAGTTTTTTTTTCAAAAATAAAAAAATATGTGTACTATATACATATTATAGCATTTGCTTAGTGTATATTGGATTTCAGTAGTGGATTTTGAGATCTGTATCTCCATTGTAACTCCGATGATATGCGTGCGAGTCCGATGATTTGCGTGGCGCTTGACGGAGTTCGGTTTTGAGTTTCATACACGGCTTCAGGCGCTTTGCGACGCGCTATGCTATTTCTGTTGCTTCCGTGATTTTGGATCCCTTTTGATTGAGTTGGATTTTGAAATGTTTTAGAAATTGGGGGTTTAAATTTAAATTCGGGGACCGAATTTCTTTAAGGGGGGAAGATTGTAACATTTCAGAAAATATAAAACTTTGTTTTTGGAATTTAACATTTAAATAGTATATTTCGTGAAAACTACCGATTGGCGAATTTGGGGTTTTCGTAAAATGGTATAAATGTATATCAATAATTTTGAAATAATTGGGAGATTAAAATAATTTATTCATTATAAAAATAAAATAAAAATAAAAAAAAAAGTTGTGATGTGAAATGTGTGAGTATTTATTTTGATTGCATGGATTTTCTTTGGGCTGGGTTTTTTCTTCAAAGTTCAAGTGGGTGTGCTGTTATAATTGGTGAAGGAAAATTCATGTGCATGTTTTAATTGGTAATCATTCTTAAGCATTAATTAAGCATGGTCTTTTTCTTTTCCCTGGCAAAAAATTTCGAATGGGCTTTAGGCTCTTTGATCAGGTGGCATGGAGCGGTGAGTCATACTGTTGCATTAAATGACTTTTGTTTTTGTTGGATATTTTTCATGTGTTGATTTTGTGAGGGTAAATTTGGTGGGCCTCCTCTGGCTTTTGCATGACTCATGCTTTGTGTTAGCATTCATTGATTTTGTCAAGTTAGAGATATTTTTGTAAAAGTATTTATATTGATATTTTAGTGTTGTGAGGTGGCAAAATTTAGTGTGTGCTGGAGATATTTTTTGTGAAGAGATTGTGTGAGGTGTGCTGTGGAATTAATTGGTGATGGATTAATAATGTATGAGTGATTAATTGATGGACACAACACCTCACCACTTGAGAAAAAAATAATCCAGAGAGAGCATTTTGCTCTTGGCCACCCCCACTTGTGTGTGGGTAATGATTTAAATTTCATGATGATATATACATTGGGTTCACTTCTTCAATTCTCATTCCATTCACTGTGAGCTCTTTTCATTTTGACAGAGCACAATTTGTGCTAAGCAGTGGCCGAGCACTATTCCCCCCCCCCCCCCAACAAATTGGCTGAGTCCATTTCTTCGAGTGAGAAGTTGGTTCATAGAAAATCCTTTGCTCGTTTCACTTGATTTTCCTTTTTGGCAACTTCTTTTACCTTCGCCCAATTCTTTGGGAGTCTTGAGACAAGTATTTTCGATGTGCGGCCTTTTTGACAAGTTTGACCGGAGGGCGAACGTTGTCGAGGCAGCCGTAACATGCTAAGGACCGAGAGCAAAGATCGAAGGAGACGGATCGATCGGTACCTTCGCGTGGATTCCGAGACGACGTAGCGCATCGACTTCGGCTAAGCGAGGAATTTAGCAGGTGAGTAGATTTATATCTACCGGGGAAGTCGGGTGGATGGCGTATAGCACCCCCGCAAATATTGGATTGAAAGATCGTTTGTTTATTATAGCCTGATAAATGATAGGCGACTGATATGACCTTAGGACTTGCAAAAGATAATATGATAGAGATGGACATTTGTGAAACTATTGATTTAGGAGAATACGAAATGATAAGTAAATTATGATAAGTAAGATTTGAAGGAGGACAAGTATGATGTTTATATTAATGTGTTGCGAGATATTAGTGAAATGAACGGGTATACGATGTGATATGATGAGTTAGTGTGATATGTCGAGTCGATATGTGATTGTTGATACCTTTGTAGGTCCCCTGATACGAGTTTGACATCGATGTGACCTGAGAGATAGGTATATATATTTATATGGATAATGATTGCATAATGAGTGATATGTCGTACGAGACTTAGATCCGTACCTCGATATTGTATAGGTCGATAGAATCACTATTCGTTAATACCGCTGTACGTTAGATTACCGTACGCGATGACTTGTTACCCTTGATTAGAGGATGTCGTACGTGATGTTGTGAGGCTGGATGCCAATTGATAGATTCACCGACTCGGTCTTGTTGATATGTATACCCCATAGCATTTGATTCATTATATGCATTATGCTGCATTCATGATATTCTCATTGCATTTCTTATACCTGTACTAGTACACCTACACCATTATCGATGATGCGTATGTTACACATACACAGATTGCCGGCTCACACACTTCTTCATCGATAATTACCATGTCACTTACACAGTAGAATTGCTATATCATGCTATAATATACTACCATGTTCATATCACTATGCTAGGTTGCATGATATATCGACATGTACACCCACATACTTTGCTACAGCTACATGTACATCATGCATACATACTGATATGTACACCTACATATTTCGCTACAGTTGCATATACCCTAGGTGGTATTACATTGACATATGATATTGAGACATTGACTATTGCGCCATTGCTCTTATGAAATGCATCATACATACTTGATTACATGTAGATACTTATACCTTACTACAGTTATATGTACACTTCATATAATACTGCACTTGATTTCGGAGGATTTGGGAACCGCAAGATATGTTTTTAAAGCTAGATTCAATTTAAAGAGTGGTTTTCCCTTTATATGCTCATATTGATGTTTTATGTTGCATATATCAGTTTTATATGGATTTTACGCATTGAGATATGGATTTCATATGATTTATGGATTTTAGAACCGTGGGGGATATTTTCAAGAAAACTTTGTATTGTTTGAAAACCCGGTTTCTCTTGATATGATATTTGATGCGTCCACCATGTGATTTCTCGGTTCTGAGATTTGGCTTGTGATACCCGATTCGAGAAGCGGGATGCACCGTCTGCGGGTACATGGTGGACCCGGTATGGTACCCCGGGGTGAGTGGTGATTTCGTGGTGTAGACGATAAACCTGACGGTGGGACCACTACCTACCGGTGATAGTATTTGGACTCGGCGGTTATCGTGGGGATACCGACCGGAGTGATGTACGGACATGATATCAGGGCCAGTCGTGGTGACGACGCCTGAGTTATGAGGATTTACGTGTCGATGCTAGACACGGGTATTCATGATGTTTCGGATGTCGGTGATAGACACCCAGGTTTCCATGATTTGATGTGTTATTGATGGACACACATTCTTGATATCCTCATATTTTCCTGCATATGCTTTTATGATATTTACATGCAGGAGTTGTTGTGTCGGTGGTTGACACGTGGACGAGATCCACTGCATACATGCATTGATTCATTGTTGGATGATATACACTTGCTGTTAGGCATTTATCTTGTGTTGGCACATATACAGATACGGTCACCCTAGATATCATAGTATTACCTTTATGGTATGTTGACCTAGGAATCGTTGTTTATTTCGATTTCTACCTGTTGATGTTTTTCTATTCACGAGTTGGCAACTCACCCCCGTTGTGCCACGGTTCTTGCAGGTAGACCGCTTGGATCAGTTGCGGTATCGGTGGCACACAGCTGTTTTCGGGTGACTTGCTTGTGGTAGGTGGTACATGTTGGATCGTGCCCCTCTTGTATTCATTATTCATATTGTATCTAGTCTCTCCATCAATCCAGAAACTAGAAATTGTATATGTTGCAGACTTAGAAGACTTGTAGCTGCGAGACTTGAGCGATGGGTTTTTATGTTCGCTTTTGGGGTTGATGTCTTACTTACTTTATTTCCTTTTATGGATCTTCGCCGTTGGGCGTCGTATACTTGTTATTTATACTTGTGGTGTTGTTTCCGCCGTTGGGCGTATTTTGCTCCCGTTTGGGATGCTTTCATTATATCATTTGTTGTACCCGTTTTCGGGGCTAGTTTTTACAAAGGAGGTGCTGCCGAAATTTTTATGAAAACCAAGGAAAAGAGTTGAGTGAAGTTTTAAGGATTTTTACTTATGTTTCTAAATGCTGTAAATGTTTTCTTTAGTTACTTCTATTGTAAGGTTTAGATTTCTGGGTTTCGGCTTACTTAGGTTACGTTACGCATGTAGACGTTGCGTAATTTAAGTGCCGGTCACGAGCTATTATTTTGGGTCGTGTCAAAGTTGGTATCAGAGCGCTAGGTTTAACCTTGGTTCGAGTTTAGGTTTGACTATGTGGAGTCTAGGGTGTATGTATTTTTGGAACCTAGGCTTGACCTTACGGAACTTAGACTTGAACAAGGGGTGTTAGACCCGAGCTTTCGTTTCATAGGCTGACCCTGATTGATGGCGTAGGTAGCTTGAGTAGAGTGACATACCGTACGTATGTTCCGCGGCATATTTACGATACGATACTCCACTTAAGAGACCTTAGGATGTACATATCTTGAGACTGGCGATTCTCTTCGTTCCTTTGATTATACATCCATTGAGATACTTGATTTTATTCGCTTCCATGATCATACTCTCAGTGATTTGACTCCTCCTTATGATCATGTATCCATTTTGGGATATATTGACTCTTTCATCCCTTTGATCTTTTTCGTCGATACTTGATTGAGGTTCCTGTCACCATGGTTTGAGCGCAGATTGAGCTACTGCTGGTTATGCGGTCAGGGTGAGCTCGTCGTGGACGAGAATTGACCATCGTGTTTCTGGTGACATGGGAACATATCGATGTAGTGTTGTATTGTTGTTACCCCTCGTATGAGACGAGTGTGCTGTTGTGTACCGGATGATCGGGCCTTTGTTAGAGACTGCCTGCTGTGAGAGGACTGTTGATGTACAGGATTCCTCAGAGATTTTGATGTCATCGACCGTGCAGACAGATGACCCAGCTGTTGCTGAGATTGATGTAATGTCGCTTCCAGAGCTTACGAGCTGAGATCGCTGGAGCTTCCAGGCAAAGATGCGATAGGTGATAGCTAGTCTATCTCGAGTTGTGAGACGAAAGTGATTCGTCGGATTTGATGCGCCGATGCAGGCCCAGTTGAGTTGAAGATTTCCAGTGTGGAGTCTTACTCAGGTCTAGAGTATACCGGTCCAGAGATGACAGTTGATGTATCGTCTATCCTTGAGGATTGAGGCAATTGTTTAGCATGAGGACGAAGGGTGTTCACATGTCGTCTGGGCAGAGTTAAAAGGTTCGAACGATTATAAGAAAACCCATTTTTCCAAGTTTAAACTATTCGGAAGAACATGCAAGTGATTCTGTGGACCCTCTAGAAGAATGAAACCCTAACTCGACGTGATGACCATGAAATCGCTTTTGAACCTTAGGGTTTGCGGCAGTTTAGCGGTACCATCAGTGAGGCTTGGGTTTGCCCTTCTACGGTCGGTCCATAGGTACTGTGGCATATACCGAATATTATTAAATCGTGCTCAGGTGCTGAGTTCTCGGAAAATTTTGGGACTTTTGATGACTCGATCGAAAAGTTTAACGGCGTCCGGATATCCTGTTATTGGAGATCAGCAACAAGATCAGCTTCGGATAGAGGACCTTACCCAGGTGTGTTGTGAGTTGATCGAGAACGGACGAATATTGAGATTCCTCTGATTGTTGGGACAGGTTCCCTAGGACGTGTTCGGATAGATATCTTCGATAGAGTAATGAAGATACCGTGTTCGTAGTTCAAGTCCGTGTGAGAGACTCCGGATTAACTGTAGCCGAGAACATTTGCGGTACACAGATAGCATGATGCGACGTCAAGTGGACGATAATGAAGACGAGTGGAGCAAGAGTTTCGTGCGAGACGTTAACAAGTTGTTGCAATTCCCCGTTGAGATTAGAGATCGGATATGTGTACAGAGACGTTGAGATACGGCCAATTTCCGAGGAAAAGTTGTGCTAAGAACGCAGATGTCCAGAGAACGAGAAAGATTGTGTAAGAGTACCAGCCTCCGTATAGTTCGGCGTAGGCGAGATCGGAAGAGACCTTGAGCCGGTTCCTTCCATGACACTGCTGCAATAAGATTTGCACCGAGGATCAGATGTGTTACGTGTATTCTGAGGACCCAGAGACAGAGGATGCCAGACCGTGGGCAGGAGGCGAGCGGATGTTCTTGCTCTGCCAGTTTGGGCGCACCGACCTTTTCTTCGACGTTGTAGGAGGTGTACCTCAATGTCATTTGTTGCGATTTGCGTTGTGATCCGAGTATCACCCTTATATCACTTGGATTTTGTGTTTCATGATATTTTGTGCACCATGGCTGCACCTACTGGATATACGTTTTACACACTGTTGTATTAGTTCGTGATTTGAGCATATCTATTTGCACTTGATATTGATTTTGTGCCTTATCTGCACATGTTTATGATTTCTTGGATTTCATACAGTTGATTTGATATGTGCGTGTGGTACGCACTCGATTTGAATTTTGCACTCGGTATAGCTCTTATGTGCTTGCAGTGCATTGATATTTGTTTTGTGCACGCAGTTGCACACTTTTATGACTTTTATACACCTTGGTACGCTCGTGGTGTTTTTATACGTATTTGAGTTATTGATGATATTTCGTGCACTGGATGCACAGCATTGGTATTTCGTGCATTGGTTGCACTCGAATTATGCCTTTGAGCATTCATGTTACCGGATTTGTGTTTTCGTGCGCGTGTGTACTTGATATTCGTTTTCGTGCATGCTACTGCACTTGATGCTTATTAAGGACCTGACGCGCTTCGGTCAGATTTTGCACATATTAGGCGCTTGATTTAGATTTTTTTTATTGTTCGTGCATGACAGTTGCGCTGGTTGAGATTTTCGTGCACTATACATGCACTAGATGTTGTCGTGCACACCCGTTGCACTGGACTGATGTTTTCGTGCACACCCGTTGCACTTAGTTTTTCTTTCGTGCATATTAGCACTGGTATTTGGATTTGATTTCCGTACGCACCAGACGCACGTGATTGTTGGATACGCCTTTTGAGGCTGATTTTGCTTTTGAGCACTTTGTTTCATGATGAGGCCCTATACTTTGTAGTACCCTAACAGAACTGATCCGAGGACGGTACCTGTGTATTTTTGCATGCATAAAAAGTTTACTAAGTGTAACGATCTAGAAATCGTTTTGTGTTTGTTTCTGTTTTTGGGTGAAATTCATCGGTATTTTCAGTTTTATACCGATTGTGATCAAACGGCCATATCGACTTACCAGCACCTAGTTTTGAGAAAATAAAGCTTGTGCGCACACTTTGAGAGTATATGGGACGTTTTGGTGCAATTTGAATTTTTCCCATTTTTAATGTTATTTTAATCCGGCTTGCACATTTTTAGAATCTTCTCTTTTCAACTTTTCTAGAATTTTTTCTAAGTTAATCTAAACCCTATCATTTGGATTGTGTGGCCTAGGATTAAAGGGGAAAAAGAAAAGAAAAGAATTGAGAAGAAGAGGAGAAGAAGGTGCATGTATGTTGACTTTGCATTTAATGTTGGAAATTGCCTAGGAAATTGCCTCTCTCTCTCCTCCCTCTCTCTTGGCCGAGCCCTCTCCCTCTCATTTCTGCACTTGGCCATTTCCTAACTCATTTCTATCATATTTCTTCACAAAACACTCACAAATCCATATCTTTTCACAAAAATCACATTTTTGTGCATGTTTTCTCATTTTCTTGACTTGGAGCATGCAAGCTTGGGTTCTTGGTGATCTTTTGTGCAGGTAAAGTTCCTTTACTGCTTTTTAGTGTAACTTAGCTTATAGTTTCAGTTTAGATGTTTAAATTAGGTTTTGATGCGAAATATCGTATTTTAGTGTCGGTTTGTGGTTTCTAGAACCTGCTTTGATCTGGGTTATTTACTGGGAAATTCAACATAGTGAGAGTGTTGTACTAGGGGACCTGGAGCACCACCAGAGAGACGACCCCCATCCCACCGGCCTGGGCCGGCGAGCTCTTGAGGAGGGGCCGGCGACGCCGGCCAGAGTGTGGAGTTAGGGTGTGGGTTTTTGACCATAGGTGTCTGCTAGGGTTTGGGTTCCTCTGGTCTTGTTGAAATTGTTTAGTTTTCACAGTAGGAAAATCTGGGATCAATTGTGCAGTTTCTAGTGTTTCGTGTTCGTGCGATACGTGTTACGACACGCGTCGTGCAGTTTTAGTGGTTTCGCTCTTAAGTCGTTTTCGTCGTGTCGCTACTCTCGTTAGCCACGATACGAACACTTAGGAGGTGGTTGTGTGTTGTTGTGTCGGTTAGATATAGCTAGTTTGTATTTCGTAGCTATTATTGATATATGTATATTGTTGTTGTTATATGTTGCAGGTTCGCAGACGAGGACTACGGACACTGCCACAGGGGGATTCAGGTGGTAGACTTCTTCTAGCTTGGAGTGTGGGTGAGTAGATTTAACATCTACAGGGGAATCGCCCGCATGGCGTTATGCGTCTGGGCTAGAAACCTTTACCTTTGTCGCATATTCTATATCATGTTTAGAATTGCGCATATACCTTACTGCTTAGTGATAGTTGTGATTGGACTAGTATCCTTAGGACACTGCACTATTATTGACGGCTCAGATTGCGAGAGCACTGATTTGATGCCACACACACCGTCAATAATTGCCATGTCATACACGACCATATTTTAGAAATGCTATTGTATGGTTAGGGACATTGTGACCTTGATACATATTTCTTATTGTTATACTTAGACTTGACATGCTAGTTCCTGTTTACCTATAGGATGTTGTATCAGTAGGGCTAGATACATATACACCTAGGGACATAGATACAGGTGTACATGCTTTTCATACCTATACCTGATAGGTATATTACATCATCACATAGATACAGGTGTACTTGCATTCCATACTTTATTTATACCTGATAGGTATATCACATCAGCATACAGGTAGGTGTACTTGTATTTCATACTTATACCAGATAGGTATATCACATCATCATATAGGTAGATACCTATATTTCTGCTATACTGTTCATGTATTCATTTATTATCTGGTGAATGCTATGCTTTACATTTATACGCTTTCATTATAGTTTCATATTGCGTATATTTATTCATGGATTATCGCATTGGTATATGGATTTTTCATGATGTTTTCTGGATTTGGGAACCGTGGTGGTTCATGAAATTATGCATACATTGGAACACCCGGTTTCCTTGAGATGATATTATAGCATCCACCATGAGATTTATCGGTGCGGATATATATATCCTATGCGAGGAGGCGTCGAGAGCCGCATGAGGATACATGGTGGGGCCCGGAGGTACCCCGAAGCAAGAATGTTGTCGGAGTGAGCCGATGTCGCATTGAGGCGATGAGGCCTAGGGGAGCCATACTTTCCGGTGACATTACCAGAGACTCGGCGGATATCAGGGGGATACCGTTGGGAGTCATGTGCGTATCGATACGTCGAGAGGCGAGGGGCAGAGCGAGGCACTCGAGCTCTCGTGATAGCGTATGATACGTACTTATCAGTATTTCAGTGTCGATGCTTGACACATTGGTTTTATGATATTCCTAAATACTCTTGTATATATAACAGGGGATTGAGCCGCTGTTATATATGCCTTTACACCAATATTAGTGGAATGGGACGCTAATATATGTGTATTGCCCTCATCATATTTATATATGTCATTATATTTAGGATGTTAGAACTGTGCTGGAGATTTGACTTGAGACTCATGAGATTCATTGGGATTGGATGATGATATCGTACACACTAGAGATGTGAGATCCACTTAGTGTTGTACATATGATATATGTGAGATAGACTGATATTGTACAGACGAGATATATGGGATCCACTAGCTGTTGTACATGAGATATATGTGAGATATACCAGATATTGTACATACGAGAGATGTGAGATTCACTTGTGTTGTACATTTGATATGATAGATATACTGACGTTGTACATACTAGATGTGTGAGATCTACTTGACTTGTACATTCGACACTTATGTGAGATACATTTGATATTGTGTAGTTTGAGGAGATGTGACACTTAGACGATATGAGAGCGGATTTGGTGATTGATTGAGGATTGGGATATTGATTTGTCTAGATGGATTGTGATCCTACCACGATGTCAGGATTCCGTGGAAATGACATATTTCACTCCATACCTCATCTTTATATACTTGTGCACTGTTTCATGTATTAGGAGTACCTGTGAGAGTACCTTCATGAGAGTTGCACATTTACTTTCTCATATCCCCAGAGCATGATTATTGCATTCTGTTGTCATATCATTATTGCAGGACATATTGGTGGTACTTGATAGCGTACTTTCCATTATTTCGTACTCATGACCATTATACTTGAAATGTCATATATTAGATTCATGCTGTACGTTCATTCTCGCGATTACCTGCATATGTTATTTTCTATTCACGAGTTGGCAACTCACCCCCGTTGTGCCACAGGTTTTGCTGGAGTTTCCCCAAAGTAGTCAAGGCAAGCTATCCAGCTTTTCAGCTACACCCTCATCTATCATCTTTTGGTTGCGGATACCACTTCGCCTGTTAGTGTGCAGTTTTGCCAGGTGGGTTTTGTGGGTATTCAGAGATTGTATTGTATATTCGTTGTATATTGTACTCTCCATCTACTAGCAGTTTGTTGTGACTTAGAGACTTGGTGAGGACGAGTTTGTATATATTGTGGATTTGTGGATTTTATACAGTTTCCTTTCTTTTGTCTCTGATTTCTTCGCTATGGCGTCGTATATCTGTTGTGGTATTGTTTTCCGCCGTTGGGCGTGGATTTTGCTCCCGTTTGGGATGATTTACTTTATATCTATGTTGTACCCTTTTTAGGGGCTTGTTTTATAAAGGAGGTGCTGCCAAAATTTTACAGAAAATGTGGACTATTTTAAAAAATTTGGGTTGTGATTTCAAATGTTTACAAAACTTTATATTATCTTTTCCGTATTTTTATGGTTTAGATTTCTGGGTTTTGGCTTTCTTTTACTGCGTTACGTCTGGAGGCGTTGCGTAGTATTAGGGCCATCACGTACCATTTTTGGGTCGTGACACTAAGAGATTTCAAAAAGGAGCTATAGTCTCGCTATTTCTTACGTGTCCGCGTGTGACACGAAAGTTTACAAATAAAGCCTTTTGGGATATTTCAAAAAGGCGGGACGCATATTTTGGCAAAATATATATGCTAGTATATTATTATTTTACAAATGAGCGTCCGTCATTTGTGCCGTGAGCTACACATCACACAGCGATCAGAAAAAGATTCTGCATATATTATTTCAGTTTTTTTTTCAAAAATAAAAAAATATGTGTACTATATACATATTATAGCATTTGCTTAGTATATATTGGATTTCAGTAGTGGATTTTGAGATCTGTATCTCCATTGTAACTCCGATGATATGCGTGCGAGTCCGATAATTTGCGTGGCGCTTGACGGAGTTCGGTTTTGAGTTTCATACACGGCTTCAGGCGCTTTGCGACGCGCTATGCTATTTCTGTTGCTTCCGTGATTTTGGATCCCTTTTGATTGAGTTGGATTTTGAAATGTTTTAGAAATTGGGGGTTTAAATTTAAATTCGGGGACCGAATTTCTTTAAGGGGGGAAGATTGTAACATTTCAGAAAATATAAAACTTTGTTTTTGGAATTTAACATTTAAATAGTATATTTCGTGAAAACTACCGATTGGCGAATTTGGGGTTTTCGTAAAATGGTATAAATGTATATCAATAATTTTGAAATAATTGGGAGATTAAAATAATTTATTCATTATAAAAATTAAAAAAAAATAAAAAAAAAAGTTGTGATGTGAAATGTGTGAGTATTTATTTTGATTGCATGGATTTTCTTTGGGCTGGGTTTTTTCTTCAAAGTTCAAGTGGGTGTGTTGTTATAATTGGTGAAGGAAAATTCATGTGCATGTTTTAATTGGTAATCATTCTTAAGCATTAATTAAGCATGGTCTTTTTCTTTTCCCTGGCAAAAAATTTCGAATGGGCTTTAGGCTCTTTGATCAGGTGGCATGGAGCGGTGAGTCATACTGTTGCATTAAATGACTTTTGTTTTTGTTGGATATTTTTCATGTGTTGATTTTGTGAGGGTAAATTTGGTGGGCCTCCTCTGGCTTTTGTATGACTCATGCTTTGTGTTAGCATTCATTGATTTTGTCAAGTTAGAGATATTTTTGTAAAAGTATTTATATTGATATTTTAGTGTTGTGAGGTGGCAAAATTTAGTGTGTGCTGGAGATATTTTTTGTGAAGAGATTGTGTGAGGTGTGCTGTGGAATTAATTGGTGATGGATTAATAATGTATGAGTGATTAATTGATGGACACAACACCTCACCACTTGAGAAAAAAATAATCCAGAGAGAGCATTTTGCTCTTGGCCAGCCCCACTTGTGTGTGGGTGATGATTTAAATTTCATGATGATATATACATTGGGTTCACTTCTTCAATTCTCATTCCATTCACTGTGAGCTCTTTTCATTTTGACAGAGCACAATTTGTGCTAAGCAGTGGCCGAGCACTATTCCCCCCCCCCCCCCAACAAATTGGCTGAGTCCATTTCTTCGAGTGAGAAGTTGGTTCATAGAAAATCCTTTGCTCGTTTCACTTGATTTTCCTTTTTGGCAACTTCTTTTACCTTCGCCCAATTCTTTGGGTGTCTTGAGACAAGTATTTTCGATGTGCGGCCTTTTTGACAAGTTTGACCGGAGGGCGAACGTTGTCGAGGCAGCCGTAACATGCTAAGGACCGAGAGCAAAGATCGAAGGAGACGGATCGATCGGTACCTTCGTGTGGATTCCGAGACGACGTAGCGCATCGACTTCGGCTAAGCGAGGAATTTAGCAGGTGAGTAGATTTATATCTACCGGGGAAGTCGGGTGGATGGCGTATAGCACCCCCGCAAATATTGGATTGAAAGATCGTTTGTTTATTATAGCCTGATAAATGATAGGCGGCTGATATGACCTTAGGACTTGCAAAAGATAATATGATAGAGATGGACATTTGTGAAACTATTGATTTAGGAGAATACGAAATGATAAGTAAATTATGATAAGTAAGATTTGAAGGAGGACAAGTATGATGTTTATATTAATGTGTTGCGAGATATTAGTGAAATGAACGGGTATACGATGTGATATGATGAGTTAGTGTGATATGTCGAGTCGATATGTGATTGTTGATACCTTTGTAGGTCCCCTGATACGAGTTTGACATCGATGTGACCTGAGAGATAGGTATATATATTTATATGGATAATGATTGCATAATGAGTGATATGCCGTACGAGACTTAGATCCGTACCTCGATATTGTATAGGTCGATAGAATCCCTATTCGTTAATACCGTTGTACGTTAGATTACCGTACGCGATGACTTGTTACCCTTGATTAGAGGATGTCGTACGTGATGTTGTGAGGCTGGATGCCAATTGATAGATTCACCGACTCGGTCTTGTTGATATGTATACCCCATAGCATTTGATTCATTATATGCATTATGCTGCATTCATGATATTCTCATTGCATTTCTTATACCTGTACTAGTACACCTACACCATTATCGATGATGCGTATGTTACACATATACAGATTGCCGGCTCACACACTTCTTCATCGATAATTGCCATGTCACTTACACAGTAGAATTGCTATATCATGCTATAATATACTACCATGTTCATATCACTATGCTAGGTTGCATGATATATCGACATGTACACCCACATACTTTGCTACAGCTACATGTACATCATGCATACATACTGATATGTACACCTACATATTTCGCTACAGTTGCATATACCCTAGGTGGTATTACATTGACATATGATATTGAGACATTGACTATTGCGCCATTGCTCTTATGAAATGCATCATACATACTTGATTACATGTAGATACTTATACCTTACTACAGTTATATGTACACTTCATATAATACTGCACTTGATTTTGGAGGATTTGGGAACCGCAAGATATGTTTTTAAAGCTAGATTCAATTTAAAGAGCGGTTTTCCCTTTATATACTCATATTGATGTTTTATGTTGCATATATCAGTTTTATATGGATTTTACGCATTGAGATATGGATTTCATATGATTTATGGATTTGAGAACCGTGGGGGATATTTTCAAGAAAACTTTGTATTGTTTGAAAACCCGGTTTCTCTTGATATGATATTTGATGCGTCCACCATGTGATTTCTCGGTTCTGAGATTTGGCTTGTGATACCCGATTCGAGAAGCGGGATGCACCGTCTGCGGGTACATGGTGGACCCGGTATGGTACCCCGGGGTGAGTGGTGATTTCGTGGTGTAGACGATAAACCTGACGGTGGGACCACTACCTACCGGTGATAGTATTTGGACTCGGCGGTTATCGTGGGGATACCGACCGGAGTGATGTACGGACATGATATCAGGGCCAGTCGTGGTGACGACGCCTGAGTTATGAGGATTTACGTGTCGATGCTAGACACGGGTATTCATGATGTTTCGGATGTCGGTGATAGACACCCAGGTTTCCATGATTTGAGGTGTCATTGATGGACACACATTCTTGATATCCTCATATTTTCCTGCATATGCTTTTATGATATTTACATGCAGGAGTTGTTGTGTCGGTGGTTGACACGTGGACGAGATCCACTGCATACATGCATTGATTCATTGTTGGATGATATACACTTGCTGTTAGGCATTTATCTTGTGTTGGCACATATACAGATACGGTCACCCTAGATATCATAGTATTACCTTTATGGTATGTTGACCTAGGAATCATTGTTTTTTTCGATTTCTACCTGTTGATGTTTTTTATTCACGAGTTGGCAACTCACCCCCGTTGTGCCACGGTTCTTGCAGGTAGACCGCTTGGATCAGTTGCGGTATCGGTGGCACACAGCTGTTTTCGGGTGACTTGCTTGTGGTAGGTGGTACATGTTGGATCGTGCCCCTCTTGTATTCATTATTCATATTGTATCTAGTCACTCCATCAATCCAGAAACTAGAAATTGTATATGTTGCAGACTTAGAAGACTTGTAGCTGCGAGACTTGAGCGATGGGTTTTTATGTTCGCTTTTGGGGTTGATGTCTTACTTTACTTTATTTCCTTTTATGGATCTTCGCCGTTGGGCGTCGTATACTTGTTATTTATACTTGTGGTGTTGTTTCCGCCGTTGGGCGTATTTTGCTCCCGTTTGGGATGCTTTCATTATATCATTTGTTGTACCCGTTTTCGGGGCTAGTTTTTACAAAGGAGGTGCTGCCGAAATTTTTATGAAAACCAAGGAAAAGAGTTGAGTGAAGTTTTAAGGATTTTTACTTATGTTTCTAAATGCTGTAAATGTTTTCTTTAGTTACTTCTATTGTAAGGTTTAGATTTCTGGGTTTCGGCTTACTTAGGTTACGTTACGCATGTAGACGTTGCGTAATTTAAGTGCCGGTCACGAGCTATTATTTTGGGTCGTGTCAAAGTTGGTATCAGAGCGCTAGGTTTAACCTTGGTTCGAGTTTAGGTTTGACTATGTGGAGTCTAGGGTGTATGTATTTTTGGAACCTAGGCTTGACCTTACGGAACTTAGACTTGAACAAGGGGTGTTAGACCCGAGCTTTCGTTTCATAGGCTGACCCTGATTGATGGCGTAGGTAGCTTGAGTAGAGTGACATACCGTACGTATGTTCCGCGGCATATTTACGATACGATACTCCACTTAAGAGACCTTAGGATGTACATATCTTGAGACTGGCGATTCTCTTCGTTCCTTTGATTATACATCCATTGAGATACTTGATTTTATTCGCTTCCATGATCATACTCTCAGTGATTTGACTCCTCCTTATGATCATGTATCCATTTTGGGATATATTGACTCTTTCATCCCTTTGATCTTTTTCGTCGATACTTGATTGAGGTTCCTGTCACCATGGTTTGAGCGCAGATTGAGCTACTGCTGGTTATGCGGTCAGGGTGAGCTCGTCGTGGACGAGAATTGACCATCGTGTTTCTGGTGACATGGGAACATATCGATGTAGTGTTGTATTGTTGTTACCCCTCGTATGAGACGAGTGTGCGGTTGTGTACCGGATGATCGGGCCTTTGTTAGAGACTGCCTGCTGTGAGAGGACTGTTGATGTACAGGATTCCTCAGAGATTTTGATGTCATCGACCGTGCAGACAGATGACCCAGCTGTTGCTGAGATTGATGTAATGTCGCTTCCAGAGCTTACGAGCTGAGATCGCTGGAGCTTCCAGGCAAAGATGCGATAGGTGATAGCTAGTCTATCTCGAGTTGTGAGACGAAAGTGATTCGTCGGATTTGATGCGCCGATGCAGGCCCAGTTGAGTTGAAGATTTCCAGTGTGGAGTCTTACTCAGGTCTAGAGTATACCGGTCCAGAGATGACAGTTGATGTATTGTCTATCCTTGAGGATTGAGGCAATTGTTTAGCATGAGGACGAAGGGTGTTCACATGTCGTCTGGGCAGAGTTGAAAGGTTCGAACGATTATAAGAAAACCCATTTTTCCAAGTTTAAACTATTCGGAAGAACATGCAAGTGATTCTGTGGACCCTCTAGAAGAATGAAACCCTAACTCGACGTGATGACCATGAAATCGCTTTTGAACCTTAGGGTTTGCGGCAGTTTAGCGGTACCATCAGTGAGGCTTGGGTTTGCCCTTCTACGGTCGGTCCATAGGTACTGTGGCATATACCGAATATTATTAAATCGTGCTCAGGTGCTGAGTTCTCGGAAAATTTTGGGACTTTTGATGACTCGATCGAAAAGTTTAACGGCGTCCGGATATCCTGTTATTGGAGATCAGCAACAAGATCAGCTTCGGATAGAGGACCTTACCCAGGTGTGTTGTGAGTTGATCGAGAACGGACGAATATTGAGATTCCTCCGATTGTTGGGACGGGTTCCCTAGGACGTGTTCGGCTAGATATCTTCGATAGAGTAATGAAGATACCGTGTTCGTAGTTCGAGTCCGTGTGAGAGACTCCGGATTAACTGTAGCCGAGAACATTTGCGGTACACAGATAGCATGATGCGACGTCAAGTGGACGATAATGAAGACGAGTGGAGCAAGAGTTTCGTGCGAGACGTTAACAAGTTGTTGCAATTCCCCGTTGAGATTAGAGATCGGATATGTGTACAGAGACGTTGAGATACGGCCAATTTCCGAGGAAAAGTTGTGCTAAGAACGCAGATGTCCAGAGAACGAGAAAGATTGTGTAAGAGTACCAGCCTCCGTATAGTTCGGCGTAGGCGAGATCGGAAGAGACCTTGAGCCGGTTCCTTCCATGACACTGCTGCAATAAGATTTGCACCGAGGATCAGATGTGTTACGTATATTCTGAGGACCCAGAGACAGAGGATGCCAGACCGTGGGCAGGAGGCGAGCGGATGTTCTTGCTCTGCCAGTTTGGGCGCACCGACCTTTTCTTCGACGTTGTAGGAGGTGTACCTCAATGTCATTTGTTGCGATTTGCGTTGTGATCCGAGTAGCACCCTTATATCACTTGGATTTTGTGTTTCATGATATTTTGTGCACCATGGCTGCACCTACTGGATATACGTTTTACACACTGTTGTATTAGTTCGTGATTTGAGCATATCTATTTGCACTTGATATTGATTTTGTGCCTTATCTGCACATGTTTATGATTTCTTGGATTTCATCCAGTTGATTTGATATGTGCGTGTGGTACGCACTCGATTTGAATTTTGCACTCGGTATAGCTCTTATGTGCTTGCAGTGCATTGATATTTGTTTTGTGCACGCAGTTGCACACTTTTATGACTTTTATACACCTTGGTACGCTCGTGGTGTTTTTATACGTATTTGAGTTATTGATGATATTTCGTGCACTGGATGCACAGCATTGGTATTTCGTGCATTGGTTGCACCCGAATTATGCCTTTGAGCATTCATGTTACCGGATTTGTGTTTTCGTGCGCGTGTGTACTTGATATTCGTTTTCGTGCATGCTACTGCACTTGATGCTTATTAAGGACCTGACGCGCTTGTGTCAGATTTTGCACATATTAGGCGCTTGATTTAGATTTTTTTTATTGTTCGTGCATGACAGTTGCGCTGGTTGAGATTTTCGTGCACTATACATGCACTAGATGTTGTCGTGCACACCCGTTGCACTGGACTGATGTTTTCGTGCACACCCGTTGCACTTAGTTTTGCTTTCGTGCATATTAGCACTGGTATTTGGATTTGATTTCCGTACGCACCAGACGCACGTGATTGTTGGATACGCCTTTTGAGGCTGATTTTGGTTTTGAGCACTTTGTTTCATGATGAGGCCCTATACTTTGTAGTACCCTAACAGAACTGATCCGAGGACGGTACCTGTGTATTTTTGCATGCATAAAAAGTTTACTAAGAGATTTCAAAAAGGAGCTATAGTCTCGCTATTTCTTACGTGTCCGCGTGTGACACGAAAGTTTACAAATAAAGCCTTTTGGGATATTTCAAAAAGGCGGGACGCATATTTTGGCAAAACATATATGCTAGTATATTATTATTTTACAAATGAGCGTCCGTCATTTGTGCCGTGAGCTACACATCACACAGCGATCAGAAAAAGATTCTGCATATATTATTTCAGTTTTTTTTTCAAAAATAAAAAAATATGTGTACTATATACATATTATAGCATTTGCTTAGTGTATATTGGATTTCAGTAGTGGATTTTGAGATCTGTATCTCCATTGTAACTCCGATGATATGCGTGCGAGTCCGATGATTTGCGTGGCGCTTGACGGAGTTCGGTTTTGAGTTTCATACACGGCTTCAGGCGCTTTGCGACGCGCTATGCTATTTCTGTTGCTTCCGTGATTTTGGATCCCTTTTGATTGAGTTGGATTTTGAAATGTTTTAGAAATTGGGGGTTTAAATTTAAATTCGGGGACCGAATTTCTTTAAGGGGGGAAGATTGTAACATTTCAGAAAATATAAAACTTTGTTTTTGGAATTTAACATTTAAATAGTATATTTCGTGAAAACTACCGATTGGTGAATTTGGGGTTTTCGTAAAATGGTATAAATGTATATCAATAATTTTGAAATAATTGGGAGATTAAAATAATTTATTCATTATAAAAAATAAAAAAAATAAAAAAAAATTGTGATGTGAAATGTGTGAGTATTTATTTTGATTGCATGGATTTTCTTTGGGCTGGGTTTTTTCTTCAAAGTTCAAGTGGGTGTGCTGTTATAATTGGTGAAGGAAAATTCATGTGCATGTTTTAATTGGTAATCATTCTTAAGCATTAATTAAGCATGGTCTTTTTCTTTTCCCTGGCAAAAAATTTCGAATGGGCTTTAGGCTCTTTGATCAGGTGGCATGGAGCGGTGAGTCATACTGTTGCATTAAATGACTTTTGTTTTTGTTGGATATTTTTCATGTGTTGATTTTGTGAGGGTAAATTTGGTGGGCCTCCTCTGGCTTTTGCATGACTCATGCTTTGTGTTAGCATTCATTGATTTTGTCAAGTTAGAGATATTTTTGTAAAAGTATTTATATTGATATTTTAGTGTTGTGAGGTGGCAAAATTTAGTGTGTGCTGGAGATATTTTTTGTGAAGAGATTGTGTGAGGTGTGCTGTGGAATTAATTGGTGATGGATTAATAATGTATGAGTGATTAATTGATGGACACAACACCTCACCACTTGAGAAAAAAATAATCCAGAGAGAGCATTTTGCTCTTGGCCAGCCCCACTTGTGTGTGGGTGATGATTTAAATTTCATGATGATATATACATTGGGTTCACTTCTTCAATTCTCATTCCATTCACTGTGAGCTCTTTTCATTTTGACAGAGCACAATTTGTGCTAAGCAGTGGCCGAGCACTATTCCCCCCTCCCCCAACAAATTGGCTGAGTCCATTTCTTCGAGTGAGAAGTTGGTTCATAGAAAATCCTTTGCTCGTTTCACTTGATTTTCCTTTTTGGCAACTTCTTTTACCTTCGCCCAATTCTTTGGGTGCCTTGAGACAAGTATTTTCGATGTGCGGCCTTTTTGACAAGTTTGACCGGAGGGCGAACGTTGTCGAGGCAGCCGTAACATGCTAAGGACCGAGAGCAAAGATCGAAGGACACGGATCGATCGGTACCTTCGCGTGGATTACGAGACGACGTAGCGCATCGACTTCGGCTAAGTGAGGAGTTTAGCAGGTGAGTAGATTTATATCTACCGGGGAAGTCGGGTGGATGGCGTATGGCACCCCCGCAAATATTGGATTGAAAGATCGTTTGTTTATTATAGCCTGATAAATGATAGGCGGCTGATATGACCTTAGGACTTGCAAAAGATAATATGATAGAGATGGACATTTGTGAAACTATTGATTTAGGAGAATACGAAATGATAAGTAAATTATGATAAGTAAGATTTGAAGGAGGACAAGTATGATGTTTATATTAATGTGTTGCGAGATATTAGTGAAATGAACGGGTATACGATGTGATATGATGAGTTAGTGTGATATGTCGAGTCGATATGTGATTGTTGATACCTTTGTAGGTCCCCTGATACGAGTTTGACATCGATGTGACCTGAGAGATAGGTATATATATTTATATGGATAATGATTGCATAATGAGTGATATGCCGTACGAGACTTAGATCCGTACCCCGATATTGTATAGGTCGATAGAATCCCTATTCGTTAATACCGCTGTACGTTAGATTACCGTACGCGATGACTTGTTACCCTTGATTAGAGGATGTCGTACGTGATTTTGTGAGGCTGGATGCCAATTGATAGATTCACCGACTCGGTCTTGTTGATATGTATACCCCATAGCATTTGATTCATTATATGCATTATGCTGCATTCATGATATTCTCATTGCATTTCTTATACCTGTGCTAGTACACCTACACCATTATCGATGATGCGTATGTTACACATACACAGATTGCCGGCTCACACACTTCTTCATCGATAATTGCCATGTCACTTACACAGTAGAATTGCTATATCATGCTATAATATACTACCATGTTCATATCACTATGCTAGGTTGCATGATATATCGACATGTACACCCACATACTTTGCTACAGCTACATGTACATCATGCATACATACTGACATGTACACCTACATATTTCGCTACAGTTGCATATACCCTAGGTGGTATTACATTGACATATGATATTGAGACATTGACTATTGCGCCATTGCTCTTATGAAATGCATCATACATACTTGATTACATGTAGATACTTATACCTTACTACAGTTATATGTACACTTCATATAATACTGCACTTGATTTCGGAGGATTTGGGAACCGCAAGATATGTTTTTAAAGCTAGATTCAATTTAAATAGCGGTTTTCCCTTTATATGCTTATATTGATGTTTTATGTTGCATATATCAGTTTTATATGGATTTTACGCATTGAGATATGGATTTCATATGATTTATGGATTTGAGAACCGTGGGGGATATTTTCAAGAAAACTTTGTATTGTTTGAAAACCCGGTTTCTCTTGATATGATATTTGATGCGTCCACCATGTGATTTCTCGGTTCTGAGATTTGGCTTGTGATACCCGATTCGAGGAGCGGGATGCACCGTCTGTGGGTACATGGTGGACCCGGTATGGTACCCCGGGGTGAGTGGTGATTTCGTGGTGTAGACGATAAACCTGACGGTGGGACCACTACCTACCGGTGATAGTATTTGGACTCGGCGGTTATCGTGGGGATACCGACCGGAGTGATGTACGGACATGATATCAGGGCCAGTCGTGGTGACGACGCCTGAGTTATGAGGATTTACGTGTCGATGCTAGACACGGGTATTCATGATGTTTCGGATGTCGGTGATAGACACCCAGGTTTCCATGATTTGAGGTGTCATTGATGGACACACATTCTTGATATCCTCATATTTTCCTGCATATGCTTTTATGATATTTACATGCAGGAGTTGTTGTGTCGGTGGTTGACACGTGGACGAGATCCACTGCATACATGCATTGATTCATTGTTGGATGATATACACTTGCTGTTAGGCATTTATCTTGTGTTGGCACATATACAGATACGGTCACCCTAGATATCATAGTATTACCTTTATGGTATGTTGACCTAGGAATCGTTGTTTATTTCGATTTCTACCTGTTGATGTTTTTCTATTCACGAGTTGGCAACTCACCCCCGTTGTGCCACGGTTCTTGCAGGTAGACCGCTTGGATCAGTTGCGGTATCGGTGGCACACAGCTGTTTTCGGGTGACTTGCTTGTGGTAGGTGGTACATGTTGGATCGTGCCCCTCTTGTATTCATTATTCATATTGTATCTAGTCACTCCATCAATCCAGAAACTATAAATTGTATATGTTGCAGACTTAGAAGACTTGTAGTTGCGAGACTTGAGCGATGGGTTTTTATGTTCGCTTTTGGGGTTGATGTCTTACTTTACTTTATTTCCTTTTATGGATCTTCGCCGTTGGGCGTCGTATACTTATTATTTATACTTGTGGTGTTGTTTCCGCCGTTGGGCGTATTTTGCTCCCGTTTGGGATGCTTTCATTATATCATTTGTTGTACTCGTTTTCGGGGCTAGTTTTTACAAAGGAGGTGCTGCCGAAATTTTTATGAAAACCAAGGAAAAGGGTTGAGTGAAGTTTTAAGGATTTTTACTTATGTTTCTAAATGCTGTAAATGTTTTCTTTAGTTACTTCTATTGTAAGGTTTAGATTTCTGGGTTTCGGCTTACTTAGGTTACGTTACGCCTGTAGACGTTGCGTAATTTAAGTGTCGGTCACGAGCTATTATTTTGGGTCGTGACATTCCATTAAGTAATATACAAACTAGTATGATACAATAATGGCCTCTAGGGCATATACAGTAACAATTATGACCTAGGATAGCGTCGTGCATTCGATTTCTTTTCGCAGATATCTTCTACTCATGAGTTGGCAACTCACTCCCGTTGTGCCAAATTTTATTACAGGTTCGATGTACAGGTTTTCCTGGCAGCTTGCTGGCACATCTTTTCATTCAGGGTGATTTGCTCGGTAGGTTGGTTCGCTTGTTTCTGAACCGCCGTTGTACTTTTATTATTTCATTTGTATCTACTAAGCTCCATCAACCAAACTTGTATTACTTGATAAGTTTATTGGACCAGTTATTTATTTCGATCTTAGAGTCGCGCTTGTATTATTATGGTATCTGGTGGATTTGTTTTCTTTTGAGTTTCGAGCCTCGCCCTTTGGCGTTGTATACTATTGTGCATTGGTGTGGTTGTTTCCGCCCGTTGGCGTAGAGCTAGCTCCCATTTGGGGATGCTTTTTATTTTTTGTATATATATTATTCTTGTTTGTACCCGTTTGGGGCCAGTTTTTACAAAGGAGACTGCCGAAATTTTTAAGAAAATTTGATCTTGTTTTTTTTAAACTTGTTTTCCTATATGTTTTCCTTTTCATCTTCTTTTATTTGGTTTAGATTTCTGGGCTTCGGCTTACTTAGATTACGTTGCGCTCTAGACGCTTCGTAATTTAAGTGCCGGTCACGTTCCGTATTTTCGGGTCATGATAATATCACAATAGAAACAATTATAAAGATCAACATAAATGATTAACTAATAACAATAAACATGTCACATCATTTATTAAAAATTTAAATGGAAAACTGTACAGATACCAATAGGAATTTAAATTTAGAGAACAAATAATTTACTTCTACATATAAACATAAATACATAAAAATCTTAAATATTGAATTTTTCGAATAATAGATTTTTTGTTACCTTAGTTTTTACTCCAATTTTGTTGTTGACCAAATCAAACGAACGCTTTCCTGCAAATGGAAAAAAACATCAATTCAAGTCAAGTATTGCATTAATAATGACAACTTTTAAAAATATTCTCATCAGTTAAAAAAATACTAAATGAAGAATGAAAAATAATACGTTGAAAAAGAAAAGTTTAGTTATGTAAAAAAATTTAGTGCAAACCATCCTGATTCATGATCATATATGTTGAAGAAGAAAACAAAGAAAGACATAAAAATACTTACTGAAAATATGGTGCTTTAAAACGATCCAAACCAAGAATTTAAGTTTCAAAAGTGTTGGAAAATCCAGAATTTGGTAAGAATGAGATCTCTCTTTCTCTCTATTTTCTCTTTTTTCAATATTTTCCCCTTTTTCTTCAAGTGAGAAAGAAGATGAAAAACGCTGGATTAAATAGGGAAAGAGATGATGAGGCATGACGTCAATAGGAGGTGGAGACAAAAACAAATTCAATTCATTTTTATTTTTTAAAATTTTTGATAAAATATTTTGGTTTTATCATATGAATTTATTTTATTTACTATGTCTCATCACTACTAATGTTTTTATTTTCCTACCGTCCTTTTACATCTGGTAACGTGTCTCTCTTCTTCATTTTATTTTTCTTTTGACATTTTCTGTCGTACTTATCCTTTTCGTCATGTTTATACGTGGTGACGTCTTTATTTTTCTACAGTCAATCATGACTAATGTTTTTTTGCTGTCAAAACAGGACTAATGCCTTTTTCTGTCCATCACAACTAATGTCCCTTTTCGGTCAAATCATGACTAATATTAACGTCATTATTTTTCTACATTCCAGTAGGACAAATGTCCTTTTTTCTGTCAAATCATCACTAACATTAACGTCACTATTTTCTACAGTCCAGCATGACTAATGTCTTTTTCTATCAAATCATGACCAATGTCCTTTTTTTGCCACCATGACCAATGTCTTTTTTCTGTCAAATCATGACTAATATTAACGTCACTATTTTTCTACAGCCTATCAAGACTAATGTCATTTTTCTGTCAAATCATGACTAATGTCATTTTCTGTAAAATCACGACCAATGTTAACGTTACTATTTTTCTAGAGTCAAATCATGACTAATGTCCTTTTCTGTCAAATCACAGCCAAATCACAGTCATGGATAATGTTATTTTTCTGTCGTTGGCACTATTTTCTAATATACTTTTTATGTCAAATCACGACCAATGTTTATGTCACTATTGTTCTACAGTCCGTCCTGACTATTGTCCTTTTTCTGTCATCAACACTATTTTTCTACATTCGATCGTGACTGATTTCTTTTTCTGTCAAATCACGGTCAATATTAACGTCACTGCTGTTCTGCAGTCCGTCATGACTGATGTCCTTTTTCTGTCAAATCACGGCCAATATTAACATCACTGTTGATCTGCAGCCCGTCATGACTGATGTCCTTTTTCTGTCAAATCATGAATAACGTTGACGTCACTGTTGTTCTGCAGTCTGTCATGACTGATGTCTCTTTTCTGTCAAATCATGAATAACGTTAACGTTACTGTTGTTCTACAGTCCGTCATGACTAATGTCATTTTTCTGTCAAATCATTACCAATGTTCAGGTTACTATTTTTCTACAGTCCGTCATGACTATTGTCATTTTTCTGTCGTCAACACTATTTTTCTACAGTCCATCATGACTAATATACTTTTTCTGTCAAATCATGGTGTCAAATCATGAATAACGTTAATGTCACTGTTGTTCTGCAGTCCTTCATGACTACCGTCCTTTTTCTGTCAAATCACGGCCAAGATTAACGTCACCGTTGATCTGCAATCCGGCATGACTGATGTCCTTTTTCTGTCAAATCACGAATAACGTTAATGTCACTGTTGTTTTGCAGTCCGTCATGACTACTGTCCCTTTTCTGTCAAATCATGAATAACGTTAACGTCACTGTTATTTTACAGTCCGTCATGACTAATGTCCTTTTTTGTCATCATTACCAATGTTCATGTGACTATTTTTCTACAGTCCGTCATGACTATTGTCATTTTTCTGTCGTCGACACTATTTTTCTACAGTCGATCGTGACTGATGTCATTTTTCTGTCAAATCATGACAAATGTCAGCGTTACTATTTCTCTACAGTCCGTCATGACTATTGTCCTTTTTCTGTCATCGGCACTATTTTTCTACAGTCGATCGTGACTGATGCCCTTTTTCTGTCAAATCATTACCAATGTTCAGTTGACTATTTCTCTACAGTCCGTCATGACTATTGTCCTTTTTCTGTCATTAGCACTATTTTTCTACAGTCCATCATGACTGATGGACTTTTTCTATCAAATCAAGGTCAAAGTTAACGTCACTGTTGTTCTGCAGTCCTTCATGACCGATGTCCTTTTCGGTCAAATCAATCACGGTCAAAGTTAACGTCACTGTTGTTCTGCAGTCCTTCATGACTGATGTCCTTTTTCTGTCAAATCACGGTCAAGGTTAACATCACTGTTATTCTGCTGTCCGTCATGACTACTGTCTCTTTTCTGTCAAATCATGAATAACGTTAACGTCACTGTTGTTCTACGTCATGACTACTGTCATTTTCTGTCAAATCACTACCAATGTTCAGGTCACTATTTTTCTACAGTCCGTCGTTACTAATATCATTTTTCTGTCGTTATCTTTTTGTGTCAAATCACTATCAATGTTAACGTCGCTATTTTCTACCGTCTATCATGACCAATGTTCTTTTTCTGTCAAATCAAGACTAATGTTAAGGTCACCATTTTCCTATCGTTAACACTATTTTTCTTCCATCGTGACCAATGTCCTTTTTCTGTCCTGTTTGTACCTGATAACGTTTTTCTCATATACGTACTCAACTGTATGCACTTGCACGCGAGCCTTTGTCCTTTATCAATTTATGCGCTGGTATTATGCCTTATTGATGCACGTCGCGTTTAGTTCAACCCGAAAATTCCGAACTTGATTTTATGCCTTATTTTTAGCAGTTTTTCTATTTTTAGCAGTTCTTCTTTTATTAGAAAATTAGTTGTGATTTACATTTTGCAATTGGAAGAGGCAAATTTTAATTAAATAAAACCCTAGTTTGGTGAAATTGACATTGTTATCTTTCTATTCTTTCAATTTCTCTTAAATCTGTTTAGAAGCGCTGCACCACTTACTAATTAAAAAAGAGCACCATGACTAATGTGTTTTTCTGTTTAATAATACTTAATTATGATTGTTACGAATTATGATTATAACATGCATGTTTTCCAACCAAAGATGTATCCGTTAAAACCAATTGGTAATATCATTATTTCTTTTTATTTGAGTTTTTCTATACCTGGACGCTGTCACCTTCTCAATTTTTTTGTATTTTTCTGTCCTTTGTCAAAATTGATTGCAAAAATACGACCGAGTTAGAAAATTAAGTGATTTACATATTAAATATACCTGGACGCTGTCACCTTCTCTATATATCCAAATACATCATATGATCATCATATTAAATATATTAAACTATTGAAAATATTTGAAAACACAACCAGAACTTGTGAACATTGTTCATCCCTTCTTCGAAATTTACATGCCAAAATAACAGAAGTAACAGAAGGTTGATCAACAAAGAAAAACTAAAATTAACATCCTAATCTATTTTACATGGGTTCTCATATCGACATAGCGGATATGAGTTATTTTTGAACAACCAAGGAACAATGCAATTCATATGGAATGCATGGTCACAACACAACTGCACTCGTTCGAACAAATCACCACTGCTACTCTTCTCAATTTCTTCGAAGCACACCGCACAAACAATATCGTCAATCATGTCCTTCAACTCTTGTCTCTTTCGCTTACGTGATTTCTTAATTGTCACGGTCCTATCAACGCTAGTATAAATATATATCTTGATATGAAATTTAGCATTTGCTACCTCCACAGATTCATGGACGAATTTGCCGATCTCCTTTTCAAGATACATGCGATGCTGATCTTGGATAGGGCATTTACGACGCACCCCGCAGCCGGCGAAGCTACGACAGTTCTCGGACGAACGTAATTTAGAGGCTACATATTTGCGATGCTTAAAAGATGGCATTTCGTCCAAAATACACTTTGTACAATCACGAGGGCCAACGGGAGAGGAAATGATCACTTGGGCGGAGTCTTCAATGTACCCGTGGGTGCAAACGGAAGGATCAACACCGTCGGCATCCGACGACGTGGGCGTCAGTTTTGCATGGAGTAGGAGAAACAACGGCGGTTTGTTGTACTCTTTGACCATTGAGAGAGGCAGTGGCTGTCCTGCATCAAGATCTTGTACCATTAAGAGATGCAAAATATTTCTGGCTTACCCTTTTTTTACCCTTTCTCTTTGTAGGGATTGAAAATGAAGTGCCTTGGTTTAAATAGAGTAGAGATGGGGATAGGTGCCAATAAGAGATGGGACATGTGGCAATAGGAGGTGGACATGACTAATGTCCTTTTTCTGTCAAATCATGACCAATGCTAACGTCATTATTTTTCTACAGTCCGTCATGACTAATGTCTTTTTTCTGTCAAACGATAGCCAATGCCAATGTCACTATTTTTCTACAGTCCATCATGACCAATGTCCTTTTCTGTCAAATCATGCCTAATGTCCTTTTTCTGGCCGTCGTGACCAATGTCTTTTTCTGCCAAATTTGACTAATATTAACGTCACTATTTTGCGACTGCATGCACTTGCACGTGTCCTTTGTACCCTCTCAGTCTATGCGCTGGTATTAAGCCTTATTGACGCAGCCCTAGCCTACTTGGAGTTGCTCGACCGATCCAAAACACGTCGGGTCTAGTTCAACCCGAGAATCCCAAACTATCAAATTTTTTCCGATTCGCGCGTTCCACCAGCCAAATCAAAGATCTCGCAAAATCGTCTGGGTCAATGGATTGCCATAGGCTCATTGACGTCTCCCGGAATCGCGAAAATCCATCATTTAAGGCCTCGAAATCGCGGTCAAAGATTTGCTCCGAACTTTGACTTTCGAATTAGGAGTGAAATTAGCACCCGAATCAGTTAAGATTTGACAGAAAGTATCGGGAATCAATTTGGGACGCAATCAAATAATTATTTTTTCGTTCTAACAACTTTTTATTTTTAGCAGTTTTCTAATTTTAGCAGTTTTTCTTTTGATCTATTCCGTCCGACTTGTCATTTATGTCCTATTTCTATCTAATAACGTCCCTGCTTTTTTACAGTCTTTTTGGAAATGGTAACGTCTTTCTCTTTTTTCATGGCTACTGTCTTTTTCGGTTTAATAATTCTTACTTATGCTTGTTACGAATTATGATCATAAACCTGTTGTTCCTAACAAAGAAGTACCCATTAAAACCAATTGGCAATCTCATTGTTTTTTTTCATTTGAGTTTTTTCTACACTTGCATGCTGGCATCTTCTCAATTTTTTTCTCCTTTTCCGTCATTTGTCAAATTTAATTGCAAAAACATGACCGAGCTAGAAAATTAAATGATTTATACCATATATCCATAAAATGTATCATTTGATCATCGTATTAACCATATTAAACCAATTGAAAATATTAGAAAACACAATCAGAACTTGTTAACATTGTTCATTCTTCTTCGAATTTTACATGTCAAAATAACAGAAACAACAGACGATCGATCAATAAAGAAAAACTAACAGTGACATCTTAAGTTATTTGACGTGGCTTCTCACATCGACATAGTGAGCATGAGTTTTTCTTGAACAACCAAAAAACAATACACTTCATGTGGAATGTGTGATCACAACACAACTGCACTCATTCGACTAAATCGCCGTTGCTATCCATCTCAATTTCTTCAAAACACACAGCACAAATATTGTCATTCTCGTCCTTCAACCCTGAATGCAAAATAGGAAAAGAATATCGGTAGGGTTTTAAAGGTCTTTCTCTCTCCACTCTCTCAACTTTTTTTTATTTTTGGTTTTTCTCTTTTGAGTAGAGAATGAGAATGAAGCACTCCATCTTAAATAAAGTATGAGATGGGCACGGGCGCCAATAGGAGATGGGACATGTGGCAATAGGAAGTGGAAATATCAAAATTTGTGAGGGCAAAATTGACATTTTGAAAAGGAGATGGGACAGGCGGCAGTAGAAAGTGGAAATACCAAAATTTATGAGGGCAAAATTGGCATTTTGAAAATTCTGCCACCTCTCTGCACCTTTACATTATGTATATAGGATAGGATGGTGAGCATATGTACTCTGGTGCGTAATTTTAGGTTTCCTTCTCCCTTTTCTCTAAATATATTTTCTTCCCCACATTTAATGATCAAAACCATTCTAATCTTTACCACACTACTTCATATATGTTCTACAAATGCCTTGCGTTATGTGAAATATGACATATATCGTGCAGGGCAAGATGCATTCAAAGAGGTTGAGCATCTTAATTGGTCCTGAGGAATTAAAACTTGCAACTATTTTGCATTCGAGGTTGAGCTCTGCGTGATCATATAATGATAAGCAAGCTTGCTGCAACTAGAGCTTAGATAGTAAAGTTCCAAGATAAAGAAAGTACATATCGTATAACCTCAAGCTCGTCCGATCAAGGCGCAGTTACTTGCTCATGAACAGCTCACTGACTTCTAAGTTAAATGGCATGGCATGGATTGGGCCTCACAAAGCTATGCCATGATAGAGGTGTAGAGTCTTTATAAAATTGCTGATATAGGGTGAGTGTATAATTCTTTTGTTTAAAAGGTTTATAAGCTTGCGTTTCTACTACTTTATGAAGATATGAGGATCCATGTGTAATTCTTCTATTAAATTGTTTATAAGCTGTTTTCAATATGCTGTGTTGTTTTGTCGGTTCAAAGAGCATCTGCTATTAATGACTAGTGTTCAGCACGTGCAATGCGTGTGTGTATTGAGCTGATATGGTATGCTCGGGTTCATTATAAGTTGTTAACAAGCTTTGGTAGATTTTTTTTAATTTTAACAGATCTAAAATTTAGTTATTTCTTAAAACATTTTTATCCAAACTATGAGATTTTTTTCTTACCATCCTTATTTTTGTTGAATTGTATGAAACTAGTCTCTTGGCAGTGTAGAAAACTCCAGAAGAGAGATTTGGGTCATGGTTTGGGTTTTTCTTTGAATTTTAAAGTTGGAGCTAGCATAACTTGCAATCTTTTTTCTTTTTATCCCTCTTACATTTTCATAAATCTAGATATGTTAATGAGCTATAAGTCAATCGAGTATCTCACTTAGAAGTTGTCATTATATCAGTTATCGATTCAGAAAACGAGAGACCCTGCAGCCCTCAAGCTGGATTGCCTCTTACATGGCTGTATAATGCCTTGTCTAATGAACACAGCTGGATTGCATGTGCACTAGCAATCTAACACCTTGTGCATGAACTTCTACAGAATTCAGCCCAAACCCTACTGTGGGAATAAAGGATCAACAATTTAGGCAAGTTAAAACTCATGTGATGTAAAAGCTTAAGCCTGAACTGCACTGTGTGGCGATGTAAAAGCTTATGGCAACAAAATTCATTCCTGTCACCAGATTATTTACAAATTACAATTAAAGAGAAACCGTGAACATAAGGTCACAGCCATAATCAGTATATTCTTTATGTTTTTATATCTGATGTTACGCTTTCGATAAGGTCCATATAATAATAATTCTCCAAGTCAAAAGCAATTTCCTGGAAATTTATAGCTTCCTGGATCATTTTATCTGTCATCATGAAATTCTCAAACTACAAAGCTGTTGCAGTCGGTGAATCCAAATAAGTTAGCATCACGCTTCAGCGACACTCTCTGATCGTAAGCCTTCAGAAAAGCCCAAGTTGCTTAAAACCCCAAGAATAATGCTCCTTTTGACGTCGCTGAGGATGATGGGAATTCGCTAATCATGAGCTCCCAGATGTGAAGAACTCCTCAGCTTTATCCAAGAAAGCAGTAGGAAACCTCTGGTGCAACATGAAAGTATAAGAAAATTCCAATGGCTGTAAATTGTGCTTGAGAGCCCATTCATCACAACTCCTAGTCCCTCGGTTGTCTCTTTGGCTCTTTGCCTTGCTCGCTTTAATACTACTCCCGTAGATGGTTCCTTTTCCAAGAGAGACTCTAGTTCCTTTATGGTTTCCTTTAACTGTGATGTCGCCTTGAGTTTTTATAACCTCTTGAGCTGGTTGGGTTCCATCACATGGATCACTTGCCATTGGATTGTCCAATAAGATGTCGGGCTGTAGCGCAGAAAGCAGACCATGCCTACAGGACTTGAGAAGAGAGAGTAGCATATCCACACTAAGTTCTTGAAGCACCAGGCCTCTATTCTGATCACACCCATAGCAAGCTGCCACTAGGGTACTGGCCAAAATTGGAGTCAGCTCAGGGTCGCTGAAGAAATCGAAGGGAAGATCGCAAACCTGTTGAAGGCACAACTAGTTAGATTTTTTTCTTTTTGTCTCTCTTTTATGTAGGATATCATTCGCATACATCTTCAGATAGTGTGTGGACTAGAATTTTTTTTTTTTAAATGTTTACATCTGCATAAACAAGTTCATTTATTCCAGCCGTTAAATTTAGAAACCCATTAAACCAGTTGTTGTACATGTAAAACCTTTTCAAACAAAAAGATCTTTCATCCATATTTAAAGCATGTAGATAAACTTGCACGGTGCAGATGATCCATAAGATGCAGCACAAAAATATTTGAAAAGATAAAATTGGCGAAGGATTGAAAAGTACCTTGTGAAGAATGGTTGGGCTCTTTCCCCACCGAAGAACTGCTTGATTTCCAGGGTGGAATAGAGCGAAGTAGCCAAGAAGCAATAGAGATTCAAATAGAAGTAAACCAACCTGAAAGAAGCAGCAAAAGAATGGATATATCTCTTTATACAGCTATTATATGAAAAAAGAATATCGAAGAAGTATATCCAGGAAGAAGTAGACATTTTTCAGTTGTTTTCAACAATTAAACACATTTGCAAGAGAGAAGTTAGGTAGAAATATAGGGTTCTTAAAGTTGTTACAGCTCTGACTGCTAATGGTTATGTATATAGATAGCAGGAAATGAACTGTTTTACAATCTCATCTCTACTATTGTAATGAATTCCATTGAAGCTTGTAAATCGGGATTTGAAGCAATCTCCTAAGAGTCCAAGACATGAGTAACAATAGAAGGAAAAGGAAGAAAGATTCTAAAATGCTATGTGTCATTGTCCTTTTTTATTATTGAAATTCACTTTTCTAATATTAGGACTTGCCTAGAATATTATTACACCCTAAGAAATGTTATTTTGCATCTACACTATTTAATTCTATTAGTTTATTTAGGATTAGAATAAGAGAGAAATGAGAGAGATTTAGGGAATGATTTCTGGATGATTGGGGATAAGCTCCTAGCCTCCTTTATATATAGACATAGACGTTTTACATTTGCATCCTTCTCTAATTAACATGTAACAAACCAAACTTAGAATACACTAGAAAATCCCTAAAATATCGTACATATTCTAACACGCACCCTAAAGATGAACCATACACATCATACATGCCCAAAACTTGTCACAAGTGAAATTCACCCGAGCCATTTTTAAAGGTTTAGTGAGAAGATATGCCAACTGATTCGAGGATTCTACATAATATGTATTAATAGTTCCATCTTCTACTTTCTCTCAAACAAAAGTGGCATTCGATTTCAATGATTCTTTCATGAAAGATTGGATTTGAGGCAATGTTAATTGCAACCTTGTATGATATAGCCTACAGAAAGAAATGGACCCAAACCAACGCTCCAAGTAGAAAACCAATCCATACCAACTCGCAAGTGGTATTCTCCATGGCATGTATTCTGCCTTGCATTGGAACTATATACAACTTTTTATTCTTGCTCTTTCAGGATACTAAGTTACCGCGAACAAACTTACACTATCCTGTAGTGGATCTTCGATCAGTAGGGGTCCTATCCAGCCAGCGTCAGTGAATCTAGCTACTCAAGAGTGTCGAGCATCGTAGTATATGAACAGCTGCAACCCAATGAGTGACTCCAGGATCGGTCATAAACTGACTCACAACACCAACGGGATGAGCAGTATCGGATCAAGTAACTATAAGATGGTTAAGCATGCCACCTTTGTATCTACCATCAACATTGTAAAGAACGGATTCGAAGTTTGTTCGGTTGGCCGGTGAATAAAGAATATCTAATTTATTCGGTGAATATTCGGTTTATTCAGCTTATGTGGCCATTAATATTTTCATATAAATATTACATACAAAAAATTCAAAAAAAAATATAAACATATAGAAAACTAATACACATGTGGCCTAATGGTAAGACGTCCGGACTAAATCGAAAGATTGTGTGTTCAAGTCTCGGTTGAGAAAGAAGAATGAGGATAGAGTGTTTGTGAATTAATAAATGTGGGTTCCATTTATTTTTTAATTAAGATATGGGATCCCACACTTGATTTTTTAATTGTGGGTTTTTGTTTTGGGCCTAATGGGCCAATTCGGCTGAATATTCGTATTATTCATCCGAAAATACGGTTTGTATAGTGAATATTCGGTTTGACTGCATGTTCAACCGAATATTGCAGTGTTTGTTCGTTTTGCCACTGAATCCGAATATTTCGTTTTTCAACACTGTCTGCCAGGATCTTCCAACTGATCACTTTGTCTTGGAAGCAATTTAGTACTGGGGCATAGAAGTCTCTACCGGCTTATATCCTAACATCTCACCCTCACATACTTTCGCTAAGAAATATTGATGCCCTTTCTAGATCGATCAACTTCAATGCCCAAGAAATATCGGAAGCTTCCTAGGTCGTTTGTTTGAAATTGAGTATGCGTGTAGAGCTTTAACTTTATGCTACCAACGGTATCATCACTAATGATTACAATATCATCAACATACACCACCAAAGAATGCACAAGCCCATATGATGGTGATAAAAGACACAGTGATCATGAGCACGATAACCAAAGCTAAAGAAAGTGACTACTTTCATGAATCTCTTCAGACAAACTACAATGAAAAATGGCATTCTTCACACTAAGCTAATATAAAGGCCAATTATGGATGGCCACGAGATACATAAGCAAGCGAACTGATGTCATCTTGGCCATAAAAGAGTCTCCTAATAGTCAATTCTATATATCTATGAATACCCTTTAGCTACCAAATGCGCTTCAAGGCATGCAAGAGTACCATCGAGATTGAGTTCAACTGGATACACATATCGTCATCCCACATCTTTCTTCTTTCTTCCCTACAGAAGAACTATACATCCCATGTTTGATTTTGCTCAAGAGCTAACAATTCCTCCTTCATAGCTGCTCTTTACTTCTCATAAGATAATGTATCGGACAATGACTTGGGAGAGAAGAATATGAATCAACCGAGACAAGCTCGATAAGAATGAAACAAGTACGCAAAAGTCACATCAGTGTTGAAAAACGGAATATTCGTCTGAATATTCGGATTCGGTGGCAAAACGAACAAACATTATAATATTCGGTCAAATATGCGGTCAAACCGAATATTCGCCACACAAACTGTATATTCGGATGAATAACGCGAATATTCAGCCGAATTGATGCATAAGACCCAAAACCAAAAAATCAACAACTAAAAAATTAAGTGATGGACCGACAACTTAATTAAAGAACAAGTTGGGCCCACACTTAATATTTCATACACTCTCTATTATTTCATACACTCTACTAATTTCTCTCTCATCATTCTTTTTTTCAACCGAGACTCGGACTCACAATCATGCGTTTAGTTCAGACGCCTTACTATTAGGGCACAAGTATATGAGTTTTCTATATCTTTATATTTTTTTGAATTTCTTATATGTAATATATATATAGCCGCATAATCTGAATAAACCGAATATTCATCGAATAAACCGTATATTCTTTATTCGTCAGCCAACCGAGCTTCAAATCCGTTCTTTACAATATTGAGTCACATAATTAGCGATATGCTGAGAAGTGGTGCAACTATGTGTTCCTTTTCTTAAGACAATATGAACATCAAGATCAGGCGGCTGCGAATCTTGAGATGGGAAGACGGCATAAACAAGAATATGAGACTCGATTGTACGCATCGGTCGAGCATACACCCTACTTACAGCTGGAGATTACTAATTGGAGTTGAATCTGCGGATTCAGTAGAGGAAGAGTCGTGACTACATGAGTGATATCTGCGGGACATAAGTCTCTTGTGTGATTTGGAGATGGATATCTAGGACTCTTTCCTGGATGAAAGTGTGATTTTCAGACAATGTTTTAAATGTCATATATCGGTGTCGTATAGGTCAAAATAATTTCATATCAGAAACCGTGATATTTCAGATGATATTTTCTAAATATCGAATCCTACAGTTTGGTATTATAAATGCCATTAATATAACTTATTTTTTGACAAAAAATCATTAATACAACTTAATATAAATTGTTGGTTTTATTAAATATTTTTTTGATACGCAGTTGTAGAGCAGTTGGCTATTAAGCGATTGGTCATAGTTTTGATTCCTACTTAATAGAAAGACAATGGTATAGAGAGTTTTTGATAGAAAGATATAAAGAGAGATGTACCTCGTCGTCTTCAACTGAGAAACATGTTTTCTGTCATCCACGAGGATCGTGGGCAACAGAGAGAGATCAACGAGAGATCGTCGGTTGGCTTCGTTGTCGGTTCACTGAGAGACCGGTTGATGCCCGCGAGAAAGAAGTCTCGGGTTAGGAATGGCTGATCTAGGATTTTCAATAGAAAGAGAGAAATTGATAGGTTTTCTTTATGTTAACAAGTCGGGTCTGGTAAAATATCTTGAAACCCAATAAACCCAAAACACAATTTTTAAGAGAATATAGCGATATTTTGGCGATACGATATTTTAGAAATATCAGCCGATACGATATTTTAGAAATATCGGCCGATATTTAGATATATTAGTCGATATTTAGATATCGACCGATATATTGTAAATTTCAGAAGAAGAAAAATAATTTGGCTATATCTTATCGTTTACTATCCAAAACCGATACTTTGACATATCGGTTACAATATATATGTTTGGGTTTTTCCACAATTTTGAAACTTCTTGGGTTTAAAAATAAGCTATGTTAAAAAACTGGGATCAAAAAAAAAATTCCTTGGGGTGCGCTTGGTAAAAGATAATCTAGATGATAATTCTCTTAAAATGTTAGACGGCATTTAGAAGACTAGTCTCAGAAAAATACGATGAGGACTAATGATAAATTACATATGCAGAATTAAATCGACGTCGCAACTCAAGGATATAACATCAATATTACTTTTGGGTGTGGGAGTACCCAAAAAGACACATTTGATGGTCTTGGAGTGTAATTTGGATCATCGGGTTGGAGATCCTAAACAAAACATACATCCAAAGGCCCGTGAAAGTAAAGGAATAGCAAGTCATGAGGAGAATAAAATAGAATGAGAAACTACTCCATCCAATACAGATGAAGGCATACAATGAATCAAATGAAAAGCATTATGAACTGCATCGTCCTAAAAAAATTTAAGTACTCGCATATGAAAAAAGAGAACGAGTAACCAGTGTTCAAAAAACGGAATATTCGGCCGAATATTCGAATTCGGTGGCTAACCGAGTAGAAAATGCAATATTCGGTCCAATATGCGGTGAAACCGAATATTCGCCGCACAAACCGAATATTCGATCGAATACCACAAATATTATGCCCAAAACAAAAAAAACAAAGCTAAATAATACTAGTGGGATCCACAAATTAAATAAAAATAATAAGTAGGACCCACTTAATAATAATATATCCAGTCTTCCGATTTAGTTCGGATGCCTTACAATTAGACCACGGGTATATTAGTATTCTATGTCTTTATTGTTTTTTCAATTTTTTATATATAATATTTATATAAAAATATTGATGGCCGTATAATCCGAATAAACCGGATATTCCTTATTCGTTATATCCTTATTCGTTGGCCAACCGAACAAACTCTGAATCCGTTTTTTACAACATTGCGAGTAACCTTTAGAAGATCTCTATTCTTCTTTCTGCCACACTAATTTGGTAAGGGTGTAACAACAAAAATGATTCATGAATAATATCAAATTTCTCTATGCACTCCCTATGGGATGCTTTGAAGTATTCTCTGGTATTATCACTACCCAATGAACCAATTGAAACATTGTAAAATGTTTTTTGTCACCCCATAGAGATGGGTGCACACGTGCTTCAAACGTGTAGAAATTCCCCTTTGCACATGGTAAGCAGGGGTTTATTGATCGTGGGGATCTCAATCTCAAACAGTCGTGAACAAAACTGTCACTAATTACCCTTCGCTTTTGACGCGAGGAAACCTCTGATTAACTGATTATACATATTATGCGAACTCATTCTGTGATATGTGCGTTGTGTTGAAAACAATTTTAGGCCTCCTTGAACATATCGAGAGCCATCACACAGGGGTCCCACTGCCCGATCAGCGGGCTGGGGGTCTTGCAGGGCTCAAGACAGCACCCCGAAAGGGAAATTTTTTTCAAGAGGACGTGTTTTAAGTATGTTGGAGAGCTCCGAGAAAAGAGAAGAGAAAGAAGGTAAAAGATGAAGAGCAAGAAGCAGGAGTCCTTTTGGGGGCTCCCGAAGGTGGTGGACCTCTTAGAGGGGGTCCCGAAGTAGGGAAGGACCCCACCTTCGGGACCTCTCTTTGGGGTTCCGAAAAGAAGACCCATAGAAGGTGTCGAAAGTGTTCGTGGGGGAAAGTTATGAGCTTTCGCTTCAAAGTCATTGATGTTATGCGTTTTGATGGTGAAACCCGTGATTCTTCATCCATAAATATTCTATGTGCTTGGAGGGATCGACCCATGATGAAAGCTATCAGCTTTCCTCCTATGGGATTCTTCCTTGGGTTAGAGGAAAGGAATCTTCTTTTCTTAAATCTTGAGTCTTTATGTGATGAGTTTGTGGATTTTTTTTAAAGAAAAGGTGTTCATTTTCTCTCTTTTCTTGGAGGGTAAGCTAAAAAATGAAGTGAGAAATAAGAGAAAATCACCTCAAGAGAGGTGGAGGCTCAAAACCCTAGAAAATTATGAGGGAATGAAAGTTGTTATCATTTCTATTTTAGATGGGATTTAGATACCCGACATTTTATATTTTAGCCCTTGGGCTCTTACAAAATTGGCTTTTTACCTATTTCTTTACACATGTGCATATTTTTGCACCTTAGCCCTTGGGCTTTACAAAATTGAGTTTTTGCCCAATTCTTACATTTATTCCTAGAAAATTACATTTAAATTTATTTATTACATTCTTCTTCTTTCTTGGCATGGGGGCGGCCCCCATGCTTGAGCTTGGACTCGGCGTGGACCTGGCTTGGGCCCACTTGGTTTAGGCCCCGACCCGCTTTTTTGGGCATTGACTTTGACTTTAACTTTGGAGGTATAATTTTTTACCCCAACAAACATCAAACTGATTTTTAATTTCAGCACAGAAAAATCGAAAATTAGAAAAGACTTCATTCGAGGATCCCATTGAAAACAACCATGTAATGCGTGAAAAATCATCAATAAAAATAACGAAATCTCTCTTGAGATACAACTGGGTAAGGCCTTCATACATCCGAATGAACTAAAGCATTGGGTTTATCGGCTCTGTTATTGATGTGTGATGGATAGCTAGAGCGATGATGCTTGCTCATCTCATATGACTCGTCCTTTAAAAAGATAAATTATCAAGAGAGGGAACAAGCCTCTTCAAGATCTGGAAAGAAGGATGACTAAACAGACAATGAGCTTCAAAAGCTGAAGTAGCCATGAGGCATGCAATAAGGCGAGGATGCTCATCCAAGTGGTATAACCCCTCAGTCTCGGTACTTGTGCCAATAGTCATCTTCATCCGAAGATCCCACGTAATGTAACCACTAAAAAAGAAAGTAAAGTCGCAATTAAATTTTTTAATCGATTGACTTGTTGAAAGCAAATTGAAACGAAAGCGTGACAAATAAAGAACTAATGATAAAATCAAGTGTGGTATGGATGTGGCTAAACCAACCCCCTCTAATTTGGAGGTGGTCACATTGGCTAAGGTTTACAAATTACATGCAGGTATTAGGTCAGTAAGAACAAAGTAAAACTGAATCCCCGGTCATATGGTTCATCGTACTTGAGTCAATAACTCGTAATTGTGATATGGGTGTAGAAGAGAGATGGATTGTATGGTTATCTAGCCATGATGGCAGCATAATGTTTAAATGAAGATGTGGAGCTTGATGAGAACATAAGAAATCGCAACCTTGAAATCTTATCCTCACTCAAAGAGACAACGGAGGATGTTGAGTCACTAGATGCATTAGAAGCAGGGTGGAGGGAGCTGGGGCAATATATGCTCCATGAAGTGGCTGAGAAGGTTTCCATGCACTTTCCAACATGTATTGTATATGTCCCTCCTGTATGGAGTAATTGCAAAAACGTCTCCTCGTGCCCTACCACCTCGAGCAACTCCTTTTCTACCTCCATGTCATGCTTATGGCTGGTAGGCAGGCACATGGTCAGATCTAATAAGAGCAGCTCGCTCTGCGGTATCATTTTGCTCCCAATACAATTGGGAAAGGTCTTCATCAAAGTGTGGTAGGTAGATGAGAGGGATATAATAGCATCGTTCCCCAAAAGTTAGAATCTCACTGACTCGAAGCCGGGTCTCAACCCTCCAAGAAATACAATCACAAGAAGAGGCTTGTGTCTCCTCTTCATCTTCACAATATCGCTAATAATAGGAAACATCTCTAATTACAACCTATGCAATCTTCTTAAAATCGGAGTAATGCTGATGAAGAGATCAAGATCGCTACCGGATCCGATACAGTCTGAACGAGATCGAAGACTTGGGAGAGGTTTTGTTGCTTAAAGTAAAGATCCATAAGGCAGTCCAAGACTAATTTAATTGTCTTTATCACAATATCACTAGCTCCATAACTGATCTCTCCATGGAGCTCATTATGAGATGACAATCATTATGAGATGGCATAATTGAGCATCATCTCTCTTCCATTCAGAGGTTATGGGAGGAGGGCTCGTGAGATGATTTTCTTCTCTCATGTCATCGATGTAATTCTCTACCATCCATTTTCAACTATGAAAATTCTCCTTGTTCAACTTGAATCGACCATTTTGGTCTCATCAATCTTCATCGAAGACTCAAAGTGACGGGTTTACTTTCTATCTTTCCAAACACTCCAAATCAATAAGCAATCAGGGTTTACTTTCTATCTTTCCAAACACTCCAAATCAATAAGCAATCACCACTTAAACATCGATCTCCCCATAGATCCAATCAAACATTACAATTAATATCAATAAACTGAATCTCCCAAGATCATAAATCAAAGATCATGATTGATCTTCCAAGATCTAATCACCGATCACAACAATCATCTCAAAAACATAATTACATACCCAAACTCGATGCACAATAGCTCAATCATCTCGACAACACAATCCAAGCAATAGATCATAACTAAACCGACATCGTGATTCATTTTTTTCCAATTGGTGCTAATGAAGAAAACCTCAAAGTAGCCATGGAAGAGCTCGGATCTTGAACATCAAAGAAATCTTAAGATTAGAATCTTGAAGTCGAGAAAGATAAGGGAAATCTGCTTCAAGTTTGAATTGTTGAGGTGTCGGCAACCGAAATCAACCAAGATCTTGTCAAAGTCAAGCAAGATCAAACTGCCGAGGTGTCGGTGGTCGAAGTCGAGCAAGATATGAGATCTTCAGTGAAATTAACGAGGTCTGGAGATGTGAGGTCAACATGATCTGAAATGGTCTGCGACGAGGTGTGAAAGGGTTGGTGGGGTCGGCAATGTCTGGAACGGTAGGCGACGAGGTACGACGGCTTCAACGGTAGGTGAAGGCTAGGTAGATGATCGGCACATTTATTGCTTATTTTTTACTATCTTTTTTCCTATCTTTTGTTAATTAATAAATGCCATTAATTATAATTTAAGAACATATATGGAGTTATCTGTTAAAATATTTTTTATGTATCTTAAATAATAATAAATGGATATTTATGAGTTAATTGATTTAAATATTTTCCTAAATAAATTGATGCTACTAAATATTTGTTTGAGATATTTTGCAAATTTAAATACAGCCAAATCAAGAAGCAAAATCAAATTAAGAGACCAAAATCAAATAAAAATCAGCAATCATATCAGCCTAATTTGATAACATATTGAGATTCCCCACAACTGCAGTGAGACGGAAAGATACTCGAGATTTTATATAATCAAAACTACCCAAATCAAATCAGAAAATCTTATAAAAAATTGAAGGAAAACAGAGAAAATTCCACCGCGATTTAGCGGCCAAAAATCAAGATTTGCCGTCGAAATTTAATGTGTGGCTTCTATTTGTTTAGATATAGGATTTTTTGATATAACTCTATAAATATAAGGTCTCTAAAAATAACAGAGCCGTCTTCTACCTTAGATTTAGTTTTTAGCCAACAAAAGAAATGTATTTTTTTCTTTTCATGCGTGTTAGAGTAAAAGATCAAGTCCTCAAGTTTGTATTTTTATTTTAATGCTTTTTACAATTCATGCATGGTGGAGTAGAAAATCAAGTCCTCAAGTTTGCAGTTTTTAGCCATCTTCTATCTTATTTTTCTTTTACTTGCTTTTATTTTTAATCATGTTTCCTCCTTTTAATTTATACAATTTTTGTGTCGTTAATTTTAGTATGAGTAGTTAAATATTAACATGCCTAGAGTAGGATGAACCTAAACTAATAGAAAAGTTAATCGTATAAATTATTATTCTAAAAAAATGCACTTAAAAGATAAATATAGGATGAACATAGATTGATTTTTCTAGACGACTTTGATAGGTTATTCAGCAATGCTCATAGCCTATAATTAGGGTGGGTAAGATCATATTTAGGTTTAACTTATATTAGAATATTAAAAACCGTGTTTTTATAAACTTACGAACTAGATAGTTTGGTAGGTTATATAGAATCAAAGTCCATATAGTCTATACTTTCAAACTAGATCATAGATTGTAAAAATACGAGCTTTAAGATTATGATTTATGCAGATTTCCTTTATAACTAGTCTACCGACTCAACACCCTAGTTATGCCCTTTTATCATTAAATTTAATTAATCTTATTTGCTATTTTAATTTTAAAATGGTAAAAATCATCTTTTTAATTTTTAAGTATAAAAACTAGATTTTTATTTTTAATCTGACTGAGCAAATAATTAACTAACAGTTTTCCCTGTGGGATCGACCCGTATTTACGCGCTTGCTACAAACGACCCGTGCACTTGCAGTATTATAATTTTATTAACAAGGTTTTGGCGTCGTTGCCGGGAATAACGGTAGTTAATTTTTAATTTTCATACTACTCTTCAAGTTATTTGAAGAAAAAAACTCTCCTTGTTATTTTTTATCTTTCCGTCAAGTTGTAGGTGCGGAAAAATCCGCAAAGTAAAACATTTTATGTAAGAATCCAGAGGAGAGAACAAGTAAACAGGAGCGTTCCATACAAAATTAGGAAGTAACGGCCTCAAGACAACCGCGAAAACGCGGTCAGTGCTGCAGTGGAGACCGCAAAAATACGGCGGTTTTAAGTCTTCTCGTCTTCACTCTTCTGGTTTGCACTTTCTGTCTCTCTCTTCTCAAATCTCAAATTCGATTCCATTATTTCTTCTGCAGGATTTCTTTGCGCTGCTGCCAAATAATTTTTTTAAAATTTTTTATATTTATATTTTTCACAATCTAAACTAACGGTGAATACGTTTGTTTATAATTATTTGATTTTATCTGGTTGTGTGCGCTTAGTTAGGATTTATATTTTTGAAAATAGATTCTATTGTTTGTCCTCCGCATTTTGACGGGAATGATTTTTTGGGATGGAAAATAAAAATAAAAGAATTTCTCGACTCACTTAATAAAGATTTTTGGAAAATCATTGAAAATAAACATGCTTTTCTTAGAAATCTTAGAGAAAAATTATGGAATATAAGTGAACGAAGATTGGTTTTCTTGAACGAAAAAGTTGTAGATATTTTACAGAGTGCTTTAGATTGTGAAATTCGTATGAGTGTTTCGTATTACGTGTCAGCTTATGATATTTAGTGTGCATTGGAACAAAGTTATGGAGAACACATCATAGAAAAAAATCATGTGAAAACGATAGGTGTATTTCAACATTTTTCAAATGATGATGCACCATCGTCTACCAAGCCATGTGAGAATTTTTTTAATCATGATCGTGTGAGCACATCTTTTGATAATCATAATCTTACTCATGATCAACTTTCATATAATGCACTTGCATCTAGAAATAGCATTCTCGAACAAAAGAAAAATGAATTATTTTCAAAGTGTGAGCTTTTAATTGGTATAAATAACGATCTGATTGAAAAACTCAACGTGTCAGATTCTGTTACTGTTTTAAATGAAAAACCTGAAATTGAAAAGAACGAATTGATTTCTAGAAATGAGTTTCTTGAAAAACAAAACTCGTCTTTAAAATTGGAAAACATGGAATTGATTTCTAGAAATGAATCTTTGAAACTCAAATGATGAATTGTTAGCCAAGATTAATGTATTTTCTTGCTCTCATGATGTTTCGATTTATAAACTGAAAAATGAAAAAATGAGTTGCATTCAAAATTTGAGAGTCTTTCCAAAACTTTGGCTGCTTTGAAACAAGAAAGAGAATAAAAGAAGAATGAGTTTATATTGAAGTTTGAAAATCGGTCAAAAAATTTTGACTTTGAAAAATGAAAACAAAAACTTGGTTTTGTCTTGTGCTTTTTTGAGAAATGAAGATAAAAACTTGAGATCAACTTTTAAGAGTGAACTTGATTTCTTGAAATCCTCTATTCAATCTCAAGAGATTTTGACAAATGAAAATCTTTCTCTTAAAAAGAAAAATCATAATTTAACGGTTTCTCTTGATAAATATTCAAAAGGAAAAGTAAAGGTCATTCCTCCATCCAGTGAGAGAATGAAATTTTTAAATAGAAAAGATATTGCTATGCATTTTTCAAAATCTCAAAAATCTTTTTCTAAATTAGTTATATCCTCTTCTAATAAAAAGAATGCTCATAAGTCTGTTCATGCAAAATCAAATGTTTATTCACATGCATTTCTCTATACAAAAACTCTTCAAAATCACGCTCATCATACACGTCATATGTGTAAGTCGATGTTGCGCACCCCGCGGGTTCGTGGGAAGGCAGAATTTACAAAAAAACGATTTTCTTACTTGCAACACCAACCTAAACTCCAGGATCTTTACGGAAATCTTAACTAGCTATACTACTTGAATGTTCTAACTACTATGTGAGAGTTTATACCTCCTTGTTACAAGTCCTTCGGGTGTTCATCTCCTCCTTTTCTTGAGCTCCTCGAAGATCCTCGCGCTTGAACATCGGTCTTCTCGTGTCAAAGACGATCCATCCGAGAGTCTATGGTTCAAGCTCCAACCTCTAAACCGAGATAACTAAAGTACCTAGCTCGCTAAACTAGGTAGCTTAGAAAATATGGAGTGTTTATTGGAATGTTTTATCTTAAAGACCCTATGGTTCACAACTCATGCGAGGGTTAGGGTTTTGAGGAAGGTGAGAAAAAATGGAGAGAGAAGAAATTTTCAAATGAGCTAAGTCTTGGCAAATGAAGAATGGCTTACCCTTACTCCCATCAAGCATGCAATATTTTCCAATTGAAAATATCAACCATGCTTGAATAGTGAGTCCAAACAAATAAATAAATAAATGAATAAGCCATGTTTCACTCAATGCCGCAAATATCTCTATTTTCCACCTCATTAATCTATTTCCAAAAATAGATAAATCCAAATAATGAGGTGTCCCCTTCTAGAAGTATCTCTTGTAAAATTACAAGAATGCCGTCACCGTATATACATACCCGTATTCATATTCCAAAAAATACGAATACAATGAGATAATAATAATCCAATAATATAATACTAGAATCCGGCTTAAACCAAAGCCTACTAGTATCATTCGTCCGAACAACATCCGTGCAGCTAGTACACGTAAATGATCGGAACCCTGCACGTAAAACCATACGGCCTCTACATCGTTTCACCTGAACTAGGGAAACCCTTTGTGTGAGACTCTAAAGACTCGACAGTACGCTGGCAGTGGGTTTAACCACAAGTTCGTCGGTGGCACTAGCTGTACATAACGGCTACCCAAGTGTCTGTCGATAAGAACCCCGACAAGCAAACTCATCCGAACTTCTACTGAGTCTATCTATGACAATTTCCGTACAGTCCAGTCTGTTCGTCTAAGAGTATCGCATATCGGGCCTAGGGGTGGTAACCGTCAGACACCTTATAGCGCAATAAGTCGTGTCGGTGTAGAACCCAATACATCCTGAGAAACTACTGGTGTACGTATCAGTAAATCTCGCTTGCTCTGGCCAGGGACTTTGTGTAATGGCTATCCGAACACAGCGCGATATCAACTCCCAATACCGGGAGAGACTAATCTCATCTAACCCCTACTGCCTCCAAGTGCTTCGGGACTGCACCCAACCACTACCTTTTTGCTCGACTTATTTGAGCCGTGGTAGGTTAGCAATCTAAGTACAGTGGGAACACGCTCGAGACGAATAGTGATGTCAAGTCAACGGACTAACATGTACTCATGCCACCAGAGAACTGCTAACTGACGATAGGTATAATACCAACCAGCAGTTCCCAACGAGTCCGTCCAGTGTATCTTATAACCCAATGAGCACCTGTATACTATCTTTGGTATCGAATACCAATGGCTGCGGGACAAGCCACCTTCCCTGACTGGGGATAAGAAGCGTATACACTAGTCTACTTTGCAGTATCGATGCCCCGTCTCGATAATCTTACGACTAGGGACAATCTTAAGGATGTGCTTATAGACTACCCAACCCTCATAGTGTGACTGTCATCACAACGCTGGTGATCAAGCAAAAGATCCTAAGGGCTCTACCAACATGTATTAACGATATGTTAAAAGAAACACATACACATGTTAAGATAGAATCAAACCAGATAGCATACTATCATATTGAGCAAGACTGTTATTATATCTGTGTATATCCCAAGCTTCCAAAATGCAATATACAATCTAGTAAGATACAATAATGGCCTCTAAGACATATATCACTAACAATATGCATGTTGATAGTTCAAGTCACATGCATGCATCTAATCACACTTGTCATTATTGTGATGCAAATGGCCATTTTGCATATGTTTTGATTTGAAACGAAATTTACCTCTACTAGCAAATTTGAAATGGGTCTCCAAGTCTAACTCTTATAAAATCATAAAGGTTTGGGTCCCAAAAGCTCCTCCTATACCTCCCATTATAGGTGCAAGGAAAGCTAAAACTTGAAATTTGGAACTTAATGAGCTAGAGCAATTCACGGGTATATTTTCTTGGCTCATCACTTTTGAAAAATAAGATTAACACACTAGAGCTAGATGACATTGAGGAAAATGTCTACCTTAGATGTGGGGGGTTAGATTATTTTTAGGTTTCTTTATTTTATTTTAGGTTATTTTGCTTTTCTTTATTAAATAAAAGAATAAAAATAATAATAAAAGAGAGGAGAAAACATGAAGAATTTTCGTGAGATTAAATTAGTTTGTATGGAAATAAGTAATTTTGAGTCTAATTTTGAAGTGAAGTTAATATGAAAGGAAAGTATTGAGATCTTTAATAGATATTAAGTTTGAAAAATAACGCATCTTTAATTTGATCGTAGTGAATTCACACCTTATTTATACATACACGTCTTTGGTTATATGATGAATAGGATGACCTGAATATCTCCGTGAATTTTCTATCTCAGATGATGCATCTAATAATATATATATATATAATATAAATAAAAGCGTTTTTCTTCACAAAGTAGCTTGGAATTCGTGCCTTAGGAAGTATTGGATGCTCACGCCGAAAGGTAGTTAAAAAGTATAAATATAAAAAATTCTACGAACTAATCAAGGGGTAAATGCGTGTGGATACATCTCTTTCTAACACCCCCGCCAATCAAGTATTCTTTCCGACCTCGCGGTTCTCCGTGGGAGAATAATCTTGGCTTATTACCGCTATTAGCAGTTAATAAAGGACTATTTTCGAAATAAGTATGAATAAATAAATAAATAAAAGTTATTAGATATAAAGTTTGAGCTAGGGAAGTAAACGAAGATATGATGGCTTGATTAGGAGTTTTATAACTAAAAGACTATTGCACGATCACAAGATGTGTAGGAACGAAGATCAGTAAAAAGGTGGAGTGAAAAATTAGACTGGGTAGTCAATTAAAGATGATAGAAAGCCTAGATTAAAGACTAAACATTAACATGAAAACTCAAAAAAGCTTACAACTTTACAAAATTTCGAGATATTTTTGGAGTTTTTTCCTAATTTCATTTTCTTGTGTTTCTTTTCTTCTCTTTACAAATTTTATGGGTGTAATTCACTGAAAACCCTCAGGAGACAACACTCCTCTTACTAGGGACACCTAGAGATTTAACCACTTGTTGCATGTGCTAAGTGTAATCGCGATGTCTGCGAAAGTGAGTTAGGATTTATCTAGTTTTCTTTTTTCTTTATAGGATTTTTATTTTTTTAAGTTTTACTCGAGGACAAGCAAAAGATAGGTGTGAGTATTTAATCGTCACATTTATTGCCTATTTTTTACTATCCTTTTTCCTATCTTTTGTTAATTAATAAATGACATTAATTATAATTTAAGAACATTTATGGAGTTACCTGTTAAAATATTTTTTATATATCTTAAATAATAATAAATGGATATTTGTGAGTTAATTGGTTTAAATATTTTCCTAAATAAATAGATGCTACTAAATATTTGTTTGAGATATTTTGCAAATTTAAATACAGCCAAACCAAGAAAAAATTAAGAGACCAAAATCAAATAAAGATCAGCAATCATATCAGCCTAATTTGATAATATATTGAGGATCCACACAACTGCAGAGAGACGGAAAGATACTCGAGATTTTATATGATCAAAACTACCCAAATCAAACCAAAAGATCCCATAAAAATTGAAGGAAAACAGAGGAAATTCCACCGCTATTTAGCAGCCAAAAATCAAGATCTGGCGTCGAAATTTAATGTGTGGCTTCTATTTGTTTAGATTTAGGATTTTTTGATGTGACTATAAATATAAGGTCTCTGAAAATAACAGAATCATTTTCAACCTTGGGTTTAGTTTTTAGCCACCAAAAGAAATGTATTTTTTCTCTTTTCATGCACGGTGGAGCAGAAGATCAAGTCCTCAAGTTTGTATTTTTATTTTAATGCTTTTTGCAATTTATTATTTCTTACTTTTCTTTTACTTGCTTTTATTTTTAATCACGTTTCCACCTTTTAATTTATACAATTCTTGTGTCGTTAATTTTAGTATGAGTAGCTAAATATTAACATGCCTAGGGTAGGATGAATCCAGACTAGTAGAAGGGTTAATCATATAAATCATTATTCTAAAAAGATGTACTTAAAAGATAAATGTAGGATGAAAATAGATTGATTTTTCTATATCACTTTGATAGGTTATTCAGCAATGCTCATAGCCTATACTTAGGATGGGTTTGATCATATTTAGGTTTAACTTGCATTAGAATATTAAAAGTCGTGTTTTTATAAACTTACGAACTAGATAGCTTGATAGGTTATATAGAATCAAAGTCCATATAGTCTATACTTTCAACCTAGATCATAAGTTGTAAAATTACGAACTTTAAGATTATGACCTATGCAGATTTCTTTTATAACTAATTTAGCGGATTCAACACCCTAGGTATACCCTTCTATCATTAAATTTAATTAATCTTATTTGCTATTTTAATTTTAAAGTGGTAAAAATCATCTTTTTAATTTTTAAGTATAAAAACTATATTTTTATTTTTAATCTGATTGAACAAATAATTAGCTAACAGTCTTCCCTGTGGGATCGACCGATACTTGTGCGCATGCTATAAACGAGCCGTGCACTTACGGTATTATAATTTTATCAACGGTAGATGAAGATAGTTGAGATCTAGGGTTTGATGAATGAGAGGTTGTTATTTAGTGATAGGATAAGATGAACATCATAGATCACCTTGATACGATATTAATTTATTTAGGGTTAGAATAAAAAAGATGAGATAGTAAGAGATTTGGAGAATGATTATTAGATGATTAGAGATAAGCTCCTAACCTCCTTTATAAAGAGGGTCATTTTACATTTGCATCCTTCTCTAATTAACATGTAACAGACCATACTAAGAATACTCTAGAAATCCCTAAAATATCGTAGGATATTCTAACAAATTCCAGTAAGCATTCTATATGATCATAGACCCAGTTTGCTTTAATAGGTAAAATTCATGTTGAAATTCAATTCCAAATTTAGTTGTATAAGCTAAATTTTTCTTTTCACATTTCTTAAGTCGGTCTCTTAGTAGTGAATCCTCCCATAATACAGAGTATGCATGTTACGACTTGCATCATTGACTTGCCTTGCTCATTTTGCAATCCATATACAATAGCAGCTGTGTGATAATCGCTTTATAGCTTGCATTTTCTTTTTATTTTCTTGCGTTGCATTTTATATTATTTGTCTGTATAGGATGGTAATCACTGGATGATTTGCATTTCTAATCTTAACACATGCGTATTCACAGCCCTATCATTCCCATCCAGTTTCACAATTACTTCAGAATAATTCTTCAGCAGATTCTCATGTTTATCTTTTATTCTAAGAAAGGTTAGCAACTTGAAATTTAGCAGCACAGGGTTACATATAGAGTGATACAATGGAATACACAAAAAACTACACCTTACCTTATCGTTAGCTGCTTTCCATTTGCTTGTACAGTAAGATAGAAGAAAACTCATCAAGTGGAATAGCTCCATTTTAAGATCTGGCTTAGCCTGTAATGAACACGCATTGTGTGGGATTTATTAAGATATTACATCAAATGAACAATATGATAATATATGGCGATTAGCTTTACTTATATTTCACTGAGCTTATACTCAACAATGTGAAAGAAAACCCTACCAGCATTCCTTGCAGAAGGACTACATCTAAGAGTGCCAAATTGTTCAAAACTTTCAAGACACCAGTAGCCACTTCTTCAAAATTTGATGGAAGAATATAGGAGGCCTGAAATGAGAAATGTCACAATAATATGCAAATAGAACATCAACTTCTGGAGGGAAGCAAAGATGACCCCCTATCAGAAATATAGCTACAAAATTATGGAAGAAAACCATGCAAGTATATGCACTAGGCGGCTGCTGGACATGCATTGTATTTGGATGAATAGAGTTATAATTATTTCACCAACTGATCTAAATTTTTTCTTCATCCATCATACTGTTCCTATATCTTTTGTTTTACCCAGCTGGTCTTTCTCATGTGATAAATCTATGGACTTTGAGCAACTGGAAAGAAGAAGCGCTCTGAAATGTATAAAATACACATGAACATGACAAAGTAACTAAACATACAGGCCAGGAACTATAGCTTTCAGATATTAGCAATTTATCTTTGGGAGCAAACACATATTGTAAATAAATATTAGTCATTCCATCAAGATTGTAACCCAAAGCACAACCGCGAAACAGGGGGAAGAAAAGAAAGTAAAGCAGCCTCCTGATATTGATAGAGTTGTAGCACTGTTAGTCTGTAAAAAGAGATGGAGCTATTATATTTCTCTTATTTCCAGTAATAGGCGTACCAGTTCAGATGACAATCGGTTGTTTGCCTGTAGCAGCACTGCTGTCAATAACGATGGAAGACCCACAAGACCTGTCTCCGCTATAACAGAAAGAAGAAACGCTATTGGCTGCTTCGACCTAGATACTTTATTGCTGTCGTTATCATTATGCAGCATGTGGTCGTCCATTCTTTTTGTCTCTCCACAACCATCAATCGGGTTCTTTTCATTTTTCTGGGGCGAAACTGATTTCGCATGTTCCTCAGACATGTGAGCTTCACCTGTGCAACTTTCTACACACTTGGTAATTTCAAAGTTTGCTTCAGCATCTAATATAATAGGAGACACATTTATAAGCTCCCCGTCTAGTTGCCTGGTGTCTGGGATTTTTGGCACAGACATTATTCCAGATTGCAGCTTCTCATTTACATTATCAGACTCATTTGTAGGTAAATCTACAGAGAGGTTATTTATGAGAGAACCGTCACTAACATCTTGATATCCCAAAGCTTTTATCTCTACAACTTTATTGCCCGATGCAGCTCTAGATATACAAGCTTCCCAATCGATTGAAGAAATGATTCTCGGTCTGGATGTTAAGACTGCCAGTAAGTTCAAACTTAGGAGAATGGATGTAGGAAACGGAGATCCTTCTACCTGAGGCCTGTCATAAAGGGCAAAGAGATCACGGAGGCGATGAATAATTTGATAAGAAACTATTAGCTCCAGCAAACCATCCTGCATTTGGAGTTGCCGTTCATCAGTACGCGCATTACTGAGAATTATGGTAACTGTCCATAAGAAGCCATCAAGTATTTCAGCAATTGCTTCCAAATTCTCGGTTGATGCTTTACCAATCAAAATATTACTACATCCAGTACTCGAAGATGCTGCAATTTTTATGTAGTTCTCAAGAGATGCAGAGAGCATGGGAATAATAGGAGGCAGTAGATTTTGTGCAAGAAAATAACTTCGGTTTGCTGGCACTGACAACACAACATGCAGGAGACGCAAGAGGTATACTGTCACCTGACAAGCTTCAGGTTTTGAAGTGTGGCAGGCAGGTAGAGCTGAAGATATAAAATCAAGTAAACCAGCCTGGCGCGAGGCTTGAAGCTCTGGGTCCTTGCCCTCTAAAAACTGTTTGTCATGAGACAGGGAAAAGTAATGAGTAACCACAATGATGTCATCATAATCAAACAAACCAATATCACTAATGATAACAAATTTAGAAAGAATTCAAAACAAATAAAGCCTTATGATGAACTAGCTACTGTTAAATATAGATATACATTTACACAATGAACTAATGTGGTGGAAATTTGAAATTCCTTACCTTTATCATTTCGCCCACAATCAATCCTATGCTTGCAGCACCTTCCTTTCTAGCCTGACGTAATCTTTGAAGGTCTTGGAGCCATCTTCCAATTTTAGCTCTGGCAGTTCCTACTAAAGCTCTATATCCGATTCCCAAACTTTCAGCACCAACTGGAGGTTCAGTAAATTCATACTTAAGAGCCATGAGTCTCTGACGAATCTTTTTTATTCTTCGCTTCAATGATTGCTGCTGCGTAACACTCACTAGTCCTGTAGCAGAGCTTGATGTACCAGAAACGCATGAAGTTTGGTAATCTTCAACACAAATAGCTGATAAAGATCGACTTTGACCCTCCTTGATCAGAGAACGACGCAGTAAGGGCGAAGATTGGTCTCTAAAATCCATTGAAGCTTTTTCACGTATCTGCTCCAGGTAAGATTTTCGACGCTGTTCACTTTCGCTCAGTCTTTCAGCTAATCTCTGGGCTAGTAGTTCTGCTTCCTCTTGCTGAGTCCTGGCTCTAACTTCCTTTTTTCGAAGCTGTTCCTGAGCCTTTGCTTCACGTGCTGCGCTTGATGCCTTGCGTTCTTCTTCTCTTCTTACTTGAGCCTCTTCTTTTTTGCGTTGTGTCTCGGTAAGGCGCTGCAACTTTTCCGCTTCAAGCAGCTTCCTACGCTCTACTACGGCTTCCTCTCTTGCTGTGTCCTCCTTCTGTTTAGTTCTAATTACCTGTAGTTTTTCAGTCCTCCTCATTTCTGAATCATGAAGTTTTTGACGCAGCATCAGCTTTTTGTTCTCTTCATTCAATGAAGTAATGAAACGAACCTCGTTAACCTTGCTGCTTTCATCACCAGCTCTTCTTGCCACTTGAGCCAAAAACGCTTCATGTCGAGACTCACTTCGCTGATGACGAACATGCATTCCCTCACGCAACTTCATGCTTCGAACTGCCTGCCATTCGTTCACTCGGTTTAATTTCTCTGATGTGCGTTGTAGCCTCTGCACCCTCTCATTTTCTAGTTGACTTCTAATCCTCATTGCCCGTGCATGTTTCTCTTCTGCTTCTCTCTTCAGATCTAAGGAAGTCTTTTTCTTCTTCTCAGGAGACATCAATTTATCATGCAGCACTCGTGCACGTTCCATGCCTTTTCTGGCCAGACCTGGTGCATGTAAGACTCGTGTAGAACTCCGCAATGGATATTTAAGTACATCTTCCCAGTTCCTTTTTTCCTTCCAAGTGTTCATTGACTTCCATGGGGCTGTGTTTAGTTTTTCCTTTTCCTTTTCCTTTTCCTTTTCCTTCTCCTTTTCTCTGTCAGCCAAAGCATTCTGTTTCTTGATACTATCCATGACCTTTGATTGTTTCTCTGCCTTACTTTCAGCTGATGCTCTGACCTTCCTCAATAACTGTTTTTCAGTTTCGGAAATTGGTTCAAGTGGTTCTCTCCTCGACTTTCCCAAAGAAGTAGAAGATTGACTTTGTAGAGGCAAGCGCCCATTTTGCACTGGACCAACTCTGCTCTGCCTTTGGCCATCCACATTCAGCTTCTCCTTTTTGGTATTTCCCTGGCCAGCGGTTAAAATCCCTCTTTGCTTTTCCGAGTTTGTACTGGCTTGTTCTCTATTCTTTGGGGATGCTCTCAATGAAGAATTAAAATTATGTTGTGTGGTCGAATGTGACTCACTCAAGTCCTTTGCATCCTGAGTTGACTGTTTTCTGGCCCTATTCAACTGAATTTTCTTGAAAGCCTCGAGAGATGAAGACAGTATTTCTGCCCTGTGTGGTGAAGTTGTCATCCGGCGGACCTGACAAAGTTTAGCAAAGTCGAACATGTTTAGTAATTAATGATATATTCAATTAGTTCAGTTATTGATCTTAGAAAACCATATCACTCTCCAAGAAATGGATCTATTAAGACTGTTATAAACAATCAGTGCTGGACTAGTAAATTTGTAACATCCTAGTTCTTGAAATTGCTTGGTCTTCTGGACCAGTTAGTAACATAGTTCAACCTTAAAAAAGGTTGTGTTGAATCTAATGTGAGAACTCATTATCTAGTCTCCACATAAACCACTTTCACATCTTGGTTATAACAAGTATAAAGCATAAAGATAAATTCGAACCACCATTCATTGGCACAGCCAAGACTGAGTTGACACCAGGCTTTGAACTAAAGGAGTCAACAATAAAATGCAATAGATTAATGGATAATTAGTCCATCAACAGAGTTCTTTTGTGGTGGCAATAGGCAGTATATTAGATGCCAGCGCTGTAACTTGGCTTTTTCTAGTAACCAAGGGTAAAGTACCTCGAAGACTTTGAGATGAAATTTCTAATTCACCCTTGTTGAGGAAAACCACAAGGTAAAGCAGCAACAAGCCAACAACAGGTCTAAATTTGTATGAACTAAAACACCAACCACCAAACCAATGAACCCCTTCAGGCACTTTGAATGAAAGGTACTTTATTGCATAAATTAAAACAGCTCTAGAGAAATCACATTACAAGGATGATTCCTGCGTGTTTGTGTATATTAGTTAGAGAGTGACTAAGATACTATCGGTAGGGTTCAGAAACAAATCTTACCAACTTTTTAACCTTTGCATCCATGTTGAGATGTATGCAAACAATTATGGCAATATTTGAATAAATGAGAAATTTTCTTTATAATTGTTTGCACACATCCCAATGCAAATCCAATGGTTAAAAAGTTGGTAGGATTTGTTTCAAATCCTACCGATAGGTGCATAGTTGTACTCAGTTAGTTGCATACAATACAATGTTTTAAAGATGGAAATAGAAGCGGAGCGGCCAGGGTACCAGGTTGCTTGCTGAAGCGCTGCCTAGAAGCCTAGGCGGCCACTCGGGCCACTCAAAAACCAATTACCCTGTTTCTTTGTTAATTATGTAAGTTCTTGAAAAAAATTGTTAACCATTTATTAATAGTTTTAGAATTAATTTTTGGCTTTTTGCATTTGCAAATGAGTAGATGAGCATTTTTAATGGCATAATAACTAAAAATACCAATTGACAAGATACTATTTCCTGCTATTTGCATTAAGTGCAATAACACCGCATGACATACATTCTTCCAGACCTCTCCCCCTTGATCTAGGTTCCACGGACACGTCTACTTGGTTGCCGTATCCATGCCGGACACATGTCGGACACTGATTCGTGCCTGACACTTACATGACACGTGTCCGACACAGAATTTCGTGTCCTGCTTCGAAATGAGACGACTTTGGATTTGGACACGTGTTGGACCCGTGTTGAACACGTTTTAGTGTAGCCACGAATACAAAAGATGATTTCCGTAGCAACGGCGACCCTATTTTTTCAATTAAAGAAGAGAAAAAAACATAATTTTATTGGAATGTTTATGTTGTCGACTTTTTCTTGCTAGTTTACTCAATTTGAATGCTGAATATAATTTCTGTAATAAAATATATAAGGTTTTTGCTAAATATGTTAGAAAAATATATTATATATATCCGTGTCCCCGTATCCTATAAATTGGGATTTTGCCGTATCGTTGTGTCTCATCATATCATGTCCTTGTCCGTGCATCCTTGCCCTTGATCCTCTTTCCAAACTGGAAGGTCAAGAAGCTAATTACTTCTCTAGAGCAGTGCGAAATCTTAACCCCAGAGGGTAACATTGTATTTAGGAGTTGTGCCATGGACAGTAATCAGTATACTGTTGTCACTCCTCGCCCTTTGTTCCCCCACCACAGAGGCCTTATTCTTAATTGCTACAATCTGTAGGAGGTATTACCATCTTGGGAGTGGCTGTTTTATATCATCGATGAGCCATAGATATACTGGATACTGGCTGCGTTTATTTATTCCCATGGCTTGGAAACAGTCTGTAAAGACGGCAAGATTTGATTTTACAAGAAATTACGCTCATTATTGGAGCACAAATAATAGGTAGAACCATATGTATTACATGCAAGAAAAAATAATTGATCACAAATGCTGACTGATCCTACACATTTGAAAAGGAAAAAGATATGAAACAAATTCACCAGCATGTTGCTTGCTGGAGTGACTACTGCAACCTAAAATTAAATGTGTTAAGCCTATTAGATTCAGGTTCATACTTTCGCCACATGTAGATTTATAACGTGAGCTAGACAAAATAAGGCATCATGCCATGATGGTGAGATGTATAACTTCAATTGGCATCACTAGATTACCCACAGACTAGAATAACCTCCAACGCAGCATTAAGCTCAGTTTCATGTGCATGAGATTATTTGAGTATAAAGAAACCAAGCAACTGGGACCAAAAATAAAACACATGAGGTTACAATTCAAAAGAGTAAAATGTAAGAACTTCTTGACAGCACCCAACTTTTCAGTTGTGTCATTTCCATACTATATTCTAGCTTCAATTTAGTAGGAGATATGCAATTACCAATATTCTTGCACCATCAAAGATATAGTCATCAACGCCTATACCCCGCATTTTTATAGCAACCCCATGTGCTAAATAGGAGTTCAAACGACCAATTTGGGCCGATACGGACCAACCGTGTCTAACACAGTGCTGGTGTCATGCCAGAGAGTATGAGTGTCGACATATATCGGATACGGATAAGCCGAGCACAGGAAAGAGTAAGTGCTTTCTAGCCGGCTTTGAAGACTACTTGTACTATGGTAAGATGAGGGGAGTTGCATATGAGGTGAGACATCGAGAATCCTTTTATGCTAGCATGATGATTCATTAGTCATGCGTGAAGTTGGAAAGTTTTGTGGGTCCATAACCTGACAATTCACACACACGCTTCCCACCCCCCAAAAATAAATAAATAAACTTAAAACAAATATATATATAATTAAAAAAAATCAAAAACTTACCGGCACCCTAACTTCTCTTTAGTCATTTCATTTTTTCCAAGTTTGTCCTTTTACAACCCCAAATCCACCCTAATTTAAGGTATTATGGTACATGCAGTGGTCAAAGTCGCCATCCTGATAAGTGTATGAATCCAGGGGCGGATCCAGCTAAGGACCAGTAGGGGCACTTGCCCCCACTAAAACTAAAAAAAAAATCTTTGTATAGTCTATAGTAGAGGTATTCTATGGATCTGGGTAATTTATATAAAGTGACTATTTTCCTGCATCAACTTCTAAAATGGATTCTTGGTTAGAGCATTGAATGCAAAAGTATTAGGTAGTAGACCCATGTTCAAATCTCCATGTCTACAATATTTTTGTTAAATTTACCATAACAATTTTTTTGTTGAATTTACCAATATAGGTTACGAGTAGAGGTGGAGAGAAGATTCTACATACCTTCTAACATTTTTCATATTCTATATTTCATATATTTTCCACGTTCGTTTATACACCTTGAAACCTTTTAATCATTTGAAGTCTTTTTCACTAGAGTTTATTAAAATTTGGTTAGTAGGTAAATTGCTATAAAAAAAATTGTTGTTAAATTAAGAAAACAAAAAAGAACTCATATTAAATTTATTGCATATTTTCTTTTTTAAAACCATATATAGCTTTATTTTTTTATGTTTAATAAAAAAACCTTATTAGTTTAGCATTGCCGCCACTCGAGAAAATTCTAGATCCGCCTGTGTGAATCAAAGGCATAACCCGGCTTCTTTTATAAATTCATATGTTTCTGTTTTTCTTTTTTTCCTTCCTTTTTTTGTTTTTGTTTTTGTTTTTATTTGGGGGTGGACGTGGGGGTATGGAGAAAAGAGAAAAGTAAGAATTAAAGAGGATTTTGGGCTGTAGAGAGGGGAAATGGAAGAGAAAGAAAAGTAATAAAAGTATAAAGGGAAGTCATGGTGCTGGTGGCGTGTTGTTGAGGGGTAAAGTGTCTTCATGAGGTGTCTTATTATCATGAACCCACCATGTCCAACTTCTCACATATCTGATGACTTACTATGGTAGCATAAATCATTTCTTGTGATCTAAACCTGTCATCCTAACTTAATTCCAGAGCCAAACAGGATCTCAGCAGTTGAACCAAATGTTCGTTCCTATTAAGCCCCAAGCTCTTGGTTCTTGAAAAGAATTATAATGGTAAAAGTAGGCCTCTGTCAGTGTGCTTCTATGAACAAGAATTTCATACCTCTTGCAGCGATAAAAAAATTTACTAACATTTCACTGGGGATCTGTGCCTATTTGTTTACCATATATGCCCCCTGCTCCATGGTTCTAGTTTTTTTGTTAACAGCGTTACTAGAAGATGACATTTGGTGTATATTAATTGCAATTGGATAATGTATGTTTTACATTTTGTGTAACTTTTTAATATATTTAGCAAGAGTAACCAAATGAATGATCTCTCCATGATCCAAAATTTCCAGTCTCATATATGCATTCCAATTTATGTGAGAAACACTAAAACACCTGACTAAGTCTGTATTATAGTTATTATCAGCAGAAATGAGAAGGATATGTCGAAGCGACAAAGTAAGTGTGGTTAAGCATTAAAACACCTGACAAAGTTAGTGTATGATATTATTATATCAGCAGCAGAAAAATCTTAATTCGCACACTTACCTCCCATGATAACGCATGTGGCCTGCGATGATCAGTCTTCACATTCATCGGCAGACCATCTTTGGGTGATTGAGAAGAGGCATGTTTTGTGTTCTCAAAATGTTCCACTCTACATTTCAGTTCTTTGAAATCAGATGCAGCTTCTTCAAGAACGAGTATAGCTTCATTCATCTGCTCCATGTCACATTCCAATTCACAGAGAAGATAAAGTTCATCAACTGCTCTATTGAGATTTTCAAAAAGGAAGCACCATAACCTTTCCCTAAACCTTTCTTTGCTCTCCCCCTGTTCACCTTCTGCAAGGTCAGCCCCATCTGTTGAATCATCCTCCAGCAATTTTGGATCTGCCGTAGTTTCTGTAGTGAAATCATCAATAGAAATTTCAACGCCAGTATTTAGATGTGGACGCAAGTTAGTACCTTTTAGGCAATCAACTTCTGATACATTCACGGCACCATCCTCAGACTCGCTATGAGGCTTCTGAAGAATTGTTGCTTCATTTGCTTTAATAGGCAATGAAGGATGGCTTTTGGAAATCGCATCATTAGGACATATGTCACAATCAGGTTCACCTTCGGTCAGACGCGTCGTTTCATTCTCATGGATTTGTGTAGGATTAACTGCATCCTTTGGATTAGCATTCGTTGAAACTAAATCTTCACAAGGAACCTCACTAACTTCCTTAAAGGTCACATCAGGAGATTCATCATGGACACCTGAAGGAAGTGTTTTCGGAAACAATTTTCCATCTTCAGATGTTACTTCTCGTAGTTGGAGAGGGATGCATGGTGAAGCACTTATTACAGGCTCGCTGGCAGAATTTGCAACATTTACTTGTTTCTGCATGATTTCATCCAAGACATCTACATTCTCAGCCTTCGTGATTTTGGTTGAATCTCCACAACATTTAGAAAGTGATAACGCGGCACCATCAAGGTCTCCCCACTTGATATTGGGAATATAAACAACATTTTCCTTTATGATAATTTGCTGGTTGGTTTTAGGCTTGCACTCTGAGGATGTGACCTTCACTGACATACAAGGGAGCACCTCGGGAGGTTCACTCTCTTGGTTGATAACTACTTTGTCAAGGCACTCAATGATATGATTAGCAACCACCGATGAGGAGCTATTAACATCAGAAGAAACATTTGAGTGGAAAGCAAAACCAACATCTTCTATACTCGGATGGACTTGACACTTATTCTGCAAATTTTCCACTTCGCAACTTTCAGAAGCCTGAAATAATGGTGTAAAGGTTTGCCTTCTATTAAAAGATTCCCCAGGAACCTTTTGCGTCGATAGCTTTGAGCTGGTTCTATGTTTCTACAAGGAAAATGTCATGAGAAACGTATTAGTAAATTTAGGCAGGTTTATAAATCCACAAAATTGATGAACTGATGATGTATAAATGCAGAAAAACTAATGAAAGATGTGAGAAATAAGACCTGCTGGCCAGCCAGAAAAACAAAAAGAAAATTACAGATAGGCAAATTCCAATTCTCTATAGCAATCTTTGCAAGCTTCTGCTATAGACTGCTCCCTTGTCTATTAGTAATTTTGGATGCTTGCTCCTTTGTTGTAGGAACTTAAGCTGTGTGTCGATAAGTAAATCGTCCTTTGAGTCAATTGCCCTAGTTGACATTATGGCAAGCCTTCTCTTTCAATAGTTGCCGCCTCCATAGATTTGGCACCATCAAAACCTATTCGTATCACTGAAAAGATTTGCTCAAACCTGGCACAGCCTGCCTGAATTAATACTAAGCTTTATAACTGCTTCTTCATGTTAAACATCTTGCGTTCAGGACTTTATGTCTAAGCTATAGGTACCAACAGGATTTAAACCAAAACTCTAGGTACAGACAGCGACATTTAATGACAATAATGCTGCCTCGACCTGGCGTGGTTCTCGTGTTGGTTGATGTAACCTACCCCATATGCTTGGGATAAAAGGCTCAGTATTAGTAGTAGTAGTAGTAGTTGTTGTTGTTGTTGTCGTCGTCGTTGTTGTAATGCTGCCTATATCCCATATCCTTGGGTTCAGCTACACGACTACTTTTTCTACCCTCAATTCTGTTAAGAGTCGTGCCTTTTGTTCACTTGATGATTATCTTCACCTCCTCCTTGTTTTTTTTTAACTTCCTTAGCCATTTTTACGTAATCTACCTCATGTCCTTGTCACTCCAACTACAACAAGCAAACAGGCACAATTCATGATCTCCATTGCACAGTCCCAAACAATCTCATGTGATTCTCTTCGATACATCTCCATTAAAATCTACCTTTCACTTGATACTAAAATGCTAAGTCATTATTATATCTTTAGTGTATCGACACTCATCAATTTAACCACCCAAACTTTATGGACATGTTTATCAATTACCAAAATTTTTACCCAATTGCCGTAAATCGAAACCCTGCTGATTGCCGGGGGGGAGGGGGGGGCTATGTGACCAAATCCAAATTGAGAACCCAATCGTTAAATTTCCGGATGCAGGATCAAAAAATAGATTGGAAATGGAAACACATGGAATGTATCCAAGGTTTCAGCTATCAATTTTCAGCAGCAACTTAAACCCAAATTGAGAAATTGCTGAAGATCATATTATATATTCTTCATGGGAAAAAAACGTTACCTTTTTCACTTCAAGCCAGCCCGAGCCCTGATCATCCCCTTCTCCTCCAATCATCGCTCTATCTCTTTACAAAGTTCAAATTGCATAGCTTAAGAGATAACAGATGTACGAAATTACAATGCAAAACTTAAAATTCATCGCATAAACGATGCTAACAAGTGCTGATTAGAACAAATCGATACCTATTGAAATCAGAGACCGCAGGATTTCTCGCCTTAATCTCAAATACAGACCTGCATTTCATCAATTACGATGGGAGATTTCGACTCGCTTCAGAACCCTGATGGGAGCTGAGATCGATTTTGTGGGATTGAACCCCTTTTGGCGATGGCGGCAGCTAAAGCCATTTCAGTTTCGAAGAGCAACAAAGCACACAAGAGAGAATGGTTGCGTGCAACTTGGCTTTGACATAAAAGTCCCTGAATCTTTTAATCAATGGCATATTTCCAGACCAATGGAAGAATTTATATGCTGCAAACATTCTGCATTATATATATAGAGAGAGAGAGAATAATGGAGTAAAGATGTCATGGAAGCGAATTTTCTTCTATGGCGTCGCAAAAATACAACCTACATCGTTTTTTCTGACGATCGGCACTCATCATCTTCATCGTTATCATCTATGATGTGGGTACTGGTTAGATATATGTATGCCCTAGAGGCCATATATGTATAGTGAATGCTTGGACATGTATATATGGATTTAGATGACTTTCTCGCTCAACATGATAGTATACTATCTGATTTACTTTATCTTGACATGTTGATTTGATCATGCTTTTATTCATTTGCACATGTTGATAAAGCCCTCGGGATATTTGCTTGACTACTGTGACTATGATGGCAGATCATACTAGTGGGGCATGTGTAGTTTATAAGCATATCCTTGAACTGTTCCTAGTCGTGGGTGTATCGAGACGGGGTATCGATATTCCAGAGTAGACTAGCGTATACTATTCTTGTCCCATATGATGGGCGATGGATGATCCCATATCCATATGGTGAGGTGACACCAAAAGATTGTATGCGGGTGCTCAGTGAAGACTGGGTACACTGAACGGACTCACAGAGAACTCCTATGTGTATTATATCTATCGTCGGATAGCATTTCTCAGGTGACACTAGTACAGGTTAGTCTGTAGATCCAAGATCGTCATAGAGCCTTGTATGTCCTCCCACTGTACTTTGATATCCACCATACCACGGCTCTACTGAGTCGTGCAAACAGGTGGACTTTGGGGTACAGTCCCGAGGCATATGGAGGCGATAAGCGATAGGAGGGGTTTTGTCTCTCCCAGTATTGGGAGTTGATGTTGTGTTATGCTCGATTGGCTATAACAGAAAGTCTCTGGGCCAGGGCTGCTGAGATTTACTGATAAGCGTTATCAGTAGTTTCTCGATCTGTTATGAGCCTTATTACCAGCATGACTTATTGAGTTATTGGGGTCGACGATTCCATCCCTAGACTCGATATGCAACATATCTGACGAAGAGACCGGACTGTACGGTAAGTGTTACAAGTGTGGCTCGACGGGAGTTTTGACAACTTCGCTGGTTTTCTTCTGATCGCTCAATACCCGGGTGGCCGTTACGTTTAGCTGACCGCTTGCGGCTTGTGGGTGTTTGATATGATCATCACCTACTGCCGCGTATTAACGAGTCTTAGAGTCCCACAATGAAGTTTCCTGGCTCAGGCGAAAAGATGTGGTGTGCAATTGAGATATGCGCGGGGACCCGATTAATACGAATATGTGATACCGTATATTAATCGGGCATTTTCTATTGGTCGGGTCGTATGTGATATGACCGGTTTGCAAAATCAAGTGTTGATTTAACAAATGACTTTTAGATTAATTCTTTTATTAAACCATTTTTCTATTTTTGTATGCATGCATGTATGCCCATGATGATGTGCATAGACACATACATACATACATTGTATCATGGTTGTTGATATCATATATGGTGGCAATGCAAGACTCATATTGTAGGTAATTATCTATGTATTTATCATTCTGAATAAAGGAAAGGATAATTCACACGTGGTTAATGTTTATCATCTTTGACCATGCTTCAACCACTTTTTAAGCTTGAGTTAATTATCCTTTTGCCTTTTTAACTCATTTGATTAAGATCTAGATAATTGCTAATCATGGTTGAAGTGAGAAGGATTACTATGGATTATTCTTTTCTCATTTCAATAATTCACTCATATATCATTATCTCTTTGAGCTCAAGCTTAGCCACCATCTTCTTCTTCCTCTCTTGAAAATTTCTTTGAGTGAAGTTGATAAAAAGAAAGGGTTTTGATTATAGAATACAAACCACATCATCATACTACACACATCTAGCCCATTTGTGTAGGGTGTTTGCTCTACTGTTAGTGTTTATGCCCTAGAAGGCCATTACTGTATCATACTAGTTTGTATATTACTTAATGGAAGCTTGGGATATTCACATGTATATAACAGCCTTGCTAAACATGGTAGTATGCTACTTGGTTTTTCTATCTTAATATGTGAGCATACGTATTGATAGAGCTCTTAGGATCCTGCTTGACTACCAGCGTTGTGATGGCAGTCACACTAGTGGGGGCTGGGTAGTCTACAAGCACATCCTTATTCAGGTCCTTAGTCGTTGGATTATCGAGACAGAGCATCGATACTCCGGAGTAGACTAGTGTGTACGCTTCTCATCCCAGTTGGGGAGATGGTCTGTCCCACAGCCGTCAGTACGTCGTACTGGAGATAGTATGCAGGTGCTTGTTAGGTTACGGGTACACCGGACAGGACTCACAGGGAACTGTTGGTTGGTTTTATACCAGTCGTCAGTGAACAGTTCCCAGGTGACATGAGTACAGCATAGTCCGCAGACTTGACACTGCTACTTCGCCTCGAGTGTGTCCCACTGTTCTTAGATTGCTACCCTACCACGGCTCAAATGAGTCGTGCAAACAGGTAGCAGTTGGGTGCAGTCCCGAGCACTTGGAGGCAGTGGCGGTTAGACAGGATTCGTCCCTCCCGGTATTGGGAGTAGATATCGCGCTGTGTCAGAGAGCCATTACGCAAAGTCCCTGGCCAGGGCAAGCGAGATTTGCTGGTAGGTTCCAGTAGTTTCTCAGGGTGTAATGGGCTTCCCTCCGACACGACTTATACAGCCATTAGGGGACTGACGCTTGCCGCCCCCTAGGCAGGATATGCGATAGTCTTGGACGAACGGACCGGACTGTATGGAGATTGTCACATCAGACTCAGTAGGAGTTCGGATGGGTTTTCTCATCGGCCTTCTTATCGACAACTACCTGGGGACCGTTACGTACAGCTAGTGCCGCTTGCGGTCTGTGGTCATACCCACTGCCAGCGTAGTAGTCGAGTCTCTAGAGTCCCACACAGAGAGTTTCCTATTCCAGGCAAAAGGATATAGAGGTCGTATGGTTTTACGACAAGAGTTCGGACACATACGTGCGTTTACGCACGTACGACTTTCGGACAGTTTTTACCAGTTGGCTTTGGTTTAAGCCAGTTACTGGTATCCGGTTATTGGATTTTTACAGTCTAAAGTTTTTCCGTATTTTTACGGATTGGAGGGGCGTTCTCGTAATTTTGCGGGAAGCTTCTAGAAGATGGTGACTAAGGAGGTTAAGGTGTAAAATGAAATGAGTGTAAAAATGAGTCACCTTGATGATTCATAAAAGTATTTTGTCATTCTAATGAATCATCACAAGATATATTCTATCATGGTTGCTAAATTAATTATTTATTATTTTCTAGTAAAAAGAAATGATAGATATATATCTTCTTGATTCACTATTCTCATAAGAAGAATGCTCATTTTCATTTTCATCTTCTCTCTCCTCTAGCTCTCCCTCTTCAAGACTAATCCTCCCTTCTCATGAGTTGAGTACAAGGGTTAGTAAGACTTAACAATCCATAACCATCACTCTATATCGATCTATCTTCTTCGATTAGCAATCCAAGAAGGTTAGTTGCCTCAAGTTTAGAGGCGAAGCTTGGAGTTTTGCTCTCGGGTGGATCGTCTACTACCTAGAGAAGGCCGAGGAGAACAAGGAGTTCGTAAAGACGAAGGAGTTGATTCATTAGGTATAATCCCGAAACACCGTATTTTAGAAACACTTAGTGTTTGGTTATTTATAGTTTAGCTTCGATTCAAGCGGTTAGTCGATGTTCGTTCTTTAAACATGATCGTTTTCGAAAATTCCGCCTCCCCACAAGTTCTGGGGTGAAGTACATCGACTTACATCTACTTCATTCACATATCAAGTAAAGCAAGGAGCTTTGGGCAAAGGGACTTCGGGTGGATCTTCGTGGACAAGGAAGGCTTCCATCGATCCGTTCCAAACTCTCAAAATGCCAAGGAGTCACCAAGGGAGGTCTACAAAGGTTATAATCTCTACTCTTAGTGATACTTTTTCTTTTGCATATGATGCTTAGTCAAAAGAAACCCTAAATTTCTAGTTATGATTCTTTGAAAGCTCACTTAGCATCTTAAAAATTTGATTTTGGCATATGTGATGCTTCTAAACCCTTGATGAGGTGCTATGTAAACCCAACAATGGTATCAGAGCCAAGCTAGAGCTTTAGGGGATGTTTAGGCGAAGTTAAAACTCCGATCGAACCACGAAACACGGAATTAGACCCTTCTCTGGACATTTTTTAAAACTGTGTTTTTTTCTGAATTAAAAATACTTAAAAAATTCAGCAGGGAAATATAAGCTTTACTGTGAAAAACGACGCAATGATCCGTACATACCGCCGCGGAACCGCGGCCATACCTTGCTTGGGCCGCGGATCTGCGGCCGTACAGAAGAATTATGGCATCGTTTTTGTACAGTAATGTCTGTAGCTGCTTGTACATATTTTTGGGTATTTTTAATCTGACTCAAGTGTTGAGTGTTCTGGGGATTATTTTGAATTCGTTGATTCGATCGGAAAATTTAATTTCATGCTGTTTTCGGGTAATTTAGAAAGTATTAAAAAGTTCGAACGGATATCATTAACTCACTTTTTCCCGGCACGAAAAACTTTGAAGTGTTGAATTTTTCTCGAGTTTAAATATTTCGGAAAAACGTGCAAGTAACGTGGTGGACCCTCTAGAAGAACATAAACCTTAACTCGATTATGTGACCGTCTGAACCGCCTCTAAACCTTAGGGTTTGGGGCAGCACGGCGTACCACATGTGAGGCGTTGGCTTGACCCTTCTACGGTTGGACTACTGCTACTATGACACATTCTGGGATTTTTGAACTCCGCTCAAGTGTTGAGCTATTTAGGAAATCTTGGGTATTTGATTATTCGATCGGAAAGTTTAATACTGTCTATTTATCTGGAATGTGATACAATATGTGGAATTCATATAGTTAGGCATGAAATGTTAAGTATGCGATATTTCGGATTTACGATGTCTAAGGAGATTATGGATTCCAAATGTTGTAGTTTTATACTTTCTGTTCTGTGACCGTAAGCGTAGTATGTGGGGTATCGCCGGCTTCGTTGCTATACATCAACGACAATCGGGATACGCATACTTGCTCACGTTGATGAAATGAGATATTATGTGTTGCTGAGATATGATGTGCAGGATTGTCGCGATTGAATAGCCGGGGTTTTTTATGTGAGATGAGAGTTTTATTTTCATTCATGTATAAATCAATTGTATGTAATATTCTTTTATTTGGGGCATTTCCGGGCTGAGGAAGATGTTTCCATCATTGTATATTATTTACTTTTCCGCATTAGGATAGACCCAAGGAGGAGAGCATAAGTGGCCGGGTTCTAGGGTTCAGTGGGAGGCCATCTCGAGGAGTCGAGACCGGGTCTCCTAAACTCTAGAATTGGCAGGATCACTTGCCGCTCTCGTAGGGGTCTAGGGGTGTGGGCTTGGCTATTCATCGCGACCGTGGAATCCGTATTTTCTATTGTTGGCTAAATACAAAATACGGACGTCCTAAATATCCTTTTATTTTCATATGTGATTCTGCTGTTGATATTCTGTAATGTGATTACTTAGTATCTGAGACGAATGGATTATTATTATATATATGATATATAATAAACGTTACTTATGTTTTACACCCGCACTAATCCCGCCCCGTTATGCCGTTAGTTAAGTAACCTAACAGTGCATAACGGGACATTGTGGCGAATGCGAATGGCATAAGTGTACGTTCTATTTTCGTTTCTTTTCTGTGATGGCTTAGGAACTTAAATGATGGGATTACATTAATGAGATTAATGTAAAGAAAAAGAAGCCTAAAAGATGTTGTAGAATCAGATTTGAAACCCACTCGGCCTTTTTATGAAAAATGCAAGTTTCAAAAGATGCGGAGCTTAAGCCACTCCTTTTCTAAAACTGTTTTGATTCTACAACGAGATCAAGTTCAAAGAGTTAAAGGTTTTCATAAAAACCATCCGCAACCCTCCGTCATTTTAGGAAGCAGAGTACTTAGTATTCATGCTGCGTATTTTGATCATAGTCAAGACGTAGTGTACGGTAGCTAAGTAATGTCTTCCTACAAAGCATATGATGCGATCAGTTAGGACATTCATGTGATTATGTTGATCATAGTCAAGGGTCATATGGGTGGGTCTAGTTGATCTCGAAGTGACGGGTAGAACTTGACTAGTACTTATGATATTTTGACCATAGCCAAGGTCATAAGTAACTAGGGGTAAAAACCATATCGGGAGTTTCAAAAGTTGAAATTTGCAATGAGATTGCATACCATCTATATGATAGTTGGATCCCGATCCCACTGTGAGTAAGTGTTACTTTCAGGAGAATTTTGCACTTTACAATTAGCTGATCCAGTAGGTGTCTAGAAAGGTGTTAACGGAGTTTGACCTCTGGGAAAACGAGGTTTACTTTAATTAGGTCCGTGCGAAAGCACGGGGAACCTCCCTCAAAGTACCGACACTGGCCTGGCTGACCGGTTAGCGAAATTGTAGAATGTAATTAATCCTGGCTAGTTTTCTTTTCAGGTTTTGAAAGAAAATTTGATTAAAGCAGTGGGAGACATCGATTAGATAAGATAATAACCAATCTAATTCTTTGCAAGAGCATTTCGCTGAGTGTATTCTTTTCTCTCTCCTAACGGCAGATACCTATGATGGGACTTAAGCTTCTACTGGAGAAAAATAAACTGACAGGACCGAACTATAAAGAATGGTTGAGGAACTTGAACATCACACTAGCATATGATAAAGTATCATATGTTCTCACAACCAAAGCCCCACCAGTCCCAGGACCTGAATCATCTGTCTCGGATAGGGAGATCCGAAAAACTTGGGATGCTGATTGTAACACGGCCAAATGCCTCGCGCTTGCTTCTATGGACAATATCCATCAGAAGCAACACGAGAATATGGATGTACAATCCATCTTTCTTCACACAAAGGACTTGTATGAAGAGCAATCTCGTACTTTGAGATACGAGGCATCTCGAAAGCTGTTTCAGATGCGAATGGCCTCTGGTACATCAGTAGGAGACCATGTTTTAAAGATGATTGGTCTTATAGAAGAACTTGAGGAACTGGGATGGACCATGGACAATGAGCAGTATACAGATATTGTTCTACAGTCTCTCCCCCTGCCTTTGCTCCGTTCATAGTGAACTTCAATATGAATGATTTGGAGAAATTATTACCTGAACTTCTCAATATGTTGAGAAGTGCAGAGAGCACGTTGAAAACAACGAAAACTCCCGCTCTGTTATATGGGCCATCTTCCTCTTCAGTCCCAAAAGCCAAGGCCAAGGGAAAGAAAAAGAAGAAGTCCATCAAACAGAAAGGTGGAGTTAAAAAGGCAAAAGGGAAAGACAAATCCGGGGCTGCGGTGTCACGCCCTGCTTCCCAGAGTACTCTAAAATGGGCACGTGACATAGCCAACCATGCTACCTGTGGGTAGGAAGTATCCATCCATAGTCACATTACGGCTGTAGAGATATCAAGAACAAAATAAAACTATCTAAAACATGTCCATAAGCCAAGATAACATGAGTCAAGAATAATAAAATGCGGAAGCAAAAGATCCAATACAAAATAACTGGAATGTATGTCCCATAATGCGGGCTCACATTAGGAATAAAATGCAGGAAATAAAAGAACTAACTACTGCTGACACCTCACAGCTCAGCCTGCTGGCTGAAATACTCCTGCTCGGACTGCAGCAGCGGTACAGAATCTGAGCCATGCAAAACCCAGATGTCAGCGCGTCGTGTCATTAAGTAATAAAATATAAACAGGGTAACAGGCAATGCAAATATAAACATAAATGAAAAGCAGGTGTAACAGTAATGTAAGTCTGGGCAGTGCAGGGTAGTATGCATTGAGTAAACTAAACTGTTCTATCAGGTTTTCTGTTCTAAAGTCTTTGAAATCAAATTGATGAATGATCGATGTAACTCAATAGTATCCCGTGCATACCCGGGACCACGGTCTAGATTCTCGGGCTGAAACCGAGACATGCCGCTAGGCACAAAAACAGGAATATGTACAGATGAATGATGTCAGCAGCATCATCCCAAGGCTGGCCTAGCCTCTAAAACTGATCAGAACAAGTATCGAACTGTTGAGTTACAAGTCAGGTTTCACCATTGATTTCCCTTACCCCCAAGTTATATGTGTATGTCAAGTCAGGTATTCAGTAATCAAGAACTAATACCAACACAGGATCGGGTAAACAGGTTTGTCTGGATAGACAACAGGAACGGTCCGTGAGGACTACATGTCAGGTTTGATGGCATTAGACACAAGATCAGGTAACGGGTCAAGTCATGGTACACCAGGTCAAGTCAAGTAGTGTACGGTACTATGTCGGGTCAATCAATATGTATGTAGCAAGTCATGTCAAGGTGTAAACGATATCATGGGTGTGCTCATAATCAGCTAACATAATCAGGGTTAAATAATCAAGCATGGTTATCAACAACATGATCTAATCAATGAGTTAAGCAATAAGCAGATTTGTTTATTTAGCTGTACAGTTATCAATTGTGTTAAACAGACAGTGTCAACATAATGTGAATACAGAATGATAGATGTAACTGCTGGAAATAGGTTAATAAATATTGAGTGTCCTAAGGATGCGACGACATGTATAATCTGTTTAATGAATGCAATTGTAATTAGACCGGTTAAAGTTGCACATGAATGTCTGATAGGCTAAACTGGATAAAAGGTACCATAGCAGTAAACAAAATGTGATCTATCATGTACAGGTGATTGTTAGATATAAATAATTCGATGCAAGATTAAGTCTCAAGTTCGGAATCATAAAATGTGTAACGGAACCTTATACGGTTAACTTGAAATCCATTTCTATCAATTCTAATTAGGGATTTAACAGGAAATAATTAATTTATCATATGAATAGTTTAAAATAGCATGTAGCAAGTTTCACTTGCCTCAACGGATCGCGAATCGGGAAAACGGAACGTTACACGTCGGCGGGGAAATCTCGCGATGTGCGCACAGTTCACGGAATGAACCCAAACGATGAACAGTGGAGCCACACGGATCAGGGTTCCTCGCTGGATCGTCGGGAAATGTCGTCGGCACGGTCGGATTCCGGCTAACACAAAAAACAGTGAACACACACAAAATCAAGAATGCATGGAAAAGAGAAAATAAGAAGAAAGAAGGGAAGGAGGATGGAGAAGAGGGTGCTCACGATAATCTGTAGAGGGGTTGAGATCGTCGATTGCGTCGACGGAGCTCCGGCGGACAACCTACAGTGACAGCGACCAATCCACAGATCACAAATAATAAGAAAAGAGAAGAAGGAAGGAAAGAAGAAGAAAGAAGAAGAGGAGAGGGAGGCTATGCTCACAGAGGAAGGTGCGCGAGGCCAGGGAACGGATGAAGATCGCCGGCGGCGATCCCACGACGTGCAGCGGCGTGCAGGTGGGCGCGCGGTGCTCGTGCAGGGTGCTCGGGGAGAGGAGGAAGGAGAAAGGAGATGAGGTGGAAGTGACGAGGGCGAGCAGCGGCGTAGAACGGTGGTGATGGCGTCGTCGCGAGGGCCACGGTGAGAGGAGGAAGGCGGCTAGGGTTTTCGAGAGGTTGGGTTCTGTTGATATTTGAGAAGGAAGGAAGAATTTTAAAGAAGAAGAAGAGAGAGAGAGAGAGAACGTGGGGAGAGAGAGAAAGATTGCGAGAGGAGAGAGATAGAGAGGAAGTGAGAGATCGAGAGGAGAGAGGAAGCGGAGAGGAGAGAGAATCTTGGTCGTTAGCGCCAGAGAGAGAGGGGGGGGAAGAAAACGCGTGGGGCCTAGGGTTAAAACGAAGGTGATTGGCTAGGGGTTAGGAAAAAAGTGTGAAAAGATTTTAAAAGGAATGGAAAATATTTTCTGGGGTTGGATTTTATATTCGTCGGTTTTAAAAAATATTAGAAAATAGGATTTGGCGCAAATGCAAAATATTTCAGAATTGCGCCCGGGTCGGGTCCATAATTTGAATTTAAAATAAGAAAATTATTGGAGGGTTCCAAAATTAAAATGAAGTATTTTTCAATTAAAAAGCATACCCCCAAGAACGGACGCACGTGCGTGCGCGTAGCCGTCCAAACACGTCCGTTTCACTGAACGGGACGAGAACACGATGCAAGGACGCTACCACAGGTTTAGGGGTGTCAAGCAGGCTATGACAAGTATTTTTAATTTAACTTTTGATGACATAAAATTGTTATATGCAGAATTTGAATTGTAGGGGTAAAATTCATAACTAGCAACAGTCAAGCAAGACAAATGAAATAAATACAACACACCAAGCATACGATAACTGAAATTTGTAGAATTGGACTCGGTTGTTACATTATACCCAACTACAAAAAGAATTTCGTCCTCGAAATTCCAAGAACACAAAAGATAGACGAAAAATCAAACTACAAGAAAAGATAAGGAAATTTCTGTCGGATTTCATCTTCTCGTTCCCAAGTGGACTCTCCATGCGAGCGGTTACCCCAAGAAACAAGTACAAGAGGGATAACCTTGTTCTTAAGAACCTTTTCCCTTCGATCCACAATTTCAACCGGTCGTTCCTCAAAAGTCAAGTCTTCTCGTACCGTCAGCTCCGAATGATCCAATACATGCGTTTCATCTCGAACATACTTACGGAGTTGGGATACGTGAAACACATCGTGCACATTCGCCAAGGACTGCGGTAATGCCAAACGGTACGCTACCTCACCAACACGCTCCAAGATCTCAAAGGGTTCAACGAATCGAGGACTGAGCTTTTCTCGACTTCCAAAACGAATCACCCCTCTAGTCGGTGATATCTTCAAGAATACCAAATCACCCACGGCGAACTCTAGAGGTCTTCTCGATGTATCTGCTCAACTCTTCTGTCGGTCTTGGGCTGCCTTCATATGATTCCGAATAGCGTTAACCTTTTCAACTGTCTGCACAACCAAATCCGGTCCCAACAATCTTCGTTCATCGACGTCGTCCCAACAAACAGGTGAACGACACTTGCGACCATACAAAGCTTCAAATGGAGCCATCTGAATGGTTGCCTGGAAACTGTTGTTGTAAGAAAACTCCACCAAATGTAGATGATCCTCCCAAGAACCCTTGAAGTCCAACATGCATGCTCTCAACATATCTTCAAGAGTTTGGATCGTTCTCTCCGACTGACCATCAGTTTGAGGATGATAAGCTGTGCTAAACTTCAATTGAGTCCCCAAACTTTCCTGTAAACTCCTCCAGAAGTGTGATAAGAACCGAGTGTCCCGATCGGACACGATGCTTACCGGTACTCCATGCAATCTTACAATCTCCTGCATGTACCGCTCCGCCAAAGTTTCTGTTGATTGACCAACCCGAAAAGCAATAAAATGAGCTGCCTTGGTCAAACGATCAACAATCACCCATGCTGCATTGTTGCCTTTTGGACTCCGCGGTAAAGCTGTCACAAAATCCATGGTTATATGTTCCTACTTCCACCGAGGAATCGGAAGTGGTTTCAACAAACCAGCAATCCTTTGATGTTCAGCCTTAACTTGCTGACACACCAAGCACTTTGCCACAAAGTGAGCGATCTCCCGTTTCATGCCTTCCCACCAAAAATGCTGTCGTATACCTCGGTACATCTTCGTGCCTCCTGGGTGTACGAAATAAGCTGAACTGTGTGCCTCCTTCATAAGTTCTTCACGAATATCTCCCTTCGGCACACACAAACGGCTACCATATCTCAACGAACCATCTTCATGGATCAATAAATCTGTTCGTAGTCCGGCTTTAACCTGTTCTCGAAACTTTTGCAATCTAGGATCCTGCGATTGCGCTGCTTTAATACTCTCGATCAACGACGAATGTACTTGCAGCTGCATCAACTGTCCCGAAGAATGCGGTAGCACAACCTCCAAATCAAATCTTCGGAAGTCTTCCACGAGTTCCTTCTGCGTAGTCAACATCTGAATTGCTGGTAACCGACTGAGCGCATCCGGTACGACATTAACCTTTCTCGGATGGTACTTGAGACAAGATCGTAGTCAGCCATCAGCTCTAACCATCTACGCTGCCTCATATTAAGCTCCTTCTGCGTGAACACATACTTCAAGCTCTTATGATCAGTAAAAACTTCGACCCTTTTGCCCAAAAGGTAATGTCTCCAAATCTTCAAGGCGAAAATCACAGCCGCAAGCTCCAAGTCGTGAGTTGGGTAATTCTTCTCGTGGGTCTTCAGATGTCTTGATGCGTACTGTTTCCCCCAATCAGAGCAAAACTCTGCTGGAAATTCAAAATTCAAATTTTGAAGCAACGGTTCAAATCCCGGGCGCAACGCGCCACGTGTCCGGCGCTGATACGTCAGCGCAGCGCCCATGAAGGCGCGCCCAATCAGAGCAAAGCTCTATTTTAATGAAGCAACGCTTCAGCTGCGCAAGCACTGCGCTGCGCGACACGTGTCAGCGCAGATGCGCTAGCGCAGTTGCGCTGCGCGACACGTGTCACGCGCTGGGGCATCTGCGCCAAACAGAATTAAATTTCTAAGAAATCTTTTCTGTTCTTGTTAAAACAAGAAGATCTTCTTCTGCAAAGCAGAAGCCCTTGGATCAAAGATCCAACGGTGGGGAAAATTCCCCAAATCACTCAGAGAAGGATCTCTTTGACAAATTTAACTAATTTATGGGCACTATAAAAAGGACCCTAGGCCTCAATTCAAAAAAAGGAACATTTTCTTGAGAAAAAAAAGTCAAGAGCTTCAAACAGAGAGAACTCTGAGAAAATTCCAAGAAAAAGGTAAAGAACCTTCATAAAATAGAAGAAGAAATTTCTTCTAATAGATCATTGATCTAAAAACAAGATCAATGATCTTTACATAATAAACAGTGCTTTGCACTTCTTATGAACCTCTGGTTCTTTAAAACAAGAAGAAAACAATAAAATAAAAATAGTGCTTTGCACTTTTATGAACCTCTGGTTCTTGAAACAAAAAGAAAAATTTATTTTTCTTTGATCTAATTTAGATCAAGAAATCAAATAGTGCTTTGCACTTCTGTTCTTGAATCTAAAAGATTCTTAGTGCTCTGCACTTCCAAACTGCGCTGTTGCGCTCTTAAAAGAGCGCCACGTGTCAGCCACAGAACAACTTGCGCTACGCGCTCTTGAAATAGAGCTTTGCTCTCTGGAATTGGCGCAACTCGCCAGAGCGTGCTACGTGTCAGCAGCACAACAGCGCAGCGCACTAGCGCAGCGCACTGCGCTGTTGCGCTTGCGCTCACCAGAGCGTGACACGTGTCCTCACCACAAGCGCTTGCGCTCAATAATTGGCGCAAAGCGCCTAACAAATGCAATGCATTTCTTTTCTTAAAGGGCCAGGCCCAAATCAAAAAGACCAACAGACCAAAATAAATTGCAAAGCAATAAAAGGGCAGAGCCCAAATGAAATTGATGCTCTGCATCATTCACAAAGGGCAGAGCCCAAAAACAAATTGATGCTCTGCATCCTTTCTGGGCAAAGCCCAAATAAAAATAAAAAGAAATGCAATGCAAAAGCAAATAAAATGTTGAACATTTTTAACTGGACTTAGCCCAATTTCGGCCGTAAGTCCTTAAATTAAATTGGCTGAGCAAGATTGCTCTCTTAAATCAATTTACCTCCGGTTCGAGGGTACATCTCCGAACTCCTCTGACACCTGCCGTTGTAATCCTTCAACGACGTCAGAGAGGTGACGGGTCCCGACGACCACACAAATATTGGACCGAGACGACCCTAAACTAATATCGGACCGAGACGTCCTTAAACTAATATCGGACCGAGACGTCCTTAAACTAATATCGGACCGAGACGTCCCTAAACTAATATCGGACCGAAACGTCCCTAAACTAATATCGGACCACCATGTCCCTAAACTGGTGATGGACCACCACGTCCCTAAACTGGAAAATGGACCACTACGTCCCTAAACTGGAACAATAGAGCCTCCAAATGCTCTTTTGCCGGATCTAAATGGTCCCGTTTAAGTTGATCTTAGCCCCAGATACGGCTAACGCATCCTTAGACATTTAAATGAATGATAAAACCCCAAATCAACTTTGGTTCAAGGGTACATCTCTGAACTCCTCTAACACCTGTCGTTGTAATCCTTCAACGACGTCAGAGAGGTGACGAGTCCCGACGGCCAGATATTAAATCGATCATCAAGTCAAGTTGATCTTAGTCCAAAACAGGACTAACGTATCCTTGACGAACGTTTAAGTTGATCTTAGTCGCAACGCGACTAATGCATCCTTAAACTAAAAACACCAAACCCAAATCTAAGTAAATACGGATTTGGACTAATCCACGTCCTACGGGCGACGACATTACTCAGTCTCCGTATACAATCCACGGGCAACCACAAACAAAACAAACACACAAGACACGAAGTGAAATTCTGGAGAAGGAGAAAGTTGTTACCGCGATGCGGTATCGTAATTAACTGCAGGGGCTTGCACCTGCAGGGAAGAGCGTCCCCACAATCAAAAAACCCCTCACCCTGAGGGGGAATCTGACGAAGTCTGCTACATCGGCCGCATCCGTCTAAACCTCCGATACACGGTGCCATAAATCAATTTGGCATCTTCGGAGAGGTAGACGGATAAAACCACATAGCATCTGCCCCGAATCCCAGGCAAGACGCGAAGTCTGCGCCGCCGTTCCGAGGGGAACAGATTCTGGCACGCCCGGTGGGACCTTTTCCTCTTTCCGCTCCACACTTCGTGTGTCGTCTTCGCGAACCAATCGCGGTTTGTTAAATGGTTGCCTTTGGATTTTCGAGTTACTAAGATTTGGTCTTTTGCCTGGCGCAGAACTCAAGATTCAATGGCATCTAACTGCACCAACTGCTCGAAATGCCACTGCAACGGACGCTCCACCTCCCCCGGAGGTGTGGCATATGGACCCCAAGCGGCTTCCTTCCTCGCTCTGCCGGTAGAACAGGTGACCCAGGCCACCACCGGCCTGTTTTTCGGGACCATGATCCCACCTACAAGCTTCTCTGCGCCAATACTTGCACCGGAAATGAACAAGAAGTCGGTCTTCGACCGGCTCACTGCTACAACGGCCCCTGTCAACGGATCGTCCGCTACCAAACCGACAGCCTCTGTTTTCACCAGGCTAAATCAGAACTCTAAATTGGCTGTCCCAAAGAGGGCAACGACCGCTGTTCCGGAAGTCGTTAAGGCGGCTTCTCCCCCCAAAGAGTCGGTCTTTTGAAGACTGATGATTCCTGCTCCTGCCCCTGCACGAAGATCTGTCTTTGACAGATTGGATATTACCCCGCAAGGAACAACCTCAGTCTTTAAGAGGTTAACACCGGCGGCGCCTCATTCAGACACGGGGCAAAAAGAAGTTATCTCTATCTCTGAGCCAATCCCAACGGCTCGTCGTGCTCGACGTCGCCATTGGCAACGAGTAAGAAAGGCGGGGGGAAACTCCCCCTCAGGGCTAACTCCACCAGCTCCAGCGGTGGAAGTCAACGCTGCTGTTCCAACTGGGAACAGCTTTGAACTGCTGAGGAGGGTACGGAAGAACTCTCCAATCGCTACATTGAAGAGATCTCCTCCACCTGCGGAGAGAGTCCCAGAAACGAAACGAGAACAGCCCCCTCAATGGTTGTCTTCAAAAATTTATAAAGTTTGGCGGAGGGTTCAAGACTCTGTGATTGACCCAGATCACTATCGTCACCAGAAAAAGGCGAAAGTGGAAAAAGAAAAGGACTGTCCCATTAAACAGCAGGGGACAGCAGCTGCTAGGGTGCCCCCTTCAATGGTTCCTTCAACCTCAACGGCCCATAAAAGAAGGAGGCCAGAGAAAACCCCCGCGTCAGCGGCAAAAGTTAAAAATGGTGAACCTAAACGCCCTAAGTCAGGGGGCATAACAGTTCATACGGTTTACATGGCATCGGGAAAAGAAGACAGCTGTACATCCACGGGTCATAGACCGCTTACACGGTCAGTGACCAAGGCTCAGGAGCAGCAACAGAAGCTCCAGGAGATGATGAACGCTATGGCCGCACTTACAGGGCCGAAAGAAACCCCGGAAACATCCTCAGAAGAACGTCAAGAACAAGAAACGGACGCCGAATTCCTTCGGCGCGTGCTAGAGAAGAAAGATAAAGAAGCTGCGGAGCAGGCAGCCAACATAAAGAAAATGGCCCTCCTGTTCCAGGATATGGTGGGTATGATGATTCAACAAGATCCACCTGCTGGAGATCCCCCGATCATTCTTGAAGACGATAGGGGAGAGACATCGAATCCTCCACCGGCTCTATCCGCAGCTAAAGAGGATACCATATCAAAAGCTGATTTAGATGAATACATCGCCCAGCAAATACGGGTGCATCAGGCGACTGAAGCAGCCGGTCAGGTCGTAAAGACGGGACGGCCATATCCGGGTTGGTACGATCAGATTAAGTACCCTCCAGGTTATACAATTCCTAAGTTCCATGTCTACAAGGGGACGGGCAATCCTCATCAGCATGTTGCCCAGTTCAGGGCACTCTGCGGCAACACCGGCGGTGACGACAAGCTGTTGCTTCGCCAGTTTGTTGGAAGCTTATCAGATACGGCGTTCGAGTGGTATTCTGAACTCCCAAATGACTCTATTAAAACCTTCGCGGAGATGGAGCTACTGTTCACTCAGCGTTTTGCAAGTGCCGGTGAGCGTACCCCGATGACGGCACTGATTAACGCCAGGGTAAAACCCGGCGAGACGTGGGTTCAGTACGCTATACGATGGCGGAATTTATGGTCAAAGTGTGAGCAGCGCATTGAAGAAGCTCCCGCAGTTGGTATGTTTGTGGGAACCCTCGATCCACAAGCAACCATCTCACAATTTATGATGTTTTTCAAGCCAACTACCTTCCAGGCGTTGATTGACAAACTAGCGCAAATGGATCAGATGGGCCATAAACCTCCTCTTCCAAGGCCGGACTCCCGAAATGACAAAGGGAAAGGAAAAGCGATCGTCGTCGCTAATGCTCAACAACAACCGAGCGACCCGAAGCCAGTGGCTCGTCAAAATAATATGCGCCCGTACGTACCCCTTGAGGATAGGATGGGATGTCCTTATTCCTTTCCCCGCGATAAAACGAGGAGGTTATTCGAGCTGGCTTTGCGCAACAGACTCATAAATCTGCCGGATCCAAAACGTCCGTTGCAACCAAGTGACGTCAACGAGCCCAACTACTGTCCTTATCATTGAGTACTAGACCATCCGATCGAAGATTGCTACGTTTTCAAAAATTGGCTTGAAAACCAGTACCGACAGGGCAAATTCGCGTTATCTGACAAATGGAAGGTGAATCCCCCGCAGCCCCACACCTATAAGGGGACGAATACGCCGAGGGCAACATGCTCCGTCATTGAAGAAGCTCCTTGGGAGGTTGTATTATCAGCAAAGACAAAGAGGATGCTAAACGATCTTCAGGCATGTCCAGCGATCAAGTGGAATAACCCGTTGGAACCGCAGGTCATTGAAGGGATGTTGAAGCCACGTCCAACTCCAAAGACCGATGGTGGTGGCTCAAACACTCGCAACCAACCGTCAAAATCTTCGAAAAAGAAGAAGAAGAAATCTAAGAAACCCGTGGAGCCTGGCGACAAGCGCACGGACTTACAAAAGCAAATTGACGCGCTGGATGAATACAACCAAAAGGCGCGGACTCCCATTACGCTCCAAGAGTTCCTCAATCACGTCTTTCAAGAAGAAGATGAGGGAGAAAGTGTTGCGCCACGGCAGCGCCCCGGCCGTCTTACCAAGGCCAAAATGCGGAATCAAAAATTTTCCTTACTTGGAAACTGGCGCTACCGCGGACAATAAAACCCGGATCGTTAACCATTAACCTATACTAGCTAACAAGAGATGGGAAGAGAAGTATACCAAGTGATCCGAGTCCTCCGGTCTTCTCGTCATCGTCCCGATCTCCCGCGGAAAGTCCTGTCTCCATGTCGTCGCCTCCTCGCCGGAAGGGCACCACGTCGCCTGCATCTTTTACGGGCTCCCACCTCAATACCGAGGCAACTCGGGCATGAAGCTGGCAAGTCGACGTGCCCAAGATTTGCTGCAGAATGTAGTGTAGATGCTATGTCTCATTTGGGGTTTTAGTTGCCATGGAGGATGAAGGAGGAGGTTAAGAAAATTGGTGCTTTCAATTTTCTAGCAAGAAGGATAGAGATGAAGAATTCCTCACATAACCAAAAATGAACTCTCTCATCCTTTTTCTCTCAAGTGAAGCCTCTCTCCTCAAGTGAGAATGGTGGAGGAAAAAACATCATGTATAAGGGAGGTGAGTGTAGGAGAGCACAAAGGGTGACCACAACCAAACATCATGATAACAATATCATATCAAACTCTAATCAATTCTAATCACAAATCAAGTGATGTAAGGAGAATCAAATGATGGTTGAAAAGAAAAGATGCCATCATAATCAATACATTTGCAAGAAACCCCTCCACAAAATGTTATTTGCAAACTTGCAAATAACCCCCTCCATCGGAAAAGTCCGGCCGGGAAAGAACAAAGAAAAACCGGCCGGAACGGAATGCAAACTGGCAACTCCAGAAAACTGGTCCCGTAATAAATTACAGGAAAACCTCGATACTGTGCATACACACCCGCATCTGTATTCCTACCGGATACAAATGCAATGAGACAAAATCTACACTGTACTAAACTAGGATCCGGCTTAAACCAAAGCCGGCTAGTAATATCCGTTCGATCCTGATCCGTGCAATACCGCACGTATCTGATCGAACCTTGTCATATATCTATACGGCCTCTAGTACAAACCGTCCGATCCTGATGCGTGCAATACCGCACGTATCTGATCGGACCCTGCCATATCTCCATACGGCCTCTACAGCGTTTCGCCCGAAACTTGAGTAACTGTAAGTGTGGTGGACTCTAAAGACTTATCAATAGTATGGCTGTGGATTTAACCACTAGCACGTCAGAGGTATAAGCCAATACGTGACGGGCCACCAGCTATTGACCAAAAGGGACGTCGATGAGCGAACTCATCCTGACACCCTACTGAGCCTGTCAGTGACAATATCCGTACAATCCGGTCCGTTCGTCTATGAGCATCGCATGGCGGGCCTAGGGGGTTGGTAAAAGTCAGACCCCCAAAAGCGGTACAAGTCGTGTCGGAGCGTAGCCCAGAACACCCTGAGATACTACTGGAATACCTACCAGTAAATCTCCTGCCTCGGCCGAGGGCTTTGTGTAATGGCTTTCCTAGACACAGCGCGACCTCACCCCCAATACCGGGAGAGACGAACCCCTGCAGATCCGCTCACTGCCTCCATGTGGCTCGGGACTGTACCCAACTAAAACCTGTTTGCACGACTCCTTTGAGCCGTGGTAGGGTAGTAATCAAAGCACAGTAGGAACTCACACGAGACAAATGACGATCTCAGGTCGATGAACTAACCTGTACACATGTCACCAGGGAACTGCTATCTGACATCTGGTATAAGACCAACTAGCAGGTTCCCGGCGAGTCCTGTCCGGTGTACTCATAACCCAATGAGCACATGTATACATCTTAGGTGAACCAACTGACACCAGTGGCTTGTGAGACCGGCCACCGCCCCTCGTCGGGGTCTCGACTGTATACACTAGTCTACTAATGGAGTATCGATGCCCAGTCTCGAAACTCCCACGACTAGGGACCTTTTAAGGATGTGCTTATAGACTACCAGCTCCCACGTATATGATCGCCATCATACTGCTTGTCGTCAAGCAAGAATCCTAGGGGCTCTATCAACGTGTAATAGCGACCTGTCAGGTCACCTACAGCAGCACACGATGATAAAGATAAACCAGATAGCATACTATCATCTCGAGTAAGACTGTCCTACCGAGATAGGTCCTCCCTCAATCATTGCAATCACGTGCCTGTGATCCAATAATTGACTCTGAGGGCACTATCTCCAACAATCTCCCACTTGCACTCAAGGCTAATTATTGCGATGTCGCATACTCACAGCCCGTGTGATACCGAACACCCAACTCCTCTACTAGTCAGTCTCACAAATCTCGTTTGCGAAACTATGGCGTTCGAGGAATAGCCTCAGTGAGTGGATCCGCTGTGATTTTTCTTTCTATATCTCTCTATATCTCAAGTTCGCGGAGAAAGCCATCTCCCGAAATGAGCAATACCTGTCTTAGAATGTGTCTGGATGTCTGATGGGACCTAGCTCATAAATGAACTCCAAATCCAAACTTCTTAGACTGTATCATCAACTGAACTTAATCAGTATCCTGCGCCATGCCTCCCTCAGTATTGCCTTGGACCACCTGTCCAAAATACTGCCCCTCGTCAGAAGGAAAAACTATAACACTGACAACCTCCTTGTCGTCCAGGTCACCTTGGAAGCCTAGAATGATAACTGTCTCCCGAATAAGGCTGTCGTTATCATATCCCTAGAACATCTACTTGTGTTCTAAAACTGCTTCCGACTGCTTCTCCAGGATTGGATCAATATCAACTTATTGCATCTAGTGCAAAAACAACATCTGGTGTGGTACTTGACATCTCATGATTGACTCAATTGCCTAAGCAAGTGATCTGCCAATCATGCACGTCCTCTCCCCTTTAGTCTGTAAGACACCTTTAGAGAGGGTGACTCCATTACCTGCAGGTACACTACCGTGCCAGGAGTCGTCCATTCTAAATACTCTTAGAATGCTGTCTAAGTACCCTGATTGGGAAACCACCCAAATCTAGATCTAAAACCATAGATCTAGTTACCAGAATGTCTGATATAATATCCAAGTCCTGTGTGGAGAAACCACTGTGTGACAACCAAACTATAACCGATCGTAGTATAGGAATATTACTTCCTACTCTGTGTATGTCATCAAATACCAGGACATCACACTCTACTACCTTCTTAACAGATCCATCCCCTATTCTGATGAAGTCAAAACTATGACTTCACATCAGAAATAGATGATCTATCTCCGCTATATCTGCTTTAGTCTATAAATAGACAAAAGCCAGATGACCACCAATGCTTCCGCTGCTCCCACTGACTACGACAACCCTCTGCCAGAGTCATATAGACGTGCACTTCTAAAGCTAGTTTAGAACGACTCTATACTCATCCTCCTGCCGGGTCTCATAGTCTGGAACAACAGCAATGGTAAGTCTGGGTAAACAAGAACCTCCCTGTCACCGTCCTTGAGCATACCGAAATACCTCTCGAGTGCCTGAGGTTACCCACCATATCTGCGGAGTGGCCAGTGGAATGTCAATCCAGATTGAATCTTTAGGTTCTTATCAAATCTTCAGTAATCGTTTGCGGTTCTGGAATCACTTCCAGTTCTACCATACTCCCACTACTGTTTTCTGAAAAAATCCATTTCTTTTAAAATTGTGGCGAGTGAAGAACAATATCACTATTGATCTTCCAGATGGTAGAAAATCAACCCTCGTCATAGCCTGGGTCAACCCACAAACAGCCATTACAGAAACGTGCCTTGAGTTATCCGGAGTCTGGTTTTAAGCATAAGCCGGACAACTCCCTGTACCTTAACATCGTTAAGATATGAACTGTTCTATATCCAATACAGAAACAGAGGCACTGATTTAATTGAACCAGATTCAAATCATGCAGCTGTCTCCAGTGCATGTCAACTAAATGGAAGGAGGCCGATCAGCGTTACTCAACTTAGGAATGCTTCCAATTATGAGTAACCTGAAAGAGAAGCAAGTTCTCTTAATCATTACTATCAACTGAATACCATTCACAAGTATCTACATCTTCGATCACCTTGAAGAATCCCGATACTTGCAATACCTGGTTCTCTACTTTATTCTTATACCTATAACTTCTCAAAATTCGGATCCTGTGTTTCTACGAAACACTTGTCTAAAAACTAGAGAAGGTATAAGTAAACTGAATATAGTACGAGGACCAACCCCTCTGTCCTAATGGACACTGGATAATATACAATACTTTTGTATAAGTCCCTTGAGTCGAATGACTCATTCACTGTGTGTCGTAGGTTGAAAACTGTACTTATGGTTAAGAAAAATTACACCGCTGTTCAATGCTCCTTACCTAACCATCCATTGATATAGGTAAATGTCATAGACATAATTTCAAAAAGAAATATGTCACTCTATAAAAATAGATGTACAGATATATCAATTTGAAATTGGTGCACAACAGCGGATATTCAAAACCAAATATTTGCCGACCGGCAAACAGCCCAGGTGACTTCCTCAAATATCACAAATTCCAACGAATCCTGATATAATGAGGATGGTCACCTAATTCCCAATAACTTACTCCCACTCATCATCTGTAAAACCATACAGATGTGAGAATCATACCTAGTAAATACATACCCTGGAGTAAGTGTCTAATCGGGAAATCAGTTTTCCATTAACAGTACACAGTGAAACTGAAACATTGAAATGTTTCGTTGGGGGTATCCTGGTATTCCTAGTAATGCCTCTTCCATTATCAAGATTCACAACTGTAACCGTATAATTCTTTTCCACCTTTCCAAATCCCTTTATATGTCTTTAGTCATTACCTTCTGCACACCCCTTTAAGCCAAATGGTTTTCTTCCTTCCTTACCGTTCGGCACCAGCCTATGGTTTGGAAGAAGACTATCCAATAAGCATAAAGGGTGTGCTGTCCTAATCCTAGGAGCACTCGCAACGCGAGAGAAGGTGAAGATAAAAGACACCTGAATGTACTTTATTCCTATTTCTCCTGAACTAGGATCCATCCCCGAACTGGAACAAGTTCCTTTCGAGTTCGTATATAACCATACGATGGATTATCCAATAAACTGGGATCTTCGTAGTAATACGGAGTGTCCTGGAGAAATACAAAGGTGATTTAGGATTGGCGAAGAAATACTTGGTTTGGTCGTGAATAGCAGTCGCAATTTACTTTGCCCTCTTACTAATCCCTTTCTTTGTCTTTACTTAATACCTTCTATACACCGTTTAGGCTAATTGGTATTCTTCACTCCCCACCGTTCGGCACCAGCCTAAGGTTTGGAAGAAGACTATCCAATTTGCGTAATAGGTGTACTATCTCCTAAGCCAAGGAGTACTCGCAGTCTGAGAGAGAAGGTAAAAGGAAAAGACAACTGAATAGTCCTATTCGTTTTCTCCAGAACCGGAAACCATCCTCGAATTCCTTCGAGTTCGTATATAACCATACGATGGTTTTGTCCAATTGAAGTGGACGTTCGTAGTAATACGGGGTGTCCTGGAGAAAAGGGTAAAAGTAGGAGTGGCAAAGAGGTCTGCAACTCTGACAATCCAAAAGCCAGTCTTATAAGAAGGTTTGGTTAATCTTGGTCACTGAGTCATAGTCAAGGGTCGGGTCAAAGGTCGCTGCCAAAGAGAGAGAGACAAGAAACACTCAACGTGCAATCTAACCTAGATCAGAATGGTTATCACTTTATCTAATCAGGAAGCCTCCCACTGTACCTCAGATTCTCCTCCAAACCTGAAAGAAGAATTAGTCGGGATCACCCGAGGAGTAAACCAACTCATCAGTGGAAATCGGGATCCAACTATCATCGCATGATAACTTGACGGAATCCACTCAAGTCACCACACTCCAGAAGGTATGCGCATATCTGGCAAGTTTCAGTTCTTTTGAAACTCCCGATGTGATTTTTACCCCTAGGACCCAAGTGACCTTGACTGAGCCAACATATCAAAGGATCCTAGTCAAGTTCAACCCGTCATTATCTTGATTGCATTAGACCCACCCGCACGAGTCCTTGACTGAGCCAAAATGACTGTACGACTGTCCTAACCAATCACATATCCATGTAACAGAAAAGCACTACATAGCTACCGAACACTACGCCTCGGCTAAGCACGACATACGCAGCACGAATACTAAGTAATACTAATCTGAAATGACGGAGGGCTACGACTGGTTTTTGGCGAAAAACCTTTAACGTAATGAACTTGATATCGTTGAAGGAACTGCATAACTTTTTATAAAAATATAGTGACGAAAACCTTTGCTAAAGAGGCCACTCCCGGTGAAGGGATCTCGGCTCTTTCCCCGTAGAATGAGGTGCAGGATATTCCAACTGAATACCACGATGCAAAGCAAAAGTAATCGGCTATAGTGAAGTTATTGCCCTGACGCAAACTTTTGTCCAAGGGGTCACTCCCGGTGAAGGGATCTCGGCCCTTGCGTCGTCGACTGAGGAGCAGGATATTCCAACTGAATACCACTATGCAAAACAAAAGAGAACGCCCTTGCAATAACAGCTTTTTGAAAAATGTTCCAACAACATCAGAATAGGTTTGTTTATAACTTGCGTTGATCCGATTCAACGCAGTCCCATCAATTAATCACACCACAAAGAACGAAAATAATATGACGTACGTATATGCCATCCGCATTCGCCACTGGGTCCCGTCATTACTCGTTAGGTTAGCTAACTAACGACAGAGCGGGGACTGGACTAGCGCGGATGTAAAACATATACAACATCTACTAATATATATACCAATATATTATATTTCGCTCAAGGTGTGATAAGAATGCAACATCACAGAAATGTACAGCATCACAGAACAATACAGATATCTGGAAGCCCCGGGTTTCACAGAGCCGCTGCTGAAACCCGACGTTCCCCTGGTCGTGTGGATAGCCTGTGCAATGAAAACCTAGACCCCTACGGGCGCGGCAAGTCACCCGCCAAGACCTGAAGCGAGGCAGTCCCCTCCAGCACCGTGAATGGACCACCCAGCACTTCACGGAAACCGGTAACTTGGGCACCCCTCCTGGGTCAACCTGTACCCCCTACGAGTGCGGCGAATAGCCCGCCAATCCTAGAGTGAAGCCCCCTCCGTCTCAATGCCATGAGATGCGGGCCCGTTGCCCTCTAGAACCCGGCTATCCGTGCACCCCTCCGCGGGGTAATCCTAGTACAGAAAGTAAAATATACATACAACGGGTACATCGACCGCAACCAGGTCGTGCCCCAAAAGAATAATACAAACAGGCAGTGACGGCAGTCCACATGTCGGATGCTCGCCCCGCAATATCAAATGTACATATAAAACAAAACTGTACTAACATTGCATCCAGGCTATCCCCCACGACCGTTCCGCAACATCACAGCAATACATAGAACATCAACGTGAAAGTCACGTTCGCAAATCCTTCTAACCGGGCTATAGCAGTTAGACTGGATTTACCGATCAAGTGACATTCACGGTCGCAGATATAATGTAAAAACCGTGAACCAATGTATTTAAAATATCCGATCGATCAAATTTTAACAAGTGGGCCCCCAAGTACTACTGTAGCACATCAAGAAATTCTGGGCCCAAAATTAATATTCCAGAAACCCTAAAATCAACCCAGAGAGCAACTGCAGAAATTTCATGCAGTGATCTCAACATAGTGCGGCGAAACCGCGGCCCAAAGGGGTGTTTGGCCGCGGTTCCGCGCTCCCACTATGGAGTCACTGCATCGAATTTCTACAGTGTTCTTACAATTTCCAGTACATCACTTTTCTGTAACCTGAAAAAATTTTGGACTTCAAAAAATTTCAACAGAAAACTGATGCAAGCAAAAAGCGGATTTTGGAATTTTGGTCGATCGGAAAAGTAAAACACATTAGACAAAGCTAGACTAGGTTAATGGCGTGGCTCTGATACCATGTTGCACCACGGCAGCGCCCCGACCGTCTTACCGAGGCCAAAATGCGGAATCAAAAATTTTCCTAACTTGAAAACTGGCGCTACCGCGGACAATAAAACACGGATCGTTAACCATTAACCTATACTAGCTAACAAGAGATGGGAAGAGAAGTATACCAAGTGATCCGAGTCCTCCGGTCTTCTCGTCATCGTCCCGATCTCCCGCGGAAAGTCCTGTCTCCATGTCGTCGCCTTCTCGCCGGAAGGGCACCACGTCGCCTGCATCTTTTACGGGCTCCCACCTCAATACCGAGGCAACTCGGGCACGAAGCTGGCAAGTCGACGTGCCCAAGATTTGCTGCAGAATGTAGTGTAGATGCTATATCTCATTTGGGGTTTTAGTTGCCATGGAGGATGAAGGAGGAGGTTAAGAAAATTGGTGCTTTCAATTTTCTAGCAAGAAGGATAGAGATGAAGAATTCCTCACATAACCAAAAATGAACTCTCTCATCCTTTTTCTCTCAAGTGAAGCCTCTCTCCTCAAGTGAGAATGGTGGAGGAAAAAACATCATGTATAAGGGAGGTGAGTGTAGGAGAGCACAAAGGGTGACCACAACCAAACATCATGATAACAATATCATATCAAACTCTAATCAATTCTAATCACAAATCAAGTGATGTAAGGAGAATCAAATGATGGTTGAAAAGAAAAGATGCCATCATAATCAATACATTTGCAAGAAACCCCTCCACAAAATGTTATTTGCAAACTTGCAAATAACCCCCTCCATCGGAAAAGTCCGGCCGGGAAAGAACAAAGAAAAACCGGCCGGAACGGAATGCAAACTGGCAACTCCAGAAAACTGGTCCCGTAATAAATTACAGGAAAACCCCGATACTGTGCATACACACCCGCATCTGTATTCCTACCGGATACAAATGCAATGAGACAAAATCTACACTGTACTAAACTAGGATCCGGCTTAAACCAAAGCCGGCTAGTAATATCCGTTCGATCCTGATCCGTGCAATACCGCACGTATCTGATCGAACCTTGCCATATATCTATACGGCCTCTAGTACAAACCGTCTGATCCTGATGCGTGCAATACCGCACGTATCTGATCGGACCCTGCCATATCTCCATACGGCCTCTACAGCGTTTCGCCCGAAACTTGAGTAACTGTAAGTGTGGTGGACTCTAAAGACTTATCAATACTATGGCTGTGGATTTAATCACTAGCACGTCAGAGGTATAAGCCAATACGTGACGGGCCACCAGCTATTGACCAAAAGGGACGTCGATGAGCGAACTCATCCTGACACCCTACTGAGCCTGTCAGTGACAATATCCGTACAGTCCGGTCCGTTCGTCTATGAGCATCGCATGGCGGGCCTAGGGGATTGGTAAAAGTCAGACCCCCAAAAGCGGTACAAGTCGTGTCGGAGCGTAGCCCAGAACACCCTGAGATACTACTGGAATACCTACCAGTAAATCTCCTGCCTCGGCCGAGGGCTTTGTGTAATGGCTCTCCTAGACACAGCGCGACCTCACCCCCAATACCGGGAGAGACGAACCCCTGCAGATCCGCTCACTGCCTCCATGTGGCTCGGGACTGTACCCAACTAAAACCTGTTTGCACGACTCCTTTGAGCCGTGGTAGGGTAGTAATCAAAGCACAGTGGGAACTCACACGAGACAAATGACGATCTCAGGTCGATGAACTAACCTGTACACATGTCACCAGGGAACTGCTATCTGACATCTGGTATAAGACCAACTAGCAGGTTCCCGGCGAGTCCTGTCCGGTGTACTCATAACCCAATGAGCACCTGTATACATCTTAGGTGAACCAACTGACACCAGTGGCTTGTGAGACCGGCCACCGCCCCTCGTCGGGGTCTCGACTGTATACACTAGTCTACTAATGGAGTATCGATGCCCAGTCTCGAAACTCCCACGACTAGGGACCTTTTAAGGATGTGCTTATAGACTACCAGCTCCTACGTATATGATCGCCATCATACTGCTGGTCGTCAAGCAAGAATCCTAGGGGCTCTATCAACGTGTAATAGCGACCTGTCAGGTCACCTAAAGCAGCACACGATGATAAAGATAAACCAGATAGCATACTATCATCTTGAGTAAGACTGTCCTACCGGGATAGGTCCTCCCTCAATCATTGCAATCACGTGCCTGTGATCCAATAATTGACTCTGAGGGCACTATCTCCAACAGAAAGTTCATCGGATGAATCCGAGGAATATGTAGCGAGCTGTCATATGATCTCCCATTCGATCACGAACGATGAAGAGACTTCTGGCACTAAAATGCTGGGGGCAGATATCGAATCGAAAATTCCGGAGCTATCAGTCGAAATGATTGACGCGTTCCTTAACAAAGCTCGACTGAAAAGTAAAGCTGATCGAGAACGCGAGATGGCTATATTTGAAAGGGCCAAGCGCCAGCGACTTGATGAAAGAGCTGAGACGATCCCGCTGGAGCAAAACACCTTCGCTACCGACAAAAGCCAATTCAAGATAAAGAAAAGGTTTGCTAAGGCCACATCAATGGGCATGAAGCTACCGTCCTCTGAAGGAAAAATTACTGGTGAAATAGAAATGCACCCCTCCTTTTGCTTATATCATCAGAAGGTTTCGCACCCCACTCAAGAATGCAAAGCTTTCGATAAATGGTGGCAAGGATATGTTGCTCGTCAACAACGCTTCAAGCGGGAAAAGCGTAAAACTCGTCGAGAGTAAAGAAATACGACCGAAGGGCTTGAAAGAACTACCGGCGATTGTCGCATGGTTAACACTGGCAGGTCACAAGTGCCTACATTCGGGAGCGATTCTGATGAGGAGCTGGAACTCGCCCCTCTCTTTAAAGAGTCAACTTCGGGAAAAGAAGAAGAGCCAAAGGTTTGCGAAAATATCCAGCTACGCAATCGGACGCTACCTGAAAAGAATCTCGGACCCTTAAACAAGAAAGATAAAGGGAAAGAAAAGGTCTCTGAGGATATTACTCTAGATGACCAAGTCGCGGAAGAGCTAACCGCCAAGAATCCGCCGAAGAGAAATAAGGTGGATTACAATGTCTTGGCGCATCTGAGGCAGCTGCCCTCACAACTCAGCATTCTTGATGCCCTGTTACTATCAAAAGAGGCGAGGGATTCTTTGATTAAGGCGCTACAAGATCCGGACCAGTTCCAAGCCTTCCTGGCCGAAGAAAAGATGAAGAATGAGTTGGAAGAGGTGCACACGGCCGACGTTGCTTTTGGCGAGGAAGACCTTCTCCTTGGGACGCGCGAACACAATCGCCCTCTCTATGTCTCAGGATACTGCCATGACATAAAGATAGGCAAAATCCTGATCGATAATGGATCGTCTGTTAATCTCCTCAACGTGCGGGTGTTGAAGGAAATCTGCATGAGCATCCAGCACCTTGCGCGGGACAAGATCACCATCTCCGGGTTCGACTCCCAATCATCAAAGACTCTTGGATATGTGATATTGACGTTACGCTTCGGGTTGCTCGTCACAGATATTAAATTCCATGTCATAGACGCCAAGACATGTTACAATGCTCTGCTCGGACGACCATGGTTACACGAGTACAATATTATCCCTTCTACACAGCATCAGTGTATGAAATATTGTAAGGATGGTCTCGAGTACACTGTGGCAGGAGAATTGAATCCGTTTTCCGTGAATGAAGTTCGTAAGTATGAAGATGCCAAATACTTCTTGCCGAGTTTCGAAGACACGGAAAGATGTCACAAGCCTGAGAACAAAACTAACGCCACCATCCCTGTCTTCGGCAGCGATACCGAGGAGGAAGAGGATATAACTTATTCGGGTCCGCCCCAATACACCAAGCTGGGACCATCCGTTCCTTCATTGATCTTCGGTAGTGATTCGGAGGATGAAGTTCATGCTGTATTCCCTGCTCGGCTGTCAATACGAACTTCTGCTGATGAAGAGTGAAGTCTACAGATAGCCATGGTGCTGCCTAGACACCATAAAGAATTGGATGCACTTAATATCTACAGTGTAGAAGAGTTGCGGACATTCTATATCCCTCCCAGGAGAAAGAGAGAGAAAGAAATTTTGCTGTACCGCTCTGAAGAAAATAAAGTGGAGAAAGAGATCTGGTATGGAGCAGATCCAACGCTGGACAGGCTTCAACCTATTCGTCTACCCAGATATTATACAGAAGGCTTGAAACGACTGTTAAAGCGCCAAGGGATACCCTTCGAACAGACTGTTAGGAAGGCTAAATTCTATGACAGGGTTTGGAACGTCCCCGGAACTCAACATAAGCTACCTAATGGGAGGATGGAGACGATCGGGCTCGGATACATCCGGTCAAAGAAACGAGAGCTATTAAACAGCTGCTATGTCATATATGACTTCGATGAAGAAGCGGATGCTCAATGGGAGGACGCTAATCCTGAGCCAATAAAAGTGCCAGATGCAAAGGAACCCAGTCCATCGTTCGAAGAACAAATGGACAAGCTTATAAGAGAAGCGGGTCAAAAGGTCCGAGACAACCATAACCGCGAAATGGTCGTCTACGAGAAAGCCAGAACGCAACGCCTTCTCCAACAAGCCGTGAAAGATGAAAAGGCTGCTCCCTGTCAACCTGTTATAAAGAAGGCTCAGCGCAAAACCAGAAATAAGTCGAAAGGCCAAAAAGGCGTTCAACAACAACAAAGCAGGGCTAAGAAGCCACGCAAATGGGAGTCGAGCGCTATTGATCTATCCCTTATGAAGAAAATGGGTCGAGCGTACTCGTTTCCTCGGGACAAAACGAAGAAGATACTTGACCTCGCTCTAAAACATCAGATGCTTACACTGCCGGAGTCCAAACACCCTGAACGAACAGGCGAAGTCTCACACCCAGACCATTGCTCTTATCACCGAGTAATAGGGCATCCTCTCGAAGATTGCTTCACCTTCAAGAATTGGGTTGAAGATCAGTACCAGCTTGGCAAATTCGCTCTGTCCGACAACTGGAGGGTAACGCCACCACAAAAGCACGAGCCCAAGGCCACGGAAGAAAAACCAGTTCCACATTGGGATTGGAAACGAATTCGCACCTGTCACATGATCACAATATTAAAAGAAAAGCCCGAGGACATAGATGAGCTCCCTTGGTGCTTCGAAAACAGCAGCGACGAGATAATCTCAGAATTCCCACCAGCGCCAAAAGAGCTGGAAGATGGAATCCATACCACTGCAGATAATCTCAAGAAAATTGAGTTGGGGACGGCAAATGACCCGCGACCAACATTCATCAGCGAGCTGCTATCTGAAGAAAGGGTGGCTGCGTTAAAGGATGTGCTTCTACAGCATAAAGATTGCTTCGCATGGAACTATTCCGAAATGCCGGGACTAGATCCAGAAATTGCTGTGCACAGATTGGCGATATCCCCGAACGTCAAACCAGTCAAACAGGCGCCGAGAAGAATGCGGCTCGAGCTTGAGATGAGTATCAATGCTGAAGTCAAAAAGCTGATCGACTCTGGCTTCATCCACGAGGTTCAATATCCGGAGTGGATCGCCAACATCGTCCCGGTGATGAAGAAAAATGGGATAGTGCGTGTATGCGTGGACTTTCGGGATCTCAATAAAGCTTGCCCGAAGGATGATTTCCCAGTGCCAGTCACCGAATTGATGATAGACAATACATCCACTCATGAGGTTTTCTCCTTCATGGACGGCTCATCGGGGTATAACCAGATAAAAATGCATCCAGAAGACCAGAAGCACACAGCCTTCAGGACCCCTTTAGGAATATTCTGTTATAAAGTGATGCCCTTCGGTTTAAAGAACGTCGGTGCTACTTATCAGAGGGCCATGACGAAGATCTTCGACGACCTTATACACGAAATCGTCGAATGCTATATCGATGATCTCGTGGTTAAAAGCAAATCATACAAGGAACATCTCGAGCATCTGAAGACCGTATTTCAACGCCTTCGACAATACAACTTGAAGATGAACCCTCTTAAGTGTGCATTCGGAGTTTCCTCAGGCAAATTCCTGGGATTCATTGTTCGACATCGAGGTATTGAAATAGATCCGTTAAAGATCAAAGCGATCATGGAAATGCCTCCGCCGAGAACTCTCAAACAGCTGCGGTCTCTCCAAGGGAAGCTCGCATACATACGGCGATTTATAGCCAACCTTTCAGGAAAGTGCCGTCCCTACAACCACCTGATGAAGAAGGGAACCCCGTTTGTCTGGGATCGCAAATGCCAAGGCGCACTAGATGAGATCAAGCAATACTTGCAGAACCCGCCGGTGTTGGCTGCTCCGTTTAAGGGAAAGCCTCTCATTCTTTATACAACCGCCCTCGAAGGTTCTTTAGGCGCATTATGGGCACAAGAGAACGATCAAGGGAAAGAAAGAGCACTCTACTACTTAAGTCGAGTTCTACTGGGGGCAGAAAGCAACTACTCCCCCATTGAAAAACATTGCCTGGCGTTGATCTTCGCGATAACAAATCTTAGGCACTATGCGTTGGCGCATGAGGTCCGTCTCATTTCAAAGGTGGACCCCCTTAAATTCTTGATGTCAAAGGCCATATTGACGGGACGACTCGCTAAATGGGCCCTACTCTTGATGGAGTTTTCGATAACGTATCAACCTCTCAAGGCAGTGAAAGGCCAGGCCATCGCCGACTTCCTCGCTGAGCATCCCATACCCGCCGATTCTCCTCTAAATTGCGATTTGCCAGACGAACATGCGTTCGATGCGATCGACGCTGGTGATACCTAATGGGAACTTTATTTCGATGGAGCATCTTCCATGAAAAAGCGCAAACAAAGTACCCCTATAATCAAATCGGGGGTAGGACTCATCTTTGTAATGCCACAAGGAGGAATAATGCGCTTTGCTTTCTCCCTGACGGAGCCAAGGACAAACAACGAAGCCGAATACGAAGCTCTGATAGCAGGCCTCGAGATCGCCATTGACATGGGAATTGAAAACCTCCTCATATACGGGGATTCTCAACTGGTTGTTAGTCAAGTAAACGGCGACTACCAAACGTGCAAACCGGAGTTAGTGAAATACGGTGAAAAAGTGCAACAACTGTTGACCCAAATTCCCTCCTATACTTTGGAGAACATACCGCGTGCGGACAACAACAAAGCAGATGCGTTGGCTAAACTTGCTAAAGAACTGGCTGACGAAAACCTCGATGACGTTAGAATCGTGGTGCAAAGCCGTCGGGTGCTTGCCCCAGCAGAAATATCTCCGGAATCATCCGAAGAAAAAGGAGTGAGCGAGCAGACGACCCTGCAAGTAAAAGATTGGGAAAATACCGAGGACTGGAGAGAAGTCTTCATAGATTACTTCAAGTTCCACCGAATGCCTGAAGAAGCGTCCACAAGACATCAGCTCGTGAAACGAGCTCTGTCTTTCGCCTTCGTCAACGATACTCTATACAAGAGGTCATTCGATTCTCTGTGGCTGAGATGCTTAGGACCTGACGAAGCGAAAAGGGTCGTCCAAGAAGTTCACGACGGACTCTGCGGTTCCCACCAAGCGGGCCCAAAGATGAAGTTGAAGATAAAACGGATGGGCTACTATTGTCCCACGATGATTCAAGACTGCCTCGAATATGCGAAGCAGTGTCACTCGTGTCAGATCCATGGGGACTTCATCCACCAGCACCCAAATCCACTACATCCAACGATAGCTAGCTGGCCATTCGAAATGTGGGGGACTGATATAATCGGCCCTATCGAACCAGCATCGTCTAGAGGACATCGTTTCATCCTAGCAACGACTGACTACTTCTCTAAATGGGCAGAAGCAGTACCGTTAAGAGAAGTGAAGACGGAAAATATCCTCCACTTCTTCAAAACGCATGTCATATATCGGTTTGGAACTCCACGACGGATCATCTCCGATAACGGGCCAGCCTACAGAAGCCACAAGATCAGTCGCTTTGCGCAACAACACAATATAGACTGGAGATATTCCTCGGTTTATAATCCGCGATCTAATGGTCTAGCCAAGGCCTTCAACAAGACCTTGACAAAGATCATAAAGAAAACGGTGTCCCGAAATAAGAAGGACTGGCACGAAAGGCTGCAAGAAGCTCTCTAGGCATATCGAACTACGTTCAAGACGGCCACAAGCACAACGCCGTACGCGTTGGTATTTGGGACGGAAGCAGTACTCCCCCTCGAGATAGAGTTACCCTCTCTACGAGTGGCAGTTCACCACGAGCTAACGGACGAAGAAAATGCTCACCTTCGGCTTGAGGAGCTTGACGCACTTGATGAAACCCGGCTCATAGCGCAACAAAATCTGGAAGCTTATAAAGCAAAGATGACGCGCTCATATGAAAGATTGACCCGACCGAGGACATTCCGCCAAGGCGAACTCGTGTTAGTGGTCAAAAGGCCTATGATCCCCAATCGCGCCAAGCGGGGAAAATTCGAGCCAAACTATGAAGGCCCGTACATCATAGACAAGGTCTACCAGGGTGGGGCCTATCTACTCATGGACATGCACGGTGAAAGGCCTTTCAGGCCGATAAACGGTCGCTTCCTAAAGAGATACTACGCTTAATGAGCCACGGCCTAGGTCAATGATAGATGACGACGACTATGTCCGCTCGCTATCTCCCTAAGCTCAAGCTTTATAAGCAGTAGCCGGCCTTCTCAATGTCGGACCGAAACGTCCTTAAACTAATAGCAGACCGAAACGTCTTTAAACTAATACCGCGGCATCCTTAGGCTGACTAGATGAATAAAAAAAATATATAAATAAAAAAAAATAATAAAAAAAAATATAATAAAAAAATGGTATGTCCATAAGCAAAATGGGCACGGATGAAAACCTGAAAGGGCTCCGTGAGTAAAAACAGCAGGGCTACCGGTGAGTGTTTGTGAAAACCCGAAAGGGCGCAACCTCGTTAAAAGACACTTATAGGGTCCTCTCGACCTTGTAAGGAGAAACCACCCGCGTGAGATCCTTACGACTCACAAGGGAGCAACACACTTAGGGATCCCCACGATTCCTAAGGAGAAAATACACTTGCGAGATCCTCACGACTCGTAAGGATAACTCTCTTATGGGACCCTCACGGCTCATAAGAGTTGAAAGTCTTAAGTTACAGAGATCTAAACCTGTGCTTAAGCAACCCCCACAACTTCCAATATTGCCCTACAAGTGGCTCAATATTGACCCTTGTACACAATCCACGGGCGCGAATAAACATTTCCCTAACCAAGTCTCATCCGTGACTGGGGATATGTTCGCATGGTAAACAACTCTTGTAAATCCTCTCGATTTATGAGGAGAAAACCCTCCTGTGGGATCCTTACGACTTACAGAGGAAACGAACACTTAGGAATCCTCACGATTCCTAAGGAGAAAATACACCTACGAGATCCTCATGACTTGTAGGGAGAAATAACTTCGTGAAACCCTTACGGCTCATGAAGTCAAAAGCCTTAGCCGACAGGACCTTAACCCTGATCGCTAAGCCCCCTTTGTTCGACATCGACAGAGGCAGATGATGATTCGCTACTGGCAATATCCCAGTTGTAGCGGTGCTGATGCCGAAATCGGCGTCTGATTCCAGGTTTACGGCGAAAAGTCAGTAGGCCGCAAATGCATACGAAATAGCCGAAATGATGGGGCAGCTTGCAATAAAAAGCAGCAAGTAAAAATGTATGCATGCAAAATGGCCGAAATGATTGGGCAACTCGCAATTAAAAGCAGCGAGTGAAAATAAAATAAATAGCCGAAATGATTGGGCAACTCGCAATAAAAAGCAGCGAGTGAAAAATAAAATATATAGCCGAAATGATTGGGCACCGCGAAAAATAGCCGAAATGATTGGGCAGTCACGACCTTCGCGATATAAAAAGCTGAAATGATAGAGCATCGCGGAAATAAAATAAAATAAAAAGAAGAGATGATAAAACTTTGGCCCTACAGTTAAGATCACATCGATCCCTGTATACAATCCAAGGGCGTAAACAAAGAGGGAACTATACTTTCCCAGCAGGCTCCGCCAGAAGACGAAGCTAAATCTCGACGGTTCAGTCCAACTCCGAAGAAACCAGTATCTTCACCAAATTCCTCGACTCACGGATACAAACACTCCTTGACGAGAGCCTCCTGATCCGCGTCGACTCGCAGAGCCACCAGTGCCTCCGTGGGAATCCTCGACTCGTTTCAAACCCCAAGGAAACAAATAATCCTTGGCGCTTGGGAAACAAATAATCCCTAGCAAACTCCTCGACTCACGGATACAAACACTCCTTGACGAGAGCCTCCTGATCCACGTCGACTCGCAGAGCCACCAGTGCCTCCGTGGGAATCCTCGACTCGTTTCAAACCCCAAGGAAACAAATAATCCTTGGCGCTTGGGAAACAAATAATCCCTAGCAAACTCCTCGGCTCACGGATACAAACACTCCTTGACGAGAGCCTCCTGATCCGCGTCGACTCGCAGAGCCACCAGTGCCTCCGTGGGAATCCTCGACTCGTTTCAAACCCCAAGGAAACAAATAATCCTTGGCGCTTGGGAAACAAATAATCCCTAGCAAACTCCTCGACTCACGGATACAAACACTCCTTGACGAGAGCCTCCTGATCCGCGTCGACTCGCAGAGCCACCAGTGCCTCCGTAGGAATCCTCGACTCGTTTCAAACCCCAAGGAAATAAATAATCCTTGGCGCTTGGGAAACAAATAATCCCTAGCAAACTCCTTGACTCACGGATACAAACACTCCTTGACGAGAGCCTCCTGATCCGCGTCGACTCGCAGAGCCACCAGTGCCTCCGTGGGAATCCTTGACTCGTTTCAAACCCCAAGGAAACAAATAATCCTTGTCGCTAGGGAAACAAATAATCCCTAGCAAACTCCTCGACTCACGGATACAAACACTCCTTAACGAGAGCCTCCTGATTCGCGTCGGCTCGCAGAGAAACCATTGTCTCCGTGGGAAACCCCCGATTCGTCTCAACTTGCAAATGAAGCCTCAGGCAGCAGGGACTAAAAAACTTGCTTCCTGAACAATGGGACCCTGCAAGTCAATCCAAAATGGTCTCTTGCATACTATTCACGGGTCTCACTCTCCAAAATCGAATTTCGACGAGGAGGGAAACAACCGCTTGTGGGTCCTCTCGACCCGTAAGAGGGAAAAATTCTCTTATAAGATCCTTACGACTTATAAGAGAAAACCACACTTAGGAATCCTCACGATTCCTAAGGAGAAAACCCACCTACGAGATCCTCTCGATCCGTAGGGAGAAAAGTCTCTATGAGACCCTCACGGCTTATAGAGTTGAAAAGTCTTAGGCAGCAGATCTGAACCTGCAGCCTAAGCCATCGCTGATTCTTAGGAAAGTCAAGATGCGTGCCCTACTCGCTAAGGTGATATGCTGATAATAAAAGAAAGAGAAGACAAAAAAATGACACATTACAAAAAATGTGTATCTTTTATTCATAAACTTGATTGGATACAGGATACATTATGTCAAAGAATAAAAAATATATATATATATATACATTCTTTTATCTATAAGTACAAGCGATACAAAAATGGATAGCTACTGAGGAGGAAGTGTCTTTAGTAAGTTCACAAGCTGCTCTCGCACTTCCTTCAGCGCTTCCTCTCGAGTGACAGCCGCGGCCACCTCCGCCTCCACCTGGGCCCGCTGCTGCAAGAAGGATGAAAGTTGCTCTTCCGCCGCCTTTTGGGCTGCTTCCTGGCTGGGTGCAGCTCGCTCGACAACGTAAAGTTTTTGCCTCAATGATAACCCTTCGGAGAGACATTGCAGAAGGCCCTCAAAGATAACCTTCAGCCGTGCGGCGTTGGCCTCCACCCGAGCATGCAGTTGAGCAGACTTGCTCGAAGTCTCACCACGCTCCTTACGCCTTGAAATGACTTCTTGTTCGAGACGGCGAAAGTAAGGAGCGCTCTGCTCAATCCATGCTGTCCTTTGATTACTGGCAGCCACGGTCTCGGGAGCGGGACGCAGTGACTCTAACTGATATAGGCGACCCTCGATCTCCTTACAATGGTTAACCCAGGATGCAATGATGCCCTCATCATAAAAGTTCACGAGTATTGCTAGCATCGGGTTAACCACCATAGCGAAGTCTGCGGCAGATGTAGGAGTTTCAACGTCGAGTTCCTCGACATAGTCACTCAACATGCGCAGACTATTCGCGGCGCCTTTTGAAGACAGACTCCTCAGATAAGGACCCGCCGGCATTGTGATGCGAGGTTCGAAGGACGCCGAAGCCAGAACGACAGCTGAAAGAAACAGGATGCAATCAGATAACAATACAGAAAATAAAGAGAGGAAAGTTACCAATATGATGGTCATTGTACCAGTTGAGACAGGTGGTAAGGTCGGAAGGGCTGGTGGTGCAACTGATCTTTTATCCCCTCCTTCAATCTGTAGCACTGCAGTTGAGATGAGAAAAAGAGGTTAAAGGTAATTCCATCAATAAGAAAAAAGAGAGGAAGGATGTCAACGGAAATCATACTCACCAACGCCACCAGAGGAAGAAGCAAGCTCAGATGGGAAGGAAAAGTGTGGGAGCAACATCTGATATACATGATCAAAAAGCACTCCTGAAAACACAACAGTGTGACTTTAGTACACGAATTATATGGCTGGAAAACAAGATTAATAAATCGTAAACACATACCTTCCAACATCTTCGAGGGTATGAGAGAGGGTTGAGAGGTGACCACCGCCAAGGCAGTCGTTGAAGGCGCTCCCTCGAGCAGTGGGGCATCGGCACTGGCTACACCTGCATTACGAAAAGGTGAACTTGTCAGAAAAGATTGTAAAGTAAAGAAAAGAAGCCACTTGGGGTTTACCTGAGGAGCTCCCGGCTGAAACGGAGGCGACTCCCTCCTCTATCGACATGAGACCACCGCCCGTGGCCTCGTCACCCGACTCGATGGGGACCGTCGTCGTGCTCGCAAAACCTGGAGACGGCGGAGGGCCGTAGACAGGAAGGGCTATGATTGGAGTATTGCTAGATTCCAGAGAAGGAGCGGTTGGCTCGTCCTCGGGAATCATGGCCACCTCACCCACTACTCTCTCAGGTTCAGTAGTTGCGGTTGTATTGTCCACCGTCGCCGGGGGATCGCCGGCCTCGAGCGCCACATCCGCCGCCACCCTGGACTCAGTTATAATGATCATATCATCTGCCACCACTTCAGGTTCGGCATCAATGACCTTCTCGGCGGTAGGCCCCTCGACCTCCACTTCAGGCTCCAAAGCCACAACGACATTGCCCACCGTCGGCTCGAGTTCGGCAGGTACCGCCTCCTCTGTTTCTCTGGGATCAGCGGTTTCCGTCTCCCCCTCGATCGGACTTGGCCCTGCAAGATAAGAGATATAAGGACCAATGACATTAAAATCCTTATGACAAAAACTCTGAGAGAAACATTACCTGAGGTGGATTTACCGTTTACGCTCCGAACTGCGCGCGCCACCTCTCTGCGGGCAGTGGATAGGGCGACAGGGGCCTCTTCGGATGGAGTATCAGCGTGAGGGACAGTGCTGGGACCCGCTCCCATAGCCAAGGCAGCCCTGCGTGCCTTCGCCTCACGCCTCAGCCTCTTCCTTTCCTCCCGGGCTGTCGCGATAGACCTTTGTGACGCCTCCTTCAAGGCGTCGTCATCCTCGTTCAGGGATGCCTCCAGAGCCTTTAAGGCATCTCTCATCGGCTCTTCGAGACGAACCTCCTGCGGTGGCCCAAAGGAAGCAGGAATATCGGCGGCTGGCGGAACATTTGTGTCGCTTGGTGGGAACGGCATTGAGGTTTCTGCAATAAAAAGAGAGAGGTTAGATCGACCATAACACGAGGGAGATGGAGACTTGATGAATTAAAACTTACTAAGGCCTATAGACGCTCTAAGACGTTCCTCCTCTTGGAAAGTCTTCAAAGAAGCGGCAATGGCTTCTTCATCGGTGATGCCTGTTGAAAGAAAGGAGAGAAAAGCGTTAATCAAGGGCGATAAGGAAGATATGATGTAATAAGGAAAATGTGACTAGTAGTTACCTGACTGCGCAAGCTTAGCTAACCACGCGTCACGCCTCGCCAATCATGCCGAAGCTTTGAGGGCAGCCTCCAAGTCTGTATCGTCCGGCGGCGACATCACTAATCCTGCGTTAGTCCCATATTCAAGCAGACCTTCAGCATAGGGAGCATGGGGTTCCTGGCCGAACACGACGTCCGCAGCGAAGAGCGACTTCTTTTTCTTTTGCCCTCCGACCCTAGGCTCGCGGGGGATCGACTTCCGCTTAGCAGCCACTTTGGGACGACGGGTCCCGATGTCCGCACCCACGCCAGACTCCGGCGAGGGTACAACCACTGTCTCCACTGGAGCACAGGGTGCGGGAGGTGCATCTGCGATATCAGGGAGCGGCAGCTCACGTGGAGGACTTTGCGCACGTGATGGTCTGCCCCCGGCATCTTTTAGAGGAGGAGCCACCAGGATCCTTGGCGCTAAGGGAGCGTTACGGTTGGTGCCGGGGGGTACTTCTTTACGGTCGATCAACACTCGCCTCTCTTCCTTTATAACAGCCCCCGTCGCATGATTGTACCACTCTTTATACACATTAAGGAGTCGTGGAGCACAGGCCGGCGTGCTGATGAAAAAACGAGAACCCGTGTTCAGGCGCATGAAGTGATGTGGCGCGTTTTCCATCCCTTCTTCATTGACAGCAGGTTCCAGTAAGAAAGTTTCCAAGGGTACCCCTTGATCGTAACCCAGTTGTTGGGCAAAACGATGCGGGTTATATCTCATAAAGACTGCTGCACCGCCCTGCCGGAAGACTAGGAAACCCGGTCTAATAGAATACAAATGGAGGATCTCCCGGGCCGTTAACACTGAAGCTCCATCCTTGAAGGAGCCCTGTAATGGTCGCACCGTAGTGGTGGATGCTTTTCCAATGGTTAATACCTTATCAATAAAGGACATCCCGAATCCAACGGTGTGAGGGCGAAGCAGTAAACCCCTGGCGTCCCGTGGTGAAGGGGTCACGATTGATGAACCGATCAACTGTAAAATGCGAGGAAAACCGCACTTGTCAAAGAATGAAGGCCTTTTATGCATGCCGAAGACACCCGCCGTGTGTAGCTCGAGCCACGATGCAAAGTAGTGCATCGGGAAGACCACGTGCAGCACCCCGGGCTCGTTGGCATCCGCTGCTCGGCTGAGGCCATGATATAGGTGCGCCAAGCCAGCGATCCCCACAGCCACCTTTATCCCGATGACCATTCGGTAGGCTGGGTAGAAGACGGAAGGCCGCATGCGATGAGAGTGCATTGGGATCGCGAACCAACTCAGCCACAGTCCGAGAAATCCTAAAAAGAAAGCCTCCTCATCCATTCCAGGGGCCACAATTTCTGCAAAAGACATGGTTGGGAAGTTAGGAAGAAAAAAGTCCTTTTGGTCTATGTCTTTCGCTGGCAGGTTATCCAAACCTAAACCAAAAGGGTCATCCAGGGTGGCAAACTTGGCAGATCCCAATGAAATGACGCTTGGACGAAGGAAACGAGCAATGAAGTCCTCAAAGTTAACCCCCCGACTCCCGTGTTCGATAAAAAGGGACTCGTAGATGTTCAACACCTTGATCAGGCTCGGGAATTGGTGTTGAACGGCATTTTCCGGCGTAATCCCCCTTACCATCGGCTTAGCACCGAAGACGTACTCATCTGTCGGGAGCAGCTCTTCATAGTGTTCCCCCATGACCGGTAGGCCGGATACCTCCGCGAATTCCTCCAAAGAAATGGACACTTCCCGATCCATGGCAAGGAAAGTGAGGGTGGGAATATTCCATTGCTCCAAGAAAGCCTTGAACCACCAGGTGGGGAGCGAGGGATACTGGAAGAGAGAGACGTAGACCGCGGTGTACAGTCCTAGTCTTATCAACTGTGACTTCTTCGTCGATAGGATGTACCGGGCCCACGGCAGATAGCCAATCGGGTGACGGGGAATCAAACCAAGGTTATATGATTGCCTCCAGGGCCGTGCTTCTCCCTGACAAATACGGCGTCCTAGGATATCCAAGACCATGGGACGCTGAACCGGAACCGCATCCATAGCGGGATGAAGAAAGCTGTTTGCGGTCCAGTCTATCATCTCCACGGCATACTGCACTGAAGGTGGGGTAGCGTAGTGAATTACCGTGATGGGTTCTGACGGCACCGCGTAGGTGAAGCTCCGTCGGCCCATGATGATCTGATTGTACCACGACCCCCAAAGATGGAGACTCTTGTATTCCGGGTCGTACTCCTTGATCATAGCCAGGACTTCACGGTCCAGGGGCGCCTCGGGAAATCCCTCCTCCGAGCGGACGAACGGGAATGAAGTGTCTAGAGACATGATCGCTGCAAAAGAACAATTTAGCCGTTAGTGTTGTAATTCCAACGTTTGGCGTATAAAAAAAAAGAGGAAAATGCATTTATTAAATTAAATTTAAATTAATTAATTACACCACACAACAGTGCAGTGAGTAGGAGACCAAGGAGGGACCCACAAAATCTGGATGACAATACGTCGGTTAATAAGACAAACTCATCATTGGATGAGATCATCAGTTGGTCCCCAGGAAAACATTCCCATTAATAAATAATCTCTAAAGACAAGGAGGAAATCTCCTCTTTCAGAGCAAAGCTCTGTCACAGAGTGACACTTGTCAAACTCTGGTCTTAGAGGAATAAGATTCTTTAAAAAGAGCTTAGCTCTGTGGTGATAATGAGAAAACTTATTTAAAACTCCTAAAGAAGATTAAAACATTTTTGAAGACCCTTAGAAGTTCTTCATTTTTGGACCAAAAAGATCTATTCTTGGATCCATGAGCAAAGCTCTCTGCTCATGGGTTAGAACCCATGAGCAAGATCTTTTCAGATCTATGGATTTATGAGAGCAAAGCTCTATTGAGGAAACCCCAATGGGGATCTCTTTAGATCAAAGGATCTGTGAGAGCAAAGCTCTTTGGTTAAGATTAATTTAGATTAATTTGATTTAAATTAAGTTTTACCTAAAGTTTCTAACTGTGGAAACGAGAAAAGCTCTGAAGTTCTAAGCAAGAGCAAAGCTCTGAAATCAAAATCTAGAAAATGGTGAAGTTTTTTAAAGGGCCATATGTCCTATTTATAAGGCGCTTGCGCCCCTTCAGCTCACCCCTTGATCCAACGGTCAGGGGCTTGCCACCGATGCACTCACGTGCGCGCCACGTGAGCGCAACGGTGGGGGGGCATTTGTTTCCCCCAATCAGAGCAAAGCTCTGCTAGAAATTCAAAATTCAAATTTTTAAGCAACGCTTCAAATCCCGGGCGCAACGCGCCACGTGTCCGGCGCTGATACGTCAGCGCAGCGCCCAAGAAGGCGCGCCCAATCAGAGCAAAGCTCTATTTTAATGAAGCAAAGGCGCGCCCAATCAGAGCAAAGCTCTATTTTAATGAAGCAACGCTTCAGCTGCGCAAGCACTGCGCTGCGCGACACGTGTCAGCGCAGTTGCGCTGCGCTCTGCGCTGCGCGACACGTGTCACGCGCTGGAGCATCTACGCCAAACAGAATTAAATTTCTAAGAAATCTTTTCTGTTCTTGTTAAAACAAGAAGATCTTCTTCTGCAAAGCAGAAGCCCTTGGATCAAAGATCCAACGGTGGGGAAAATTCCCTAAATCACTCAGAGAAGGATCTCTTTAACAAATTTAACTAATTTATGGGCACTATAAAAAGGACCCTAGGCCTCAATTCAAAAAAAGGAACATTTTCTTGGAAAAAAAAAGTCAAGAGCATCAAACAGAGAGAACTCTGAGAAAATTCCAAGAAAAAGGTAAAGAACCTTCATAAAATAGAAGAAGAAATTTCTTCTAATAGATCATCGATCTAAAAACAAGATCAATGATCTTTACATAATAAACAGTGCTTTGCACTTCTTATGAACCTCTGGTTCTTTAAAACAAGAAGAAAACAATAAAATAAAAATAGTGCTTTGCACTTTTATGAACCTCTGGTTCTTGAAACAAAAAGAAAAATTTATTTTTCTTTGATCTAATTTAGATCAAGAAATCAAATAGTGCTTTGCACTTCTGTTCTTGAATCTAAAAGATTCTTAGTGCTCTGCACTTCCAAACTGCGCTGTCGCGCTCTTAAAAGAGCGCCACGTGTTAGCCACAGAACAACTTGCGCTACGCGCTCTTGAAATAGAGCTTTGCTCTCTGGAATTGGCGCAACTCGCCAGAGCGCGCCACGTGTCAGCAGCGCAACAGCGCAGCGCACTGCGCTGTTGCGCTTGCGCTCACCAGAGCGTGACACGTGTCCTCACCACAAGCGCTTGCGCTCAGTAATTAGCGCAAAGAGCCTAACAAATGCAATGCATTTCTTTTCTTAAAGGGCCAGGCCCAAATCAAAAAGACCAACAGACCAAAATAAATTGCAAAGCAATAAAAGGGCAGAGCCCAAATGAAATTGATGCTCTGCATCATTCACAAAGGGCAGAGCCCAAAAACAAATTGATGCTCTGCATCCTTTCTGGGCAAAGCCCAAATAAAAATAAAAAGAAATACAATGCAAAAGCAAATAAAATGTTGAACATTTTTAACTGGACTTAGCCCAATTTCGGCCGTAAGTCCTTAAATTAAATTGGCTGAGCAAGATTGCTCTCTTAAATCAATTTACCTCCGGTTCGAGGGTACATCTCCGAACTCCTCTGACACCTGCCGTTGTAATCCTTCAACGACGTCAGAGAGGTGACGAGTCCCGACGACCACACAAATATCGGACCGAGACGTCCCTAAACTAATATCGGACCGAGACGTCCTTAAACTAATATCGGACCGAGACGTCCCTAAACTAATATCGGACCGAAACGTCCCTAAACTAATATCGGACCACCACGTCCCTAAACTGGAATATGGACCACCACGTCCCTAAACTGGCGATGGACCACCACGTCCCTAAACTGGAAAATGGACCACTATGTCCCTAAACTGGAACAATAGAGCCTCCAAATGCTCTTTTGCCGGATCTAAACGGTCCCGTTTAAGTTGATCTTAGCCCCAGATACGGCTAACGCATCCTTAGACATTTAAATGAATGATAAAATCCCAAATCAACTTTGGTTCAAGGGTACATCTCTGAACTCCTCTGACACCTGTCGTTGTAATCCTTCAACGACGTCAGAGAGGTGACGAGTCCCGACGGCCAGATATTAAATCGATCATCAAGTCAAGTTGATCTTAGTCCAAAATAGGACTAACGTATCCTTGACGAACGTTTAAGTTGATCTTAGTCGCAACGCGACTAATGCATCCTTAAACTAAAAACACCAAACCCAAATCTAAGTAAATACGGATTTGGACTAATCCACGTCCTACGGGCGACGACATTACTCAGTCTCCGTATACAATCCACGGGCAACCACAAACAAAACAAACACACAAGACACGAAGTGAAATTCTGTAGAAGGAGAAAGTTGTTACCGCGATGCGGTAGCGTAATTAACTGCAAGGGCTTGCGCCTGCAGGGAAGAGCGTCCCCACAATCAAAAAACCCCTCACCCTGAGGGGGAATCTGACGAAGTCTGCTACATCGGCCGCATCCGTCTAAACCTCCGATACACGGTGCCATAAATCAATTTGGCATCTTCGGAGAGGTAGACGGATAAAACCACATAGCATCTGCCCCGAATCCCAGGCAAGACGCGAAGTCTGCGCCGCCGTTCGGAGGGGAACACGTACGCTACAACCTTCACATGCTGCATCAAAACACATCCCAATCCTTTCCCAGATGCGTCGCTGTGAATCACCAATCCTCCGGAATTGTCTGGCACGGTCAGAATAGGGGCGGTTATCAATTTCTGCTTCAACATCTCAAAAGCTGACGAACATCTATCCGTCCACACAAAAGGTACCTCTTTGCGCGTAAGCTTGGTCAACGGCTCCGCCAGACGAGCAAAGTTCTCCACAAATCTTCTGTAATATCTGGCGAGCCCAAGAAAGCTTCTTATCTCTGCAACATTCTTTGGAATCGGCCAATCATGAACTGCTGCAATCTTTTCGGGATCGACGGCGATTCCATCGCCAGACACAACATGCCCCAAAAACTTTACTTCTTCCAGCCAAAACTCGCACATGCTCATCTTCGCATATAACTTCTCTTGTCTCAACGTCTGCAGTGCGATCTTCAAATGCTCAGCATGCTCTTCAAAACTCTTCGAGTAAACGAGAATATCGTCAATGAACACCACAATAAACTGGTCCAAGAATGGTGAAAAGATTCGGTTCATCAAGTCCATGAATATCGCCGGTGCATTCGTTACTCCGAAGGGCATCACTAAGTAATCGTAATGTCCACACCGAGTTCGGAACGCCGTTTTGCAGATATCTTCTGCTTTCACTCGGACCTGATGATATCCGGATCGCAAATCCAGCTTCGAGAATACCCTCGCGCCACTAAGCTACTCAAAAAGTTCGCCAATGCGAGGGATCGGGTACTTGTTCTTAATAGTCACCCGGTTTAATTCTCGATAGTCAATGCACATCCTTCTCGTGCTATCTTTCTTCTTAACTGGAAGAACTGGAGCTCCCCAAGGCGAGTTACTGCTTCGAATCCAACCCTTCTCAAGCAGTTCCGCAACCTATTTCTTGACTTCTTCCAACTCCACTGGTGCCATTGGGTAATACGCTTTAGATACTGGCGCTGCACCAGGAATAAGATCAATTGCGTGTTGGAGATAGTGCCCTCAGAGTCAATTATTGGATCACAAGCACGTGATTGCAATGATTGAGGGAGGACCTATCCCGGTAGGACAGTCTTACTCGAGATGATAGTATGCTATCTGGTTTATCTTTATCATCGTGTACTGCTTTAGGTGACCTTACTGATCACTATTGCATGTTGATAGAGCCCCTAGGATTCTTGCTTGACCACCAGCAGTATGAGGGCGATCATATACATGGGAGCTGGGGTCTATAAGCACATCCTTAAAAGGTCCCTAGTCGTGGGAGTTTCGAGACAGGGCATCGATACTCCAGAGTAGACTAGTGTATACAGTCGAGACCCCGACGAGGGGCGGTGGCCGGTCTCACGAGCCACTGGTGTCAGTTGGTTCACCTAAGATGTATACAGGTGCTCATTGGGTTATGAGTACACCGGACAGGACTCGCCGGGAACATGCTAGTTGGTATTATACCTGACGTCAGATAGCAGTTCCCTGGTGACATGTGTACAGGTTAGTTCATCGACCTGGGGATCGTCATTTGTCTCGTGTGAGTTTCCAATGTACTTTGATTACTACCCTACCACGCTCAAAGGAGACGTGCAAACAGGTTTTAGTTGGGTACAGTCCCGAGCCACATGGAGGCAGTGAGCGGATCTTCAGGGGTTCGTCTCTCCCGGTACTGGGGGTGAGGTCGCGCTGTGTCTAGGAGAGCCATTACACAAAGCCCTCGGCCGAGGCAGGAGATTTACTGGTAGGTATTCCAGTAGTATCTCAGGGTGTTCTGGACTACACTCCGACACGACTTGTACCGCTTTTGGGGGTCTGACTTTTACCAACCCCCTAGGCCCGCTATGCGATGCTCATAGACGAACGGACCGGACTGTACGGATATTGTCACTGACAGGCTCAGTAGGGTGTCAGGATGAGTTCGCTCATCGACGTCCCTTTTGGTCAATACCTGGTAGCCCGTTACGTATTGGCTTATACCTCTGACGTGCTAGTGGTTAAATCCACAACCAAGGTGTTGACGAGTCTTTAGAGTCCCCCACAGACAGTTGCTCAAGTTTCGGGCGAAACGCTGTAGAGGCCGTATGGAGATATGGCAAGGTTTCGATCAGATACATGCGGTATTGCACGGATCCTGATCGGACGGTTTATACTAGCGGGCTTTGGTTTAAGCCGGATCCTAGTATTGTATAGTGTAGATTTTGTCTCATTGCATTTGTATTCGGTCGGAATACAGATGCGGGTGTGTATACACTGTATCGGGTTTTTCCTGTAATTTATTACGGGACCAGTTTTTTGGAGTTGCCAGTTTGTTTTCTGTTTCAGCTATATTTCTTTATATCTTTCATTGGCTGAAGATTGGTGGAGGAGGGCTTATTTGCATTTGTGCAAATAAGCAATTTGGAGGGTGTTATTTGCATTTAGTTGCATCATGATGGTTTTCATGATGGTGCACCATCCATTGACTTGATTGATCCATCATGGCTTGACTTTTGGTATGATCATGGTTGTTGATGATGGTTGATTTGGAGTGTTGGTTTTGTGTGATGATTATTCATCATGATAAGATTTTTTCTCTTTCTTGCATGATCACATACCATTCCTCTCACTTGCATGATTGTGTGGCTCCTCTCATATTTTTGATACACAATCCATTTTCACTCTCCCCAAGTGCCATGGCCGGCCATTCCTAGAGAGAGGGCTGTCCCATATTTTGGTGGGGAAATTTTGCTCATTAGGCTTCATAAAATCCCCACATCTCCATCTCAAGAGTTGAGTTCTTTTCCTCCACCAAAAAGGTAACCAAAAACCCCAAATGAGACATATAGATCTTCACACCGTTCTACAGCAAATCTTGGGCACGTCGACTCGCCAGCTTCATGCCCGAGTTGCCTCGATATAGAGGTGGGAGCCCGTAAAAGAAGCCGGCGACGTGGTGCCCTTCCGGCGAGGAGGTGGAGACCAGACATTCCGCGGGAGATCGGGACGACGACGAGAAGACCGAAGGACACGGATCGCTCGGTATATCTCTCTTTCCCATTTTGTAGTTAGCTAGGACTAGTTTAATGGCCCGATCCGGGTTTTTAGTGCGCGGTGGTGCCGGTTTGCTAGTTTGCAAAGTTTTTTTTTTGCTTCCGCATTCCGGCGTCGGATTGACGGCCGGGGCGCCGCCGTGCACTTACAGTGGTATCAGAGCCTCGCTATTAACCTAGTCTAGCTTGGTCTAACGTGTTTACACTTCCGATCGAACAAATGTTCCAAAACCGTGTTTTTCAAAACAACAGTTCTCTGTCGAAATTTTTGTCTCGAAAAATTTTTCAGGGTCTTGCAGAATGATGTGCAGAGAATTATAAGAACACTGTAAAATTTTGGTGACGTGATCCTTCCATATGACAGCGGAACCGCGGCCATAACCCCTCTTTGGCCGCGGTTCCGCCGCAGATTGTTGGCTTCATTTCACTAGTTTTTTGCAGTGGGCTTTTGGGCTGAAAATTGGGGTTTTGGAATATTAATTTTGGGACCAGATTTCTTGATGTGCTACAGTAGTGCTTGGGGCCCACTTGGGTAAATTTGATCGATCGGATATTTTAAACACATTAGTTCACAATATTTACATTATATCTGCGACCGTGAATTTCACTTGATTGGTAAATCCTGTCTAACTGCTATAGCCCGGTTAGACGGATTTGCGAACGCGACATTCACGTTGATGTTCTGTGTATTGCTGTGATGTTGCGGATCGGTCGTGGGGGATAGCCTGGTTGCAGTGGTAGTACAGTTTTGTTGTATTATGTGCATTTGATATTGCGGGGCGAGCGTCCGACATGTGGACTGCCGTCACTGCCTGTCTGTATATTATTATTTTGGGGCACGACCAGGTTGCGGTCGATGTACCCGTTGTATGTATATTTTACTTTCTGTACTAGGATTACCCCGCGGAGGGGTGCACGGATAGCCGGGTTTTAGAGGGCAATGGGCCCGCATCTCATGGCATTGAGACGGAGGGGGCTTCACTCTAGAATTGGCGTGCTATTCGCCGCACTCGTACGGGGTACAGGTTGACCCAGGAGGGGTGCCCAAGTTACCGGATTCCGTGAAGTGCTGGGTGGTCCATTCACAGTGCTGAAGGGGGCTGCCTCGCTTCAGGTTTTGGCGGGTAACTTGCCGCGCCCGTAGGGGTCTAGGATTTCATTGCACAGGCTATCCACACGACCAGGGGAACGTTAGGTTTCAGTAGTGGCTCTGTGAAACCCGGGGATCCCAGATATCTGTATTGTTCTGTGATGCTGTACATTTCTGTGATGTTGCATTTTATCACGCCTTGAGCGAAAATTATATATTGATATATATTAGTAGATGTTGTATATGTTTTGAATCCGCGCTAGTCCAGTCCCCGCTCTGTCGTTAGCTAGCTAACCTAACGGGTAATGACGGGACCCAATGGCGAATGCGGATGGCATATACGTACAACAATATATTTTCGTTCTTTGTGGTGTGATCAATTGATGGGACTGCGTTGATTCGGATCAATGCAAGTTAAAAACAAACCTAATCTGATGTTGTTGGAACACTTTTCAAAAAGCTGTTATTGCAAGGACGTTCTCTTTTGTTTTGCATCGTGGTATTCAGTTGGAATATCCTGCTCCTCAGTCGACGAGGCAAGGGCCGAGATCCCTTCACCGGGAGTGACCCCTTGGACAAAAAGTTTGCGTCAGGGCAATAACTTCACTATAGCCGATTACTTTTGCTTTGCATCGTGGTATTCAGTTGGAATATCCGGCACCTCATTCTACGGGGAAAGAGCCGAGATCCCTTCACCGGGAGTGACCTCTTTAGCAAAGGTTTTTGTCACTATATTTTAAAAGCTATCCGTTCCTTCAACGATATCAAGTTCTTTACGTTAAAGGTTTTCGCCAGAAACCATTCGTAGCCCTCCGTCGTTTCATATGGGTAGTCAATAGTATTCAAGCTGTGTTTGTTGGCCAAAGTCAAGGCACAGTGTTTGGTAGTTGTTGGGTATTCATATGCAGCATAGATAGATGCGTTGGTTTGGGACAGTCGTACTACCTTGTTGGCCAAAGTCAAGGGTATGTACGGGTGGGTTCAAATTGACCTGGAGAATGACGGGTTGAACTTGACATGTGACTTATGATTTGTTGGCCAAAGTCAAGGTCATAAGAGCATGGGGCAAAAATCCATATCGGGAGTTTCTAAAGAAACTGAAACTTGTCAGATATGAGCATACCTTCTGGAGTGTGATAACGTGAGCGGATTCCGTCACATTATCATGCGATGATAGTTGGATCCCGATTCCCACTAATGAGTTGGTTTACGCCTCGGGTGATCCCGACTAATTCTTCTTTCAGGTTTGGAGGAGAATTTGATGGTACAGTGGGAGGTTTCCTGATTAGTTAAATTGGTAACCATTCTGATCTAGGTTAGAGTGCACGCTGAGTGTTTCTTTTCTCTCTCTCTTTGGCAGCGACCATTGACCCGACCCTAAGACTATGACTCATTGAACAAATTAACCGAATCTTCTTAAACACTGGCTTTTGGATTGTCAGAGTTGCATACCTCATTGCCACTCCTACTTTTACCCTTTTCTCCAGGACACCCCGTATTACTACGAACATCCACTTCCATTGGACAAAACCATCGTATGGTTATTGTAAATCCCCGTTTCCATTCTAATAAAAGTTTCCTATTCTCTGATTTCCAGTGTTTCTTTTCTTTTCCTTCATATTTTGAATTAGTTGTTTAAGCTTAATATTTATATTTTTCCAAACCCTAAAAGTTAAAACCCAAGATTTAAAACTAATTTGGAAAACCAAACTCAAACCAAAAGTTAAAAACAAATAAACTATTTTACAAAACCCCAAACCCTTTAATTAAAACCCTCAGCCCAATTCGTTTTCAAATCAATAAAATTAACCCCAGCCCGTTACCACTCCTTCAGCCCACACTTATATTTCCTTATTAAACCATTTCCTTTAAATCCCCTCAGCCCACCAAGTTTTTTTTTAAAAGGAATTATTTTAGCGAGCCCGGCCCACTTCTCCAGCCGCCTCCTCGTACCCGACCCGACCCGCCACTGTTTATCTCTTCCTTTTCACTCCAACGGTAACATCCCCATTTCCCGCTCGTGATCGTTTCCTCCGCCGCAGCTCGCGCCCTTGCTCACGCCCATTATTGCGACGTTACACCATGACTCCAACCCTCATCCTCTTCCTCACACCCTCATATCTCTTCTCTGCCATTTCAAATTAATCCCTCATCTCCCTCCGTCACAAAAAACTCACCGAGCACTATTTTTCTTCCCCCACTTCGCCGCCGGCGACGACCCTCGACAACCCTCGGCAACCCTCGCTCACTCCTCCTCCACCAACACAACTCCTCTACGACTCCACCTTCTTCAACCCGAGCCCCTGCCGAGTGATTATACCAAAAACTTGTATTTACCACAATCAGAAACGGCATAGCTTCGCAGCTAGCCGGTGAGTACGGGTCGATCCACAGAGACGGGTAAATTCCTTTTATGTGTTTTAACGAGTTGATTCAATTTGTCGTTTTGGTTGGTTTATAACAATCTATGAAAACTAGATCTAATTAATCTAATTAAAAGTCTTGCTAGGGTTAGGCTTAGGGGAAGTTTTGGAGATTAATGTTTTTCATCACCGCTTTCAATGCCCCTTTTTTTTAGATCTATTAGGTGTTAAGTTAATTATCAATAAAGTGGATACGAATCTTTTGGGAAGATGTTTCTTCCTCTAGATTCGTATCCTTCCTTTGTTGATAATCACCCTAACCCCCACGGAAAACGCGCGCAACCGGCCCTTTATACTACGGTTCATCGTTACCTCGATGGGTAGGATGCCGCAGGGAGCGGTTGTGCTCGTATGCGTGGAGTTCTAATTCGTTAGGTTAAAGTGGCATTTGAAAGGGGTGAGAGATCTCATCTCTCAACCCTTTCCCTAAGGCTAACCCTAACAAGCGAGGAGACTACTCGCTCATTAGGGGATGAGAAAACATTATAATTAAAAGAACAGAAATAAAATACTTACTAGGTTGACGGCTCCCTCCAAACAAGAAGAACAGATCTGAAAATAACTCCCAGAAATTCTGAAATTTATTGATTGAAAAGAGGCATCCATTTTACAGATCTAAAATTACAATTTATAGGAAAATAGGAAACCTAGGGTTACAGATTCTCGCACATGCGCAATTACAGATTTGCCCACGAAAAATCCCAACACCCGCACCGACGCAACAGCACAGAGAAACTGCACCGACACGGGCCTTATATGGCCGCGGATCCGCGGCAAATGATGGCTTGGGCCGCGGATCCGCGGCCCTTTGGTGGGCTTGGCTCACCAAAATTATGGGCTTGGCTCACCATCTTTGGGCTTCTTATTTTTATACTTTGTTTTCTCTGTTGGCTTCTTATCCTTCTCCAGATCCTCAGTGAAAACTTGTAAGTATCTTTTGACCGTTTGCTTTAACATTTTGGACCTTGCATTGTTCTTCATCTAGGCTAGACTAGGATCCATCTACTTGTTGGTCAAAAGTCCCTTTTCTGCATCAGCTTTCGTCTTTTTCACTGTATTCGTTCCAGAAACCTGTATCCTGTAATATGCAACAAACGTGCGTCAAGAGTACCTGTTTATTTATAAAACGGATAAGAATAGGGGAATGAAAAATGCAATATTATGGTCTGAATAAATACCCCCAAACTTACCTTTTGCTCGTCCTCGAGCAAACTTATTATTTTATTCTCTAAAATCCTAACCACACTTTCGCAGGGAAACGCGATTGCACTGAGCACGTGCAACAAGCCGTTAAACCTCTAGGTGTCCCTAGTAGGAGGAGTGTTGTCTCCTGAGGGTTTTCAGCGGATTACACCCACAAAATCCTATCAATTCGGCCCATTGACTTTTGTTCTCCAATTAAATTTTCCAACAAGGAATTCTATTATCTTCTACTTGTAAATTATCCACCCACATTCTTCACACTTCCTCATCATTTAACTTAAGATTATATATGTTATGTAGACCTACTTAGCTTTCGGCATCTCCTAAGTTTTCCTTCTAGGGTTCCATCTCCACTTAGGGATTTTTATCAACTCTACTAAAGATACAAGTTCTATTCTTCATTCCTTTCTCTTATCTAAATCCCAATCACATACCCCTACGTGTGTGTATAAGTCACCCCTACACTTGGAATTTCAAATCAAGCAATCGTACTCTTGTCCATTGTCCAAAGTACTAATTAGTTGGTGAATGAAATTGAAATTTGCTTACACATCCTTCATGCGACCGTTAATACTTCTTGAGGTACCAACAACCGATTACAAAATGAGTTTGCACTTTAAAGCGTACTTCCTAGTCTTGTAACACCCAAGGCTTTTAGCAGTGACTCCCAAACCAGTTGGTCTAAGGCACTAGGTGATGAAGCACCCTCGCTAAGTATTTTTCTATTTTTGCAGCCTTAAGTAATCACAAAAACCAGTGTCCATTTTTTTTTATTCACACTTTTTCATACTAAGGACTTTAGACAAGAGCATTTCATGGTCTCTTCTACTATTCCAAGTTTCAAGGTGCGTGATTGTGCAAATTGTAGGGTATACGTTTTCAGAATCTAGACTTAAGCTAGGAACTATTTTTCAAACTTATACTCTGATAAGAATATCAATACTCTTCCCTCATTTTGACTTAGCCCAAGAAGTGAACCCAAAATTTGCCTATTTCTAAATAAACTACAAGGCATATACTTTCTACCGTTAAACTTTAAGGAAGGTTATTTTTAGGGTTTTTAATTTACTAAGTCAAAGATCTAGTTGTTCCTAGCTGGTTGACCTAATTGTCAAACTCTAGTCAATTAGCCAAAATTGAATACATTAATTTTTATAATTTTTCAAATTTTTCAAATTTTTATGGGTTTTAAAATAAGTATGCAAATGCAAAAATATGTACAAATGAATGCAAAGGAAGAAGACGTACCGAGCATACCCCCAAACTTGAACTTGACAGTGTCCTCACTGTCATGCTAAACCAAGAGGGTCAAAATACCGGCACTTCCCTGTTTATTTATTTATAATTTTTATATTTTATTGTTAAGAAAAACAAAAATATATACAAAAAGGCCCTCCCCCAAACTTCATTTAAACTATGTTAGACATTACCGCCAAACTTTGCATCGGCCAAACGTCAACACCAACCATTTGAAAAATTTATCAGTAAAGAATATTGGTTGGTGGAAAAATAAGTTGTGGTGGTCCGCAAAGAATTGGGGAAGATAGAAGTAGTGGTATGGGAGGTGTGGAGGTAAATATACAGGTGATGGTGATGCATCGAAACGAGAATGGAAATGATCAGCAATCAGTGGAGTGTTGGCATTCTCGTACCTTATTAAAAGAAATGGGGGTATTTCAACTTCTAAGGGAGGAGGTTGACTCACCACAATACCCCCAAGATGTTCCTGTGGGTCCTCTAGTGACATGGCATCATCCATCAATTGTGTATGATATTCAATTATGAGGGAACCTATCTCCTCGATGTCCGCCATAGTCCAACCGAAAACTTGCCGCCTATCTTGTAAGACTTTTAAAATAGCGTTCTCTTGGTGGAAGGCTAGAGAGGCTGATATGATAATGGGAAAAGTCTCATTCTCACCTATGTAAGCATATTTAAGGTGAGGCGGTAAGGATATTAGTTCGAGTTTCGGAGGCGAAAGAATCATCGCGGAATCTACCTCGAACTTAAAGGACTCCAACACAGGTTCGAAATCACTGCAAACAACCGATTCGGATGGTTCGACTGACTCATCCAAAAATTCAAACGACTCATATTCGGGCTGTGAGTCGTCATCATCCAAAAAAGTGAAACATTCATAATCAACATCGGTTGTGTCAACGGTAGTAGGCTCAAGGAGGGACGCACTAGTGGCGTTAAAACTGTTTTCATCAAATAGAAATCTTTCAAGCTCGCAGTCCTCCTGCGTGATTTCGTGAATAGAGCAAACTTCTCGTGTACTAGTTTTAGGCACGGGGGGCAGACTTCCCATCTTATAAATATTGAACTCACTAGACTTCTTTCCGAAGGATAGAGTCATGGAGCCATTGCGACAATTTATTACGGCATTGGAAGTGGCCAAAAATGGTCGACCAAGAATCACCGGAATTTGGTTTCTTGGGTTAGCAACAGGTTGTGTATCCATAACGATAAAATCAACGGGGAATATGAGTTCCCCGACTTTGATCAACACATCCTCTAGTTGACCCCTTGGATAGGTGATTGATCGATCAGCCATTTGGAGAGTGCAACGAGTGGGTTTCAACTCTCCAACCCCTAATTGTTCGTACACGGAGTAAGGAATCAGGTTAACACTAGACCCAAGATCTAAAAGTGCTCGATTAATTTTCTTATCCCCAATTGTGATTGAAATAGTAGGACAGCCGGGGTCCTTTCATTTTTGGGGTAAGGTTTGATGGTGGTTAATAGCATTGCTCACTGCACTAGCCACTAGCACTTTCTTGGATACTTGAGATGCCTTTCTCTTCGAGGTGCACAAGCCCTTTAAGATTTTCGCGTATGAAGGGACTTGTTGGATAGCATCCAAGAGAGGTATATTTATGCTAACCTGCTTAAATATCTCCACAATCTTCTCCACTTGTGTATTTGGTTTATTAGGACTCAACCTGTTTGGGAATGGAGCGTTCTGAAGATTTGTTGAGTCAAAAGTCTGTGGAGTAGAATGTGGAGTAGGAACGGATCCCAGTGTGGATGTGTTCGTGTTGTGAGAAATGGGTCCGTTCGAGTCAGAAGAAGTAGAGCCGTATGAAGGGTGGAGAATAGGCTCTAAAGAAAAAGGTGAAGAAGGAAGTGAAGAAAATGAAGAAGGGGAAGAAGAACCACCGGCGGGGATGTCATCATTAGTTCCCACATTATTTTGCAACTCTCTTCCGGATTATCTCAACGTGGTGACCGCATTCACATTGTGATTGTTATATGCGTTTTGTGGGTGACCGGGATTGGGCAATGGTTGAGATGGAAGCTTTCCCTTTTCTCTCTCGCTCAACGCAGCAGTTAATTGTGCAATTTGTGCCTCAATAGATTTGATACTTTGATCGTGTGAGGCATTGTTATTCATTAAAGATTGAACATAACTTTCAAATCTTGCTGCAGATTCTGTAGTTTGCTTAAGAAATGCATCTAGACTTTTTTCGAGCGAGATGACCTTATCATCATTTGGTTGAACCAAATTGTTCGTTTGATTTGTATAAGGTTGTTGTTGGAAAGGTTGCTGGTTTTGAGTTTGTAAAGGTGCTTGTTGTTGTTGTGGAGGAGGTCTTTGAAAATTGTTATTTCCTTGGACTTGTTGATTTTGGTTCCAAGCGAAATTTGGGTGACTCCTCCACCCCTGATTGTATGTCGAAGAGTACGGATCATTTCTTTGTCTTTGCTGGAATGCAGCATTGACTTGATCCTGCCCTTGAATAGGTGCATTATAAGGACACTCTTCGGTTAAATGCGATGGGTTCGAACAACAAGCACAAACAGTTCGTGTGGGTAGAGTAGGGGCAGGAGAAGACGATGAGATTTTTGTCTCAATGGCTTCTAGCTTTTTCATAAGTGAGGCCATCTCGGCCTTCATAGCTATCGACATATCTATTTGATGTATGCCTGCCCTAGATTGACCAACTGAAGAAGATGATGTGGTCTTGGTACTCTCCCACTGAATTGTTTGCTCACTTAGGTCCTCAAGAAACTGCCAAGCTTCGTCGCTAGACTTGGAGAGAAAATGACCTTGACATATTGTTTCTAGCAACTGCTTCGTTGCTGCGTTCAATCCCTCGTATAATGTTTGGCAAAGTTGCCAATTTTCTATCCCATGATGAGGGCATTGAACAAGTAGGTCTTTAAATCTCTCGAAGCACTTCCAAAATGGTTCGGAAGGAAGCTGTGAAAATTGTATAATCTCGTTTCGGATTCTAGCAGTTTTGTGATGAGGATAGAACTTTTTCAGAAAAGCCCTCACAAACTCGTCCCAATTTCTAATGGAGTGTGATGCGGTGCTATATAGCCACTTCTCGGCTAGGTCACATAAGGTAAAAGGAATGACCCTTAGCCTTATTGCGTCATCACTTAATTGGGTTGTCTTCATCATGCCGCAAACGTTTTGGAATTTATTAATAAAAATATATGCATCTTCGGATTCCAAACCATGAAACTTAGGCAGCATATTGATGAAATGTGGTTTTATTTCAAAATTATCCCCATTCGCCGGTGGGGGTGAAAGACATGTAGGTAAGGAAGTGCGGACGGGGTAGAAGAGATCCTGGAGCGCAACTCGTGCGGGCGCTACAACAGGCGGAAGATTCGGGTTATTCGCACCTGGCGGAGGTGGAATCATTCCCGTCGGTAAGGTATCATTGGGGTTGAATCCCGACATACCTTCGGTGAAAGAATTTGAGGTTGGAGGTAAGGAAATGGACGGAATGTCGACGAAGGGTTCGTTGGTTGGTACCAACGAAACACGGACTAATCGGGCGTTAGTATCCCTAGTCCAAGATGACATACACTAAAGGGTAGTGCAGTCAGAAAAAAAAATAGAAAAACAGAATGTGGGGGTAAGATAACGTCAATGAAGGAGAGATGGTGGAAGTGAGGTGCAAGTTTTCTTAGCGGCAAGTTGCAAGTTTTGAAAATATTTTTCTTTATTATTTTTTTATTGGAGAGTTTTTGCAAGAAAGTTTTAGAAAAAGGGACTCGTGACACAAATGTATCAACCACACATGCACAATCAGACCTAGATCTAGGGTTGCTTAGGTCTGCTAGACAGCTCCTAACTAGGGCTAGAAATAGGACCTCAAACCGCCTCTTCACGGACAAATACGGCCAGGTAAGTGGGAAGGAACCACCACTACAGTGAGCCTAATTAATAACCACTAGCCTAGACACCGCAATGTCGGTTAGGATAAACGGTCGATCCCTATACTAGTCCTTTTCCTATTGAGCTCGATATCCTTAGATCTGAGTCTAATCTTTTTTAATTAATTGTGGTTGATGCAAAATGCTTTAGGTGTTTTCTGGGGTCCTGGGAAGGGTGATGAAATCCCTACCCAATTTGAGTTTGGTCAATTAGCCCCTTAAAGTCCGATTAAATTATGCAAAACAATACAATTTCACTTGCAATCAAATTTTTTTAGCGCGGTTCAAAGAAACCTGTAGCAAATCTGTTATTTAGAAGGGGGAAAAAGATTTTTTAGCGCAAAGAACCCTGCAGAAATTTTTTTACAGTGGATATATTGTAGGTTACAGAGGGGAGAAGGAGGAATCAAACCATGCAATTTTTAGGTGCTGACGTGGCAGGAGGAGCGCGGAACCGCGGCGGAAGGCCCAGTTATGCGGCGGAAGCGCGGCAGGGAAGTAGGATTAGGCTCTGAAAAATTTCCTGCTGTTCTGTACCTTCAGTTCCTCTCTGTTCTCATATGTACTTTTCTGTTTTTCCCTCTGTAAAATTCCAGATCCACGATTCTTCCCTGTTCCTGCAAGATTCAAAAGATACACCCTTCAAACAGATCAAATTTTTTTGTATTTTTTTTTTTATATTTTCAGATTTTTATAATTTTTAAAATTTATATCAACCCGAAAATTCACAAAAAGAAAAATTACGCCATCCCCGGCAACGACGCCATTTGATTATACCAAAAACTTGTATTTACCGCAATCAGAAACGGCGTCGCTTCGCAGCTAGCCGGTGAGTACGGGTCGATCCACAGAGACGGGTAAATTCCTTTTATGTGTTTTAACGAGTTGATTCAATTTGTCGTTTTGGTTGGTTTATAACAATCTATGAAAACTAGATCTAATTAATCTAATTAAAAGTCTTGCTAGGGTTAGGCTTAGGGGAAGTTTTGGAGATTAATGTTTTTCATCACCGCTTTCAATGCCCCTTTTTTTTAGATCTATTAGGTGTTAAGTTAATTATCAATAAAGTGGATACGAATCTTTTGGGAAGATGTTTCTTCCTCTAGATTCGTATCCTTCCTTTGTTGATAATCACCCTAACCCCCACGGAAAACGCGCGCAACCGGCCCTTTATACTACGGTTCATCGTTACCTCGATGGGTAGGATGCCGCAGGGAGCGGTTGTGCTCGTATGCGTGGAGTTCTAATTCGTTAGGTTAAAGTGGCATTTGAAAGGGGTGAGAGATCTCATCTCTCAACCCTTTCCCTAAGGCTAACCCTAACAAGCGAGGAGACTACTCGCTCATTAGGGGATGAGAAAACATTATAATTAAAAGAACAGAAATAAAATACTTACTAGGTTGACGGCTCCCTCCAAACAAGAAGAACAGATCTGAAAATAACTCCCAGAAATTCTGAAATTTATTGATTGAAAAGAGGCATCCATTTTACAGATCTAAAATTACAATTTATAGGAAAATAGGAAACCTAGGGTTACAGATTCTCGCACATGCGCAATTACATATTTGCCCACGAAAAATCCCAACACCCGCACCGACGCAACAGCACAGAGAAACTGCACCGACACGGGCCTTATATGGCCGCGGATCCGCGGCAAATGATGGCTTGGGCCGCGGATCCGCGGCCCTTTGGTGGGCTTGGCTCACCAAAATTATGGGCTTGGCTCACCATCTTTTGGGCTTCTTATTTTTATACTTTGTTTTCTCTGTTGGCTTCTTATCCTTCTCCAGATCCTCAGTGAAAACTTGTAAGTATCTTTTGACCGTTTGCTTTAACATTTAGGACCTTGCATTGTTCTTCATCTAGGCTAGACTAGGATCCGTCTACTTGTTGGTCAAAAGTCCCTTTTCTGCATCAGCTTTCGTCTTTTTCACTGTATTCGTTCCAGAAACCTGTATCCTGTAATATGCAACAAACGTGCGTCAAGAGTACCTGTTTATTTATAAAACGGATAAGAATAGGGGAATGAAAAATGCAATATTATGGTCTGAACACCGAGCACCCCTGCACACCAACCCAGTGCACCCGAGCCGACCACCACCTTGCACCCTCGACGACGGCGAACTCTCCATCCCATTGTCGACTACCCTACGAACTCCTCGTCATCAGCATCAACATCCACACACCCCTACACCCACACCTGAGCAACACCATTACTCCCTCTCTCCAAAACCACACAAAACCCATTTTTTTACAAACACTCACTGCGGCCATCGCTGGAGCGACGCCGTCAACCGTCGTCGACCCCAGTGCACTTGCAGAGGACCATCAAGCACCCCTCAACCTCCAGTGACCGTGCAACGACTCCGGACAACTCCGACGCAAAATCCGCATCTCGATCCAAGCTCGCGCGAATCCGATACACGGCGTACATCACGCGTTCGTGATGCCGCTGCTGCCGTGCGACCCCGAGACGTTTCCAGGCAAGTGGATGCTTGCTTCATGCTAATATATTAGTGGTACAAATCTAAATCGTATAGTTTATAAACTTACCGATTATCGATATATATTATGACCTAAGTGTTCGATGCTAATCTCCAATGATTATAATTGTTTATTTTGACGGAAACCGATATTTTCTGTTGGCCCTCATAATGATGAGTATCGTGTATGAATCCCACTGAAAAATACGATTGTTAGTGACTAAAATTGACACCCCCAAATATGCCGTTAAAACTAGAATATTTCTCGTATCTGAAAATGAATAAAATCACTGTAAATTATATACCTATTGGAATGATGTGTTCGAGGGCTTAAATCGAAGCCGACTCGACGAACTTTAACCCCATGTAAAATTCTAATGATTTCTGTTCTGTAACTGTGATGATAATTAGATCGGAGTGCGACTCTGGACTGCTGTCCAGAGCGACTCTGTTTATCGTGTACTGTACCAAAATGTGTGTCACTGTGTTTCCTGAAGTCGTATGTTACGGAACTCTGCAGTAGATTAAAGATAATTCTGTTAGCTAAACGAAACAAGTGGTTCCATTCCGTTTCATTGACGGTTGCTATTTTAAACTGTAAATAAAAGGACAGAACGTATAACTGTCCAGAACAGATTCTGAAATGACACACTGAAGTTAAACTATGTATAACTTTCAACGTACAGACGAGATTGAGGATCCGTCTATTGCGTTGAATACTCTATTGAAAACCCTAGATTTTATTCAACTGTAACATCACTAAATTCTGAGCCCAACTGGGTGCAATTCGTGTCGCGAAACGGGCGTTCAGTTCTGAAACTGAATTTCCAGCCGCGAGCACTTAAAATGAAACAGCTATATCTTGAAGAACGGAATCCCGATTGAACTGAAACAAATTTTGATGAATTGCTGACTGAGTGTTCTATTTATCTTACTTGTATCATTTTACTGAATTCTTAACATATTAATTTATGCAATTTATGTAAGTTGATGACATGCATGTTGATTCATAACATTCATAGCTTACTGGTAGCATACATACATATATCATACCCTTGCCATATACTCAGTGTTAGTGCGTGTTAGGATAAGTGGACATTGCATTATCGTGCGTGATAGATATTGGTTTAGGAGTGACGAGTACACCAATGGAAAGCGAATATTCGTGACAGTGATTGATACATTGAACAGTGACAAAACCGTGCCATTGGTATACTTGTACACGACTAGATCAAGATCATAAATAGTGTAACCTAGGGGAAATCAAAGTGGAAAGAGTATCGTATTTAGTGGGACCGTGTTTTAGAGGATGATCATTCGAACAGTGATACTGATACATGTAGGGTAGGATCTAGCGATCCGGCTGACAGGGTTATGTCCCGGGCATGTGGGCCGTTGTTTCGGGTATGTACGAGACTCCTGTTAAACATGATCCTCCTTCCACTATGCGATTTCAAACATGACCTAGAGACCGATAGGGACACAGAACATATTCTGCATCATATAGTGACATAGTGATTACTTGCATTGTTTTTACACTAGTACTACCTCTTATACCTGTTTCATCTTATTACAATAATATTGTTATTGTGTCGCTCTGACGACCTGAGTATGCATGCTCAGATTCCGCGGGAGGACCAGCACAGGAGACGGATCTACCCTTCGAGTTCACGGAGATATAGTTTGGTGTACCTTCTTCATTTACTGCTTTCCATAAAAATGATCGTGAGATTGAACTTGGTTAGTAATTGTTCTTGTTATCTGTAATTTGTGAACATTGGAATTTTAATGTAATAAATTAGTGATGTGATTTCTTTACTACTGTGCTTTATTTACTGATTACCATGTAATGCTAGAAGCCGAAGTGTGACTACGGCGGGATGATTCCTTGACCGTAGGAGCATGTCTGGCCTAGTCATCCCTCGTTTTCCGTATTTTGGGAAGCGGGGAGTGACATGGTTTAGTTGGTATCAGAGCCTGTGTTTAGTATCAAGGAATAACATTAACTATATTGTATTACGTTATTCTTGTTTCACTACTCTTGATTTTCATCCTTGAATCTGATCCTATCCTTTTGAATCTTCCAGTGATATGACGTCCCCGAACGACCCCTCCTCGGACTCCAGCTCTCAGGACCGCACGGAAAGAATACTTAGTGCACTGACCACTCTTGCGGAAGCTCAGGAGAGAAAGACAGATTTACTCACTGAGGGACTCAGGATGATTACCGCCGCAGGAGGACCCTCCGCACTCATTACCGCCCCCGAGGGCGCTACTCCACCAGCTTATCAGACTAGGGCTGGTACCGTATCAGACTTCCGACGGTTACACCCAGCTGCATTCACAGGGCTAGCTGAACCCCTTGAGGCTGAGCAATGGCTGGTGAACATGGAGAATTTATTGACAGCCGCCAGGTTTCCAGAGGAAGACAGAGTGGACGTGATAAAGATTCAATTAGAAGACGAAGCCCGTATATGGTGGTCGGTGGAAGAAAGCAGACTTGACGAGCCGATTGAATGGAGCAAGTTTAAGGAGTGCTTCTTAGATCATTATTTTCCTCCCACGGCCAAGGCAGAAATGGAGGAAAGGTTTATTCTTTTGAAGCAGAATGGATGCCCAGTGGACGTATATGCGGCAAAGTTCAACCGTCTGAGCCGCTTTGCTCCATACATGGTCAAATCAGAGGCCACCAGGGCCAGACGCTTCCTTCAGGGGTTAGATTTCGAGTTGTAGCAGTTGATTGCATCGTTAGATTTGCAGACTTTCGCACAGGTACTCAACGCAGCGAGAGTTCAGGAGTAATTGATTAACAAGTTCAGAAGACCCCCAGTCGTTCCAGCACGTACCCACGCGCCTTCTCGAGGAGCCATACCGGTTCACAGAGCAGGAACGACACAAATGAAGCGCCCGTTCGTACCACAACATCGCCCCCAGAGACAGGGCATAGTTTGCGGCTATTGCGGTAGAGGAGGGCATACCCAGAAGGACCGTCGCCGTGCCAAGGGACAGTGCTTGATTTGCGGTTCCAGTCAGCACAGGATTAACAGTTGCCCTGAGCGAGCAGAGATACAGGGAGGTTCTGGACCGCCACAGCAGAGGCCGCAGGAGCAGAGACAACCATTTACAGGTCGTGGTCAGGGACGGGCTTTCACCTTGACCGCCGAGCAGGCAGAGGCGTCAGGAGACGTGGTTACAGGTACTCTACTCGTACATTCCTTGCCAGCTAGAGTACTATTTGATTCGGGAGCATCGCATTGTTTCTTGTCTGAGCATTTCACTGATACACACTCAATACCACATGAACCACTAACCAAGGGATGGGAAATTCATACGGGTAATGGCATTATATTATCTAGTAGAGAATGTAGATTATGCCCGGTTGTAGTGTGTGGCAGGGAATTCTATGCAAATTTCTTTCTGATTTTGACAGGAAGTTACGACGCAATTCTCGGGATGGATTGGATGAGCACTTTCCATGCAGTTATCGATTGTCGTGCAAGGAAGGTGATCTTCCGCATCCCCAATCACCCGGAGTTTATTTTTGAGGGCGGAAGTGAATCTTTGGAGCCAGCTAAGTATAGAGCCAAGCCCAAGGAACTGACAGCTATGGAGATTGATAAGAGCCCAGTCCCAGAAATTGTTCGGGACTTTCTGGACGTATTTCCCAAAGATCTACCAGGTCTACCACCTCCTCGAATCTTGGAGTTCTCAATCGATTTGATTCCAGGTACAGCCCTAGTATCCAGAGCCCCATACAGAATGGCGCCAGTTGAGTTGGTGGAATTGAAGAAGCAGGTTGAAGAACTATTGGAGAAGGGATTCATTCGGCCAAGTGCTTCACCGTGGGGTGCACCAAGACTGTTAGTAAAGAAGAAGGATGGATCGCTGCGAATGTGTATAGATTATCGGGAGCTGAACAAGGTCACAATAAAGAACAAGTACCCAATCCCGCGCATTGACGACCTATTCGATCAGCTAAGTGGAGCCAAGGTATTCTCGAAGTTGGACCTCCGTTCTGGATATCGTCAAATCAGAGTAGCAGCCGAGGATGTATGCAAGACGGCTTTCAGGACCCGATACGGACATTACGAGTTTCTTGTGATGCCGTTCGGTGTTACCAATGCCCCGACAATATTCATGGATTTAATGAACAGGGTGTTCGCAAAGTACTTGGACACGTTTGTAGTGGTGTTTATCGACGACATACTGGTCTACTCGAAGACCCGGGAAGAGCACGCTGAACATCTGCGCACGGTTCTACAAATTCTTCGGGAAGAGAAGCTGTATGCGAAGCTAAGCAAGTGTGAGTTCTGGCTCGACAAGGTTCAGTTTTTGGGACATATCGTTTCGGGCGAAGGCATCTTGGTGGACCCGGCAAAGATAGAATCTGTCAGAGATTGGCCAACGCCGAAGTCAGTGGCTGAGATCAGGAGTTTTCTGGGATTGGCAGGTTATTATCGGAGATTCGTCCAAGATTTCTCAAGAATCGCTGAACCATTGACGAGGCTGACACGAAAGGACGTACCGTTTACGTGGACAGAGGAGTGCACTCAGGCATTTGACACACTAAAACAGAAGCTAACCACGACGCCTATTCTTACTGTACCAGATGATTCCGGTGGTTTGGTGATACACAGTGATGCCTCAGGGAAGGGTTTAGGTTGTGTTCTAATGCAGCACGGCCGAGTGGTTACTTACGCCTCTCGACAACTGAGAAACCACGAGAAGAACTACCCTACACATGACTTGGAGTTAGCTGCGGTAGTCTTTGTATTGAAGATTTGGAGGCACTATCTATTGGGTGAGAAGGTGGAGGTATACACGGATCATAAAAGTTTGAAGTATGTTTTCACTCAGAAGGAACTGAACATGAGGCAGCGCCGATGGCTAGAGTTGATGACAGATTATGACTTGGACCTTCAGTATCACCCGGGGAAGGTAAACGTTGTACCAGATGCGCTTAGTCGCAAGCCAGCGGTCATGATGTTGACCGATCAGAGGAGCATTATTGAGGACTTCCAGAGACTTGAACTTGAAGTCGTTACGCCGAGCGCACTCAGTAATCTTTGGCAACTACAGGTGCAATCTTCTCTGGTGGATCGCATCAAAGCTGCACAAGCGGATGATCCCCGATTGCAAAAGTTCAGAGAGCAAGTGGAAGCTGGACTGAGAACGGATTTGATTATACATGAAGATGGCTCTCTGAGATTCGGTAGCAGACTCTGCGTACCTAAAGGAGATGTTCGAGAAGAAGTTTTGGCTGAAGCACATAGTTCAGCTTATTCTGTGCATCCAGGAGGTACAAAAATGTATCAGGACCTAAAGCAGCACTTTTGGTGGAACGGAATGAAGCGGGAAATTGCGAGGTTCGTATCCAGGTGCTTGGTATGTTAGCAGGTGAAGGCGGAACATCAGAGGACAACAGGATTGTTATAACCACTGCCGATACCTGAATGGAAGTGGGAGCACATTACCAAGGATTTTGTGACGGCCTTACCACGGAGCCCTAGGGGCAATAACGCCATTTGGGTTATCGTCGATCGCCTCACAAAAGCTGCACACTTCCTACCTTTCCGAGTGGGACAGTCGACAGAATCACTGGCAGAAAGATATATGCAAGAGATTGTACGACTTCACGGTGTTCCAGTCAGCATTGTGTCAGACCGGGACACCAGATTTTTGTCACACTTCTGGAAGAGCCTACAGGAGAGTTTGGGAACCCGTCTTAAATTCAACACAGCTTATCACCCACAGACGGATGGACAATCCGAGCGTACGATTCAGACGCTCGAGGATATGTTGAGAGCCTGTATGTTGGACTTTCAGGGTTCCTGGGAGGACCATCTGCATCTAGTCGAGTTCTCCTATAACAATAGTTATCAGGCTAGTATTCAGATGGCTCCTTTTGAAGCACTATACGGGCGGAAGTGTCGATCCCCAGTATGTTGGGATGATGTGGGAGAACGAAGACTACTGGGCCCCGAACTCATTATTCAGACAGTCGACAAGGTCCAAATGATCAGACAGCGTATCAAGGTGGCTCAGGATCGACAGAAGAGTTGGGCAGATACCAGCAGAAGGGCACTTGAGTTTGAAGTCGGTGATCATGTGTTCTTGAAGATTTCCCCTACTCGTGGAGTTATCAGGTTCGGAGGTCGGGGTAAGCTCAGTCCCCGCTTTATCGGACCTTTTGAGGTGCTAGAGCGAGTAGGAGAGGTGGCCTATCGACTTGCCTTACCTCCATCGCTAGCTGGTGTGCATAATACCTTCCACGTGTCATAGTTGCGGCGTTATGTTCGGGATGAGAGCCATGTCCTGGACCATTCGGGGCTAGTTTTAGGTACCGATCTGTCATACGAGGAGCAGCCCACTACCATTCTCGACCGCAGAGAGAAAGTATTGAAGAATAAGGTCATTCCGTTAGTCCGAGTGTCTTGGGGCGGTCGTTCCCCAGGAGAATCCACCTGGGAGCGGGAGGAAGACATCCGTGATCGTTATCCACATCTCTTTGTTTAGTACATTTTCTCCTTGTATCCTTGTTAAATTTCGAGGACGAAATTTTTGTTAAGGGGGGTATGATGTAAATCCCCATTTCCATTCTAATAAAAGTTTCCTATTCTCTGATTTCCAGTGGTTTCTTTTCTTTTCCTTCATATTTTGAATTGGTTGTTTAAGCTTAATATTTATATTTTTCCAAACCCTAAAAGTTAAAACCCAAGATTTAAAACTAATTTGGAAAACCAAACTCAAACCAAAAGTTAAAAACAAATAAACTATTTTACAAAACCCCAAACCCTTTAATTAAAACCCTCAGCCCAATTCGTTTTCAAATCAATAAAATTAACCCCAGCCCGTTACCACTCCTTCAGCCCACACTTATATTTCCTTATTAAACCATTTCCTTTAAATCCCTTCAGCCCACCAAGTTTTTTTTAAAAGGAATTATTTTAGCGAGCCCGGCCCACTTCTCGAGCCGCCTCGTCGTACCCGACCCGACCCGCCACTGTTTATCTCTTCCTTTTCACTCCAACGGTAACATCCCCATTTCCCGCTCGCGATCGTTTCCTCCGCCGCAGCTCGCGCCCTTACTCACGCCCATTATTGCGACGTTACACCACAACTCCAACCCTCATCCTCTTCCTCACACCCTCATATCTCTTCTCTGCCATTTCAAATTAATCCCTCATCTCTCTCCGTCACAAAAAACTCACCGAGCACTATTTTTCTGCCCCCACTTCGCCGCCGGCGACGACCCTCGACAACCCTCGGCAACCCTCGCTCACTACTCCTCCACCAACACAACTCCTCTACGACTCCACCTTCTTCAACCCGAGCCCCTGCCGAGCACCCCTGCACACCAACCCAGTGCACCCGAGCCGACCACCACCTTGCACCCTCGACGACGGCGAACTCTCCATCCCATTGCCGACCACCCTATGACCTCCTCGTCATCAGCATCAACATCCGCACACCCCTACACCCACACCTGAGCACCACCATTACTCCCTCTCTCCAAAACCACACAAAACCCATTTTTTTACAAACACTCACTGCGGCCATCGCCGGAGCGACGCCGTCAACCGTCGTCGACCCCAGTGCACTTGCAGAGGACCATCAAGCACCCCTCAACCTCCAGTGACCGTGCAACGACTCCGGACAACTCCGACGCAAAATCCGCATCTCGATCCAAGCTCGCGCGAATCCGATACACGGCGTACATAACGCGTTCGTGACGCCGCTGCTGCCGTGCGACCCCGAGACGTTTCCAGGCAAGTGGATGCTTGCTTCATGCTAATATATTAGTGGTACAAATCTAAATCGTATAGTTTATAAACTTACCGATTATCGATATATATTATGACCTAAGTGTTCGATGCTAATCTCCAATGATTATAATTGTTTATTTTGACGGAAACCGATATTTTCTGTTGGCCCTCATAATGATGAGTATCGTGTATGAATCCTACTGAAAAATACGATTGTTAGTGACTAAAATTGACACCCCCAAATATGCCGTTAAAACTAGAATATTTCTCGTATCTGAAAATGAATAAAATCACTGTAAATTATATACCTATTGGAATGATGTGTTCGAGGGCTTAAATCGAAGCCGACTCGACGAACTTTAACCCCATGTAAAATTCTAATGATTTCTGTTCTATAACTGTGATGATAATTAGATCGGAGTGCGACTCTGGACTGCTGTCCAGAGCGACTCTGTTTATCGTGTACTGTACCAAAATGTGTGTCACTGTGTTTCCTGAAGTCGTATGTTACGGAACTCTGCAGTAGATTAAAGATAATTCTGTTAGCTAAACGAAACAAGTGGTTCCATTCTGTTTCATTGACGGTTGCTATTTTAAACTGTAAATAAAAGGACAGAACGTATAACTGTCCAGAACAGATTCTGAAATGACACACTGAAGTTAAACTATGTATAAATTTCAACGTACAGACGAGATTGAGGATCCGTCTGTTGCGTTGAATACTATATTGAAAAACCTAGATTTCATTCAACTGTAACATCGCTAAATTCTGAGCCCAACTGGGTGCAATTCGTGTCGCGAAACGGACGTTCAGTTCTGAAACTGAATTTCCAGCCGCGAGCACTTAAAATGAAACAGCTATATCTTGAAGACCGGAATCCCGATTGAACTGAAACAAATTTTGATGAATTTCTGACTGAGTGTTCTATTTATCTTACTTGTATCATTTTACTGAATTCTTAACATATTAATTTATGCAATTTATGTAAGTTGATGACATGCATGTTGATTCATAACATTCATAGCTTACTGGTAGCATACATACATATATCATACCCTTGCCATATACTCAGTGTTAGTGCGTGTTAGGATAAGTGGACATTACATTATCGTGCGTGATAGATATTGGTTTAGGAGTGACGAGTACACCAATGGAAAGTGAATATTCGTGACAGTGATTGATACATTGAACAGTGACAAAACCGTGCCATTGGTATACTTGTACACGACTAGATCAAGATCATAAATAGTGTAATCTAGGGGAAATCAAAGTGGAAAGAGCATCGTATTTAGCGGGACCGTGTTTTAGAGGATGATCATTCGAACAGTGATACTGATACATGTAGGGTAGGATCTAGCGATCCGGCTGACAGGGTTATGTCCCGGGCATGTGGGCCGTTGTCTCGGGTATGTACGAGACTCCTGTTAAACATGATCCTCCTTCCACTATGCGATTTCAAACATGACCTAGAGACCGATAGGGACACAGAACATATTCTGCATCATATAGTGACATAGTGATTACTTGCATTGTTTTTACACTAGTACTACCTCTTATACCTGTTTCATCTTATTACAATAATATTGTTATTGTGTCGCTCTGACGACCTGAGTATGCATGCTCAGATTCCGCGGGAGGACCAGCACAGGAGATGGATCTACCCTTCGAGTTCACGGAGATATAGTTTGGTGTACCTTCTTCATTTACTGCTTTCCATAAAAGTGATCGTGAGATTGAACTTGGTTAGTAATTGTTCTTGTTATCTGTAATTTGTGAACATTGGAATTTTAATGTAATAAATTAGTGATGTGATTCCTTTACTACTGTGCTTTATTTACTGATTACCATGTAATGCTAGAAGCCGAAGTGTGACTACGGCGGGATGATTCCTTGACCGTAGGAGCATGGCTGGCCTAGTCATCCCTCGTTTTCCGTATTTTGGGAAGCGGGGCGTGATAGTTATATACGAACTCGAAGGAATTTATTCGAGGATGGTTTCCTGTTCTGGAGAAAACGAATAGGACTATTCAGTTGTCTTTTCCTTTTATCTTCTCTCGGGTTGCGAGTACTCCTTGGTTTAGGAGATAGTACACCTATTACGCAAATTGGATAGTCTTCTTCCAAACCATAGGCAGGTGCCGACCGGTAGGGAATGAAGAAAACCAATTAGCCTAACGATAGTGTACAGAAGGTATTAAGTTAAGACAAAGCAAGAGATTAGTAAGAGGGCAAAGTAAATTGCAACTGATATTCACGACCAAATTAGATATTTCATTACCACTCCCACTTCATCTTTGTATTTCTCCAGGACACTCCGTATCACTACGAAGATCCACAGTTTATTGGATACTCCATCGTATGGTTATATACGAACTCGAAAGGAACTTGTTCCAGTTCGGGGATGGATTCTGGTTCAGGAGAAATAGGAATAAGGTTTATTCGGTTGTCTTTTATCTTCACCTTCTCTCGCATTGCGAGTGCTCCTAGGATTAGGACAGTACACCCATTATGCTTATTGGATAGTCTTCTTCCAAACCATAGGCTGGTGCCGAACGGTAGGGAAGGAAGAAAACCATTTGGCCTAAGGGGTGTGCAGAAGGTAATGACTAAAGACGTATAAAGGGATTTGGAGAGGTGGCAAAGAATTATACGGTTACAGTCGTGAATCTGGAAGAGGCATTACTAGAAATACCGGGATACCCCATCGAAACATTTCAATGTTTCAGTTTCACTGTGTACTGTTAAAGGAAAACTGATTTCCCAATTAGTCCTTACTCCAGGGTATGTATTTACCAGATATGATTCTCACATCTGTATGGTTTTACGGATGATGAGTGGGAGTAGGTTAGTGGGAATTAGGTGATCATCCTCATTATATCGGGATTCGTTGTAATCGGTGATATTTGAGGAAATCACCTGGGCTGTTTGCCGGTCGGCAAATATTTAGTTTTGAATATCCGCTGTTATGCACCAATTTCAAATTGATATATCTGTACGTCTATTTTCATAGAGTGAGATATACCTTTTTGAAATTATGTCTATGACATTTACCTATATCAGTGGATGGTTAGGTAAGGAGCATTAAACAGCGGTGTAATTCTTCATAACCAAAGGTACAGTTTTCAACCTACGACACACAGGGATTGAGTTATCAGACTCAAGGGACTTATACAGAGTATTGTATGTTTTCCAGTGTCCATTAGGACATAGGGGTTGGTCCTCGTACTATATTCAGTTTACTTATGACTTCTCTAGTTTTTAGACAGGTGTTTCGTGCAAACATAGGGTCCGAATTTTGAGAAGTTATAGGTATATGAATAAAATAGAGAACCAGGTATTGCAAGTATCGGGATTCTTCAAGGTGATCGAAGATATAGATACTTGTGTATGGTATTCAGTTGATAGTAGTGATTAAGAGAACTAGCTTCTCTTTCGGGTTACTCATAATTGGAAGCATTTCTAAGTTGAGTAACGCTGATAGGCCTCCTTCCATTTAGTTGACATGCACTGGAGACAGCTGCATGATTTGAATCTGATTCAATTAAATCAGTGCCTCTGGTTCTATATTGGATATAAAACAGTTCATATCTTAACGAAGTTAAGGTACGGGGAGTTGTCCGGCTTATGCTTAAAAGCAGACTCTGGATAACTCAAGGCATGTTTCTGTAATAGCTGTTTGTGGGTTGACCCAGGCTATGACGAGGGTTGACTTTCTACCATCTGGAAGATCAATAGTGATATTGTTCTAGACTCGCCACAGTTTTAATAAAAATGGATTTTTTTTCAGAAAACAGTAGTGGGAGTATGGTAGAACTGGAAGTGATTCCAGAACCACAAACGATTACTGAAGATTTGATAGGAACCTAAAGATTCAATCTGGTTTGACATTCCATTGGCTACTCCGCAGATAAGGTGGGTAACTTCAGGCACCCGAGAGGTACTCCGGTAGCCTCAAGGACGGTGACAGGGAAAGTTCTTGTTTACCCAGACTTACCATTGCTGTTGTTCCAGGCTGCGAGACCCAGCAGGAGGATGAGTATAGCGTCGTTCTAAACTGGCTTTAGAAGTGTACGTCTATATGACTCTGCCAGAGGGTTGTCGTAGTTAGTGGGAGCAGCGGAAGCATTGGTGGACAAGTGGCTTATGTCTATTTATAGACTAAAGCAGATATAGCGGAGATAGATCATCTATTTCTGACGTGACAGTCATAGGTTTGACTTCATCAGAATAGGGGATGGATCTGTTGAGAAGGTAGTAGCATGTAATGTCCTGGTATTTGGATGACATACACAGAGTAGGAAAGGAAACTCCTATACTACGATCGGTTAAACTTTGGTTGTCACACAGTGGTTTCTCCATATGGGACTTGGATATAATTTCTGACATTCTGATTACTGGATCTATAGTTTTAGATCTAGATTTGGGAAGTATCCCAATCTGGGTACTTAGACAGCATTCTGTGAGTATTTAGAATGGTCGACTCCTGGCACGGTAGTATACCTGCAGGTGATGGAGTCACCCTCTCTAAAGGTGTCTTATAGACTAAAGTAGAGAGGGATGTGCATGATTGGCAGATCACTTGCTTAGGCAATTGAGTCAATCATGAGATGTCAAGTACCACACCAGATGTTGTTCTTGCAGTAGATGCAATAAGTTGATATTGATCCAATCCTGGAGAAACAATCGGAAGCAGCTTTAGAACATAAGTGGATGTTCTAGGGATATGATAACGACAGCCTCATTTAGGAGACAATTATCATTCCAGGCTTCCAAGGTGACCTGTACGACAAGGAGGTTGTCAGAGTTATAGTTTTTCTTCTGACGAGGGGCAGTATTTTGGACAGGTGGTCCAAGGCAATACTGAGGGAGGCATGGCGCAGGATACTGATTAAGTTCAGTTGATGATACAGTCTAAGAAGTTTGGATTTGGAGTTCATTTATGAGCTAGGTCCCATCAGACATCCAGACATACTCTAAGACAGGTATTGCTCATTTCGGGAGATGGGTTTCTCCGCGAACTTGAGATATAGAGAGACATAGAAAGAAACATCAAAGCGGATCCACTCGCTGAGGCTATTCCTCGAACGCAATAGTTTCGCAAACGGGATTTGTGAGACTGTGTAGTAGAGGAGTTGGGTGTTCGGTGTCATACAGGCTGTGAGTATGCGACATCGCAATAATTAGCCTCGAGTGCAAGTGGGAGATTGTTGGAGATAGTGCCCTCAGAGTCAATTATTGGATCACAGGCACGTGATTGCAATGATTGAGGGAGGACCTATCCCGGTAGGACAGTCTTACTCGAGATGATAGTATGCTATCTGGTTTATCTTTATCATCGTGTACTGCTTTAGGTGACCTTACTGATCACTATTGCACGTTGATAGAGCCCCTAGGATTCTTGCTTGACCACCAACAGTATGAGGGCGATCATATATGTGGGAGCTGGGGTCTATAAGCACATCCTTAAAAGATCCCTAGTCATGGGAGTTTCGAGACAGGGCATCGATACTCCAGAGTAGACTAGTGTATACAGTCGAGACCCCGTCGAGGGGCGGTGGCCGGTCTCACAAGCCACTGGTGTCAGTTGGTTCACTAAGATGTATACAGGTGCTCATTGGGTTATGAGTACACCGGACAGGACTCGCCGGGAACATGCTAGTTGGTCTTATACCTGACGTCAGATAGCAGTTCCCTGGTGACATGTGTACAGGTTAGTTCATCGACCTGGGGATCGTCATTTGTCTCGTGTGAGTTCCCACTGTACTTTGATTACTACCCTATCACGCTCAAAGGAGACGTGCAAACAGGTTTTAGTTGGGTACAGTCCCGAGCCACATGGAGGCAGTGAGCGGATCTTCAGGGGTTCGTCTCTCCCGGTATTGGGGGTGAGGTCGCGCTGTGTCTAGGAGAGCCATTACACAAAGCCCTCGGCCGAGGCAGGAGATTTACTGGTAGGTATTCCAGTAGTATCTCAGGGTGTTCTGGACTACACTCCGACACGACTTGTACCGCTTTTGGGGGTCTGACTTTTACCAACCCCCTAGGCCCGCCATGCGATGCTCATAGACGAACGGACCGGACTGTACGGATATTGTCACTGACAGGCTCAGTAGGGTGTCAGAATGAGTTCGCTCATCGACGTCCCTTTTGGTCAAATACCTGGTAGCCCGTTACGTATTGGCTTATACCTCTGACGTGCTAGTGGTTAAATCCACAACCAAGGTGTTGACGAGTCTTTAGAGTCCCCCACAGACAGTTGCTCAAGTTTCGGGCGAAACGCTGTAGAGGCCGTATGGAGATATGACAAGGTTTCGATCAGATACGTGCGGTATTGCACGGATCCTGATCGGACGGTTTATACTAGCGGGCTTTGGTTTAAGCCGGATCCTAGTATTGTATAGTGTAGATTTTGTCTCATTGCATTTGTATTCGATCGGAATACAGATGCGGGTGTGTATACACTGTATCGGGGTTTTCCTGTAATTTATTACGAGACCAGTTTTTTGGAGTTGCCAGTTTGTTTTCCGTTTCAGCCATATTTCTTTGTATCTTTCATTGGCTGAAGATTGGCGGAGGAGGGCTTATTTGCATTTGTGCAAATAAGTAATTTGGAGGGTGTTATTTGCATTTAGTTGCATCATGATGGTTTTCATGATGGTGCACCATCCATTGACTTGATTGATCCATCATGGCTTGACTTTTGGTATGATCATGGTTGTTGATGATGGTTGATTTGGAGTGTTGGTTTGTGTGATGATTATTCATCATGATGAGATTTTTTCTCTTTCTTGCATGATCACATACCATTCCTCTCACTTGCATGATTGTGTGGCTCCTCTCATATTTTTGATACACAATCCATTTTCACTCTCCCCAAGTGCCATGGCCGGCCATTCCTAGAGAGAGGGCTGTCCCATATTTTGGTGGGGAAATTTTGTTCATTAGGCTTCATAAAATCCCCACATCTCCATCTCAAGAGTTGAGTTCTTTTCCTCCACCAAAAAGGCAACCAAAAACCCCAAATGAGACATATAGATCTTCACACTGTTCTACAGCAAATCTTGGGCACGTCGACTCGCCAGCTTCGTGCCCGAGTTGCCTCGATATAGAGGTGGGAGCCCGTAAAAGAAGCCGGCGACGTGGTGCCCTTCCGGCGAGGAGGCGGAGACCGGACATTCCGCGGGAGATCGGGACGACGACGAGAAGACCGAAGGACACGGATCGCTCGGTATATCTCTCTTCCCCATCTTGTAGTTAGCTAGGACTAGTTTAATGGCTCGATCCGGGTTTTTAGTGTGCGGTGGTGCCGGTTTGCTAGTTTGCAAAGTTTTTTTTTGTTTCCGCATTCCGGCGTCGGATTAACGGCCGGGGCGCCGCCGTGCACTTACATTGCGAACTCCACGTCACGCTTCGGCGGTAATCCCGATATGTCTTCAAACACGTCCATAAAATCACGAACAACAGCTGGTTCATCACTTTTATAAACCTCCATTGATGCAAGAATATTATTTGTCGGCCTAGCCCTAAACTCGACTGGCCCGACAGAACTGCTTCCTCCAGTGAAGGTAAACTCGGGATGTCCGGGAATCTGGAAAATTACTTTCTTTGCCCTATAATCAATGTGAGCGTGGAAAGTGCCAAGAAAATCCATTCCCAAGACGACTTCCTAGCTGCCCGTATCGATTACTAAGAAATCTGCAAAAAGCTCCCGTCCGCCAACAACAACTGTACAATCTTTACATTCCCTACTAGATATGATTTTCCGATTCCCAGTATGTATGTCCCAGAAACTAGACAGGGTCGTGCAGGTAATCGAGTGTGTAGCTATAAACTTGGACGACATAAAACAATGGGATGCACCAGAATCAAATAACGCTAATCCGGGAAAACCATGAACGAGTAGAGTACCTGAAACAACTTCTCCTGACGCCTTAGCTTCCTCAGCCGTCAAGGTAAAAGCTCGAGCCTGATTAGGTCCTTGAGTCAGCTGCTTCTGTCCCTGGAATGGTTTCTGTGGAGGCTTCTGAATATCATCCCTTGTACGTAGCTTCGACGAACATGAGTTAACAGTGTGATCTGCCGCTCCACAAACTAAACAGAGTCCTTGCCTCCTTCGACAATCCTTTTGCACGTGGCCAGGTAAATTGCAGTAGTTACAAGTCACGCTCTTTCTCTGGTCAACTACAGCATGCTTCTTCATTGGTGCTACGCCACGACGGTCCACCGAAATACCTCTGCGACCATGAGCTCGGTTTGGTACAAATGCCGGCTTCCTTACCGCAACTGCTGTCTGCTGCAAACTCCCATTCTTCCCAGATAGGCTCTGCTGTTCTCAGGTTGCCGTAAGTACCTGTGAGAAAGTGGTCAAACCCGGGGAGACAATCTGCCTCTGGATGTCCACATCCAAGCTGCTCATGAACCTCCGTGCCCTGTCTGATTCGTTGGCAACTAAAGGTCCAGCGAATCTACTAAGCCGTGTCCATTCTGCTGCATGCACATCTACGGTTGCACCATTCTGCTTAAGCCCGATGAACTTCTCTTCCATTTCCTTTCGTGCAGTCCGCGGGAAGAACTTCTCTAGGAAACTCTTTGAAAAATCAGTCCGCTTGATCGGCTTGGGCAAGCAGGTCTCCTCCACAAGCCACCATTCACGGGCGTAGTCCACTAACTGAATACGCACCACATCCACCCTTTTATCTTCTGGGATCTGCGCTGCAATAAGTAAGTTCTCCGTATCAACCAGCCACTGCTCCGCTGGCAACGGCTCCTCCAAACCAGTAAATGTAGACGGACCCAAACGCCTGAAATCTGCTACGGTCCCTACTCGATCAACTGGTTTAGCTCCAACATTGTTCACGGACTTCTGAATGATCTGCAGACCTTCCTGAAACGATTCAGCTTGCTGCTGGATCAGCTCGGTCTGCCTCTTTTGATTCTCCAACATCCCCCGTATCACTCCAAATATGGCGGCTTCGTCAACACGCCTTTGGTACGTCTTCAGATTCTTGTCTGCCATACTCCTGAAATCAAAACACCCAAGATTAGCATGATAACAGATTCAAATTATAGATCAAGGCTAGAACTCCAAGTTACTTAAATAGAGTACCGCATTGTAACTATGCCGCAGTATCATAGCCACAATCACATAACTCCACCCAAGTCGCCTAAGTCCTAGAGATAACAAGGAATCAGGTTTTCGAGGCGATATGCAAAGGAAGTTTGCACATCATAAAAGATATAATCAGAAAGAACTTGATTCAAGAACGGTAAAACGGCAAGGTGGCAGGACATGTTCCCTAAACACGGGTATTCTGATTCGTGTATTGGGTACAATACCCAACTACAAAAAGAATCAACCCAACTAACCTATGGCTCTCTGATACCAAAAGAACCATGTCACGCCCCGCTTCCCAGAGTACGCTAAAATGGGCACGTGACATAGCCAACCATGCTACCTGTGGGTAGGAAGTATCCATCCACAGTCACATTACGGCTGTAGAGATATCAAGAACAAAATAAAACTATCTAAAACATGTCCATAAGCCAAGATAACATGAGTCAAGAATAATAAAATGCGGAAGCAAAAGATCCAATACAAAATAACTGGAATGTATGTCCCATAATGCGGGCTCACATCAGGAATAAAATGCAAGAAATAAAAGAACTAACTACTGCTGACACCTCACAACTCAGCCTGCTGGCTGAAGTACTCCTGCTGGGACTGCAACAGCGGTACAGAATCTGGGCCATGCAAAACCCAGACGTCAGCGCGTCGTGTCATTAAGTAATAAAATATAAACAGGGTAACAGGCAATGAAAATATAAACATAAATGAAAAGCAGGTGTAACAGTAATGTAAGTGGGGACAGTGCAGGGTAGTGTGCATTGAGTAAACTAAACTGTTCTATCAGGTTTTCTGTTCTAAAGTCTTTGAAATCAAATTGATGAATGATCGATGTAACTCAATAGTATCCCGTGCATACCCGGGACCACGGTCCAGATTCTCGGGCTGAAACCGAGACATGCCGCTAGGCACTAAAACAGGAATATGTACAGATGAATGATGTCAGCAGCATCATCCCAAGGCTGGCCTAGCCTCTAAAACTGATCAGAACAAGTATCGAACTGTTGAGTTACAAGTCAGGTTTCACCATTGATTTCCCCATACCCCCAAGTTATATGTGTATGTCAAGTCAGATATTCAGTAATCAAGAACTAATGCCAACACAGGATCGGGTAAACAGGTTTGTCTGGATAGACAACAGGAACGGTCCGTGAGGACTACATGTCAGGTTTGATGGCATTAGACACAAGATCAGGTAACGGGTCAAGTCATGGTATACCAGGTCAAGTCAAGTAGTGTACGGTACTATGTCGGGTCAATCAATATGTATGTAGCAAGTCATGTCAAGGTGTAAACGATATCATGGGTGTGCTCATAATCAGCTAACATAATCAGGGTTAAATAATCAAGCATGGTTATCAACAACATGATCTAATCAATGAGTTAAGCAATAAGCAGATTTGTTTATTTAGCTGTACAGTTATCAATTGTGTTAAATAGACAGTGTCAACATAATGTGAATACAGAATGATAGATGTAACTGCTGGAAATAGGTTAATAAATATTGAGTGTCCCAAGGATGCGACAACATGTATAATCTGTTTAATGAATGCAATTGTAATTAGACCGGTTAAAGTTGCACATGAATGTCTGATAGGCTAAACTGGATAAAAGGTACCATAGCAGTAAACAAAATGTGATATATCATGTACAGGTGATTATTAGATATAAATAATTCGATGCAAGATTAAGTCTCGAGTTCGGAATCATAAAATGTGTAACGGAACCTTATACGGTTAACTTGAAATCCATTTCTATCAATTCTAATTAGGGATTTAACAGGAAATAATTAATTTATCATATGAATAGTTTAAAATAGCATGTAGCAAGTTTCACTTGTCTCGACGGGCCGCGAATCGGGAAAACGGAACGTTACACGTCGGCGGGGAAATCTCGTGACGTGCGCACGGTTCACGGAATGAACCCAAACGATGAACAGTGGAGCCACACGGATCAGGGTTCCTCGCTGGATCGTCGGGAAACGTCGTCGGCATGGTCGGATTCCGGCCAACACAAAAAACAGTGAACACACACAAAATCAAGAATGCATAGAAAAGAGAAAATAAGAAGAAAGAAGGGAAGGAGGATGGAGAAGAGGGTGCTTACGATAACCTGTAGAGGGGTTGAGATTGTCGATTGCGTCGACGGAGCTCCGGCGGACAGCCTACAGTTACTGCGACCAATCCACAGATCATAAATAATAAGAAAAGAGAAGAAGGAAGGAAAGAAGAAGAAAGAAGAAGAGGAGAGGGAGGCTATGCTCACATAGGAGGGTGCGCGAGGCCAGGGAACGGATGAAGATCGCCGGCGTCGATCCCACGACGTGCAGGTGGGTGCGCGGTGCTCGTGCAGGGTGCTCGGGGAGAGGAGGAAGGAGGAAAGAGATGAGGTGGAAGTGACGAGGGCGAGCAGCGGCGTGGAACGGTGGTGATGGCGTCGTCGCGAGGGCCACGGTGAGAGGAGGAAGGCGGCTAGGGTTTTCGAGAAGTTGGGTTCTGTTGATATTTGAGAAGGAAGGAAGAATTTTTAAGAAGAAGAAGAAGAGAGAGAGAGAGAGAGAACGCGGGGAGAGAGAGAAAGATTGCGAGAGGAGAGAGAAGAGGAGAGAGATAGAGAGGAAGTGAGAGATCGAGAGGAGAGAGGAAGCGGAGAGGGGAGAGAATCTTGGCCGTTAGCGCCAGAGAGAGAGAGAGAGGAAGACAACGCGTGGGGCCCAGGGTTAAAACGAAGGTGATTGGCTGGGGGTTAGGAAAAAATTGTGAAAAGATTTTAAAAGGAATGGAAAATATTTTCTGGGGTTGGATTTTATATTCGTCGGTTTTAAAAAATATTAGAAAATAGGATTTGGCGCAAATGCAAAATATTTCAGAATTGCGCCCGGGTCGGGTCCAAAATTTGAATTTAAAATAAGAAAATTATTGGCGGGTTCCAAAATTAAAATAAAGTATTTTTCAATTAAAAAGCATACCCCCAAGAACGGACGCACGTGCGTGCGCGTAGCCGTCCAAACACGTCCGTTTCACTGAACGGGACGAGAACACGATGCAAGGACGCTACCACAGGTTTAGGGGTGTCAAGCAGGCTATGACAAGTATTTTTAATTTAACTTTTGATGACATAAAATTGTTATATGCAGAATTTGAATTGTCGGGGTAAAATTCATAACTAGCAACTGTCAAGCAAGACAAATGAAATAAATACCACACACCAAGCATACGATAACTGAAATTTGTAGAATTGGACTCGGTTGTTACATGCGGGAAGCGGGAAAGGAGAATGTTTTTACTGCCACAAGTCAGGACATTGGAAACGCAACTGTGCTGTGTATCTTGTTGATCTCAAGAAGAAGAAGCATGCTGATGCTTCCACTTCAGGTGTGTTTGTAACTGAAAACTGTTTTTCTTTAAACTCTGCATCTTGGGTATTAGATACCGGTTCTGGTTCTCATATCTGCAATTGTATGCAGGGATTGAGAAATAGTAGAGTTTTGAAGACAGGTGACCATACTCCGCGGGTTGGAAATGGTTCCAATGTACATGCTGTATCCGTGGGAGAGCATCATCTTGGGTTGCCTTCGGGTTGTATTTTGGTTTTGAACCCGTGTTATTTTGTACCAAGTATGCTATGTGATATAATATCCATTTTTTTGTTGGACAATGAAGGATATAATTTTGTATTGCAAAATAATGTTATGAACATTAACTTGAATCAAGAGTCGATTGGGTATGGTGCATTAAATAACGGTATTTACGTCTTGAACCAACACACGGTTTTCAATATACAACATACTAATAAAAGAAAGTTTTCAGATATAAATGAAGCTTTTCTTTGGCATTGTAGACTTGGTCATATTAATGAAACAAGACCGAACAAACTACATAAAGATGGATATTTAAATCCTTTTGAATATAAATCTTATGCGACTTGTCAGTCTTGTATCAAAGGTAAAATGACCAAAACTCCGTTTACTAGACACGGAGAAAGAGCTGTGGAACTCTTAAGCCTCATACATAGTGATATATGCGGACCAATGTCCACACATGCTATAGGTGGTTTTTCATACTTCATTACTTTTACTGATGATTTCTCAAGATTCGGACACGTGTTTTTGATAAAGCACAAATCCGAAACTTTCGAGAAATTCAAGGAGTACAAACTTGAAGTAGAAAAACAAACAAGCTTGAGCATCAAAAAACTTCGATCAGATCGAGGTGGAGAATATTTAAGTACAGAGTTTTTAGACTTCTTAAAAGAGAATGGGATTCTCTCTCAGCTCACTCCTTCTTTCACACAACAGCACAATGGTGTGTCAGAACGGAGGAATCGTACCCTATTAGATATGGTACCATGATGTGTGATGCTGAGTTACCGCTTTCCTTTTGGGGGCATGCATTGGAGACAGCGATGTATCTGCTGTTAAACAGGGTTCCAACCAAGACCATGTCTACCACTCCATATGAGATATGGAGTGGAAAGAGACCATCTCTTAAAAGAGTTAGGATTTGGGGTTGTCCGGCTTTTGTTAAAAATCAAAATCCAGACAAACTCGAGACACGATCGGTCATGTGTAAATTTGTGGGGTATCCAAAACATTCGTATGGATATCTATTCTACCACAAGGAGGAACAAAAGGTGTTTGTTGCTGATTGGTAAAGATTCTGCGTGTTCAAGTTTAGTTAATTACCGCAATCAAAACGGTTTCGCTTGTAGCTAACCGGTTGAGTACGGGTCGTCCGCAGGGAGATGGGAATCTTTTTCTATGTGCTTTAACGAGTTAAGTCCAATTTTCCAGATTTGTTTGTGATTAACTAAGTGTTAAAATGATATGTAAAGAGAGCTTGTTAGGGTTAGGATTATGTTAGTTTGAGTTAGGAGTCGCTCACTTCTTTCGTTGCCACTCTTAATATCGGTGTTACGGTAATCGGCAACAACGGGGATTAGCACGACTAGGAAGGAACTTGCGAGTATAAGCTAGGCTTTCCAACGCTTAAGTTCTTCCTTTTGGTGCTTGTCCGTCCGTTCTTGGCTCTAAGCCATAACCTCCGGTTAATTCAACCACAACCGGTCTCACTACGGAATCACCGCTATCATGTAGGATAGGGTGCCGTAGGGAGCGGATTGTGGTTCAATTAACGGGAGTCGAATTAAGATGTTGGGCAAGGAAAGAGTGAGAGAGCCTTATCCTACCCTAACAAGTATGAAACTACCACACATCATAACGAAAAGAAAATAAAACAAAAGAGGAAGATAGAAAGAAGGAGATTAGAAGATAACAACTAGCTATTTGCGACCTCACCTCGGCAAGGATCAAGCGTAAGCATCATGGTTGTTTAAGGATAAAGGAAAAGAGAAAAGAAACAAACAAACACAAATAACAACAACTAAGTTAACAAATGAAAATTACAAGCAATAATAATTTAACTAGAGAACAAGACAAGCATGATAAGTAAAAAGAACTTCTTTATTCATCATTCTTCACTCACAAAAGCTCACTACAAGTTTTAATGGAGAAGAGATGAGAAGAGGAAGAAGAACAACAAGTATTCTAAAACCTAAAATACAAGATTAAGAACCCTTGGCTTCACAAGGTTCTGGGCTATTTATAGGCAGGAAAAAGGAAATCTAGGGCAACATTCTGAACCCATATGAAAAGACCAAACACCCCCTGAAAACTCATCATGCGAGGAGGCAGTACGGCCGCGGAACCGCGGCCTAGACCCCCTATTGGCCGCGGTTCCGCCGCCCTATAGGGGAGTTGGGCTGTCGTCTTTTGTGTGCTGCCCTGGTATTCTGTTCCCTTTAGTCCGGTACATGTTTTTTCTGATAATATTTCCACATTTCTTCCAGAATCAAGGATGATTGGATGTGGATCTTTTTTGTCATGATTTTCTTGAGCTCCGCGTAGATTTCTTGGATCTTGTGTTGCCATTGAGCCTTGTGCCTGAAAATGACATTGATTTGCCATTTTGTCTTTTAGACTGGTATGCGGCAACATACGGATAGAGAGCGGAGACCGTGTTTTATCTGTGGTTGGCAGGAACCCGGTTTTTTGTCGTGTTTTCCATGAATTTCATCGTTTAGAGCTGAGAACCTGTATCCTGCAATTGACTAGCAAACACGGCTCAAGAGTACCTACCGATAAGCAATATGATAAAAATTGGGCGGTAAAAAGATGCAAAAATCTGATATGAACAAATACCCCCAAACTTATCATTTGCTCGTCCCGAGCAAAGCCAATTTATTCACAAAAAATTCCTAACCTCACTTTCGCAGGGAACGCGATTGCACTGAGCATGTGCAACAAGCCGTTAAACCTCTAGGTGTCCCTAGTAGGAGGAGTGTTGTCTCCTGAGGGTTTTCAGCGGATACTACCCACAAAATCCGGTCAAGCTAGTTTTGCAAAATAACTATGATTCAAACCCTAAAGTTTTGTTTCAGAAAATAACAATTCTATTATCCTAAGTCTAGACTATCGAACCTTTATTTTTCACTCCTCGCTTCTTATTTAACTATAGATTTTATATGTCTTTACGTGCAGTGCAAATAGTGTCGTTAAGTTCCAGAAAGGTCGAATAAAGTCCTCATGTCACACAATAAAGCCTGGATAAGAATTTTGAAAGGATCACATAAGTTTTATAAAGTGTTAAGTATTTTTCAAGTTTCGTTTTCCTGTAAAGTTTCAACTTTAGAATTTCTATCTTCCTTAACAGGAAACTAGGTCTTATTTTTCACTCCACCTTTTTCTTGTTTTCATTTCATACACACCTCTGTGAACGTGCAATAGTATTTATCATAGAATAAAACCTTCATATCTCCGCTAAATTTTTTATAAAAGCCTGTCTTTTATCAAGATTATTCTCACACAAAGAACCGTTAGGAATTTTAACTCGGAGAGAACACTTGCTTGATTTTGTTTTAATCTGGACTTTCTAGGCTTCTTAGCGAGCTTTGGGCCAATGCACCCAAACCAGTTGGTTTTAGGGCATTAGGTGTAGAAACACCCCAGCGGACTTAATTACTCAAGTTACCTAGGTCCAAAAACAAAAGACAGTTTGGCGTGAAAATCATGATGATTTAATACGAACGGAGATATAACCGGCAGTTCAATTATTTTTTTGGATAAAAGACGTGTTTAGTGGGTTCGGTGTGTAATCATTCCAATCAAGTTTCAGATGGGTTATTTTTCAGACTTAGTTCCAATTAAGGCATCAATAACATTCCTTCATATTCACTCACTTCATAAACTATTCTTGATATTACTTATTTCAGAACCTATTTGATCCTCAGAAAATCATTTATCTATTTTAAAAGTTTTTAGACATAAAAGACTTGTCATCAAATTTCCAAAACTCACGACACGTGTAGTGTGATGTAAAGACGTATATCAGCTATAGTTAACTTTAAAGGAGAGTTATCTTTCAGGTTTACAAAATCTAAACATAAGACTTAGTTATTCTTATTTTATCAGACAAAACCGTCGAAATGTTGAATCAGAGTTCTCCCACAAGCTCACTTGACAGAAAAGTTTTTATATTTTTAGAAAATTTTCAGATTTTTATGGATTTTAATATGCAGATGCAAAATATACATATGAATGCGAAGGTAAGAAATGCGCACCGAGCGTACCCCCAAACTTAAACTGGACAGTGTCCTCACTGTCATTGCATGAAGAGATCATTTGAAGGGTCAAAATTGTCGGTTAGCTATACACTTTTTTTTGTTTTTGTTTTTAAAGAAAAGCAAAAATGGAAAAGAATATCCACAAAAATGTACAAAATGGTATATACATACCCCCAAACTTATTTGGAACAGTGTCCATTTGTTCTTGGCTGGATAACCGAAGTTTGGTGGTAGGTAGAGGAAGATTATGCAGGGTAAACCGGCTCCTGTAAGAACAGGAGCTCCTCTGTTGGTTCGGCGCTAAGGTACGGTTTTAGTCGGTGTCCGTTCACTTTGAAAAATGAACCGTCCTTTGGATTCTCCAAATCCACAGCGCCATGCGGATGCACATTCCGCACAAAATACGGCCCTTTCCAGCGAGATCTGAGCTTTTCTGGATGGAAGTGTAGCCGGGTGTCGTAAAGCAGTACCTGTTGACCAGGTACGAATGTCTTGCGCAAAAGGTGTTTATCGTGAAACACCTTCGTTCGGTTCTTAATGACAACCGCGTTATCGTAAGCCTCATTCCTAAGCTCGCTTAATTCGTTCAACTGCAGCTTCCGATAGCTGCCCGCATCTTCGAGAGACAGATTCAGCTCCTTTATCGCCCAAAATACGCGATGCTCTATTTCGACAGGTAGGTGGCAAGCCTTTCCGTAGACAAGCCGATAGGGAGACATGCCAAGATCGGTCTTATAAGCGGTTCAAAATGCCCAAAGGGCATCAGTGAGTTTCAGCGACCAATCCTTACGGTTCTTGGAAACCGTCTTCTCCAGTATCTGCTTGATTTGCCGATTTGAAACTTCGGCCTGCCCGCAGGTTTGGGGGTGGTAGGGCGTAGAGAGCTTATGATTAATGGAATATTTCCGCATCAAGGCCTCGAAAGTCCTATTGCAGAAATGAGTTCCATTGTCGCTAATGATCGCTCGGGGGTTCCCAAAACGGGAGAAAATGTTTTCTTTAAGAAACCTAACGACAACCTTGTTGTCGTTAGTCCGGCTGGGCACAGCCTCGACCCACTTAGAGACGTAATCAACAGCGAGAAGGATGTACAAGTTCCCGAAAGAGCTGGGAAACGGCCCCATGAAATCTATCCCCCAAACATCGAAAATCTCCACAACCAAGATTGGTTGGAGCGGCATCTCGTTCCTCCGGGATATCCGGCCCAAGTGTTGGCACCGGGAGCAAGTCTTGCAATAGTCATGAGCGTCTTTGAAGAGTTGTGGCCAGTAGAAACCACATTGCAAGATCTTCTCAGCTGTCTTTCTGGGGCCAAAATGCCCGCCACACGCTTGATCGTGGCAAAACGACAGCACACTCTTGAATTCATCGCCAGGGACACACCGACGAATAATCTCGTCGGGACAGTACTTGAAAAGATAGGGTTCGTCCCAGTAAAAGTGTTTTACTTAGGATAAGAATCGAAGTCTGTCCTGACTTGACCATTCAGTCGGTAGTAACCCTGTGGCCAAATAGTTCACAATATCTGCAAACCAGGGTTCGCAAGATACTGTCAAGAGCTGTTCATCCGGGAAAACGTCGTTGATCGGAATTGGAAGCGTAGGCGAAGAAGGAAGTCGTGAGAGATAGTCGGCAACTACGTTTTCACATCCTCGTTTGTCCTTAATGACAAGGTCAAACTCTTGAAGCAAGAGGATCCAACGTATTAGCCGAGATTTTGCATCTTTCTTCGCAAAAAGATGGCGCAGAGCAGAATGGTCTGTGTAGACAATGACTGGAGAGCCGATGAGGTAGGGCCTGAACTTTTCTAAAGCAAATACAACAGCCAAGAATTCCTTCTCAGTTGTTGTATAATTGAGTTGGGCGTCGTTCAGGGTTTGGCTCGCATAATAGATTACGCGCGGCATCTTGTTGATGTGTTGTCCAAGGACATCACCAATGGCAAAGTCGGATGCATCGCACATAATCTCAAACGGGTGCGTCCAGTCAGGTGAAGAAAGAACGGGAGCAGAAGTAAGTGAGCTTTTCAATGACTCGAACGCAGTCACACAACTCGAGTTAAAGTCGAATGGCGTGTCCTTGGCCAGCAAAAGAGTCAAGGGCCTAGCAATCTTGCTAAAGTCCTTGATGAACCGTCTATAGAAACCGGCATGGCCAAGGAAGGCTCGGATATCTCTGACGCATCGGGGAGGAGGGAGATTGGAAATGACCTCAATCTTCGCTTTGTCAACCTCTATGCCATTTTGTGAGATGATATGTCCTAAGACAATACCTTCGCGCACCATGAAGTGGCATTTCTCCCAATTCAAAGTGAGGTTCTTGTCCTTACATCGGGTAAGGACAGCGTCAAGATGCAGCAAACACTCGTTGAAGGAATCGCCGAAGATGGAGAAATCGTCCATGAAGATCTCCAGAAATTTTTCCACCATGTCTGAGAAGATTCCCATCATACACCGCTGGAAGGTAGCGGGCGCATTGCATAACCCAAAGGGCATGCGACGATATGCAAACGTGCCGAAAGGACAAGTGAATGTGGTCTTGTCCTGGTCTTTTTCGGCGATGGGAATTTGATTATAGCCGGAGTAGCCATCAAGAAAGCAGTAGTACTCGTGTCCGGCCAATCGTTCAAGCATTTGGTCAATGAAAGGTAGCGGAAAGTGGTCCTTCCGCGTTGCGGCGTTGAGTTTTCTGTAATCAATGCATACTCGCCACCTAGTTTGGGTGCGAGTAGGGATTAACTCGTTCGCCTCGTTAGTGATGACCGTTATACCTGATTTCTTGGGGACAACGTGAATGGGGCTAACCCACTGGCTATCAGAGATAGGGTAAATGATACCACTATCCAGACATTTTACGATCTCCTTCTTCACAGCCTCTTTTATGACTGGGTTGAGACGTCTTTGTGGATCCCGGGCTGGTTTGGCATCATCCATCAGATGAATGTGATGTTCAACGATCAGGGGACTAATCCCCTTGATGTCCGCCATGGACCAGCCAAAAGCTTGCCTATTGCTGTGCAAGACCGCAAGAAGGGCGTTCTCTTGCTCTGGAGCTAGAGAAGCCGAGATGGTGACAGGGAGGGTCTCGTTCTCACCTAAGTAAGCGTACTTAAGGTGAGACGGCAAAGGCTTGAGTTCGAGCGTTGGAGGTGAAACGATTGAAGGCAAGATTGGTGCAGAGGTCTCGAACTCAAAGGACTCCAGCAAAGGTTCAAAACGAGTGTAGGCGACCGAGTTGGATGGTTCAGGTAACTCATCCGGAAATTCGAAGGATTCAAACTCGGGTTGTGAGTGGCTAAGATCGTTCGAGAACGTGAAACACTCGTAGTCGTTATCGGGCGCAGAAACAGCAGCAGGTTCGAAGAGGAACGCACTAGTGGCGTCAAGGTTATCGTGATGAAACAGAAACTCCTCGAATTCACACTCTTCAGGGGTGATCTCCTGGATTGAGCAAACGTCCAGTATATGAGCATTAGGTTCGGAAGGCTAATTCCCTAACCTAAAAATGTTGAGTTCAATCGTCATGTTTCCAAAAGAGAGGTTCATCGAACCATTGCGACAATTGATCACAGCATTTGAGGTTGCAAGGAATGGGCGACCGAGTATCACCGGAATTTGATTCCGGGGGTTAGCTACAGGCTGTGTGTCTAATACAATGAAGTCAACGGGAAATATGAAGTCCCCGACTTTGATTAACACATCCTCTAGCTCACCCCTAGGATGGGTGATCGATCGATCGGCCATTTGGAGAGTACAGTGTGAGGGTTTCAGCTCTCCTACGCCTAATTGCTCGTATACTGAGTACGGAAGCAGGTTAACACTGGCACCAAGATCTAATAGTGCGCGGTTGATGTTCTTATCCCCAATGGTAATAGAAATCGTAGGACAGCCATGGTCCTTCCATTTTTGTGGTAAAGATTAGGTAAGAGCATCACTCACAGCACTAGCCAAGAAAACTTTCTTTGGTATCTGAGATTTCCTCTTTTTCGTGCACAAGTCCTTTAAGATTTTCGCGTAGGACGGGACTTGTTGGACAGCATCTAAAAGAGGAATGTTAATGTTAACCTACTTAAACAACTCCAGAATCTTCTCCATTTGTGGATTTTGTTTATTAGACCTCAACCGGTTTGGAAATGGGACGTTTTTAAAATTGGTTGAGTCTAATGCTTGTGGAGGAGATTGTGGAGTTGGAACGGATCCCAGAACAGGTGTTTTCGTGGAGTGAGAAGTGGGTCCATTTAGAGCAGAAGAAGAGGAAGGAGAGCCTTGTAAAGAACGGAGAATAGGCTCAGAAGATGAAGAAGCAGGAGAAGAAGAAGAAGAAGCAGCGGCAGCCGGGGTGTCATCGTTGATCCGTGTGCCAATGTTGTTTTGCAGCATCCTTCCCGATCTCAATGTGGTCACGACACTCACATTATGGTTCTGTTGTTCAAGAGCAACATGTACATTATGTGGGTGACCGGGATTTGGGAGTGGCTGGGATGGGAGCTTCCCCTTTTCTCGCTCGCTTAAGGCCGCATTCAGCTGTGCAATCTGGGCCTCGATGGTCTTGATGCTTTGCCCGTGAGCGGCAGTGTGTTGCACTAAGGACTGAATGGAAGACTGGATGTTGGCGGCGGATTGTGTCGATTGTTTAACGAACGCCTCCAGACTTCGTTCGAGCGAGGAAACCTTATCGTTGTTTGACGGAACAAAATTGTTTTGGGGAAAAGAATTGTTGGGTGCAAAGTTGTTCGTCTGATTTTGAAAAGGTTGGGGTTGGAAGGGCTGCTGAAACTGATGTTGAGTTTGTTGTTGCGCTTGTTGTTGCGGAGGAGGGGGCATTTGGAAATTGTTGCCTTGGAATTGATTCTGATTCTGATTCCAGGCGAAATTGGGGTGGTTCCTCCAACCGGGATTGTAGGTGGAAGAGTATGGATCATTCCTCGGTCTTTGCTGAAATGCAGCATTAACCTGATCCTGTCCTTGCGATGGTGGATTGTAAGGACACTCTTCGGTTAGGTGAGAAGGATCGGAACAACAAGCGCAAATGGTACGAAGGGGAAGAACAGGGGCAGGAGCAGGAGAAGAAAATTTGCTCTCTATCGCTTCAAGCTTTCTCGTTATTGCAGCCATTTCAGCTTTCATCGCAATAGAGACATCAAGTTGGTGAATTCCTACCCTAGACTGACCGGTAGAAGTGGAGGTAGAGGAAGAAGAAGTCGGTCTGGTGCTTTCCCATTGTAGCGTTTGCTCCGCAAGGTCGTCGAAGAATTGACACGCTTCCTCGTTAGATTTCGATAGGAAGTGGCCCTGACAAATGGTTTCCAACAACTGCTTGGTTGCTGGGTTCAGGCCCTCGTATAAGGTTTGGCAAAGTTGCCATTTCTCTATACCATGGTGAGGACACTGAACAAGAAGGTCTTTGTACCGGTCAAAGCACTTCCAGAAGGGTTCAGAAGGAAGCTGAGAGAATTGGTTGATTTCGTTACGTATCCTTGCGGTTTTATGATTTGGATAAAATTTCTTGAGAAACGCTTTTACAAACTCGTCCCAACTGGTTATGGAGTGGGAAGCGGTGCTATACAGCCATTTTTCAGCAAGATCGCATAAAGTGAACGGAATGACCCGTAGACGTATAGCATCGTCCGACAGCTGGGTGGTTTTCATCATGCCACAAACGTTTTGAAATTTATTGATGAAGATATAGGCATCTTCAGATTCAAGCCCATGAAATCGTGGAAGCATGTTGATGAAGTGGGGCTTAATTTCAAAATTATCCCCATTGGCCAGTGGAAGAGAAAGGCAGGTGGGAAGTGCAGAACGGATGGGATAGAAACGATCCTGGAGCGCGATTCGCTGCGGCGCTACAACAGGCGGTGGTGGTGGGTTATTGGTCTCCGTAGGAGGTGGAGCCAATCCAGGGGTAGTCAAAGAGATGTTTGGATTAAATCCTGACATCGCGGAAGAAGAGGTTGGTGATGGTGAAGGTGAAGATGTATGAACAGAATTCCGGTCAACGTCGGAGTTGGCCGGCAAAGGTAAGGGTGAAAGAGGCGTGGACGGAGTTTCGACGTCTGAGTCGAGCGCGTAGTCGGTAGCGACTAACGTAACGCGGACTAGGCGGGCGCTAGTGTCCCGAGTCCAAGCGGACATACACTAAACGAGTTTAGTATAGTCAAAGCGGAGAGGGTGAGGGTAAGAAAACGTCAATGGAGAAATATGATGGGTGGTGGGTGGAAAATGGATTTGGCGACAAAGGGCAAGTTTTTATAAAAGTTTTTTGATTTTTTTTCTTTTTTTTTAGAAAGATCTTTACAGGAATATGTACGGACTTACGGCTTTAAGCAATCACAAACAAGATATGCACAATCACACCTAGATCTAGGGTCACCTAGGTCTGCTAGACAGCTCCTAACTGTTCTAGAGGGCTAGAAATAGGACCTCAAACCGCCTCTTCTCCGTCAAATGCGGCCAGATAAGTGCCAGGTAAGTGGGAGGTTTTCCAACGCTTTCGCGAAGTTCCTTAATTAAATAACTACTTGCCTTCGACACACTTGCCTAGACACCGCAAAAGTCAGATAGGATAAACGGCCGATGCCTGTAACTAGTCCTCTGTCCTATTGAGCGCGAAGTCCTTAGGGCCGAGTCTAGTATTTTTTTAATTAACAATGGTCAATGCATATGCTTTTTTTGATTTCTGGGGTCCTGGGAAGGGTGATGAAATCCCCACCCAATCTGAATTGGTTTCAAGCCCCTTAAGTCCGTATTAATGAATGCAAAGCGGTAACAAATCAACTGCAAACAATTTTTATTTTTAGCGCGGCGCAAAGAATCCTGCACAAGAACAGTTTATTGGAAGGGGGAATAGAATTTGCGCAAAGAATGCTGCAGAAAACACAGTTCAGTGGAGTCCAGAGGAGTGGGAGAGAGAAGAGAAACTCACCTAAAAAATTTAGCACCCTGAAGGCACTAAATGGCCGCGGTTCCACGGCCTAAGCTAGCTTATGCCGCGGTTCCGCGGCACTGTGGTGGGATTGGGCCTTCAATTTTGTTGGCTGGGTTCTGTTGGGTGTCCTCTTCTGTTCTAAGGCCCTTGAATCTGGAATTGCTTACTGGAACTGCTCCAGAATCTCACAGTAGACCGTTTGCTTCGTTTTGATCCGTCGCGGTGTAGCCGCGAAATATGGGTCTATCTTCCCACGTCTTTGGCACTGAACTCGAACTCCGTATTATCCTGCACACTTGCACAAAAACTAATCAAAAATAACAAGATGGTTTTTTTTTTTACAATGTATTGTTTTTTGTTTTGTTTTTCGGTTAGATTTATATTCACAAGTTAACCCGAAATTACACAAAGAAATAAACTACCGTCTCCCCGGCAACGGCGCCATTTGATTGGTAAAGATTCTGCGTGTTCAAGTTTAGTTAATTACCGCAATCAAAACGGATTCGCTTGTAGCTAGCCGGTTGAGTACGGGTCGTCCGCAGGGAGATGGGAATCTTTTTCTATGTGCTTTAACGAGTTAAGTCCAATTTTCCAGATTTGTTTGTGATTAACTAAGTGTTAAAATGATATGTAAAGAGAGCTTGTTAGGGTTAGGATTAGGTTAGTTTGAGTTAGGAGTTGCTCACTTCTTTCGTTGCCACTTTTAATATCGGTGTTACGGTAATCGGCAACAACGGGGATTAGCACGACTAGGAAGGAACTTGCGAGTATAAGCTAGGCTTTCCAACGCTTAAGTTCTTCCTTTTGGTGCTTGTCCGTCCGTTCTTGGCTCTTAGCCATAACCTCCGGTTAATTCAACCACAACCGGTCTCACTACGGAATCACCGCTATCATGTAGGATAGGGTGCCGTAGGGAGCGGATTGTGGTTCAATTAACGGGAGTCAAATTAAGATGTTGGGCAAGGAAAGAGTGAGAGAGATTTCCTTCTCTCAAACTTCCCTTATCCTACCCTAACAAGTATGAAACCACTCACACATCATAACGAAAAGAAAATAAAACAAAAGAGGAAGATAGAAAGAAGGAGATTAGAAGATAACAACTAGCTATTTGCGACCTCACCTCGGCAAGGATCAAGCGTAAGCATCATGGTTGTTTAAGGATAAAGGAAAAGAGAAAAGAAAGAAACAAACACAAATAACAACAACTAAGTTAACAAATGAAAATTACAAGCAATAATAATTTAACTAGAGAACAAGACAAGCATGATAAATAAAAAGAACTTCTTTATTCATCATTCTTTACTCACAAAAGCTCACTACAAGTTTTAATGAAGAAGAGATGAGAAGAGGAAGAAGAACAACAAGTATTCTAAAACCTAAAATACAAGATTAAGCACCCTTGGCTTCACAAGGTTCTGGGCTATTTATAGGCAGGAAAAAGGAAATCTAGGGCAACATTCTGAACCCATATGAAAAGACCAAACACCCCCTGAAAACTCATCATGCGAGGAGGCAGTACGGCCGCGGAACCGCGGCCTAGACCCCCTATTGGCCGCGGTTCCGCCGCCCTATAGGGGAGTTGGGCTGTCGTCTTTTGTGTGCTGCCCTGGTATTCTGTTCCCTTTAGTCTGGTACATGTTTTTTCTGATAATATTTCCACATTTCTTCCAGAATCAAGGATGATTGGATGTGGATCTTTTTTGTCATGATTTTCTTGAGCTCCGCGTAGATTTCTTGGATCTTGTGTTGCCATTGAGCCTTGTGCCTGAAAATGACATTGATTTGTCATTTTGTCTTTTAGACTGGTATGCGGCAACATACGGATAAAGAGCGGAGACCGTGTTTTATCTGTGGTTGGCAGGAACCCGGGTTTTTGTCGTGTTTTCCATGAATTTCATCGTTTAGAGCCGAGAACCTGTATCCTGCAATTGACTAGCAAACACGGCTCAAGAGTACCTACCGATAAGCAATATGATAAAAATTGGGCGGTAAAAAGATGCAAAAATCTGATATGAACAGTTGCTCAGCATGCCACATTTTTGGAAAATGAAATCTTTACAGACAGTACTGATGGCAATGCGGTAGAACTAGAAGAGGTTCTAGGGACACAAATTACTCAGGACGAATTGGTTGAAACTGATGTTGCAGTAGAACTTCAAGAACCTCAGCCGCTCCGGAGATTTAGTAGAACTTCTCGCCCACCAGAGAGATACTATGGGTTTCTCATTGATGGTGATAGAGAAGATTGCATCATGGATGATGATGACCCTACTAGTTTTCAGCAAGCTATCACGAGTGGTGACTCAGTGAAGTGGCTGGAAGCCATGAGATCCAAAATGGAGTCCATGTATACCAACAAAGTATGGACTTTGGACGTTGCGCTTCCTGGGATAAAACCCGTCGGGTGCAAATGGATCTTTAAAAGAAAGATTGGTATAGATGGACAGGTAGAGACCTTTAAAGCAAGGCTAGTAGCGAAAGGTTTTCGTCAAAGACCAGGATTGTACTATGATGAAACTCTCTCCAGTAGCAATGCTTAAATCCATTAGGATCCTACTTACTATTGCTGCTCACTATGATTATGAAATCTGGCAGATGGACGTTAAATCTGCATTTCTAAATGGTGATTTAGAAGAATGCGTTTTTATGGATCAGCCAGAGGGCTTCATTGACAGTGGGAGCAGCGGGAAAGCATGTAGATTGCTTAAATCCATTTATGGATTAAAGCAGGCCTCACGGAGCTGGAACATCTGCTTTGATGATACAATCAAAGAGTTTGATTTTATCAAAAATATAGATGAACCATGCATTTATAAGAAGATTGTAGGAAGTACTGTCACATTTCTCGTATTATACGTAGATGATATTCTCCTGATAGGAAATGATATTCCTATGCTACAATCAGTCAAACTATTCTTATCACAAAGGTTCTCCATGAAGGACCTGGGTGATGCCTTATGCATTTTGGGCATAAGGATCTATAGAGATAGATCCAAGAGGTTATTGGGATTGTCCCAATCAAAGTACATAGACACCATCCTAAAAAGGTTCAGTATGGAAGATTCCAAGCGTGGTGCCTTGCCTGCTTGTCATGGAATCACTCTCTCCAAGGACTTCTGTCCGAAGACTGATGGAGAGAGAGCTCACATGAGCGTTATACCCTACGCTTCAGCCGTAGGATCTATAATGTATGCGATGTTATGTACTCGCCCTGATGTACCTTATGCACTAGCTGTAGTAAGAAGGTATCAATCCAACCCAGGGGAGAAACATTGGATAGCAGTGAAGAACATTCTTAAATACTTGCGAAGGACTAAAGAATTGTTCTTGGTGTATGGTAATGGGGATCTCCAGATGGAGGCCTTTACCGATTCCAGCTTCCAAAGTGATAAGGATGACAGCAAATCTATCTCAGGGTTTGTATTTACCCTCAATGGAGGGGCGGTTAGTTGGAAGAGTTCCAAACAGGATACCGTTGCAGACTCTACGATGGAAGCTGAGTATATTTCTGCAAATGATGCTGCCAAGGAAGCCGTCTGGATGAGGAAGTTCATCGCGGAACTAGGAGTAGTTCCAACCATTGTTGATCCAATACCATTGTATTGTGATAATAATGGAGCTATGGCGTTAGCCAAAGAACCAAGATCCCATCAGAAATCCAGACACATTCTGAGACGATATCATTTGATCCGGGAGATAGTAGATCGCCAGGAGATCGAGATTCGGAGAGTAGATACAAAGGATAACACAGCGGATCCACTCACCAAAGCCCTTCCACAGCCGCAGCATGAACGACTTTTTGAGATGTTGGGTATGAGATACGCCAATAACCGGCCTTAGTGCAAGTGGGAGATTGTTAGATATATGTATGCCCTAGAGGTCATTATATGTATAGTGGATGCTTGGACATGTATATATGGATTTAGATGACTTTCTCGCTCAACATGATAGTATGCTATCTGGTTTACTTTATCTTGACATGTTGATTTGATCATGCTTTTATTCATTTGCACATGTTGATAAAGCCCTCAGGATATTTGCTTGACTACTGTGACTATGATGCAGATCATACTAGTGGAGCATGTGTGGTTTATAAGCATATCCTTGAACCGTTCCTAGTCGTGGGTGTATCGAGACGGGGCATCGATATTCCAGAGTAGACTAGCGTATACTATTCTTGTCCCATATGATGGGCGATGGATGATCCCATATCCATCTGGTGAGGTAACACCAAATATTGTATGCGGGTGCTCATTGGAGACTGGGTACACTGAACGGACTCACAGAGAACTCATATGTGGTATTATATCTATCGTCGGATAGCAGTTCTCAAGTGACACTGGTACAGGTTAGTCTGTAGACCCAAGATCGTCATAGAGTCTTGTGTGTCCTCCCACTGTACTTTGATATCCACCCTACCACGGCTTTACTGAGTCGTGCAAACAGGTGGACTTTAGGTACAGTCCCGAGGCACATGGAGGCGATGAGCGATAGGAGGGGTTTCGTCTCTCCCGGTATTGGGAGTTGATGTTGTGCTATACTCGATTGGCTATAACAGCAAGTCCCTGGCCAGGGCTGCTGAGATTTACCGATAAGCGTTATCAGTAGTTTCTCGATCTGTTATGAGCCATACACCAGCATAACTTATTTAGTTATTGGGGTCGACGATTCCATCCCTAGACTCGATATGCAACATATCTGATGAAGAGACCGGACTGTACGATAAGTGTTGCCAGTTGGCTCGACGGGAGTTTTGACAGCTTCGCTGGATTTCTTCTGATCGCTCAATACCCGGGTGGCCGTTACGTTTAGCTGACCGCTTGCGGCTTGTGGGTGTTTGATATGATCATCACCTACTGCCGGCGTTTTAACGAGTCTTAGAATCCCACAATGAAGTTTCCTGGCTTAGGCGAAAAGATATGATGTACATATGAGATATGCGCGGGGACCCGATTAAATACGGATATGTGATACCGTATATTAACCGGGCATTTTCTATTGGTCGAGTCGTATGTGATATGACCGGTTTGCAAAATCAAGTGTTGATTTAACAAATGACTTTTAGATTAATTCTTTTATTAAACCCCTTTTCTATTTTTGTATGCATGCATGTATGCACATGATGATGTGCATGGACACATACATACATACATTGTATCATGGTTGTTGATACATATTTGGTGGCAATGCAAGACTCATATTGTAGTAATTATCTATTTATTTATCATTTTGAATAAAGGAGAGAATTCACACATGGTTAATGTTTATTATCTTTGACCATGCTTCAACCACTTTTTAACCTTGAGTTAATTATCCTTTTGCCTTTTTAACTCGTTTGATAAAGATCTAGATAATTGCTAACCATGGTTGAAGTGAGAAGGATTAATATGGATTATTCTTTTCTCATTTTAATAATTCACTCATATATCATTATCTCTTTGAGCTCAAGCTTAGCCACCATCTTCTTCTTCCTCTCTTGAAAATTTCGTTGAGTGAAGTTGATAAAAAGAAAGGGTTTTGATTATAGAATACAAACCACATCATCATACTACACACATCTAGCCCATTTGTGTAGGGTGTTTGCTCTACTTCATCCACATATCAAGTAAAGTAAAGAGCTTTGGGTAAAGAGACTTCGGGTGGATCTTCGTGGACAAGGAAGGCTTCCATCGATCCGTTCCAAACTCTCAAAGTGCCAAGGAGTCACCAAGGAAGGTCTACAAAACTTAGATTTGCTTGGCCTGGCAGGTAAATGCGCGATTTAATCTCTACTCTTAGTGATACTTTTTCTTTTGCATGTGATGCTTAGTCAAAAGAAATCCTAAATTTCTAGTTATGATTCTTTGCAAGTTCACTTAGCACCTTAAAAATTTGATTTTGGCATATGTGATGCTTCTAAACTCTTGATGAGGTGCTAGGTAAACCCAACAGATACACCAAATTTCATTTGATTCTACAACTTTTTCACCGTTGATTTAGCAATGTAAAAAGTTCTATTATCGGTAAACCGTTAATTTTGAACCCACTAATTCAACGGTGAAAAAGTTATGGAATCATATGAAATTTGATATACCCACATCTTAGATGATAACGATGAAGATAGTGGGTGCTGATCGGAGGAAAAAATAAGGGATGACGTATTTTTCCGACGCCATAGGAGGAAATTCCCTCCTATGACCTCTTTCCTCCATTATTCTCTGTGTGTGTGTATATCCCTTGATATTATTTCTTCTTTTTTTTTTTTCATTTTTTCTCTCTTTTTAGTAATTGTATAGATCAAATACATATTCTTAATCTTTCCTTAAATTGTCTTGGTTTATACTTACCTCATTTTTATAATCTATTTCACTATATCATATTCATTTTGTTTAACTGCAACTACGATTATGTAGATTTCAATGGTAAATCTTTTGTCTTGCTCAATCGTTCCTCTATACCTTCAAATACACGACTCTTTTCTACCATTTCACTATATCATATTCATTTTGTTTAACTACAACCATGATTATGTAGATTTCGATGGTTAATTTTCTGTCTGGCTCAGTCGTTCCTCTTTTTACATCAAATTAGTGAATCTTTTCTACCAAATACAGTTGATTTGTTCTTCTATTATAAATAGGGAGAAATGGTCGAACTCCCGATCTTTGAAAAACAACAGATTTAGGAAGCTCGCCCAAAAAAATTATGATAAACTTCCTAAACTAATTTTTTTTTGTGTTTTAGTCCCTATAGTATATTTACTATTGTTTTATGTCAACACTACTCTTTTATGTAAACTACTATAATTACCTTTTAAAATACTATAGTTACCTTTCAAAATACTATATTTATGTTATAAAGTATTACATTTGCGTTAAAATACTACATTTAACATGAAAACTGCCACATTTATCTTTTAAAGTATTATAGTTATCTTTCAAAATACTACATTTATATTATAAAGTACCACATTTGTGTTAAAATACTACTTTTAACATGAAATTGTTACATTTTTAGTAAAATTACTATATCTATTACATTTGATCTATTTCAATATAAATGTAGTATTTTAGAAGATAAATATAGCATTTTAAAAGATATACATAGCATTTTAAAAGGTAAATGTAGTACCTGGTCAGTGTTGACATAAAGAATAGTAAATGTACTATAAGAATCTAAACCTATTGCTTTTTAGGTAAGGGACCTAAACCAATTGCTCTTCACACTTAGGGAGTTAGACCCATTTTTCCCATTTACATAATAACCAATAGAATTAGATGCATCCAGAAAACAAATATAATCTCTATGTTGTCTTTAATTTAATTTTATTTATTTGAACTAGCTTAGCTTTTTTTCTTTTTCTGAACCAGCTGGTAAGCCTAACCAACTTTTTTTTGAACTAACCCGTAAGCCTAACCCAAGCGCACACAACACGCATGAATCCAGAAGACCCACGAATTCGCCGCAAAAGTGTTGAATTATAACCAACTCACCTCCGAAGATCCCCCACCTCTCCCGAGATGAGAAAACGCCGTACCAATTGAGCTATCGCTCATCCGTCTATATTGTCTACTCCACTTGCCCACTACCTGAACAGTGGCGAAAGAAATAGCCCTACTTCAAATTGGAAAGTACAATACATTACTTCTTCTATCTTCCTCAAAGAGCTCTACTGCTTCAATCATATCGGAAATAAAATAACACATTGAAACTAACGACGACAAGGACAGTTTGAATGGGAAATAGAGCTGCCATGAAAAAACTGTAGCAATTTTGCATCCTGGTTTGAATTTTGCACATCCACAACATATTTTGCAAATTTTTTTATACACTTTTACTGCAACAACCAAGTCATGAGCCCTGGATTTAATCCCAGACACTGGCAACCATTTACATTCCCAACCCAACCGAACAAAATTTGACCGGCACAGCTCACATTTTTTCTAAAAGCAGAAGGCAAAAAAAACTCTAGTTTCTAATTTCGGAATGATATACAATGTTACGGTAAGGTTTTAGAATATTATACAGCTTAAATTATGAAGGCCTAAAAACAAAACATCTTACATATTTTATAGGCTCGATGAGAAAGCCTTTTGGTCCTCAGCAGGTGTCTCCGATGCATCAGAATCAACTTTCTTAAACACGAGCTTCTGTTGAGGCAGCTGTCCATTTGGGAAGGCGGTGAGCACGGTGTCTATCAAAATCATGTCCTCATCCCTAAAATCTCCCCTCAGGATACCCTTTGCAAGCTCATTCTCAACATATTGTTGGATCACTCGCTTCACGGGCCTTGCACCGTAATTAGGGTCGTAACCAAGATTCCCGAGAAGATCGACTGCTGCATCAGTGACTTTGATCTTGATTTTACGGTCTGCTACTCTCTTCTGAACGCGCTCCAACTGGAAAGCAAGATATATATGCATGTGGTTGGTGACAAGATGAGATAAAGATAAGCACGCACGAACATTTTTGAAGAAATCAAAGTCAAAATGCAAATTCTTATAGCAGGATGAAAAGGTTGAGATCATTTGAAGATGAGAACTGTTGTAAGGGCCTGTTTGGTTGATGGATTTTGTATGATTCTTGAGTTTTGGATTTGAGAATCCTTGGATTCACAAAGTTTGTGTTTGGTTAGCTTGGATTACAAACATGGTTTTGTATGGATTAAGTGATGGGGCCCACAAAAAAATGGATTCCAAAATCCTTCAAAATTGAGAGGATTCTTGAGGATTCTCACTATTTGGTGGCCCCGCTTGTACTTTAGCTATTAAAAAACTCTCTATCTCTCTATCTCTTTCTTTAATCCTCAAATCCAAACCACATTTACTTTTTTCCAACCAAACAAGAATTATAAGGATTTACAAATCCAATACAAGGAATCTAATACCAACCAAACACAAAATTAGCCAATCCAGATTTTTTCAATAGTACTATTTAGGAATCCAAATTTCACAATACAGCAACCAAACGGCCCCTAAGTAAATCCAGTGAACTGTTTAAAGGGCTAATTGCATACAACACCCCCACATATATACGTACTCTATAACCAATCACTTCTTAAACGATCACAACTGCTTTAATATATCAGTTGGAGGGTGGTAAGTTATCAGACATACATGAAGGGCTTTATATGCAATTAACTCTTGCGATCATTACATGACATGTTTTAAGACTCAAGAGGAAACCATAATTAAAAAGAGAGAGCAAGCAAGAACTGGACGGTACTCGCCTACAAATAATACAAAATGATAATGTGGAGGGGAAAAAAGTACATAGATGAAAAATACAGATAGCATGCGGAATAAATATGATAGTTGAATAAAGAAAGTGGCTTAAGATCCTTTGAGAATCCAATGTCGGGGTCACCCCATAAAGGGAATTGACGAAGAATTAGTTCAAGAGGTAATCAAGGAAAAATGAACATCCTATGAAGATTTGTACAGATATGAACAATGGTTACTTTCAAACATAAATCAGCATAGAAGAAAGAAAATCAAGCAGTAAGAGAGAGCCAAGTTTTAGGCTAGAATTTGGAAAGTAAATTGGAAACTCGAAAGAAGAAAGGGTTATAGCGTAAATGCTTGACAAGATGAGGACGAGAAATAGACTTGAATTGAAATTTAAGGTAAGTTGCTAATTCTAATTGAAGATATGGGCAATTAAATAAGGCTGTACAGGAGACATGGAGGCTGCCAATCCAGTGAAGATACGGTTGAGGCTGTAAAGAATATATAAAGTCTGCTATTTAATTGAGAATATGGTCATTACCATAGTTCAATGGAGCAAAAGGATCACACAGTAGAACTAAGACCAAAATAAAGGGCTTTGCTTATGTTGCCAACTTTTTCTCCCTTTTCTATAGACAAGTACGCACTCTATCAGAATAAACATTTTTAAGGGAGAAAGATGAGGCGTATACCTCAAACAAATACTATAACAATCAGCATTACTACAATTATCAAGAAAAGGAGTTTCAAATCTAATCAGAAAGAGATTAAAACTGTCAGGTAGCTAAGTCAGGCCACCATCCACCTTTGCACACATCAAATTTGTATTGAGCAACAACATGCTATAAGAGAAAAGCCAATCCTTGGGTTCTTGTGTGTGTGTGTGTGTGTGTGTGTGTGTGAGAGAGAGAGAGAGAGAGAGAGAGTTAATTTATAAAAGTGTGCGTCATACGTTAAGAATTATGAGCCTTTGGTCTCTTCCAAAGCAAAAAATATATATTTAATAATATAGAATCAAGAACTTCCATAATACGTACCTGTAACCTGACAATACTGTTTATTTGCTCACGGTCCAGAGGCTGGAAGACAATATACTCATCAACACGATTCATGAACTCTGGGCGGAAAATGGCTGTCGCGGCTTCCATTACCCTGTCCCTAATCGCCTCATAAGCAGAATCCTTAGAACCAGACTCATTGTTCATGTTCAATATATATTGAGATCCAACGTTTGAAGTCATGATAATAACAGTATTAGTAAAGCTCACAGTGCGGCCCTGTGAATCCGTCACTCTTCCATCATCAAGAATCTGAAGAAATACATTGAACACATCGGAATGTGCCTTCTCAATCTCGTCGAATAATATAACGGCGTAAGGCCTGCGCCGAACCACCTCAGTCAATTGCCCACCTTCTTCATATCCAACATAACCTGGTGGGGCCCCGATCAGTCTTGAGACCGCATGTTTCTCCATGTACTCACTCATGTCAATTCTGACAAGAGCCTCTTCGGTGTTGAACATGTAGGAGGCAAGGGCTTTGGCGAGCTCAGTCTTGCCAACACCAGTAGGGCCCATAAACATGAAGCTGGCGATGGGGCGGTGAGGGTCTGACAGACCTGCACGGGACCGCTGGATGGCCTCTGCCACAGCTTTCACCGCTGGATCTTGGCCAACGACACGCTTATGGAGTTCTTCTTCCAAATGGAGGAGTTTATCTCTCTCTGATTGTTGTAGCTTGGAAACTGGGATGCCCGTCCACTTGCTGACTATTTCTGCTATGTCGTTTCCGGTGACCTCTTCTCTAAGCATCGACTTCCCTGAGCTTTGGTATTCATCTAACTCCTTTTCGGCTTCTTTTAGTTGGCGCTGCAAGGTATTAAGGCTCCCGTACTTTAATTCAGCTGCTCTATTAAGATCATATTCCCGCTCTGCCTGCTGAATCTCTAGGTTCACCCTGTCAATCTACAGTAAGAAAAAACAGTCAGATACCATCCAATAATAATTACAGATACACAAATGGAAGTATTCTTCAATACCAGGTAGATGGTATTGGAGGAGGAGGTAATAGAAAAAACAGTAAGATTCCTAAAAACTCTATTTGTCTATGGCAAGCCACTCTTGGAAAATTAAAAAAGCAAGAGGTATTGGAGAAGGAGGACAATGCAGTCTTTGCAAACCACAACCCGAAAACCATAAACATTTCTTTTTTTAGGTCATTTCTCTAATTGGGTGGTCCGGGCATCATTAGCACGTTGTGACATGATAGATTTCATCGAAACGAAGGTTTCAAGTAAGAAGCGAATCGGAGCACTAGTTCGCATTGTGATTGCAAATATTGTGTGGCATATTTGGAAAGAACGCAACTATAGAATTTTTAGATCCCATTATAGGTGCAAAGAGATTGTTCTTCGAGATGTTATCTCCGATAGTTCTATTAGGGTGGCTAAGTTCTTTAATGTTATGGACCTTAATAGCATTCCAATTGCTCGCAATTGGAATGCATTACCTTCCTTTTTAAAAGATATGATTAGATCTTGAGCTATTAGCTTGTAATAGCCTTGACTTTGTTGTTTGTGTTTAATATCTTTTGTAACAATTCTTTAATTTATAAAATTTGGGCGGCCCTAGCCTTTGGCCAAAAAAAAGGTAGATGGTTTCGACATCAATATCCATCGAAGAACCAATAGATTGATGCTACATTTCTTTTTTAATTTATTCCAATTTTCCATTTTATAAATGCAAAAAAAGTTAGGAACTCCTGTTTCTACTGACAGAGATCATATTACTAAGCAGGTAGTGTACCTCTTCTTTGATGGATTGAATCCGTGTCATTACTGATTTCTCATGCTCCCACTGCTCCGTAAGTTCTGCTTGTTTCTCCTTCAAAAGAGACAGCTCAGCCTCAATGCGACTCAACCGATCCTTTGAAGCTTTGTCAGTATCATTGGTCAGAGAGAGGCGCTCCATCTCTAGCTTCAAGACAGCTCGATCAATCTCATCCAGAGCAGTTGGCTTGGATGTGATCTCCATTTTTAATTTTGCTGCCGCCTCATCGACTAAATCAATAGCTGTTGGGAAAAGGGGAAGAAATAAAAAGAGGGGGGGGGGGGGGGGGAGGTTAACATTTCACCAAATTAGAAGGGCTTGTAGACATCTAATATAAAATTTTAACGATCAAGTATGACAAACATCCTTCATATGCCTATGCCCAAAAACTAATACAAATACCTTTATCAGGCAAAAATCGTCCGCTGATATAACGATCTGAAAGAATTGCAGCCTCCACAAGTGCACTGTCAGATATACGGACCCCATGGTGGAGCTCATATCTCTCACGCAACCCACGAAGTATAGAGATTGTGTCTTCAACGGTAGGCTGATCAACATAAACTTGTTGGAAACGACGTTCCAGCGCTGGATCCTTCTCGATATATTTGCGATACTCATCAAGGGTCGTTGCTCCAATGCAGCGCAACTCTCCCCGGCCAAGCATTGGTTTCAACAAGTTGCCTGCATCCATGGCACCATTTGTGGCACCTGACATAAAAGCATTAATCAGCATGAAATCCTTTTTACAGCATATTTACTCAAGTCTGCTTTGGCATCACATTAGATGCATGCAGCACTTACATTAAAGATAAAAGATCTGGATCAAATCATGTCACTTGATCATGGACTAAGAATTTAAAGAACTTTCGTTCATTAAGAGACAGTAGACATTTGTCTTCAGTTGGCAACATGGGCCAAAGATCAAGTCAACAGTAAGGGAAGAAGCGTAGACCAATACACTGTTGCAAGGACTAAGAAGTCAGCGAGGAGACAAGTGGACCACTGAGAATCTGGTGAGAGGTAGGACTATATAAAGAAAAAGAATCTACCATCAACAGAAATGCTTCGGCTCGACCTTTTGCTTTATTTATGCCTTAACCCAATTTCATATAGCAACCATTATTCTAGAGTCTTCTTAGTCGAGAGAAATTTTTATCCCGTGCCGCCTTTGCACATGCATAAACTACATAGCCAGGTTTTGCAGCACAATGATGGGCTGTCTCACATTAATGGATAGCCCCCTTCATCTCTCATACATGGCCAGAAAGTTGGTGCTATTTAACAAGATTGATATCAAGTTGGCACACGCTAGTAAATTTTTGTCAAATCACTCATGGAGTCTCGTGCTCCATAGCAGACCCCGTTTTGATGAGGAAGGGCTTTGGTGATCATCTAATATCAATATTCTAAATTTCGGATGTCTGTGTCGCGTCGGCCCAAAGATTTTGATGTCGGATATCGTGAAATGTCGAGTGGTTTTATCAAATATCGGGTTCTACATTTTTGTAATATAAACGTCATTTATATAACTTAATTTTTTAGAAAAAAATATTAATTTATGCAGATTTTTAGTTTTATTAAATTTATATTTTTCTCAATAACTCGGTGGTAGAGCGGTCGCCTATTAATTACTTAATATACAAAGCTCAAAGCCTAAAAGAAAATTACCCAAAAAACTTTTCCACATATCGGAAAATGTCGGGTAAAACAGCAACATAACGAAATATCGGCCGACATTTACCAAATATCGGTAACCGTAATAATTCTGCAAATCTTTGTCGTTTTCTTCCCAAAATCGACGTATCGCCGACATTTCGGCAAAGTCGGCTAACATTTAGAACTAAATCTAATATGATGCTTTATGGTCCATTACTCAGCCCCAAATATATATATATATATATATATATATATATATATATATATATATATATATATATGACAAAAACCTTTGCTGCCTATACTAATAGGTGCAAGTATGATGTGATGGAGATTAAAAATGTAAATTTAATCCCTAAACATTTAATTAAAAGGTCTGGACTGTTGCCTGTGTGTGTTATCATGTGCTCAGGGGCTCTGGTGGAGGATTTAGAATAACAACTCATATCCACTAAGAATATTTTGTAAGCTTCCAGTTTGCTAGTTGGTATATCATGTTTGTTGGGTATGGGATGTATAACTCGAGTTCTAAGCTAGGTTGAAGTTGCTTCTATTTGTGATATGGGTATTTGTAGGATTTGCATCAAGTGGGCATCAGGCTTGCAACTTTGGAGCTGTATTATTGTTTGCTTACCACTAATGGTGGTAGTTCTAAAATTATCTGAGTTAATTCAATTAATTGTTTGTGTTGTATTTGCATTTCCTTTCTTTTTTTACTTTTTGAAGTTACTTCTACTCGCAAACAGAAGCAGCGCATGTGCAAATACATGGCATCGTTGTGAGAAAAAGTGAGGCAATAGTTTTAGGGCCAAGCATTGTTGTAGTTTTTCAACTGCCTTATACCCAATTTTGTCTTATTTAGAGGTGATCAACTCTCCTTTGTAAGGTTACCTCCAAGTCCATGTTTTGGAATCCTTCATCAATTTTGGTACAACCAAACAAGGGAATGGAAACTTTTAGAATCATCATCTTTGATTTGGTACAAAACAAACAAAGGAATACTAAATCAATATATTTACAATTGTAAGAATTTGGGATTCCATGTTTTGTTGTCAAGCAACCGAACAGCCCCTTACGTGAAGCAATAAGCTGTTGTCGGTGGAAATTTCATAAATGACGAATCAGAGCTATATTATTCTAGTTTCCCCAAACTCAATAAGTGAATATTGCTGAGATAAAGCATTTTGCAATCATTATATCCAACAATATCATTTACTAGTTTAATTTGCATTATTGGAATAAGAACCATAAAAATGCAGAACTTATCTACACATACAACAAGCTACAAGAGTTTAGCGTAAAATCATTCATTATTTGGTTAAGCGAGTGACCATTTAGCCACCTGACTCAAAATTTTATTGTCGATTCTACATAAATATTACTTGATTTGATGAATATGACAATGAAATGTTCAAGTTAATAAAATATTATTAATAAAACAATGACAATATTCTCCCTAAATACCCTGCTACATCTACATGTGATGTTTACGCTAGCAAGACATACCTGCCCCTACAACAGTATGGATCTCATCGATGAATAGAATTATTTGCCCATCTGAGTCGGTAACTTCCTTCAAAACAGCTTTTAGCCTGTCTTCAAATTCCCCACGAAATTTTGCCCCAGCAATGAGTGCACCCATGTCAAGTGAAATTAACTGCAGAAGTATAAAGTTAAGAGACATCAGATTTTATTTTTTGTTTTTTGGGAGACGGGAAAGAGGTATGATATAAAGGTTGAGATCAAGGTTGCATGGACATGGGGACACCGATACGACACGATGCAATACAACGATACTATACAATCCCAAAATATAGAATACATGAACACGGCTATATATATATATATATATATATATATATATATATATATATATATATATATATCAAACTAATGATAATATTAAACAAGGAAAAATCAACAAGTCTAGCATGCTATATGCTAATAACCTACTAAAAATATATTTATTCGCATATGACATGCACAGAACACATACTATACGTATATGACATATATACTATGCATCTGATACGTGTCGTGCAAGTGTCTTCCAAGTGTCAATGTCCGATACGTATCGGACACGGATATGGTAACATGTTGGAAGTGTCCGTGCAACCTAGGTTGAGATAGAGGACCAATGAGTTCTAAAGAGTAAAATCAATCATTAAATTTATAAGGCTAAATTGCGATAAAACCCCAACTAAAGTTCCACCCCTGCAGCATTTTAATACATTAAAAAAAATCCTTGAATAATTAGCTTACAGTACACTCCATTACTTGTTAACTTGCCTCAGTTATCCTCTATTTAACCTCCATTTAAAAGAACCAGTATCAGCTTCCCTAATCTTACATGACTTTTCATTGAGATGTTGGTTAGATAATTGCCTTCAGAATAATTGAAGGTTAACCAAGCTTAGTTAACTAGTGACCAAGACTAATTGTCCTTTAGGGTATTAATATGTGTACTCTATTATTGAGGTATTCATTAGATATTTGCATTTAGAATAACTGTAGGTTAACCGAACGTAGTTAACTAGTAACAGATTGTACTTTATGGTATTTCTACGCAGGGAAAAAATCATTAAGGTATTAAAAGGTAACATGGGTGAAACTTTAGGGGATTATGCAGCAATTTACCCAATTTATTATGATCCACTAGGCTTAGTTTGGCAACACGATTCCCGAAACCTGGATTTCATTTAAGTTAAAAATAAAACCATGATTTGCAAATATACAAACCATGGTTTCATAAATTGGGGTTTCGCAAAGTTCATGGTCGTTCAGAGACAGTTTTTGAAACCAAGATTTGGTTTTAATACTTATTTTTTAAGTGCAGAAGACAAAAAGACAGCCAGCATGAAACTTTACGAAACTTCAATTTTTTTTGGAATTAAAGGAAATGAAGTTTCAAGGCCACAAAACTTTTTGAAACCACGGTTTGGGAAACTCTATTTAGTGGTTTTAACTTTTGGAATTTAGCATCAAAAACCCACAAGACCGTCCGTAACCCTTTTGCCAACGGGCCCTGTTGGAAATGGAGTTGAGTTTAGATAACCGGGGGTTCATAAAGTTATCTAAACTTAACTCGAAAATCCCAACCATGCCATGTTTGGGATCGCTTTTCGAGTTAAGAAACTTTGGTTATCTAAACTCCAAAGTTAAGATAACCATAGTTTACTAAACTCCAATCCAACCAAAGTTTTCTAAAGTCCAAAACTTATAAAGATAACACCCATTTTTGGAGTGTAGATGACTACAAAGCCAAACACCCCATCAACTTTAAAGTTTTAAATGGCGGTTGGGCTTGGAGACTCATAGTTTGCATACCCTCTACCTCCACTTAAAAATAAACTCCGGTCATCCTAGCTCCAAACCCAAACAGGGTCTGAATTGTGAGTCTTGACCTCAGAAGAATGTTAGAATTTGTAATAAAAGACATGATGAAATTCAATGTTTTAGCATAGCAATAAGAATTTGATAAAAGTTCATATCATTATCATTTATTAAGTAAACACGTATGTACCCTGCGGTTCATCAATGCTTGCGGTACATCTCCTTGCACTATTCTCTGCGCAAGCCTGTCCAAATTAGAAATGGCATCATGGTATCATTAATAAGAAAAACACTAGAAGTACTCCATCCAAAACTTACTATCCTCTCTATTTGGTAAACAATAAAGTATTTAAGGCAGAAGTTTTACTATCTTACCCCTCAGATATAGCAGTTTTCCCAACGCCAGGCTCACCAATTAAGACAGGATTGTTCTTTGTTCTCCTTGATAAGATTTGTATACATCTACGTATTTCATCATCTCTTCCTATAACTGGATCAAGCTTTCCTGAGCGTGCCATAGCTGTCAAATCCATTCCGTATTTCTCCAAGGCTTCATACTTCCCCTCTGGATCTGTTGCAGTACATTAAACTTACCGTCAACACAAATTTCGTCAACACGTATTTGACATGCATTAGAAAAAATAATACAAATGGGGACAGCTCTATTAACTTTAATTAGAACGTTAAATGTAGTCTTCAAGACTCTCAAGGAAATGATTATAGATTTGCTTGAGCCAATAAAGTGAAATCAAAACATTAAAACTTCTTTACAATTTTATTTTTATATAAGATGATTTCAGTTGACATGAAACATAGTGAAATAGCTTTCTCATGGCCTATCTCAACATCCAGATGAAAATGAAAGAAAAATTCACAGCAACAACAAATTATGTTCTAACATAAAAATTGATGCCGTTATTCCGATGAAAGTAAGTAAAATGGAATAGTCTGTATTCAAGCATATATATCTATGAATTATGTAACTAGAACAACAATTGGAAGCAATAAGAATTAAATTACATGAAGGATAAGGATGAAGAAAATGTTCTACAACCTGAAACATATGGAGCATAAAGAACAGGAAAATGCTAGACTGAAAATGCTAGACTGACCAAATTTGAAAATCTGCATTGTAAAACAAATGTACCTTGGTCAATAACTGTCTGCTTCCCTCTTATAGCTTGTACAGCTGATGTTAAAGCATTAAGAGAAATCTGAAAGTCCTTAAATAGTTGTTTCCCGAATCTGCGATCTTCAGCATAGCCAAGCACCAGGTGCTCAACTGACACAAAGGAGTCACCATACTGTTTCTTGTAATCCCTAGCTCTCTGAATCAATGCTTCCAAGTCTCGTCCTAGCATGGAACCTGCTGACTCACCCAGAACCTGGAATGGTTTGAAATAGCATCGGTTGAGAAATATTGTGGATTCGAGTATCGGTTGAGAAAGAAGAATGAAGAGAGGAAAATGAGAAGAGAGTGTTTATGAAATACTAAGTGTGGGTTCCACTTGTTTTTAATTAAGTTGTGGATCCTACACTTAATTTTTTAGTTGTGGGTTTTTTTTGGGCCTAATGGGCCAATTCAGCCGAATATTGGAGTTATTCACCTAAATATTCACGCTATTCATCCAATTATACGGTTTGTGTGGCAAATATTCAGTTTGACCCCATATTTGACCGACTATTGCAGTTTTTGTTTGTTTTGCCACCGATCTGAATATTCGACTGAATATTCCTTTTTTTGAACACTAAATAGGAAAAAGGCATCCACTTTCCAACTTCCATTGTTTGGATGCATAAAAAACAAGAAAGTGGATGCCACTTCCTTACCACATAGGATTATTCCCTCGTTTCACTCTCTTCAAAACCTTGGAACGTGAGAACTATCTTTTTGTTATTCAATTAGATTCTACTTATATTTTGTCCACACTTTTTAATTTTCTACTGTATCATGCAAACAACCCAAGCTCACTTTCCATTACCATATAAATACCAACTCAGTTTTTTTCTCCTCTATCTCACAAAACATGAAGTTAATAATTTCTCCACTTTATTTCACTTAATTTCCATTTCACTTTCCTACCACTTTCCTACTTTCTTTGCACTTTCCATTGCCAAACATGCCCTTGGCACAAAAAAAATAAAACCAAAAGCTAAGTTAGAATCTCAAAGAAAAAGTAACGCAATGTCCCATTTCACCTTCAACTTAAAAAAGAGTTTGTTAGTGTAACCATGGCAATGCATATATATTTACAAAGGAGAGAAAGTAGAAGTAATGCATTTTTGTTAATCAAGTATGAGCTTGATCTACATAATCAAAAGGGTAGAATAAAGATCAAATAAAATGTTAGATCGAGCTGACAGCTCTGCTAAACAATTAAAAAACATAACAGTTTACTGATGCAAATATAGAAATTATACCCGTCGGTGTTCTAAATGCCAGTAACATCCGTATGATGTCAGCCGATATATATCAAAAATCAAGGAAATGCCATAATTTCTCAGTTTAATGTCGTGCATGTCAGGGAATTGATATCAGGTTAAAATCGTGTTTCCATTATGTTTTACATTGCATTTTCGGATACTAATTCAAATCTGCCGCAACTTGCCAAATCCAATGGTTAAGAAAACCTCTAAAATAACTTAACAGATTCTTTCTTCCCAAAATCTTCCATCGATAAATCCTTGATAAAACCATAAATCTGAACGCATCTCCTCTCATCTTCGAGAATTCCTCAACAAAACACTCGAGTCGAACGTCTTCAACAAATCCTTCAACTCTCACAGACCAAAAGGTTAGATTATCGTGGGGGGTTTGTAATTTGTTAAATTAAACAAATAAATATATGATTTTTCTATAAAGCTTCTCTAATTTGTTCGTTTATGCTTTGTTATCAAGATGGCCTGTGATTGGGAATAGTGTGAAGCATCTTTATTTGAGTTACATTAATGATTTTTATGATATTTTGTGACCGTCGACGAACACACAAATTTACGATCTAACATTTCGAAAATATCACCAAAATGTCCCAACATCCGCCATCCAGCATGAAAATTTTCATGCCGACACGATGCCAACATCCGACATTCAGAACATTGATGCCCGATCTTAATACACTTCAACCCATTAAATTAGATAAAATGTGCAGAATTTGAATAGCACAACTTTATTAAGAGGAAATGCTAGTGAGGAAGCAAACTCCGTGACCAAATTTCCCCAAAACTATTGATAGATGAATGATCAAGTATAGAGAACTAAAATATTTAACGCTCAAAGGAACTATAAATTACCTTGGGCTGCCTCTGGATGAACTTCTCCGTCGCTTCAAGAAGCCGGGTATTGTCAATTCCTGCCTTGGAGAAGATGCGACGTGCAAGCCCATTCTTCTGCTCCAATAATGCCTTCATTAGATGTTCTGTCTCAACAATCTGATGCTTGCTCTCCTTTGCAACTTCAGGCGATGAAACAATCGCTTGCCAAGCCATCTCAGTAAATTCTTGTTGGGAAATCTGTAATAATAATTTGAGTCACGAATGACTATGTTCATACACTCACTCAATTTACGACATGATAGCTAGCAAACCTTCACAACGGAAAACATTACAATTCAAATTGGACTAATTTCACTCATTTGATAGTAAATTGACCAAACTCTATGCAGAGGATGAGGAGTTCTCTCTTTCAAGTGTAGTCCAAAATTAAAACCAAAATGAACAGAAGATATAGAACTAATAACCATCAAAATCCATCAAAAATCAATCTTTTTAATGAGAAAAGATGTAATGCAGGGCCTATGGCATGCCTAATATATAAGAAAAATTAAATTCTAGCCTAATCAAATCATCCAAATTTCAAAATGTAAATCACTGATCAAAACATAGCATATCAAGCATTGTCCAAGTTGGAAACTTTCGTATATAACAGAACACAATTTCACATGAATCGACAACAGCATCAAAATTCTTCTATAAAAATTGGAAATTTCATCCAAACAAAGCTGAGATTACCCTTCCATCTGAGGACGCAGCGCATCTGACCACAGACGGCCTCGCCCTCTTCGCTAGCCTCTCCGTCCTCTTCGACGAGAAGCCGTCGCCGCTGCGCCCTAGGGTTTCCGACCAATTGAGAGCCTTTAGGGTTTTGAAGGACCTCGGGCCCTTGGAAGCGACCGAAACAGGAAGCGAGGCGCAGAAAGGGCTCCTCGTCGAGGGCCTCGACGACGGGGAGAGGAAGAGGAAGCGGCGGGAGGTGGAGGAGGAGGCGGCGGACATGGCGGATTCCGGCGGGAATCGTTGCGTTGTTTTTCCGGCTGTGCGCTGTTGGGATAACGGGGAAAGGGTAGGGGGAGGATGGGGATTTAAATAGGGGATGGGATTCTGGGAGATTCTTTGGGTGATTCAGAGGTTTTTGGAAGTTGCGGAGGGTTCTTGAAGGTGGTAGAGAGAGAACTAAGAGTGGGGACGAGTTGTAAGAAAAGCAGTATAAAAAAACATATGCCGGAATTTGAAAATTCAAGTTAGGCGCAAGCCATTTAAAATTAGAATTGTTTAATATTGTTAATCAAAACTAGCATTTTAAAATAGGAGAATTTGGATTTTAGAATTCATATTTGAACTTATAGTACAAAAATGAAAAATCCAATCAATTTTCAAATCACAACATACCCCTAAGTTTTCTAAAATATCACGGTATAAATAATAGATCGAAATTTAGATAAATCGTCACACCGAGCATCACCACCATCGGCTGCCGCCGCCATTAACCGGACATCGACCGCCCCCACCGTTGTCGCCGGCCGACAGTCGCCGACCGCCGACCGTCGCCACCATCGCCACCTCCCACCATCGCTACTGCCGCCGCTGTCCACGATCGCTGCCTCCAACCGTAAGCCAATCGTCCTCGTCGGCTGCCGCCATCTCGGATCGATGCCATCATTCTCGTCGCTACCATCATCACCTCCGACCGCCGGCCGACCATCCTCGCCGCCGTTGCCACTGTCCCTGATCGTCGCTGCCATCGTCGTCTCTGACCGACAGCTGACCATCCTCGATGCCGTCTCCGCCACCGGTCAGCCTCCGCCATCGATCAGCGTTCGTCGAAGCTCTGTCGGTTGAGTATTACCTAACGTCCACTATTAAATGTATTGTCCTATATTACATATGGATTTTGAAATCAAACGACTAGCATTTTGAATAGAAAAGAATTTTATCAAAATGACGGTCATTTCATTTATAAATTCTGGATTCTAAAATTATTTGGTACTAACACCGCCTTAATTCTTTTTCCCACTCATTTCCGAATGGCCCAGGCCCAAAAAATTTAATATTTTGTTCGGTTTTTTTTTTAAATTATTTGGTTTTCAATTTTTATTTTTTGTTCTTTTTTATTTTCTTAATGTATTCTTGAATCAATGATTTGGTATTGATATAGAAAGAAAATTCTGGTATTTTTATTCTTTTCAAGAGAACCAATAATATTTTTTTATTTTTATACAAATTTTTTTTTATTAAAAAAATCAAGCTTAATAGAATGAAATATGTTTACTAGATAGTATATTCTTTACATTTGCTTATAGAAATTGCAGTTACTTTAAAGTTGGTGCTAGGATTTCATTATTTAAATAATTATCGTTCCCTGAAAAAAATAATTATCAATGTTTAAAATTATATGGAGTAATTTAAAAAAATAAATAATCATGATATGAATTTTTAAAAATGGAGCTAATATTAATTTTCTATATTATTGAAAATTGATACCAACTCTTTCTCGACAAAATGAGTGTAAATCGATTTTCTATTTGCCTTTTCAATTTTTCCCGAGATATCTTGAGTCATTTTGATTCTACGCGTTATGCGTGTGGTTATCTACTAATACAAGGTTGGGTAAGTCAAAGAAAATTTTTGCGAGTCAAAAGATGATTTTTAGCGTTCCTTATTTTCCCTTGGCTTTTTTACAGATCCCATTGATCCATTTTTCATTTTTAATGATAATTTTTCTTAAAATTATTTGGTTTTCAAATTTTATCCTACAGCCCATGCGGTTTTTTTCAATTTTTATTAAAGGTAACTGTTCAGATCATAATTTTGCATTATTATATTCCCCATTCTTATTCATTTTACAAATAAACATGCGCTTTTGATCCATGTCTGCTACATAGTTGCAGGTTACAGGTTCTCGAAACAAAAACAGTGAAAATGATGAAAAGACGATACAAAAGTGAGACTACAACCAACAAATGGAAGAATCTTGATCACGCCTACAATTTGAATAATAAACGAAGATCAATGGACAATTTCACAAAGCAAAAAGGCAGCGCAAGGTGTAGGGTTGCTAGGCACGCTCACAAGGTTCTACGAGGCATCAACCATGCCCGATTAAAATTTTAGCCATGCCGAACAACCCAAAGCCGGATCTTTAAACTAGGGTTTAGGCGAAAAAAAATATGTTAAACAGTTTAACACTAAGTGAGAAGGATTACAACCTTTGTTGATCCGGTCCTTCACTTCAATAGCTCCGTGTAGATGTCCCCTTCGCTGCGATCGTGAACTCCGGACTCTAGAGAAGCTCCACAAGAAGAATGAACGTGCTTGCTTCGATGACTTCGAGGCCGAAGATGATCTACGTCGGGGAGACACTAACTCAAGCTATTCCTTCACTAGGTCAAGAACTTTGTGAAGAGAACACACTCTACTACATGGCAAGTGGTTGAGGATGAAGAAGTAGGAAGTGGGCTCACTTTAGAATTGATTTTCTCACACTTTTTCTCAATCTCCATTGAAGCTAGAAAGCTTTTGTTGAATGAAGAAGAAGAAGAAGTCTAATGAATAATTCATCCAAATGAAAACTTATCCCAAGAATTATTGCACCATGGTTGAGTTAAGCCCTCATGCTTAACTCATGTAGAGAATTAACCAAGGTATGAGGTTAAGGGTTGGGTTAACTAATATCCTAAGGAATGACAAAAGAGTTGACTTTGTCAATGTTTCTTCAAGCTTCATGAAGCTTGATAATTTTGACCAAAGTCTCATCTCTTTTGTTATTTGTTAGGAAATTAGAAAACCCTAATTTAACCTTGATTTGGTTTAAGTCTCATACACCCAACTTGTATGTATCATCAAGCATGATACAAACATGTACACTTGCATATATCACATATAAACAATGTGCACAATCTAGTGAGAAAATAAATCATAAGTGAGCTAATACTAGTTAATGTAATGTAATATATCAAATATATAATTATACATTAAATTATTAAATCAACTCTTGATTTAATAACCCGGCTATAACCGACTAATATCATGTGTAACAACTTATCGAATTAACACTTGATCCGATAACCCGGCTATATCGCATACAACCGATCAATGTCATGAATCGCGAGAATAGAATACGGTATCTCATATCGTATTAATCTCGGTCCCGCACATATCACATATGTGCTCCTACTCCGTTTCGCTTGAGCCAGGAAACCCCTGTGTAGGACTCTAAAGACTCGTCAATACGCCGGCAGTAGGTGATGATCATATCAAACACCCACAAGCCGCAAGCGGTCTGCTAAACGTAACGGCCACCCGGGTATTGAGCGATCAGAAGATCAACAAGCAAGCATGTACATTCTCCTGTGAATCCAATCAGTAACACTCTCGTACAGTCCGGTCTCGTCGTCTGATATGTCGCATATCTCGCCTAGGGGTGGTAAACGTCAGACCCCAGTAGCTCGATAAGTCGTGTCGATATGAGGTCTATAACAATTCGAGAAACTACTGATAACACTTACCAGTAAATCTCAGAAACCCTGGCCAGGTATTTCCGGTTATAGCCAATCGAACACAGCACAACATCAACTCCCTATACCGGGAGAGACGAATCCCCTCCTATCGCTCATTGCCTCCATGTGATTCGGGACTGTACCCAAAAGCCACCTTTTTGCACGCCCTCTTGGACGTGGTATGATGGAAATCAAAGCACAGTGGGAATCACACAAGACTCTATGACGATCTCGGGTCAACAGCCTACTCTGTATCAGTGTCACCGGAGAACTGCCATCTGACGTGAGGTATAATACCATCTGGGAGTTCTCGGCGAGTCCGTCCAGTGTACCTAGTCTCCACTGAGCACTCGTACACCATCCTTGATGTCAAACACCGATGGATATGTGATCATCCATCGCCCATCATATGGGTCAAGACGCGTATACGCTAGTCTACTCTGGTGTATCGATGCCCTGTCTCGATACACCCTCGACTAGGAACAGTTATAGGATGTACTCATCGACTACCGTGGTCCCACTAGTATGATCTCATCATAGTCCTGGTAGTCGAGTACATATCCTAAGGGCTTTATCAACATGTAACATAGAGACAATCAGAGTACATGTTAAGATAAAGTACAACCAGATAGCATACTATCATGTCGAGCAAGAAAGTCCTCCCTATATATGTCCAAGCATCCACTACAATATACATCGTATGTACAATAATGGCCTCTAGGGCATACATATAACTAACACAAGGTTTAAGACTTCGACACGAAGCAAACGGTAAAAGTCCACGACATTATGCACTGTGGAAATCTGGAAGAAAACTAGAAGACGTGAAGAACCAAGTACCCAAATGCAACCAGACCAAGACCAGAAAATTGCACTCATTGAACCCACCACATGGCCGCGGATCCGCGGCCAAACAGGGCTTTTGGCCGCGGTTCCGCGGCCATGTAGAGCATGTATCGGTGCAATTTCGTGTCGGTGCGGCGGTGCGTTGACTAGGCTTTTTAGGGGCAAATTTGTAAATGCAGATATGTATCGAATGTAACCCTAGGGTTTCTATAATCTATAAATAGAAACCCTAAACCTCTTTTTGAGGTATGCCTCTTTTTATTTCATCTATTCAGAATTTTAATTCGGTGTAAATGTTTGAAGAGAGCTATCAAATAAAGTAAGATTTTTTGTACCTTGCCCTAGTTCTTAAATTTATTTTCTGCCCTAGTATAAATTTTATTAACTGCCCTAATTAATTAGTTTAGAACATGTTTATCAATTCCCTAATGAGTGAGTAGTTTCTCACTTGTTAGGGTTAGGAATAGGAAAGGTTTGAGAGATGAAAATCTCTCACCCCTTTCTTACCCATCACATCTTTTTATAAGACTTCATGCATACATACACACACCGCTCACTACGGCACCCTATCCCACGAGGTAGCGGTGATACCGTAGTTTAAAAGACCGACTGCGTATGTTTTCCATAGAGGTTAGGGTAAGAATTGAGAAAGGAAGGACAAGAACCTAGAGGGAGAAACATCGTTTCTCCCCGATGGTACTAATCCACTTTATTAATTATTACCATAACGCCTAAATAGATCTAAATTAGGGCATTGAAAGCGGTGTGAAATCTTAAATTTCCAAACTTAACCTAAACCTAACCTTAGCAAGATTTTAATCCTAGTTTAAATCAACTTTAGTTTTTAGTGATAATCAACCAACACTGTTTGGAATTAACTCGTTAGAACAAATTGAGAATACACAAAATCCCTGTGGACCGACTCTCACCGGCTAGCTACCAAACGACGCCGTTCTTGATTGCGGTAAATATTCTTTGATTCATGTTTTGAAAGCGAAAATGCACACAAAATCTCTCTCAATCAAATGCCGCCGTTGCCGGGGATGGCGTAGTTATTTTCTTTTTGTAATTTCGGGTTAATATAAAAATTGAAAAATCATAAAAACTGAAAAATATAAAAATAAAAAAAAATAATCATCTTGTTATTCTTTGAAGGGTTTTCGTTTGAATTGTGCAGGATCGACGAACGAATTCAGATCTGGAAAAATCCAGAGAGCAAAACAGAAAACAACAGATCTCAACAACAGAGGAAAATCATAACAGAGGAGAAGTGTAAGTCTACGGTAGCGCCACGACCGTCGATCCGAGGCCAAAATGCGGAAACAAAAACTTTTTTAAACTTGAAACCGGCGCTATCGTAGACTTTAATCCCGGATTGAACCATTAAGCTATAACTAGCAAACTAGAGAAGGGTTAGAAAAGCTATACCGGTCGATCCGTGTGCTTCGGTTTTTGGCTACCAACCCAAGCTCCTCGCGACATCTCCGATCTCCGGTCTTCTCGTCGGAAAGGGCACCACATCTTCGAATCCTTTTACAGGCTCCCGCTTCGTCCGAAGCAACTCGGACACGAAGTTTGCTAGCCGACGTGTCCAAGGTGATGTAGAGAATGTGTATGATCACTTTGTCTCTTGCATCCATTGATTCTCAACGCATGAGAGTATATGGATGGAGGTTGAAGATGAAGCCATGGTGGATGTTGTGAGCTAGATGATGATGAATAAGAAGATGCTCATTTCTTTTGTGTTATTGTGTTGATAAAATGAGAGTGTGATAATAATACAAGAGCAATCCCAAGCCTATATGGCTGTCCACTCTCTCTCCAAGCATCATATCAACACAATAATCAAATCATAATGTGACATTAGCACAAGTAAAGAAACCATGAGTCACTAAACATGTCCATGTCACATTAAATGCACCTCATGATCATTTCCATTCACAATTTCCACATGTAAACATTAATCCAAATGTTTACAACAAAAAGATACGGCAGCATCTAAAGTAAACTTGTGACGAATCACAAGGATACCCCTCACCTGTATATACATACCTGCATCCGCGTTCCGACTGATTGCGAATGCGATGAGACAAAAGTAATCCAACAAATCTAATACTAGGATCCGGCTTAAACCAAAGACCACTAGTATGATCCGTCCGATCATGATCCGTGCACTACTGCACGTATATGATCGAACCCTGCCATAATACCATACGACCTCTACAACGTTTCGCCCGAAACTTGAGAAACTGTCTCTGGGGGACTCTAAAGACTCGTCAATAGTTTGGCTGTGGATTTAACCACTAGCACGTCAGTGGTACTAGCTGTACGTAACGGGCTACCAGGTATTGACCAAAAGGGAGGTCGATGAGCGAACTCATCCTGACACCCTACTGAGCCTGTCAGTGACAATATCTGTACAGTTCGGTCCGTTCGTCTATGAGTATCGCATGCCGGGCCTAGGGGGTTGGTAAAAGTCAGACCCCCAAAAGCGGTACAAGTTGTGTCGGAGTGTATCCCAGAACACCCTGAGATACTACTGGAATACCTACCAGTAAATCTCCTGCCTTGGCCAAGAACTTCGTGTAATGGCTCTCCTAGACACAGCGCGATCTCTACCGGGAGAGACGAAACCCCTGCCGATCCGCTCACTGCCTCCTTGTGGCTCGGGACTGTACCCAACTAAAACCTGTTTGCATGACTCCTTTGAGCCGTGGTAGAGTAGTAATCAAAGCACAGTGGGAACTCACACGAGACAAATGACGATCTCAGGTCGATGAACTAACCTGTACACATGTCACCAGGGAACTGCTATCTGACGTCAGGTATAATACCAACTAGCATGTTCCGGCGAGTCCTGTCCGGTGTACTCATAACCCAATGAGCACCTGTATACATCTTAGGTGAACCAACTGACACCAATGGCTTGTGAGACCGGCCACCGCCCCTCGTCAGGGTCTCGACTGTATACAATAGTCTGCTAATAGAGTATCGATGCCCAGTCTCGAAACTTCCACGACTAGGGACACTTTAAGGATGTGCTTATAGACCCCAGCTCCCACGTATATGATCGCTATCATACTGCTGGCCATCAAGCAAGAATCCTAAGGGCTCTACCAACGTGCAATAGTGACCTGTAATGTCACCTAAAGCATGTACATGATGATAAAGATAAACCAGATAGCATACTATCATTTCGAGCAAGATTGTCCTACCGGCATAGGTCCTCCCTCAATCATTGCAATCACGTGCCTGTGATCCAATAATTGACTCTGAGGGCACTATATACAACAATCTCTCACTTGCACTCAAGGCTAATTATTGCGATGTCGCATACTCACAGTCCGTGTGATACCGAACACCCAACTCCTCTACTAATCAGTTTCACAAAACCCGTTTGCGAAACTATTGCACTCGAGGAATAGCCTCAGTGAGTGGATCCGCCCTAATGTTTCTTTCTATGTCTCTCTTTATCTCAAGTTCGCGGGAGATAGCCATCTCACAAAATGAGCAATACCTGTCTTAGAATATGTCTGGATATCTGATGGGACCTAGTTCATAAATGAACTCCAAATCCAAACTTTTTAGACTGTATCGTCAACTGAATTTAACCAGTATCCTGCGTCATGCCTCCCTCAGTATCCGCTTGGATCACCTGTCCAAAATACTTCCCCTCGTCAGAGGGAAAACTATAACTCTGACAGTCACTCTGTCATCCATGTCACCTTGGAAGCCTGGAATGATAACCGTCTCCTAAAAGAGGCTGTTGTTACTATATCCCTAGAATATCCACTTATGTTCTAAAACTGCTTCCGAACGTTTCTCCAGGATAGGATTAATATCAACCTATTGCATCTAGTGCCAAAAATAACGTCTGGTGTGGTACTTGACATTTCATGATTGACTCAATTGCCTAAGCAAGTGATCTGCCAGTCATGCACATCCCTCTCCCCTTTAGTTTGTAAGACACCTTTAGAGAGGGTGACTCCATCACCTGCAGGTATACTACCGTGCCAGGAGTCGTCCATTCTAAAACACCTGTAGAATGCTGTCTAAGTACCCAGATTGGGAAACTACCCAAATTCTAGATCTAAAACCATAGATCTAGTAACCAGAATGTCTGATATTATATCATATCCTATGTGGAGAAACCACTGTGTGGCAACCAAAATATAACCGATCGAAGTATAGGAATTTCACTTCCTACTCTTTGTATGTCATCCATATATCAGGACATCACACCCTACTACCTTCTTAACAGATCCATCCCCTATTCTGATGAAGTCAAACCTATGACTGTCACATCAGAAATAGATGATCTATCTCCGCTATATCTGCTTTTAGTCCATAAATAGACATAAGCTACTTGTCTACTATGCTTCCGCTGCTCCCACTGACTACGACAACCCTCTGGCAGAGTCATATACACGTGCACTTCTAAAGCTAGTTTAGAACGACGCTATACTCATCCTCCTGCTGGGTCTCATAGCCTGGAACAATAGTAGTGTCAAGTCTGGGTAAACAAAAACCTCCTTGTCACCGTCTTTGAGGCTACCGGAGTACCTCTCGGGTGCCTGAGGTTACCCACCATATCTGCGGAGTGGCTAATGGAATGTTAAACCAGATTGAATGTTTAGGTCCTATTAAATTTTCAGTAATCGTTTTCGGTTCTGGAATCACTTCCAGTTCTACTATACTCTCACTATTGTTTTCTGAAAAAGAATCCATTTTATTAAAACTGTGGCGAGTCAAGAACAATATCACTATTGATCTTCCAGATGGTAGAAAGTCAACCCTCGTCATAGCCCGGGTCAACCCACAAACAGCCATTACAGAAACGTGCATTGAGTTATCCAGAGTCTGGTTTAAGCATAAGCCGGACAACTGCCCGTACCTTAACATTGTTAAGATATGAACTATTCTATATCCAATATAGAAACAGAGACACTGATTTAATTGGAACCAGATTCAAATCATGCAGCTGTCTCCAGTGCATGTCAACTAAATGGAGAGAGGCCGATCAGCATTACTCAACTTAGGAGTGCTTCCAATTATGAGTAACCTGAAAGAGAAGCAAGTTCTCTTAATCATTACTATTAACTCAATACCATACACAAGTATCTATATCTTCGATCACCTTGAAGAATCCTGATACTTGCAACGCCTGGTTCTCTACTTTATTTTTATACCTATAACTTCTCAAAACTTAGACCTTGCATTTCTACGAAACACATGTCTAAGAACTAGAGAAGTCACAAGTAAATAGAATATAGTACGAGTACCAACCCCTCTGTCCTCATGGACACTGAACAAAATACAATACTCTGTATAAGTCCCCTGAGTCTAATAACTCATTCGCTGTATGTCGTAGGTTAAAAATTGTACTTATGGTTAAGAAGAATTACACCGTTGTTTAATGCTCCTTACCTAACCATCCACTGATATAGGTAAATGTCATAGACATAATTTCAAAAAGTTATATTTCACTTTATAAAAATAAACGTACAGACATATCAATTTGAAATTGGTGCATAACAACGGATATTCAAAGCCAAATATTTGCCGTCCGGCAAAACAACCCAGGCGATTTCCTCAAATATCACCAATTACAACGAATCCCGATATAATGAGGATGATCACCCAATTCCCAATAACTTACTCCCACTCATCATCTGTAAAATCATATAGATGTGAGAATCAAACTTGGTAAATACATACCCTAAAGCAAGGGCTAATTGGGAAATCAGTTTTCTTTTAACAATACACAGTGAAACTGAAACATGTAAATGTTTCGAAGGGGTATCCGGGTATTCTTAGTAATGCCTCTTCCATTATCAGATTCACAACTGTAACCGTATATTTCTTTGCCATCTCTCCAAATCCTTTTATATGTCTTTAGTCATTACCTTCTGTACACCCCTTTAGGCTAAATGGTTTTCTTCCTTCCCTACTGTTCGGCACCAGCCTATGGTTTGGAAGAAGACTATCCAATAAGCGTAATAGGTGTACTGTCCTAATCCTAGGAGCACTTGCAACCCGAGAGAAGGTAAAGATAAAAGACAACTGAATAAAACCTTATTCTTATTTCTCCTGAACCAGAATCCATCCCCGAACTGGAACAAGTTCCTTCGAGTTCGTATATAACCATACGATGGAGTATCCAAATAACTGTGGATCTTCGTAGTTATACGGGGTGTCCTGGAGAAATACAAAGGTGAAGTGGGAGTGGCGATGAAATACTTGGTTTGGTCGTGAATAGTAGTCGCAGTTTACTTTGCCCTATTTCTAATCCCTTTATTTGTCTTAACTTATTACCTTCTGTGCACCATCGTTAGGCTAATTGGTTTTCTTCATTCCCTACCGTTCGGCACCTGCCTATGGTTTGGAAGAAGACTATCCAATTAGCGTAATAGGTGTACTGTCCTTATCCAAGGAGCACTCGCAACCTGAGAGAAGGTAAAAGGAAAAGACAACTGAATAGTTCTATTCATTTTCTCCAGAACCGGAAACTATCCTCGAATCTGGAACAAGTTCCTTCGAGCTCGTATATAACCATATGATGGTTTTATCCAATGGAAGTGGATGTTCGTAGTAATACGGGGTGTTCTGGAGAAAAGGGTAAAAGTAGGAGTGGCAATGAGGTATGCAACTCTGACAATCCAAAAGCCAGTATTTTAAGAAAGTTCGGTTAACTTGGTCACTGAGTTATAGTCTAGGGCCGGGTCATGGTCGCTGCTAAAGAGAGAGAGAAAAGAAACACTCTGCGTGCACTCTAACCTAGATCAGAATGGTTATCAATTTATCTACTCAGGAAACCTCCCACTGTAACCTCAAATTCTCCTCCAAACCTGAAAGAAGAATTAGTCGGGATCACCCGAGGAGTAAAACAACTCATCAGTGGGAATCGGGATCCAACTATCATCGCATGATAACGTGATGGAATCCACTCACGTTATCACACTCCAGAAAGTATGCGCATATCTGGCAAGTTTCAGTTTCTTTAGAAACTCCCGATGTGATTTTTACCCCATGCTCTTATGACCTTGACGAAGGTCAACAAATCATAAGTCACATGTCAAGTTCTACCCGTCATTGTCCAGGTTAATTTGAACCCACCCGTACAAGCCCTTGATGAAGGTCAACAAGGCTATACGACTGTCCCAAACCAACGCATCTATCTATGCAACAGAAAGGTAACAAGAAGCTACCATTCACTATGCCTTGACGAAGGTCAACAAACATAGCATGAATACTAAGTGCTACCCGTCTGAAATGACGGAGGGCTACGAATGGTTTTTGGCGAAAAACCTTTAACGTAATGAACTTGATATCGTTGAAGGAACCGGATAGCTTTTTATAAAAATATAGTGGCGAAAACTTTTGCTAAAGAGGTCACTCCCGGTGAAGGGATCTCGGCTCTTTCCCCATAGAATGAGGTGCAGGATATTCCAACTGAATACCACGGTGCAAAGCAAAAAGCAATCGACTATAGTGAAGTTATTACCCTGACGCAAACTTCTGTCCAAGGGGTCACTCCCGGTGAAGGGATCTCGGCCCTTGCCTCGTCGACTGAAGTGCTGGATATTCATAACCGAATACCACTGTGCAAAGCAAAAGAGAACGTTCTTGCAATAATAGCTTTTTTTGAAAAATGTTCCAACAACATCAGAATAGGTTGTTTAGCTTGCATCGATCCGAATCAATGCAATCCCATCATTTAATCACACCACAAAAGAACGAAAATATGATGTACGTATATGCCATCCACATTCACCACTGAGTCCCGTCATCACCCGTTAGGTTACTTAACTAACGACAGAGCGGGGACAGGACTAGCGTGGGTGTAAAACATATACAACATCTACTAGTATATATATATCAATATATAATAATCGCTCCAGGCATGATAAAATGCAACAACACAGAAATGTAATAAGTATCACAGAACAATACAGATAATCTGGGATCCCCAGGTTTCCTTTGAGCCGCAAGTGAAACCCGACGTTCCCCTGGTCGTGTGGATAGTCTGTGCAATGAAATCCTAGACCCCTACGGGCGCGGCAAGTTACCCGCCAAAACCTGAAGCGAGGCAGCCCCCTACAGCAAAGTGAATGGACCACCCAGCACTTTACGGAATCCGGTAACTTGAGCATCCTTCCTCGGGTCAACCTGTACCCCCTACGAGTGCGGTGAATAGCCCGCCAATTCTAGAGTGAAGCCCCCTCCGTCTCAAAGCCATGAGATACGGGCCCGTTGCCCTTTAGAACCCGGCTATCCGTGCACCCTACCGCGGGGTAATCCTAGTACAGAAAGTAAAATATATATACAATGGGTACATCGACCTCAGCCCGGTTGTGCCCCAAAAGAATAATATACAAACAGGCAGTGACGACAGTCCACATGTCGGACGCTCGCCCCGCAATATCAAATGTACAAATACAACCAAACTGTACTACCATTGCATCCAGGCTATCCACCACGACAAATCCGCAACATCACAGCACAACACAGAACATCAACGTGAATGTCACGTTCGCAAATCCGTCTAAAAGAGCTATAGCAATTAGACAAGATTTACCGATCAAATGACATTCACGGTCGCAGATATAATGTAAGTACTGTAAACTAACGTATTTAAAATATTCGATCGACAAGATCTCCCGAAGTGGGCCCCAAGCACAAATCCATTACTCTAACAAATCTGGGCCCAAACAAAATATTCCAGAAACCCCAATTCCAAGTTTAAGACCACTGTAGAAAATTTGGTGCAGAAACGACACAAAATGGCGGCGGAACCGCGGCCGAAACAGGGTTATTGCCGCGGTTCCGCGGTGTAACTGTAGTACCATGCTACCAAATTTTCACAGATGTTTTAGAAAAAGCCTGCCTGATTTTCTGCAATACTCAAAATAATTTTTCGACAACAAAAAAAATCGACAGAAACTGCATAAATTGGAATCGCGGTTTTGGAAATTTCGTTCGATCGATATTTTAAACACGTTAGAGCAAGCTAGTAAAGGTTAATGGCATAGCTCTGATACCATGTAAGTCTACGGTAGCGCCCCGGCCGTCGATCCGAGGCCAAAATGCGGAAACGAAAACTTTTTCTAAACTTGAAACCGGCGCTATCGCAGACTTTAATTCCGGATCGAACCATTAACCTATAATTAGCAAACTAGAGAAGGGTTAGAAAAGCTATACCGGTCGATCCGTGTCCTTCGGTCTTTGGCCACCAATCCAAGCTCCTCGCGGCATCTCCGATCTCCGGTCTTCTCGTCGGAAAGGGCACCACATCTTCGAATCCTTTTACGGGCTCCCACTTCGTCCGAAGCAACTCGGACACGAAGTTTGCTAGCCGACGTGTCCAAGGTGATGTAGAGAATGTGTGTAATCACTTTGTCTCTTGCATTCATTGATTCTCAACGCATGAGAGTGTATGGATGGAGGTTGAAGATGAAGCCATGGTGGATGTTGTGAGCTAGATGAAGAAGAAGAAGAGGCTCATTTCTTTTGTGTTATTGTGTTGATAAAATGAGAGTGTGATAATAATACAAGAGCAATCCCAAGCCTATATGGCTGTCCACTCTCTCTCTAAGCATCATATCAACACAATAATCAAATCCTAATGTGACATTAGCACAAGTAAAGAGACCATGAGTCACTAAACATATCCATGTCACATTAAATGCACCTCATGATCATTTCCACTCACAATTTCCACATGTAAACATTAATCCAAATGTTTACAACAAAAAGATACGGTAACATCTAAAGTAAACTCGTGACGGATCACAAGGATACCCCTCACCTGTATATACATACCTGCATCCGCGTTCCGACTGAATGCGAATGCGATGGGACAAAAGTAATCCAACAAATCTAATACTAGGATCCGGTTTAAACCAAAGCCCACTTGTTGGGTTGCTATGCACGCGCACAAGGGTCTACTAGGCATCAACCATACCCGATTAAAATTTTAGCCGTGCCGAACAACCCGAATACGGATCTTTAAACTAGAGATTAGGCGAAAACTAACATGCTAAACACTTTAACACTAAGTGAGAGGGATTACAATCTTTGTAGATCCGGTCCTTCACTTCATATGCTCCGTGTTGAGGTCCCTTCGCTGCGATCATCGTGCTCTGGACTCTCGAGAGGCTTCATGAAGAGAAAGGTGCAGTCTTGCTTCCGATCTTCGATACAAAGATGATCTGCCTTGAAGTTTCATTAACACAAGCTAACACTCACTAAAATTGAGTGAACACTCTCATCTAAAGGGCAAGGGAAGATAAGGATGATGAAGTAGGATTTTTGCTCTCTTTATTTATCTTTTTCTCACATATTTTCATCACAAATATCAAAACAAGAAAGCTTTGCATGAAGAACTCAAGGAAGAAGAAGAATAGTGATCCATTTTCTTTTGTGATGAATAATGAAAGGATTAATATGATAAATAATGCAACCATGGTTGACTTAACCATTGTAGAGAATTAACCAAGGGTTAGGATTTGGGTTGAGTTAAGAATGAGTCACTTGAAAATATCTTTTCCAAAACAAAAAGAAAACCTTCTAGAATCTACTAGAAGTCATTAACCCAAATCAAACCCTAATCTTGATTAATCTTTACTAAACATGTTGCATTAGTTATCATATCATGTTACAATATTATATATCACATATATAATATTTATTGTAACCAAATAAAATAATACAATTAACATATATCGCATATATATCAATGTATTACCCGAGTGAGAAAAAGAATCTTTTAGTGAGCTAATATTAGTTAATGTAATTTAATATATCATATATATTATTATACATTAAATTATCGAATCAACACTTGATCCGACAATCCGGCTATATCGTATATAACCGACTAATATTTATCCGTACCGATTCATCGGATCAACACTTGATCCGATGACCCGGCTGATATCATATATCGCGAGAATAGAATACGGTATCTCATATCGCATTATCCTCGGTCCCGCACATATCACATATGTGCTCCTACTTCGTTTTGCCTGAGCCAAGAAACCTCTGTGTAGGACTCTAAAGAATCGTCAATACGCCGGCAGTAGGTGATGATCATATCAAACACCCACAAGCTGCAAGCGGTCAGCTAAACGTAACAGCTACCCAGGTATTGAGCACTCAGAAGATCAACAAGCAAGCCTGTACATTCTTCTGTGAATCCAAACAGTAACACTCCCGTACAGTCCGGTCTCGTCGTTTGATATGTTGCATATCTCGCCTAGGGGTGGTAAACGTCAGACCCCAGTAGCTCGATAAGTCGTGTCGATATGAGGTCTATAACAGTTTGAGAAATTACTGATAACACTTACCAGTAAATCTCAGCAACCCTGGCCAGGGATTTCCGGTTATAGCCAATCGAACACAGCACAACATCAACTCCCTATACCGGGAGAGACGAATCCCCTCCTATCGCTCATTGCCTCCATATGATTCGGGACTGTACCCAAAATCCACCTTTTTGCACGCCCTCTTGGACGTGGTATGATGGAAATCAAAGCACAGTGGGAATCACACAAGACTCTATGACGATCTCGGGTCAACAGACTACTCTGTATCAGTGTCACCGGAGAACTGCCATCTGACGTGAGGTATAATACCATCTGGGAGTTCTCGGCGAGTCCGTCCAGTGTACCCAGTCTCTACTGAGCACCCGTACACCATCCTTGATGTCAAACACCGATGGATATGGGATCATCCATCGCCCATCATATGGGTCAAGATGCGTATACGCTAGTCTACTCTGGTGTATCGATGCCCTGTCTCGATACACCCTCGACTAGGAACAGTTATAGGATGTACTCGTCGACTACCGTGGCCCCACTAGTATGATCTCATCATAGTCCCAGTAGTCGAGTACATATCCTAAGGGCTTTATCAACATGTAATATAGAGACAATCAGAGTACATGTTAAGACAAAGTACAACCAGATAGCATACTATCATGTCGAGCAAGAAAGTCCTCCCTATATATGTCCAAGCATCCATTACAATATACATCGTATGTATAGTAATAGCCTCTAGGGCATACATATAACTAACACCACTAGTATGATCCGTCCTATCATGATCCATGCACTACTGCACGTATATGATCGAACCCTGCCATAATACCATACGGCCTCTACAACGTTTCGCTCGAAACTTGAGAAACTGTCTGTGGGGGACTCTAAAGACTCATCAATACTTTGGCTGTGGATTTAACCACTAGCACGTCAGTGGTACTAGCTGTACGTAACTGGCTACCGGGTATTGACCAAAAGGGAGGTCGATGAGCGAACTCATCCTGACACCCTACTGAGCCTGTCAGTGATAATATCCGTGCAGTCCGGTCCGTTCGTCTATGAGTATCGCATGTCGGGCCTAGGGGGTTGGTAAAAGTCAGACCCCCAAAAGCGGTACAACTCGTGTCGGAGTGTAGCCCAGAACACCCTGAGATACTACTGGAATACCTACCAGTAAATCTCCTGCCTTGGCCAAGGACTTCGTGTAATGGCTCTCCTAGACACAGCGCGATCTCACCCCCAATACCGGGAGAGACGAAACCCCTGCCGATCTGCTCACTGCCTCCATGTGGCTCGGGACTGTACCCAATTAAAACCTGTTTGCACGACTCTTTTGAGCCGTGGTAGGGTAGTAATCAAAGCACAGTGGGAACTCACACGAGACAAATGACGATCTCAGGTCGATGAACTAACCTGTACACATGTCACCAGGGAACTGCTATTTGACGTCAGGTATAATACAAACTAGCATGTTCCCGGCGAGTCCTGTCTGGTGTACTCATAACCCAATGAGCACCTGTATACATCTTAGGTGAACCAACTGACACCAATGGCTTGTGAGACCGGCCACCGCCCCTCGTCGGGGTCTCGACTTTATACACTAGTATGCTAATAGAGTATCGATGCCCAGTCTCGAAACTCCCACGACTAGGGACACTTTAAGGATGTGCTTATAGACCCCATCTCCCACGTATATGATCGCCATCATACTGCTGGCCGTCAAGCAAGAATCCTAAGGGCTCTACCAACGTATAATAGTGACCTGTAATGTCACCTAAAGCATGTACACGATGATAAAGATAAACCAGATAGCATACTATCATTTCGGGTAAGACTGTCCTACCGGCATAGGTCCTCCCTCAATCATTGCAATCACGTGCCTGTGATCCAATAATTGACTCTGAGGGCACTATATCCAACAAGCAGAAGAAATTTCATAAACTGAACCGCACAATCCACCGCGGAACCGCGGCAGGAAGCCCGTTTTGGCGGCGGAACCGCGGCAGGAAGGTGACGTCAGCTCGTTGAAAAATCGCTGTAAGCTTTCTCTTCTTCTCTGCAACCCCAATATTTCCTCTGTAAAATTTGCCTGCAGGATTCTTTGTGCCAAAAAAATTTCTCCCCTTCTTCAATAATTGATCTTGTGCAGGATTCTTTGCGCCACGCTAAAAAAATTGTTTGCAAGTGATTGTATTTATTGCTTTGCATATCTAAATTGATTTTAAGGGGCTTGAACACCAATCCAGATTGGGTGGGGATTTCATCACCCTTCCCAGGACCCCAAAAATCACATAAAGTATATTGCATTGACCATCAATTAATTAAAAAAGATTAGACTCAGCTCTAAGGACTTCGCGCTCAATAGGACAAAAGAATAGTTGTTGGCATCGACCGTTGATCCTAACCTGACTTTGTGGTGCCTAGGCTAGACAGGTAGTGAAAGGTAACTATAAAAGGCCGGTCTCTTGGTGATTCGTGAGCGGATCCCTCCTTTCTCTACTTGTGCTTACCTGGCCACAATTGGCGGGAAGAGGTGGTTTGAGGTCCTACTTCTTGCCCTTTGGAACAGTTAGGAGCTGTCTAGCTTATCTAGGTGACCCTAGATCTAGGCTTGATTGTGCATTTGTGATTGATTGAACGTGTGTCTAAACTTTTTATCGAAAATCTTTTTTTTTTGCAAAAAGCTCCACATATAAAAAAAAACACAAAAAGAAAAAAGGAAATTTTTTTACAAAAACTTGCAACTTGTCGCTAAGAAATCTGTGCACCCCACTTACACCCACTTTCTTTCCATTGACGTTTTTTTACCCCCACCTTCTGTTTTTTCACCTTTTTGACTACACTACCTCTTTAGTGTATGTCCGGTTGGACTAGGGACACTAGTGCCCGATTAGTCCGTGTCTCGTTGGTACCGACCGACGACGCTTTCGACTCCGAAGTCGAAATTCCTTCCACTTCCTTACCTTCACCTTCACATTCTTCGTCTTCTAAGGAGATGTCGGGATTTAATCCTAACAACACCTTACCCACGGGACTGATTCCACCTCCGTTAGGTGCGAATAACCCACAACACCCACATGTTGAAGCGCCTCAACGAATTGCGCTCCAGGATCTTTTCTACCCTATCCGCACCGCCTTACCTACTTGTCTTTCACTCCCACCGGCAAATGGGGATAACTTTGAGATCAAACCCCACTTCATCAACATGTTGCCAAAATTTCACGGACTGGAATCCGAAGATGCCTATATCTTCATAAACAAATTCCAGAATGTTTGTGCAATGATGAAAACAACACAACTTTTAGATGATGCTATAAGGCTAAGGGTCATTCCTTTCACCTTATGTGACCTAGCCGAGAAATGGTTGTATAGCACAGCATCACACTCGATTAAAAATTGGAAAGAGTTTGTTAAAGCTTTTCTTAAAAAGTTTTATCCACATCACAATACTGCGAGAATTCGCAATGAGATTATTCAATTTTCCCAGCTTCCTTTCGAACCCTTTTGGAAGTGTTTTGAAAGATTTAAAGACCTACTTGTTCAATGCCCTCACCACGGTATCGAAAATTGGCAACTTTGCCAAACTTTATACGAATGATTGAACCCAGCAACGAAGCAGTTGCTGGAAACCATTTGTTAAGGTCACTTTCTAACCAAATCTAGTAAGGAAGCTTGGCAGTTTCTCGACGATCTTGCTGAACAAACACTTCAGTGGGAAAGCACCAAGACCACCTCATCTTCTTCGGTTGGCCAGTCTAGGGCAGACATACATCAATTAGATATGTCGATTGCAATGAGGGCCGAAATAACCGCACTTACGAAAAAGCTAAAAGCAATTGAGACCAAAATCTCATCACCTTGCTTTATCCCCACGAACTGTTTGTGCTTGTTGTTCGGATCTATCACATCTTACTGAAGAGTGTCCTTACAATCTACCTGTTCAAGGACAAGATCAAGTCAATGCTGTCTTTCAGCAAAGACAAAGAAATGATCCATACTCTTCGACTTATAATCCAGGTTGGAGGAGCCACCCAAATTTTGTTTGGAATCAAAATCAACAATTCCAAGGCAATAACAACTTTCAAAGGCCTCCTCCTCCATAACAACAAGCACCCCAACAAACTCAATACCAGCAACCTTTCCAACCACAACCTTATCCAAACCAAATAAATAATTTTGTGCCCAACAACTCTTACCCTCCAAACAATTTTGTTCAACCAAATGATGATAAGGTTACCTCGCTAGAAAGAAGTCTAGATGCGTTTATAAAACAATCTACGCAATCCGCAGCAAGGTTGGAGACTTCCATTCAGTCTTTGGTGCACAACAGTGCTTCACATGATCAAAGTATCAAATCAATCGAGGCCCAAATTGCACAACTAACTGCTGCGTTGAGCGAGCGAGAGAAGGGAAAGCTTCCATTTCAACTATTGCCAAATCCTGGTCACACACACAACGCACATGTTGCTTATGAACAACAAAATCATAATGTAAATGCTGTGACCACGTTGAGATCTGGAAGAGTGTTGCACAATAACGTGAGTATTAGTAAGGACACCCCTGCCGGTGCTTCTTCATCTTCCTCTTCTTCTTATTCTTCATCTTCTTCGTTAGAACCTATTCTTCATTCTTCACAAGGCTCTACTTCTTCTAATTTGAACGGACCCACATCTCACTTCACGAACACACCAACACTGGGATCCGTTCCAACTCCGCAATCTGATCCACAAAAATTGGACTCAACAGATTTTCAAAATGTTCCATTTCCAAACAGGTTGAGATCCAATAAACCAACTCCACAAATGGAGAAGATTGTTGAGTTATTCAAACAGGTTAGCATAAACATACCTCTCTTGGATGCAATCCAACAAGTCTCTTCTTACGCGAAAATCTTAAAGGGCTTATGCACCTCGAAGAGAAAGTCTCAGATACCCAAGAAAGTGCTAGTAGCTAGTGCCGTGAGCAATACTATTAACCAACCTCAACCCTTGCCCCAAAAACGAAAGGACCCTGGCTGTCCTACAATTTCAATAACAATTGGGGATAAGAACATCAATCGCGCACTTTTAGATCTTGGTTCTAGTGTTAACCTGCTTCCCTACTCCGTGTATGAGCAATTAGGTGTTGGAGAGTTGAAACCCACTCATTGTACTCTCCAAATGGCTGATCGATCAATCACCCATCCTAGGGGTGAGTTAGAGGATGTGTTGATCAAAGTAGGGGACTTCATATTCCCCGTTGATTTTATTGTTATGGACACACAACCTGTTGCTAACCCACGGAACCAAATTCCGGTGATCCTCGGTCGACCATTTTTGGCCACTTCCAATGCTGTAATTAATTGTCGCAATGGTTCTATGACTCTATCCTTCGGGAAGATGTCAAGTGAGTTCAACATTTACAAGATAGGAAGTCTGCCCTCCGCACCTAAAGCTAGTATACATGAAGTTTGCTCGATCCACGAAATCACGCAGGAGGACTGCGAGCTTGAAAAATTTCTGTTTGATCACAACATTTTTGACGCCACTAGTGCGTCCCTCCTTGAATCTGACACAGTTTGCACAACCGATAACGATTATGAGTGTTTCACTTTTTCGGACGATTTGGACGACTCACCGCCCGAGTATGAGTTTTTTGTATTTTCGGATGAGTTAGTTGAACCATCCGACTCGGTTGCTTGCAGTGATTTCGAACCATTGTTGGAATCCTTCGAGTTCGAGATAGTTTCACCAATTTTACCTTCAATTGTTTCGCCTCCGAAACTCGAACTCAATCTTCTGCCGTCTCACCTTAAATACACTTACCTAGGTGAGAATGAGACCTTTCCCGTTATCATATCGGCATCTCTAGCTCTCGAGCAAGAGAAAGCCCTTTTAATGGTCTTATAAAATAACCGGCAAGCTTTCGGCTGGACTATGGCGGACATCGAGGAGATTATTTCTCTCATAATTAAATATCATATGCATATGATGGATGATGCCAAGCCAGTAAAGGATCCACAGAAACATCTCGGGGATTTTATGGTTAATCAATCTCACCCTATAGAAGTTGAACCACCCCCTTTTCTTCTAATAAACAACGAGAATGCCAATATTCCACTGATTTCTGATCATTCACATTCTCATTTTTATTCATCATCACCTCCTATCTCTTCACTTCCACGTACATGCAAACACTTTCCATACCACCACTTATCTCTTCCCCACTTCTTCTTGGCTCTGTACAACATGTTCTTCCACCAACCGATACTTTACACAGATAAAATTTTCAATTGGTTGGTGTTGACTTTTGGTGTTTGCAAAGTTTGGTATTGACTTGTAATATCGTTTAACTTAAGTTTGGGGGGGGACCTTTTTGTATATATGATTTGTTTTTATTTCAACAATAAAAAAAATATAAAAAAATAAACAAGGGAATGCCGGCCATTTTGACCCTCTTGGTGTAGCATGACAGTGAGGACACTGTCAAGTTTAAGTTTGGGGGTGTGCTCTGTAAGGTTTCTTCCTTCGCATTCATATGTATATTTTTGCATTTGCATACTTATTTTAAAACCCATAAAAATTGAAAAAATTTAAATTATAAAAATTGAAAAATTCAATTTTGGCCATAATTGACTTGAGTTTGACAAAAAGGTTAACTAGCTAGGAATAACTAGATCTTAGACTTAGTAAATTAAAAACCCTAAAAATAACCTTTCTTAAAATTTAACGGTAGAAAATATATGTCTTTGTAGTTTACTTAGAAATAGGCAAATTTTGAGTTCACTTCTTAAGTCGAAATAAAGGAAGAGTATTAATATTTTTATTAAAGTATAAGTCTGAAAAATAATTCCTAAGCTTAAGTCTAAATTCTGAAAGTATATACCCTACAACTTGCACAAACATGAACCTTGAAACTTGGAATAGTAGAAGAGACCTTGAAATGCTCTTGTCTAAAGTCCTTAATATGAAGGAAAATAAAATAAAATAAAATTACAAGTGTGAATAAAGAGATAAAAAATGAACACTGGTTTTTGTAATTACTTAAGGCTGCATAAATAGAAAAAATATTTAGCGAGGGTGCTTTATCACCTAGTGCCTTAGACCAACTGGTTTGGGAGTCACTGCTAAAAGCCTCAGGTATTACAAGACTAGGAATTACGCCTAAATATGCAAACACATTTTGTAATCGGTCATTGGTACCTCAAGAAGTATTAACGGTCGCATGAAGAATGTGTGAGCAATTTCATCTAAAAATTCACCAATTGAAAAGTACTTTGGACGATGGACAAGAGTATAATAGCTTGATTTGAATTTCCAAGTGTAGAGATGATATACACACACATAGGGGTATGTGATTGGGGTTTAGATAAGAGATAGGAATGAAAAATATGACTTATATCTTTAGTAGAGATGATAAAAATTCCTAAGTTGAGATAGAACCTTAGAAGGAAAACTCAAAAGATACTAAAAGCTAAGTAAATCTACAAAACATATATAATCTTAAGTTAAATGATAAGGAAGCGTGAAAAATATGGGTTGATAATTTTGAGTTGAAGATAATAGAATTTCTTGTTAGAAAAACCGAATTGGAGAATAAAAGTCAATAGGCCGAATTGATAGGATTTTGTGGGTAGTATCCGCTGAAAACCCTCAGGAGACAACACTCCTCCTACTAGGGACACCTAGAGGTTTAACGGCTTGTTGCACGAGCTCAGTGCAATCGCTTTTCCCTGCGAAAGTGAGGCTATGTCTTTTTCGAGAATAAAACTAGTTTTGCTCGAGAACGAGCAAAAGATAAGTTTGTGGGTATTTGTTCATATCATAATTTTGCATTATTATATTCCCCATTCTTATTCATTTTACAAATAAACAGGTGCTTTTGATCCATGTCTGCTACATAGTTGCAGGTTACAGGTTCTCGGAACAAAACAGTGAAAATGATGAAAAGACGATACAAAAGTGAGACTACAACCAACAAATAGAAGAATCTTGATCACGTCTACAGTTTGAAGAATAAACGAAGATCAATGGACAATTTCACAAAGCAAAAAGGCAGCGCAAGGTTCAAGACTTCGACACGAAGCAAACGGTAAAAGTCCACGACATTATGCACTGTGGAAATCTGGAAGAAAACTAGAAGACAATCTGAGAAACCAAGTGAAGAAACAAGTACCCAAATGCAACCAGACCAAGACCAGAAAATTGCACTCATTGAACCCACCACATGGCCGCGGATCCGCGGCCAAACAGGGCTTTTGGCCGCGGTTCCGCGGCCATATAGAGCACGTGTCGGTGCGGCGGTGCGTTGACTAGGCTTCTTAGGGGAAAATTTGTAAATGCAGATATGTATCGAATGTAACCCTAGGGTTTCTATGATCTATAAATAGAAACCCTAAACCTCTTTTTGAGGTATGCCTCTTTTTATTTGCATCTATTCAGAATTTTAATTCGGTGTAAATGTTTGAAGAGAGCCATCAAATAAAGTAAGATTTTTTTTACTTTTCCCTAGTTCTTAAATTTATTTTCTGCCCTAGTATAAATTTTATTATCTGCCCTAGTTAATTAGTTTAGAACATGTTTATCAATTCCCTAATGAGTGAGTAGTTCCTCACTTGTTAGGGTTAGGAATAGGAAAGGTTTGAGAGATGAAAATCTCTCACCCCATTCTTGCCCTTCATATCTTTTTATAAGACTTCATGCATACATACACCTAAGCTTAGGGTAAAAATTGAGAAAGGAAGGACAAACACTTAGAGGGAGAAACATTGTTTCTCCCCGATGGTACTAATCCACTTTATTAATTATAACCATAACACCTAAATAGATCCAAATTAGGGCATTGAAAGCGGTGGGAAATCTTAAATTTTCAAACTTAACCTAAACCTAAGCTTAGCAAGATTCTAATCCTAATTTAAATCAACTTTAGTTTTTAGTGATAATCAACCAACACCGTTTGGAATTAACTCGTTAGAAAAATTGAGAATACACAAAATTCCTGTGGACCGACCCGTACTCACCGGCTAGCTACCAAGCGACGCCGTTCTTGATTGCGGAAAATATTCTTTGATTCATCTTTTGAAAGCGAAAGCGCACACAAAATCTCTCTCAATCAGTAACTAACGACATGATTTTTTTCTAGACATAATAAAAACAAGAATGATTCAAGTAACAATAGTTGTTGTAACGTTTTAGAAATCGTTTTACGAATTTTTCCGTTTTAGGGTAAAATAGTCGGTGTTTTCCCTTTTAATCCGATTGTGATCAAACTTCTGTAGAAATTTGCCGGCACCTAGTTTAGCTAAAATAAAGCCAGTGCGCGAGTTTTGGGGGTCAATGGGAAGTTTTGGTTTACATAGAATTTTTCCCTAATAAAATATTATTTTAATACTTTATTTGCGCACTTTATTTGTGGTAATTACATTTTTATGTGGGTTAATTACTACAAATGGGATTATATGCTAAGTTAATCACTAGAATTATGTTTTAAACCATCCATCCAAAATATCTAGATTTTTAGGATTTATTTTGAGTTTTAAAGAAAAAGAAAATGGTGACTAATGCTATTTTGTTTTATTATGCAATTATTGTATTTTCCTTCTTGAAAATTCCACACTTCACCACAAACCCTAGCCTCTTCCCCACTTGGCCGAAACCTTCCTCCTTGCTGCCCTTCATTATTTTTCCACTCATTTCTTCTCAATTTGCTTAAAAAAATGATGAAAAATCCAAATAAATTCATACAAATTCAAATATAAATCAAACCCATCATTCTTCTTCTTCAATCATGCTTGGATATTCATTCTAGCGGGGATTTTGGAGGCTAATTTTTGAGATTTTTGCTAGTTTTTGAAATCAAGTTTGAGGTATAAATCCTAACTCTAAACTTAAGTTCTTGTATTAATACTTTAATTAGCTTAATTAGATGTTTAATTTAAGTTTTTAAATTTATATTTAGAAATTCAAGATATCATTTTGATAATCAAATTAGGGTTTTGATTAGTGGAATTGTTAAGTGATAAGCTAAGACAAATAAAAACTTAATCAAGTTGCTAATTTGTTAAATGATATTTTCCTAATCGGCTAATTAAGCTAATTAACAAACTAAACTTTTGCTAATCCTAATTAGTGAAATCTAAAATTTTAGTAAAGGTATAAGTGATTTAACCTTGCTATTTGAAGATGTTTGTAAGTTCTAGTTTAGGTAAAACTTGTAGTTTTGTGCTAAAATGATATATACTGCTTACAAGATTTATTGATATTTTAGGCGTGGGTTTCTTTTGACGTTGCGACGTTATGTATATTGATTCCACGCTATATCTTATGTTATGAATGTGCGACCGGTACGATCAGAGTCTAGACTTGGTAGTTGCGTCGCGTCGCGTTCCTAGCTAGGGTCGTGCCGATGTCGTTCGTGTCTTTGTGTAGCTTTTTCTCTTGAGTTCGTTTCGTAGTGTCGCTACACGCATTAGCCACAAAATGAACACTCGGGGGTATGTTTGGAGTTGGTGCATCGGTCAAACGTATTTATATGTATTTTTGGTCGATTGCTTATATACACTTGCTTTATTGTTATATGTGTTCAGGATCGCAGGCGGGGACTTCGGGCGCTGCGAACAAGGGGAAAGCGAGTGGTAGGCTTTACTTAGCCAGGAGCGTTGGTGAGTAGATTTAACATCTACAGGGAAATCGCCCGCATGGCGTTATGCGTCTGGGCTAGAGATGTTATATATTGTCGCATATTCTATTTCATATATAGAGTTGCACATACACCTTATTGCCTAGTTATTTGTTGTGCTTGGACTTGTACCCTTAGGACACCACACTATTATTGACGGCTCATATTGCACGAGCACTGATTGTATGCCACACACACCGTCAATAATTGCCATGACACGCACAACACACATATAGATATGATATTGTTGGGTTAGGGACATTGTGACATTGATTCATATTTCTTTATACATATGACATATAGCATACCTGTATACCTACATGCTTACACATATGCCTTGACATGCTTACATGCTAGTTACCGGTATACCTATAGGGTATTGTACCATTGGCGATAGGTACATACACACATAATGACATAGCTACATGTATACCTTGCGTACATACTTTACTTATACCTGGAGGGTATATTACATCATTATTGATAGGTAGATACATATACCTTGCTATACCTTCATGTTTACGTACATATCTGGTTGTAGCTACATGTCTACCTTTATTTGATGTTATATTGACTTGGAGAAATTAGGAACCGCGTGATATATATATATATATATATATATATATATATATTAACTTATTGCAGTTAAATAGCGGTTTTTCCTTTATATGCTCATATTACTGTTTCATGTTGCATATATTACATTCATGGATTTCATATGACGTTCTCTGATATTTTTACTCCTAAGTATATATAACAGTGGAATGGGACGCTGTTATATATGCCTATATACATATATTAGTGGAATGGGACGCTAATATATGTGTATTGATTCATGCATTTATATTTATTCATTACTTGATATTTTCTGGATTTGAGGACTGTGGTGGTTTCATAAAATTATGCAAGTATTCTTATTCATACTTGATATTTGGATGCATCCACTCTGAGATTTGTTTTAATACCGATACGGGGATCGAGAATGTCGGTGTTTGGCACTTAAGATTCGAAGGACGTATAATACCGATACGGGATAGAGAGTGTCGGTGTTTGGCACTTAAGATTCGAAGGACGTATAATACCGATACGGGATCGAGAGTGTCGGTGTTTGGCACTTAAGATTCGAAGGACGTATAAATATGTTTGGATCAAAAGTGTCGGTGTTTGGCACTTAGGATTCGCTGTTTTGGATCATTTAGGATTTGCTGAGACTTACAATATATATGAAATTTACTTGATATTGGACACTTAGGATATACGAGATTTACTTGATAATTGGATACATGATATATATGAGATTGACTTGATATTGTACATTCAGGATATACGAGATTTACTTGATATTGTACTTTTAGGATTTATGAGACTTACATGATATGCGAGCAAATTTGGGGGCTGATTTGAGGAAATTGGGATTTGGATTGTCTTGATGGACTTTGGTCCTACCACGATGTCAAAATTCCGTGGAAATGACATGTTTCATCCCATACTTCGCATTTATTTTATATGCATTGCTTCATGTATTAGTTGTACCTGCTAGAGTACCTTTCATGACTGTTGCATATATACATTGTCATATCATTGTTTCATGTATTAGTTGTACCTGATAGAGTGCCTTAATGATTGTTGCATACAGATTGTCATATTATTGCTTCATGTATTAGATGTACCTGCTAGAGTATTATTCATGACTATTGCACACATATGACTTTTATTGCTATCAGCTTGCAATGTTTTAGATTCGCGCTGTACGTGCATACTTGCGATTACCTGCATATGTTATTTACTATTCACGAGTTGGCAACTCACCCCCGTTGTGCCACAGTGTTTGCAGGTGTTTTCCCCAGGGCAGCCGCGACAGGATTTCCATCTTTCGTATCATCTTTTGCTGCAGATACCGCTTCGGCTGACTGTGCACGGTTTTGCTATAAGTGGGTTTTTGCGGATATCTATTGTTGTTTATTGTTATCTTTTACCTTGTACTCTCCATCTACCACTATCATGTATGACTTAGAGACTTGATGTGAGAACGATTGTATATTATTTTGTGACTTGGGATGCCTTTTATACAGTTTTATTTTATCGTCTTTTTCTTCGCTACGGCGTCGTATATTTGCTTATGGTGGTCGTTTTCCGCCGTTTGGCGTGGATTTGCTCCCGTTGGGAATGCTTTAATTTTATCTTTATGTTGTACCCATTTTTGGGGTTGGTTTTTACAAAGGAGGTGCTGCCAAAATTTTAAAGGAAGAAAAGTTAGACTTTAAAGAATTTGGGTTGAGATTTCAAAGGTTTTGAAAACGCTATTATCACTTTCTTACTACTTTTGATGGTTTAGATTGCTGGGTTTTCGGCTTACTTAAATTGCGTTACGCCTATAGACGTTGCGTAGTTTAAGGTCCGTCACGTGCCAATTTCGGGTAGTGACAAAGTTGGTATCAGAGCGCTAGGTTTTACCTTTCGGAGTGTAGGATGACCTTGGTATGATGGATTAGGTAGCTTAAGCAGAGTAACGTAGCGTGTGTATGATCCACGGCATACTTACGATATGGTACTCCGCCTAAAGTGACCTAAGTAAAAATTGCTTGAAATTCCTTCCTTGATGATACATATCCTTGTGATTCGATTTCCGTGTTCATATCGAATCCTATTTCCATTTATAGCCTTATGCCGCCGATGACTATGGGGACTCAGAGATGTGCGGCGAGGGCCGAGGTCAGAGTTGACTCGTGTGGGACGAGGACTGACTAGGATGGCACGCTCGTTGCACAGGAGCAGATGGATCCGCCTTCGATAGATCGTATCGCTAGGCTTGAGGCAGAGATGCAGGACTTGCGCCAGACGATGAGGTCTTTGGTTGAGAACAGTAGAGCGCGGCGACAGGAACTTGCCACCCCTGTTACCCAGTTGTTCATTGCGATTAGCACACAGCATAGCGTTACGTTTACGGCACCAGTGGATGCAGCCATAGTTGACGAGGCACGTCTTCTAGAGACTTTGGGAGTTCCGGATCAGAGGAGGGCTCGTGCAGGTGTGCCAGCCCAGAGCCAGAGGTCCAGTCGCAGTGATAGGTTTCGTGCACGTCGTGGGAGTACCAGAGGCTTGGGACGAGGACAGTCGTCTAGCTCTTATCCCCAGGTTGGTCAGCAGTTTTCTTCCGGATGTTATCGTGCGAGAGTTTTCCGACGTATCCCAGATGAGCCGGCAGAGCTTAGGGAGCTTAAGGATCATCTGCAGAGTTGTTTGTTGGGGGACTTATACGTCCAAGTGTTTCGCTTTGGGGAGCTCCTATTCTGTTCGTCAAGAGAAGGACGGCAGTTTGAGATTGTGTATCGATTGGTTGTTAATTGGACCGAGTTACGGTGCGGATTGGTATCCCTTACCTCGCATTAACGATTTGTTCGATCAGCTCCACGGTGCGAGACATTGTTCTAAGTTTGCTTTGGGATCAGGTCATCATTGGTTGCGGGTTTGGAGTGATGTCATACCGAAGACTGCTTTTGTGCGTGCTACGGGCAGTATGCATTTTGGTGGTGTCATTGGACTCACCAATGCCTAGCAGCATTCGTGAATGTGATGAACCAGATTTCTTCAGACCGTTCCTCGACCAGTTTATTGTTGTGTTATTGATGACATTCTGGTCTATTCCAATGTGTCGTGAGGAACAGGAGCAGCACTTGAGGATTTGCTTTGCAGACATTGGGAGAGCCCCAGTGGTTTGCTAAATTCTCGGAGTGTTCCTTCAGGCTTGATTTGTTGGCTATAGTGCCCTCAAGGCAATTATCATAGTCGCGGACTTGTGATTATGATGATTGAGTGATGACTTATACCGATAGAACAGTCTTACTCAAAATGATGGTATGCTATCTAGTTTGTCTTTATCATCATGTACGTGTTGATAGAGCCCATAGGATTCATGCTTGACTGCCAGCATTATGATAGCGATCATATATGTGGGAGCTGGGGTCTATAAGCACATCCTTAAATGTCCCTAGTCGTAGGAGTATCGAGACCGGGCATCGAAACTCCAGTGTAGACTAGTGTATACTGATCGAGACCCCGATGAGGGGCGGTGGCCAGGTCTCACAAGCCATTGGTGTTAGTTTGTTCACCTAAGATAGTATACAGGTGCTCATTGGGTTATGAGTACACTGGACGGACTCGCCGGGAACCTGCTAGTTGGTATTATACCTATTTTCAGATAGCAGTTCTCAGGTGACATGTGTACAGGTTAGTCTGTCGACCTGAGATCGTCATTTGTCTCGTGTGAGTTCCCACTGTGCTTTGATTACTACCCTACCACGGCTCAAAGGAGTCGTGCAAACAGGTTTTAGTTGGGTACAGTCCCGAGCCACATGGAGGCAGTGATCGGATCGTCGGGGATTCGTCTCTCCCGGTATTGGGGGTTGATATCGCGTTTTGTACGGATGGCCATCACAAAAAATCCGTGGTCACGGTGGACGAGAATTATCGATCCAGGATCGATAGTTTCTTTGGTGGTGATGGGGTTTCATACCGACACTAAATATCGCGTTGTTGGGGGTCTGACTTTATCCACCCCTAGACTCGATATGCGATACTCTTAGACGAACAGACCAGACTGTACGGATATTGTCACTGTCAGGCTCAGTAGGGGTTCAGGATGAGTTTGCTCGTCGGCCTCCCTTTCGCTTAATACCTGGGTAGCCGTTACGTACAGCTAGTGCCGCTGACGTGCTTGTAGTTAAACCCACTGGTAGCGTATTGACGAGTCTTTAGAGTCCCACACAGAGGGTTTTCACGGTTCAGGCGATTTGGTGTACATGTCGTATGTTGGTACATACGGGTGTCCGATTAAATATGTGCACTTGCTGCGCAGACTTTAATCGGACGGTTGATAATACTAGCGGCTTAGGATTAAGCCAGTTTATTAAATCAGGTTTTGATTTAATAATTTACATATGTATTTGTATATACGTATTCTAGTATTATTGTTCACTATTCGTTTTCTCTCTTGGCTATTCGTATTTTTGTACGAATACGCGTATATGCATTTCGATACATGTACCAGGAAGTATTCCGTATTTTATACGGAATAGCTTCTAGAAGGTGCCACCTCATTTATATGATTTTCCATTTATGGAAATTCATTTGTCTTATAAATGAGGTGGAGGGTGTGAGGTGGCATGTGCATAGTATTATGCATAGTCTTAAGCATGGAGCAAGGTATGGTTTGTGCATTTGTTTATTTTGATTAATGGGTAAGATTTTTTTGATGAGAGAGAGAGAGGGGGCCGACCAATTTTTGGTGGGGGTTTATATTTTCATTTGGCACATTATTACATAAGCTAGCCCACTCTCTCACTCTCTCAAGTTCACAAAAACACTTAACCATTTTTGTTCATGCAAAAAGCTTCATCACCTCCATTCATCTTCTTTGGATGCTCTCTTGAGCTCATGGGTAGAGAGAAAATTGTAGTGACACTTTCATACACCCTCACTTTTCATCGCTAGCGACTTTGGAGCGTCGGTTACCTCATTCGACGAGGTTGGAGCTTACGCCGTTTCCCTCGGGTGGATCATCGGAGATGGAGGAAGACCAGCAACCAAACATCGTCAAAGGATCACTAGGAGCTTGGAATGAAGACCGAAGGACACGGATAAACTTGGTATAACGATTCTAACTCTTAGTTAGTTTGCTAGTTTAGGGTTTAAGGTCGATCCGTATCGGGTAACGGTAGTGCCCGTTTAATAAATTTTTGTTCCGCATTTTGGCCGCGTTTCGAAGGACGGGGCGCTGCTGTAACCCTTCATGATTGTGTTGACTCCTAGGTCTTGTAGTTACGGGAGACAGTTGTCGTATGGTCCCGAGGAAGATCGAGGCCGTATAGCTTTGGCCCAGGCTTGTGTACGGACGGAGGTCCGCAGATTTTTGGGCTTAGCAAGTTTTTACCGCCGTTTCGTGCAGGATTGCTGGTGTATCGCTGCACCGTTGACTGGACTAACCGGAAATGAGGTTCTTTTCTTTGGATTGAGGCATGCGTGCAGTGTTTTCAGCAGTTGAAAACTCGGGTGACGACTGCACCGGATCTACCTTTGTTTCTGGATCGGGCGACTTTGTTGTTTGCTGTGATGTTTCGTGAGTGGGGCTCAATTGTGTACTGAGGAGTTATCGCTTTTGCTTTCCGACAGTTGGAGGAAGTACGAGCAGGATATCCCACTCATTATCTGGAGATGGCTGCGGTGGTCGTGCGTTGAAGATCTGAGGACACTACTTGTTCGGAGAGTCGTGTCAGATTTTCACGGACCACAAGAGCTTAATGTACATCTTCTTGCAGCGGGTTTTGATTGCTGAGACAGTCTTCTGCAGATTTACAGTTTTGTGCGATCGTGGAGTATAGCTTAAGTTCGCCTCTACTGAGAGGACAGTTTGGTCATGTCCACGCCCATCTACTTTTCTTGAATCGTTCGTGAGGCACAACTCGCCGATGCTTGTTTGTTAGAGATTCTGAGCATGTGCGGATGGGTAAAGATACAGAGTTCTGATTTGTTACCAGGATGTGCTACATTCTAGACTCGTTGGTGTGTACCTGATACTGATAGGTAGAGACGCGAGGTCCCAGAGCAGGCACATCAGTCAGCCTTCTGTGTTCATCCAAGTGCCACCAAGATGTAACATGACTTGATAGTTAGTTATGGTGGGCAGGGATGATGGGTGAAGTTTTAGGTTTCGTTTCGAGGTGTCTGACTTGTTGCGTGCTAAGGTTGAGCATTTGAGACCGGCTGGTGAGTTGCAACCTTTAACCATTTCAGAGTGGGAATGGAGGCAGATCTCCATGAATTTTCTTTATGGTGTCTACCCAGGGTTAGACAGGGTGTGACTCCATTTGGGTGTTTGTTGCCCGGTTTTACTCAGTTTCTCTGTTGTTCTTCGGTGAGTTGTACGTTTGCACGGAGTTCCTTCTTGTGTTGTATCCAATAGAGACACCCAGTTCGCTAGCCATCTTTGGCAGAAGCTTCAGGAAGCCTTGGGTACTGTTTGAGCTTTAGCTCCACTTCTCCATCCGTTGGACGATGGTTAGACAGAGCGGACTATACAGACTCTGGAGGATATGCTTATGCGTATGTACTAAGTGGTTGTTGGCTGTTGGGATCATCACCTGCCATTGTTAGGGTTCTCCTTCGATAGCTGTTATCAGGAGACATTTCAATTGGAAACCTTTAGGCTTTGTTTGGTAGGTGGTGTCGATCTCCAGTCTATTTTACTGACTATGCGTGAGTAGGATTTTGGACCCCAGCTAGTCATGAGAGTACAGAGAAGATCCAGTTGGTTCAGGTCAGGATGAGAGTAGCCCAGTGCAGACAGAAGTCTTTGCCGACCGTGGTGGTCGCATACTTGAGTTCGCAGTGGGAGATCATGTATTCCTACGGATTTTTCTGATGAAATGGCGTGTTGAGTTTTGGGAAGCTTAGTCCTAAAATTGTAGGTCCTTTTGAGATCCTTGAAGTGAGTTAGTACTGTTGCATATAATATGGCACTTCCGCCCAGATTTTTGAGTATTCACCCTGTATTCCTTGTGTCGATACTTTGCAATTACCTTCATGACCTTTTTCACATGATTCAGCATCGGACCACTTAGCTTGGATGCGATCTTTTGTTCACCAGCAACCGATAGTTATAGTGGATTGGCAGGTGGAAGAACTTCGGTCAAGGGTCTTGCCGTCTGTGAGGGTTCTTTGGCGTAGCTGTATAGTGAGGTGATCACTGGGCAGTCTGCGAGCGAGATTTGGGAATTTTGTACTCATCTCTTTGAAGGTACGCGTAGATGAATTTTAATTCGGGGACCGAATTTCTTTAAGGGGGAAGATTGTAACGTTTTAGAAATCGTTTTGCGAATTTTTCCGTTTTAGGGTAAAATAGTCGGTGTTTTCCCTTTTAAACCGATTGTGATCAAACTTCCATAAACTTGCCGGCACCTAGTTTAGCTAAAATAAAGCTGTTAGTTGTATGTATGCCCTAGAGGCCAGTATTGTACAGATGATGTATATTATATTGGATGCTTGGACATATATAGATAGGACTTTCTTGCTCGACATGATAGTATGCTATCTGGTTGCTCTTTATCTTAACATGTATACTTGTCTCTTTATACTGTCTTATAGTTACATGTTGGTAAAGCCCTTAGGATGTGTACTTGACTACCTGGACTATGATGCGGATCATACTAGTGGGGACATGGTAGTCCATAAGTACATCCTTCAAGGTCCCTAGTCGTGGGTGTATCGAGACGGGGCATCGATATACCAGTGTAGACTAGCGTGTACGCTTCTCAACCCATGAGATGGGCGATGGATGATCCCATGTCCATTGGTGTTTGACATCAGAGATGGTATACAGGTGCTCAGTGGAGACTAGGTACACTAGACGGACTCGCCGAGAACTCCCAGATGGTATTATACCTTACGTCAGATGGCAGTTCTCTGGTGACACTTGTGCAGGTTAGTCTGTAGACCCGAGATCGTCATAGAGTCTTGTGTGATTCCCACTGTGCTTGATTTCTACCTTACCACGTCCATGAGGGCATGCAAAACGGTGGTCTTTGGGTACAGTCCCGAGTCACATGGAGGCAATGAGCGATAGGAGGGGTTTCGTCTCTCCCGGTATTGGGGGTTGATATTGCGCTGTGCTCGATTGGCCGTAACAGGGAAGTCCCTGGCCAGGGCTGATTTAGAGATTTACTGGTAAGTGTTACTAGTAGTTTCTCGACCCATTATGAGCCTCACATCGGCACGACTTATCGGTTATTGGGGTCTGACGTTTACCACCCCTAGACTTGATATGCGACATATCAGACGAGGAGACCGGACTGTATGGGAAGTGTTACCGGCAGGCTTTTACAGGAGTTGGAGCGGGCTTGCTTGCTGATCTTCTGATCTCTCAATACCCGGGTAGCCGTTACGTCCAGCTAGTACCGCTGACGGCTTGTGGGTGCTTGATGTGATCATCACCTACTGCCGGCGTATTGACGAGTCTTTAGAGTCCTACATAGAGGTTTTACTGGCTCAGGCAAAACGAAATAGGAGCACGTATGTGATATATGCGGGACCGAGAATAATGCGTGTATGTGATACCGTATTCTATTCTCGCGACTTTTTGTATCGGTCGGTTATATATATGATATAGCCGGGTTATCGAATCAAATGTTGATTCGATAAGTCGATACATTAGATATTAGTCGGTTATATGTGATATGACCGGATTATTAAGTCAAGTGTTAATTTAATAATTTATTGTATAATTGTAAATTTGATATACTAGTTTACATTAGCTAACACTTGTTCACTTTAGGTTTTTTCTCACATGTACACAACTTTAATATATATGTAATATATATTAAAATTGTGTTTTCTTTTTGTTTCATGGTTGATGATACACATGACTTGGGTATATGAGACTTACACCATGCTAATTATTATGTTGGGTTTTTTTTATTTGAAGTAATTACAAAATTAGTGGAGGATTAGCACAATGCATGAAGCTTGTGGAAGCTTGTGGATGCATTGACTAAGTCCACTAAGTTTGTTTTTACCAAGGATATTTGTTAACCCAACCATAACCATTCGCCATGGTTATGTCTCTACAAGAGTTAGTATATGATACTCACTCACCATGGTTAGCTTTCACACTTGATCATTATCCTCATCTATTTCTTTTGATCATCTTCTTCTTCATTTTTGTTAAAAAGAAAAAGCTTGCTAGGGTTTGATCTAAAGTGAGAAAGATTGTGAGAAATAAAATTCTAAAGAGAACCCACTTCCTATTTCTCCATCCTCTACTAGACTAGTACTTTAGTTTAGGGTGTTTGCTTCACTAATTCTCTAGTTAGTGAAGTAGAAGCTTGAGTTGGCATCCCCTTGACGTAGATCATCTTCGGCCTCGAAGACTTCAAGCAAGGACGCTCCTTTACCTCGTGAAGCCATGCAAGAGTCCGGGAGAACCACGATCGCAGCGAAGGGACTTCAACAAGGAGCTAAAGAAGTGAAGGACCGATCTACAAAGGTTGTATTTCGTATTCACTTAGTCATAGATGCTAATTACTTGCATATGAAACCCTAATTTTCTAGCAACGATCTTGTTTAGGGTTGTTAGGCACGGCTAAAAATTTTAATCCGGCATGGTTGATGCTTACTTAACCCTTGTTAGAGTGCCTAGTAACCCTACAGTGGTATCAGAGCCTAGCTAGAGCATTAGGCGATGTGTTAACGAAGTTAAAACCCCGATCGAACCCGGAAACGTCAAGATAACCCCCTCTCTGTACATTGTTTAAAAACTGGGTTTTTTCTGAATTAAAAATACCTAAAAAAATCAGCAAGGAATTCTAAGCATTACCACGAAATTCGAGACCCTAATTCCGTACATGCGCCGCGGAACCGCGGTCCCACCCCACCTTAGGCGGCGGTTCTGCTGCAGTAAAAGTGAATTAAGGACGGAATTTTGTGCAGTAATAACCGTAGCTATTCCTTATAGTTTCTGGGTATTTTTATTCTGACTCAAGTGTTGAGTATTTTGGGGTTTATTTTGTAATTGTCGATTCGATCGAAGAATTTAACTTTGTTTTGTTATTTCAGATAATTTAGAAAGTATTAAAATGTTCGAACGGATATCATTTACTCAATTTTTCCCGGCACGAAAAACATTCAAGTGTTGAATTTTTCTCGGGTTTAAATCTTTCGGAAAAATGTGCAAGTAATGTGATGGACCCTCTAGAAGACAACAAACCTTAACTCGATTATGTGACCGTCTTGAACTGCCTTTTGAACCTTAGGGTTTGGGGCAGTACGGCGTGCCACATGTGAGGCGTTGGCTTGACCCTTCTACGGCTGGACCGTTGCTACTGTGACGTATTCTGGAATTTTTGAACTCCGCTCAAGTGTTGAGCTATTTAGGAAATCTTGGGTATTTGATTATTCGATCGAAAAGTTTAATACTGTCTATTTATCTGGAATGTGATACAATATGTGGAATTCATACAGTTAGGCATGAAATGCGAAGTATGTGATATTTCGGATTTACGATGTCTAAAGAGATTGTGGATTCCAAATGTTGTAGTTTTACACTTTCTTTTCTGCGACCGTAAGTGTAATATGTGATATCGCCGGTTTCGTTGCTATATGTCAACGACAATCGGGATGCGCATATTTACTTACGTTGATGACATGTGATGTTATGTGTTGCTGGATATGTTATATTGGATCGTCGTGTTATGAATAGCCCGGGTTTTTTTTATGTGAGATGATAGTTTTTATTTTCATTCATGTAAAATTATATGTATGTAATATTCTTTTATTGGGGCACTTCCGGGATGAGGTCGATGTCACCATTTGTATATTATTTACTTTTCCGCACTAGGATAGACCCAACGAAGAGAGCACAAGTAACCGGGTTCTAGAGTCCAGTGGGAGACCAACTCGAGTAGTCGAGTCCGGGTCTCCTAACTCTAGAATTGGAAGGGTTGCTTGCCGCTCTCGTAGGGGTCTAGGGGTGTGGGTTTGGCTATTCATCGCGACCGTGGAATCTGTGTTTTATAAAGGCTCAAAATAAAACACGGACGTCCTAGTATAACCAATGTTTCATATGTTTCTTCTGCTGCGATATCTGTGATGTGATCATTTGATGTGTTGTGATAAATTCTGTATATAATATATATGATATATTATATAGACGTTACTTATGTTTTACACCCGCGCTAGCCCTGCCCCGCTCTGCCGTTAGTTACCTAATCTAACGGTGCACGAGGGGACATCGAGGCGAATGCGGATGGCATAAGTGTACGTCGTATTTATCTGTGATGTTTAGGTGACTTAAATGATGGGACTTCATTAATGTGATTAATGAAAGAAAAGAAACCTAAAAAGATGTTGTAGAATCAAATTTTTCAAAAAGGGTAGCTACAGTTTTGCTTTGCATAGCGATATATATGATATATCTCGCACCTTATTCGATGAGGAAAGAGCCGAGATACCTTCACCGGGAGTGACCTCTTTAGCAAAACTGGCAGATGCTACAACACTCGGTTTGTCTTTTGATTGCTTTTGGAGTTTTTTTCTTTGCATAGCGATATATATGATATATCCTGCACCTTATTCCATAAGGAAAGAGCCGAGATCCCTTCACCGGGAGTGACCTCTTTAGCAAAACTAATAAAAGCCTCAAAATCACTCCATTTCAAAATTCACATGATTCTACAACGATATCAAGTTCATTACGCAATAGGTTTTCAGAAAAACCTGTCGTAGCCCTCCGTCATTTCAGATAAGTCCTACTTAGTTTTCGTGCTACGTTTTTTGACCTCCGTCAAGGCGTAGTGTGCGGTAGCTAACTAGTATTTATTTGCTTATGCATATGATGCAGATTGGATTAGGGTAGTCGTACGACTTTGTTGACCTCCGTCAAGGGTCGTGCGGGTGGGTTTGATTCAATCAAGAAATGACGGGTTGAACTTGACTTGCACCCTGTGGTTTGTTGACCTCCGTCAAGGTCATGGGATGCTTGGGGAAAAATATTATCGGGAATTTCAAGTGTTGAGATTTGCAATGAGATTGCATACCTTCTATGAGATAGTTGGATCCCGATACCCACTGCGAGTAATTGTTACTCCTGGGAGAGTTTTACACAGGACAATTAGCCGATCAAGTAGGTGTCTAGAAAGGTGTCAATGGGGTTACGCCTCTGGGAAAACGAGGTTTACTTTAATTAGGTCCGTGCGAAAGCACGGGGAACCTCCCTCAAAGTACTGACACTGGCCTGGCTGAAAGATTGGCGAAGTTGTAGGGTGTAATTAATCCCGGCTAGTCTTTCCTTTTAGGGTTTGAAGGAAGATTTGATAAAAACAGTAGGAGCCATCCTGATTAGATAAAATAATAAACCAATCTGATATTGCAAGAGCATACGCTAAAGTGTTTTCTTCTCTCTCTCTCCAGATAGCGACCATATCATGCCTTAATAAAGATAATAATATGGATGTATTGACCGAACCCGCATGTTATACTGTGCTGGGGAACGTTAGTTCCGTTCTTTCTTATAAAAGTTATAAGACTGAACAGGATATAGGGGAATGCCAGGATTCCCATGCCACCCAAATGAAGAAAGTACATGTTGATGCATTTTCTTCGGGTGTGTTCGTTACAGAGAACTGTTTCTCCATTTGCTCTACGTCCTGGGTATTAGATACCGGGTCAGGATCCCATATATGTAATCAGTTACATGGGCTTAGGAAAGGTAGAGAACTTAGAGAAGGTGATAAAGACATAAGGGTTGGAAATGGTGCAATTGTTGTAGCTAAAACCCATATGAGATATGAGAGGGGAAGAGACCATATCTTAATTTTATTAAGCTATGGGGTTTTCCGGCTTATGTCAAAAGAAAAAAACCGGACAAACTCGAGACAAGGTCTGTTTTGTGTAAGTTTGTTGGATATCCCAAGAATTCGCGAGGGTATATCTTCTACCACAGTGAGGAACAAAGAGTGTTTGTTGCTCAACACGCCACCTTTTTAGAAAAGGAATTTCTTGCAAAAGAGATTAGTGGCTCTGAGGTAGAACTGGAAGAGGTTCCAGCTGTACAAACCACAACAGAAGATCTGGTGGAACCAGAGGATTCCGTAGTTCCCGATGAACCCCAGCCACTCCGCCGATCTAGTAGGGTTCCTCACCCACCTGAGAGATACTACGGTTTTCTCATGGATGGTGGGAGCGAGGATTGCACATGGTTGATGATGACCCAACTAGCTTCGAGCAGGCCATCACGAGTGGGGACTCAGTGAAATGGCTGGATGCAATGCGGTCCGAGATGGAATCCATGTACACCAACAAAGTATGGACTTTGGAAGTTGCTCCTGAAGGGGTAAAACCCATTGGGAGCAAGTGGATCTTCAAGAAAAAACTTGGTGTAGATGGGAAAGTGGAGACTTTCAAAGCTAGACTTATTGCAAAGGGTTTTCGTCAAAGACCAGGTGTGGACTATGACGAAACCTTTTCTCCAGTGGCTATGCTTAAATCCATCCGGATCATGCTTGCCATCGCTGCATATCATGACTATGAAATATGGCAAATGGATGTTAAGACCGCCTTTCTAAACGGTGATTTAGAAGAGTGCGTGTACATGACTCAGCCAAAGGGCTTCGTAGATAGTGGGAGCAGCGGGAAGGTGTGCAAGCTGCTTAAATCCATTTATGGATTAAAGCAAGTATCGCGGAGTTGGAACATCTTCTTTGACATCGTTATCAAAGAGTTTGATTTCGTCAAAAACGTAGATGAACCTTGTATCTACAAGAAGGTGGCAGAGAGTAAGGTTGTCTTCCTCGTATTGTACGTGGACGACATACTCTTGATAGGAAATGACATTCCTATGCTGCAATCGGTCAAGCTCTTCTTATCACAAAGATTCTCAATGAAAGATCTTGGTGATGCCTCCTGCATATTGGGAATTATGATCTATAGAGATAGATCTAAAAGGATATTGGGATTGTCCCAATCCAGGTACATTGACACCATACTAAAGAGGTTTAGTATGGAAGAATCCAAGTGTGGGAACTTACCCACGATCTCAGGGCTCACTCTCTCCAAAGAGATGTCTCCCAAGACTGATTTGGAGAGAGCTCGCATGCAAGGGATACCCTATGCTTCGGCAGTAGGCTCTATCATGTACGCGATGCTATGTACCAGACCCGATGTAGCATACTCACTAAGTGTAGTGAGTAAGTATCAAGTTGATCCTGGAGAGAGTCACTGGACAGCTGTGAAGAGCATTCTCCAGTACTTACGAAGGACTAAAGAGATGCTCTTGGTGTATGGTAACGGAGAACTCCAAGTGGAGTCCTTTACCGATTCGAGCTTCCAGAGTGATAAGGACGACTCTAAGTCGCACTCGGGATTTGTCTTTACCCTTTACGGAGGGACGGTTAGCTGGAAGAGTTCCAAGCAGGAAACCGTGGCAGACTCGACGATGGAGGCTGAATACATCGCTGCCAACGATGCTGCCAAAGAGGCTGTCTGGATCAAGAAGTTCATTACTGAACTTGGAGTGGTTCCATCCATTGAGCATCCAATACCTTTGTATTGTGATAACAATGGAGCGGTGGCTTTGGCCAAGGAACCAAGGTCCCATCAGCGATCCAGGCATATTCTGAGGCGGTATCACCTGATCCGGGAGATAGTTGATCACCGGGAGATCGAGGTCAGGACGGTTGACACGAAGAACAACACAGCGGATCCACTCACGAAGGCCATTCCCCAGATACAGTTTGAGAGACTCTTCGGGATGCTTGATATGCGATACTACAGCAGCTGACCCTAGTGCATGTGGGAGATTGTTAGTTGTATGTATGCCCTAGAGGCCAGTATTGTACAGATGATGTATATTATATTGGATGCTTGGACATATATAGAGAGGACTTTCTTGCTCGACATGATAGTATGCTATCTAGTTGCTCTTTATCTTAACATGTATACTTGTCTCTTTATACTGTCTTATAGTTACATGTTGGTAAAGCCCTTAGGATGTGTACTTGACTACCTGGACTATGATGCAGATCATACTAGTGGGGACATGGTAGTCCATAAGTACATCCTTCAAGGTCCCTAGTCGTGGGTGTATCGAGACGGGGCATCGATATACCAGTGTAGACTAGCGTGTACGCTTCTCGACCCATGAGATGGGCGATGGATGATCTCATGTCCATTGGTGTTTGACATCAGAGATGGTATACGGGTGCTCAGTGGAGACTGGGTACACTGGAAGGACTCGCCGAGAACTCCCAGATGGTATTATACCTTACGTCAGATGGCAGTTCTCTGGTGACACTTGTGCAGGTTAGTCTGTAGACCCGAGATCGTCATAGAGTCTTGTGTGATTCCCACTGTGCTTTGATTTCCACCTTACCACGTCCATGAGGGTGTGCAAAACGGTGGTCTTTGGGTACAGTCCCGAGTCACATGGAGGCAATGAGCGATAGGAGGGGGTCTCTCCCGGTATTGGGGGTTGATGTTGCGCTGTGCTCGATTGGCCATAACAGGGAAGTCCCTGGCCAGGGCTGATTTAGAGATTTACTGGTAAGTGTTACCAGTAGTTTCTCGACCCGTTATGAGCCTCACATCGGCACGACTTATCGGTTATTGGGGTCTGACGTTTACCACCCCTAGACTTGATATGCGACATATCAGACGAGGAGACCAGACTGTACGGGAAGTGTTACCGGCAGGCTTTTACAGGAGTTGGAGCGGGCTTGCTTGCTGATCTTTTGATCGCTCAATACCCAGGTAGCCGTTACGTCCAGCTAGTATCGCTGACGGCTTATGGGTGCTTGATGTGATCATCACCTACTGCCGGCGTATTGACGAGTCTTTAGAGTCCTACATAGAGGTTTTACTGGCTCAGGCAAAACGAAATAGGAGCACGTATGTGATATATGCGGGATCGAGAATAATGCGTGTATGTGATACCGTATTCTATTCTCGCGACTTTTTGTATCGGTCGGTTATATATATGATATAGCCGGGTTATCGAATCAAATGTTGATTCGATAAGTCGATACATTGGATGTTAGTCGGTTATATGTGATATGACCGGATTATTAAGTCAAGTGTTGATTTAATAATTTATTGTATAATTGTATATTTGATATACTAGTTTACATTAGCTAACACTTGTTCACTTTCGGTTTTTTCTCACATGTACACAGCTTTAATATATATGTGATATATATTAAAATTGTGTTTTTTTTTGTATCATGGTTGATGATACACATGACTTGGGTGTATGAGACTTACACCATGCTAATTATTATGTTGGGTTTTTATATTTAAAGTAATTACAAAATTAGTGGAGGATTAGCACAATGCATGAAGCTTGTGGAAGCTTGTGGATGCATTGACTAAGTCCACTAAGTTTGTTTTTACCATGGATATTTGTTAACCCAACCATAACCATTGGCCATAGTTATGTCTCTACAAGAGTTAGTATATGATACTCACTCACCATGGTTAGCTTTCACACTTGATCATTATCCTCATCTATTTCTTTTGATCATCTTCTTCTTCATTTTTATTAAAAAGAAAAAGCTTGCTAGGGTTTGATCCAAAGTGAGAAAGATTGTGAGAAATAAAATTCTAAAGAGAACCCACTTCCTATTTCTCCATCCTCTACTAGACTAGTACTTTAGTTTAGGGTGTTTGCTTCACTAATTCTCTAGTTAGTGAAGTAGAAGCTTGAGTTGGCATCCCCTCGACGTAGATCATCTTCGGCTTCGAAGACTTCAAGCAAGGACGCTCCTCTGCCTCGTGAAGCCATGCAAGAGTCCGGGAGAACCACGATCGCAGCGAAGGGACTTCAACAAGGAGCTAAAGAAGTGAAGGACCGATCTACAAAGGTTGTATTTCGTATTCACTTAGTCATAGATGCTAATTACTTGCATCTGAAACCCTAATTTTCTAGCAACGATCTTGATTAGGGTTGTTAGGAACGGCTAAAAATTTTAATCGGGCATGGTTGATGCTTACTTAACCCTTGTTAGAGTGCCTAGTAACCCTACAAAAGCTAGTGCGCGAGTTTTGGGGGTCAATGGGAAGTTTTGGTTCACATAGAATTTTTCCCTAATAAAATATTATTTTAATGCTTTATTTGCGCACTTTATTTGTGGTAATTACATTTTTATATGGGTTAATTACTACAAATGGGATTCTATACTAAGTTAATCACTAGAATTATGTTTTAAACCATCCATCTAAAATATCTAGATTTTGAGGATTTATTTTGAGTTTTAAAGAAAAAGAAAATGGTGACTAATGCTATTTTGTTTTATTATGCAATTATTGTATTTTCCTTCTAGAAAATTCCACACTTCACCACAAACCCTAGCCTCTTCCCCACTTGGCCAAAACCTTCCCCCTTGCTGCCCTTCATCATTTTTCCACTCATTTCTTCTCATTTTGCTTTAAAAAAATGATGAAAAATCTAAATAAATTCATACAAATTCAAATATAAATCAAACCCATAATTCTTCTTCTTCAATCATGCTTGGATCTTCATTCTAGCGGGGATTTTGGAGGCTAATTTTGGAGATTTTTGCTAGTTTTTGAAATTAAGGCTGAGGTATAAATCCTAACTCTAAGCTTAAGTTCTTGTATTAATACTTTAATTAGCTTAATTAGATGTTTAATTTAAGGTTTTAAATTCATATTTAGAAATTCAAGATATCATTTTGATAATCAAATTAGGGTTTTGATTAGTGGAATGGTTAAGTGATAAGCTAAGACAAATGAAAACTTAATCAAGTTGCTAATATTTTAAATGATATTTTCCTAATCGGCTAATTAAGCTAATTAACAAACTAAACTTTTGCTAATCCTAATTAGTGAAATCTAAAATTTTAGTAAAGATATAAGTGGTTTAACCTTGCTATTTGAAGATATTTGTAAGTTCTAGTTTTGGTAAAACTTGTAGTTTTGTGCTAAAATGATATATATTGCTTACTAGATTTACAGATATTTTAGGCGTGGGTTTCTTTTGACGTTGCGACGTTATGTATATTGATTCCACGCTATATCTTATGTTGTGAATATGCGACCGGTACGATTAGGGTCTAGACTTGGTAGTTGCGTTCCTAGCTAGGGTCGTGCCGATGTCGTTCGTGTCTTTGTGTAGCTTTTGCTCTTGAGTTCGTTTCGTAGTGTCGCTACACGCGTTAGCCACAAAACGAACACTCGGGGGTATCTTTGGAGTTGGTGCGTCGGTCAAACGTAGTTATACGTATTTTTGGTCGATTGCTTATATACACTTGCTTTATTGTTATATGTGTTCAGGATCGCAGGCAAGGACTTCGGGCGCTACGAACAGGGGAAATTGAGTGGTAGGCTTTACTTAGCCAGGAGCGTTGGTGAGTAGATTTAACATCTACAGGGGAATCGCCCGCATGGCGTTATGCGTCTGGGCTAGAGATGTTATATATTGTCGCATATTCTATTTCATATATAGAGTTGCGCATACACCTTATTGCCTAGTTATTTGTTGTGTTTGGACTTGTACCCTTAGGACACTGCTGACGGCTCATGTTGCACGAGCACTGATTGTATGCCATACACACCGTCAATAATTGCCATGACACGCACAACACACATATAGATATGATATTGTTGGGTTAGGGACATTGTGACATTGATTCATATTTCTTTATGCATATGACATATAGCATACCTGTATACCTACATGCTTACACATATGCTTTGACATGCTTACATGCTAGTTACCCGTATACCTATAGGGTATTGTACCATTGGCGATAGGTACATACACACATAATGACATAGCTACATGTATAACTTGCGTACATACTTCACTTATACCTGGAGGGTATATTACATCATTATTGATAGGTAGATATATATACCTTGCTATACCTTCATGTTTACACACATATCTGGTTGTAGCTACATGTCTATCTTTATTTGATATTATATAGAGTTGGAGAAATTAGGAACCGTATGATATATATATTAACTTGTTGCAGTTAAATAGCGGTTTTTCCTTTATATGCTCATATTACTGTTTCATGTTGCATATATTATATTCATGGATTTCATATGACGTTCTCTGATATTTTATATATAACAGTGGAATGGGACGCTGTTATATATGCCTATATACATATATTAGTGGAATGGGACGCTAATATATATATATATTGATTCATGCATTTATACTTATTCATTACTTGATGTTTTCTGGATTTGAGGACTGTGGCGGTTTCATGAAATTATGCAAGTATTCTTATTCTTACTTGATATTTAGATGCATCCACTCTGAGATTTGTTTTAATACCGATACGGGGATCGAGAATGTCGGTGTTTGGCACTTAAGATTCGAAGGACGTATAATACCGATACGGGATCGAGAGTTTCGGTGTTTGGCACTTAAGATTCAAAGGACGTATAATACCGATACGGGATCGAGAGTGTCGGTGTTTGGAACTTAAGATTCGAAAGATGTATAAATATGTTTTGGATCAAAAGTGTCGGTGTTTGGCACTTAGGATTCGCTGTTTTGGATCATTTAGGATTCGTTGAGACTTACAGGATATATGAAATTTACTTGATATTGGACACTCAGGATATACGAGATTTACTTGATAATTGGATACATGATATATATGAGATTGACTTGATATTGTACATTCAGGATATACGAGATTTACTTGATATTGTACATTCAAGATTTATGAGACTTACATGATATGAGAGCCAATTTGGGGGCTGATTTGAGGAAATTGGGATTTGGATTGTCTTGATGGACTTTGGTCCTACCACGATGTCAGGATTCCGTGGAAATGACATGTTTCATCCCATACTTCGCATTTATTTTATATGCATTGTTTCATGTATTAGTTATACCTGCTGGAGTACCTTTCATGACTGTTGCATATATACATTGTCATATCATCGCTTCATGTATTAGTTGTACCTGATAGAGTACCTTACATTATTGTTGCATACAGATTGTCATATTATTGCTTCATGTATTAGATGTACCTGCTAGAGTATCATTCATGACTATTGCACACATATGACTTTTATTGCTATCAGCTTGCAATGTTTTAGTTCGCGCTGTACGTGCATACTTGCGATTACCTGCATATGTTATTTACTATTCACGAGTTGGCAACTCACCCCCGTTGTGCCACAGTGTTTGCAGGTGTTTTCCCCAGGGCAGTCGCGGCAAGCTTTCCATCTTTCGTATCATCTTTTGCTGCAGATACCGCTTCGGCTGACTGTGCACGGCTTTGCTATAGGTGGGTTTTTGCGGCTATCTATTGTTGTTTATTTTTATCTTGTACCTTGTACTCTCCATCTACCACTATCATGTATGACTTAGAGACTTGATGTGAGGACGATTGTATATTATTTTGTGACTTGGGATGTCTTTTATACAGTTTTATTTTATCGTCTTTTTCTTCACTACGGCGTCGTATATTTGCTTGTGGTGGTTGTTTTCCTCCGTTTGGCGTGGATTTGCTTCCGTTGTGGATGCTTTACTTTTATCTTTATGTTGTACCCATTTTTGGGGTTGGCTTTTACAAAGGAGGTGCTGCCAAAATTTTAAAAGAAGAAAAGTTAGACTTTAAAGTATTTGGATTGAGATTTCAAAGGGTTTGAAAATGCTATTATCACTTTCTTACTACTTTTGATGGTTTAGATTGCTGGGTTTTCGGCTTACTTAAATTGCGTTACGCCTGTAGACGTTGCGTAATTTAAGGGCCGTCACGTGCCAATTTCGGGTCGTGACAGTTGTTTTATGTTTGCTTATATAGACTATTCTTCCTTTAAAGTGGATATTAAATCCACGATTCAAATAACTATAGTTATTTGAAAATTTAATAGGTAATAAATTCATAGACAAATAAATTTTTTACCTAAAATATTGACATAATTTGTTATTTACATTGATCCATAGTCACAATGTATAATACAAACTTTACGTTTATATTTTAAGTCGAAAAATACCAAAACGTCGTATTTATATAGCTATCATGATTATTCTTGGTACTATTTACAAGTCACAAAGCATATGATATATATGTTAAAAAAACATCAAAAGCTTTTTGTGCTATCATGAAATGTTAAACTAAGATCTAAGTTATAAAATATTTATCACAAAATAGATAGTTATATACTTCTTTTTATCATGCATTACTTGTATATTTGTTGGATATGTATGCCCTAGAGGCTTTTATTATATATGATGTCGGGGATATGTATGTACAGAACAATCTTACTCGATATGATAGTATGCTATTTGGTTTGACTTTATATTAACACGTATGTTTTACTAGTTATTACATATCGTTGGTACATGCTGATAAAGCCCTTAGGATTTTTGCTTGACTACCAGCGTTATGATGGCGATCATACTTCTTGGGGCTGGGTAGTCCATAAGCACATCCTTAAAATGTCCCTAATCATGGGAGTATCGAGACAGGGCATCGATATTCCAGAGTAAACTAGTGTATATGCATCTTGACTCCGACGATGGAGGATAGTTGGTCTCATAGCCATTGGTGTATGGCACCAAAGATAGTATACATGTGCTCATTAGGTTATGGTTACACTAGACGGACTCGCTGAGAACTTCTCAATGGTAATATACATATCGTCGTCAGATAGCAGTTCTCTGATGACATAGGTGTTGGATATAGTTGTAAGTCGATGTCGCGCACCCCGCAGGTTCGCGGGGAGGCGGAATATTCAAAAAATGATTTTTCAAAGCGCGCAATACCGACTTGAACTCTAGGATCGATACTAAACCCTAACTAGATAACTACTATGAGGTTAACTACTTGGAAAGAAGTGTTATACCTCACAGATTCATGTCCTTCGGGTTTTCTTGTCGCCGTCCTCATCCTCGTCATAAGCTCTAAGGATCGAACGGATCGGGCAACCTCGAGTCAAAGACGATCCACCCGAGAGTTTATAGTCTGAGCTCCTACCTCAAATCTGAGGTAACTACGGTATCTAGTTCGCTAAACTAGATGTCCTAGATGGTGTAGAGAGTGTAGATAGATTGAAGTGTCTCTATTTGCTCTAGGTTTCTCAACACATGAGACATAAGGGCAAGAGGAAGAAGAAGATGACTTGAGGAAGATGAGAGTGTAGAATAAAACATAAGAATAAGCTTGTCTCATTTGTGATGAATAGTTGAAGCAAACTAATAATTGAGCAAGATAAATATCTCACACAAATATCTAATGTGCTTCACAAATATCTAATGGTGAGTCATAGCCATGAGTCACCAAGAGCCATGCTTGATCTTTTGTCAAGTTACATTTCATTTCCTCCACCTCATTATCTTTTAATCCAAAAAGAAATAAACCCTAATGAGGTGTCCACTTCTAGAAGCTTTCCCGAGGAAATTACGAGAATGCCCCTCATCCGTATATACATACCTGTATCCGCATTCCGAAGAATACGAATACAAAGAGACGAAAATAATCCATCAATATAATACTAGGATCCGGCTTAAATCAAAGCCCACTAGTATTATCCGCCCGAACATCGTACGTGCAAAAGTACACGTAAGTGATCGAAGCCCTGCCGTAAAACCATACGGCCTCTACACCTTTTGCTCGATGCAGGGAAACTCTCTGTGTGGGACTCTAAAGACTCGACACTACGCTGGCAGTGGGTTTAACTATTAGTTGTATGTATGCCCTAGAGGCCATTGTTGTATATGATTGTATATTACAATGGATGCTTGGACATATATAGGGAGGACTTTCTTGCTCGACATGATAGTATGCTATCTGGTTACTCTTTATCTTAACATGGAGACTAGTATTGTGATACTATCTTGCTCTTACATGTTGATAAAGCCCTTAGGATGTATACTTGACTACCAGGACTATGATGCAAATCATACTAGTGGGGCCAGGGTAGTCTACAAGTTCATCATTTAATTGTTCCTAGTCGAGGGTGTATCGAGACGGGGCATCGATATCCAGAGTAGACAAGCGTATACGCTTCTTGACCCATTTGATGGACGGTGGATGATCCCATATCCATTAGTGTTTGACATCAAAGATGGTATACGAGTGCTCAGTGGAGACTGAGTACACTGAACAGGACTCGCCGAGAACCCCTAGATGATATTATACCTAACGTCAGATAGCAGTTCTCTGGTGACACTGGTACAGGTTAGTTTGTAGACCTGAGATCATCATAGAGTCTTGTGTGATTCCCACTGTGCTTTGATTTCCACCTTACCACGTTCAAGAGAGCGTGCAAAACGGTGGTTTTTGGGTACATTCCCGAGTCACATGGAGGCAATGAGCGACAGGAGGGGATTCGTCTCTCCCGGTATTGGGGGTTGATGTTGCGCTGTGCTCGATTGGTGTTCATATCAGAATTTTGCATTATTATAATCCCCATTCTTAATCATATTACACATAAATAGGTGCTTTTGATCCATGTCTGCTAAATAGTTGCAGGTTACAGGTTCTCAGAACAATAAGTGAAATTCATGAAAAGACGTTACAAATGTGAGACTATGACCAACAAATATATGAATTTGTATGATGCCGCCTACCAGTTTAAGAAACAAACAAAGATCAATAAACAGTTCAACTGCACAAAGCACAAGGGCAGCACAAGATTCAATATTTCAACGCGAAGCTTACGGTAAAAGTCCACAAATTATGCACTGTTGGAAATCTGGAAGAAAGTAGAAAAGATTCTGAGGAACCAAGAGAAGAAAACAGAAGGAAAAAGCAACTTGAAGCATCCCTAAAGAACTGAGCCAGAGATCTCACCATATGGCCGCGGATCCGCGGCCAAACATGGGATTCTGCCGCGGATCCGCGGCCGTGCAGTGCACGTGTCGGTGCACGTGTCGGTGGGTGTCGGTGCTTTGACTCGGCTTTCTTAGGGTAGTCTTGTAATTTCAAATGTGGATCGGATGTAAACCCTAGGGTTTCTCCTATCTATAAATAGGAAACCCGAAAGCCTAATTAGGCATGCCTCTTTTAATTTCTAGATTAAATTTTCATTCCATTGTAATCGTCAAGAGATGTTAATAAAATTAAGTTTTTTTTATCTTGCATTCTTCGTAATTGAAATTTATTTTTCTGCAATTTTTATCCGTCTTTATTTATCTGCAAGTTAATTAGTTTATTTAAAAATTACAAAAATGAATCTCATCGTAATTTCCCTAATGAGTGAGTAATTCCTCACTTGTTAGGGTTAGGATTGGGTAGGTTTGAGAGATGGGAATCTCTCACTCCTTTCTTGCCCTTATAACATTTTAAATTAGGACTCTATGTGAATCAAACACACACTGCTCACTACGGCACCCTATCCTACGAGATAGCGGTGATTCCCTAGTTAGACCGGTTGTGGTTGATTTACATAGATGTTAGGGCTAAGAGTTAAGAAAGGACGGACAAGAACCAAAAGGAAGAAACTACGTTTCTTCTTAGTCGTGCTAATCCCCTTTGTTGGCTATTATCTTAACACCTATATTCTTAATTAGGGCAAAGGAAGCAGTGAGTAGAATTTTATTTCCAAACTAACCTAATCCTAACCCTAGTAAGGCTTTAATTCAAATTAAATTCAATCTTAGTTTTTATAAAAATCAAAACCTACCCAAAATAGGACTTAACTCGTAAGAACTTAAAGAAAAGAACACGTTTTCCCTGTGGACCGACCCGTACTCAACTGGCTAGCTACCAAGTGACACTGTTATTGATTGCGGTATTCTTAATTTTTGATCTATCTTTTAAAATGCTCGCATACGCAAAAGACAACCAATCAAATGTCGCCGTTGCTGGGGAAACGATAGTTATTTTCTTTTTGTAATTTCGGGTTAATTGAAAAAAATAAAAAAATTGAAAAAATAAAAACATAAAAAATATCATCTTGTTATTTTTTGAAGGGTTTTGTGTGAATTGCGCAGGAAAAGAAGACGGACAGATTCAGATTTAGAAAAAGCCCAGTGAACTAATCAACAAACAGAAGATCTGAACAGACAGAGGAGAACCACAACAGAACAGAGAAATTTTTGAAGCTCTGAACCGATTGATCCACCACGGAACCGCCGCAGTATTAAGCTTTTGACCGCGGATCCACGGCCGCTTGCTGACATCAGCACTTCAAAACTCTCTGTAAGTATTTTTGTCTTCTCTGTAACCCCCTGAACTCCATTGAAAAAATTTTTCCTGCAGGGTTCTTTGCGCAAAACTTTTTCTCCCTCTCTAATAAATCATTTTTTTGCAGGATTCTTTGCGTCGCAAATAAAAAGGAAAATTTTTTTGGCAAGTGTTTTAGATTTTGTGTGTTTACTGCTTTGCATTTTTAAACGGACTTTTAAGGAGCTATAACACCAATCCAGATTGGGTGGGGATTTCATTACCCTTCCTAAGACCCCAAAAATCATAAAAACCATATGCATCACCCTCGAGTTAATTAAAAAATATCTAGACTCAGCCAATTAAGGACTGTCGCGCTCATTAGGACAGAGGAAGGTTGTGGGCATTCAGTCGTTTATCTAAACCTGATTTTGTGGTGCCTAGGCTAGACAAGTGGGAAAGGTAATTTTAAAAGGCCCGTCTCACGGTGATTCTTGAGCGGATCCCTCCTTTCTTCACTTATGCTTACCTGGCCACAATTGGCGGTGAAGAGGCGATTTGAGGGATATCTCACAACTTTTCGCTTTGGACCAGTTAGGAGCAGTCTAGTTGACTTAGGCGACTCTAGCTCTAGGCTTAATTGTACATGCTTAAATTGTGATTGTTTGAAAGTGTGTCGTAGATCCGTAAAAAATCTTTTGCAACACTCTTTTATAAAAAAAAATAAAAAAAATAAAAACACAAAACAAAATTTTTATAAAAACTTGCCATTTGTCGCTAATCCATTGCACCCAACTTTCACCTACATTTTCTCCATTGACGTTTTCTTACCCCCACATTCTACGCTTGACTACACTATACCTTATTTAGTGTATGTCTGGTTGGACTAGGGACACTATCGTCCATTTAGTCCATGTCTCGTTAGTCCCTACCGACGACGCGTTCGACTCCGAAGTCGAAATTCCCTCTACTTCTTTACCTTCATCGTCACATTCATCATCTTCTAAGGAGATGTCAGGATTCAATCCTAACAACCCCTTACCTACTTCGGGACTGATTCCACCTCAACTGCGTGCGAATAACCCACAACACCCTCCTGTTGAAGCGCCCCAGCGAATCGCGCTCCAGGATCTTTTCTATCCATCCCGCACCGCACTTCCTACATGTCTTTCACTTCCGCCGGCTAATGGGGATAATTTCGAAATTAAGCCCCACTTCATCAATATGTTGCCCAAATTTCACGGGCTGGAATCCGAAGATGCCTATATTTTCATTAACAAGTTCCAGAATGTTTGTGCAATGATGAAGACCACCAAACTTTCCGATGATGCTATAAGGCTACGAGTCATTCCCTTCACTTTATGTGACCTAGCTGAAAAGTGGCTATATAGTACAGCATCGCATTCCATAGAAAGTTGGGAAGAGTTTGTTAAGGCTTTTCTTAAAAAGTTTTATCCACACCACAAGACCGCGAGAATTCGAAATGAAATTAATCAATTTTCCTAGCTTCCTTCCGAACCTTTTTGGAAGTGTTTCGAATGATTTAAGGATCTTCTTGTTCAGTGCCCTCACCACGGTATCGAGAGATGGCAACTTTGCCAAACTTTATACGAAGGACTGAACCCAGCAACTAAGCAGTTGCTGGAAACCATTTGTCAAGGTCACTTCCTAACCAAATCTGACGAGGAAGCTTGGCAATTTCTCGACGATTTTGCCGAACAAACACTTCAGTGGGAAAGCACTAGACAGACCGCTTCGTCCACTTCATCTGGTTAGTCTAGGGCAGGTGTTCACCAACTTGATATGTCAATTGCAATGAAAGCCGAAATGGCCGCAATTACACGAAAATTAGAAGCAATTGAGAGCAAATTCTCATTGCCTTCTCCTGCCCCTGCTTTACCCCCACGCACTATATGAGCTTGTTGTTCGGATCCGTCCCATTTAACTGAAATGTGTCCTTACAACCCACCTGCTCAAGGACAGGATCAAGCCAATGCTGCCTTTCAGCAAAGACAAAGGAATGATCCATACTCTTCAACTTACAATCCTGGTTGGAGGAACCACCCAAATTTTGCTTGGAATCAAAATCAACAACAATTCCAAGGCAACAATAATTTTCAGAGGCCTCCTCTACAACAACAAGCTCCTCAACAAACTCAATATCAACAACCTTTCCAACCCCAACCTTACCAAAATCAAATGAACAATTTTGCACCAAACAACTCTTTTCCTCAAAATAATTTTGTTCAACCAAATAACGATAAGGTTTTCTCGCTAGAACGAAGTCTGGATGCGTTTTTAAAACAATCTACGCAATCCTCAGCCAACATCCAGTCTTCCATTCAGTCTTTGGTGCAACACACTGCATCACATGAGCAAAGCATCAAAACCATTGAAGCCCAAATTGCACAACTGAACGCTGCTCTAAGCGAGCTAGAGAAAGGGAAACTTCTATCTCAACCACTGCCAAATCCTGGTCACACACAAAATGCACATGTTGCTCATGAACAACAAAATCATATTATGAGTGCCGTGACTACATTGAGATTTGGAAAGGTATTGCAAAACAACATTGGCACTAATAATGACACCCCGGCCGCCGCTTCTTCTTCTTCATCTTCTTCAGAGCCTGTTCTTCATTCTTCACAAAGCTCTACTTCTTCTACTGCTCCGAATGGACCCACATCTCACTCCACTAAAACACCAACACTGGGATCCGTTCCAACTCCGCAATCTACTCCACAAACATTGGACTCAACAAATTTTCAAAATATTCGATTTCCAAACAGGTTGAGATCCAATAAACAAACTCTACAAATGGAGAAGATTGTGGAGTTATTTAAACAGGTTAGCATTAACATACCTCTCTTGGATGCAATCCAACAGGTCCCTTCTTACACTAAAATCTTGAAGGACTTATGCACCAAGAAGAGAAAATCACAGGTACCTAAGAAAGTTTTCTTGGCTAGTACAGTAAGTGATGCTCTTACCCAACCTTTACCTCAAACACGAAAGGACCCTGGCTGTCCTACAATTTCAATAACTATTGGGGATAAGAACATCAACCGTGCACTTTTAGATCTTGGTGCCAGTGTTAATCTGCTTCCTTATTCAGTATATGAACAATTAGGCGTTGGAGAGCTGAAACCCACACATTGTACTCTCCAAATGGCCGACCGATCCATCATCCATCATAGGGGTGAGTTAGAGGATGTGTTGATTAAAGTAGGGGACTTCATTTTTCCCGTTGATTTCATTGTTATGGACACACAGCCTGTAGCTAACCCCCGGAGTCAAATTTCGGTGATACTCGGTCGACCATTCCTTGCAACTTCTAATGCGGTGATCAATTGTCGAAATGGTTCGATGAACCTATCTTTTGGAAACATGAAAATTGAGCTCAACATTTTTAAGTTGGGGAATCAGCCCTCCGAACCTAATGCTAATATACTTGATGTTTGCTCGATCCAAGAGATTACCCAGGAGGACTGTGAGCTCGAAAAATTTCTGTTCGATCACAGCAGTTTTGACGCCACTAGTGTGTTTCTCCTTGAATCTGACACTGCTTTCACACCCGATAATGATTACGAGTGTTTCACTTTCTCGAACGATTTTGAAGACTCATCACCCGAGTTTGAATCCTTTGAAATTTCGGATGAGTTAACTTAACCATCCGACTCGGTTGCTTACACTCGCTTTGAACCTCTATTGGAATCCTTCGAGTTTGAGACAGTTTCACCAATTTTACCTTCAATTGTTTCGCCTCCAAAACTCGAACTCAAGCTATTGCCGTCTCACCTTAAATATGCTTACTTAGGTGAGAATGAGACCCTTCCTATTATCATCTCGGCCTCTCTAGACCCCGAGCAAGAGAAAGCTGTTTTAATGGTCTTACAAAACAACCGGCAAGGTTTTGGTTGGACTATGGAGGACATCAAGGGGATTAGTCCCCTAATAGTTGAACATCATATTCATATGATGGATGATGCCAAGCCAGCAAGGGATTCACAGAGATGATTAAACCCAATACTGAAGGAGGCTGTTAAAAAGGAGATTGTAAAATGTCTTGATAGTGGTATCATTTACCCTATCTCTGATAGCCAGTGGGTTAGCCCCATTCACGTTGTCCCAAAGAAATCGGGCATAACGGTCATAACTAATGAGGCGAATGAGTTAATACCTACTCGCACCCAAACTGGGTGGCGAGTATGCATCGATTATAGAAAACTCAATGCCGCGACATGGAAAGACCACTTTCCATTACCTTTTATTGACCAAATGCTAGAACGATTGGCTGGGCATAAATTTTATTGCTTTTTGGATGGCTACTCCGGCTATAATCAAATTTTAAATTTCCAGAATAAAAGAGAGGATATAAATAACTAAATTCCCACAAAATAATGGGAAAAATAGAAAAAATATTCAGGGGACTGGGAAAATATGGAAAAAAATTGCAGAAAGTTTATTGATGGAACCGGGAATTTACATCATACCCTCCATACAAAAATTTCGTCCTCGAAATTTAAAAAAAAGGGCAATGAAACAACAACACTAAACAAATAGATGTGGAAAACGTGCACGGATATCCTCCTCACGCTCCCAGGTGGATTCCCCTGGGGAACAACCGCCCCAAGACACTCGGACTAATGGAATGACTTTATTCTTTAGCACTTTTTCTCTGCGGTCGAGGATGGTGGTGGGCTGCTTCTTGTAAGATAGGTCGGTACCTAAAGCTAACCCCGAATAGTCCAGAACAGGGCTCTCGTCCCAAACGTAAGCCGCAACTAAGATACGTGGAAGGTATTGTGCACACCAGCTAGCGATGGAGGCAAGGCAAGTCGATAGGCCACCTCTCCTACTCGCTCTAGCACCTCAAAAGGTCCGATGAAACGGGGACTGAGTTTCCCGCGACCTCCAAACCCGATAACTCCACGGGTAGGGGAAATTTTCAGGAAAACATGATCTCTGACTTCAAATTCTAGTGCTCTCCTGCTGCTATCCGCCCAACTCTTCTGTCGATCCTGAGCCGTCTTAATGCGCTGCCTGATCATTTGGACCTTGTCGACTGTCTGAACAATGAGCTCGGGACTCGGTAATCTTCGTTCTCCCACATCATCCCAACAAACTGGGGATTGACATTTATGCCCGTAAAGTGCTTCGAAAGGAGCCATCTGAATGCTAGCCTGGTAACTGTTGTTATAAGAAAACTCGACTAGATGCAGATGATCCTCCCAGAAACCCTGGAAGTCTAGCATGCAAGCTCTCAGCATATCCTCGAGTGTCTGAATCGTACGCTCGGATTTTCCGTCTGTCTGCGGGTGATAAGCTGTGCTGAACTTGAGACGGGTACCCAAACTCTCCTATAAGCTCCTCCAAAAGTGCGAAACAAATCCGGTGTCTCGATCTGACACAATGCCGACCGGAACTCCATGAAGTCGCACTATCTCCTGCATATATCTCTCCGCAAGTGACTGTCGACCGTCCCACTCGGAATGGTAAGAAGTGTGCAGCTTTCGTGAGGCGGTCGACGATAACCCAAACGGCGTTGTTGCCCCTATGGCTCCGTGGTAAGGCCGTCACGAAATCCATAGTAATGTGCTCCCACTTCTATTCTGGTATCGGAAGCGGTTGTAACAGTCCCGCTGTCATCTGATGTTTCGCCTTCACTTGCTGGCATACCAAGCACCTGGATACAAACCGCGCAATTTCTCGCTTCATCCCGTTCCACCAAAAGTGCTGCTTTAGATCTCGATACATCTTCGTGCCTCCTGGATGCACAGAATAAGCTGAACTATGCACCTCAGCTAGTACCTCTCTCGAACATCCCCTTTGGGTACGCAGAGTCTGCTACCGAATCTCAGAGAACCGTCTTCATGTATGAGTAAGTCCGTTCTCAGCCCGGCTTCTACCTGCGCTCTGAACTTTTGCAATCGAGGATCATCTGCTTGCGCAACCTTGATGCGATCCACAAGAGAAGACTGCACATGTAGTTTCCAAAACTGCTTGATTGTGCTCGGTGTAACGACTTCAAGTTCAAGTCTCTGAAAATCCTCAATGATGCTTCTCTGACTGGTCAACATCATGACCGCTGGCTTGCGGCTGAGAGTATCAGGTACAACATTTACTTTTCCCGGATGATACTGAAGGTCCAAGTCGTAGTCCGCCATCAGTTCTAGCCATCGGCGCTGCCTCATATTTAGTTCTTTCTGAGTGAAGACGTACTTCAGACTCTTGTGATCCGTGTACACCTCCACCTTCTCGCCTAACAGGTAATGCCTCCAGATCTTCAATGCAAAAACCACTGCGGCTAACTCCAAGTCATGCGCAGGGTAGTTCCTCTCTTGATCTCTCAGCTGTCGTGAGGCGTAAGAAACCACCCGATCGTGCTGCATCAGAACACAGCCTAAGCCCTTCCCTGAGGCATCACTATGTATCACCAAACCACCGGAATCATCTGGCACTGTAAGAATGGGCGCCGTGGTTAACTTCTGCTTCAGGGTCTCAAATGCCCAAGTACACTCCTCTGTCCACATAAATGGTACTTCCTTCCGTGTCAGCCTCGTCAAAGGTTCAACGATTCTTGAAAAGTCTTGGACGAACCGCCGATAATACCCTGCCAGTCCCAGAAAGCTTCTGATCTCGGCCACTGACTTCGGTGTTGGCCAATCTCTGACAGATTCTATCTTTGCCGGGTCCACTGAGATGCCTTCGCCCGAAACAATGTGTCCCAAGAACTGAACCTTGTCGAGCTAGAACTCACACTTGCTCAATTTTGCGTACAGCTTCTCTTCCCGAAGAATTTGTAGAACTGTGCGCAAATGCTCGACGTGCTCCTCCCGGGTCTTCGAGTAGACTAGTATGTCGTCGATAAATATAACGACGAATGTGTCCAAGTACTTCGCAAACACCCTGTTCATCAAATCTATAAATATCGCTGGAGCATTGGTAACACCGAACGACATCACAGGAAACTCATAGTGTCCGTATCGGGTCCTGAAAGCCGTCTTGCATATATCCTCGGCCGCTACTCTGATCTGATGATAGCCCGAACAGAGATCCAACTTCGAAAATACCTTGGCCCCACTTAACTAATCAAATAAGCCGTCGATGCGCGGAATTGGGTATTTGTTCTTTATCGTGACTTTGTTCAGCTCCCGATAGTCTATGCACATCCGCAGCGATCCATCCTTTTTATTCACCAACAGAACTGGTGCACCCCATGGTGAAGCGCTTGGCCGGATAAATCCCTTCTCTAGGAGTTCTTCAATTTTCTTCTTCAATTCTGCCAACTCAACTGGTGCCATTCTGTATAGGGCCTTAGAAACTGGTGCTGTACCTGGAGTCAAATCAATCGAGAATTCCAAGACGCGTGGAGGTGGTAGACCTGGTAAATCTTCAGGAAACACGTCCAGGAAATCCCGAACAATCTCTGGGGCTGGGCTCTCATCAATCTCCATAGCTGTCAACTCTTTTGGCTTGGCTCTATACTTGGCTGGCTCCAAAGATTCGCTTCCGCCTTCGAAAATAAACTCTGGGTGATTGGGAATGCGGAAGGTCACATTCCTTACTCGGCAATCAATAACTACATGAAAGGTACTCATCCAATCCATCCCGAGAATCGCGTCATAGCTGCCCGTTCCGATCAAAAGGAAATTCGCATAGAATTCCCTACCACAAACTACAACTGGATAGGATCTACATTCTCGACTAGATACTATTACACCATTACCCGTATGTATTTCCCAACCCTTGGTTAATGGTTCATGTGGTATGGAGTGTGTATCAACGAAATGCGTAGATATGAAATAATGTGATGCTCCAGAATCAAACAGTACTCTAGCTGGCATGGAATGAACGAGTAGAATACCTGTAACAACTTCGCTTGAAGCCTCTTCTTGCTCGACGGTCAAGGTGAAAGCCCGTCCCTGACCGCGGCCTGTGTAGGATTGCCTCTGCTTCTGTGATCTCTGCTGCTGCGGTCCAGACCCTCCCTGTAACTCTGTTCGCTCGGGGCAACCACTAACTCGGTGCCGGCTGGATCCGCAAATCAAACACTGTCCCTTGGCGCGGCGACAGTCCTTCTGGGTGTGCCCATCCCTGTTGCAGTAGCCGCAAACTAAGTTCTTACTCTGGGGGCGATGCTGGGGCACGAATGAATGCTTCATCTGTGTCGTTCCTGGCCTGTGAACTGGTATGACTCCTCGAGACGGTGTGTGAGTACGCACTGGAACAACTGGGGGCTTCCTAAATTTATTGATCAGCTTCTCCTGTATTCGTGCTGCGTTGAGTACCTGCGCAAAAGTTTGCAACTCGAGTGACGCGATCAACTGCTGTAGCTCAAAATCAAGTCTCTGTAAGAAGCGCCTGGCCCTGGTGGCCTCTGAAGCGACCATATATGGAGCAAATCGGCTCAGATGGTTGAATTCTGCCGTATATACGTCCACGGGACGGCCATTCTGCTTCAGTAAGATGAATCTTTCTTCCATATCTGCCTTGGCGGTGGAAGGAAAATAGTGGTCAAAGAAGCACTCCTTGAATTTGCTCTATTCGATTGGCCCTTCTAGTCTGCTTTCTTCAACTGACCACCAAGTACGGGCTTCGTCCTCCAACTGGATCTTTATCACATTCACTTTCTCTTCATCGGGTACCCTTGCGGCCGTCAGTAGGTTCTCCATATTAACCAGCCATTGCTCGACCTCGAGTGGTTCGGCTAGTCTCGTAAATGCAGCTGGATGTAACCTCCGAAAATCTAACACGGTGCCAGCCCTAGCAGAAAAAGCCGGAGGAGCAGTGCCCTCGGGGGCGTTAATAAGAGCGGATGGTCCCCCTATTGTGGTAATAGCCCTGAGTCCCTCGGTGAGTAGGTCCATCTTTCTCTCTTGAGCTTCTGCGAGGGTCGTCAGTGCACTCAAGATCCTCTCCGTGCGATCCTGAGAACATGATTCCGAGGAGTGGTCGTTCGGGGACGTCATATCGCTGGAAGATATTTAAAAGGATATGATTAGATACAAGGATGAAAGTCAGGGATAGTGAAGCGAAAATAATGTAATAAAGTGTAGTTAATGTTATCCCTTACTACTAACCTGGCTCTGATACCAACAAAACCATGTTACGCCCCGCTTCCCAAAAATACGGAAAACGAGGGATGACTAGGCCAGCCATGCTCCTACGGTCAAGGAATAATCCCGCCGCAGTCACACTTCGGCTTCTAGCATTTCATGGTACTCAGTAAACAAAGCACAGAAGTAAATGAAATACATCACTAAATTATTACATCAACTTTCATTTTTCACAATTTACAATAAAGCAAGGAAAGAACTACTAACCAAGTGCGAATACAAGGTTTCTTTAGGGAAAGCAGTAAAGGTGAAGGAGATATTCCCGACTAAATCTCCACAAGCTCGAAGGGCAAGTCTGACTCCTGTACTGGTTCTTCTTCGAGGTCTGAGCATGCATACTCAGGTCGTCAGAGCGACGTAATAGCAATATTATAATAATGACAAGAAACAAGAAAAGAAGGTAATAACCGTGGAGATAAAATGCAGGTAGTCAATATGTCATTAACTGATGCAATGTATGATATGTGTCCCTATCAGTCTCTAAGTCATGTTTGAAATCGAGTTGTGGAAAGGAGGATCATGTTTAATGAGGGTCTTGTACATACCCGAGACTACGGCCCGCTATCGCCCGGGACATAACCCTGTCAGCCGGACCGCTAGGCCCAACCTAATATATATAAGAGTCGCTGTTCGAATGACCATCCTCTAAATCACTGTCCTCGCTAAATACAATTCTCTTTCCACTTCGATTTCCCATTTTTCCCAGGTTTACACTATTTATGAGTATGTTTTAGTGGTGTACAAGTATACCAATAACACGGTTTTAGTCACTGTTCACTGTATTGTTCATTGTCACGAATCATTCACTTTTCACTGGCGTACTTGACACTCCTAAACTGATACCATTCACGCACGACAATGCATTGTACACTGAATAATAACACGCACTATCACTAGAAGTATGGCAGCCGGGTAAAATATGTGCATTTATGCAGTTAACAAATCATGTGTAATACGGGCTATTATGCATCTTATGAACTTATAAAAATTGCCTTAAATCATACATTCAAAATTAAGTAAAATGATACAAAAGCGGTAGCAAGTATACTCAGTCAGAAGTTCATCAAAATTTATTTCAGGGCAATCGGATTTCGGGTATGCAAGTTACAGCCGTTTTAATTTAAGTGTTCGCTGTTGGAAATTCAGTTCCTGAACTGAATGTCCATTTCGCAACACAATTTTCACCCTGTTGGGATCAAAATTAGGCAATGCTATAGTTGAACAAAATTTAGGTTTATCAATTGGGTTTCCAACGCACTATATGTATTTTCAATCTCACCTCTACGTCAGAAGTTATGTACTGTACAACCATGGGGTATAAGTTCTGTCCCCGTTTGGGACTGCTATACGTCCTGTTAATCTAAAATACAGTTTAAATAGTAAACGACAGTGAAAAGGGATGGAATCACTTTCATTAGTTAGATAACTGTTTCATCTTCTCTATGGTATAGGGTTCCGCAATATAACATGTTCAAGAAGCAGAGGGTAAGCGTTACAAGATGATAATCAACAGCCAGTGCTGCTCTGGACTGCAGTCCAGAGCCGCACTCCGCACAAGTTTCCGTCGTCTTTTTAGAATAGAAACAAATTAAAACTCTTATGGGGTTCTAGGTCGTCGAGTCATCTTCGATTTGAGCCCTCGAACACAACCTTCCAATCTATAGTCAATTAGTTGTGATTTTACAAGTTTCAGACGTGGAAAATTTCAATTTTAACGGGCTTGAATGAGAATGACCGATCACGTCCGTAACGACTGTATTTTTCAACCAAATTATAACACGATGTTCATTCCTATATAGGCCAACCTATGTGATAAGTTTCCGTTAATTTAATGGGAGTTTTTCATTCGGGTTTTGCATTAAAAACTTGCATCATATTAATTTGCACGAATTGTATACACGGAATTCATTAGTATTTCGAATTGTAATAGATCAATTTAGCATGAAGCAAGTAGTGTACTTGCCTGATGACGTGTTGACGATGCATGGCAGCGGCAACGGCGAGATCACGCCATGAACGACGCGGCTAGGGTTCGCGGCCTCGGCTCGAGCTTGAGTTCTTGGCGTCGAGGTCGGGTATGCAGGTGAGGTGAGGAGGTGGTGATCCTGACGACGGCGGTTGTGGGTGTTGGCTGTCGAAGGAGGAGATGATGATGGTGCCGGGGGTCGCACGATGGTCGGAGGTGGCTGGGGATGTGGACAAGGTGCTTGGAGCGGGGCAATGGGAGCTCAACCGCGGCTGTAGGGGGTGGAGCTTCGAGTGGCTGCAACGTCGAGCTCAGGTGATGCAGAGGGAGATGCCGGTGGCGAGAGGGGACGGCGACGAGGAGGAGGGAAGAGGTTCGTCGTTTAGGGGAGTTCAGTGGGGTGCATGGAGGTGGTGGGTTGAGGTGTCGTGGAGTTGTAGGGGGTGTGAGGAATGGAGGTGAGAGGAGGCGAGGCTGTTGGGGAGAGCGGTCGGCCAGCGGTGAAGGGTCGAGGAGGATGTAGGGTGCAGGGGAAAGTAGTGAGAATGAGGTCTCGGTTTTGCATGGGGAGGAGAGGGAGATGAGGTCGAGAGGGGGAGTGGGCACGTGCGAGGTCGTGATTAGAGGCGTGGGGTCGTGGGGCAACGAACGGGGGCGCGGCGTGGAGCGTGGGGCGACGTGGGAGGCGCGGTGAAAGGAGCGGGAAAATTTTGAGGGAGTGGGGAAGATAAGGGTGCGGGTCGGGTATGGGTATGGGTCGGGCATGGGTTAGGGTCGGGTGTGGGGATAAGGGGCTGGGTCAGTTTGGGCCGGGCCGGGATTGGTTGATTTAGGATTGTAAAGGAAAATAAATATAGAAGTGGGCTGGGTAAGGAAGTTGGGCTTTTAGTTTATTTGTTTAGGAAAAATTTTAAATTTCCAGAATAAAAGAGAGGATATAAATAACTAAATTCCCACAAAATAACGGGAAAAATAGAAAAAATATTCAGGGGACTGGGAAAATATGGAAAAAAATTGCAGAAATTTTATTGATGGAACCGGGAATTTACAATATAATACTAGGATTCGGCTTAAACCAAAGCCCACTAGTATTATCCGTCCGATCATTATCCATGCACAAGTGCATGAATATGATCGAACCCTGCCATAAAACCATACGGCCTCTACAACGTTTCGCCCGAATCAGGGAAACCCTATGTGTGGGACTCTAAAGACTCGTCAATACGCTGGCAGTGGGTTTAACCACAAGCACGTCAGTGGCACTAGCTGTACATAACGGCTATCCAGGTATTGAGCAAAAGGGAGGCCGATGACCAAACTCATCCTGAAACCCTACTGAGACTGACAGTGACAATATCCGTACAGTCCGGTCCGTCCGTCTATGAGTATCGCATATCGAGTCTAGAGGGTGGATAAAGTCAGACCCCTAATAACGCGATATTTAGTGTCGATATAAAGCCCATCATCACCTGATAAACTACCGATCCTAGATCAGTAATTCTCGACTATCTTGGCCAAGAATTTCTGGTGATGGCCACCCGTGCACAACCGCGATATCAACCCCCAATACCGGGAGAGACGAATCCCCCGACGATTCGCTCACTGCCTCCATGTGGCTCGGGACTGTACCCAACTAAAACCTATTTGCACGACTCCTTTGAGCCGTGGTAGGGTAGTAATCAAAGCACAGTGGGAACTTACACGACACAAATGACGATCTCAGGTCGATAGACTAACCTGTACATATGTCACCAGGGAACTGCTATCTGACAATTGGTATAATACCAACTAGCATGTTCCCGGCGAGTCCTTCTGGTGTACTCATAACCCAATGAGCACCTGTATACATCTTAGGTGAACCAACTAACACCAATGGCTTGTGAGACCGGCCACTGCCCCTCGTCGGGGTCTCGATCAGTATACACTAGTCTACTCTTGGAGTATCGATGCCCAATCTCGAAACTCCCACGACTAGAGACATTTTAAGGATATGCTTATAGACCACCCAACTCTCATGTATATGATCGCCATCATACTGCTGGTAGTTAAGCAAGAATCATATGTGCTCTATCAACATGTAATAGTGATCTGTAATGTCACCTGAAGCATGTACATGATGATAAAAACAAACCAGATAGCATACTATCATCTCGAGTAAGACCGTTCTACCGGTATAGGTCCTCCCTCAATCATCGCAATCGCGTACTTGCGATCCAATAATTGACTTGAGGGCACTATAGCCAACATATATGTGATATGCATATAAATGATATTAGTCGGTTGTATGCGATACAACCGGGTTATTAAATCAAGTGTTGATTTAATAATTTAATGTGTAATTATATATTTGATATATTAATATACATTAACTAATATTAGCTCACTTAAGAAAATGTTTTCTCTTTATACATTTAATATATATGTGATATATGTTAATGTATTTATTTTTTGTGTCATGCTAGATAATATATTGGACATGGGTGTATGAGACTCACACCACACTTAAGATAATGTGGGGTTTTAGTTATTAAGGGAAAATAAAAATTAGGTGGAAATTAGTCATGGTTGTGAAGCTTGTAGTAACCATTGACTTAGTCCACTAATTTTGTTTTACTCTAAATATTTATTAACCTAACCATTATCTTTTAGCCATGGTTTAGTCTCTACATGAGTGATATATGATATTTCTCACCCATGGTTGCCATTCTACACTTGAGAGTTCATTTTCTTCATCTCCTCCATTGCTCTCTAGCTTTAAGTGAGGTGATAAAAGAAAGAGAGAAAAATTATTCTAAAGTGAGCAAAATTCCTACTTCATCAATCTACACTAGACTAGCCATCTTAGTATAGGTTGTTTGCTTCACTAATTCTCAATTAGTGAAGAGATAGCTTGAGTTAGAGATTCTTCGACGTAGATCATCTTCGGCCTCGAAGTTCTTCAAGCAAGCTTGTTCCTTTCACCTAGTGGAGCCTAACGAGAGTCTGAGACACCACTACTACTTGGAGCAAAGGGACCACTACACGGAGCTTTAGAAGTGAAGGACCGGTCTACAAAGGTTGTATTCCTCATTCACTTAGTGTAAAGTTGTTTACATGTTTTGATAAACCCTAATTTTCTAGTTAGATCCTCGTTATGGGTTTCTTAGCACTCCAGGTTTTTAAAAAATTGCATGCTTGATACCTTAGAAAATGTAGCGAGGGTGCTAATGAACCCAGCATTAACCACAAGCCGCAAGCGGTACTAGCTGCACACAACGACTACCCAGGTATGTGTCGATAAGAAGGCCGATGAGCTAATTCATCCGAACTCCTACTGAGCCTATCTGTGACAATCTCCGTACAGTCCGGTCTGTTCGTCTAAGAGTATCGCATATCGGGCCTAGGGGGCAGTATTCGTCAGACCCCTAACAGCGCAATAAGTCATGTCAGAGTGTAACCCAAAACGCCCTGAGAAACTACTGGAGTACCTACCAGTAAATCTCGCTTGCCTTGACCAAGGACTTTGTGTAATGGCCTTCCGAACACAACACGATATTAACCCCCAATACCGGGAGAGACGAATCCTATCTAACCGCCACTGCCTCCAAGTGCTTCAGGATTGCACCCAACTACTACCTGTTTGCACGACTCCTTTGAGCCGTGGTAGGGTAGTAATCAAAGAACAGTGGGAACACACTAGAGGCGAAGTAGCAATATCAAGTTGACGGACTAAGCTGTACTCATGTCACCTAGGAACTGCCACCCGACGATAGATATAATACCTACCAGCAGTTCCCAACGAGTCATGTCCAGTGTACTCATAACCTAATAAGCACCTGCATACTATCTCCAGTACGACGTACTAATGGCTGTGGAACAGACCGTCTCCCATGCTGGGATGAGAAGCGTATACACTAGTCTACTCTGGAGTATCAATGCCCCGTCTCGATAATCCTACGACCAAGGACCTATATAGGATGTGCTTATAGACTACCCAACCCCCACTAATGTGACTGCCATCACAACGCTGGTAATCAAGCAAAGATCCTAAGGGCTCTACCAATATGTATAAGCGATATGCTAAAAGAAACATACGCACATATTGAGGTAGAAACAAACCAGGTAGCATACTATCGAGTAAGACTGTTACTATATCCGTGTATATCCCAAGCTTCCATTAAGTAATATACAAACCTGTATGATACAATAATGGCCTCTAGGGCATATATCACTAACAATCACCCACTTGCACTAAGGCCATGTATTGGCATATTGCAGACCTAAGATCTCGAATAGCCTCTCGAACTGTGTCTGAGGGATGGCCTTGGTGAGTGGATCTGCAGTATTGTTCTCCGAATCTACTCTTCTCACCTCGATCTCCCAGGGATCAACGATCTCTCTGATCAGGTGGTACCGCCTCAAGATATGTCTGGATCTTTGATGGGACCTGGGTTCCTTCCCTAAAGCTATAGCGCCGTTTGTTGTCACAATACTAAAGTATTGGATCAACAATGGAAGGAACCACCTGAAGTTCAATTAAGAAATTCCCCAACCAGACTGCCTCTTTTCCGGCGTCTCATGCAGCGAAATACTCCGTTTCCATCGTCGAGTCTGCAACGGTGTCCTGCTTGGAGCTCTTCCAACAGAACGCCCCTCTATTGAGGGTAAAGACATAACCTGACATGGAATTGTAGTCATCCTTATCACTCTGGAAGCTGGAGTCAGCAAAGGACTCGATCTGGAGGTCTTTTCCGCCATACACCAAGAACATCTCCTTAGTTCTTCTCAGGTACTTGAGAATATTCTTTATTGCTATTCAGTGCTTCTCCCCTGGGTTTGACTGATACCGGCGTACCACGCTGAGTGCGTAAGCAACATCTAGTCTGGTATACAACATCGCATACATTATAGAGCCTACAGCAGAAGCGTAGGGTATAATAAACATGCGGGACCTTTTCAAATCAGTCTTGGGAGACATCTTTTTGGAGAGGGTGATTCCGTGACAAGCCGGTAAACTACCGCGCTTTGAATCTTACATACTAAATCTTTTCAGTATGGTGTCGTTGTACCATGACTGTGAAAGTCCCACCATCCTCTTTGATCTATCACGATAGATCTGAATCCTTAGAATGTAGTTGGTATCGCCCAGGTCTTTCATGGAGAATCTCTGTGACAAGAATCCTTTTGACTGATTGTAGTATAAGAATGTCATTTCCTATCAAGAGAATGTCATCCACGTACTAGTCGAGGAATCCCACAGTTCTCGCTACAATCTTACTATAAAAGCATGGTTCATCTGGATTTATGATAAAATCGAATTTTTTGACCGTCTCATTAAAACAGATGTTCTAACTTCGTGATGCCTGCTTTAGTCTATAAATGGACTTAAGCAACTTACACACTTTCCCGCTGCTCCCATTCTTAATGAAACCGTCTGGCTGATCCATATAAACGCACTCTTCCAACTTACTATTTAGAAAAGCCTTCTTTATATCCATCTGCCAGATCTTGTAATCGTGGAAGGCAGCAATGAGAAGAAGGATCAGAATGGATTTGAGCATAACCACCAGAGAAAAAGATTTCATCATAGTCCAAACTAGGTCTTTGACGAAAACCTTTTGCAACAAGTCTAGTCTTATAGGTTTCAACCTGTCCATCTACACTAATCTTCTTTCTGAAGATCCATTTGCAGCCTACGGGTTTTATCCCTTCTGGAGCAAAGTCCAAAGTCCATACTTTGTTAGTGTACATGGACTCCATTTCGGTCCGCAATGCATCCAGCCATTTTACCGAGTCACCACTCAGAATGGCTTGCTAGAAGCTAGTTGGCTCATCATTGTCAATGATGCAATCCTCTTTATCCCCATCTATGAGAAAACCATAGTATCTCTCGGGCGGATGAGACTGCCTACTAGTCCTGCGGAGTGACGCAGGGATGTCCGGTTCTTCTGAAAACTCTGGTTCTACCATACTTTCAGTAATAGTTTGTGGTTCTGGAATTTCTTCCAGTTCTGTTGCACACCCACCAGTTTCTTTTTCCAAAAGATGATTTTCTAAAAAGTGGGCATGACGAGAAACAAAAACCTTTTGCTCCTCCGCGTAATAGAAAAGATACCCCCTGGAGTTCTTTGGGTATCCCACAAACCTACACAGTACAGAGCATGCCTCAAGCTTGTCCGCATACTGCATTTTGACAAAAGCAGGATATCCCCATATCTTCAAATACTGAAGATAGGGTTTCTTCCCACTCCACATCTGATATGGTGTGTCACGACCCAATTTTTGGTCCGTGACCGGCACTTAGATTGTATGACATCTAGAGATGCCGACACAATCCGAGTAAGCCAGAAAACCAAGATCAAAACCCAAATTTGCAGAATTTATCAAAAAATGTAGTTTTTAAAGTTTAAACAACCGATTTTAAGCATTTAAAAGTTTGACAGCATCTCCCTTTTTCATTATTAATAAAAGCAGTTATAAGGTGTTTAAATAAATTGCAATCCCTAGTTGGGAGCAAAATAATGCCAAACGACAGAAATCAATACAAAATAATAACACGACGCTTTAAGCGAAGAAATTCATGCATACATAAAGAAAGCATAAGTTAATACAACTAAACGATCTCACACAGTCGAATTTTTGAACATATAAAACATGTTTCGTTCTAAGTCAATATACAGGGTCAGATGGAGTAATACTAGGTCCAAAATACATATACTAAAACAGGAGGTTACTACATAGGTAACCCACCTAGCAAAAAGAGCGATAAAAGCTGACGAGTGGATCCGTACTGCTGCTACGTGTCCACACAACTCCTGCAAGGAACTAAGGCACAACAAGGGTGAGTTGCCGACTCAGTGAATAAAAGTAACATATATCGGCTGATAATGTAAGTATGACGAACTAACTAATATCAACAAGGCTGAATATAATGCATGGTAATATGTGGAAGCATGAACATGAACTACTAAATATATAAATCAAAACTGAAATCTTATCAATTATTTCCAACTAAGGTTCATTTTTCCGTGACCAACATCGACACAAAGCTTCTGTTTCCATCAGGCATCGTTCCCCGAACGATCTTGTCATCCAATAACATCGGCCGGTATCACCTAGATATCCGCTGTGTTTCACAACTGTCTCCGGTATCGAGTATCCTCGCTAGGCTCCCCGCCTCAAATGCAACTTTCCTGCCCCTCGGTCTCGACCGGGTCCACCATGAATCCGACTGTATAGCTTCCCCACTCAGTCCGGATAACGTAAAAATCCGCGACCGTATAGCTCCCCCACTTGGTCCGGAATAAAACCAAAGCATAAAAACAACATCTCATGGTGGACATCTCACATCAACATGAAGAATTACTGAATCTACTCAATAGTGTATAAAAACTCAAAACCATAAATCTGAAATAATCCATTGCATCTTATATCAAAATTACTAATACTTGAATACGAAACATCCTAACATTCGTGCAAAATAGCTATCATTATTGATGCTTAAGGTATGATATGAATCATATTTAACATAATAGGTACTAAGTGTGTATGTGACATTTTAATATCGACGAGGTGTAGTGTAACATGTAGATATGTGTATGTGCAACATAACTCATCGATAATTTTTGCAGTGTACTGGCAATTATTAGACATGATGATTTATACATTTGAATGCATATGATGAAGTTACAAAAAATTAGATTTTATACACAAAGAAACAAGTATAACTAAACTTAAATCTACGGGCGTATTACGCCATCCATACAAAATCCCCCGGTAGATGTTTAGTCTACTCACCGGAATACGTCGAATCTACTCATATATCGTCAATCCCGTTCCTTTCCTTGCAGCCTCCGAAGTTTCCGTATTCGAATCTAATATTGAAATTAACTCCGTAAATGAAACGGCTAAACTCCGATACGACGAAAACATGCAAATACAAGTTTTACATACTACACAAGCTACGTGTGTCTATTGTAAACTATCTAATACTTATACTAACTGGATTTTAACCCTTCGCTGTTCGTAACAGAAAACAGAGACGTGTCACGAAACATCCGTGTCGTATTTAAGAATTTTAACCCCATTACAGATATTAGATTCCAGATTTCATATACCGATAAAATAACTTAAACTAGCAATACCAAACATCCTAATACATATACAGAGAGATACCCTAAAAACCCCAACACCTAACTCCATCACAAAACCGACAAGCTCGGATTTCCATTGAATGTTGCCGGCCAAAATCCGATGGGATGGGTTCGTATTCCTAGGGTTTATTCTAGGTCCAAATTATAAGATGAAAGCACTGTTTGATTATGTTAATTATCATTTAAATTATAGCAGATTCAAAACAAAGCCTAAACTTATCAAAATACGATATTTCCGATATCTGATTTCTAAAATAAAATAGTACTGAACTGTAAGTCTACGCCAGTGCCCCGGCCGCCAATCCGACGCCAATTGCAAAACAAAAACTTTTGAAACTAGCGCTAACGCAAACTTAAAACCCGGATCGTACCATTAACCGTAAACTAAAAACTGTAAAAGAGTTTGACAAGATTATACCGATCGATGCGTGTCCTTCGGTCTTCAATCTCCGCACCAAACTCCCGCTGCTGCACTGACGAAGTCCGCTCTCCGATCTCGCTCGTCGAGGTGGCACCACGTCATCGATTCTTTGTACGGGCTCCCGCTTCAAACCGAAGCAACTCGAACATGAAGTTTGCTAGCCGACATGTCCAAGATGAAGTAGAGAGAAGTGTGAATACTTTGTTTCAATACACTCTTTGGTTCTCATCACATGAGAGGGCAAGAGTGGAGGTTGAAGAAGATGCAAAGAGATGAAGAGTGTGAGCTCAAGAAAATATCTCAAGAGAGCAAAAACCAAACACCAAAAAATGATGTGTGTTGCCCTCTCATTTTGGTGATGATATATATGAGGTTTTGTGATGAAATATCAAGGAAAATATCTTACCAAAATATCTCCACAAACCCTAAAAATATCTACACCCAAAACAAACTCCATTAATTCTATCATGACTCACTAGATGACTCATTACCATGAGTCATTAGTGAACATGCTAGAATCAATGAGTCATAACAATGAGTCACATTTTCCAAATCCAATAATCATTTAAACAAAAATGATTAACCCAAAAAGAAACGCATCTTCTAAAGTAATCTCATAATGGATTATGAGAATACCCTTCACCTGTATATAAATACCTGTATCCGTATTCCGACCGAATACGAATACCACGAGATGAAAGTATTCCAACACAATATAATACTTGGATCCGGCTTAAACCAAAGCCCACCAGTATATTTGTCCGAACCATGACACGTGCACAAGTACACGTGTATGTTCGAACTCTGCCATAAAACCATACGTCCTCTACAAAATTTTCCCGAACTTGGGAAACTATCTGTGAGGGACTCTAAAGACTCGTCAATATGTTGGCAGTGGGTTTAACCACAAGCCGTCAGTGGTACTAGCTGTACGTAACGGCTGGCCATGTATTGACCGAAAGGGAAGCCGATGAGCAAACTCATCCTGGAACCCTACTGAGCGTATCAGTGACAATATCCGTACAGTCCGGTCCATTCATCTATGAGCATCGCATATCGGGCCTAGGGGCTGGTAACTTCAGACCCCCAATAGCGGTATAAGTCGTGTCGGAGGGTAGCCCTAAACACCCCGAGAAACTACTAGAATACCTACCAGTAATTCTTACCTACCTTGGCCAAGGACTTGGTGTAATGGCTCTCCTAGACACAGGGCGATCTCATCCCCAATACCGGGAAAGACGAATCCCCTGCCGATCCGCTCACTGCCTTTATGTTGCTCGGGACTGTACCCAACTAAAACCTGTTTGCACGACTCCTTTGAGCCGTGGTAGGGTAGTAATCTAAGCACAACAGGAACTCACACGAGACAAATGACGACCTCAGGTCGATGAACTAACCTGTACACATGTCACCAGGGAACTGCTATCTGACGCTAGGTATAAATACCAACTAGCAGGTTCCCGGCGAGTCCTGTCCGGTGCACTCATAACCCAATGAGCACCTGTATACATCTTAGGTGAACCAACTGACACCAATGGCTTGTGCTCCTCGTCGGGGTCTCGACTGTATACACTAGTCTACTCCGGAGTATCGATGCCCTGTCTCGAAACTCCCACGACTCGGGACCATTTTTAAGGATGTGCTTATGGAATACCCAACTCTCACGTATATGATCACCATCATACTGCTGGTAGTCAAGCAAGAATCCTAAGGGCTCTATCAACGTGTAGTAGTGATCATGTTACCTAAAGCTGTACACGTTGATAAAGACAAACCGAAGAGCATACTATCATCTTGAGTAAGACTGTCCTACCGGTATAGGTCCTCCTCAATCATTGCAATCATGTGCCTGTGATCCAATAATTGACTTTGAGGTCACTACATCCAATAATCTCCCACTTGCACTTAAGGTTAATTATTGCGATGTCATATACTCACATCCCGTGTGATACCGAACATCCAACTCCTCTACTAATCAGTTTCACAAAGCCCGTTTGTAAAACTCTTGTGTTTGAGAAATAGCCTCAGTGAGTGGATCCGCCCTGATGTTTCTTTCTATGTCTCTCTTAATCTCAAGTTTGCGGAGAAAGCCATCTCCCGAATTGAGTAATACCTGTGTTAGATTATCTCTGGATATCTGATGGGACCTAGTTCATAAATGAACTCCAAATCCAAACTTCTTAGACTGTATCGTCAACTGAACCTAATCAGTATTCGCACCATGCCTCCCTCAGTATCCTCTTAGACCACCTATCCATAATACTACCCCCTTCGTCGGAGGAAAAACTATAACTCTGACAGTCACTCTGTCATCCATGTCACCTTGGAAGCCTGGAATGATAACCATCTCCCAAAGGAGGCTGCCGTTATCAAATCCCTAGAACATCCACTTAGGTTCTAAAACTGCTTCCTAACGTTTCTCCAGGATTGGATTAATATCTCAACTTATTGCATCTAGTGCAAAAACAACATCTGGTGTGGTACTTGACATCTCATGAATGACTCAATTGCCTAAGCAAGTGATCTGCCAATCATGCACTTCTCCCCCCCTTAGTCTATAAGACACTTTTAGAGAGGGTGACTCCATCACCTGCAGGTACACCACCATGCCAGGAGTCGTCCATTCTAAAATACTATTAAGTCTAAGTACCCAGATTGGGAAACTACCCAAATCTAGATCTAAAACCATAGATCTAGTAACCAGAATGTCTGATATTATATCCATATCCTGTATGGAGAAACTCTGTGTGACAACCACAGTATAACCGATCGTAGAATAGGAATCTCACTTCCTACAAAGTGCATATCATCCAAATATCAGGACACCACACCCTACTACCTTCTTAACAGATCCATCCCCTATTTCGATGAAGTCAAAACTATGACCGTCACATCAAAATTAGATGATCTATCTCTGCTATATCTGCTCTAGTCTATAAATAGATATAAGCTACTTGCCCACTATGCTTCCGCTGCTCCTACTGACCACAACAACCCTCTGGCAGAATAATATATACGTGCACTTCTAAAGCTAGTTTAGAACGACGCTATACTCATCCTCCTGCCGGGTCTCATAGCCTGGAACAACAGTAGTGTCAAGTCTGGGTAAATAAGAACCTCCCTGTCACCGTCCTTGAGGCTACCGGAGTACCTCTCGGGTGCCTGAGGTTACCCACCATATCTGCGGAGTGGCTAATAGAATGTCAAACCTGATTGAATGTTTAGGTCCTATTAAATTTTCAGTAATCGTTTGCGGTTCTGGAATCACTTCCAGTTCTACCATACTCCCACTACCGTTTTCTGAAAAAATCCATTTTACTAAAACTGTGGCGAGTCAAGAATATTATCACTATTGATCTTCCAAATGGTAGAAAATCAACCCTCGTCATAGGCCGGGTCAACCCACAAACTGCCATTACAGAAACGTGCCTTGAGTTATCCAGAGTCTGGTTTTAAGCACAAGCCGGATAACTCCCCGTACCTTAACATCGTTAAGATACGAACCATTCTATATCCAATATAGAATCCGAGGCACATATCTAATTGGAACCAGATTCAAATCATGCAGCTGTCTCTAGTGCATGTCAACAAAATGGAGAGAGGCCGATCAACATTACTCAACTTAGGAATGCATCCAATTATTAGTAACCCGAAATAGTAACCCGAAAGAGAAACAAGTTTCTCAAAAACATTACTATCAACTGAATACCATACACAAGTATCTACATCTTTGATCACCTTGAAGAATCCCGATACTTGCAACACCTGGTTCTCTACTTTATTCCTGAATCCACAACTTCTCAAAACTTAGACCTTGTATTTCTACGAAACTCCTGTCTAAAAACTAGAGAAGTCACAAGTAAACAGAACATAGTATGTGGACCAACCCCTTTGTCCTAATGGACAGTGGACAACATACAATACTCTGTATAAGTCCGCTGAGTTGAATAACTCAAAACCTGTGCATCGCAGGTTGAAAACTGTACTTATGGTTAAGAACTACTCCGCTGTTCAATGCTCCTTACCCAATCGTCAACTGATATAGGTAAATGTCACAGACATAATTTCAAAAGTTATATCTCACTTTATGAAAATAAACATACAGATATATCAATTTGAAATTGGTGCATAACAACGGATATTCAAAACCAAATACTTGCCGTCAGGCAAAAACCCAGGCGATTTCCTCAAATATCACCAATTACAACAAATTCCGATATAATGAGGATGATCACCTAATTCCCAATAACTTACTCCCACTCATCATCTGTAAAACCATACAGATATGAGAATGAAACCTGGTAAATACATATCCTGGAGCAAGTGTCTAATTGGGAAATCAATTTTCAATTAACAATGCACAGTGAAACTGAAACATGAAAATGTTTCGAAGGGGTATCCGGATATTCGTAGTAATGCCTCTTCCATAATCCAGATTCATGACTATAACCGTATATTTCGTTGCCATCTCTCCAAATCCCTTTATTTGTCTTTACTCATTACCTTCTGTACACCATCGTTAGGCTTAATGGTTTTCTTTCTTCCCTACCGTTCGGCACCAGCCTATGGTTTGGAAGAAGACTATCCAATAAGCGTAATAGGTGTACTCTCTTAAACCAAGAAGTACTCGCAACCTGAGAGAAGGTGATGATAAAAGACAACTGAATAAAACCTTATTCTATTTCTTCTGAACCTAAATCCATCCTCGAATCTGGAACAAGTTCTTTCGAGTTCGTATATAACCATACGATGGATTTATCCAATGGAAGTGGATGTCCGTAGTAATATGGGGTGTTCTGGAGAAATGCAAAGGTGAAGTAGGAGTGGCGATGCACTATGCGGTTTGGTCGTGAATGATAGCAGTCGCAATTTACTTTGCCCTCTTTCTAATCCCTTTATTTTGTCTTTACTTATTACTTTCTGTACACCCTACTTAGGCTAATTGGTTTTCTTCATTCCCTACCTTTCGGCACCTGCCTATGGTTTGGAAGAAGACTATCCAATAAGCGTAATAGGTGTACTCTCCTAAACCAAGGAGCCCTCGCAACATGAGAGAAGGTGATGATAAAAGACAACTGAATAAACCAATTCAATTTCTCCTGAACCTGAATCCATCCTCGAATCTGGAACAAGTTCCTTCGAGTTCGTATATAACCATACGATGGATTTATCCAATAGAAGTGGATGTTCGTAGTAATACGAGGTGTTCTGGAGAAATACAAAGGGTAAAAGAAGGAGTGGCAATGATGTATGCAACTCAGACAATCCAAAAGCCAGTATTTTAAGAAGGTTCGGTCAACTTGGTCACTGAGTCATAGTCCAGGGTCGGTCAATGGTCGCTGCCAAAGAGAGAGAGAGAGAGAAAAGAAACACTCTGCGTGCACTCTAACCTAGATCAGAATGGTTATCACTTTATCTAATCAGGAAACCTCCCACTGTATCGTCAAATTCTCCTCCAAACCTGAAAGAAGAATTAGTCGGGATCACCCGAAGAGTAAACCAACTCATCAGTGGGAATCGGGATCCAACTATCATCGCATGATAACGTGAAGGAATCCACTCACGTTATCACACTCTATAAGGTATGCTCATGCCTGGCAAGTTTCAGTTTCTTTAGAAACTCCCGATGTGGATTTTTGCCCCATGCTCTTATGACCTTGACGAAGGCCAACAAATCATAAGTCACATGTCAAGTTCTACCCGTCATTGTCCAGGTTAATTTGAACCCACCCGTACATACCCTTGACGAAGGCCAACAAGGTAATACGACTGTCCCAACCAACGCATCTATCTATGCAACAGAAAGGTAACAAGCAGCTACCATACATTATGCCTTGACGAAGGCTAACAAACATAGCATGAATACTAAGTGCTACCTGTCTGAAACGACGGAGGGCTACGGCTGGTTTTTGGAGAAAAACCTTTAACGTAATGAACTTGATCTCGTTGAAGGAACCTGATAGCTTTTTACAAAAATATAGTGGCGAAAACCTTTGCTAAAGAGGTCACTCCCGGTGAAGGGATCTCGGCTCTTTCCTCGTAGAATGAGGTGCAGGATATTCCAACTGAATACCGCGATGCAAAGTAACAAGTAATCGACTATAGTGAAGTTATTACCCTGACGCAAACTTCTGCCCAAGGGGTCACTCCCGATGAAGGGATCTCGGCCCTTGCCTCGTCAAATGAGGTGCTGGATATTCATAACCGAATACCACTGTGCAAAACAAAAGAAAACGTCCTTGTAATAACACTTTTTGAAAATTGTTCCAACAACATCGAAACAGGTTTGTTTTCCTTTGCATTGATCAGAATCAACGCAGCCCCATCAATTAATCACACCAGAAAAGAACGAAAATAAAATGTACGTATATGCCATCCGCATTCGCCACTGGGTCCCGTCATCACCCGTTAGGTTACTTAACTAACGACAGAGCGGGGACTGGACTAGCGCGGGTAGAAAACATATACAACATCTACTAGTATATATACCAATATACAATAATCGCTCCAGGCGTGATAAATGCAACATTACAGAAAAGTAATAAGCATCACAGAATAATTCTAATAATCTGGGAGCCCCGGGTTTCACAGAGCCGCTACTGAAACCCGACGTTCCCCTGGTCGTGTGGAAAGCCTGTGCAATGAAACCTAGACCCCTACGAGTGCGGCAAGTTACCCGCCAAAACCTGAAGCGAGGCAGCCCCTACAGCAAAGTGAATGGATCACCCATCACTTCACGGAATCCGGTACTTGGGCACTTCATCTTGGGTCAACCTGTACCCCCTACGAGTGCGGCGAATAGTCTGCCAATTCTAGGGTGAGGCCCCCTCCATCTCAAAGCCATGAGATGCAGACCCGTTGCTCTCCAGAACCCGGCTATCCGTGCACTCCGTCGCGGGGTAAACCTAGTACAGAAATGAAAATATGTACAACGGGTACATCGACCTCAACCCAGTCGTGCCCCAAAAGAATAATATACAAACATGCAGTAACGACAGTCCACATGTTGGACGCTCGCCCCGCAATATCAAATGTACAAATAAATCCAAACTGCACTAACATTGCATGCAAGCTATCCACCACGACCAATCCACAACATCACAGCACAACACAGAACATCAACGTGAATGTCACGTTCTCAAACCCGTCTAAAAGAGCTATAGCAATTAGACACGATTTACCGCTCGAATGACATTCATGGTCACAGATAGTAATGTAATGCACTGCAAAACTTTAAACAATGTTAGAAAATATCGACTCCGAAATAACCCCCGAATAGCCCAAACAACCTGATAAAACTATATCCAAACTGGGCCAAAGAAACAATACCACCGAACCAACTCCCCAGAGTCCAAACCACACCCAAAACACCAACATCTGCAGCCCCTGAAAAACCGGCCTCCTCGGTTTTTGTGGCCAAGTGCTCGGCCCAAATCCGAGGGGTGGGGTCCGTATTTGGGGTGTGGTCTTCTGGTATCTTGACTAGTCTTCTGCATATGTTTAAATAATTTTTCTGGAACTTTTGAAAAAAATAGAAACTGTTGATTCATTGGCATCGTTTGGGTTTTGTTTCGGTTTCGATACTTTAACATTGTCTAAACAAACTAGTTAATGGTTAATAGTTTGGCCCTGATACCATGTAAGTCTACGCCAGCGCCCCGGCCATCAATCCGATGCCAATTCCGGAACAAAACTTTTGAAACTAGCGCTAACGCAAACTTAAAACCCGGATCGTACCATTAACCGTAAACTAGAAATTGTAAAAGAGTTTGACGAGATTATACCGATCGATGCGTGTCCTTCGGTCTTCAATCTCCGCACCAAACTCCCGCTGCTGCACCGACGAAGTCCGCTTTCCGATCTCGCTCGTCGATGTGGTACCACGTCATCGATTCTTTATACGGGCTCTCGCTTCAAACCGAAGCAACTCGAACATGAAGTTTGCTAGCCGACATGTCCAAGATGAAGTAGAGAGAAGTGTGAATACTTTGTCTCAATACACTCTTTGGTTCTCATCACATGAGAGGTAAGAGTGGAGGTTGAAGAAGATGCAAAGAGATGAAGAGTGTGAGCTCAAGAAAATATCTCAAGAGAGCAAAAACCAAACACCAAAAAATGATGTGTGTTGCCCTCTCATTTTGGTGATGATATATATGAGGTTTTGTGATGAAATATCAAGGAAAATATCTTACCAAAATATCTCCACAAACCCTAAAAATATCTACACCCAAAACAAACTCCATTAATTCTATCATGACTCACTAGATGACTCATTACCATGAGTCATTAGTGAACATGCTAGAATCAATGAGTCACACTTTCCAAATCCAATAATCATTTAAACCAAAATGATTAACCCAAAAAGAAACGCATCTTCTAAAGTAATCTCGTAACGGATTACGAGAATACCCTTCACCTGTATATACATACCTGTATCCGTATTCCGATCGAATATGAATACCACGAGACGAAAGTATTCCAACACAATATAATACTTGGATCTGCCTTAAACCAAAGCCCACCAGTATTATCTGTCCGAACCATGACACGTGCACAAGTGCACGTGTATGTTCGAACCCTGCCATAAAACCATACGGCCTCTACAACGTTTCGCCCGAACTTGGAAAACTATCTGTGGGGGACTCTAAAGCCTCGTCAATATGCTGGCAGTGGGTTTAACCACAAGCCGTCAGAGGTACTATCTGTACGTAACGGCTGCCCATGTATTGACCGAAAAGGAAGCCGATGAGCGAACTCATCCTGGAACCCTACTGAGCGTATCAGTGACAATATCCGTACAGTCCGGTCCGTTCGTCTATGAGCACCGCATATCGGGCCTAGGAGGCTGGTAACGTCAGACCCCCAATAGCGGTATAAGTCGTGTCGGAGGGTAGCCCTAAACACCCCGAGAAACTACTGGAATACCTACCAGTAATTATCACCTGCCTTGGCCAAGGACTTGGTGTAATGGCTCTCCTAGACACAACGCGATCTCACCCCCAATACCGGGAGAGACGAATCCCCTGCCGATCCGCTCACTACCTTTATATGGCTCGGGACTGTACCCAACTAAAACCTGTTTATACGACTCCTTTGAGTCGTGGTAGGGTAGTAATCTAAGTACAGCAGGAACTCACACGAGACAAATGACGACCTCAGGTCGACGAACTAACCTGTACACATGTCACCAAGGAACTGCTATCTGACGCTAGGTATAAATACCAACCAGCAGGTTCCCGGCGAGTCCTGTTCGGTGCACTCATAACCCAATGAGCACCTGTATACATCTTAGGTGAACCAACTGACACCAATGGCTTGTGCCCCTCGTCGGGGTCTCGACTGTATACACTAGTCTACTCCGGAGTATCGATGCTTTGTCTCGAAACTCCCACGACTAGGGACCACTTTTAAGGATGTGCTTATGGATTACCCAACTCTTACGTATATGATTGCCATCATACTGCTGGTAGTCAAGCAAGAATCCTAAGGGCTCTATCAACGGGTAATAGTGATCATGTCACCTAAAACTGTACACGATGATAAAGACAAACCGGATAGCATACTATCATCTTGAGTAAGACTGTCCTACCGGTATAGGTCCTCCTCAATCATTGCAATCACGTGCCTGCGATCCAATAATTGACTTTGAGGGCATTACATCCAACATGAACTTAAGTTGCAGGGTTGAAATTATACCTACAGAAAGATCACTGAAAAGGCTTCCTCCAAGATGCACAAGCTCAAAGATCCTAGCAAGAGGGTGGGGGTAGGGATCCTTAGTACTTAGTCTCTTTCTTCTCTTCTCTTTTCTTTTCTTTTTTGTTCTAGGATGTTTCTTTTTCTAAACTAGTTAATTAGCCTTAACTTGATATATATCAACTGAACCATTTGGTACAAATTAAGAATAAGAAGTGATAAGGTAGTAGGTGGTGTCACTATGCAAGATGGTGGTGGTTTCATGTAAGGAGGAGGTGTGTGTGTGTGAGGTTAAACCTAAGGTGTGGTGTTTAGGAGGTTTATTTTAAATTTAACCACTATCTAACCCTCTTTGCATAATAACCCTCATACAACTCTAATTATCATAAGGAAACTAACATTTTCACATAAACCCCTCATTACACATATTATTATATAAACACTATTTTCTTTACTAAATTATTTCCACTTCAAATTAAAAGGCCCTCTTTACTACAATAAAAATTAAATCACATTTTCTATTTAAATAAACAATTTAATTAATTATCAAAAATATTTCAAAATGTTACAATATTCCCCACTTAAGAAAATTCGGTCCCCGAATTTAAAACTTAACTATACGTACCTTCAAAAAAGATGTGGAAATTTCTTCCGCATCGCATCCTCGGCCTCCCAAGTGACCTCCTCGCAATCCGTTCCTCGCCAAAGAACCTTTACAGACGGAAGTACCCTTGATCTCAGTTTCTTTTCCTGTCGGTCTAGAATAGCTACCGGCTGCATTGTGTAGGATAAATCTTGCTCAAGCTGTAAGGTCTGATGCTGGATCACGTGAGAGGGATCGTGAAGATACTTACGAAGCATAGACACATGGAACACCGGATGCATATCGGGAAAACTTGGTGGAAGTGCTAAACGATAAGCTACAACACCCACCCTTTCCAGAATCTCATAGGGTCCGACATATCTGGGGCTGAGTTTCCCCTTTTTCCCGAAACGCATCACACTTTTCATCGGAGATACCCGAAGGAACACATGATCTCCCACATCGAACTCGAGTCTACGACGGCTTCGATCAGCATAAGATTTTTGCCTGCACTGAGCCGCTCTCATCCTGTCCAATATCAACTGGATCTTTTTTGTAGTTTCCTGCACTATCTGCGGTCCCAAAATGCTATTCTCACTAAGTTCTGTCCAGCAAATGGGCGATCGACACTTTCTCCCATACAAAGCTTCGAAGGGTGCCATCTGGATCGTCTCCTGAAAACTGTTGTTGTAGGAGAACTCTATCAAAGGCAAGTGACGATCCCAACTGCCACCGAAATCAAGACTGCAGGCTCGAAGCATATCCTCAAGATTCTGTATAGTCCGCTCTGACTGACCGACAGTCTGCGGGTGGAAAGCTGTACTAAAACTGTAAGTGCACGGCGGCGCCCCGGCCGTCAATCCGACGCCGGAATGCGGAAACGAAAACTTTTCTATAAACTAGAACCGGCACCACCGCGCACTAAAACCCCGGATCGGGCCATTAACCTAACTCTAGCATAAAAGAAAATAGAGTAGGAAGCTATACCGAGCGATCCGTGTCCTTTGGTCTTCGGCCTCCACTCCGATCTCCTCGCGGAATCTCCGGTCTTCAGCTCCTCGACGGAACGGGCACCACATCGCCGGGTTCTTTTACGGGCTCCCACATCTGGACCGAGGCAACTCGGGCACGAAGTTGGCGAGCCGACGTGCCTAAGGAAAGCTGTAGGCAAGTGTAGTATCCATTGTCTCTAGGGGTTGTGAAGTTGCCTTTGTGATGGAGGAGAAGAATGAACTTTTAGAGAGATTTTGAAAATGGAGCAAGCAAGCAAAAATGAGATGAAATGAATTTCCCTCAATCAAATGAACCTCTCTCTTCCACTCAGCGTGGCCGGCCCCTTGCTCTCTCAAATGGGTGGTGGAAAATTGCAAGTGGAGAAAAAGAATGATAATCAGAAAAAGAAATGTCACACCCATTTCCAAAATCAATCCCTTCAATATCTAATCCATTCTTTTCTCATAAATGCAAACCATGATGAGAACAAGAAAGGAATCAAAGATGCTAGAAGTATCATGAAGCTTCATTTATAAATAACCCCCTCCACAAATACTAATTTGCATAATTGCAAATTAGCCCTTCCATTAGAAAAATCCGGCCGTGAAGGAACAAAGGAAAACTGGCCGGAACGGAATGCAAACTGGCAACTTCAGAAAACCGATCCCGTAATAAATTACAGGAAAAACCGGCGACTGTATATACATACCCGCATTTGTATTCCCACTGAATACAAATGCAATGAGACAAAATCTACACTGTACAATACTGGGATCCGGCTTAAACCAAAGCCCGCTAGTAAAATCCGTCCGATCATGATCCGTGCAATACCGCGCGTATCTGATCGAACCCTGCCATATCTCCATATGGCCTCTACAGCGTTTCGCCCGAAACTTAAGAAACTGGTCCGTGGGGGACTCTAAAGACTCGTCAATACTTTGGTTGTGGATTTAACCACTAGCACGTCAGAGGTATTAGCCTATACGTAACGGGCTACCAGGTATTGACCAAAAGGGACGTCGATGAGCGAACTCATCCCGACACCCCACTGAGCTTGTCAGTGACAATATCCTTACAGTCCGGTCTGTTCGTCTATGAGTATTGCATGGCAGGCCTATGGGGTTGGTAAAAGTCAGACCCCCAAAAGCGGTATAAGTCGTGTCGGAGAGTAGCCCAGAACACCCTGAGATACTACTGGAATACCTACCAGTAAATCTCCTGCCTTGGCCAAGGACTTTCATGTACTGGCTCTTCTAGACACAGCGCGACCTCACCCCCAATACCGGGAGATACGAACCCCTGCAGATCCGCTCACTGCCTCCATGTGGCTCGGGACTGTACCCAACGAAAACCTGTTTGCACGTCTCCTTTGAGCGTGGTAGGGTAGTAATCAAAGCACAGTGGGAACTCCCACGAGAAAAATGACGATCTCAGGTCGATGAACTAACCTGTACACATGTCACCAGGGAACTGCTATCTGACATCAGGTATAATACCAACTAGCATGTTCCCGGCGAGTCCTGTCCGGTGTACTCATAACCCAATGAGCACCTGTATACATCTTAGGTGAACCAACTGACACCAGTGGCTTGTGAGACCGGCCACCGCCCCTCATCGGGGTCTCGACTGTATACACTAGTCTACTCTGGAGTATCGATGCCCTGTCTCGAAACTCCCACGACTAGGGACCTTTTAAGGATGTGCTTATAGACCCCAGCTCCCACGTATATGATCGCCCTCATACTGCTGGTAGTCAAGCAAGAATCCTAGGGGCTCTATCAACGTGCAATAGCGACTCGTAAGATCACCTAAAGCAGTACACGATGATAAAGATAAACCAGATACCATACTATGATCTTGAGTAAGACTGTCCTACCGGTATAGGTCCTCACTCAATCATTGCAATCACGTGCCTGTGATCCAATATTTGACTCTGAGGGCACTATCTCCAACAATCTCCCACTTGCACTCAAGGCTAATTATTGCGATGTCGCATACTCACAGCCCGTGTGATACCGAACATCCAACTCCTCTACTAGTCAGTCTCACAAAGCTCGTTTACGAAACTATTGCGTTCGAGGAATATCCTCAGTGAGTGGATCCGCTGTGATGTTTCTTTCTATGTCTCTCTTTATCTCAAGTTCGCGGAGAAAACCATCTCCCGAAATGAGCAATACGTGTCTTAGAATATGTTTGGATATCTGATGGGACCTAGTTCATAAGTGAACTCCAAATCCAAACTTCTTAGACTGTATCGTCAACTGAACTTAATCAGTATCCTGCGCTATCCTTCCCTCAGTATCCACCTGGACCACCTGTCCAAAATACTGCCCCTTGTCAGAGGGAAAACTATAACTCTGACAGTCACTCTGTCATCCAGGTCACCTTGGAAACCTGGAATGATAACTGTCTCCCAAAGGAGGCTGCCGTTATCATTTCCCTAGAACATTAACTTATGTTCTAAAACTGCTTTCGATCGTTTCTCCAGGATTGGATTAATATCAACTTACTGCACCTAGTGCAAAAACGATATCTGGTGTGGTACTTGACATGTCATGATTGACTCAATTGCCTAAGCAAGTGATCTGCCAATCATGCACATCCCTCTCCCCTTTAGTCTGTAAGACACCTTTAGAGAGGGTGACTCCATCACCTGCAGGTACACTACCATGCCAGGAGTCGTCCATTCTAAAAACTCTTAGAATGCTGTCTAAGTACCCTGATTGGGAAACCACCCAAATCTAGATCTAGTAACCAGAATGTCTTGATATTATATCCAAGTCCCATATGGAGAAACCACTGTGTGACAACCAAAGTATAACCGACCGTAGTATAGGAATTTCATATCCTACTCTGTGTATGTCATCCAAATACCAGGACATTACACCCTACTACCTTCTTAACAGATCCATCCCCTATTCTGATGAAGTCAAACCTATGACTGTCACATCAGAAATGGATGATCTATCTCCACTATATCTGCTTTAGTCTATAAATAGACATAAGCCACTTGTCCATTATGCTTCCGCTGCTCCCACTGACTACGACAACCCTTTGGCAGAGTCATATAAACGTACACTTCTAAAGCTAGTTTAGAACAACGCTATACTCATCCTCCTGCCGGGTCTCACAGTCTAGAACAACAGCAATGGAAAGTCTGGGTAAACAAGAACCTCCCTGCCACCGTCCTTGAGCATACCGAAGTACCTCTCGGGTGCCTGAGGTTACCCACTTTATCTGTGGAGTGGCCAATGGAATGTCAAACCAGATTGAATCTTTAGGTTCTTATCAAATCTTCAGTAATCATTTGCGGTTCTGGAATCACTTCCAGTTCTACCATACTCCTACTACTTTTTTATGAAAAAATCCATTTTTATTAAAACTGTGGCGAGTCAAGAACAATATCACTATTGATCTTCCAAATGGTAGAATATCGACCCTCGTCATAGCCCGGGTCAACCCACAAACAGCCATTACAGAAACGTGCCTTGAGTTGTCCAGTGTCTTGTATTAAGCATAAGCCGGTCAACTCCCCGTACCTTAACATGGTTAAGATATGAACTGTTCTATATCCAATATAGAAACAGAGGCACTGATTTAATTGAACCAGATTCAAATCATGCAGCTGTCTCCAGTGCATGTCAACTAAATGGAAGGAGGCCGATCAGCGTTACTCAACTTAGGAATGCTTCCAATTGTGAGTAACCTGAAAGAGAAGCAAGTTCTCTTAATCATTACTATCAACTGAATACCATACGCAAACATCTACATCTTCGATCACCTTGAAGAATCCCAATACTTGCAACACCTGGTTCTCTACTTTATTCACATACCTATAACTTCTCAAAACTTAGACCTTGTATTTCTACGAAACACATGTCTAAGAACTAGAGAAGTCACAAGTAAACAGGATATAGTATGAGTGCCAACCCCTCCGTCCTGATGGACACTGGACAATATACAATCCTCTGTATAAGTCCCCTGAGTTTAATAACTCACTCACTGTGTGTCGTAGGTTGAAAACTGTACTTATGGTTAAGAAGAATTACACCGCTGTTTAATGCTCCTTACCTAACCATCCACTGATATAGGTAAATGTCATAGACATAATTTCAAAAAGGTATATCTCACTCTATAAAAATAGACGTACAGATATATCAATTTGAAATTGGTGCATAACAACGGATATTCAAAACCAAATATTTGCCGTCTGGCAAACAATCCAGGTGACTTCCTCAAATATCACCAATTACAACGAATCCCGATATAATGAGGATGATCACCTAATTCCCAATAACTTACTCCCACTCATCATCTGTAAAACCATACAGATGTGAGAATCAAACCTGGTAAATACATACCCTGGAGCAAGTGTCTAATTGGGAAATCAGTTTTCTTTTAACAGTACACAGTGAAACTGAAACATTGAAATGTTTCGATGGGGTATCCCGGTATTCCTAGTAATGCCTCTTCCATTATCCAGATTCACAACTGTAACCGTATAATTCTTTGCCATCTCTCCAAATCCCTTTATATGTCTTTAGTCATTACCTTCTGCACACCCTCTTAGGCTAAATGGTTTTCTTCCTTCCCTACCGTTCGGCACCAGCCTATGGTTTGGAAGAAGACTATCTAATAAGCACAATGGGTGTACTGTCCTAATCCTAGGAGCACTCGCAATGCGAGAGAAGGTGAAGATAAAAGACAACCGAATAAACCTTATTCCTATTTCTCTTGAACCAGAATCCATCCCCGAACTGGAACAAGTTCCTTTCGAGTTCATATATAACCATACGATGGAGTATCCAATAAACTGTGGATCTTCGTAGTGATACGGAGTGTCCTGGAGAAATACAAAGGTGAAGTGGGAGTGGTAATGAATTACTTGGTTTGGTCGTGAATAGCAGTCGCAATTTACTTTGCCTTCTTACTAATCCCTTGATATGTCTTTACTTAATACCTTCTGCACACCATTGTTTATGCTAATTGGTTTTCTTCATTCCCCACCGTTCGGCACCAGCCTATGGTTTGGAAGAAGACTATCCAATTTGCGTAATAGGTGTACTATCTCCTAAACCAAGGAGTACTCGCAACCTGAGAGAAGGTAAAAGGAAAAGACAACTGAATAAACCTATTCGTTTTCTCCAGAACCGGAAACCATCCTCGAATAAATTCCTTCGAGTTCGTATATAACCATACGATGGTTTTGTCCAATGGAAGTGGACGTTCGTAGTAATATGGGGTGTCCTGGAGAAAAGGGTAAAAGTAGGAGTGGCAATGAGGTTTGCAACTCTGACAATCCAAAAGCCAGTGTTTAAGAAGGTTCGGTTAATTTTGGTCACTGAGTCATAGTCTAGGGTCGGTCCATGGTCGCTGCCAAAGAGAGAGAGAAAAGAAACACTCAGCGTGCACTCTAACCTAGATCAGAATGGTTACCAATTTATCTAATCTGGAAACCTCCCACTGTAACGTCAAATTCTTCCCCAAACCTGAAAGAAGAATTAGTCGGGATCACCCGAGGAGTAAACCAACTCATCAGTAGGAATCGGGATCCAACTATCATCGCATGATAACGTGACGGAATCCGCTCACGTTATCACACTCCAGAAGGTATGCGCATATCTGGCAAGTTTCAGTTTCTTTAGAAACTCCCGATGTGGATTTATACCCCATGCTCTTATGACCTTGACTTTGGCCAACAAATTATAAGTCACATGTCAAGTTCTACCCGTCATTCTCCAGGTTAATTTGAACCCACCCATACAAGCCCTTGACTTTGGCCAACAAGGCTATACGACTGTCCCAAACCAACGCATCTATCTATGCTGCATATGAATACCCAATAGCTACCAATCACTGTGCCTTGACTTTGGTCAACAAACACAGCTTGAATACTTATTGACTATCCATATGAAACGACGGAGGGCTACGAATGGTTTCTGGCGAAAACCTTTAACGTAATGAACTTGATATCGTTGAAGGAACCGGATAGCTTTTAAAAATATAGTGACGAAAACCTTTGCTAAAGTGGTCACTCCCGGTGAAGGGATCTCGGCTCTTTCCCCGTAGAATGAGGTGCAGGATATTCCAATTGAATACCACGATGCAAAACAAAAGAGAACGTCCTTGCAATAACAGTTTTTTGAAAAAAAAAGTTCCAACAACATCAGAATAGGTTTGTTTAGCTTGCATTGATCCGAATCAATGCAGTCCCATCAATTGATCACACCAATAAAGAACGAAAATAATGATGTACGTATATGCCATCCGCATTCGCCACTGGGTCCCGTCATCACCCGTTAGGTTACTTAACTAACGACAGAGTGGGGACTGGACTAGCGCGGGTGCAAAACATATACAACATCTACTAGTATATATATCAATATATAATATTCGCTCAAGGCGTGATAAAATGCAACATCACAGAAATGTAATAAGCATCACAGAACAATACAGATATCTGTGATCCCCCGGTTTCATAGAGCCGCTACTGAAACCCGACGTTCCCCTGGTCGTGTGGATAGCCAGTGCAATGAAATCCTAGACCCCTATGGGCGTGGCAAGTTACCCGCCAAAACCTGAAGCGAGGCATCCCCGTTCAGCAACGTGAATGGACCACCCAGCACTTCACGGAATCCGGTAACTTGGGCACCCCTCCTGGGTCAGCCTGTACCCCCTACGAGTGCGGCGAATAGCCTGCCAATTCTAGAGTAAAGCCCCCTCCGTCTCAAAGCCATGAGATGCGGGCTCGTTGCCCTCTAGAACCCGGCTACCCGTGCACCCCTCCGCGGGGTAATCCTAGTACAGAAAGTAAAATATACAATGGGTACATCGACCTCGACCTGGTCGTGCCCCAAAAGAATAATATACAAACAGGCAGTGACGGCAGTCCACATGTCGGACGCTCGCCCCTCAATATCAAATGTACATAATACACCAAACTGTACTACCATTGCATCCAGGCTATCCCCCACGACCAACCCGCAACATCACAGCACAACACAGAACATCAACGTGATTGTCACGTTCGCAAATCCGTCTAAAAGGGTTATAGCAGTTAGACAGGATTTACCGATCGGATGACATTCACGGTCGCAGATATAGTGTAAATACTGTGAACTAACATGTTTAAAATATCCGATCGATCAAATTTACCGAAGTGGGCCCCAAACACAACTGTAGCACTCAAAAACATCTGGGCCCAAAAAGAATATACTAGAAACCCTACTTCCATGTCAGTAAACCACTTTAGAAATTTGGTACGGTTTGGCCACAAAATGGCGGCGGTTCCGCGGCCAAAACGTGGTTTTGGCCACTGAACCGCCGTGCTACAGTAACATCAGCGTACCGAATTTTCATAGAATTCATAAAAAACCCTGCACGTAATTTTCCAATGTACCAAATAATTTTTAGAGCACTGAACAATTCGACAGAAAGTACGACATGGAAATACGGTTTTTGGAAAATCCGTTCGATTGAACTTGTAAACACGTTAGAGCAAGCTAGACTAGGTTAATGGCGTGGCTCTGATACCAATGTAAGTGCACGGCGGCGCCCCGGCCGTCAATCCTGTTAGTTATATGTATGCCCTAGAGGCCATTACTATACATACGATGTATATTGTAGTGGATGCTTGGACATATATAGGGAAGACTTTCTTGCTCGACATGATAGTATGCTATCTGGTTGTACTTTATCTTAACATGTACTCAGATTGTCTCTATGTTACATGTTGATAAAGCCCTTAGGATATGTACTCGACTACTGGGACTATGATGAGATCATACTAGTGGGGCCACGGTAGTCGACGAGTACATCCTATAACTGTTCCTAGCCGAGGGTGTATCGAGACAGGGCATCGATGCACCAGAGTAGACTAGCGTATACGCATCTTGACCCATATGATGGGCGATGGATGATCCCATATCCATCGGTGTTTGACATCAAGGATGGTGTACGGGTGCTCAGTAGAGACTGGGTACACTGGACGGACTCGCCGAGAACTCCCAGATGGTATTATACCATACGTCAGATGGCAGTTCTCCGGTGACACTGGTACAGAGTAGTCTGTTGACCCGAGATCGTCATAGAGTCTTGTGTGATTTCCACTGTGCTTTGATTTCCATCATACCACGTCCAAGAGGGCGTGCAAAAAGGTGGCTTTTGGGTACAGTCCCGAATCACATGGAGGCAATGAGCGATAGGAGGGGATTCGTCTCTCCCGGTATAGGGAGTTGATGTTGTGCTGTGTTCGATTGGCTATAACCGGAAATCCCTGGCCAGGGTTGCTGAGATTTACTGGTAAGTGTTATCAGTAGTTTCTCGAACTGTTATAGACCTCATATCGACACGACTTATCGAGCTACTGGGGTCTGACGTTTACCACCCCTAGGCGAGATATGCGACATATCAGACGACGAGACCGGACTGTACGGGAGTGTTACTGTTTGGATTCACAGGAGAAGTTACAGGCTTGCTTGTTGATCTTCTGAGTGCTCAATACCTGGGTAGCTGTTACGTTTAGCTGACCGCTTGCAGCTTGTGGGTGTTTGATATGATCATCACCTACTGCCGGCGTATTGACGATTCTTTAGAGTCCTACACAGAGGTTTCTTGACTCAGGCAAAACGGAGTAGGGGCACATATGTGATATGTGCGGGACCGAGGATAATGCGATATGTGATACCGTATTCTATTCTCGCGATATTTGATATCAGCCGGGTCATCGGATCAAGTGTTGATTCGGTGAATCGGTACGGATAAATATTAGTCGGTTATATGCGATATAGCCGAATTGTCGGATCAAGTGTTGATTCGATAATTTAATGTATAATAATATATATGATATATTAAATTACATTAACTAATATTTGCTCACTAAAAGATTCTTTTTCTCACTCGGGTAATACATTGATATATATGCGATATATGTTAATTGTATTATTTTATTTTGTTACGATAAATATTATATATGTGATATATAATATTGTAACATGATATGATAACTAATGCAACTTGTTTAGTGGAGTTTAAACTTGATTAGGGTTTGGATTAGGGTTAAACCTTCTAGTTGATTCTAGAAGCTTTTTTTTTGTCATGATAAAGATATTTTCAAGTGAGTCATGCTTTAACCAAACCCAAACCCTAACCCTAGTTAATTCTCTACAAGAGTTAGCTTGACCATGGTTGCATTATCTATCATATTATTTCATTTCCTATTCATCACAAAAGGATTGATCAATATTGTTCATCTTCTTCTTCATTTTTCTTTCATGAAAAGCTTGCTTGATTTTTCAAAGGTGATGAATAATTATGAGAAAAAGATAAATAAAGAGAGCAAAAATCCTACTTCATCATCCTCATCTTCCCTTGCCATTTAGATGAGAGTGTTCACATCATTTCATGAGTGTTAGCTTGTGTTAAAGAAACTTCAAGGTAGATCATCAAAGTATCGAAGATCGGAAGCAAAGGTTGCGTCTTTCTCTTCATGGAACCTCTCGAGAGTCCGGATCCCGATGATCGCAGTGAAGGGACCACAACACGGAGCATATGAAGTGAAGGACCGGATCTACAAAGGTTGTAATCCCTCTCACTTAGTGTTAAAGTGTTTAGCATGCTTGTTTTCGCCTAATCTCTAGTTTAAAGTTCCGTATTCGGGTTGTTCGGCACGGCTAAATTTTAAATCGGGCATGGTTGATGCCTCGTAGACCCTTGTGCGCGTGCCTAGCAACCCTACAGTGGTATCAGAGCCAAGCTAGAGCTTTAGGCGAAGTCTAGACGAAGTTTAAAGTCCGATTGAACCCGGAAAACCCGATAAAACCCACTTTCTGGAAATTTTTTCAAAACTGTGATTTTTCCATATTAAAAATATCCAAAAATTACAGCAGGTAATTACAAGAATTACTGTGAAGCACGTGAGCGCAATTCGACCAAAGAGCTGCGGAACCGCGGCCCCACCCCAGCTTGAGCGGCGGTTCCGCGGCCACGTGGTCGATTCTTGGCACGTGCGTTTCACAGTAACTCCTTTTTCTTAATGTTGTATTTTCTGGGAATGTTTAATATTTATTCAACTGTTGAATTATCTGGGTTGTATTGGGGACTTAAAGATTCGATCGAATATTTTAACTTTGTTTAGTTTTGTCCGGATAATTTTTAGAAACTGTTAAAAAGTTCGAACGGATATCAATAACTCAATTTTTCCCCTATCGGAAATTTTTTCAAAAGTTGGATTTTTCCTCGTGTTTAAGAATGTTCTAAGTTGTGCAAGTAACTCGATGGACCCTCTAGAAGACAACAAACCTTAACTCGATTATGTGACCGTCTTGAACTGCCTTTTGAACCTTAGGGTTTGGGGCAGTACGGCGTGCCACATGTGAGGCGTTGGCTTGACCCTTCTACGGCTGGACCATTGGTACTGTGACATGTAATGGATGTTTTTAAACTGATTTCAAGTGTTGAGATATATTGGGGAAATCTTGGGTGCTTGATGATTCGATCGGAAAGTTTAACTTTTTCTATTTATCTGGAATGTGATACAATAATTGGAATCCACAGGTAGTTATGAGATAACTGATTTGAATATTATAGACATAGCAGTTTAGTCTCAGATGATCGGTTGCCACGGAATTTTGATGCGATCAAAAGTCCGTCGCAATCACGTAGCGTACGCGGATACTCGCTGGGTAAACTTAATAGACAGCCTCACTCCATAGCCCCGACCAAGTGACTGTAGGAGAACCCCGTCGCCGAAAGCATCCGTTCGGGTGCTCCCGGTAGCGGTGTTCCGCCTTGGTGCACTTCGTCGACGGTATCGGGGGTGCGGCCGTCTACTAAAGGTTGCGACGAGCATTCGATCAGGACGTCGGGAATCTTGTTGAATTGCCCGACTTGATATTGAAAAGAGTTTTCGATAATGAGACTAAAATGCGGGGTTTATAATTGTTAGGCATGCGATGTCTAAGGAATTCATTTGGTTAGGCATGCGATGTCTAAGGAGGTTGCGGATTCCAACTGTTGTGGTTTTACACTTTCTTTTCTGTGACCGTAAGCGTAGTATGTGGTGTATCGCCGGCTTCGTTGCTATACATCAACGACAATCGGGGTACGCATACTTGCTTACATTGATGATATGAGATATTATGTGTTGCTGTGATATGTTATATTGGATCGTCGCGTTTGAATAGCCGGGGGTTTTATGTGAGATGAGAGTTTTTTCTTTTTCATTCATGTAAAATTCATTTGTATGTAATATTCTTTTATTGGTGCACTTCCAGGTAGCGGAAGCTGTCACCGTTGTATATTATTTACTTTTCCGCATTAGGTAGACCCAAGGCGGGGAGCACAAGTAACCGGGTTCTAGGGTCCAGTGGGAGACCATCTCGAGGGGTCGAGACCGGGTCTCCTAACCCTAGAATTGGCAGTGTTACTTGCCGCTCTCGTAGGGGTCTAGGGATGTGGGTTTGGCTATTCATCGCGACCGTGGAATCCGTGTTTTATACAGGCTCGTATTGAAAACACGGACGTCCTAGTATATCCAATATTTCATATATGTTCTTCCGCTGCAATGTTCTATGATGAGATCATATTACTGCCTGTGACGAATGTTTATATTATATATATGAGATATATGTTATATTGCAGATTTCGTTTTCAAAAGAGATGCTTACGAAGCATAATTAAAATGGGACTTCATTAATGAGATTAATGAAATAAAAGAAACCTAAGATGTTGTAGAAACTTGTTTATAAAAACTGGTAGCTCTAGTTCTTGCTTTGCATAGCGGTGTTCCTTGTAGAACATCCAGCACCTTATTCGATAAGGAAAGGACCGAGATCCCTTCACCGGGAGTGACTCCTTTAGCGATAACTGGCAGATGCTACACCCCTCGGTTTGTCTTTTGATTGCTTCTATAGTTCTTGCTTTGCACAGTGATATATATGATATATCCCGCACCTTATTCGATGAGGAAAGGGCCGACGATCCCTTCACCGGGAGTGACCCCTTTAGCAAAACTAGAAAAGCCTCAAAAACACTCCATTTAAAATCACTCGATTCTACAACGATATCAAGTTCATTACGCAAAGGGTTTTCTTAAAAACCTGTCGTAGCCCTCCGTCATTTCAGATAAGTACTAGTTAGTATTCGTGCTGCGGTAGTTTGGCCTTCGTCAAGGCGTAGTGTACGGTAGCTAACTAATGCTTATCTGCTTGCATACGATGCGATTGGATTAGGGTATTCGTACGGCGTAGTTTGGCCTTCGTCAAGGGTCGTGCGAGTAAGAGTTACTCCTGGGAGAGTTTTATACATTACAATTAGTCGATCAAGTAGGTGTCTAGAAAGGTGTCAATGGGGTTACGCCTCTGGGAAAACGAGGTTTACTTTAATTAGGTTCGTGCGAAAGCACGGGGGACCTCCCTCAAAGTACCGACACTGGCCTGGCTGAAAGATTGGCGAACTTGTAGCGTGTAATTAATCCCGGATAGTCTTTCCTTTTAGGGTTTGAAGGAAGATTTGACTAAAACAGTGGGAGACATCCTGATTAGATATATTATATAACCAATCTAATCTTGCAAGAGCATACGCTGAGTGTTTTCTTCTCTCTCTCTCCAGATAGCGACCATATCACGCCTTAATCAAGATAATAAAACAGATATATTGACCGAACCCGCTTGTTATATTGAGCTGGGGAACGTTGGTCCCGCTCCAACTTATAATTGTTATAAGACAGAGCAGGAAATTGGGGAATACCAGATTTCCCGTGCCGCCCAAACGAAGAAAGTTCATGCTGATGCATCATCTTCGGGTGTGTTCATTACAGAGAACTGTTTCTCAGTGTCCTTTACGTCCTGGGTATGCGATACCGGATCAGGATCCCGCATATGTAATCTGTTACATGGGCTACAGATAGGTAGAGAACTGAGAACGGGTGATAAGTTTCATGAGACAGAAAACGGTGCAAGTGTTGCAGCCAAGTCTGTTGGTCACTGTCACCCTGTATTACCAGAATACATTAATTCTGAACAAATGTTATTAGATACCGAACCTGATATACAAAATCATATCAGTCTCTTTATTAGTAAAGAAGGATATAATTTTGTATTGTTGGATAATGTTTTGAACATTTCCTATATCAAGAGTTGATCGGTTCAGGCACGTTATCTAAAAGCATTGATGTTCTAAATCAAACTACAGTTCTTAGTATACGAAACACATACAAGAGGAAGAGTTTAGAAATGAACGAATCCTTCTTGAGGTATTGTAGACTAGGTCATATCAATGCGACCCGACTAGGTAAGTTACATATTGATGCATATTTAAATTAGTTTGAATTTACATCTTGTGAAACTTGCCGGTCATGTCACAAAGATAAGATGACCATAGCTCTGTTTATTGGAAACAGAGAAAGAGTTAGTGAACTCTTGGGATTGATACATGCTGATGTATGAAAGTCCCCTGTCTACATATGCCAGGACCGGTTCTTTTTACTTCATTACATTCTCTGATGATCTCTCAAGATTCAGACATATGTTCCTGTTGAAACACAAGTCCGAACCTTTTGAGATATTCACAGAATATAAGTTAGAAGTAGGGAACCAAAATACGGGTAAAAGTATTATGTCCTTTGATGTGATCAAGGAGGAGAATACTTGAGCACGGAATTCCTGGACTATTCTAAAGGAGAATGAGATTCTCTCTCGGCATTACTCCTCCGTATACACCACAACACGTCGGTGTATCGGGGCGGAGCAATCACACCCTATGTGATATGGTGTGCTCTATGATGAGTACTACTGAGTTTCCTATTTCTTTTAGGGAGTTATGCACTTGTGAAGTTGCATACCTATTGAATAAGGTTCAAATCAAATCGGTTGCCTACCACTTCATATATGATATGGAAAGGGAAGAGCCCATATCTTAAGTTTGTTAAGATTTGGGGTTGTCCGGCTTGTGTCTAAAAGCAAAATCCAGACAAGCTCGAGGCAAGGTCTGTTATGTAGAACTGGAAAGGTTCTAGCTATACAAAATGCAGCTGATGATTTGGTAGAACCAAAGGATTCAATAGTTTCCAACGAACCTCAGCTTCTCCGCCGATCTAGTACGGTTCCTCACCCACCTGAGAGATACTTCGGTTTCTCTATGACAGTGGGAGCGAGGATTGCATCATGAGATGATGACCCAACTAGTTTCGAGCTGGCCATCAGGAGTAGGACTCTGTAAGAATGGCTGGATGCTTATCGATCTAAGATGGAATCCTTATACACCAACAAAGTATGGACTTTGGTTGGTTTATCTGAAGGGTTAAATCCCCATCAGGAGCAAGTATATCTTGAGAAGATTACTTGGTGTACATGGAAAAGTTGAGACTTTCAAAGCTAGACTTGTTAAAGGTTTGCATCATAGACCAGGTATGGATTATGTTGAAACCTTTTCTAAGCATCTATGCTTAAGTCCATCCAGATCCTACTTGCCACGGCTACATACCATGACTACGATATCTGGTGGTTGGGTGTCATGACTGCTTTTCTAAATGATGATTTAGAAGAGAACGTCTATAAGTACACAGCCAGAGGGCTTCGTAAACAGTGGGAGCAGCGGAAACGTGTGCAAGATGTTTTATATGATAAAACAGGCATCGCGGAGTTGGAACATCTGTTTTGATGTGGTAGTCAAAGAGTTTGACTTCATCAAAATGGTAGATGAACCTTGTATATACAAAAAGGTAGTAGGGAGTATGGTGGTGATCCTCGTAGAGTACGTGGATGACATACTCTTGATAGGGAAGGAGTTTCCTATGCTACGCTTGGTTAATCTCCGCTTATCACAAGGATTCTCCATATAGGATCAAAGTGATACCTCCTAAATCCTGTGTTTTGGATCTATGAGATAGATCTAATTGGATGTTAGGATACTCACTAGTTGTAGTGAGATGGTATCAATCGATCCTGGGGAGAATCACTGGAAGGGTTCCAGGGTGATAAGGACGATTGAATGTCAGTCGCAGGCTTGTCTATACCCTCAGTGGAGGGACGGTATGTTGGAAGAGTTCCAAGCTAGATACCGTGACTTACTAGACGATTAAAGGCAAGATACATCGTTACCAAGGATGCTACCAAAGAGGCAGTCTGGATATATATAAGTTCATAAGATGAACTTCGTTCCTACCATTGTGTGACAATGGGGTTGTGGCTTTAGCCAAGGAACTACCGTCCCATCAGAAATCCAGATATAATTCTTAGGCAGTATCACCTGATCATGGAGATGGTTGATCTCCAGGGAGATCGAGGTTAGGGGAGTAGACACAGAGGACAATAGCGCGGATCCACTCACAAAGACCTTTTTCCCAGTAGAGACTTTTATGGGATGGTTGAGTATGAGATACTTCAACCGCAGCTAATTGTTGGGTATGCGATACCATAACAGATGGCCCTAGTGCAAGTGGGAGATTGTTAGTTATATGTATGCCCTAGAGGCCATTACTGTACATACGATGTATATTGTAGTGGATGCTTGGACATATATAGGGAAGACTTTCTTGCTCGACATGATAGTATGCTATCTGGTTGTACTTTATCTTAACATGTACTCAGATTGTCTCTATGTTACATGTTGATAAAGACCTTAGGATATGTACTCGACTACTGGGACTATGATAAGATCATACTAGTGGGGCCACGGTAGTCGACGAGTACATCCTATAACTGTTCCTAGTCGAGGGTGTATCGAGACAGGGCATCGATGCACCAGAGTAGACTAGCGTATACGCATCTTGACCCATATGATGGGCGATGGATGATCCCATATCCATCGGTATTTGACATCAAGGATGGTGTACGGGTGCTCAGTAGAGACTGGGTACACTGGACGGACTCGCCAAGAACTCCCAGATGGTATTATACCATACGTCAGATGGCAGTTCTCCGGTGACACAGGTACAGAGTAGTCTGTTGACCCGAGATCGTCATAGAGTCTTGTGTGATTCCCACTGTGCTTTGATTTCCATCATACCACGTCCAAGAGGGCGTGCAAAAAGGTGGCTTTTGGGTACAGTCCCGAATCACATGAAGGCAATGAGCGATAGGAGGGGATTCGTCTCTCCCGGTATAGGGAGTTGATGTTGTGCTGTGTTCGATTGGCTATAACCGGAAATCCCTGGCCAGGGTTGCTGAGATTTACTGGTAAGTGTTATCAGTAGTTTCTCAAACTGTTATAGACCTCATATCGACACGACTTATCGAGCTACTGGGGTCTGACGTTTACCACCCCTAGGCGAGATATGCGACATATCAGACGACGAGACCGGACTGTACGGGAGTGTTACTGTTTGGATTCACAGGAGAAGTTACAGGCTTGCTTGTTGATCTTCTGAGCGCTCAATACCTGGGTAGCTGTTACGTTTAGCTGACCGCTTGCAGCTTGTGGGTGTTTGATATGATCATCACCTACTGCCGGCGTATTGACGATTCTTTAGAGTCCTACACAGAGGTTTCTTGACTCAGGCAAAACGGAGTAGGGGCACATATGTGATATGTGCGGGACCGAGGATAATGCGATATGTGATACCGTATTCTATTCTCGCGATATTTGATATCAGCCGGGTCATCGGATCAAGTGTTGATTCGGTGAATCGGTACGGATAAATATTAGTCGGTTATATGCGATATAGCCGAATTGTCGGATCAAGTGTTGATTCGATAATTTAATGTATAATAATATATATGATATATTAAATTACATTAACTAATATTTGCTCACTAAAAGATTCTTTTTCTCACTCGGGTAATACATTGATATATGTTAATTGTATTATTTTATTTTGTTACGATAAATATTATATATGTGATATATAATATTGTAACATGATATGATAACTAATGCAACTTGTTTAGTGGAGTTTAAACTTGATTAGGGTTTGGATTAGGGTTAAACCTTCTAGTTGATTCTAGAAGCTTTTTTTTTGTCATGATAAAGATATTTTCAAGTGAGTCATGCTTTAACCAAACCCAAACCCTAACCCTAGTTAATTCTCTATAAGAGTTAGCTTGACCATGGTTGCATTATCTATCATATTATTTCATTTCCTATTCATCACAAAAGGATTGATCAATATTGTTCATCTTCTTCTTCATTTTTCTTTCATGAAAAGCTTGCTTGATTTTTCAAAGGTGATGAATAATTATGAGAAAAAGATAATAAAGAGAGCAAAAATCCTACTTCATCATCCTCATCTTCCCTTGCCATTTAGATGAGGGTGTTCACATCATTTCATGAGTGTTAGCTTGTGTTAAAGAAACTTCAAGGTAGATCATCAAAGTATCAAAGATTGGAAGCAAAGGTTGCGTCTTTCTCTTCGTGGAACCTCTCGAGAGTCCGGATCCCGATGATCGCAGCGAAGGGACCACAACACAGAGCATATGAAGTGAAGGACCGGATCTACAAAGGTTGTAATCCCTCTCACTTAGTGTTAAAGTGTTTAGCATGCTTGTTTTCGCCTAATCTCTAGTTTAAAGTTCCGTATTCGGGTTGTTCGGCACGGCTAAATTTTACATCGGGCATGGTTGTTGCCTCGTAGACCCTTGTGCGCGTGCCTAGCAACCCTACAAATCCGACGCCGGAATGCGGAAACGAAAACTTTTCTATAAACTAGAATCGGCACCACCGCTCACTAAAACCCCGGATCGGGCCATTAACCTAACTCTAGCATAAAAGAAAATAGAGTAGGAAGCTATACCGAGCGATCCGTGTCCTTTGGTCTTCGGCCTCCACTCCGATCTCCTCGCGGAATCTGTTAGTTATATGTATGCCCTAGAGGCCATTACTGTACATTGGATGTATATTGTAGTGGATGCTAGGACATATATAGGGAGGGCTTTCTTGCTCGACATGATAGTATGCTATCTGGTTGCTCTTTACCTCAACGTGTATACTGATTGTCTCTCTATTACATGTTGGTAAAGCCCTTAGGATGTGTACTTAACTACCTGGACTATGATGCGGATCATACTAGTGGGGACATGGTAGTCCATAAGTACATCCTTGAAAGTCCCTAGTCGTGGGTGTATCGAGATGGGGCATCGATATACCAGAGTAGACTAGCGTGTACCTTCTCGACCCATACAGATGGGTGATGGATGATCCCATATCCATCCGTGTTTGACATCAGAGATGATTTACGGGTGCTCAGTAGAGACTGGGTACACTGGACGGACTCGCCGAGAACTCCCAGATGGTATTATACCTTACGTCAGATGGCAGTTCTCTGGTGACACTGGTACAGAGTAGTCTGTTGACCCGAGATCGTCATAGAGTCTTGTGTGGTTCCCACTGTGCTTTGATTTCCATCTTACCACGTCCAAGAGGGCGTGCAAAACGGTGGTTTTTGGGTACAGTCCCGAATCACATGGAGGCAATGAGCGATAGGAGGGGATTCGTCTCTCCCGGTATAGGGGGTTGATGTTGCGCTGTGTTCGATTGGCTATAACAGGAAATCCCTGGCCAGGGTTGCTGAGATTTACTGGTAAGTGTTACCAGTAGTTTCTCGAATTGTTATAGACCTCATATCGACACGACTTATCGAGCTATTGGGGTCTGACGTTCACCACCCCTAGGCAAGATATGCGACATATCAGACGACGAGACCGGACTGTACGGTAGTGTTACTGGTTGGATTCACTGGAGTGTGAGCGGGCTTGCTCGTCGATCTTCTGATCGCTCAATACCCGGGTGGCCGTTACGTTTAGCAGACCGCTTGCGGCTTGTGGGTGTTTGATATGATCATTACCTGCTGCCGGCGTATTGACGAGTCTTTAGAGTCCTACACAGAGGTTTCCTGGCTCAAGCGAAACGAAATAGGAGCGCATATAAGATATGTGCGGGAACGAGAATAATGCGTGTATGTGATACCGTATTCCTTTCTCGCGACGAATGTGTCGAATGGTTGTATGCGATATAACCTAGTTATCGAATCAAGGATTGATTCGATAAGCCGATACATTGAATACTAGTCGGTTGTGTGCGACATGACCGGATCATTGAATCAAGTGTTGATTTAATGATTTAATGTATAATTATATATTTGATATATTACTTTGCATTAACTAGTATTGGTTCACTTTAAATGGATTTTCTCACTTGAATTGTGCAAGTTGTATATGTGATATACTTTTGTGCACTTGATTGTATCATGTTTGATGATACATGTTTACTTGGTTAAGTGTAAAGAATTAAGCCATGGTTAAACTAATCATTAGGGTTTTCTTTTCTTACTTATTTATTCATTTATTTATTTATTTTGAAAATAAGAGAAAAGAATGGTTGCTAGTTTTGTAGTTTAGTTGAAACTTCATGAAACTTTGACCTAGTCCACCATTCTTGTCTCTTGCTTAACCCTAACCATTATATCTAACCATGGTCCATTCTCTACACTAAACTAATGTTAGTATTATGATAAGTATTCATTTTCCTTTTCATTTTTAATAACTGATCATAATATTATCTTCATCTTCTTCTTTTTCTTCACAAGAAGAAAAACTTGCTTCATCAATGGTGATTGATGAAAATGAGTGAGAAATCCAATTCTAAAGTCTACCCACTTCCTATTTCTTCATCCTCTACCTCTTGCCAAGTAGTAGAGTGTGTTTTCTTCACAAGTTTCTTGACTTGGTGAAGTTGGAGCTTGATCTAGTGATGCCTCGACGTAGATCATCTTCGGCATCGTCGTCGATGACCTAGCCCGTCCATTCTCCGATGAAGCCGACGCAAGAGCCCGGGATTCATTTTGGACAGCGGAGAGACATCATTGCGGAGCTATGGAGGTGGAGCACCGGATCTACAAAGGTTGTATTTCCGTTCACTTAGTTAATTTGTTAACTAGTTTGATTTGTCGCCTAGAATTCTAGCCAACGATCCGTAGTCTAGGGTTTCTCGGCACCATATTTTTGAAATTGGCATGGTTGATGCCTTGTGAGACCTCTTGAGAGTGCCTAGGAACCCTAGAGTGGTATCAGAGCCTAACTAGAGCCTTAGGCAAAGTCTAGACGGAATTAGAAACCCGAACGAACCCGAAACCCCAATTTTACATGCTCTCTGGACTTTTTTCAAAAACAGGGTTTTTTGTGAATTAAAAATTCCTAAAAAATTCAGCAGGAAATTGTAAGAATTACTGTGCAAATACGACACTGTTTGGAGTTTAAACAGCCGTGGAACCGCGGCACGAGCATGGCTCGTGCGGCGGTTCCGCCGCCACTTGATGACGTCAGCCATACCAATTTGCACATTAATTCCTATTTAACTGTGTTGAGTTCTCTGGGTATTTTTAAATTTTATTCAAGAGTTGAATTTTCTGGGGTTGTTTTGGGGATTCGGTGTTTCGATCGGGGTATCAGATTTTGTCTATGTGGCTTTCCGGATAAATTTTAGAATATGTTAAAAAGTTCGACCGGATATAAATACCCAATTTTTCTCCTGTCGGGAAATTTCCAAGTGTTGGATTTTTCCGTAGTTTAAAGACGTTCTAAGTAGTGCAAGTAACTCGATGGACCCTCTAGAAGACAACAAATCTTAACTCGATTATGTGACCGTCTTAAACTGCCCTTTGAACCTTAGGGTTTGGGGCAGTACGGCGTGCCACATGTGAGGCGTTGGCTTGACCCTTTTACGGCTGGACCGTTGGTACTGAGGCACGAACTGAATGTTTTTAGACTTGTTTCATGTGTTGATCTGTATCGGGAAAACTTGGGTGTTTGAATGTTCGATCGGAAAGTTTAACATTTTCTAATTATCTGGAATGGGATACAATAATTGGAATTCACAATAAGTTATATGATAACTGAATGAATGTTATAAACATAGCACTTTAGTCTCACTTGATCGGTTACCACGGAATTTTGATGTAATCAAAAGTCCGTCGCAATCACGTAGTGTACGCGGATACTCGCCGGGTAAACTTAATAGACAGCCTCACTCCATTGCCCCGACCAAGTGACTGTAGGAGAACCCCATCGCCGAAAGCATCCGTTCGGGTGCTCGCGGTAGCGGTGTTCCTCCTTGATGCACTTCGTCGACGGCATCGGGGGTGCGGCCGTCTACTGAAGTTTGCGACGAGCATTCGATCAGGATGTCGGGAATCTTGTTGAATTGCCCGACTTGATATTGAAAAGTGTTTTCGATTTTGAGACTAAAATGCGGGGTTTATAATTGTTAGGCATGTGATGTCTAAGTATTTCATTTGATTAGGCATGCGATGTCTAAAGAGATTGCGGATTCCAACTGTTGTAGTTTTACACTTTCTTTTCTGTGACCGTAAGTGTAATATGTGATATCGCCGGTTTCGTTGCTATATGTCAACAACAATTGGGATGCGCATATTTACTTACGTTGATGACATGTGATGTTATGTGTTGTTGGATATGTTATACTGGATCGTCGTGTTTGAATAGCCGGGGGTTTTTATGTGAGATGAGTGTTTTTTCATTTTCATTCATGTAAAAACTTGTATGTAATATTCTTTTTATTGGGGCGCTTCCAGGTTGCGGAAGATGTCACCTTTTGTATATTTTTTACTTTTCCGCACTAGGATAGACCCAAGGAGGAGGGCACAAGTAACCGGGTTCTGGAGTCCAGTGGGAGACCAACTCGAGGAGTCGAGGCCGGGTCTCCTAACTCTAGAATTGGTAGGGTTGCTTGCCGCTCTCGTAGGGGTCTAGGGGTGTGGGTTTGGCTATTCATCGCGACCGTGGAATCCGTGTTTTATACTGGCTCGTATTGAAAACACGGACGTCCTAGTATATCCAATATTTCATATGTTTCTTCTGCTGCGATATCTGTGATGTTATCATGTGATGTTCTGTGATAGATACAGTATATAGTATATATGATATATTATATAGACGTTACTTATGTTTTACACCCGTGCTAGCCCTGCCCCGCTCTGCCGTTAGTTACCTAACCTACCGGTGCACGAGGGGACATCGAGGCGAATGCGGATGGCATAAGTGTACGTCGTATTTATCTATGATGTTTAGGTACATTAAATGATGGGACTTCATTAATGTGATTAATGAAAGAAAAGAAACCTAAAGATGTTGTAGAATCGAATTTCAAAATAAAACAGGTAGCTACAGTTCTTGCTTTGCACAGCGGTATATATGATATATCCTGCACCTTATTCGATAAGGAAAGGACCGAGATCCCTTCACCGGGAGTGACTCCTTTAGCAATAACTGGCAAATGCTACACACTCGGTTTGTATTTTGATAGCTTTTAAGTGTTTTTGCTTTGCACAGCGATATATATGATATATCCCGCACCTCATTCGACGAGGAAAGGACCGACGATCCCTTCACCGGGAGTGACTCCTTTAGCAAAACTAGAAAAGCCTCAAAAGCACTCCATTTTAAAATCATTTGATTCTACAACGATATCAAATTCATTACGCAAAAGGTTTCAGAAAAACCTGTCGTAGCCCTCCGTCATTTCAGATAAGTACTAGTTAGTATTCGTGCTGCGGTTGTTTGGCATGCGTCAAGGCGTAGTGTACGGTAGCTAACTAGTGCTTATCTGCTAGCATACGATGCGATTGGATTAGGGTATTCGTACGGCGTTGTTTGGCATGCGTCAAGGTCGTGCGGGTGGGTTTAATTCAATCAAGAAATGTACGGGTTGAACTTGACTAGCGGACTATGGGTTGTTTGGCATGCGTCAAGGTCATAGCACGCTAGGGGCAAAATATTATCGGGAATTTCAAGTGTTGAAATTTGCAATGAGATTGCATACCTTCTATGAGATAGTTGGATCCCGATACCCGCTGCGAGTAATTGTTACTCCTGGGAGAGTTTTACACATTACAATTAGCCGATCAAGTAGGTGTCTAGAAAGGTGTCAACGGGGTTACGCCTCTGGGAAAACGAGGTTTACATTAATTAGGTCCGTGCGAAAGCACGGGGCACCTCCCTCAAAGTACCGACACTGGCCTGGCTGAAAGATTGGCGAACTTGTAGTGTGTAATTAATCCCGGCTAGTCTTTCCTTTTTGGGTTTGAAGGAAGATTTGATAAAAAAGCGGTGGGAGCCATCCTGATTAGATAAAATAATAACCAATCTATTCTTGCAAGAGCGCACGCTGAGTGTTTTCTTCTCTCTCTCTCCAGGTAGCGATCATGTCACGCCTTAATCAAGATAATAATACGGAATATTGACCGAACCCGCTTGTTATACTGAGCTCGGGAACGTTGGTCCCGCTCCAACTTATAATTGTTATAAGATCGAGCAGGAAATTGGGGAATACCAGATTTCCCGTGCCGCCCAAACGAAGAAAGTGCATGCTGATGCATCATCTTCGGGTGTGTTCGCTACAAAGAACTGTTTCTCAGTATCCTCCGCATCCTGGGTATATGATACCGGATAAGGATCCTAAATATGTAATCTGTTACATAGGGCTACAAAAAGGTAGAAAAACTGAGAACGGGTGATAAGTTTCATGAGGCAGAAAACGAGGCAAGAGTTGCAGCCAAGTCTGTCGGTCACTGTCACCCTGTATTACCAATACATTGATTCTGAACGAATGTTATTAGATACCGAACCTGATATACAAAATCATATCAGTCTCTTTATTAGTAAAGAAATGATAAAATTTCGTATTGTTGGATAATGTTTTGAACATTTCCTATATCAAAAGTTGATCGGTTCAGGCACGTTATCTAAAAGCATTAATGTTCTAAATCAAACTACAGTTCTTAGTATATGGAACACACACAAGAGGAAGAGTTCAGAAATGAACGAATTCTTCTTGAGGTATTGTAGACTAGGTCAGATCAATGCGACCCGACTAGCTGGAGTTACATATAGATGCATATTTAAATTAGTTTGAATTTACATCTTGTGAAACTCGCCAGTCATGTCACAAAGATAAGATGACCATAGCTCTGTTTAATGGAAGCAGAGAAAGAGTTAGTGAACTCTTGGGATGATACATGTTGATGTATGTAGGTCTCCTGTCTACACATGCCAGGACTGGTTCTTTGTACTTCATTACGTTCTCTGATGATCTCTTTAGATTCAGACATATGTTCTTGTTGAAACATGAGTCCGAACCTTTTGAGATATTCACAGAATATAAGCGAGAAGTAGAGAACCAAAATACGGGTAAAAGTATTATGTCCTTTGATGAGATCAAGGAGGAGAATACTTGAGCACGGAATTCTTGGACTTTTCTAAAGGAGAATGAGATTCTCTCTCAGCATTACTCCTCCGTATACACCATTGCACGATGGTATGTCGGGGTGGAGCATATACACCCTATTTGATATGGTGTGCTCTATGATGAGTAATACTGAGTTACCTTTTTCCTTAGGGGGTTATGCACTTGAGAAGTTGCATACTTATTGAATAGGGTTCCAATCAAATCTGTTGCCTACCGCTTCATATGTGATATGGAATGGGAAGAGTCCATATCTTAAGTTAGTTAAGATTTGGGGTTGTCCGGCCTATGTCTAAAAGCAAAATCCGGACAAGCTCGAGGCAAGGTCTGTTATGTAGAACTGGAAATGTTCCAGCCATACAAACTACAGCAGATGATTTGGTACAACCAAAGGATTCAATAGATTCCAACGAACCTCAGCCTCTCCGCCGATCTAGTAGGGTTCCTCACCCACCTGAGAGATACTTCGGTTTCTCTATGACAGTGGGAGCGAGGATTGCATTATGAGATGATGACCCAACTGGTTTCGAGCTGGCCATCAGGAGTAAGACTCTGTAAGAATGGCTGGATGCTTAGCAATCTGAGATGGAATCTATGTACACCAACAAAGTATGGACTTTGGTTGCTATATCTGAAGGGTTAAATCCCCATCAGGAGCAAGTATATCTTGAGAAGATTACTTGGTGTAGATGGAAAAGTTGAGACTTTCAAAGCTAGACTTGTTAAATGTTTGCATCATTGACCAGGTGTGGATAATGATGAAACCTTTTCAAGTAGCTATGCTTAAGTCTATCCAGATACTACTTGCCACGGCTACATACCATGACTACGATATCTGGCGGTTGGGTGTCATGACTGCTGTTCTAAATGATGTTTTAGAAGAATGCGCCTATAAGTACACAGCCAGAGGGCTTCGTAGACAGTGGGAGCAGCGGAAACGCGTGCAAGATGCTTTATAGGATAAAGCAGGCATCGCGGAGTTGGAACGTCTGTTTTGATGCGTTAGTCAAAGAAGTTGACATCATCAAAATGGTAGATGAACCTTGTATAAACAAAAAGGTAGTAGGGAGTATGGTGGCGATTCACGTAGAGTACGTGAATGACATACTCTTGATAGGGAAGGAGCTTCCTATGCTACGCTCGATCAATCTCCGCTTATCACAATGATTCTCCATATAGGATCAAAGTGATACCTCCTAAATCCTGAGTTTTAGATCTATGAGATAGATTTAATTGGATGTTAGGATTCTCACTAGTTGTAGTGAGATGGTATCAATCGATCCTGGGGAGAATCACTGGAAGTGTTCCAGGGTGATAAAGACGACTGAATGTCAGTCGCATGCATTGTCTTTACCCTCAGTAAAGGGACGGTATGTTGGAAGAGTTCCAAGCTAGATGCCGTGACATACTAGACGATAAAGGCAGGATACATCGCTACTTAAGATGCTACCAAAGAGGCTGTTTGGGTGTATATTGGTTCATGAGATGAACTAGGTTCCTACCAATGTGTGACAATGGAAGTGTGGCTCTGGCCCAGGAACCCCGGTCCCATCAGTGATCCAGACATATTCTATGGCAGTGTCACCTGATCGTGGAGATGGTTGATCTCCAGAGGATCTAGGGAAGGAGAGTAGACTCAGAGGACGACACGGCGGATCCACTCACGAAGGCCTATTCCCAGAGAGAGACTTTTATGGGATGGTTGAGTATGAGATACTACAACCACTGCTACAGATGGCCCTAGTGCAAGTGGGAGATTGTTAGTTATATGTATGCCCTAGAGGCCATTACTGTACATTGGATGTATATTGTAGTGGATTCTAGGACATATATAGGGAGGACTTTCTTGCTCGACATGATAGTATGTTATCTGGTTGCTCTTTACCTCAACGTGTATATTGATTGTCTCTCTATTACATGTTGGTAAAGCCCTTAGGATGTGTACTTGACTACCTGGACTATGATGCGGATCATACTAGTGGGGACATGGTAGTCCATAAGTACATCCTTGAAAGTCCCTAGGCGTGGGTGTATCGAGATGGGGCATCGATATACCAGAGTAGACTAGCGTGTACCTTCTCGACCCATACAGATGGGCGATGGATGATCCCATATCCATCGGTGTTTGACATCAGAGATGATATACGGGTGCTCAGTAGAGACTGGGTACACTGGACGGACTCGCCGAGAACTCCCAGATGGTATTATACCTTACGTCAGATGGCAGTTCTCTGGTGACACTGGTACAGAGTAGTCTGTTGACCCGAGATCGTCATAGAGTCTTGTGTGGTTCCCACTGTGCTTTGATTTCCATCTTACCACATCCAAGAGGGCGTGCAAAACGGTGGTTTTTGGGTATAGTCCCGAATCACATGGAGGCAATGAGCGATAGGAGGGGATTCGTCTCTCCCGGTATAGGGGTTGATGTTGCGCTGTGTTCGATTGGCTATAACAGGAAATCCCTGGCCAGGGTTGCTGAGATTTACTGGTAAGTGTTACCAGTAGTTTCTCGAATTATTATAGACCTCATATCGACACGACTTATCGAGCTATTGGGGTCTGACGTTCACCACCCCTAGGCAAGATATGCGACATATCAGACGACGAGACCGGACTGTACGGTAGTGTTACTGGTTGGATTCACTGGAGTGTGAGCGGGCTTGCTCGTCGATCTTCTGATCGCTCAATACCCGGGTGGCCGTTACGTTTAGCAGACCGCTTGCGGCTTGTGGGTGTTTGATATGATCATCACCTGCTGCCGGCGTATTACGAGTCTTTAGAGTCCTACACAGAGGTTTCCTGGCTCAAGCGAAACGAAATAGGAGCGCATATGAGATATGTGCGAGACCGAGAATAATGCGTGTATGTGATACCGTATTCCTTTCTCGCGACGAATGTGTCGAATGGTTGTATGCGATATAACCTAGTTATCGAATCAAGGATTGATTCGATAAGCCGATACATTGAATACTAGTCGGTTGTGTGCGACATGACCGGATCATTGAATCAAGTGTTGATTTAATGATTTAATGTATAATTATATATTTGATATATTACTTTGCATTAACTAGTATTGGTTCACTTTAAATGGATTTTCTCACTTGAATTGTGCAAGTTGTATATGTGATATACTTTTGTGCACTTGATTGTATCATGTTTGATGATACATGTTTACTTGGTTAAGTGTAAAGAATTAAGCCATGGTTAAACTAATCATTAGGGTTTTCTTTTCTTACTTATTTATTCATTTATTTATTTATTTTGAAAAGAAGAGAAAAGAATGGTTGCTAGTTTTGTAGTTTAGTTGAAACTTCATGAAACTTTGACCTAGTCCACCATTCTTGTCTCTTGCTTAACCCTAACCATTATATCTAACCATGGTCCATTCTCTACAATAAACTAAGGTTAGTATTATGATAACTATTCATTTTCCTTTTCATTTTTAATAACTGATCATAATATTATCTTCATCATCTTCTTCTTCTTCACAAGAAGAAAAGCTTGCTTCATCAATGGTGATTGATGAAAATGAGTGAGAAATCCAATTCTAAAGTCTACCCACTTCCTATTTCTTCATCCTCTACCTCTTGCCAAGTAGTAGAGTGTGTTTTCTTCACAAGTTTCTTGACTTGGTGAAGTTGGAGCTTGATCTAGTGATGCCTCGACGTAGATCATCTTCGGCATCGTCATCGATGACCTAGCCCGTCCATTCTCCGATGAAGCCGACGCAAGAGCCCGGGATTCATTTTGGACAACGGAGAGACATCATTGCGGAGCTATGGAGGTGGAGATCTACAAAGGTTGTATTTCCGTTCACTTAGTTAATTTGTTAACTAGTTTGATTTGTCGCCTAGAATTCTAGCCAACGATCCGTAGTCTAGGGTTTCTCGGCACCGTATTTTTGAAATTGGCATGGTTGATGCCTTGTGAGACCTCTTGAGAGTGCCTAGGAACCCTACAGAATCTCCGGTCTTCAGCTCCTCGACGGAACGAGCACCACATCGCCGGGTTCTTTTACGGGCTCCCACATCTGGACCGAGGCAATTCGGGCACGAAGTTGGCGAGCCGACGTGCCTAAGGAAAGCTGTAGGCAAGTGTAGTATCCATTGTCTCTAGGGGTTGTGAAGTTGCCTTTGTGATGGAGGAGAAGAATGAACTTTTAGAGAGATTTTGAAAATGGAGCAAGCAAGCAAAAATGAGATGAAATGAATTTCCCTCAATCAAATGAACCTCTCTCTTCCACTCAAAGTGGCCGGCCCCTTGCTCTCTCAAATGGGTGGTGGAAAATTGCAAGTGGAGAAAAAGAATGATAATCAGAAAAAGAAATGTCACACCCATTTCCAAAATCAATCCCTTCAATATCTAATCCATTCTTTTCTCATAAATGCAAACCATGATGAGAACAAGAAAGGAATCAAAGATGCTAGAAGTATCATGAAGCCTCATTTATAAATAACCCCCTCCACAAATACTAATTTGCACAATTGCAAATTAGCCCCTCCATCAGAAAAATCCGGCCGTGAAGGAACAAAGGAAAACTGGCCGGAACGGAATGCAAACTGGCAACTTCAGAAAACCGATCCCGTAATAAATTACAGAAAAACCCCGCGACTGTATATACATATCCGCATTTGTATTCCCACTGAATACAAATGCAATGAGACAAAATCTACACTGTACAATACTAGGATCCGGCTTAAACCAAATCCCGCTAGTAAAATCCGTCCGATCATGATCCGTGCAATACCGCGCGTATCTGATCGAACCCTGCCATATCTCAATACGGCCTCTATAGCGTTTCGCCCGAAACTTGAGAAACTGGTTTGTGGGGGACTCTAAAGACTAGTCAATACTTTGGTTGTGGATTTAACCACTAGCACGTCAGAGGTATTAGCCTATACGTAACGGGCTACCTGGTATTGACCAAAAGGGACGTCGATGAGCGAACTCATCCTGACACCCCACTGAGCCTGTCAGTGACAATATCCGTACAGTCCGGTCCGTTCGTCTATGAGTATCGCATGGCGGGCCTAGGGGGTTGGTAAAAGTCAGAACCCCAAAAGCTGTACAAGTCGTGTCGGAGAGTAGCCCAGAACACCCTGAGATACTACTGGAATACCTACCAGTAAATCTCCTGCCTTGGCCAAGGACTTTCATGTACTGGCTCTCCTAGACACAGCGCGACCTCACCCCCAATACCGGGAGAGACGAACCCCTGCAGATCCGCTCACTGCCTCCATGTGGCTCGGGACTGTACCCAACTAAAACCTGTTTGCACGTCTCCTTTGAGCGTGGTAGGGTAGTAATCAAAGCACAGTGGGACCTCACACGAGACAAATGACGATCTCAGGTCGATGAACTAACCTGTACACATGTCACCAGGGAACTGCTATCTGACATCAGGTATAATACCAACTAGAATGTTCCCGGCGAGTCCTGTCCGGTGTACTCATAACCCAATGAGCACCTGTATACATCTTAGGTGAACCAACTGACACCAGTGGCTTGTGAGACCGGCCACCGCCCCTCGTCGGGGTCTCGACTGTATACACTAGTCTACTCTGGAGTATCGATGCCCTGTCTCGAAACTCCCACGACTAGGGACCTTTTAAGGATGTGCTTATAGACCCCAGCTCCCACGTATATGATCGCCCTCATACTGCTGGTAGTCAAGCAAGAATCCTAGGGGCTCTATCAACGTGCAATAGCGACTCGTAAGGTCACCTAAAGCAGTACACGATGATAAAGATAAACCGGATAACATACTATCATCTTGAGTAAGACTGTCCTACCGGTATAGGTCCTCCTTCAATCATTGCAATCACGTGCCTGTGATCCAATAATTGACTCTGAGGGCACTATCTCCAACAAAAACTCAATCGGGTACCTAGAGCCTCTTGGAGTTTCTGTCATAGTCGGCTAATGAACTGTGCAGTTCTATCGGACACTATGCATGTCGGAACTCCATGCAATCGCACAATCTCGTCAATATAGATCTGGGCATACCGCACATATCCATATGTTGTCTTTACCGGAAGAAAGTGAGATGTCTTTGTCAATCGATCCACAATCACCCAGATGGAATCATATCCTCTGCTAGTCCTGGGTAGACCTATAATGAAATCCATGGAGATCTGCTCCCATTTCCACTCCGGAGTGGGCAAGGGCTGCAACTCTCCTGCTGGCCTCTGGTGCTCGGCCTGTCAAGTCAAGCATTTCGAAACAAACTTCGCGACATCTCTCTTCATTCCTTCCTACCAATAGACATCTTTCAAGTCATGATACATCTTGGTGGAACAAGGATGAACACTATATGATGACCGATGGCCTCCTCTAAGATCTCACGTCTCAACCCCTCAGTATCCGGCACACAAAGACGAGTTCCAAATCGTAACACTCCACGGTCATCGATCATGAACTCAAAATCTCTACTCTGTCTAACCTGCTCTATGATCTCCGACAAGCGAGCATCTGTAGGCTGTGTCTCTTGGATGCGATCCAGTAACTGAGGATGTGTGTGAATATGAGCGAACTGTCCTCCTGTCGATGTGAACTCAAACTGTAACCGGCTATCACATAGAGTCTGCCAGTCTGCAGAAGACTGTCTCTGTACGGTGCTTAAATAAGATAATCTACCTCCGGGCCTCCGAGTCAAAACATCTGCTACAACATTCGCTTTGCCCGGATGATAAAGAATTTTGCAATCATAATCCTTCACGAGTTCCATCCATCGACGCTGCCGCAAATTTAGATCCCGTTGCTGAAAAATATACTTTAATCTCTTGTGATATGTAAATATTTGGCACGATTCACCGTATAAGCAATGCCTCCAAATCTTAAGTGCGAAAACCACAACAGCCATCTCTAAGTCATGAGTGGGATAGTTCTGCTCGTGCTTCTTCAACTGCCGAGAAGCATAAGCGAAAAACCTGTCGTGCTGCATCAACACACAGCCTAAACCCACTCGAGAGGCGTCACAATAAACAACAAAACCACCTGACCCAGAAGGTAAAATAAGACTGGTGCAGTCGTCAAGCGAGTCTTCAACTGCTGGAAACTCTGCTCACACGCCTCTGTCCAAAGAAATGGAACCTCCTTCCTGGTCAACCCAGTCAGCGGTGTAGCAATCCGAGAAAAATCCAGCACAAAACGTCAGTAGTAACCGGTCAGACCCAAGAAGCTACAAACCTCTGTAAATGATACAGGTCTGGGCCAGTGCTGTACTGCTTCGATCTTATTTGGGTCCACACGTATACCATCTCTCGTAACTACTTGACCTAAGAAATCCACACTATCCATCCAGAAAGCACACTTGGAGAATTTAGCGAACAACTGATGCTCCTTCAAGGTCTGCAATGTGATACTCAAGTGCTGCTCGTGCTCCTCCTGACTCCGTGAATAAACAAGGATATCATCAATGAATACAATAATGAACTGATCAAGAAATGACCTGAAAATGCGGTTCATCATATCCATGAAAGCTGCTGGGGCATTGGTGAGCCCGAACGACATCAACAAAAACTCGTAATGCCCGTATCGTGTGCGAAAAGTAGTCTTCGGAATGTCATCCTTCTGAACTCTCAATTGGTGATACCCTGACCGCAGATCAATTTTCGAGAAATGGCTAGCTCCCTGCAGCTGATCGAATAAGTCATCGATACGAGATAGTGGATACCTATTTCGCACAGTAACTCGATTCAGCTACCTGTAGTCGATGCACAGTCTCATGCTGCTGTCTTTCTTTTTAACGAACAAGACAGGAGCTCCCCACGGTGATACACTCGGACGAACGAGCCCCCTATCCAACAACTCTTGCAATTGACCTTTGAGTTCCTTCAACTCCATCGGGGCCATCCGATAAGGTGGTATAGAAATAGGCCCCGCACCCGGAATCAAGTCAATGCAAAATTCGATATTGCGATCAGGCGGCAATCTTGGTAATTCTGCAGGAAACACATCCGGAAATTCTCGTACGATCGGAACCTGGTCCAACGGGACTTCAGCGGCTCCTACATCCTGAACAAACGCTAAGAACCCACGACAACCCTTCTTCAAGAGCCGTCCCGCACAAAGAGCAGAAATCATGTTGGCAGGAGCTATTCTACAGTCTCCCTGCACAACAAAAATCGGTTCCCCTGGAAAACATAATCTGACCGCTTTCCCCCGACAATCTACATAAGCATGATAAGCAGCCAGCCAATCCATACCAAGAAGTATATCAAAATTTAGCATATCTAGGAGAATCAAATCGATTAACGAATCCTTATCACCAATACGTACTGAACAGGACCTGAATACGTGTCGAGCTACAAAAGAATCTCCCACAGGAGTAATCACAACTAGTGGTAACTCTAACAACGATGACTCCCTCCCCAGAAAAAGTGCAAAGTGTACATATACGTAAGAATGCGTAGAACCGGGATCAAATAAAATATGTGCATCTAAAGAACATACTGCAAGAGTATGTATCACAACTGAATTGGATGCATGGGCATCCTGTGGAGTCAGAGCAAAAACTCATGCCTGGCCCTTACCCGCATCCTGTCGTCCTCTCCCTCGGTCTCCTCGTCCTCTCTGAAAACGTCCTGCAAAGCCCCGACCACTCGGTGCAACAGCTTGGCGCATAGTGCCAACTGGTGGAGGAAGTAATGCCATCTAAGTAGAAGGTGGAGGTGGTAAAGCAGCCTGTGGAAATCCAGTCCCTCCGTGGAGTCTAAAATCCCTAGCGTAATGCCCTGGATGTCCACAACTAAAACATGTCGGTGGCGGCCTCTGCTCATCGCGGTACGAACTGAACATCTGGTCCTGAGTCCAACCTCGACCAAAACTGCGGCCTAGAGTGTGTCTGCCTCGTCCTCTACCAAACTTCCTGATAACTGACTCAATAGGTCCGGTCCTCTTCGGCCCAGGAACAATCGCTGTCTTGTTCAGTCGCTCCTATACTTGCATAGCCGCGTCTATGGCCTGCGCATAAGTATCGAAATGCTGGGAGCCTATAGCAAGAAATGGCTGGGTATCCAGGCTCCTCACAAATCTCTTCACCCGGTGCTCCTCCGTGGGAACTAAGTATGGAGCATAGCGTGACAACTGGGTGAACTGTAAATCATACTTTGCCACCGACATACTCGCAGTTTTCTGTAACGCTTCAAAACTGCTGGCTCTAGTGTCCCTCACGCTTTGCGGAAGAAATCTGGCAAGGAAGATATCCGAAAACTCTGTCCATGAAATCGGAGGAAGACCTGCAGCTTGCCCTCTCTCCATCGACTCACACCATGTCTGTGTAATTCCTTCTAATCGAAAACTGGTTAGCTCCACCGACCTCGCATCAGAACATCGCAATGAACTCCCAATCCTGGCCATCCTATCAAGAAAGGATTGAGGATCCTCTGCTGCATCGGTTCCTGTAAACACCAGAGGCCTCAACCTCATGAACTCTGGAAGAGATACTTCCAAAGCCATCGAGTCTACCAGTGCGACAGTCTGCATGGGCTGCACATCGGGCTCTACTATCGTCGGTACCTGATCATGCCTCTGAAAACGGGTGACCTCAGTCAACTGTCCCACCATTTGCTGTAGGCCCAACATGCTCTCCTCTATCCTAGTCAGTCTATGTGGAGGAGGAGGATCAACATGCTCATGTACCACCGGAATGTCCGGTGCGTCAGTCGCCATCACAGGAGGATTCGCCCTAGCTACATCCCTGGCTGCGGCTCGCCTAGCTCGCGTAGCCATAGCAACTAGCAAAAAGAAATGAGAGTTGATAAGGGGTACGAATAAGAGCAGTAATAATAGGAAGTCAAAGGAAGGATTAAGCAAGATATGTTAGTGTATATACCCTAGAGGCCATTACTGTATCATACTAGTTTGTATATTACTTGATGGAAGCTTGGGATATTCACAGTTGTATAAACAATCTTGCTCGAAATGGTAGTATGCTACTTGGTTTGTTTCTACTTTAATGTGTGCATGTGTTTCTTTTAGCATATCGCCTATACACATTAGTGGAGCCCTTAGGATCTTTGCTTGATTACCAGCGTTGTGATGGCAGTCACACTAGTGGGGGCTGGGTAATCTATAAGCACATCCTTATACAGGTCCCCAGTCGTAAGATTATCGAGACGGGGCATCGATACTCCAGAGTAGACTAGCATATGGTCTGTCCCACAGCTGTCAGTACGTCGTACTTGAGATAGTATACGAGTGCTCGTTAGGTTACGAGTACACTGGACAGGACTCGTCGGGAACTGTTGGTTGGTACTATACCTATAGTTAGTTATCAGTTCCCAGGTGACATGAGTACAGCTTAGTCCGCTGACTTGACACTGTCACTTCGCCTCGAGTGTGTTCCCACTGTTCTTAGATTGCTACCCTACCACGGCTCGAATGAGTCGTGTAAACAGGTAGCAGTTGGGTGTAGTCCCGAAGCACTTAGAGGCAGTGATGGTTAGACATGATTCGTCTCTCTCGGTATTGGGGGTTGATATCGCGCTGTGTCAAGGAGAGCCATTACACATAGCCGTCCCTGGCTAGGGTAAGCGAGATATACTGGTAGGTTATCCAGTGTTATCTCAGGGTGTTCTGGGCTACACTCTGACACGACTTGTACCGCTATTAGGGGACTGACGTTTACCACCCCCTAGGCCCACCATGCCATATTCTCAGACGAACAGACCGGACTGTATGAAGATTGTCACATTCAGGCTCAGTAGGAGTTCGGATGGGTTCACCTCATCAGTCTTCTTATCGGCATCTACCTGGGGACCGTTACGTACAGCTAGTACCGCTTGCGGCCTGTAGTTAAACCCACTGCCAGCGTAGTGTCGAGTCTTTAGAGTCCCACATAGAGAGCTATTCGCCTTTGGGCAAAACAGAGTAGAGGTCGCATGGTTTTGCGACAGGGTTCGTTCACATCCGCGCACTTGTGCGCGTTTGGTGTCCGGGCAGTTATTACTAGCGGGCTTTAGTTTAAGCCAGATCCTAGTATATGTTTTGGAATTAGTTTTATCTCATTGTATTCGTGTTCCTCGGAACACGGATTCGGGTATGTATGCACAGTTGACAGAGGCAGAGGCAGAGGATTCTCATTGGGGTTGTTGACTGTTGACTTTATCTAAACCCAAATGAGAATAAGAAATATGATTAATAATAATATTAATTAAGTATTATTGTGCCATGGTTGAGTTGAAAGTTTGACTTTTGTTGACTTGTTGACTTTGTTGACCGGTTGACTATTTTGGACTTGTTGACCATCATCATTTCATGGCTATGACTTTTGTTTACTTGTTGTTCTTTACAAAATGCATTAAATGCATGAAATGATAATGGCCATTGATATGAACCATCACATATACTTAATTATTATTATTATCATGATATTTTCTCTTTTGTGAGCATGGTTGTAAAAAGTCAAGCTCATTCTATCATTCTCATTCTCTCATCCAAGCTCTCCTTCTTCCTCTCTCTCAAGGCTCTCATGTCTCATGAGTTGAGAAACATGAGCCATTGAGATAAAACCCTCAAAACTCTTCTCTACTCACTCTAGAGTACAAGGTCTAACAAGCCAAGCACTTTAGTTTCCTCTCGGTTGAGGTAGGAGCTCAAGGTAGAAGCTTTCGGGTGGATCCTTCTTCGACAACAAGAGGACTACGAGATGGAGTCGATCCAACCACTCCAAGGAGCAAGAAGAGAAGGAGTTTAAGACCTAGGTATAACCCCCTAACATAGTAGTTAAACTTCTAGTTAGTTTGCTAGGTGTTTGTTTAGCAAAGATCCTATTTCTAAAGTCCATGTTACCTTTATCGTAAAAATCGTTTTTTACCGTTTCCGCATCCCCGAAAGAACCGGGATGAGTAACGTGGACTTACAAGATATAGATCCTAAGGTTACTTAGACTGAGTATCGTAGCGTAAATATGCCGCGAAACATATGTACGGTACTCTACTAATCCTAAATCACCAACTCCATCAAACCAAAGGTCATCCTACGTAACGAAACTTAAGTCTACTAACTCCAAATCACTATTCGATTCCGTAAGGTAAATCCTAAGCTCTGATACCAACTTTGACACAACCCAATTTTTGGTCCGTGACCGGCACTTAGATTGTATGACATCTAGAGATGCCGACACAATCCGAGCAAGCCAGAAAACCAAGATCAAAACCCAAATTTGCCGAATTTATCAAAAAATGTAATTTTTTAAGTTTAAACAACCGATTTTAAGCATTTAAAAGTTTGACAGCATCTCCCTTTTTCATTATTAATAAAAGCAGTTATAAGGTGTTTAAATAAATTGCAATCCCTAGTTGGGAGCAAAATAATGCCAAACGGCAGAAATCAATACAAAATAATAACACGATGCTTTAAGCGAAGAAATTCATGCATACATAAAGAAAGCATAAGTTAATACAACTAAACGATCTCACACAGTCGAATTTTTGAACATATACAACATGTTTCGTTCTAAGTCAATATGCAGGGTCTGATGGAGTAATACTAGATCCAAAATACATATACCAAAATAGGAGGTTACTACATCGGTAACCCACCTAGCAAAAAGAGCGATAAAAGCTGACTAGTGGATCCGCACCGCTGCTACGTGTCCATACGACTCCTACAAGGAACTAAGGCACAACGGGGGTGAGTTGCCAACCCAGTGAATAAAAGTAACATATATCGGCTGATAATGTAAGTATGACGAACTAACTAATATCAACAAGGCTGAATATAATGCATGGTAATATGTGGAAGCATGAACATGAATTACTAAATATATAAATCAAAACTGAAATCTCATCAATTATTTCCAACTAAGGTTTATTTTTCCGTGTCCAACATCGACACAAATCTTCTGTTTCCATCAGGCATCGTTCCCCGAACGATCCTGTCATCCAATAACACCGGTCGGTATCACCTAGATATCCGCTGTGTTTCACAACTGTCTCCAGTATCGAGTATCCTCGCTATACTCCCCGCCTCAAATACGGCTTTCCTGCCCCTCGGTTTCGACCGGGTCCACCATGAATCCGACTGTATAGCTCCCCCACTCAGTCCGGATAACGTAAAAATCCACGACCGTATAACTCCCTCACTCGGTCCGGAATAAAACCAAAGCATATAAACAACATCTCATGGTGGACATCTCACATTAACATGAAGAATCACTGAATCTACTCAATAGTGTATAAAACTCAAAACCATAAATCTGAAATAATCCATTGCATCTTATATCAAAATCACTAATACTTGAATATGAAACATGCTAACATTCGTGCAAAATAGCTATCATTATTGATGCTTAAGGTATGATATGAATCATATTTAACATAATAGGTACTAAGTGTGTATGTGACATATTAATATCGACGGGGTGTAGTGTAACATGTAGATATGTGCATGTGCAATGTTCTCCGCCAAAAGACGCGACCGGGACGTTGGGACGTCTGGCCTGAATTTTGGGGGCAGATGCTATTTGGTGCTATCCGTCCACTTCTCCGAAGATGCCAAGTTCATTTATGACACCATGTATCAGAGGTTTAAACGGATGCGGCCGATGTAGCAGACTTCATCAGATTCCCCCTCGTTGAAGGGTTTTTGATTATGGGGACGCTCTTCCCTGCAGGCGTAAGCCCCTGCAGTTAATTACGCTACCGCAACGCGGTAACCACTTTCTCCTTCTCCAGATGGTTACTTCGTGTCATGGGTGTTTGTTTTGTTTTTGGTTGCCCGTGGATTGTATACGGAGACTAATTTATGTTGTCGCCCGTAGGGCGTGGATTAGTCCAAATCCATATGTTCTTAGATTTGGGTTTGGGTTGGGTTTAAGGATCGTTAATCTCATTTGAGACTAAGATCAACTTAAACGTTTGTTAAGGATACGTTAGTCTAATTTTAGACTAAGATCTACTTAACAGGATCATTTAGTTCCAATAAAATAGCATTTAGGCTCTATTGTTTTAGTTTAAGGACTTTGCGGTCCATAAGTTTAAGGACATCATAGTCCATGGAGTTTAAGGACATCATAGTCCATAGTTTAAAGACGTCATAATCTGTAAAGTTTAAAGATATCATAGTCTATGAGTTTAAGGACCTCACAGTCCGTGGTAGTTTAAAGACATCATAGTCTGTAAAGTTTAAAGACATCATAGTCCATGAGTTTAAGGACCCCACAGTCCATGGAATGTCTGGTTGTCGGGACCCATCACCTCTCTGAAGCCGTTGAAGGATTACAACGGCACATATCAGAGGAGTGAAGATATGTACCCTTGAACCAATATTGGTTGGGAGATCTGTAGTCCAATTTGGGACTAAGATCAAAGTTTATGAGCATATGGGCTCAATTAATCTGAGGTAGGGTTCTGTGGCCAATTTCAGCTCGGACCATTTAGTTGAAATGTTGAATATTTAACAATGCTAAGCATTGGTTTGGATTCTGACAACCTTTTTGTCTTTTATTGAGTGCTGAGTATTCATTATAGCTTTGGGGCTTTTATTTAAAGAACAATTTATGTTCTCTTAGCGCATACATGAGGAGTACGTGGTGCGCTTGGCGTTGTGCGCCAGTCAATGATCGCAGAGCGCTTCTGTTAAGTAGCGCACACGTGAGGAGTACGTGGTGCGCTTGGCGCTGGTCACTAGATTTGGAGCGCTAAGGCGCTTCTTATGAAGTAGCGCACACATGAGGAGCACGTGGCGCGCTTGGTGCTGAGCGGCAGTAAATGAGCGCAGAGCGCTTCTGTTAAGTAGCGCACACGTGAGGAGCACATGGCGCGCTTGGCGCTGTGTGCCAGTCAATGAGCGCAGAGCGCTTCTTTAAATTTGGAGCACTAAGGCTCTTTTTAGGCAGCTCTGTTCTCTGAGAATTAAATTCTCTTATAAGAGACTTTGTCTCATGGATCTAAGAACAAAGTTCTTATTTTATAGGAGATGTTTCAATCTTTTATGTTTTTGGTGAAAAGCTTTGCTTTTATGGATTTGTGATCCTAAGAGAATTGAATTATTCTCCCCCTTTTTATAATGAGATGTTATGATCTCTTTTGTGAAAGACAATTTGTCTTATAGATCTATGATCTGTCATAAGAACTAAGTTCTTTTTCTGATGAGATACTTCGATCTCTTTACTTTACCTTGAAGAAATTCTTCTTCTGCTAAGAGTTTGTTCTTCTCTCTGACTTTCTCAAAGTTTGGGGGGGGGGTTCCTCTATATCAGACTTGAAGTCTTGTGGCCTTTATATAGTGAAGGCTGATTTATTGAATCGGTTGAAGAGATCTTTCCTCTAATTGATTTGGGGATTTCCCCACCGTTGGATCTTTGATCCAAGAGTTTCTGTTTTACAGAAGGCAATCTTCTTGTTTTTAATAAGATTGGGAAATCTTTTCCCATACAGAATTTATTCTGTATTTTGGTGATTTTTAATCACCATTGGATCATTGATCCAACGGTGCTATGATTTTCAGAGCATAATCTTTCCTGTTTGGAAAGATTCTGAGGAATGTTTCCTTAACAGAATTTTATTCTGGTCAATTGATGATTTTTAATCATGTTCGTTGGATCTTTGATCCAAGGGACAAGAACATTTTGTTCTATCGCTAGCGCTGTCTCAGAGTCTTTAACTCTCAGCACTGGCACTGCTAGCGCGAGCGATCTCGTGCTTTGCACGTGGCGCTAGAACTGTAACGTTTTAGAAATCGTTTTGCGAATTTTCCGTTTTTAGGGTAAAATAGTCGGTGTTTTCCGTTTTAACCCGATTGTGATCAAACTTCTGTATAGACTTGACGTCACCTAGTTTAGTTAGAATGAAGCTAGTGCGCGAGCTTTGGGGGTCAATGGGAAGTTTTGGTTCACATAAAATTTTTCCTTAATTAAATATTATTTTAATGCTTTATTTACGCACTTAATTATTGGTAATTACATTTTGGGTTAATTACTTCTAATTTGTTTATTTACTAATCTAATCACCAGATATTTTTGTTAATCCATCCATCCAAATATCTAGATATTTTGTGAATTTAAAATGAAAATTTAAAAGAAAAAAAAGAAAGAAAAAGTGGCATTTGCATTAAATGAGCATTAATTGAATTTTAGCTAGAACTTTCTTCTTTTTTGTCACAAAACCCCCCTCACTTTACCTTGGCCGGCCCCTCCCTTTCCTTGCTGCCCTCTCTCTTCTTGCTTCATTTTCACTTGTTCAAGCTCACAAAATACATCAAAAATCCTTAATTTATCACACAAACTCAAAAATAAATCATTACCCATTTTTCTTCTTCACAAAACTAGCTTGAATCTTCTTAGAAGTCATCATTTTGGAGCTTATTTTGATGATCTTGGTTCTTTTTTTTGTGAATCCTTGAAGGTATAAAACCCTAACCCTAATCTCTATTTGTTGTTCTAATACTTTAATTAGCTTATTAGTTGTTAATTTAAAGCTATTAATTTCATATTTAGAATTTCTAGAAAGGGTTTTGGTAATCAAGTTAAAGTTTTGATTAGTAATAAGGTTAACTAGTATGTTAAGCTTGAAGAAACTTAACCTAGTTTGCTAGTTTGTTAAATGTTATTTTCCTAATTGTATAATTAGCAAATTAGCAAACTAGACTTTTACTAAATCCTAATTAAGTGAGATTAAAATTATAATATGGGTTTGTATGGTTTAATCTTGCTATATTGTGATGTTTGTAAATTCTAGTTTTGGTAAAAACTTGTAGTTTTGTGTTAAAATGATATATGCCGCTTACTAGATTTCGGTAAGTTTAGGCATGGGTTTCTTTTGACGTTGTGACATTATTTATATTAGATTCTATGTTTATTATTGTGTTTTGAATGCGCAATCGGTACGATCAGGGTCTAGGCTTGGTAGTTGTGTCGTTTTGCGTTCCTAGCTAGGGTCGTGCCGATGTCGTTCGTGTCTTTGTGTAGCTTTTGCTATTGAGTTGGTTTCGTAGTGTCTCTACGCGCGTTATCCACTTAACGAACACTTGAGAGTATGTTTGGAGTTGGTGCGTCGGTCAAATGTAGTTGGTACGTGTTATTGATCGATTGCTAATATATACTTGTTATATTGTTATATTCTTTCAGGATCGCAGGCGGGGACTTCGGGCGCTGCGAACAGGGGAAAGCGAGTAGTTGGCTTTACTTAGACAGGAACGTTTGTGAGTAGATTTAACATCTACAGGGGAATCTCCCACATGGCGTTATGGTCTGGGCTAGATTAAATGATATGATTATTAGTTAGATGTATACAGATACTGATTCTGCATGCGTACCTTTGTTGCATATCTCATTTCCTATCGTGCATGGACTTAGTATTAATGAGACACCACACCATTATTGACGGTTCATGTTTCACGAGCACTAATTGTATGCTACACACACACCGCCGATAAGTGCCATGACACGCACAACACCTATACATATGTGTTACTGTATTGCTTAAGGACATTGAGACATGATCCTCATTTTCATTGTGCATATGACATATAGCATACCTGTATACCTACATGCTTACACATATGCCTTGACATGCTTACATGCTAGTTACCCATATACCTATAGGGTATTGTACCATTAGTGATAGGTATATACACATATCAGACATAGCTACATGTACATCTTGCATACATACTTACATATACCTGGAGGGTATTACATCATTATTGATAAGTAGATACACATATCTTGCTATGCCAACATAGTTACGCATACCTGGATACAGCTACATGTTCACTTTTATTTGATGTTGTATGGACTTGGAGAAATTAGGAACCGCATGATATATATATATATATATATATATATATATATATATATATTAACTTGTTGCAGTTAAATAGCGGTTTTTCCTTTATATGCTCATATTACTGTTTCATGTTGCATATATTACATTCATGGATTTCATATGATGTTCTCTGATATTTTTACTCCTAGGTATATATAACAGTGGAATGGGATGCTGTTATATATGCATATATGTATATATTAGTGGAATGGGACGCTAATATATATGTATTGATTCATGCATTTATACTTATTCATTACTTGATGTTTTCTGGATTTGAGGACCGTGGTTGTTTCATGAAATTATGCATTATTTGAAAAACCCGGTTTCTCTTGATATGATATTTCAGCGTCCACCATGAGATTTCTCGGTTCTGAGATGGTGATAAATACCCGACGCGAGGAGTGCAGTGGGCCGTGTGCGGGTACATGGTAGAACCCGGTACGGTTCCCCTCGGCAAGAAGATCGACGGTACATGCCGATGAGCCTGGAAGGTGGGCAAGTACCTGCCGGTGATATTATTTAGACTCGGCGGTTATCGTGGGGATATCGACCGGAGTCATGTACGTATGGATACGTCGAATTTCGAGTGTCAGAGCTAAGCACTCGAGTTTTCGGGATAGCGTATGATACGTATCTTTCAGGGGGCCAGTCGTGGTAACAGCACCTGATAGACCAGTATTTATGTTAGTTGTATGTATGCCCTAGAGGCCAGTATTGTACAGATGATGTATATTACATTGGATGCTTGGACATATATAGAGATGACTTTCTTGCTCGATATGATAGTATGCTATCTGGTTGCTCTTTATCTTAACATGTATACTTGTCTCTTTATACTGTCTTATAGTTACATGTTGGTAAAGCCCTTAGGATGTGTACTTGACTACATGGACTATGATGCGGATCATACTAGTGGGGACATGGTAGTCCATAAGTACATCCTTCAAGGTCCCTAGTCGTGGGTGTATCGAGACGGGGCATCGATATACCAGTGTAGACTAGCGTATACGCTTCTCGACCCATGAGATGGGCGATGGATGATCCCATATCCATTGGTGTTTGACATCAGAGATGGTATACGGGTGCTCAGTGGAGACTGGGTACACTGGACGGACTCGCCGAGAACTCCCAGATGGTATTATACCTCACGTCAGATGGCAGTTCTTAGGTGCCGCTGGTGCAGGTTATTCTGTAGACCCGAGATCGTCATAGAGTCTTGTGTGATTCCCACTGTGCTTTGATTTCCACCTTACCACGTCCATGAGGGCATGCAAAACGGTGGTTTTTGGGTACAGTCCCGAGTCACATGGAGGCAATGAGCGATAGGAGGGGTTTCGTCTCTCCCGGTATTGGGGGTTGATGTTGCACTGTGCTCGATTGGCCGTAACAGGGAAGTCCCTGGCCAGGGCTGATTAGAGATTTACTGGTAAGTGTTACCAGTAGTTTCTCGACCCGTTATGAGCCTCACATCGGCACGACTTATCGGTTATTGGGGTCTGACGTTTACCACCCCTAGACTTGATATGCGACATATCAGACGAGGAGACCAGACTGCACGGGTTGTGTTGCCGGTTGGCTCGACGGGAGTTGTCGCAGGTTCGCTTGTTTTCTTCTGATCGCTCAATACCCGGGTGGCCGTTATGTTTAGCTGACCGCTTGCGGCTTGGGGGTGCTTGATATGATCATCACCCACTGCTGGCGTATTGACGAGTCTTAGAGTCCCACAAAGGAGTTACCTAGTCCAGGCGAAACGTTGTGGTGCGCGTATGCGATATGTGCATGGACCCGGTTAAAATACGTGTATGAGATACCGTATATTAATTGGACGGCTTGCTTTTGGTCGGGTCGTATGTGATATGACCGGATTGATAAATCAAGTGTTGATTTATCATTTAACCATTAGCTTCTCACTAAGAATCCTATCTTGTTTCTTTTGGATGTATGCATGCATGTATGCATTCATTCTTGTTCATGCACATATGGATGTGCATGCACACATGCATACATACATCATTCTATCATGGTTGCTTATACATGGAAAATGATGGCAATATAAGACTCACACCATGATTTTATTTATATGTGTTATTATTTCATTTGTTTTAAAACAAAGGAAAAAGAAAAGGATAATTCATGGATGAGTTCTACACTCTTCTTGACCTAACCATGCTCACCTACCTTCTAACCATGAGTTAATCTTTTCTTTTATGTTTTAACTCAAGTGAAATAATATCCATATGTTTTAACCATGGTTTGAGATGAGAAGTGATAAATATATATACATATATTTTCATTTTCTTTTCAAGGGTTTTTATCTTCTCTTCTTCTTAAAAAAGCCATCATTTTCTTCAACCTTGATCTCTTGCTCTCTAGACTTTTCAAGTGAGCAAAATACTCAAAAAGATAGGATTTTGAAGTGAGAAAGAGAACCACAACACCATTCTACACAAGTCTAGCCCACTTGTTTAGAGTGTTAGCTTCATTTCATCTTCTTGTTAAAATGAAGTTGTTAGCTTGGACAAAGGAGCTTCGGGTGGATCGTCGTGGATGTTAGAGGACTTCAAGCTAATCGCTTTCCAACTCTCAAGTGGCCAAGGAGTCTACAAAAGGGAGCTACAAAGGTTGTACTCTCAAAACCCTAGCCTTTATAACATATGATGTTGGTTAAAGTTTTTGAAACCCTAATTTTCTAGGATAGATCCTTTGTATGTTTACTTAGCACCATAAAAACTTGATCTTTGTGACATGTGATACTTCCAAACCTCTCATAGGGTGCTAGGTAAACCCAACAATTTATGTATTGATGCTAGATACTTGTTTCATGATGTTTTTGGGTGTCGATGTTGGACACTCACTTTATATGAAACTTACTCGATATTGTACATACATGATATGTGAGGTTTACTTAATATTGTACATTCAGGATATGTGAGGTTTACTTGTTATTGTACATTCAGGATATATGAGGTTTACTTGTTATTGTACATTCAGGATATATGAGGTTTACTTGTTATTGTACATTCATGATATATGAGATTTACTTGATATCTTACATTCAGGATATATGAGATTTAGTTGATATTATACATTCAGGATATATGAGACTTACAGGATATGAGGGCCAATTTGTGGGCTGATTTAAGGAAATTTGGGATTTAGATTGTCTTGATGGACTTTGGTCCTGTCACGAGGTCAGGATTCCGTGAGAATGACATGTTTTATTCCATACTCCTCATTTATTTTATATGCATTGCTTCATGTATTAGTAGTACCTGATAGAGTACCTTCATGACTGTTGCATATAAATATTGTCATATTATTGCTTCATGTATTAGTTGTACCTTCTAGAGTACCTTTCATGACTTTTGCATACATATGACCATTTATTGCTATCCGCTTGCATGTATTAGATTCGCGCTGTACGTGCATACTTGCGATTACCTTCATATGTTATTTACTATTCACGAGTTCGCAACTTACCCCCGTTGTGCCACAGTGTTTTGCAGGTAGTCCATCAGGGCAGTCGCGGTAAGCTTTTCATCTTTCGTATCATCTTTTGCAGCGGATACCGCTACGACTGACTGTGTACAGTTTTGCTATAGGTGGGTTTTACGGTTATTCGATGTTGCATATTGTATATTCGTTGTATCCTTACTCTCCATCTACTCCTTTCATGTGTATGACTTAGAGACTTGATGTGAGGACGATATTGTATATTTTGGTGACTTGGATGTCTTTTATGCAGTTTTACTTATATCGTCTTTTATTTCTTCGCTACGGCGTCGTATATCTGTTGTGGTGGTTGTTTTCCGCCGTTGGGCGTGGATTTGCTCCCATTTGGGATGCTTTAGTTATATTTATGTTGTACCAATTTTTGGGGTTAGTTTTTAGAAAGGAGGTGCTGCCGAATTTTTTTTAAGAAAGTAAAGTTGGACTTTAAAGAATTTGGTTTGATATTTTAAAAGTTTTGAAAATGCTATTATCACTTACTACTTTTGATGGTTTAGATTGCTGGGTTTTTAGCTTACTTAAATTGCGTTATGCCTGTAGACGTTGCGTAGTTTAAGGGCCGTCACGTGCCAATTTCGGGTCGTGAAAAAGTTGGTATCAGAGCGCTAGGTTTTACCTTTCGGAGTATAGGATGACCTTGGTATGATGGAGTAGATAGCTTAAGCAGAGTAACGTAGTGTGTGTATGTCCGCGGCATACTCACGACATGCTACTCCGCCTAAAGTGACCTAAGTACTAATTGCTTGAAATTCCTTTCTTGATGATACATATCCTTGTGATTCGATTTCCGTATTCTTATCGAATCCTTTTTCCATTTATAACCTTTGCCGCTGATGACTATGGGGACTCAGAGTGATGCAGCGAGTGCCGAGGTCAGAGTTGACTCGTGTGGGACGAGGACTGACCAGGATGGAACGCTCGTTACCCAGGAGCAGATGGATCCGCCTTCGATAGATCGTATCGCTAGGCTTGACGCATATATACATGACTTGCGCCAGACGGTGAGGTCTTTGGTTGAGGCCAGTAGAGCGCAGCGACAGGAGGTTGCCACCCCTGTTACTCAGTTGTTCCTTACGGTCAGTACACAGCATTTCGTCACTTACATAGCACCAGTGGATGCAGCCCTAGTTGACGAGGCACGTCTTCCAGAGACTTTAGGAGTTCCGGAGCAGAGGAAGGCTCGTGCAGGTGTATCGGCCCAGAGACAGAGGTTCAGTCGCCGTGACAGGTTTCGTGCACGTCGCGGGAGTAGCAGAGGCTTTGGACGAGAGGCGTGTTAGCTAGATCAGCCGTTTGTTGTGTTAACTTTTGTCAGTGATTCTTTTGTTGCGCGACACGTATATCGTTCGTGTGCCAATCGAATAGGAGATAGAGATTCGTCCGTCGTTTTGATCCTTCTAGAGATGTTGGATTTGACGTTCTCCTGGGCACGGACTGGTTAGCTACGTGCTATGCGTTTGTGGACTGCCGTGTGGAAACAGTCAGGATTTGTTTCCCGGCGAGTCAGTTCTTGTTGTGCAGGAGGACAGTGATGCCGCCCATCACAGCTTGAATTTAGCCTTTTTCGCTAGTCGGTTTTTGAGGAGAGGATGTCGAGGATTCTTGTCTTCCATTAGTGATACTGAAGCTACAGTGGGTTTGTTGGACCGGGTTCTTATCGTGCGAGGGTTTTCCGACGTTGTTCCAGATGAGCCGGCGAAGCTTAGGGAGCTTAAGGATCTACTGCAGAGTTGCTAGATAGGTGGGACTTGTACGTCCAAGTGTTTCGCTTGGGGAGCTCCTATTCTGTTCGTCAAGGAGGAAGACGGCAGTTTGAGGTTGTGTGTTGATTGATCGTCAATTGAACTGAGTTACGGTGTGGATAGGTATCCTTTATCTCGCATTGACGATTTGTTCTACTTGCTCCAGAGTGCGAGATATTTTCTAAGTTTTTTTGGGATCAGGTCATCATTTGTTGCGGGTTCGGAGTGATGACATTCCGAAAACTGCTTTTGTGCGTGCTACGAGCAGTATGTGTTTTGGTAGTGTCGTTGGACTCACCAATGCCCTAGCAGCATTCGTGGATGTGATGAACCAGATTTCTTCAGGTCGTTCCTCGACCAGTTGATTGTTGTGTTATTGATGACATTCTGGTTTATTCCAATGCGTCGTGAGGAACTTGAGCAGCACTTGAGGATTTGTTTTGCAGACATTTGGAGAGCACCAGCTGTTTGCTAAATTCTCGGAGTGTTCCTTCAGGCTTGATTGTGTTGACTCCTAGGTCTTGTAGTTATGGGAGACGGTATTTGTATGGACCCGATGAAGATCGAGGCCGTACATCTTGGCCCAGACATGCAACGGGGACAGTTGTCCGCAGTTTTGGGCTTAGCAGGTTTTTATCGCCCTTTCGTGCAGGATTGTTTGTGTATCGCTGCACCGTTGACTGGAATGACCGGGAAGGAGGTTCCTTTTCTTGGACTGAGGCATGCGTGCGGAGTTTTCAGCAGTTGAAGACTCGGTTTACAACCGCACCAGTTCTTTCTTTGTTTCCGGATCGGGCGACTTTGTTGTTTACTGTTTCACGAGTGGGGCTCAATTTTGCACTGATGTGGCATTTTAGAGTTATCGCTCATGCTTCCCGACAGTTGGAGGAAGTACGAGCATGATATCCTACTCATGATTTGGAGATGGCCGCGGTGGTCGTGCGTTGAAGATTTGGGACACTACTTGTGTGGAGAGTCGTGTCAGATTTTCACGGACCACCAGAGCTTAATGTACATCTTCCTGCAGCGGGTTTTGATTGTTGAGACAACGCCGCTGGATGGAGCTTGTAAAGGATTGTGATTGTGAAATCCTTTATTACTCATGGCAAGACGATTGTGGTAGCTGATGCTTTGAGTCATAGGCCCGGGGGTAGCTGGTTCTAGTTGTGCGCAGTTCTGAGACAGTTTTCTGCAGATTTACAGCTCTTGTGTGATCGTTGAGTATAGCTTAAGTTCGCCTCTACTGAGGGGACAACTTGCTCATGTCCGCGCCCGTCCACTTTTACTTAATCGTTTTCATGTGGCACAACCCGCCGATGCTCGTCGTCTGAGATTCTTGAGCATGTTCGGCTGGGTAAAGATTCAGAGTCCTTGATTTCTGACTAGGGTGCGCTACGTTTAGGGACGTGTTGTGTGTACCTGATACTGATGGGTAGAGACGTGAAATCCTAGAGTAGGCACACCAGTCAGCTTTCTGTGTTCGTCCAAGTTCCACCAAGATGTGACGTGACTTGTGAGATAGTTATGGGTGGCCAGGGATGAAGAGTGAAGTTTCGGATTTTCGTTTCGAGGTGTCTGCCTGGTTGTGGGCTAAGGTTGAGCATTTGAGACCGGCTGGAGAGTTGCAACCTTTAACCGTTCTATAGTGGGAATGAGAGCAGATCTCCATGAATTTCGTTGTGGTGTCTACCCAGGTTTACTCAGGGTGTGACTCCATTTGGGTGTTTGTTGTCCGGTTTTGCTCAGTTTGCTCTGTTGTTCTTCGGTAAGTTTGTACGTTTGCATGGAGTTCCTTCATGTGTTGTATCCAATAGAGGCACCCCGTTCGCTAGCTGTCGCGGTAGAAGCTTCAGGAAGCCTTGGGTACCGGTTGAGCTTTAGCTCTGTTTTTCCATCTGTGGGACGATAGTCAGACAGAGCGGACTATACAGACTCTGGAGGATATGCTTGTGCGTACGTACTAAGTGTTGTTGGTAGTTGGGAACGTCACTTGCCATTGTTAGGGTCCTCTTTCGATAGCTGTTATCAGGAGACGTTCCAATTGGCAACCTTTAGGTTTTGTTTGGTACGTCGTGTCGATCGCCAGTCTGTTTTTTTAACTCCGCGAGAGTAGGATTTTGGACCCCAGCTAGTCGTGAGGCTTCGGAGAAGATCCAGTTGATTCAGATCAGGATGAGAGTAGCCCAGTGCAGACAGAAGTCTTATGTCGACCGTGGTGGTCGAAGACTTCAGTTTGCAGTGGGAGATCATGTATTCCTACGGATTTTCCGATGAATGGCGTGTTGAGTTTTGGGAAGCTTAGTCCCAGAATGTTGGTCCTTTGAGATCCTCGAGCGAGTTAGTTCCGTTGCTTATAATATGGCACTTCCGCCCATATTTTTGAGTATTCACCCTGTATTCCTTGTGTCGATACTTCGCAAATACCTTCATGACCTTTCTCACATGATTCAGCACCAAACCGTTCTTTTGGACGCGATCTTTTGTTTACCAGCAACCGACAGTTATTGTGGATCGGTAGGTGGAGAGACTTCGGTCAAGGCTCTTGCTATATTTGAAGGTTCTTGGCGTAGCCGTATAGTGAGGTGATCACTTGGGAGGCTGCGAGCGAGATTTGGGAGTTTTTGTACTTATCTCTTGAAGGTACGCTTAGTGAGAATTTTAAATTCGGGGATCGAATTTCTTTAAGGGGGGAAGATTGTAACGTTTTAGAAATCGTTTTGCGAATTTTCCTTTTTTAGGGTAAAATAGTCGGTGTTTTCCGTTTTAACCCGATTGTGATCAAACTTCTGTATAGACTTGACAACAACTAGTTTAGCTAGAATAAAGCTAGTGCGCGGGCTTTGGGGGTCAATGGAAAGTTTTGGTTCACATAGAATTTTCCCCTAATTAAATATTATTTTAATGCTTTATTTACGCACTTAATTAGTGGTAATTACATTTTGGGTTAATTACTTTTAATTTGTTTCTTTGCTAATCTAATCACTAGATATTTTTGTTAATCCATCCATCCAAATATCTAGATATTTGTGAATTTAAAATGAAAATATAAAAGAAAAGAAAAGAAAGAAAATGTGGCATTTGCATTAAATGAGCATTAATTGAATTTTAGCTAGAATTTTCTTCTTTTTTTCACAAACCCCCCCTCACTTTAACTTGGCCGGCCCCTCCCTTTCCTTGCTGCCCTCTCTCTCTCTTCTTGCTTCATTTTCACTTGTTCAAGCTCACAAAATACATCAAAAATCCTTAATTTATCACACAAACTCAAAAATAAATCATTACCCATTTTTCTTCTTCACAAAACTAGCTTGAATCTTCTTAGAAGTCATCATTTTGGAGCTTATTTTGATGATCTTGGTTCTTTTTTTTTGTGAATCCTTGAAGGTATAAAACCCTAACCCTAATCTCTATTTGTTGTTCTAATACTTTAATTAGCTTATTAGTTGTTAATTTAAAGCTATTAATTGCATGTTTAGAATTTCTAGAAAGGGTTTTGGTAATCAAGTTAAGGTTTTGATTAGTAATAAGGTTAACTAGTATGTTAAGCTTGAAGAAAACTTAACCTAGTTTGCTAGTTTGTTAAATGTTATTTTCCTAATTGTATAATTAGCTAATTAGCAAACTAGACTTTTACTAATAACCTAATTAAGTGAGATTAAAATTATAATAAGGGTTTGTATGGTTTAATCTTGCTATATTATGATGTTTGTAAATTCTAGTTTTGGTAAAAACTTGTAGTTTTGTGTTAAAATGATATATGTTGCTTACTAGATTTCGGTAAGTTTAGGCATGGGTTTCTTTTGACGTTGCGACGTTATTTATATTAGATTCCACGTTTATTATTGTATTTTGAATGCGCAATCGGTACGATCAGGGTCTAGGCTTGGTAGTTGTGTCGCTTTGCGTTCCTAGCTAGGGTCGTGCTGATGTCGTTCGTGTCTTTGTGTAGGTTTTGCTCTTGAGTTGGTTTCGTAGTGTCGCTACGCGCGTTAGCCACTTGACGAACACTTGAGAGTATATTTGGAGTTGGTGCGTCGGTCAAACGTAGTTGGTACGTGTTATTGATCGATTGCTTATATATACTTGTTATATTGCTATATGCTTTCAGGATCGCAGGCGGGGACTTCGGGCGCTGTGAACAGGGGAAAGCGAGTAGTTGGCTTTACTTAGCCAGGAACGTTTGTGAGTAGATTTAACATCTACAGGGGAATCTCCCGTATGGCGTTATGCGTCTGGGCTAGATTAAATTATATGACTATTAGTTAGATGTATATAGATACTGATTGTGCATGTTTAACTTTGTTGCATATCTCATTTCCTATCGTGCATGACTTAATATTAATGAGACACCACACCATTATTGACGGTTCATGTTTCACGAGCAATAATTGTATGCTACACACACACCGTCGATAATTTCCATGACACGCACAACACCTATACATATGTGTTACTGTATTGCTTAAGGACATTGAGACATGATCCTCATTTTCATTGTGCATATGACATATAGCATACCTGTATATCTACATGCTTACACATATTCCTTGACATGCTTACATGCTAGTTACCCATATACCTATAGGGTATTGTACCATTAGTGATAGGTATATACACATATGAGATATAGTTACATGTACATCTTGCATACATACTTACATATACCTGGAGGGTATTACATCATTATTGATAGGTAGATACACATATCTTTCTATGCCAACATGGTTACACATACCTGGCTACAGCTACATGTTCACCTTTATTTGATGTTGTATGGACTTGGAGAAATTAGGAACCGCATGATATATATATTAACTTGTTGCAGTTAAATAACGGTTTTTCCTTTATATGCTCATATTACTGTTTCATGTTGCATATATTACATTCATGGATTTCATATGATGTTCTCTGATATTTTTACTCCTAGGTATATATAACAGTGGAATGGGACGCTGTTATATATATATATATATATATATATATATATATATATATATTAGTGGAATGGGACGCTAATATATATGTATTGATTCATGCATTTATACTTATTCATTACTTGATGTTTTCTGGATTTGAGGACCGTGGTTGTTTCATGAAATTATGCATTATTTGAAAAACCCGGTTTCTCTTGATATGATATTTCAGCGTCCACCATGAGGTTTCTCGGTTCTGAGATGGTGATATATACCCGACGCGAGGAGTGCAGTAGGCCGTGTGCGGGTACATGGTGGAGCCCGGTATGGTTCCCCTCCGCAAAGTGATCGACGGTACATGCCGATGAGCCTAGAAGGTGGGCAAGTACCTACCGTTGATAGTATTTAGACTCGGTGGTTATCGTGGGGATACCGACCGGAGTCATGTACGTATGGATACGTCGAATTTCGAGTGTCAGAGCTAGGCACTCGAGTTTTTGGGATAGCGTATGATACATACCTATCAGGGGCCAGTCACGGTGACATCGCCTGATAGACCAGTATTTATGTGTCGATGCTAGACACTTGTTTCATGATGTTTTTGGGTATCGATGTTGGACACTCACTTTATATGAAACTTACTTGATATTGTACATACATGATATGTTTACTTGATATTGTACATTCAGGATATGTGAGGTTTATTTGATATTGTACATTCAGGATATGTGAGGTTTACTTGATATTGTACATTCAGGATATATGAGGTTTTCTTGATATTGTACATTCAGGATATATGATATTTACTTGATATTGTACATTCAGGATATATGGGACTTACAGGATATGAGGACCAATTTGGGGACTGATTTAAGAAAATTTGGGATTTAGATTGTCTTGATAGACTTTGGTCCTGTCACGAGGCCAGGATTCCGTGAGAATGACATGTTTTATTCCATACTCCTCATTTATTTTATATGCATTGCTTCATGTATTAGTAGTACCTGATAGAATACCTTCATGACTGTTGCATATACATATTGTCATATTATTGCTTCATGTATTAGTTGTACCTGCTTGGGTACCTTTCATGACTGTTGCATACATATGACCATTTATTGCTATCCGCTTGCATGTATTAGATTCGCGCTGTACGTGCATACTTGTGATTACCTTCATATGTTATTTACTATTCACGAGTTGGCAACTCACCCCCGTTGTGCCACAGTGTTTTGCAGGTAGTCCCTCAGTGCAGTCGCGACAGGCTTTTCATCTTTCATATCATCTTTTGCAGCGGATACCGCTACGGCTGACTGTGTACAGTTTTGCTATAGGTGGGTTTTACGGTTATCCGATGTTGCGTATTGTATATTCGTTGTATCCTGTACTCTCCATCTACCACTTTCATGTGTATGACTCAGAGACTTGATGTGAGGACGATATTGTATATTTTGGTGACTTGGATGTCTTTTATGCAGTTTTACTTATATCGGCTTTTATTTCTTCGCTACGGCGTCGTATATCTGTTGTGGTGGTTGTTTTCCGCTGTTGGGCGTGGATTTGCTCCCGTTTGGGATGCTTTAGTTATATTTATGTTGTACCCATTTTTGGGGTTAGTTTTTACAAATGAGGTGCTGCCAATTTTTTTTTAAGAAAGTAAAGTTGGACTTTAAAGAATTTGGTTTGAGATTTCAAAAGTTTTGAAAATGCTATTATCACTTACTACCTTTGATGGTTTAGATTGCTGGTTTTTCGGCTTACTTAAATTGCGTTACATCTGTAGACGTTGCGTAGTTTAAGGGCCGTCACGTTCCAAATTCGGGTCATGACAACAACAGAGTCTTTGACTCTTAGCGCTGGCGCTATTATGTAGCGCCGCTTCATTTCAAATTTCAAAATTTGAACAGAGATTTGCTCTGATTGGGGGAAACATGCAACATGACTCAGCGATGATTTGTGCAGTGTACTAGCAATTATTAGACATGATGATTTATACATATGAATGCATATGATGAAGTTACAAAAAATCAGATTTTATACACAAAGAAACAAGTATAACTAAACTTAAATCTATGGGCGTATTACGCCATCTATACAAAATCCTCCAGTAGATATTTAGTCTACTCACCGGAATACGTCGAATTTACTCAGATATCGTCATTCCTTTTTCTTTCCTTGCGGCCTCTGAAGTTTCCGTATTCGAATCTAATATTGAAATTAACTTCGTATAAGAAACGGCTAAACTCCGATACGACGAAAACATGCAAATACAAGTTTTACATACTACACAAGCTACGCGTGTCTATTGTAAACTATCTAATACTTATACTAACTGGATTTTAACCCTTCGCTGTTCGTAACAGAAAACAAGGACGTGTCACGAAACATCCGTGTCGTATTTTATAATTTTAACCCCATTACAGATATTAGCTTCCAGATTTCATATACTGATAAAATAACTTAAACTAGTAATACCAAACATCCTAATACATATACAGAGAGATACCCTAAAAACCCCAACACCTAACTCCCTCACAAAACCGGCGAGCTTGGATTTCCATTGAATGTCGCCGGCCAAAATCCGATGGGATGGGGTTCGTATTCCTAGGGTTTATTCTAGGTCCAAATTATAAGATGAAAGCACTGTTTGATTGTGTTAATTATCATCTAAACTATAGCAGATTCAAAACAAAGCCTAAACTTATCAAAATACGATATTTCCGATATCCAATTTCTAAAATAAAAAAGTACTGAACTTAAGTTTCAGGGTTGAAATTATACCTACAGAAAGATCACTGAAAAGCTTCCTCCAAGATACACAAGCTCAAAGATCCTAGCAAGAGGGTGGGGGTAGGGATCCTTAGTACTTAGTCTCTTTCTTCTCTTCACTTTTCTTTTCTTTGTTGTTCTAGGATGTTTCTTTTTCTAAACTAGTTAATTAGCCTTAACTTGATATATATCAACTGAACCATTTGGTACAAATTAAGAATAAGAAGTGATAAGATAGTATGTGGTATCACCATGCAAGATGGTGGTGGTTTCATGCAAGGAGGAGGTGTGTGTGTGTGAGGTTAAACCTAAGGTGTTGTGTCTAGGAGGTTTATTTTAACCTTAACCACTATCTAACCCTCTTTGCATAATAACCCTCATACAACTCTAATTAGCACAAGGAAACTAACATTTTCACATAAACCCCTCATTACACATATTATTATATAAACACTATTTTCTTTACTAAATTATTTCCACTTCAAATTAAAAGGCCCTCTTTACTTCAATAAAAATTAAATCACATTTTCTATTTAAATAAACAATTTAATTAATTATCTAAAATATTTCAAAATGTTACATGGTGTGGTAGGCACAGTCTTGGTAGAAACCTTGTTCAAAAGATATGCAGCTGATTCTAGTGCATAAACCCCAGAAGGATCGCGGTAACTCAGCGTTACTCATCATGGAACGAACCATATCCAATAGGGTTCTGTTCCGCCTTTCCGATACACCGTTGTGTTGTGGTGTGTATGGAGGAGTAAGCTGAGAGAGAATTCCATTCTCTTCTAGGTAACCCAGGAACTCGATACCTAAGTACTCACCACATCGATCAGATCTCAGTGTCTTGATACTTTTGCCTGTTTATTTTTCCACTTCATTCTTATATTCTCGGAATTTCTCAAAGGCCTCGGATTTATGCTTCATCAAGAAGACATGTCCTTACCCAGAGAAATCATCCGTAAAAGTAATGAAATAGGAATAACCACTTCGTGCATCTATAGATATTGGACCACACACGTCGCTGTGTATGATTTCTAAGAGCTCGCTCGCTCTTACTCCGTGTCCAGTGAACAGAGTCTTTGTCATCTTTCCTATGAGACAAGATTGACAAGTTGCATAAGACTGATATTCGAACGGATCCAAATACCCATCTCTATGTAACTTCGTCAACCGTGTTTCATTGATGTGACCCAGTCTACAATGCCATAAGAAAGCCTTATTTAATTCTGGTGACTTTCTTTTAAGTGTGTTCTGGACGTTGAAAACCTGAGCGTGATTTAACACGTATATACCGTCCTCTAGTGTACTTGACCCAATCAAACTTTGATTTAGGTGGATGTAGACTACATCGCTTACAAACTAGACCAGGTACACACAAACACTCACGTAAAATCAATATCTGCCCACTTGTCAATCCTAGGTGATATTCCCCTACGGATACAACGTCCACGCTCATTCCGTTAGTGATCCTGAGAGTCATATCACCTGCCCCGATAACTCTACGGTTTCTTAAAACCTGTAATGCATTACAGATATGAGATCCTGATCCGGTATCTAGTACCCAGAAAGTAGAGTTAATTGACATACAGTTTTCAATCACAAACACACCCGAAGTCGAAGCCACAACGTGCTTCGGATCCTGGATTCTAGCTTTCTAAGCTCTGCATTCCTTCTTCTAATGCCTTTTCCCATGACAATAGGAACATCCCTCCTTCCCTACTGTTAGCCCCGAAACTTTTGCTCTGCCATTTCCTTCTACCTTACTGACACCGCCTGTCGGCTTTGTAGAGGTCTTCTTCTTTTCACCCTTGGCTTCCGCCTTGGATCCAAAAGAGGAAGATTTCCCAATAAGCAGAGCGGGTGTCTCCCTGGTTTCCTTCAGGATGCTCTCAACTGGAAGTATAACTTTCTTCCCCTGGACGTAAGTAGAAGCTAGGGACTGTAGAATCAAGTCAGCATATGACTCGTTCTCCAACGTGGTTCCCAGGTCCGTGAGCTTTTTAATATAGCCGATCATTATAGGGACGTGGTCCCCTACAGATGACCCGACAGCCAACCTCGCTTGAAGAAATTCCTTCGAGGTCATATATCTTGCGATATGAGATTGCTCTCCATATAAATCTTTGTTATGGAGGAAGATGGAAACTGAGTCCATCTTCTCGTGCCGCCTCTGGTATACACCATCAACTGAGGCCAACACGAAGCACTTAACATTCGCACTGTCTTTTTCCGATGTCTTACGGATATCATTATCCGCGACGGTGGAATCTGGACCTGGGACGGCGAGGCTTGAGTAGTAATGAGGCGGTCCAGCTTGTCATAGGTAATGGACATCTGGACAAACCTTTGCCAGTCAATATAGTATAACTCGGTCATTTTATTATCTAACTGTAACCTAATCTTGGTCACCTGGTCGCTGCAATTAGGAGAGAGAGAAGAAAACACTCAGCATGATTCTATTACATGTTTAGATTGGTTTTTAATTTATCTAAACAGGATTGCTCCTACTGTTTCTCGAATCCTTCCTCAAACCATAAAAGAAGAATTAGTCAGGATTAATCTCACCCTACAATACTTGCTTACCTTTCAGCCAGGCTGGTGTTGGTATTTCGAGGGAGGTTTTCCAACGCTTTCGTGAAGTTCCTTAATTACATAACCACTTTTCCCTGGAGGCGTAGCCCCGCTAACACCGTTCTAGACACCTACTTGGTTTATAGCATTGATTATGTTAGTGAAAAATCTCCTGAGCAGTAGTGGATACTCACAGTAGGATCGGGATCCAAATATCATTGTGTGATAATCCTGAAGGAATCCTACCAACATTATCACACTCTAAATGGTATGCAACACTAGCAAGTTTCAGTTTCCTTAGAAACCCCCTATGTGGATTTTTGGCCCATGCTCTTATGACCTTAACGTAGGCCAACATATTATAAGTCACACGTCAAGTTCTACCCGTCATTGTCCAGGTTAATTTGAACCCACCCGTACATACCCTTGATGAAGGCCAAATAGTAGTACGACTTTCCTAAACCAACGCATCTATCTATACTACAGATGAATATCCAGCAGCTACCAATCACTATGCCTTGGCGAAGGTCAAAATACATAGCTTGAATACTACTGAATATTCAACTGAAATGACGTAGGGCTACGAATGGTTTTGGTGAAACCGTGAACGTAGTGAACTTGATATAATCGAAGGAACTTGATAGCTTTTAAAAGGAGCGGTTTAGGCTCCGCATTTAAAAATCTGCTGTTTTGAAAAAACTGAATGGTTTTAAAATTTATTCCAACGATTCAACTTTGGTTTGTTTTCTTTGCATTAATCTAATGCAGTCCCATCATTTACACATATCATTACAGAGAGAAACAAAAATATGACGTACACTTATGCCATCTGCATTCACCACTGGGCCCCGTCTTACACCGTTAGGTTACTTAACTAACGCCAGAGCCGGGGGCTGGACTAGCACGGATGCAAAACATAAGCAATGTCTACTATATAGCATATATATAATAACCATTCGACTCACGCAATAATAGGCATTCCAGATCACAAATGAACATATTGGATATACTAGGAATTTCGCGTTTCGTTTAAGCCTGTAACGAAAGACGGATTCCACGGTCGTGATGAATAGCCAAACCCCACCCTAGACCCCTAAGGGTGAGGCAAACTACCCACCAAATACCCGAAGTGAAGCAACCTACCTCAGTAAAATGAGTAGGCCACTCGGCACTTCAAATTACCCGTTAGTTTGTGCACCCCACCTTGGGTCTATCCTAGGAGCAGAAAACGGTAAAAGAAATAATACAATGGTGGCTACTGTTAGTTATATGTATGCCCTAGAGGCCATTATTGTACATGTGATGTATATTATAGTGGATTCTTGGACATATATATATGATAGTATGCTATCTAGTTACTCTTTATCTTAACATGTTGACTGGTATTCTTTACTGTCTTGCTCTCACATGTTGATAAAGCCCTTAGGATATTGTTCAGTTGATAAAACTGCACATTTGTATTACATTTTTCCTACCATTTTCATATTAAAAAAAGGACTTTATTATAATATATTATACATATGAGGGTTTATGTGTAAAAACACTATTTTCCATGTGTTAATATATTTTAATTAGCATTTGGTAGAAAAATGTATGCAAATAAATCTGTTGACCAAATCCTAGTAGAACTAAGTCTACTAAATATTATTTGAGATTATTGTGCAGAATTTTCCAAGTTGTTATGCAGAATTTATCAAACAAATCAAGTTGTTGAAGAAATCTTGCCAAATTAAGAAGCAAAACTTGGAGACCAAGTCTGGAAGCAACCGAGAAAAGATTTTCAGATTCTGAAGGTGCCTAGGATTGCCACATGTCAAAAGATGCAAGCCCAAAAATTTCAGTCACGAGATCTCGACCATCAAGCGCGGATCCGCGGCCAAACCCCCCTTGGGCCGCGGATCCGCCGCAATTCCAGGGAGTTAGAGAATGAGATTTTTTGGCATAAATCTATGATAAATTTTACCAAGTTTTCAACAAGAAGATTCTGGCTTTGCACTATAAAAGAGCACCGAGAGCCTCTTGGAAAAGTTATCAAGCCGACGCGATCACGAAACCCCAGACGCTCACGCATCCAGGCTGATCATCAATTGTTCATCTACCTCCTTAGGAAAGATCGAGAAGCAACTAGTTTTGTAATCATTTTCTACGGAATAAAGTGTAGATTGTTCAAGTGATTAATAAAGGTAGTTATTTTATTTAATTCTTTTGCATTTTACATTATGTTTCCCCTCTCTGTCTTTTCATCTTCTTCTCCCAACATGCGCGAGTAATTCTCCGCTTGTTAGGGTTCGTAGGATTAGGGTAGGCTAATGGACGATGAAAATAATTAAACCCTTTTTAAGTCCTATAAAGTTTAGGAACTTTATCAAAAGAATCATTAACATCCTAATCGGGCGCGCTAGCAATTCTTTGCTAGTTCCGACCGCGATTAGAGATTAGATTAATGATTGTTTTGGTAAGGGCTAGATATGAACGGAGTTCCGTGTCGAGATAAGGGTTAAGAGTGGGATTCCTTTTCCCTCCAGAAACCCTAATCTACACGCATCACCGTCGTTCTAGTTCTAAATCTATTAATGGATAAAAAGGGTAACTTTTAATTAATCGTCCATAACTACTAAATCCTAACGAACCCTACAAGCCCTCTTATTATATTAATTACATCTTTAAAATAATCTAGATCTATATTTTACATTCTTGTTTAACGTAGATCTACAAATCTTTCTATAAAATTCTTTATCCCTCCTCTCTTTCTCAACACATCTAAAGTAAAAGTAAAAGGTTCCACGTTTCCCAGAGGACGACCCGTACTCACCTCGGTCTAGCTACACGCGACACCGTTCTGATTGCGGTTAACTACAAACACACTCTTTCGTACCAATCAAATGGCGACCCCCAAACTTATCTTTGATCGTCCCGAGCAAACTAGTTTATTTAAGTGGGAAAAAAGGAGAAAACTAAGCACACTTTCGTAGGCAGACACGATTGCACTGAGCACGTGCAACAAGCCGTTAAACCTCTAGGTGTCCCTAGTAGGAGGAGTGTTGTCTCCTGAGGGTTTTCAGCGGATTACACCCACAAAATCCAATAACAAAAGAAAGATGGTGAAATTTACATATAAAGACAAGAACCATAAAAGAAATACTTTGAAAAGAAGAGTTTCCAACTATGCTAGCTTTTCAGTTGTCATGAGCCCTATCTTAATAGTCATGAAAAAATGTTAGAAATCACATTACCCCTCAATAAAACATCGTCTTTATTCTTCATTCCTACCTTTCTTCCAAACATTGATCATATAACCCCACGTGTGTGAAATGGACATCCCTACACTCGGAGAATTCAATTCAAGCTATCATACTCTTGTCCATCTACCTTAGTACTTTTTAATTTAATGAATATTAAAGATTTGCTCACACATTTTCATGCGACCGTTAATACTTCTTGAGGTACTAACCAACCGATTACTCATGTGCTTGCTAATTAGGTGATAATATTTTCCTCGTCTTGCACCACCTAAGGCTTAGCAGTGACTCCCAGACCAGTTGGCCTTAGGGCACTAGGTGAAGAGGCACCCTCGCTATATTTTTTTATTGCTGCCTTGGCGATACAAAACCAGTGTTTATTTTTTTCTTTTCACCATTTTTATATTTTCTTCATTTTTTTCACTTCCTTCATACTTTGGCTTTTAGACAAGAGCATTTCAAGGTATCCTCTACTATCCCGAGTTTCAAGACGTGTGTAAGTGCATATAGTAGGGTATCAACATTCAAATGTTCGGCTTCCAGAATAGAAACTATTTTTCAGACTTATTTTTATCCTCAGATTAGTGACTTCCTTCATCTTACTAACCGTTGGGACAACAGCTCATAACTACTTATTACTAGTTCGTTTAAGAAAACTTCTAATTTTCTTGGTTTTCTTAAACTATTCATATCTTTTGGATATAATTTTTCACTTTCTACTCTTTTGTTATAATTTTTTTTTTTAATTTTAAAATTTTTGAAAATTTGTTCTTATGCAAAATATGATGCAACTTGATGTGTAAATAAGCACAAACCTCCCCCAAACCTGTTTACAGCAGTGTCCTCACCGATGTCATCTATTAAGCACAAAAACCTGTAGACTTGGGAGGAAATTATTAATGGGGGCAACAATATTTGAATGTGAAAATCCTCCCCTAAACTTATTTTTGGCTCACCAATTTGAGGACAAAAGTTATGTTCAAGAGCCAAAAATATACCCCCCCTCAAATATGAGTTAGACAATACGAAGTATTTTAAGAGGGGGTGAGTCTTTTGATCAAAATAAAGCTTTACAAAGACCAAAAGTTAACACCAACCATTCAAAGATTTTATCAGCATAGCGTATAGGTTGGTGGAAGAATGTGTTGTATCGAGTCAAGAAAAAATGGGGAAGGGATAAGAGGTGGTCTGGAAAGGGTTTGAATTTAGAGAAAAGAAAGAATGAGGAGGAATGCGAATGATTAGGAAGAAGGAATGGTGACGGTTCAACCTCTATAGGTGGAGATTGATCAATCACAAAATCCGTATCGTTTAAAAATTCAAGTTCGTCAGCAAAAAGTTCTTCAAAACTTTTATCAATGGTGTGAATGAACATTTTGCTGTCAAAGAGTTTTATGCCAGAATTTATTCTACTTGATTCATAAAAAATCACTGAGGTAGAGGACTCGAAAAACTCATCTACCTCTTTTTCAAAAATATCCAAATCAAATTGAATTTCTGGTATTACTGAACTTGAATTAACGGATTGTGATTTATCAAAACTCATTGAAACTATAGGAACAGAAGAAGAACCGGAGAAAGTAGAAGGTGAAATGGGTAAACAAATTGGTATGTCGAGTGTTGCTGAACCAGATGTGGAAGATGGGTAAACAGAAAGTAGAAGGTGAATGCGAATGATTAGGAAGAAGGAATGGTGACGGTTCAACCTCTATAGGTGGAGATTGATCAATCACAAAATCCGTATCGTTTAAAAATTCAAGTTCGTCAGCAAAAAGTTCTTCAAAACTTTTATCAATTGATTGAACATTTTGCTGTCAAAGAGTTTTATGCCCGAATTTATTCTACTTGATTCATAAAAAATCACTGAGGTAGAGGACTCGAAATACTCATCTACCTCTTTTTCAAAAATATCCAAATCAAATTGAATTTCTGGTATTACTGAACTTGAATTAACGGATTGTGATTTATCAAAACTCATTGAAACTATAGGAACAGAAGAAGAACCGGAGAAAGTAGAAGGTGAAATGGGTAAACAAATTGGTATGTCGAGTGTTGCTGAACCAGATGTGGAAGATGGAGGCTGTATTTCGATCTGATCTTCGGGTATACCTTTATCATCAATTTCAAGACATATTTGGGATTCGGGAAGAATTAAAGGCTCAAGATGATGACCACAAGGAAGTGAAAAGAATCTATGAATTGGTGGGATAAAATTATCCAAAATTTCGGGTTCATCAATCAAAATATCCCCAACGCCAATCACCTCATTCAAGTGAAGGTTAAAATTCTCAAACTCCTCATCAAAAGTATGGTTTTCAATCAGTTTTGGTTCAAGAGTGGAGGTGTAGAGATCACAAGGGTTGGGTATGGTTTCACTTGAAAGGGACCCTTCACAGTTGGGTAAATCAAACACTACAAAGTCACACAACTTATCAGACATTGTACTTGATGAATCTATGAAACTGGAGTTGTGGAGTTCAGTTTGGAATGGGGAGGTTTGATTAGGAAGGGTGTACAGTTCTGTCTTACTACGCAAATCCTTCATAATTTGATTCGTCAGTTCCATAAATTTTTCTAATGTCTGCTCCAGACTAGTCTTGGGTTGATAAGGGGTTTCAGTATAAGATTGAAATTCCCGTGGATAATTAAAACTCCCAAATGACTGATTAGAAGAACTGTCTAGAGTAGGTGGAAAAGTCGGATTGGATTGATAGGAACAGAATGGTTGCTGAACTTGGGTAGGAGTAGGATCAATAATATGATAAGAAGAATATTGATATGGGTTGGTTGGTTGTCTATATACAAACCGCATATCAAACTCTTCTGCGGACAGTGGTGGTGATGGTTGATATTGGTCCGGGTTGAAACTTTGGCCTCTAGACCTAGCTATGTGCTCAGCAATGAACATTCGTCTAGGGGCTTCCTCACTCTGGGTATGAACTGAAACAGGTGTAGGATTAGGATACGGTTGATAAGACCTAGACTGAGGTGGCCAACTGTTTCTTCCTGCTTGTTCTATATGATCTCTTAAGGACATGGAAGAACCGGACGGTATACCGAAGGGATTTCGAAAACAAGAGATATCTGGTTGTGGACAGCAAAGCTCGGCAAGTGTTCTTCTGTTTAGGTCACCCATTATAAGAAGAGAAGAAGGGGTAAGGGGTAAAAAGGAGAGAAAGTAATTGGTTTGTTTTTAAAAAAAGACGGATTTAGAAAAATCACAAAAATGCACAACCCTATAACTATGGTTATCTAGGTCCAGTCTCTAGACCGCTCCTAGACTTCCAAAGGACAAGCCGCAGGATAAATCCTCTACCGCCTCCGTACTACCCTTGTAGCCAGGTAAGTGCCAGGTAAGTGGGAAGGAACCACGTCGTGGGCCTAATTAAAAACCACTAGTCTTCGACACACTTGCCTAGGCACTACAAAAATAATGCAGATAAACGATAGATTACCCACGACCTTCCTCTGTCCTTATTGAGCGCGACAGTCCTTAGAGTCTGGTCTAGATATTTTTTAAATTAATGAAGGGTTGATCTATATGCTTGGTTTGTGATTTGTGGGGCTTAGGAAGGGTGATGAAATCCCCACCTAATCTTGATTTGGTCCGTGTCCCTTAAAGATCCGTATTAAAATATGCAAAAACAAACCGAAAAACAAAACTTTGCAAAAAGATTTTTGAGCGGTGATATTTTGCAAAGAATCCTACAGAAAATAGATTTTATTGGATTTTAGAGGAGAGAGAAGGGAGTTAGAATCTTACCAGAGAAGTGTGAACCCTAGATCTCCTGTTTCTTCAAGTCCGTGACTCCAGATTTCCTCGCAAAAATTCACACAATAATCGTTAAATATACAATTTGCAGTTTTGTTTTAATAATGATATGACTCGTCTAAGAATTCAACACAAATAGTAAAAATAAAAAATTACGCACGTTTTCCCGGCAACGGCGCCATTTGATTGATATGATTTAGCGTGCTTGCGCTTTCTAAAAGATAGATCAAAAATATTTGTAACCGCAATCAAGAACGGCATCGCTTTGCAGCTAGCCGGTGAGTACGGGTCGGTCCACAGGGATTTTGTGAATTTCCGATTCGTTCTTACGAGTTAATTCCGAAGGGTGTTCGGTTGTTTATTAAATCTAAAAATCTAATTAACCTAGGAAAAGTATCTAGATCTATTCTTGCTAGGGCTAGGTTTAGGGATAGTTTGGAAATGTAATTAAATCTCACTGCTTTCAATACCCGAATGAAGATCTATGAGGAGTTATGGTAATTATCAATAAAGTGGATTAGATCCGTTCGGGAAGGTGTTCCTTCCTCTAGGTTCTTGTCCTTCCTTTAGAGATCCTTACCCTAACCTCCATGGAAAACATCACACCCGGGCCTTTATACTACGGTATCACCGCTACCTCGAGGGATAGAGTGCCGTAGGGAGCGGTATGTGCATGTATGCATGGAGTCCTATTGTAAATATTTAGTGGGTAAGAAAAGGATGAGAGATCTCATCTCTCAAAATCCTTCCCCAAAGCTAAACCCTAAACAAGTTCCTAGGGCATGAAATTAAATCTACCTAGGGCAAGGAATTTAAATCTACACTAGGGCAAGAAATTAAATTACTTACAGATGCATCCCTTTAATGAATAAAATTTAGAAATCTTTTGGAGAGCATCGGTGTTTCTTCTCCATTCTGAAATTCAGATCTGACAACCCTGCATGGACGATTGGAGGGATGCATCTGTAAGTAATTTAATTTCTTGCCCTAGTGTAGATTTAAATTCCTTGCCCTAGGTAGATTTAATTTCATACCCTAGGAACTTGTTTAGGGTTTAGCTTTGGGGAAGGATTTTGAGAGATGAGATCTCTCATCCTTTTCTTACCCACTAAATATTTACAATAGGACTCCATGCATACATGCACATACCGCTCCCTATGGCACTCTATCCTTCGAGGTAGCGGTGATACCGTAGTATAAAGGCCCGGGTGTGATGTTTTCCATGGAGGTTAGGGTAAGGATCTCTAAAGGAAGGACAAGAACCTAGAGGAAGGAACACCTTCCCGAACGGATCTAATCCACTTTATTGATAATTACCATAACTCCTCATAGATCTTCATTCGGGTATTGAAAGCGGTGAGATTTAATTATATTTCCAAACCATCTCTAAACCTAGCCCTAGCAAGAATAGATCTAGATAATTGTCCTAGGTTAATTAGATTTTTAGATTTAATAAACAACCGAACACCCTTCGGAATTAACTCGTAAGAACGAATCGGAAATTCACAAAATCCCTGTGGACCGACCCATACTCACCGGCTAGCTGCAAAGCGACGCCGTTCTTGATTGCGGTTACAGATATTTTTGATCTATCTTTTAGAAAGCGCAAGCACGCTAAATCATATCAATCAGATATGTACTTGACTACCAGAATTATGATGAGATCATACTAGTGGGGCCAGGGTGGTCCACAAGTACATCGTTTAATCAGTTCCTACTCGTGGGAATATCTAGACCAGGGCATCGATATTCTAGTGTAGACTAGTGTGTACGTTTCTTGTCCCTCAGAGGGCGATGGTTGATCCCACAACCATTGGTGTGTGACATCAAAGATTGTACACATGTGCTCATTGGAGCATGGGTACACCAAACAGGACTCACCGAGGACTCATATGTGGTAGTATACCTATCGTGAGATAGCAGTCCTCTGGTGACACTGGTACATGTTAGTCTATAGACCCGAGGTCGTCATAGAGTCTTGTATGGCTCCCACTATGCTTTGATTTCCTCCCTACCATGGCTCAAAGGAGTCGTGTAAACAGTTGGATTTTGGGTACAGTCCCGAGTCACATGGATGTAATGGGCGATAGAAGGGGTTTCGTCTCTCCCGGTATTGGGGGTTGATGTTGTGCTATGCTCGATTGGCTATAATTGGAAGTCCCTGGCAATGGCTGCTGCTGAGATTTACTGATAAGAGTTATCAGTAGTTTCTCAAACCGTTATGGGCCAGACATCGGCATAACTTATCATGTTACTGGGGCCTGATATTTACCACCCTTAGATATGATATGCGACATATCAGACGAAGAGACCGGACTGTATCGTAGTGTTACTGATAGGCTTCATGGAGAGTATGGATGAGCTTGCTTGTTGATTTTAATATTGCTCAATACCAGGGTAGCCGTTACGTCCAGCTAGTACCGCTGACGGCTTGTAGGTGATTGATGTGATCATCACCTACTGCTGGCGTATTGACGAGTCTTTAGAGTCCCACACAGAAGTTTCTTGGTTCGAGCGAAACGAAGTAGGGCACATATGTTGATATGTGCGTGGGCCTGATTAAATATGAGTATATGATACCGTATTATAATCTGGCAGTTATCTGATGTCGGTCAGGTTATATGTGATATAACCGGATTATCGAATCAAGTGTTGGTTTGATAATGTGATATTCAGATTAATGATATCAGTCGGTTATATGTGATATAACCGGATTATTAGATCAAGTGTTGATTTAATAATGTGATATATATTATATGTGATATAATTATATCTTAACTAATATCATTATCTTACTAATTGCTTTATTTATATATATATTAATGTATATTTGATATATAAAAATATATATATTATTATATGAAGCATGGCATGTTTTTCTATTTTAAGAAAATAGAAAAATGAGGTGTAAATTGTTGAGATATTTGTGTAATGGGCAAGGCATGGGTTTTATTATTTGTATATTAGTCTTGACTTACTATTCAAGTATGTCTGCAATTTAGAATTGCAATTTTATTCCATGCTTGACTAAGTGAGGAAAGAAAGAGCCATTTTGAGTTTACTCTCAACATTTTTATTCTTCATGCCTTAGCCATTTTTCTTGAGCTCTTGCTTCCTTTTGCTCGCTACAATTTTCTTCACCTCACTTTCAAGTTCAAATCTTCACATGTGATGTGAATCATTGAACTTGTGAAAACCCTAGTGAGCAAATTAAACCTTTACTTCACCATCACACATTAGATTATCAATTTGATGTGGAGTGTTTCCTTCACTAATAAGATTAGTGAAGGGTTAGCTTGAGCTTGTGGACTTCGGGTGGATCGTCTTTGGTGCGAAGATCACGAAGGAGGTTCGTTCAACTTGAAGAGGAGCCTAGTAGAGTCGTATGGACTTCAACCCGGAGCTATTGAAGAGAAGGACTCGAACTACAAAGTTTGTTTGCTATTTTCTTCTCTTAAGTTCATCACATCACAAAGGCAAACCTTAAAAATCTAGTAAAGATCTTGTTAGTCTAACTTAGCACCTAATAAAAATTAAAATTTGGCATGCTTGAGACCTCTAGAACCTCATGGTGGTGTTAAGGTCGACTTTCACAATCTCAACCCGGATGTGCCCCCGCAAAAGAATATTACATCACTTTATAATTTACATCGAATGAAAGAAACTCTCTTCTCACATCCCCGGCTGTTCATCCACGACGATCCAATAATTTCATATACACAAACCAAAAAGAACAACAACACAGATATGTGCAACCCCCACTAATCGATGTATAGCGATTAGCGGACGTTCAACACATATATCACAACACAGATAAAAACCGATTAGCAAATAACTTAGAATTTCGATCGAAAACTATTTTCTATGTCTACCCCAAGTGCAAACCAGCACTCAAAAATATACTGGGTAGAAACTGAAGGGTATCCTTAGCACCACTACTAGGGTTTGGTAGCATCACACATGCCATATTTAAAATTTTAGAGGGTGCTAACGAATTAATCCTAGGAATCAAACTAGAAAAGCTAGGGTAACAAAAAGATAGTAAGCTTTTTACCACTGAGTGAAATAGAAATACAACCTTTGTAGATCGGTCCTTCACTTCAATAGCTCCTTATTGTAGTCCCTTCGCTGCGATCAAGGCACTCCCGGACTCTAGCATGGCTTCTCGAGGTGAAAAGGGCGAACTTGCTTGAAGTCTTCGAGGCCGAAGATGATCTACGTCGAGAGATACTAACTCAAGCTACTACTTCACTAACTAAAAGATTAGTGAAGCAAACACCCTATATTAAAGTGCTAATCTAGTAGAGGATGGGGAAATAGGAAGTGGGCTCACTTTATAATTATTTTTCTCACAATATTTTTCTCTCTTTTGAAAACCTAGCAAGCTTATCTCAAGGAAGAAGAAGATGAGCTCAAGCAAATGAGAATGAACTTGTGAGGTGAGAGAATGAACTATGGATGAGTGTGTATCATATACTAACTTATGTAGAGACATAACCATGGCTAATTGTAATGGTTAGGTTACTAAATATCTTAAGTAAAACAAAACTAGTGGACTTAGTCAATGCATCCACAAGCATCCACTAGCTTCATGCATCAAGCTAATATTCCACTAATTTTAGAATAACTTTAAGTATTAAAACCCATTATCACAATTAGTATGGTGTAAATCTCATATACCCATGTATGTTGTATTAACAACCATGATACAAAACAAAATACAATTTAATATATATCACATATATATTAAGTGTACACTTGTGAGAAAATAAATGCTTAAGTGAGCAAATGTTAGTTAATGTAAATTAGTACATCAAATATAGAATTATACACTAAATTATCAAATCAACACTTGATTTAATAATCCGTCTATATCTCATATAACCGACTAACATCCAATATATCGACTTATCGAATGAACACTTGATTCGATAACCCGGCTATATCTCATATAACCGACCGATACAAAAGTCGTGAGAATAGAATACGGTATCACACATACGCATTATTCTCGGTCCCGCACATATCACATACGTGCTCCTATTTCGTTTTGCCTGAGCTAGTAAAACCTCTATGTAGGACTTTAAAGACTCGTCAATACGCCGGCAGTAGGTGATGATCACATCAAGCACCCACAAGCCGTCAGCGGTACTAGCTGGACGTAACGGCTACCCGGGTATTGAGGGATCAGAAGATCAACAAGCAAGCCCGCTCCAACTCCTGCAAAATCCTGACGGTAACACTTTCCGTACAGTCTGGTCTCCTCGTCTGATATGTTGCATATCAAGTCTAGGGGTGGTAAACGTCAGACCCCAATAACCGATAAGTCATGCCGATGTGAGGCTCATAATGGGTCGAGAAGCTACTGGTAACACTTACCGGTAAATCTCTAAATCAGCCCTGGCCAGGGACTTCCCTGTTATGGCCACAGCTCAACATCAACTCCCAATACCGGGAGAGATGAAACCCCTCCTATCGCTCATTGCCTCCATGTGACTCGGGACTGTACCCAAAAACCACCGTTTTTCATGCTCTCTTGGATGTGGTAATGTGGAAATCAAAGCACAGTGGGAATCACACAAGACTCTATGACGATCTCGGGTCTACAGACTTACCTGTACAAGTGTCACCAGAGAACTGCCATCTGACGTGAGGTATAATACCATCTAGGAGTTCTCGGCGAGTCCGTCCAGTGTACCCAGTCTCCACTGAGCACCCGTATACCATCTCTAATGTCAAACACCAATGGATATGGGATCATCCATCGCCCATCTCATGGGTCGAGAAGCGTATACGCTAGTCTACTCTGGTATATCGATGCCCTGTCTCGATACACCCACGACTAGGAACATTAAATGATGAACTTATGGACTACCATGGCCCTACTAGTATGATCTTCATCATAGTCCTGGTAGTCAAGTACACATCCTATGGGCTTTACTAACATGTAACTATAAGACAGTATCAAGAGACAAGTATACATGTTAAGATAAAGAGAAACCAGATAACCTACTATCATATCGAGCAAGAAAGTGCTCCCTATATATGTCCAAGCATCCAATATAATATACATCATATGTACAATACTGGCCTCTAGGACATACATACAACTAACAATCTCCCACTTGCACTAGGGTTTGCTGCTGCAGTATTGCAAACCGAGCATCCCGAAGAGTCTCTTGAACTGTATATGGGGAATGGCCTTCGTGAGTGGATCCGTTGTGTTGTTCTTCGTGTCAACTGTCACGACCCGAAATATTAGCTCGTGACCAGCACTTAAATCACGCAACGTTTAAAGGCGTAACGTAATTCAAGTAAGCTGAAACCCAGAAATCTAAACCTTTTAAAGAAAAATAATGGTATAACTAAATCAAGTTTTCTTAATGCATAGAAAAGGAACATAAAAATGCAAGCGAAGTTTACTAGTCTGAAAACACGTTTCGCCTTTTAAAAATTTGGGCAGCACCTCCATTGTATATTTTGATCCAAAAATCATAAATACATAATGATAATAACGGCATCCCTAAGTGGGAGCTAGCTCTTCGGCAAACGGCGGATCACAACCACGCAAGATAGTATATATAAGTATACGACGCCGAACGGCGAAGTTCACCACAAAAAGATAAAGAAATAAGCAAGACATCAAAATCTCTAATAGCGGAAAACCCCTCGCTCTAAGTCTCGCAACCACAATCTCACTAAGTCTCATTACTTATACAATTTACTAATTTTGATTGATGGAGTTGACTAGATACAATATGAAATATAAATATAAGAGTGGGTACGATACAAATGCCCCACCGATAATTGCAAACTCCCAAAAGAAGCCATGTGCCAGCGATGCCGCTACGGATCCATGCGGTCAACCTGCAAGAACTGTGGCACAACGGGGGTGAGTTGCCAACTCGTGAGTAGAAAAACATCTACAAGTAGAAATCGAATAAACAACAACTCCTAGGTCAACTATATCATAAAGGTAATACTATGATATCTAGGGTGACCGGGTCAATATGTGCCAACCATGTAATCAATACCTATATGTATACGGATATAATCCAACAATATAATCAAGGTATGTATGCATGTGGATCTCGTCCAACCGTATAATCAATGTATGTATGCATGTGGATCTCTTCTATCCATATAATCAATGTCTGTATGCATGTAAATTCATAAAAGAGTGTGCATGAAAATACGAGGATATAAATAAACGGTGTCCCTCGCGACACATCAAAATCATGGAACCTGGGTGTCCAACATCGACACCCGAAAACATTATGAAACCCGTGTCCGGCATCGACACGTAAATCCTCATATCTCGGGCTCCGTCAGTCCGGATCGGCCCACGGGCTCCGTCAGTCCGGATCGGCCCATATCATCTCTTGACTGTGGTCGGTATCGTCCGGATATACGACGAGCCCAAATACTATCACCGGTAGGTAGTAGTCCCTCTGCCAGGATCATCGTCATCTACACGAAATCTCTCTCTCTCCCCGGGGTACTATACCGGGTCCACCATGTACCCGCAAACGGGATCATCCGCCTCCTCAAATCGGGTTTCACATATCACACATCTCAGAACCGAGAAAACACATGGTGGACGCACTGAAATATCATATAAAGAGAAACCGGGGTTTTAAAACAGTACATGCTTTCTTTTGAAATAACCACGGTTCTCAAATCCAGAAATCTCATGAAAACAGCATATCTCAATGCGTAAAATCATAAAGCATGATGTATGCGACATATGATAGAAATGTAAACATATCCGTATATCATGCAACATGGAACAGTAATATGCACATATCGAGGGAAAACCGCTCTTTTAAATGAATCCAGTTTTTAAAATATATCATGCGGTTCCCAAATCTCCAAAATTGAATGCAATATCGTATAAAGGTACATATGTGTATATACGCAAGTATGGACGTACAAATATGTGTGTCCGTAAGTATAGGTGTACAATATGTATGTAGGCAAGTATAGCGTACAATATGTATATCATGATGCAGCAACCCTACTGTGTAGTGACATGACAATTATCAACGATGAAGTGTGTGAGCCGGCAAATCTGTGTACGTGTAACATATGTATCAACGATAATGGTGCAGGTGTACTAGCACAGGTATAAGCAATGCAATGAGAATAATATGAATGCAGCATAAGATAAATCATATGCAAATGCTGACGGGTATAGGTATCTATCATGACCGAGTCAGTGAATCTATCAATCGACATCTAGCCACACAACACCATGTACGGTATAATCCATCGTACGACAGCCTCTAGTCAAGGGTATGGATCAAACCTCAAGTCAAACTCATCACGTACGGAAAATCATCGTACGGCGGCAATTAAGCTATCAGGGATCCTATCAACCTATAAGACGAGGAGGGTACGGACCTAACGTCTCGTACGGCTATCACTCACGATTCACCACATATATAAATATCTCTATATACCTATGTCCCAGGTCACATCCACAACAATCTCACATCAGGGGACCGACAAGGTATCAATCATCTCAACCGACTCGCATCCGTATACCGACATATCACCAAATCATCATATCGCGTCATATATTCTTTTCATCGCATTTATATCCCACATAAAGTCAATTTTACATATACATTCAACCTTTACTAAAAGAGTAAGTATCTAATCTAACATACACACCCGAACCATACAAACAGTTTTTGAAAGATGCGAATCGTAGTTTTGAAAGTAGGGACTACTGTGTTTTTAAGAAAAATATATCATTTGAAAATCCGTAACGTCCCTCAAGGTATCTGTTTAAAAGATGCATATGATTCTTTATTTTAGAAATATGTATGGTTCGGATGACACATCTACGCCGGCTATCTAGTCCTACAGTACCCTAAACGGCAATATCATCAAATCTCATCCTTAAACCCCGTCATCACATACTAGTCGTATCATATCACTTCTAACTATCCTTTAGTTTATAATATGGTTTCACTAACAATCTTTTAACTCTAACCCTAGTTTCCAAATCTAGGTTTTCTTAACCATAAGCTATAAATCGGTTTCCACCAAAACTTTGCGGGGGTGCTATACGCCATCCATCCGACTTCCCCCGTGGATATAGATCCACTCACCTTGGTCTTTGCTTGCCGAAGTCGATGACGCCATGCTCTGTCGTCTCGGAATCCACGCGAAGGTACCTACAATAACAACATATATCACAACGCTTATAAAAATCAAGTCGGAGAAACCAAAATGGCACAAGTTTCGCTCATAGGTTAAAACTTATAGCCCACGTATCCAAAACCAACAAATAACCCTCGTTGTTGATGTTCAAACGCCACATGATAGAACAAAATAACAAATACCAAATCCCAATTCATTAAAAGTCGCAAAACGAAACCAGAAACTTGGAAAACATGCTCCAGATTTTACTCTAGACCAAATTGGTCAATTTTGCACACATGGAGGGTCTGTTTTACTGGAGATAAAGCCACAGAACAAATACGAACACTTTTCCTCACACCCTGGTCGCAAATTGCGGCCAGGAACAATAAATTTGCGGCCACACTTGAAGGGTAGGGGATCAGGTCTTGGGTGAAGGTTCCAGGTTGCCTGCACACTCCTCTGTGTTTGCTAAATAATTCCTAGTGCCCCCGGGTGATAGCAGATCAAAAAATACCAACACAATTTCCACAATTTCCCAATATCGACGAATCTAAAGTTCGTGTTTTGGGGTTTAGTCACTGGTCCAGGTCAAGAATTGGTCTCTAGGGTCTTATAACAGCCGCTAGGCATCCCCCAATTCACACAACATTCAAACCCCTCTCTAGAATTTTCCAAGTTCAAAAATCCTCATCTTAAACCCATTTCTAACTAATTAGAATATAAAGAAACCTAAAACTATATAAATGGTAGAAATTATACCTCATGGATGCAACTCAAGAAAAATCCTAGTTTGCCAATGTTGTCAAAATCCCACTTTTCTTGGTCCAATGTGTAGAGGAGAAGAAGGGGATCAACTTTTATGAAGAGGGTTTAGGGTTTTGGTGAATATTTGGAGATGGATCTTGGGGTTGAAGGTGGAGGGAAGTGAGGAGGAAGAAGACGAGGGAAAAATATGATAAGGGAAATAATGGGCAGCCCCCCTCTCTCTTTCTTATTCTCACCCTCTCACTCTCATGTCTCACTCTCTCTCTCTCTCTCTCTCTCCAATCATTCTCTTTTAACCCCTTTTTCTCTTTTTCTTTTCTGACCAAAAAGTCCAACCACAACATAAAACAACACAAATGAAATAACATGTAACATGTCATGGTGCACTAACCATGAAAACTGTAGAAACACGGATTTGGCCTAATCGCGATTAGCAGTGCACTAATCGGTTTTTTTTTATCGAAACTGCATATAAATAATTTTAAAAATGCCAAATCCTTTAAATATATTATTAAATGAATAAATTATTTTAATTTCCATTTATTTCACAATTATTGGTATATATTTATACCCTTTTTCGAAAACCCCAATTTCGCAAATCAGGTAGTTTTCGGGAAATATATTATTGTAATATTAAATTTCCAAAAATAATATTTTATATTTTCTGAAATGTTACAATCTTCCCCCCTTAAATAAATTCGGTCCCCGAATTTAAATTTAAACCCCTAAAATCTAAAACATTTCAATAATCAACTCAAATCAACGGGGCTCCGAAATCACGGAAGATGCAGAAACAACACAGCACGTCAAGTGCGCATGAAACGAGTACAAAACTCAAAATCGAACTCCGTAAATCGTCACGCAAATCATCAGATTTGCACGCATATCCTCGGAGTTACAATAGAGATACAGATCTCGAAATACACTACTGAAATCCAATCTACACTTGTCAAATACTATAATACGTGTATAGTATGCATCCTTGTAAAACTTTCAAAATCTGAATAAAACTCATGCAAAAATCTTTTCTAAATCGCCGTGTGATGTGTAACTCACGGCATAAGTGATGGACACTCATTTGTAAGATAATAATATACGTCCATATATGTTTTGCTAAATATACGTTCCGTCGTTTCAAAATATTCCAAAAGGTTTTCCTTTAAAAACGTTCGCGTCGCTCACGGACACGTAGGAAATAGCGAGACTACAGCTCCTTTGAAAACCTCTTGGTAAGCTTTTAATGCATGCAAAGTACTCAGGTACTGTCCTCAGATCAGTCCTGTTAAGCTACAATATAATATATAGTACCTATCATGAAAACAAAGTGCTCAAAAGCAAAATCAGCCTCAAAAAGCGTATCCAATAATCGCGTGTGTCTGGTGTGCACGGAAATCAAATCCAAACATATGTGCCACTATACGCACAAGACAAAACTAAGTGCAACGGGTGTACATAAAAGCAAAACTCAGTGCAACGGGTGCACGAAAGTATCTGTCGAGTGCAACGGGTGTGCACGACAACAATATCTGGTGCATCTATTGTGCACAAAAATCTCAAATCTTGTGCATCAAATGCGCGAAATACAAGTATGGTGTAACCAATGCACGAAAATCATATTAATAACTCAAATGCGTATAAGAACAACACCGAGTGTACCAAGGTGTATAAATCAAAAACGTGTGCAACTACGAGCACAAATCCGTATCAATGCACTACAAGCACATGTGAGCTATACCGAGTGCAAAAATCACATCATCCGTATGAAATCCATGAAATCATAAACAAATGCTAAGAAAGTACAAAATCGACATCAAATACAATGGATATGCACAAATCGCAAATCAACACAACGGTGTATAAAATATATCAAGTGCGATAACTATGCGTAAAAATATAAATACCCAGTAGGTGCAGCCATGGTGCACGAAAACCAATATCATGAAACCCAATCATCAAATCTTAAATCCAAGCGATAGAAGTGTGATACTCGGATCATAAATGCAAATCGTAACAAATGACATTGAGGTACACCTCCTACAATGTCGAAAAAGTACTGGTGCGTCTAAAACTGGCAGAGCAAGAACATCCGCCTACCTCCTGCTCATGGTTTGGCGTCCTCTGTATCTGGGTCCTTATCTTCTATGTGGATTTACCAATCTAGCAATCCATCGGCTCATCGGCCCTGTCGGGTATGCTAACGGAAATGATTCCCCTCTGGCACTTCTCTGGTCATCTCTCGGCCAATCATCACGACCACTCGTAAAGCAGCACGTTATTGGCGTCGGCCTCTGGTCCTCTGAATACTCGTGACACAACTGATCCTCGATGCAAATCTTATTGCAGCAGTGTCCTGGAAGGATCCTGCTCAAGGTCTCTTCCGATCTCGCCTATGCCGAAGGGTACGGAGGCTGGTACTTTCACATAATCTTTTCTCGCTTTCTGGACATCTGCGTTCTCACCACAACATTTCCTCAGGAACTGGACGTATCCCAACGCCTCTGTATGCATATCAGATCTCTAATCTCGATGGGGAGTAACAACAGCTCGTCAACGTCTCGCACGAACCTCTGATTCCACTCGTCTGTATCATCGTCCACTATGACGTCACGCCATGCTATCTGCGCACTGCAACTGTTCTCGGCCACGGTCAATCCGGAGTCTCTCACACGGACTCGAAATTACGAACTCGGTATCTTCATCACTCTGTAGAAGATCTCTAGCCGAACACGTCCTCGGAAACTCGTCCCAACCATCGGAGAAATGCTCAATGCTCGCCCGTCCTCGATCAACTCCCAATGCATTGGGGTGAGGTCCTCTATCCGAAGCTGGTCAGCTTACTGGTCTCTTATCACATGATATTCGGACGACGTCAAACTTTTCGATCGAGTCATCAAGGTCCCAAAATTTCCCGAAGGCTCAACACCTGAGCATACTATAAAAATATCTGGTACATACCACAGTACCTCTGGACCAGCCGTAGAAGAGCAAACCCAAGCCTCACTGATGGCACTGCTAAACTGCTACAAACCCTAAAGGTTCAAAAGCGGTTCCATGGTCATCATGTCGAGTTAGGGTTTCATTCTTCTAGAGGGTCTACAGAATCACTTGCATGTTCCTCCAAACACTTTACACTTGGGAAAAATGGGTTTCTGACACTCGTTCGAACTTTTTAGCTTCGCTTATACAACATGTGAATACTCTTCGCCCGCATGCTAAACAATGCCTCAATCCTTCAGGAAAGACGATACATCAACGGTCATCTCTGGATCGGTCTGCTCTAGATCTGAGTAAGACTCTCCACACTGAAAATCTTCGACTCAATTGGGCCTGCGTCGGTGCATCAATCTGATGAATCACCTTCATCTCTCAAATTGGGGTAGACTAGATATCACCTGTTTCATCTCTGCCTGGAAGCTCCAGCGATCTCATCTCGTAAGCCTTGGAAGCGACATCCCATCATCTCAGCAACAGCTGGGTCATCTGTCTGCACGGTAGGCAACATCAAAATCTCTGAGGTATGCTGTACATCAACAGTCCTCTCGCAACTGGTAGCTCTAACAATGGCCCGGTCATCCGGTGTAAAACCAGACACTCGCCTCATCCGAGATGTCACAACACAAAATTAACTCGATACGTTCCTATGTCACCAGAAAACACAATGGTCAGCCCTCGTACCAGACGAGCTCGCCCTGACCGCAACACTAGCAGCAACTCAATCTGTGCTCAAACATGGTGACAGGAACCTCAATCGAGTATCGAAGAGAGCAGATCAACGGCAAGAAAGGAAACGACAGATCCAGAATGGATACATGATCATAAGAAGGAACATCATCAATGAGAGTATGATCATGGAAACGAATAGAATCAAGGATCTCAAATGGATGTATAATCATGGGTATGAAGAGAATCGTAAGTCTCAAAATATGTACACCCTAAGGTTTCTTAAGTGGAGTATCGTATCATAAATATGCCGCGGAACATACGTACGGTACGTCACACTACTCAAGCTACGTACTCCATCAATCAGGGTCAGCCTATGAAACTGTAACACCTTAGGATGTGTTTAGTGGCTAATTATATTTTAAAAAAAGGGTTTTTAATAAAAAGTTTACCAAATTGAGTTTCCAATATTTTTTCCAAATTTAATAAATATTTTTCTAGAATTTTCCTAGGCTTGCATACACATGTGCATGTAAACTAGGGTTTTAAAATGAGATAATACCATGATTAGCAACCATGGTGGGTTTAATAATGGGGATTAAGTCTTTTGGGTTTTAATTTGAATTTTCTTTTGGAGTGTTGACTTGGTGAGAATGAGAGAGAGAGAGAATGCATCATGGCAAAAGCCATGCTTGCATTTAATGATGAGAGAGAAAGGAGGGGTTGACATTGGGAGTTATCATTTCCTCTCATTCTTGTGCTCATTTCTCTCAACCTCACTCTCACACTCACACACCCACACCCACACCATCCACAGCAGCAGCAGAAGCAAGCAACACAGCAGCAGCAAACAGCACAACAGCAGCAAGCAGCAGTGAACAGCAGCAGCAACAGTGAGAGCAGCAGCAGCAGTGAACAGTAGCAGCAGCAACAACTCCAGCTGCAGCTCCTTCCCTCTACTCCTTCCTCTTCCTCCAGCTCCCTAGGGTCGAGTGTGGGGTATACTTCTTGAACTTATCCCCTAGTTTGCGTAATTATTGTAGCTTAGCTTCAATTAGTGATTATTGGTGTGTTTTTAGTGCTTTATGTGGTGATTAGGGGGAACCTTGACCAAGTGATGTATGAATTGGTTTTAGTAAGTTGATGGAGTGTTGTTAGGGCCATGTTAACCTATCTTAGCCCCCAATTGCACTAAAATACCACCAGATCCCAATTTGATGCAAATTCATCGTTTTTAAGCAAATTTTGACTTTCTGTAAACTGCTATCGACCCAGTGAGTTCAGAATAATTTTGAGATGACTGCAGTATAGTTGTTAGGTGCTGATCCCCCAGGTAGAACACGACCCCTAAAATCCGTACTGTGGCCGCCGGAATATTGTTTCTGGCCGCAAATTGCGGCCAGATGGGGAGGGTTTGGGTTGGAGTTTGTCTCTATTGGTGTCTGCTGCAACCCTTAGACTCATGGCATGTATAATTTTATTTGATTCTTGCTGTAGAAAAATCTGGAGCTACATACCTATTTCTCGTATTTTAAACCTTCGCGACACGCGTGATACGTGTGTGGGTTTGGGGTTTCTGCGTATCGCGATGCGTCGGGGTAGTTTCAGGCGCGTAATCACACGTTTTAGCGTATCGCGCACACGCGCGCTTGGTTTGCGACGCGGGTTTCTAGTTTGACCTTAATATCACGTTTTTGTGGATTTGAGATTATATGTGATATATTGTGTGATTCTAGGTTCGCAGGCGAGTGAGACGGACGCTGCGAAGAAGGGGAAGCAAGTCGTCGGCTACACTTAGCGTGAGATTTCGGTGAGTAGATTTAACATCTACGGGGATATCGCCCGCATGGCGTTATGCGTCAGGGATGATAGGACCTTATAGTTATATGTTGCATTTACCCCATTGACTGTCATTGCATACTGCATTCCTTGCTATATGTAAGTAAACTTAGAATTGATAGAACACCGCACTATTACTAACGGTTCATGTTGCACGAGCACTAATCTGCATGTTACACACACACCGTTAGTAATTGCCTGTTGTAGATAGTGCCCTCAGAGTCAATTATTGGATCACAGGCACGTGATTGCAATAATTGAGGGAGGACCTATCCCAGTAGGACAGTCTTACTCGAGATGATAGTATGCTATCTGGTTTATCTTTATCATCATGTACTGCTTTAGGTGACCTGACATATCACTATTGCACGTTGATAGAGCCCCTAGGATTCTTGCTTGACCACCAGCAGTATGAGGGCGATCATATACGTGGGAGCTGGTAGTCTATAAGCACATCATTAAAAGGTCCCTAGTCGTGGGAGTTTCGAGACAGGGCATCGATACTCCAGAGTAGACTAGTGTGTACATTCGAGACCACGACGAGGGGCGGTGGCCGGTCTCACAAGCCACTGGTGTCAGTTGGTTCACCTAAGATGTATACAGGTGATCATTGGGTTATGAGTACACCGGACAGGACTCGCCGGGAACATGCTAGTTGGTCTTATACCTGACGTCAGATAGCAGTTCCCTGATGATATGTGTACAGGTTAGTTCATCGACCTGTGTCTCGTGTGAGTTCCCACTGTACTTTGATTACTACCCTACCACGCTCAAAGGAGACGTGCAAATAGGTTTTAGTTGGGTACAGTCCCGAGCCACATGGAGGCAGTGAGTGGATCTTCAGGGGTTCGTCTCTCCCGGTATTGGGGGTGAGGTCGCGCTGTGTCTAGGAGAGCCATTACACAAAGCCCTCGGCCGAGGCAGGAGATTTACTGGTAGGTATTCCAGTAGTATCTCAGGGTGTTCTGGGCTACACTCCGACACGACTTGTACCGCTTTTGGGGGTCTGACTTTTACCAACCCCCTAGGCCCGCCATGCGATGCTCATAGACGAACGGACCGGACTGTACGGATATTGTCACTGACAGGATCAGTAGGGTGTCAGGATGAGTTCACTCATCGACGTCCCTTTCGGTCAATAGCTGGTGGCCCGTCACGTATGGCTAATACCTCTGACGTGCTAGTGGTTAAATCCACAGCCATAGTATTGACGAGTCTTTAGAGTCCACCACACATTCAGTTACTCAAGATTTCGGGAGAAAAGCTGTAGAGGCAGTATGGAGATATGGCAAGGTCCGATCAGATACGTGCGGTATTGCACGGATCAGGATCAGACAGTTTGTACTACAGGCCGTATGGATATATGGCAGGGTTCCATCAGATACGTGCGTTATTGCACGGATCAGGATCGAACGGATTTCACTAGCCGGCTTTGGTTTAAGCCGGATCCTAGTATAGTACTGTGTAGATTTTGTCTCATTGCATTTGTATTTCGGTTGGAATACAAATGCGGGTGTGTATACACAGTATCGGGGTTTTCCTGTAATTTATTACGGGACCAGTTTTCTGGAGTTGCCAGTTTTTTTTCCGTTTCGGCCAATTTCCTTTGTATCGTTCATTGGCCGAAGATTGGTGGAGGAGGGCTTATTTGCATTTGTGCAAATAAGCAATTTGGAAGGGGGTCTTTGCATATTGTTGTGTCATGATCACTTGACTTTCTTTAGTCATCATGGCTAGTCTTGTAGTGTCATGATGGCATGACTTTTGGTTGTTATGATGATAGTTGGAGTGTGAGGTTGGCTTTGTTATCATGCTTGATCATGATCACTTTTCTCTCTCTCTCTTGTATCATTTGATCCATACACTCCCTCATTGATTCTCCCCTCTCCCATTCCATGCCATGGCCGGCCAAGCTTGTATGGGGGCTGCCATTTTATTTTGGTGGGGATTTTGGTATCTTTGGCTTTGTAAAATCCCTACAACTCCATCTTCAAAAGTCCATATCATTTCCTCCACCACAAAGGCAACATCCACTACCCCAAAAATGAGACATGGTTCTACACACATTCTACAGCAAACCTTGGGCACGTCGACTCGCCAGCTTCGTGCCCGAGTTGCCTCGGTATAGAGGTGGGAGCCCGTAAAAGATGCAGGCGACGTGGTGCCCTTCCGGCGAGGAGGTGGAGACTGGACATTCCGCGGGAGGTTGGGACGACGACGAGAAGACCGGAGGACACGTATCGCTCGGTATATCTCTCTTCCCCATCTTGTAGTTAGCTAGGAGTAGTTAATGGCACGATCCGGGTTTTAGTGCGCGGTGGTGCCGGTTCAAGAAAATTAAAGTTAGCCATCGCTTCCGCATTTGGCCTCGGGAAGGAGGCCGGGGCGCCGCCGTGCACTTACAGTGGTATCAGAGCCTCGCCATTAACATAGTCTAGCTTTGTCTAATGTGTTTTACATTTCCGATCGACCAAAATTCCAAAAACCCGCGTTTTCTTCACATCAGTTTTCTGTCGAATTTTTTCTGGCTCGAAATTTTTTTCAGGTTGTAGAAAATTGATGTACTAGAAGTCCTAAGAATTCTGGGGAAATTCGAAAGATTGATCATTCAGGGAGAGCGCGGAACCGCGGCCAAACCCCACTTGGAGCCGCGGTTCCGCCGCAGTATGGAAGGATCACTGTGTCAAATTTTTCCAGTGGGCTTCTGGGGTGAAATTAGGGTTTCTGGAATATTAATTTTGGGCCCAGAATTTCTTGATTTGCTACAGTAGTACTTGGGGCCCACTTGTTAATTTTTGATCGATCGGACATTTTAAATACATTAGTTCACAGTATTTACATTATATCTGCGACCGTGAATGTCACTTGATCGGTAAATCCTGTCTAACTGCTATAGCCCGGTTAGACGGATTTGCGAACGCGACTTTCATGTTGATGTTCTGTGTTATGCTGTGATGTTGCGGATCGGTCGTGGAGGATAGCCTGGATGCAATGCTAGTACAGTTGTGGTTGTATTAGGTACATTTGATATTGCGGGGCGAGCGTCCGACATGTGGACTGCCGTCACTGCCTGATTGTATTATTATTTCGGGGCACGACCAGGTTGCGGTCGATGTACCCGTTGTATGTATATTTTACTTTCTGTACTAGGATTGCCCCAAGGTGGGGTGCACGGATAGCCGGGTTCTAGAGGGCAACGGGCCCGCATCTCATGGCATTGAGACGTAGGGGGCTTCACTTTAGGATTGGCGGGCTATTCGCCGCACTCGTAGGGGGCACAGGTTGACCCAGGAGGGGTGCCCAAGTTACCGGATTCCGTGAAGTGCTGGGTGGTCCATTCACGGTGCTGAAGGGGGCTGCCTCGCTTCAGGTTTTGGCGGGTAACTTGCCGTGCCCGTAGGGGTCTAGGATTTCATTGCACAGGCTATCCACACGACCAGGGGAACGTCTGGTTTCGGTAGTGGCTCTGTGAAACCCGGGGATCCCAGATATCTGTATTGTTCTGTGATGCTGTACATTTCTGTGATGTTGCATTTTTATCACGCCTTGAGCGAAATATAATATATTGGTATATATATTAGTAGATGTTGTATATGTTTTGCATCCGCGCTAGTCCAGTCCCCGCTCTGTCGTTAGTTAGCTAACCTAACGGGTAATGACGGGACCCAGTGGTGAATGCGGATGGCATATACGTACATCAGTATATTTTCGTTCTTTGTGGTGTGATCAATTGATGGGATTGCGTTGATTCGGATCAATGCAAGTTAAAAACAAACCTTATCTGATGTTGTTGGAACACTTTTCAAAAAGCTGTTATTGCAAGGACGATTACTTTTGCTTTGCACCGTGGTATTCAGTTGGAGTATCCTGCTCCTCAGTCGACGAGGCAAGGGCCCAGATCCCTTCACCGGGAGTGACCCCTTGGACAAAAGTTTGCGTCAGGGCAATAACTTCACTATAGCCGATTACTTTTGCTTTGCACCGTGGTATTCAGTTGGAATATCCTGCACCTCATTCTACGGGGAAAGAGCCGAGATCCCTCCACCGGGAGTGACCTCTTTAGCAAAGGTTTTTCGTCACTATATTTTTAAAAGCTATCCGTTCCTTCAATGATATCAAGTTCTTTACGTTAAAGGTTTTCGCCAGAAACCATTCGTAGCCCTCCGTCGTTTCATATGGGTGGTCAATAGTATTCAAGCTGTGTATGTTGGCCAAGGTCAAGGCACAGTGATTGGTAGCTATTGGGGTATTCATATGCAGCATAGATAGATGCGTTGGTTTGGGACAGTCGTACTGCCATTTTGGCCAAAGTCAAGGGTAGGTACGGATGGGTTTAAATTAACCTGGAGAATGACGGGTAGAACTTGACATGTGACTTATGATATGTTGGCCAAAGTCAAGGTCATAAGAGCATGGGGCAGAAATCACATCGGGAGTTTCTAAAAGAAACTGAAACTTGCCAGATATGCGCATACCTTCTGGAGTGTGACACCGTGAGCGGATTCCGTCACGTTATCATGCGATGATAGTTGGATCCCGATTCCCACTGATGAGTTAGTTTACTCCTTGGGTGACCCCGACTAGTTCTTCTTTCAGGTTTGGAGGAGAATTTGACGGTACAGTGGGAGGTTTCCAGATTGGATAAATTGGTAACCATTCTGATCTAGATCAGAGTGCACGCTGAGTGTTTCTTTTCTCTCTCTCTTCGGCAGCGACCATTGACCTGACCCTAAGACTATGACTCAGTGACCAAGTTGACCGAACCTTCTTAAACACTGGCTTTTGGATTGTCAGAGTTGCAAACCTCATTGCCACTCCTACTTTTACCCTTTTCTCCAGGACACCCCGTATTACTACGAACGTCCACTTCCATTGGACAAAACCATCGTATGGTTATATACGAACTCGAAGGAATTTATTCGAGGATGGTTTCCGGTTCTGGAGAAAACGGATAGGATTATTCAGTTGTCTTTTCATTTACCTTCTCTCAGGTTGGGAGTACTTCTTGGTTTAGGAGATAGTACACCTATTATGAAAATTGGATAGTCTTCTTCCAAACCATAGGCAGGTGCCGACCGGTAGGGAATGAAGAAAACTAATTAGCCTAACAATAGTGTACAAAAGGTATATGTAAAGACAAAGAAAGGGATTAGTAAGAGGGCAACGTAAATTGCGACTGATATTCACGACCAAACCAGGTATTTCATTACCACTCCCACTTCACCTTTGTATTTCTCCAGGACACTCCGTATCACTACGAAGATCCACAGTTTATTGGATACTCCATCGTATGGTTATATACGAACTCGAAAGGAACTTGTTCCAGTTCGGGGATGGATTCTGGTTCAGGAGAAATATGAATAAGGTTTATTCGGTTGTCTTTTATCTTCACCTTCTCTCGCATTGCGAGTGCTCCTAGGATTAGGACAATACACCCATTATGCTTATTGGATAGTCTTCTTCCAAACCATAGGCTGGTGCCGAACGGTAAGGAAGGAAGAAAACCATTTGGCATAAAGGGGTGTGCAGAAGGTAATGACTAAAGACATATAAAGGGATCTGGAGAGATGGCAAAGAATTATACGGTTATAGTCGAAAATCTGGAAGAGGCATTACTAGGAATACCGGGATACCCCATCGAAACATTTCAATGTTTCAGTTTCACTATGTACTGTTAAAGAAAACTGATTTCCCAGTTAGACACTTGCTCCAGGGTATGTATTTACCAGGTAGGATTCTCACATCTGTATGGTTTTACAGATGATGAGTGGGAGTAAGTTTTTAGGAATTGGGTGATCATCCTCATTATATCGGGATTCGTTGTAATCGGTGATATTTGAGGAAGTCACCTGGGTAGTTTGCCGGACGGCAAATATTTGGTTTTGAATATCCGCTGTTATGCACCAATTTCAAATTGATACATCTGTACGTCTATTTTTATAGAGTGAGATATATCTTTTTGAAATTATGTCTGTGACATTTACCTATATCAGTGGATGGTTAGGTAAGGAGCATTAAACAGCGGTGTAATTCTTCTTAACCATAAGTACAGTTTTCAACCTACGACACACAGTGAATGAGTTATCAGACTCAAGGGACTTATACAGAGTATTGTATGTTGTCCAGGGTCCATCAGGAGAGAGGGGTTGGTCCTCGTACTATATTCGGTTTACTTATGACTTCTCTAGTTTTTAGACAGGTGTTTCGTGGAAACACAGGGTCTGAATTTTGAGAAGTTATAGGTATTTGAATAAAGTAGAGAACCAGATATTGCAAGTATCGGGATTCTTCAAAGTGATCGAAGATGTAGATACTTGAGTATGGTATTCAGATGATAGTAATGACTAAGAGATCTAGCTTCTCTTTCAGGTTATTCATAATTGGAAGCATTCCAAAGTTGAGTAACGCTGATCGGCCTTTTTCCATTTAGTTGACATGCACTGGAGACAGCTGCATGATTTGAATCTGGTTCAATTAAATCAGTGCCTCTGGTTCTATATTGGATATAGAACAGTTCATATCTTAACGTTGTTAAGGTACGGGGAGTTGTCCGGCTTATGATTAAAACCAGACTCTGGATAACTCAAGGCACGTTTCTGTAATGGCTGTTTGTGGGTTGACCCAGGCTATGACGAGGGTTGACTTTCTACCATCTGGAAGATCAATAGTGATATTGTTCTTGACTCGCCACAGTTTTATTAAAAATGGATTTTTTCAGAAAACAGTAGTGGGAGTTTGGTAGAACTGGAAGTGATTCCAGAACCACAAACGATTACTGAAGATTTCATAGGAACCTAAAGATTCAATCTGGTTTGACATTCCATTGGCTACTCCGCAGATAAGGTGGGTAACTTCAGGCACCCGAGAGGTACTCCGGTAGCCTCAAGGACGGTGACAGGGAAGTTCTTGTTTACCCACACTTACCATTGCTGTTGTTCTAGGCTGCGAGACCCGGCGGGAGGATGAGTATAGCGTCGTTCTAAACTGTCTTTAGAAGTGTACGTCTATATGACCCTGCCAGAGGGTTGTCGTAGTCAGTGGGAGCAGCGGAAGCATTGGTGGATAGGTAGCTTATGTCTATTTATAGACTAAAGCAGATATAGCGGAGATAGATCATCTATTTCTGACGTGACAGTCATAGGTTTGACTTCATCAGAATAGGGCATGGATCTGTTGAGAAGGTAGTAGGGTGTGATGTCCTGGTATTTGGATGACATACACAGAGTAGGAAGTGATATTCCTACACTACAATTGGTCATACTTTGGTCGTCACACAGTGGTTTCTCCACATGGGACTTGGACATTATATCAGACATGCTGGTTACTAGATCTATGGTTTTAGATCTAGATTTAGGTGGTTTCCCAATTAAGGGTACTTAGACAACATTCTAAGAGTATTTAGAATGGACGACTCCTGGCACGGTAGTGTACCTGTAGGTGATGGAGTCACCCTCTCTAAAGGTGTCTTACAGACTAAAGGGGAGAAGATGTGCATGATTGGCAGATCACTTGCTCAGGCAATTGAGTCAATCATGAGATGTCGAGTACCACACCAGATGTTGTTCTTGCACTAGATGCAATAAGTTGACATTGATCCTATCCTAGAGAAACAGTCGGAAGCAGTTTTAGAACATAAGTGGATGTTCTAGGGATATGATAACGACAGCCTCATTCGGGAGACAGTTATCATTCCAGGCTTCCAAGGTGACCTGGACGACAAGGAGGTTGTCAGAGTTATAGTTTTTCCTTCTGACGAGGGGCAGTATTTTGGACAGGTGGTCCAAGGCAATACTGAGGGAGGGATGGCGCAGCATACTGATTAAGTTCAGTTGACGATACAGTCTAAGAAGTTTGGATTTAGAGTTCATTTATGAGCTAGGTCCCATCAGACATCCAGACACATTCTAAGACAGGTATTGCTCATTTCGGGAGATGGGTTTCTCCGCGAACTTGAGATATAGAGAGACATAGAAAGAAGCATCAAAGCGGATCCACTCACTGAGGCTATTCCTCGAACGCAATAGTTTCGCAAACGTGTTTTGTGAGACTGACTAGTAGAAGAGTTGGGTGTTCGGTATCACACGGGCTGTGAGTATGCGACATCGCAATAATTAGCCTTAAGTGCAAGTGGGAGATTGTTGGAGATAGTGCCCTCAGAGTCAATTATTGGATCACAGGCACGTGATTGCAATGATTGAGGGAGGACCTATCCCAGTAGGACAGTCTTACTCGAGATGATAGTATGCTATCTGGTTTATCTTTATCATCGTGTACTGCTTTAGGTGACCTGACATGTCACTATTGCACGTTGATAGAGCCCCTAGGATTCTTGCTTGACCACCAGCAGTATGAGGGCGATCATATACGTGGGAGCTGGTAGTCTATAAGCACATCCTTAAAAGGTCCCTAGTCATGGGAGTTTCGAGACAGGGCATCGTTACTCCAGAGTAGACTAGTGTGTACATTCGAGACCCCGACGAGGGGCGGTGGCCGGTCTCACAAGCCACTGGTGTCAGTTGGTTCACCTAAGATGTATACAGGTGCTCATTGGGTTATGAGTACACCGGACAGGACTCGCCGGGAACATGCTATTTGGTCTTATACCTGACGTCAGATAGCAGTTCCCTGGTGACATGTGTACAGGTTAGTTCATCGACCTGGGGATCGTCATTTGTCTCGTGTGAGTTCCCACTGTACTTTGATTACTACCCTACCACGCTCAAAGGAGACGTGCAAACAGGTTTTAGTTAGGTACAGTCCCGAGCCACATGGAGGCAGTGAGCGGATCTTCAGGGGTTCGTCTCTCCCGGTATTGGGGGTGAGGTCGCGCTGTGTCTAGGAGAGCCATTACACAAAGCCCTCGGCCGAGGCAGGAGATTTACTGGTAGGTATTCCAGTAGTATCTCAGGGTGTTCTGGGCTACACTCCGACACGACTTGTACCGCTTTTGGGGGTCTGACTTTTACCAACCCCCTAGGCCCACCATGCAATGCTCATAGACGAACGGACCGGACTGTACGGATATTATCACTGACAGGCTCAGTAGGGTGTCAGGATGAGTTCACTCATCGACGTCCCTTTCGGTCAATAGCTGGTGGCCCGTCACGTATGGCTAATACCTCTGACGTGATAGTGGTTAAATCCACAGCCATAGTATTGACGAGTCTTTAGAGTCCACCACACATTCAGTTACTCAAGATTTCAGACGAAAAGCTGTAGAGGCCGTATGGAGATATGGCAAGGTCCGATCAGATACGTGCGGTATTGCACGGATCAGGATCAGACAGTTTGTACTACAGGCCGTATGGATATATGGCAGGGTTCGATCAGATACGTGCGGTATTGCACGGATCAGGATCGAACGTATTTCACTAGCCGGCTTTGGTTTAAGCCGGATCCTAGTATAGTACTGTGTAGATTTTGTCTCATTGCATTTGTATTTCGGTCGGAATACAAATGCGGGTGTGTATACACAGTGTCGGGGTTTTCCTGTAATTTATTACGGGACCAGTTTTCTGGAGTTGCCATGTTGCTTTCCGTTTCGGCCAATTTCCTTTGTATTGTTCATTGGCCGAAGATTGGTGGAGGAGGGCTTATTTGCATTTGTGCAAATAAGCAATTTGGAAGGGGGTCTTTGCATATTGTTGTGTCATGATCACTTGACTTTCTTTAGTCATCATGGCTAGTCTTGTAGTGTCATGATGGCATGACTTTTGGTTGTTATGATGATAGTTGGAGTGTGAGGTTGGCTTTGTTATCATGCTTGATCATGATCACTTTTCTCTCTCTCTTGTATCATTTGATCCATACACTCCCTCATTGATTCTCCCCTCTCCCATTCCATGCCATGGCCGGCCAAGCTTGTATGGGGGCTGCCTATTTTATTTTGGTGGGGATTTTGGTATCTTTGGCTTTGTAAAATCCCTACAACTCCATCTTCAAAAGTCCATATCATTTCCTCCATCACAAAGACAACATCCACTACCCTAAAAATGAGACATGGTTCTACACACATTCTACAGCAAACCTTGGGCACGTCGACTCGCCAGCTTCATGCCCGAGTTGCCTCGGTATAGAGGTGGGAGCCCGCAAAAGATGCAGGCGACGTGGTGCCCTTCCGGCGAGGAGGTGGAGACTGGACATTCCGAGGGAGATGGGGACGACGACGAGAAGACCGGAGGACACGGATCGCTCGGTATATCTCTCTTCCCCATCTTGTAGTTAGCTAGGACTAGTTAATGGCACGATCCGGGTTTTAGTGCTCGGTGGTGCCGGTTCATGAAAATTAAAGTTAGCCATCGCTTCCGCATTTGGCCCCGGGAAGGAGGCCGGGGCGCCGCCGTGAACTTACATTGCCATGACACACTCACTGTAGAACTGCCATGATTATATTGCTGTAGTTCATTTCACATATGAATCGATATGATTTTCATAGAAATTGGGAGCCGCATGATGTCTTTAAAAATGGAAACTATTTTTAAAAGCGGTTTCCCCTTGTACCTATATTATGGCTTGATATACATAGCACATCGCATTTGATTTACTTCTTGGTGTTGGATTTTCATGTGATTTCTAGTTTTGAGGACCGTGGGATTATTTAAGAAAAGATGCACTATTTGAAAACCCGGTTCCTCGTGATATGATATTTTGGTGCGTCCACCACGCGTTTTCTCGGTGCTAAGACGTGTGTTTGAAACCCGATTCGAGGAGTTGGATGATCCGTTTGCGGGTTCATGGTGGACCCAGTATGGTTCCCCGGGGCGAGAAATATTTTTCGTGGAGTAGACGATGAGCCTAGCAGGGTGGCAAGTACCTACCGGTGATTGGTTGGACATGGCGGTTATCCGGAGGATACTGACCAGAGTCGAGAGATGGATGCGGGATGATCCGTACAGCCGGGGCCGATACCGCAGACGGAGCCCGTGGGCTGATCCGGACTTACGGAGCCCGATATATGAGGAATTGCATGTCGATGCTGGACACGAGTATTTTATGATATTTTGAGTGCCGATGTTGGGCACTCGTGATTCTCCGAGATTTACAGGATTTGAGGGCCGAGGAGAGTGCCGGCGCCTGAGTTATTTGGGATTTGGGGTGCAATTTTGGGCATCGATTATATATTCCACGTTGACATTCCGTGTAGATGTTATATTTCCCATGCTCAGCATTCATTAGTGTATCTCATCCTGCAGTTATATTATCTGATAGAGCACTTGCTTGATTATTGCACATACTGCTTATCACGCATTGATATCATCTGCTGGCATATGATAGAGTAGCGCAGTACGTGCATGCTCGCGATTACCTTTATATGTTATCTCTATTCACGAGTTGGCAACTCACCCCCGTTGTGCCACAGTATTTGCAGGTTTCCCCTCGGAGTAGTCGCGGCAGGCTTCCTTTTGCATCTTTTGACTACAGATACCATTAAAGTTGGTGCGAGAGCTGTTTTGCTTTTAGGTGTGTTGTGGTATCTGATTACTTTTATTGTACCCCTTTTGTATCTAGTATTCTCCATCTACCATATATGTACTGGACTTAGTGACAGTGTGAGGACGATGATGTATATTTCTTTGTATTTTGGTGTCGAGCTCGTGGGAGCCGACGGTTTATTTATTGCAGTTTATTATTCTGTGATGTTTACTTATTGCTCATTCTTCGCTACGGCGTCGTATATTACTCTTGTGATAATGGTTTCCGCCGGTGGGCGCGATTGCTTCCGTTTGGGAATGTTTTGGTTTCATTATATCTCATTTTCACTCATATCTTGTTTTATACCCGATTTCGGGGTTACTTTTACAAAGGAAATGCTGCCAAAATTATTTAAATGATAACGTAACTTTAAAAGAACTTATTGAACTATTTAAGGTTTTCTAAATGTCTTAATTAAATGTTTTCAACACTCGCTACTTTTAAATGGTTTTGATTTCTGGGTTCGGCTTACTTAGTCGCGTTACGCCTGTAGACGTAGCGTGGTTAAGTGCCGGTCACGAGTCGAAATATTCGGGTCGTTGCAAAGTTGGTATCAGAGCGTAGGTTTTACCTTTCGGAGTGTAGGATGACCTTGGTATGATGGAGTAGGTAGCTGAAGCAGAGTGGCGTAGCGTGTGTATGTTCCGCGGCATACTCACGACACGGTACTCCGCTAAGGCGACCTTAGGACTTATTGATTTAAATTCCTTCTTGAGTATATATATTCTTGTGATTCGATTTCCGTATTCTTATTGGATCCTAATTTCCTTTCAGCCATTATGCCGCCAAAGACTACGAGGGCGCAGAGAGCGGCCGCGAGGGCCGAGATTCAAGTTGATTCGTCTGAGATAAGGACTGATCCGGGCAATACACCGGTTGTTCCCGAGCAGTTTGTTCCTCCCATGACAGATCAGATCGCCACGCTAGGGGCTGGTATGCAGGAGATGTGCCAGATGGTGGGATCCAGCATGCAGGAGATGCGCCAGATGATAGGATTGCTAGTTGAGACGCTTCGAGCGCAGCGACCAGAGGTAGATCCACCCGTTACAGAGACCGCGATGGTACCTACCGCACAGCCAGTTGCCCCTGCAGCCACGGAGGTGATTACAGCATCGCTATCAGATTTCGTGAGGCTGAAGCCTCCGGTCTTCACAGGCACCGATACAGCCGAGGACCCACAGTCTTTCATTGATAGGATGGCCCGGATATGCCGTTCCCTCAGATGTGCAGATGCGAGATGGGTTGAGTTCGCGAGCTTTCGCCTGGAAGGTCTTACGCAGAAGTGGTGTGATTCAGTTGAGAAGGGCAGAGCGGCAGGTCTTCCTCCTATGACCTGGACAGAGTTCGTGGCACTGTTCCTTGCCCGCTTCCTCCCACTGAGTGTCAGAGATGCTAGAGCACGCAGGTTCGAGTCCTTACGCCAGACTCCAGAGATGTCAGTGGCAGAGTATGACGTGCTGTTTACAGAGCTAGCATTTTATGCTCCGTACCTAGTGGTTACCGAGGAGATGCGAGTCAAGAGATTTGTTCGAGGCTTGCTTACACCACTGTTCCTCGCGATCAGCGCGCAGCATTACGAGACATATGCAGCAGCTGTAGACGCAGCCCTATTAGTCGAGGAGCGCCTTTCTGAGACTTCGGTAGTTCCAGAGCCGAAGAGGGTTCGTACTAGTATATCCGCACGGAGACAGACATCCAGACGCCGCGACAGGTACCGTTCTGGTACGAGGAGTGGTAGAGATTCGGGACGAGGCCAGATGTTTAGCTCATATCCACGGGAGAGCCAACAGTCGCCGCAGGGTTGCTTTAGATGCGGCAGCCTACTTCACCTCGTTAGAGATTGTCCTGAGATACACCGGAGGGAGGCAGCAGCACCGCATGTTACCTTACCACCTTCACCACCCCAGAGGGCGTTGCCTGTTGTACCTACCGTTGCTCCGCGTCAGACTCATACACAGAGAGGTCGTGGGCGTGGAGGAGTTGTTCAGAGAGGACGGGATGACCGAGGCAGAGGGCAGTCAGTCACCGGTGGAGGACAGGCGCGGGTATTTGCTTTGACGCATCGGGACGCGCAGGCGTCCAATGCGGTGGTCTCAGGTATCCTTTCAGTATGTTCTGTTGATGCACACGTGTTGTTCGATCCCGGATCCACGCACTCGTACGTATCCACACACTTTGTGCCGAGTTTGGGTAGAGAGTCCGGTTTGCTTAATCAGCCCCTTGTTGTGACCACCCCCGTGGGAGAGTCGTTTGTTGCTAGGCACGTGTTCCGATCCTGTACCGTCTGTATTGGTGAGAGAGAGTTGCCTGTTGACTTGATCCTTCTTGAGATATTGGACTTCGACGTCCTTTTGGGCATGGATTGGTTAGCCACGTGCTATGCTTCTGTGGACTGCCGTGAGAAGACAGTTAGATTCTGTTTTCCCGGCGAGTCGGTTTTTGTTGTGTTGGGGGACCGTGGTGCCGCCCCTTACAGTGTGATTTCTTCTTTTCGCGCTGGACAGCTTTTGAGGAAGGGATGTCAGGGATTTCTCGCCTATGTTTGCGATGCTAGCGCTACAGAGGTTCCATTGGATCAGGTTCCAGTTATTAGCGAGTTTCCTGATGTGTTCCCTGACGAGCTTCCTGGGCTACCTCCCGAGTGCGACATTTTTTTCCGTATTGATTTGGTTCCTGGCACGGGGCCTATTTCCATACTGCCTTATCGGATGGCCCCGGCGGAACTTCGAGAATTGAAGGGTCAGTTGCAAGATTTGCTGGATAAGTGACTTATTCGACCCAGTGTTTCTCCTTGGGGTGCTCCAGTCCTGTTCGTCAAGAAGAAGGACGGCAGTTTGTGTCTGTGTATCGACTACCGCCAGCTGAACAGGGTGACAGTGCGGAACAGATATCCCTTGACACGTATCGACGATTTGTTTGACCAGCTTCAGGGGGCAGGATACTTTTCGAGGATCGATTTACGATCGGGCTATCATCAGCTGCGGGTTCGACAGGAGGACATTCCTAGGACAGCTTTCCGTACGCGCTACGACCATTATGAGTTTTTGGTGATGTCGTTCGGACTCACCAATGCGCCAGCAGCATTCATGGACTTGATGAACCGTATTTTCCGGCCATATCTGGATCTGTTCATCATAGTATTCATTAATGATATCTTGGTGTATTCCCGGAGTAGTGAGGAGAACGAGCAGCACCTGCAGATTACACTGCAGACTTTGAGGGAGCACCAGCTTTACGCGAAATTCTCCAAGTGTGCTTTCTGGCTGGACAGTGTAGACTTCTTGGGGCATATGATTTCACGAGACGGTGTGTGTGTAGACCCGAGGAAGATCGAGGCCGTTCAGCGTTGGCCCAGACCTACATCAGTTACGGAGATTCGCAACTTTTTGGGGTTGGCCGGTTACTGCAGGCGATTTGTACAGGACTTCTCCAGTATTGCTACACCTTTGACCGGGTTGACCCGGAAGGGAGTTCCTTTCGATTGGACGGAGGAGTGCGAGCACAGTTTTCAGTAACTACGGACTCGGCTGACTACGGCAACGGTGTTATCATTGCCTTCAGGATCAGGCGGATTTGTGGTCTATTGTGATGCTTCTCGAGTGGGGCTAGGGTGCGTATTGATGCAGCATGACAGGGTGATCGCGTATGCTTCGCGACAATTGAAGAAACATGAACAGAACTACCCCACTCATGATTTGGAGATGGCTGCAGTGGTCTTTGCACTTAAAATCTGGTATCTATACGGCGAGTCGTGTCAGATATTCACTGATCACAAGAGTTTAAAGTATATATTTCAGCAGCGAGACCTGAACCTTAGACAACGCCGATGGATGGAGTTAGTGAAGGATTACGACTGCGAGATCTTGTATCACCCGGGCAAGGCGAATGTGGTGGCGGATGCTTTGAGCAGGAGGCCCGGGGGTAGTCTATCTTGTTTGAGCGCAGTACAGGGGAAGTCGTCGGCAGATTGGCAGATATTATGCGACAGCAGAGTGCAGTTCGAGTTCACGCCGATCGGAGGACAAATTGCGCATGTCCGTGCACGCCCACAGTTGCTTGACCGTGTAAATGAGGCACATCACAGTGATGACCGATGTTCAGAGATCAGGACGCAGATTGGACAGGGAAGATTTTCAGAGTTTGTGATCGATGATCAGGGGATGCTGAGATTTAGGACTAGACTGTGTATACCAGATACTGAGGGGCTGCGGCGTGAGATTCTCGAGGAGGCACATCGATCGGTGTACAGCGTCCATCCCGGTTCCACCAAGATGTATCATGATATGAGAGATGTTTACTGGTGAGACGGAATGAAGAGGGACATCGCAGATTTCATGTCGAGATGCCTGACTTGTCAGCAAGTCATGGCCAAGCACCAGAGGCCCGCGGGAGAGCTACAGCCGTTACCCATTCCGGAGTGGAAATGGGAGAAAATTTCGATGGATTTCGTTGTAGGTCTACCCAGGACTAGGCGAGGGTATGACTCCATTTGGGTGATCGTGGATCGTTTGACGAAAGCGGCTCACTTCCAGCCAGTGAAGACAACTTTCGGATTTGCTCAGTACGCCCAGATTTACATCGACGAGATAGTACGACTGCATGGAGTCCCGACGTCTATCGTGTCCGACAGAGGCACCCGGTTTACCAGCCGACTATGGCAGAGACTTCAGGAGGCTTTGGGCACACGCTTGAGTTTCAGCACGGCATTTCATCCGCAGACCGACAGCCAGTCAGAGCGGACGATTCAGACTCTTGAGGACACGCTCCGAGTATGCGTTTTAGACTTTGGTGGTAGCTGGGATCATCATTTACCTTTGGTGGAGTTCTCCTACAACAATAGTTTCCAGGATACTATTCAGATGGCACCTTTCGAGGCTCTGTATGTGAGGAGATGTAAATCGCCCATCTGCTGGACAGAGCTCAGTGAGAGCAGTATTTTGGGGCCCCAGATCGTACAGGAGACGACCGAGAAGATACAGCTGATTCGAGACAGGATGAGGACAGCTCAGAGCAGGCAGAGATCGTACGCTGATAGGTGCCGCCGCAGATTAGAGTTCGCAGTTGGAGATCACGTTTTTCTGAGGGTCTCTCCGATGAAGGGAGTGATGAGGTTTGGACGGAAGCGGAAGCTTAGCCCCAGATTCATAGGTCCCTTCGAGATCCTCAAGCGTGTGGGCGTAGTGGCTTATCGTTTGGCTCTTCCACGCGACTTCCCAGATGTTCACCCCGTGTTCCACGTGTCGATACTTCGCAGATACCTACATGACCCTTCGCACATGATTCAGCATCAGACCGTTCAGCTCGAGCGCGACTTTTCGTTCACCGAGCAGCCAGTCGTGATATTGGACCGGCAGGTGAAGAAACTTAGATCGAGGGTCTTGCCATCAGTGAAGGTGCTTTGGCGCAGCCCGAGTGGCGAAGAGATCACTTGGGAAGCCGAGGGCGAGATGCGGAACAAGTTCCCTCATCTCTTTGAAGGTATGTGTAGCTTTATATTTTCAAATTCGGGGACGAATTTTTTTAAGGGGGGGGGGATTGTAACACCTTAGGATGTGTTTAGAGGCTAATTATATTTAAAAAAAGGGTTTTTAATAAAAAGTTTACCCAATTGAGTTTCCAATATTTTTCCAAATTTAATAAATATTTTTCTAGAATTTTCCTAGGCTTGCACACACATGTGCATGTAAACTAGGGTTTTAAAATAAGGTAATACCATGATTAGCAACCATGGTAGGTTTAATAATGGGGATTAAGTCTTTTAGGTTTTAATTAAGTTTTAATTTGAATTTTCTTTTGGAGTGTTGACTTGGTGAGAATGAGAGAGAGAGAGAGAGAGAGAGAATGCATCATGGCAAAAGCCATGCTTGCATTTAATGATGAGAGAGAAAAGAGGGGTTGACATTGGGAGTTATCATTTACTCTCATTCTTGTGCTCATTTATCTCAACCTCACTCTCACACTCACACACCCACACCATCCACAGCAGCAGCAGAAGCAAGCAGCACAGCAGCAGCAAACAGCACAGCAGCAACAAGCAGCAGTGAATAGCAGCAGCAACAGTGAGAGCAGCAGCAGTGAACAGTAGCAGCAGCAACAACTCCAGCTGCAGCTCCTTCCCTCTACTCCTTCCTCTTCCTCCAGCTCCCTAGGGTCGAGTATAGGGTATACTTCTTGAACTTACCCCCTAGTTTGCGTAATTAGTGTAGCTTAGCTTCGATTAGTGATTATTGGTGTGTTTTTAGTGCTTTATGTGGTGATTAGGGGGAACCTTGACCAAGCGATGTATGAATTGGTTTTAGTAAGTTGATGGAGTGTTGTTAGGTCCATGCTAACCTAGCTTAGCCCCCAATTGCACTAAAATACCACCAGATCCTAATTTGATGCAAATTCATCGTTTTTAAGCAAATTTTGACTTTCTGTAAACTGCTATCGACCCAGTGAGTTTAGAATAATTTTGAGATGACTGCAGTATAGTTGTTAGGTGCTGATCCCCCAGGTAGAACACGACCCCCAAAATCCGTACTTTGTTGACTTGTTGACTTTATTGACTTGTTGACTTTGTTGACCGGTTGACTAGGCTTGACTAGTTGACCATCATGATAACCATAGCTATCATTTCATGGCAAAGACTTTTGCTTGCTTGCTCTTTTGTGCAAAATGAGTGCATGAAATGATGTGGCTATGGTTGCTTAAACCATCACATAATACTTGATTGATATGATGTATTATGATTGTTTTGGATTATGAGAGCCAAATGAGAAAAGTCTTCTCTCATTCTTTCATGCTCATTCTCTCACTTGTTCTTGAGCTCTCATCTCCTCCTCTTGCTCTCCCTCTCTTGACTCTATGGTTCACTTGTCTCATGAGTTGAGAACCAAGAACCATAGATAAAATCCCATACAAACTCTTCTCTACTCACTCTAGTTCACAATGTTTAGCAAACCAAGTGAACTAGTTTCTTCAAAGTTCGAAGAAGGAGCCAAAGGTTGAAGCTTTCAGGTGGATCTATCTTCGGCGCAAGGAGACGACGGGGAGAAGCCGATTCGGACGACCATCGAAGCTTGAAGACGAAGGAGTTCGAGAAAAAGAAAGGTATAACCCCCTAACCGAGTAGTTAGCAACTCGTAGTTAGGTTGTTAGTTAGATGTTTAACAAAGATCCGGGTTTTAAGTCCATGTTACCAGCTCTAAGAAAATCCTTTTTTTTATCAAATTCCGCATGCCCGAAAGTACCGAGAGAGGTAGCATGGACTTACAGTGGTATCAGAGCCTAGTTAAACTCTATCTAACATGTTAGCAAAGTAGCTAGAAGATCGATCAAAGAAAAGTCGCAAAACGAACCCAAAACTGTCAAGTTTCTGCCGAATTTTTTTCTGTTCAAAAGTTGATAATTTTCATCTTAAAAATCGGCTCAGGCTTTTGTTAGAATAACCACCAAATTTGGTCCCACGATCGATTCAAAGCGCCGCGGAAACGCGGCGGGAGCATGCTCCCGCCGCGGTTCCGCGGCCGGGGTCCATCTTTGGTGCAGTGTATTTCTGGAGTTGTTTTGGGATTTTTGGAATATGTATTTTCTGCCCAGATTTTCCAGAACGAAAATTTTGTGTTTGGGGCCTATAAATCCGTATTTTTGATCGAACTTCTAAAAGACTTAAGCTGACGGGTTTTTCTGTGATGTGATATTTGTATTGAACGTCTGCTAATCGCTATATGTCGATCAGTGGGGGTTATACAAATCTGTGATCTGTAATGTCATTGGAATGTGTATATGAATTCATTGGATTGTCGCGGGTGAATAGCCGGGGGTTGTGAGACGAGAGTTTTCTTTTCTTTCAATTCATGTAAATTTGTAAATTGATGTAATAATTATTTGTATGGCCGCACAACCGGGTCGGGGTTGTAGCCGTCATTGTATAATTTCTTTTTACTGTTTTTGCTCCTAGGATAGACCCATGGAGGGGGTGTGATTGAAAGAATTAAAGTTTACCGCAATCAAGACGGTGTCGCTATGCAGCTAGCCGGTTGAGTACGGGTCGATCCATAGGGAGATGGTTGTATGTCCTTTCTTGTTTTAGACGAGTCAATAAAGAATTTGTATGAGGTTCGAGACTATCCTATGTGTAATATTTGCAAGTATAAAGTTGTTAAGAAAAAGATACGAGATTATAAGCTAAAGAAATCCGTACTCAAAACCTTTGAGCCGAGTCTTGACCAATTGAAGCTAGAGCAATCGGCAACAACGTGGATTAGGGGATTTAAGCGCGGTATTCGTGGAATACGGCTTATTTACCCTTGTCCTTCCGTTCTTGTCTCTTGCTTTCGCCTCCGGCCAAACCGAACGCAACCGGTCGCGGTTAGGAATCACCGTTACCTTGTCAGGGTACGGTGCCTAACGGAGCGCTTGCGTATCGTTTGGGCGGAGTTCAATGGAAAATACGGGAAAAGAAAATGGGTAAAGAAACGTTAACTTATAATACCGTATTTTTTCTTAACAATAATAATTACATTCATTCACAAAAAAGAACAAAAGAGAGCAAAAGAGAAGAACAAGAAAAGAAAAGATTACAAGTAATTAAGTGCATGAATTAAATTTGCAAGAAAGTAAAGCAAGATAATAATAAGCAAGTAATAAAAAGCGATAAAAAGAACAAGAAACTAGAACCCAAGACAAGCATGTGATCAATAGCCAACCCTTAAACTTGCAAGCTCAATCAAGAGGTTGCAAGATCAAGGGAAGGGTAGAGAACGCATGTGAAGTGAAGCGCTAATTCCGTAAGAAAATACGACCCTTGAGATCAATAACTAACCCTTAACCATTCAAGCTCAATGAAGAGATTGAATGATCAAGAGAAAGCAAGAATCTCAAGGGGAAGAAGAAACAAAAGAGAATGATACAAAAAGCCCTCATCTTCATTGATCTCCCACTCAAAAAGCTCTCACTACAATTTTCATGGCAAAAGAATGAAGAAGAAGAAGAAAAAGACTAAATCCTAAAAAGAAAGAAGAACAAAAGAATGACCCTTGGCTTAGCTCAATTCTGGAGTATTTATAGGCAGAGGGTTGAAGATCTAGGGCAATAATCTGCCACTATATGAAGGTACCAAAATGCCCCCAAGAGTTGACAGCGAGAGGATCCCACATGGCCGCGGATCCGCGGCCAATACCCCCCTTTGGCCGCGGATCCGCGGCCGTCTTGATGAGTTGGGTCATCGTACTTTGGGTGCTTCCCTGGTCTTCTGTCCCCTCTTGTCTGGTATATGTATTTTCTGAAAATACTTTCACATTTCTTCCAGAATTTCTGTTGAGGAAAGGTGGACTTTTTGTGGATGTTTTTGTCATGATTGCCTCGAGCTCCGTGTAGATTTCTTGGAACTTGTTGTTGCCATTGAGCCTTGTGCATGAAAACGACATTGATTTGACATTTCGTCTCCCTAAACTGGTATCTGGCAACATACGGATGAAGAGCGGAGACCGTGTTTTATCTGTGGTTGGCAGGAACCCGGATTTTGTCGTGTTTTCCATGAATTTCACCGTTTTAGAAACGAGAACCTGTATCCTGCAAATATGTAACAAACACGGATTAAAAGCACCTACCTATAAACAACCGAGCGTAAGAATGGGCGGTATAAAATGCAGTATTCTGTGATGAACAAATACCCCCAAACTTAACTTTTGCTCGTCCCGAGCAAAACCAATTATTCACAAAAAAAATAAAATCCTAACCGCACTTTCGCAGGGAACGCGATTGCACTGAGCGCGTGCAACAAGCCGTTAAACCTCTAGGTGTCTCTAGTAGGAGGAGTGTTGTCTCCTGAGGGTTTTCAGCGGATACTATCCACAAAATCCTGTCAAGCTAGTGTCATAAGTTAACATAGATTCTACTCTTACAGTTCAGTATTTAGGTTAGAAATTCTATCATCCTAAGTTAGAAATATCCAACTCTTATGCTTCACACCTCCTATCTATTTAACTTTAGATCATATACGTTCCAAAAAAGTTTAGAAAGATGTTGGTTCTCTTGAGTTTTCCTTCTAAAAGTGTGGTCTCAAATCAGGGATTTTTATCAACTTTACAGAAAACACAAGTCTTATTCTTCATTTCTATCTTTTATTCAAACATCGATTGCATACCCCTACGTGTGTGTATATTTGCACCCTTACACTTGAGAATTCAATTCAAGCTATAATACCCTTGCCCTAATACCTAATACTACTTCTTTTCATTAAGGATGAACGGATTTGCTCACACACCTTTCATGCGACTATTAATGCTTCTTGAGGCACTAACGGCCGATTACTGAATCTGTGAACATTAAAGCGTAAATAGCAGTTTCCAGGTCTTGACTTTATTCTATTTTTTTCTTTTTCTTCTTTTTTTTTTTCTTTTTTCAAGACCGGATATATTTTTCAATATGCTCTTTTGGTGTTTAGCTTTAAATACCGTTTTTTCTTTCATACTAGGCTTTCAGGCAAGAGTATTTCTAGGTATCCTCTACTATCCAAGTTTCAAGGTGCGTGTAGGTGCAGTTGTAGGGTATATACTTTCTAAATTTGAACTCAAGAAAAGAAACTATTTTTCAGACTTATCCTCCAGTAAAGCTTCAATACTTTCCCTTCATCTTGACTTAACTAAAGAACTGAACTCAAGATTACTTATTTCTCAAAAAAAACTGTAAGGACGTATACTTACCAAGTTTAAACAGAATGAGGGTTATTTTTAGGGTTTTCAATTCCTAAGCCTAGAATTTAGTTATTTCTATCATATCAACTAAACTTTCGGAATAAAGATCTAAGTTACCTTATTAGCTAACTTGACGACAAAGTTTTTATATTTTTGGAAAATTTTTGATTTTTGTGGGTTTTTAATAAAGTATGCAAATGCAAAATATACAAATGAATGCGAAGGAAGAAGGCTTACCGAGCACACCCCCAAACTTAAACTTGACAGTGCCCTCACTGTCATGCTATACCAAGAGGGTCAAAATTGCTAGTGCTCCCTAGAAACCAATTATATACAAAAAGGAAAACAAAAAATATATACAAAAAAGGAGTCCCCCCCCCAAACTTAAGTAAAACAGTGTTTCCATTGTTAAGCGTTGAAGTTCCGGATTAGGGGGGAAAGAACAATATCAATCTATACAAGGCCTTACACAGGCCAAAAGTTAACACCAACCATTCAAAGATTTTATCATGGTAAAGCAGTGGTTGGTGAAAGAAGGTGAAGAGGTAAGAAATGGAGAATACGCGAGACCGTATGGAGATAGAAGCGGGATATGGTCTCGGTATATCAGAAGAAAAATGGCGGAAGGGAAAAAGAAATGGAGTATGAACTTGAGGGTGCAAATGGAGTGAATAGATTAGCACAATTTGTGATGAGCGATGTGTAAACAGCGATTGTGCTAATCTATTAACCCGTCGAGAGATTGGGTCAAATCCCTCAAGATTCGTAAGAAACCATGGGTACGCCGAACCTGGTAAACCAGACACATGAAGTGAAAATGATACGGGTTCTTGCAAGGTCGGAACGATGGAAAGGATGGAGGGAAGTGGTTGAGGAAGGGTATCGGTTAAGGGTTCAGGAGGGTGTACACAGTCAGTGAAAGAAACAGGATGAATGGGAAAATCCGACTCATCAATTAAAACTGGTTCATCCTCAAAACTATCCTCAATATTCTCCTCAAAATTTAGCACATCCATGCACTTCTCTTCAAAATCCAGACGCATATGGGGTTCGGGAAAAACATTTAATGACTCGGGATGATGATTTGAAGAGAAAAACTCAGCCAAATCTATGGGTTCATCATCCAAAATATTCCCAGCGTCGATATCCTCAATCAAGTGAAAATCAATATTCTCAGACACCTCAACAAAAGCATGGATTTCAATCGATTCGGGTTCTAGAGTGGAGGTGTAGAGGTCAAAAGGATTGGGGTTGGTTTCACTTGGAAGGGACCCTTCACAATCGGGCAAATCAAACACTACGAAGTCGCACAACTCATTCATCATTCTATCTTCAATTGATAAATCATGTGGGATACTCGATAGACTTTCAAAATAAGAGGTGTGGGATTTAATTTGGGATGGGTAGGTTTGATTTGGAAGGGGGTACATCTCACTCTCTCCACTCAAATTCACAGCCTATCCTGCCGTCTCATCATACATTGAAAAAGTTGGAGCTAGTTGAAAACTAGCTACCAGGTCATTAGGTTGTATGAGGGCGGCCATGGACGCATTCAAATCCATCATCTGTTGGCTTGACGCTACCCTAAAGTCTTCTAAGGACTGTTCTAGACTAGACATTGGTTGTGAAGGGGTTTCAGTAAAAGATTCAAAGTTGTTTGGATACTGAAAATTCCCAAATGGCGGTTCAGAAACAATGTCTAGGGAAGGTGAAAAAGTCGGGTAGGACTGGTAGGAATTGAATGGCTGGACAGGAGTGGGATCAACATTGGGATAAGAAGGTGAATGGAATTGTTGATCCCAAGAATTTGTAGTGGTGAAAGGAGTGAAAGATCGGCTACGAGATTGTTCAATACGTTCAGCAATAGACATAGGTCTCGGGGTTACAACTGGATTTTCAAAAGGGGTATCAACGCAAGAAGGTGTGAATGTTTGAAATGGTTGATACGAAGTGGATTGCGGGGTCCAGTTGTTCGTCCTAGATGCGTCTATCCGATCTTTCAAAGAAATTTTTGGCATGGATGGATTGTTCGAAGTTCGACCAAAACAAGAACCGTAGGAAGTAATGTCTGGTTGTGGGTACCAAAGTTCGGCAAGAGTTTTGCGAGGTGGAGTACCCATGATATGGAGAGAGAGAGAAAAAGGTAGAGAAAAGGAGGGGAAAAAGAATGTGATATTTTTTTTATATTAACAAAAGAATGAAGTATACACACAAAAAGAATATGGACAAAATAATCACGACACAAAAATACCACACACCTAATCGTTCTAGGGTTCACCTAGGTCAACTAGACCTGCTCCAGAACTTGATTATCGAAGTAAAACTGTGTCGAGAAACGGGCTCAAGATACACTGATCACGAGGCCAGGTAAGTGCAGAGATAAGGAGAGGTTTTCCAACGCTTTCGCGAAGTTCCTTAATTAAATAACCCTTTCTCTTTTGGCGGTTTCGCCGTTAACACTTTCCTAGACACCCCGTAAACAATATACCGTTAAGCGAGGTTCTAAACACAGTCCACTTCTCCTAGTGAGCGCGAAGTCCTTAAGGCTTAAAGTCTAGTTTCTTTTAGAATTTGTGTGGGTAATACGTTATGCTCAAGTTCGTGATTTGTGGGCCACGGAAAAGGTGATGAAATCCTTTACCGTATGTTGTGGGGTTCGCTTGCCCTTAAGTCCGTATTAATTGATGCAATGCACAATTCAATAAAAATTCTATAAAGAATCAAATTTTTTTTTTTTTTAGTTTAAGCGCGGCACTGCAACAAATACGGGTTAGTCAATTTTTTAGCGTTTGCTAGCGAACTTGTAAAGAATCCTGCAAAGAATAGTATATTGGATGCGTCGGATTTGAGAAGAAGATGTTAGTAAAATACGTACCGTTAAGTTTTTGGGTTAGGAAACCCCCGTTGAATCAAATCCGGTAAGCTTGAAAAGTTCGCTTGCGCGGGTCAAGCTACCCGGATCTTTGGCACTGTACTTCGTAAATCACCCTTGCCTTGAATGCACACTTTGCTCCCCACAATCGCAGTTTGCAAACTTGCAAAAATCTGCACTCTTGCCCACAAAAATGATCAAAAAAAACAAAAAGATTTTTAATTTTTTTTTATAAATATATACAAAAAGAATATTAACCCGAATAACAAGAAAGAAAATACGCTACCGTCTCCCCGGCAACGGCGCCATTTGGTCGCACGCTTTTGGCGTGTCGGATGTTCAAAGTTTTAAACACGGATTAAAAGCACCTAACTATAAACAACCGAGCGTAAGAATGGGCGGTATAAAATGCAGTATTCTGTGATGAACAGGGTGCACAAACTACCGGGTATGCCGAAGTGCCGAGTGGCCTACTCACGGGGATGAGGGAGGTTGCTTCACTTCGGGTACTTGGAGGGTAGTTTGGCGCACCAGTAAGGGTCTTGGGTGGGGTTTTGGCTATTCACCGCGACCGTGTAATCTGCTTTTCGTTACAGGCTCGTGCGAATTGCAGGTTCCTAGTATATCTAATGTGTTCATCTGTGATCTGAAATGTCTATCATTGCAATATATCTATATATGATATTATTTAGGCGTTGCTTATGTTTTACAGCCGCGCTAGCCCAGCCCCCGCTCTGTCGTTAGTTAAGTAACCTAACGGGTAATGACGGGGCCCCGTGGCGAATGCGAATGGCATAAGCGTACGTCATATTTTGGTTGTTTTCTGCAATGGTAGGATCAAATGATGTGACACATTAAAAGAACTAATGCAAGAATATCACGCATTAAAAGAACTAATGCAAGAAAATAAACCAAGTAAAAGTCGTTGGAACACTTTCGCAAAACCACTCGGTTCTTTTCAAAACTAACTTTTAAATGCGGAGCTTGAGCCACTCCTTTTAAAAGCTATTTCGTTCCTTCGATTATATCAAGTTCACTACGTTCAAGGTTTCGCCAAAACCATTCGTAGCCCTCCGTCGTTTCGTATGAATATTCAATAGTATTCAAGCTATGTTTGTTGACCTTCGTCAAGGCATAGTGATTGGTAGCTGTTGGGTGTTCATATGTAGCATATATAGATGCGTTGGTTTGGGACAGTCGTATTTCCTTTTTGACCTTCGTCAAGGGTATATACGGGTGGGTTCAAATTAACCTGGATAATGACGGGTAGAACTTGACATGTGACTTATGATTTGTTGACCTTCGTCAAGGTCATAAGAGCATGGGGCAAAAATCCACATCGGGAGTTTCAAAAGAACTGAAACTTGCTAGCACTGCATACCATTTGGAGTGTGATGATTCTGGTAGGATTCCTTCAGTTTTGTCACGCAATGATATTTGGATCCCGATCCTACTGTGAGTATATGCTACTCCTCGGGAAATTTCTCACTTAACGATCAATGCTATAAACCAAGTAGGTGTCTAGAAAGGTGTTAGCGGGGCTACGCCCCCAGGGAAAAGAGGTTCTTAAATTCAGGAACTTCGCGAAAGCGTTGGAAAACCTCCCTCGAACTACCGACACCAGCCTGGCCGAACGGTTAAGCAAGTATTGTACGGTGGGATTGATCCTGACTAATTCTTCCTTTTTGGTTTTAAGGAGGGATTCGAGAAACAGTGGGAGCCATCCTGTTTAGACAAACTAAAAACCACTCTAAACTTGCAAGAGCATCATGCTGAGTGTTTTCTTCTCTCTCTTTTAATTGCAGCGACCCTGTGACCACACCTAGGTTACATCTAGATAAAAAGATGACTGAACCTGACTGTTTTGACTGGCAAAGGACTGTCCAGATGTCCATTGCCCATGACAAGCTGGGACACCTCTTAACTAATCAAATCCCTGCTGTCACAGGTCCAGTTTCCCCTGTCACGGATGTTCACATCCGCAGGACATCGGAAAAGGATTGTGCGAAAGCCAAGTGCCTCTTGTTAGCCTCAGTTGATGGTGCAAACCAGAGGCAGCACGAGAAGATGGACTCAGTTTCTATCTTCCTCCATAACAAAGTTTTATATGGAGAGCAATCTCGTATTGCAAGATATGAGACCTCGAACGAATTGCTTCAAGCGAGGTTGGCTGTCGGGTCATCTGTAGGGGGCAACGTCCTTACAGAGACCAGCTATTTTGAGCTCACGGACCTGGAGACCACGTTGGAGAATGGGTCAAGTACTGACCTAATTCTACAGTCCCTGCCCTCCGCTTATACCCTGAAAGAAACCAGGGAAGAAGAAGGAAAAGGAAGGGCAAAAGTTTCGGGACTGGATATGATTAAAGAGGGATGTTCCTATTGTAACGGGAATGAACATTGGCAGAAGGATTGCAGGGCTTGCAAAGCCAGTAGCCAGAATTCGAAGCATGTTGTGGCTTCGGCTTCGAGTGTGTTTGTGATTGAGAACTGTATGTCAGTTAACCCTACTTCCTGGGTATTGGATACCGGATCAGGATCTCATATCTGTAATTCGTTACAGGCTCTGAGAAACCGTAGGGTTATCAGGAAAGGTGATATGACTTTCAGGGTTGCTAACGGAATGAGCATGGATGTTGAATCCGTAGGGGAATATCATCTTGGACTGACAACTGGGCAGATGTTGATTTTGCGTAACTGTTTGTATATACCAGATGCGACTTGTAATATCATATCTATATCCTTACTTTCTAAGGAAGGATATGAATTTACTTTTGTAAGCGATGTAGTACACATCCACCTAAATCAAGTTCTGATTGGGTCAGGTATATTACAGAACGGAATATACGTGTTAAATCAAGCTCAGATTTTCAGTGTCCAGAACACACTTAAAAGAAAGTCTCCGGAAACAAATCAGACTTTCTTATGGCCTTGTAGACTGGGTCACATTAATGAAACACGATTAACTAAGTTACATAAAGAAGGGTACTTGAATCCGTTCGAGTATCAGTCTTATGCCACTTATGAATCTTGTCTCATGGGAAAGATGACAAAGACTCCGTTCACTGGACGTGGAGAAAGAGCGAGCAGGCTCTTGGGACTCATACACAGTGATGTGTGTGGTCCAATGTCTACACATGCGCGAAGTGGTTATTCATACTTCATTACTTTCACAGATGATTTCTCTAGGTATGGATATGTCTTCTTAATGAAGCACAAATCCGAGGCCTTTGGGAAATTTCAAGAATACAAGAATGAAGTAGAAAAACAAACCGGCAAAAGTATCAAGATTCTAAGATCGGATCGAGGTGGAGAATACTTAAGTGCCGAGTTCCTGGATTATTTAAAAGAGAACGGAATTCTCTCTCAGCTTACTCCTCCATACACTCCGCAACATAACGGTGTATCGGAGAGACGGAACCGAACCCTATTGGATATGGTACGGTCCATAATGAGTAACACTGAGTTACCGCGATCATTCTGGGGTATGCGCTAGAATCAGCTGCGTACCTTTTGAACCGAGTTCCGACTAAGACTGTGCCTACTACACCATACGAAATGCGGTGTGGGAAGAGACCCTATCTTAAGCACATTAAGACATGGGGATGTCCAGCTTTTGTTAAAAAGCAGCATGCGGACAAGCTCGAGGCACGCTCTGTACAGTGTAAGTTCGTAGGATATCCAAAGAACTCCAAGGGATATTTCTTCTACTGTGAAGAGGAACAAAAAGTTCTTGTTTCTCGTCATGCCTACTTCTTGGAAACTGAGTTTTTGGAAACCCAGATAAGTGGGAGCACAGTAGAACTGGAAGAAATTCCAGAACCACAGACTATTGCTGAAAGCTTAGTGGAACCAGAGGGTTCAAAAGAACAGAACATTCCTACGCCGCTCCGCAGGAGTAGTAGGCAGTCTCATCCGCCCGAGAGATACTACGGTTTTCTCATAGACGGGGATAGAGAGGATTGCATCATAGATTATGATGAGCCTACTAGCTTTCAGCAAGCCGTTCAGAGCGTCGACTCGGTAAAATGGCTGGATGCAATGCGGACCGAAATGGAGTCCATGTACACCAACAAAGTATGGACGTTGGACGTTGCTCCAGACGGGGTAAAACCCGTAGGATGCAAGTGGATCTTCAAAAGGAAGATTGGTGTAGATGGACAGGTTGAGACCTATAAAGCTAGACTGGTTGCAAAGGGTTTTCGTCAAAGACCTGGTTTGGACTATGAAGAGACCTTTTCTCCAGTAGCTATGCTGAAATCCATTCGGATCCTTCTTGCCATTGCTGCCTTCCACGATTATGAGATTTGGCAGATGGACGTAAAGACAGCTTTTCTAAATGGAAATTTAGAGGAGTGTGTTTATATGGACCAGCCAGAGGGTTTCATTCAGAGTGGGAGCAGCGGAAAGGTGTGCAAGTTTCTTAAGTCCATTTACGGACTAAAGCAGGCATCGCGGAGTTGGAACATCTGTTTTGATGAGACGGTCAAGGAATTTGGCTTTATCAAAAATCCAGATGAACCATGCATCTATAGTAGATTTGTAGCGAGAACTGTAGTGTTCCTCGTTTTATACGTGGATGACATTCTCTTAATAGGAAATGACATTCCTATGCTACAATCTGTCAAGGGGTTCTTGTCATACAGGTTCTCCATGAAAGACCTGGGTGATGCCTCATACATCCTGGGGATCCGGATCCATCGTGATAGATCCAAGAGGATATTGGGACTTTCACAGTCAAGGTACATCGACACCATACTAAAACGATTCAGTATGGAAGATTCCAAGCGCGGTAATCTACCGGCTTGTCACGGAATCACCCTCTCCAAAGAGATGTCTCCCAAGACTGATTTGGAAAGGGCTTGCATGTCATCAATACCCTACGCATCTGCGGTAGGCTCTATTATGTATGCGATGTTATGTACCAGACCAGATGTAGCATACGCATTGAGCGTTGTAAGCCGGTATCAGTCGAACCTAGGGGAGAAACACTGGATAGCAGTAAAGAACATTCTCAAGTACCTGAGAAGGACTAAGGAGATGTTCTTGGTGTATGGCGGAAAAGACCTCCAGATTGAGGCCTTTGCTGACTCCAGCTTCCAGAGTGACAAGGATGACTCGAAGTCCATGTCGGATTATGTCTTTACCCTCAATGGAGGGGCGGTTTGCTGGAAGAGTTCCAAGCAGGAAACCGTTTCTAACTCGACCATGGAAGCGGAGTACATAGCTGCTTGCGATTGTTGCGCCACGGCAGCGCCCCGGCCGTCTATCCGAGGCCAAAATGCGGAATCAAAAATTTTCCTTACTTGGAAACTGGCGCTACCGCGGACAATGAAAACCCGGATCGTAACCATTAACCTAATGCTAGCAAACAAGAGATGGGAAGAGAAGTATACCAAGTGATCCGAGTCCTCCGGTCTTCTCTTCATCGTCCCGATCTCCCGCGGAAAGTCTTGTCTCCATATCGTCACCTCCTCGCCGGAAGGGCACCACATCGCCTGCATCTTTTACGGGCTCCCGCCTCAATACCGAGGCAACTCGTGCATGAAGCCGGCAAGTCGACATGCCCAAGAAATGCTGTAGAAAGTAGTGTAGAAACTTTATCTCTTGGAGTTTATGTAGTTGCCATTGATGGATGGAGGAAGAGGTAAAGAAAATTGGTGCTTTCAATTTTCTAGCAAGAAGAAGATGAGATGAAGAATTCCTCACATAACAAAATGAACTCTCTCATTCTTTTTCTCTCAAGTGAAACCTTCTCTCATCAAGTAAGAATGGTGGAGGAATGAAAATCCAAACCATAACAAGAAGGGAGGTGAGTGTAGGAGAAAAAGAAAGGTGACCATATCCAAACATTATCATCACAATCTTACATCAAAACCAAATCAATCCTAATCACCTTTTACAAGAAATGATGATAGAAAAGAAAGGAATAAAAAAAGCTGCTTTCATAATCTCTTATCTCACAAATAAACCCTCCACAATATGTTATTTGCAAACTTGCAAATAACACCCTCCATCCTAAAAGTCCGGCCGGGAAAAAGGAAAACCGGCCGGAACGGAATGCAAACTGGCAACTCCAGAAAACTGGTCCCGTAATAAATTACAGGAAAACCCCGATACTGTGCATACACACCCGCATCTGTATTCCGACCGGATACAAATGCAATGAGACAAAATCTACACTGTACTAAACTAGGATCCGGCTTAAACCAAAGCCGGCTAGTAATATCCGTCCGATCCTGATCCGTGCAATACCGCACGTATCAGATCGAACCCTGCCATATAACTATACGGCCACTAGTACAAAACTGTCCGATCCTGATCCGTGCAATACCGCACGTATCTGATCGGACCCTGCCATATCTCCATACGGTCTCTACAGCGTTTCGCCCGAAAGCTTGAGTAACTGAAAGTGTGGTGGACTCTAAAGACTCGTCAATACTATGGCTGTGGATTTAACCACTAGCACGTCAGAGGTATTAGCCAATACATGACGGGCCACCAGCTATTGACCAAAAGGGACGTCGATGAGCGAACTCATCCTGACACCCTACTGAGCCTGTCAGTGACAATATCCGTACAGTCCGGTCCGTTCGTCTATGAGCATCGCATGTCGGGCCTAGGGGGTTGGTAAAAGTCAGACCCCCAAAAGCGGTACAAGTCGTGTCGAAGTGTAGCCCAGAACACCCTGAGATACTACTGGAATACCTACCAGTAAATCTCCTGCCTCGGCCGAGGGCTTTATGTAATGGCTCTCCTAGACACAGCGCGACCTCACCCCCAATACCGGGAGAGACGAACCCCTGAAGATCCGCTCACTGCCTCCATGTTGCTCGGGACTGTACCCAACTAAAACCTGTTTGCACGACTCCTTTGAGCCGTGGTAGGGTAGTAATCAAAGTACAGTAGGAACTCACACGAGACAAATGACGATCCCCAGGTCAATGAACTAACCTGTACACATGTCACCAGGGAACTGCTATCTGACGTCTGGTTTAATCCCAACTGGCAGGTTCCCGGCGAGTCCTGTCCGGTGTATTCATAACCCAATGAGCACCTGTATACATCTTAGGTGAACCAACTGACACCAGTGGCTTGTGAGACCGGCCACCGCCCCTCGTCGGGGTCTCGACTGTATACACTAGTCTACTAATGGAGTATCGATGCCCTGTCTCGAAACTCCTACGACTAGGGACCTTTTAAGGATGTGCTTATAGACTACCAGCTCCCACGTATATGATCGCCATCATACTGCTGGTAGTCAAGCAAGAATCCTAGGGGCTCTATCAACGTGTAATAGCGACATGTCAGGTCACCTAAAGCAGTACACGATGATGAAGATAAACCAGATAGCATACTATCATCTCGAGTAAGACTGTCCTACCGGGATAGGTCCTCCCTCAATCATTGCAATCACGTGCCTGTGATCCAATAATTGACTCTGAGGGCACTATCTCCAACAATCTCCCACTTGCACTCAAGGCTAATTATTGCGATGTCGCATACTCACATCCTGTGTGATACCGAACACCCAACTCCTCTACTAGTCAGTCTCACAAAACCCGTTTGCGAAACTATTGCGTTCGTGGAATAGCCTCAGTGAGTGGATCCACAGTGAAGTTTCTTTCTATGTCTCTCTATATCTCAAGTTCGCAGAGAAAGCCATCTCCCGAAATGAGCAATACCTGTCTTAGAGTATGTCTGGATATCTGATGGGACCTAGCTCATAAATGAACTCCAAATCCAAACTTCTTAGACTGTATCGATAACTGAACTTAATCAGTATCCAGCGCCATGCCTCCCTCAGTATTGCCTTGGACCACCTGTCCAAAATACTGCCCCTCGTCAGAAGGAGAAACTATAACTCTGACAGCCACTCTGCCATCCATGTCACCTTGGAAGCCTGGAGTGATAACCGTCTCCTAAAAGAGGTTGTCGTTATCACATCCCTAGAACACGCACTTATGTCCTAAAACTGCTTCCGATTGTTTCTCCAGAATTGGATCAATGTCAACTTATTGCATCTACTGCAAGAACAACATCTGGTGTGGTACTTGACATCTCATGATTGACTCAATTGCCTAAGCAAGTGATCTGCCAATCATGAACATCCCTCTCCCCTTTAGTCTGTAAGACGCCTTTAGAGAGGGTGACTCCATTACCTGCAGGTACACTACCATGCCAGGAGTCGTCCATTCTAAATACTCTTAGAATGCTGTCTAAGTACCCAGATTGGGAAACCACCCAAATCTAGATCTAAAACCATAGATCTAGTAACCAGTATGTCTGATATAATGTCCAAGTCCTTTGTGGAGAAACCACTGTGTGACGACCAAAGTATAACCGATCGTAGTATAGGAATGTCACTTCCTACTTTGTGTATGTCATCCAAAACCCGGATATCATACCCTACTACCTTCTCAATAGATCCATCCCCTATTCTGATGACGTCAAACCTATGACCGTCACATCAGAAATAGATGATCTATCTCCGCTATATCTGCTTTGGTCTATAAATAGACATAAGCCTGATGTCCACCAATGCTTCCGCTGCTCCCACTGACTACGACAACCCTCTGGCAGAGTCATATAGACGTGCACTTCTAAAGCTAGTTTAGAACGACGCTATACTCATCCTCCCACCGGGTCTCGCAGCCTGGAACAACAGCAATGGCAAGTGTGGGTAAACAAGAACTTCCCTGTCACCTTCCTTGAGGCTACCGGAGTACCTCTCGGGTGCCTGAAGTTACCCACCTTATCTGCGGAGTGGCCAATGGAATGTCAAAATCAGAATGAATCTTTAGGTTCCTTATCAAATCTTCAGTAATCGTTTGCAGTTCTGGAATCACTTCCAGTTCTACCATACTCCCACTACTGTTTTTGAAAAAAAAAATCCATTTTTAATAAAACTGTGGCGAGTCAAGAACAATATCACTATTGATCTTCCAGATGGTAGAAAATCAACCCTCGTCATAGCCTGGGTCAACCCACAAACAGTCATTACAGAAACGTGCCTTGAGTTATCCAGTGTCTGGTTTTAATCATAAGCCGGACAACTCCCCATACCTTAACAAAGTTAAGATATGAACTGTTCTATATCCAATATAGAACTAGAGGCACTGATTTAATTGAACCAGATTCAAATCATGCAGCTATCTCCAGTGCATGTCAACTAAATGGAAGGAGGCCGATCAGCGTTACTCAACTTAGGAATGCTTCCAATTATGAGTAACCTGAAAGAGAAGTGATTACTATCAACTGAATACCATACACAAGTATCTACATCTTCGATCACTTTGAAGAATCCCGATACTTGCTACACCTGGTTCTCTACTCTATTCAAATACCTATAACTCCTGAAAACTCAGACCCTGTGTTTCTACGAAACACATGTCTAAGAACTAGAGAAGTTAAAAGTAAACAGAATATAGTATGAGGACCAACCCCACTGTCCTAATGGACACTGGACAACATACAATACTCTGTATAAGTCCGCTGAGTCTAACAACTCTTTCACTGTGCGTCGTAGGTTGAAAACTGTACTTATGGTTAAGAAGAATTACACCGCTGTTTAATGCTCCTTACCTAACCATCCACTGATATAGGTAAATGTCATCGACATAATATCAAAAGGTATATCTCACTCTATGAAAATAGACGTATAGATATATCAATTTGAAATTGGTGCACAACAGCGGATATTCAAAACCAAACATTTGCCGACCGGCAAACAGCCCAGGTGATCTCCTCAAATATCACCGATTACAACGAATCCTGACATAATGAGGATGATCACCCAATTCCCTATAACTTACTCCCACTCATCATCTGTAAAACCATACAGATGTGAGAATCATACCTGGTAAATACATACCCTGGAGTAAGTGTCTAACCGGGAAATCAGTTTTCTTTTAACAGTACACAGTGAAACTGAAACATTGAAATGCTTCGTTGGGGTATTCTGGTATTCCTAGTAATGCCTCTTCCATTATCCAGATTCACAACTGTAATCGTATATCTCTTTGCCATCTGTCCAAATCCCTTTATATGTCTTTAGTCATTACCGTCTGCACACCCCTTTAGGCCAAATGGTTTTCTTCCTTCCCTACCGTTCGGCACCAGCCTATGGTTTGGAAGAAGACTATCCAATAAGCATAAAAAGTGTACTGTCCTAATCCTAGGAGCACTCGCAAAGCGAGAGAAGGTGAAGATAAAAGACAACCGAATAAACCTTATTCCTATTTCTCCTGAACCAGAATCCATCCCCGAATTGGAACAAGTTCCTTTCGAGTTTGTATATAACCATACGATGGAGTCTCCAAATAAACTGTGGATCTTCGTAGTGATACGGAGTGTCCTGGAGAAATACAAAGGTGATTTAGGATTGGCGAAGAAATACTTGGTTCGGTCGTGAATAGCAGTCGCAATTTACTTTGCCCTCTTACTAATCCCTTGCTTTGTCTTAACTTAATACCTTCTGCATACCATCGTTATGCTAATTGGTTTTCTTCATTCCCCACCGTTCGACACCAGCCTAAGGTTTGGAAGAAGACTATCCAATTTGCGTAATAGGTGTACTATCTCCTAAACCAAGGAGTACTCGCAATGAGAGAAGGTGAAAAGAAAAGACAACTGAATAATCCTATTCGTTTTCTCTAGAACCAGAAACCATCCTCGAAGTCCTTCGAGTTCGTATATAACCATACGATGGTTTTGTCCAATGGAAGTGGACGTTCGTAGTAATACGGGGTGTCCTGGAGAAAAGGGTAAAATTAGGAGTGGCAATGAGGTTTGCAACTCTGACAATCCAAAAGCCAGTGTTATGAAGGTTCGGTCAACTTGGTCACTGAGTTATAGTCCAGGGTCGGGTCAATGGTCGCTGCCAAAGAGAGAGAGAAAAGAAACACTCAGCGTGCACTCTAACCTAGATCAGAATGGTTATTACTTTGTCTAATCTGGAAACCTCCCACTGTACCTCAAATTCTCCTCCAAACCTGAAAAAAGAATTAGTCGGGGTCACCCGAGGAGTAAACTAACTCATCAGTGGGAATCGGGATCCAACTATCATCGCATGATAACTTGACGGAATCCACTCAAGTCACCACACTCCAGAAGGTATGCGCATGCCTGGCAAGTTTCAGTTCTTTTGAAACTCCCGATGTGATTTTTACCCCTAGGACCCAAGTGACCTTGACACAGTCAACAAATCAAAGAGTCCTAGTCAAGTTCAACCCGTCATTATCCTGGATTGCATTAAACCCACTCGTACGAGCCCTTGACACAGTCAACAAGGCCGCATGACTGTCCTAACCAATCCCATTAATATGCTACAAACAAACACTACTTAGCTACCGCACACTACGCCTTGACACAGTCAACAAACGCAGCACGAATACTAAGTAATACTTGTAAGAAATGACGGAGGGCTACGTCTAGTTTTTGGCGAAAAACTTTTAACGTAATGAACTTGATATCGTTGAAGGAACTGCATAGCCTTTTATAAAAATATAGTGACGAAAACCTTTGCTAAAGAGGTCACTCCCGGTGAAGGGATCTCGGCACTTTCCCCGTAGAATGAGGTGCAGGATATTCCAACTGAATACCACGATGCAAAGCAAAAGTAATCGGCTATAGTGAAGTTAATGCCCTGACGCAAACTTCCGTCCAAGGGGTCACTCCCGGTGAAGGGATCTCGGCCCTTGCCTCGTCGACTGAGGAGCAGGATATTCCAAATGAATACCACGATGCAAAACAAAAGTGAACGTCCTTGCAATAACAGCTTTTTGAAAAATGTTCCAACAACATCAGAATAGGTTTGTTTATCTTGCATTGATCCGAATCAACGCAGTCCCATCAATTGATCACACCACAAAGAACGAAAATATACTGATGTACGTATATGCCATCCGCATTCGCCACTGGGTCCTGTCATCACCCGTTAGGTTACTTAACTAACGACAGAGCGGGGACTGGACTAGCGCGGATGCAAAACATATACAACATCTACTAATATATATACCAATATATTATATTCGCTCAAGGCGTGATAAAATGCAACATCACAGAAATGTACAGCATCACAGAACAATACAGATATCTGGGATCCCCGGGTTTCATAGAGCCGCTACTGAAACCCGACGTTCCCCTGGTCGTGTGGATAGCCTGTGCAATGAAATCCTAGACCCCTACGGGCGCGGCAAGTCACCCGCCAAGACCTGAAGCGAGGCAGTCCCCTCCAGCACCGTGAATGGACCACCCAGCACTTCACGGAATCCGGTAACTTGGGCACCCCTCCTGGGTCAACCTATACCCCCTACGAGTGTGGCGAATAGCCCGCCAATCCTAGAGTGAAGTCCCCTCCATCTCAATGCCATGAGATGCGGGCCCGTTTCCCTCTAGAACCCGGCTATCCGTGCACCCCTCCGCGGGGTAATCCTAGTACAGAAAGAAAAAATACATACACCGGGTCCATCGACCGCAACCAGGTCGTGCCCCAAAAGAATAATACAAACAGGCAGTGACGGCAGTCCACATGTCTGACGCTCGCCCCGCAATATCAAATGTACATATAAAACAAAACTGTACTAACATTGCATCCAGGCTATCCCCCAAGACCGATCCGCAACAACACAGCATAAACACAGAACATCAACGTGAAAATCACGTTCGCAAATCCGTCTAACCGGGCTATAGCAGTTAGACAGGATTTACCGATCAAGTGACATTCACGGTCGCAGATATAATGTAAATACTGTGAAATAATGTGTTTAAAATATCCGATCGATCAAAAATTAACAAGTGGGCCCCAAAGCAATACTGTAGCACTCACAGAAATTCTGGGCCCAATATTAATATTCCAAAAGCCCTATTTTCAGCCCAGAAAGCAACTGAAGAAAAACGACCAAGTGACCTGACCATAGTGCGGTGGAACCGCGGCCCAAAGGGGGTTTTGGCCGCGGTTCCGCGCTCCAACTAAGGAATCACTCTGTGGAATTTCTACAGTAGCCTTATATTTTCCAGTACATCATTTTTCTGCAACCTGAAAAATTTTTGAGCAAGAAAAAAAATCAACAGAAAACTGATGCAAAGAAAACGCGTATTTTTGGAATTTTGGTCGATCGGAAATGTAAAACACATTAGAACAAGCTAGACAAGGTTAATGGCGTGGCTCTGATACCATGTTGCGCCACGGTAGCGCCCCGGCCGTCTATCCGAGGCCAAAATGCGGAATCAAAAATTTTCCTTACTTGGAAACTGGCGCTACCGCGGACAATGAAAACCCGGATCGTAACCATTAACCTAATGCTAGCAAACAAGAGATGGGAAGAGAAGTATACCAAGTGATCCGAGTCCTCCGGTCTTCTCTTCATCGTCCCGATCTCCCGCGGAAAGTCTTGTCTCCATATCGTCGCCTCCTCGCCGGAAGGGCACCACATCGCCTGCGTCTTTTACGGGCTCCCGCCTCAATACCGAGGCAACTCGTGCATGAAGCCGGCAAGTCGACATGCCCAAGAAATGCTGTAGAAAGTAGTGTAGAAACTTTATCTCTTGGAGTTTATGTAGTTGCCATTGATGGATGGAGGAAGAGGTAAAGAAAATTGGTGCTTTCAATTTTCTAGCAAGAAGAAGATGGGATGAAGAATTCCTCACATAACAAAATGAACTCTCTCATTCTTTTTCTCTCAAGTGAAACCTTCTCTCATCAAGTAAGAATGGTGGAGGAATGAAAATCCAAACCATAACAAGAAGGGAGGTGAGTGTAGGAGAAAAAGAAAGGTGACCATATCCAAACATTATCATCACAATCTCACATCAAAACCAAATCAATCCTAATCACCTTTTACAAGAAATGATGATAGAAAAGAAAGGAATAAAAAAGATGCTTTCATAATCTCGTATCTCACAAATAAACCCTCCACAATATGTTATTTGCAAACTTGCAAATAACACCCTCCATCCTAAAAGTCCGGCCGGGAAAAAGGAAAACCGGCCGGAACGGAATGCAAACTGGCAACTCCAGAAAACTGGTCCCGTAATAAATTACAGGAAAACCCCGATACTGTGCATACACACCCGCATCTGTATTCCGACCGGATACAAATACAATGAGACAAAATCTACACTGTACTAAACTAGGATCCGGCTTAAACCAAAGCCGGCTAGTAATATCCGTCCGATCCTGATCCGTGCAATACCGCACGTATCAGATCGAACCCTGCCATATAACTATACGGCCACTAGTACAAAACTGTCCGATCCTGATCCGTGCAATACCGCACGTATCTGATCGGACCCTGCCATATCTCCATACGGTCTCTACAGCGTTTCGCCCGAAAGCTTGAGTAACTGAAAGTGTGGTGGACTCTAAAGACTCGTCAATACTATGGCTGTGGATTTAACCACTAGCACGTCAGAGGTATTAGCCAATACATGACGGGCCACCAGCTATTGACCAAAAGGGACGTCGATGAGCGAACTCATCCTGACACCCTACTGAGCCTGTCAGTGACAATATCCGTACAGTCCGGTCCGTTCGTCTATGAGCATCGCATGTCGGGCCTAGGGGGTTGGTAAAAGTCAGACCCCCAAAAGCGGTACAAGTCGTGTCGGAGTGTAGCCCAGAACACTCTGAGATACTACTGGAATACCTACCAGTAAATCTCCTGCCTCGGCCGAGGGCTTTGTGTAATGGCTCTCCTAGACACAGCGCGACCTCACCCCCAATACCGGGAGAGACGAACCCCTGAAGATCCGCTCACTGCCTCCATGTGGCTCGGGACTGTACCCAACTAAAACCTGTTTGCACGACTCCTTTGAGCCGTTGTAGGGTAGTAATCAAAGTACAGTGGGAACTCACACGAGACAAATGACGATCCCCCGGTCAATGAACTAACCTGTACACATGTCACCAGGGAACTGCTATCTGACGTCTGGTATAATCCCAACTGGCAGGTTCCCGGCGAGTCCTGTCCGGTGTACTCATAACCCAATGAGCACCTGTATACATCTTAGGTGAACCAACTGACACCAGTGGCTTGTGAGACCGGCCACCGTCCCTCGTCGGGGTCTCGACTGTATACACTAGTCTACTAATGGAGTATCGATGCCCTGTCTCGAAACTCCTACGACTAGGGACCTTTTAAGGATGTGCTTATAGACTACCAGCTCCCACGTATAAGATCGCCATCATACTGCTGGTAGTCAAGCAAGAATCCTAGGGGCTCTATCAACGTGTAATAGCTACATGTCAGGTCACCTAAAGCAGTACACGATGATGAAGATAAACCAGATAGCATACTATCATCTCGAGTAAGACTGTCCTACCGGGATAGGTCCTCCCTCAATCATTGCAATCACGTGCCTGTGATCCAATAATTGACTCTGAGGGCACTATCTCCAACAGCGATGCCGCAAAAGAAGCTGTGTGGATGAAGAAGTTCCTCACGGAACTTCAGGTGGTTCCTACCAGTGTTGATCCAATTCCGCTATATTGTGACAAAAATGGCGCTATTGCTTTAGCGAAGGAACCCAGGTCCCATCAGAAGTCCAGGCACATTTTGAGGCGGTTCCACCTGATCAGGGAGATCATTGATCGCCGGGAGATCGAGGTAAAGAGAGTAAATTCAGATATAACACTGCAGATCCACTCACGAAGGCCCTACCCCAAACTCAGTTCGAGCGGCTGATCGAGATGATAGGTCTTCGATACGCCAGTACACGGCCTTAGTCCAAGTGGGAGATTGTTAGTGTATATGCCCTAGAGGCCATTACTGTATCATACTAGTTTGTATATTACTTAATGGAAGCTTGGGATATTCACCTTGTATATACAATCTTGCTCAAAATAGTAGTATGCTACTTGGTTTGTTTCTACTTCAATGTGTACATGTGTTTATTTTAGTATATCGCCTATACACATTAGTGGAGCCCTTAGTATCTTTGCTTGATTACCAGCGTTGTGATGGCAGTCACACTAGTGGGGCTGGGTAATCTATAAGCACATCCTTATGCAGGTCCCTGGTCGCAGGACTATCGAGACAGGGCATCGATACTCCGGAGTAGACTAGCGCATGCGCTTCTCATCCCAGTGTGGGAGACGGTCTGTCCCATAGCCGTCGGTACGTCGTACTTGAGATAGTATGCGGGTGCTCGTTGGGTTACGAGTACACTGGATAGGACTCGTCAGGAACTGACTAGTTGGTATTATGCCTATCATCAGTTATCAGTTCCCAGGTGACATGAGTACAGCTTAGTCCGCTGACTTGACACTGTCACTTCGCCTCGAGTGTGTTCCTACTGTACTTTGATTACTATCCTACCACGGCTCAAAGGAGTCGTGCAAACAGGTGGAAGTTGGGTGCAGTCCCGAAGCACTTGGAGGCAGTGACGGTTAGACAGGATTCGTCTCTCCCGGTATTGGGGGTTGACATCGCGCTGTGTCTAGGAGAGCCATTACACGAGTAGTCCCTGGCCAGGGCAAACGAGATATACTGGTAGGCTTCCAGTGTTATCTCAGGGTGTTTTGGGCTTCACTTCGACACGACTTGTACCGCTATTGGGGGACTGACGTTTACCGCCCCCTAGGACCGCCATGCGATGTATCAGACGAACAGACCGGACTGTACGGAGAATGTCACAGTCAGGCTCGGTAGGAGTTCAGATGGGTTTCACCTCGTCAGTCTTCTTGTCGGCACCTACCTGGGGACCGTTACGCACAGCTAGTGCCGCTTGCGGTCTGTGGTTAAACCCACTGCCAGCGTAGTGTCGAGTCTTTAGAGTCCCACACAGAGAGCTATTCGCCTTTAGGCAAAAGAGTAGAGGTCGCATGGTTTTGCGACAGGTCGCATGGTTTTGCGACAGGGTTCGGTCACATCCGTGCACTTGTGTACGTACAGTGTCCGGACAGTTTACACTAGCGGGCTTTGGTTTAAGCCAGATCCTAGTGTACCTTTTGGGATTGGATTTATCCAGTATGCATTCGTGTTCTTCGGAACGCGGATGCGGGTGTGTATGCACAGTTGACGGAGAGATAGAGGCAGAGGATTCTCATTAGGGTTGTTGACAGTTGACCGTTGACTATTGAATTTTTGCTCAACCCTAATGAGAATATGATATGTGATTAACAATTATATTAATTAAGTATTATGGTGACATGGTTGCTGAGGGGTTGACTTTGTTGACTTGTTGACTTTGTTGACTTGTTGACTTTGTTGACCGGTTGACTAGGCTTGACTAGTTGACCATCATGATAACCATAGCTATCATTTCATGGCAAAGACTTTTGCTTGCTTGCTCTTTTGTGCAAAATGAGTGCATGAAATGATATGGCTATGGTTGCTTAAACCATCACATAATACTTGATTGATATGATGTGTTATGATTGTTTTGGATTATGAGAGCCAAATGAGAAAAGTCTTCTCTCATTCTTTCATGCTCATTCTCTCTCTTGTTCTTGAGCTCTCATCTCCTCCTCTTGCTCTCCCTCTCTTGACTCTATGGTTCACTTGTCTCATGAGTTGAGAACCAAGAACCATAGATAAAATCCCATACAAACTCTTCTCTACTCACTCTAGTTCACAAGGTTTAGCAAACCGAGTGAACTAGTTTCTTCAAAGTTCTAAGAAGGAGCCAAAGGTTGAAGCTTTTAGGTGGATCTATCTTCGGCGCAAGGAGACGACGGGGAGAAGCCGATTCGGACGACCATCGAAGCTTGAAGACGAAGGAGTTCGAGAAAAAGAAAGGTATAACCCCCTAACCGAGTAGTTAGCAACTCGTAGTTAGGTTGTTAGTTAGATATTTAACAAAGATCCGGGTTTTGAGTCCATGTTACCACCTCTAAGAAAATCGTTTTTTATCAAATTCCGCATGCCTGAAAGTACCGGGAGAGGTAGCATGGACTTACAATACTTGTGGGAGCTGGATAGTCAATAGGCACATCCTTAGATGTCCCTGGTCGCAGGAGTATCGAGACTGGGCATCGATACTCCGGAGTAGACTGGTGTTTACATATCTAGACCTTGAGGAGGGGCGATGGATTGGTCCCGCAGCCATTGGTGGAGTGCACCTAAGATTGTATACAGATGCTCACTGGGTGTGAGTACACCGGACAGGACTCGCCGAGAACTGACTGGATGGTATTTATACCTAACGTCAGATAGCAGTTCTCAGGTGACATGTGTGCAGATAGTCCGTTGACTTAAGTTCGTCATTTGTCTCGTGTGAGTTCCTACCGTGCTTTGATTACTACCCTACCACGGTTCAAAAGAGTCGTGCAAACAGGTTTTAGTTGGGCACAGTCCCGAGCCACGTGGAGGCAGTGAGTGACTGTTAGGGATTCGTCTCTCCCGGTATAGGGAGTTGATATCGCACGGTGATCGGTTGGTCATTACCATAAGTCCCTGGCCAGGGCTGATTGGGAATTACTGATAGATTGATCAGTAGTTTCTCGGATGGTGATTGAGCCATGCCGACACGACTTGTACGATTATTAGGGGTCTGACGTTTACCACCTCCCTAGACCATACATGCGATACTCTTAGACGAACAGACCGGACTGCACGGATATTGTCACGGACAGGCTCAGTAGGAGTTCGGATGGGTATCCTCATCGGCCTTCTTATCGACATCTACCTGGGGACCGTTACGTACAGCTAGTGCCGCTTGCGATCTGTGGTTAAACCCACTGCCAGCGTAGTAGTCGAGTTTTTAGAGTCCCACACAGATTTTTCCCAACTCCAGGCGAATCGATATAGAGGTCGTCCGGTTTTACGACAAGGGTTCGGACGAATACGTGTTTAAACGCACGTACGACATTCGGGCAGTTTTTATTAGACGGCTTTAGTTTAAGCCAGATTCTAGTATCAGGTTATTGGATTTATACAGTCTAAAGTTTTTCCGTGTTTTCACGGATGGGAGGGGCGTTCTCGTAATTTCCGGGAAGCTTCTAGAAGCATGGTGACTTGAGGGGTTTAGGTGGCATTGTCATTAATGATATTATGACTCATAATGTGTGATTCACTATGTCATTAATGCATTATTAAATGCTTAATGACTCACATAGTGAATCACTCATAATACATTTATGTAGCATGATGAATAATCTCTTATTATTCATTTATTGATTTATTCATTATGCTTCATATATCAAGTGAGAAACAATTTCATTTTCAAATTCCAGTTCACCTTCTCTCTCCTCAAGCTCACTCTTTCTTCAAGCTCTAATCCTACCACTCATGAGTTGAGAACAAGGATTAGAAAAGACTAAACATTCCATAACCTAACTCTATATGATCTAAGTTCCTTTGATTAGCAACTAGAGAAACTTAGTTACCTCAAGTTTTGAGGTGAAGCTTGGATTAGAGTTCTCGGGTGGATCATCTATCACTTGGAGGAGGCCGAGGAGGATGTAGAGATCGTAAAGATGAAGGACACGTATCACTAGGTATAATCTCTTTACATAGTAGCTAAGAACTTCTATGGTAGTTGTTAATTATCGTTTAGCAAAGATCTTCGGTTAGTCGATGTATGCTTTAAGAACAAGAACGTTTTTCATATTTCCGCCTCCCCGCAACTCGTGGGGTGTTGCACATCGACTTACATAAACCTTTTTGGTATGGTGTCAATGTACCTGGATTGGGACAATCCCAGTATCCGTTTAGATCTATCTCTATAGATCTTAATCCCCAAGATATAGGAGGCATCCCCTAGATCTTTCATTGAGAATCTTTGTGATAAGAAGAGCATGATCGATTGCAGTATAGGAATGTCATTTCCTATCAAGAGTATGTCATCTACGTACAATACGAGGAAGACAACTTTACTCTCTTCCACCTTCTTGTATATACAAGGTTCATCTACGTTTTTGACGAAATCAAACTCTTTGATAATGACATCAAAGCAGATGTTCCAACTCCGCGATACTTGCTTTAATCCATAAATGGATTTAAGCAGCTTGCACACCTTCCCGCTGCTCCCACTAGCTACGAAGCCTTCTGGCTGAGTCATGTACACGCTCTCTTCTAAATCACTATTCAGAAAGGCGGTCTTAACATCTATTTGCCAGATTTCGTAGTCATGATATGCAGCGATGGCAAGCATGATCCGGATGGATTTAAGCATAGCCACTGGAGAAAAGGTTTCGTCATAATCGACACCTAGTCGTTGACGAAAACCCTTTGCAACAAGTCTAGCTTTGAAAGTCTCCACTTTCCCATCTACACCAAGTTTTTTCTTGAAGATCCACTTTCTCCCAATGGGTTTTACCCCTTCAGGAGTATCTTCCAAAGTCCATACTTTGTTGGTGTACATGGATTCCATCTCGGACCGCATTGCATCCAGCCATTTCACTGAGTCACCACTCGTGATGGCTTGCTCGAAGCTAGTTGTGTCATCATCCTCCATGATGCAATCCTCGCTCCCACCATCCATGAGAAAACCATAGTATCTCTCAGGTGGGTGAGGAACCCTACTAGATCGGCGGAGAGGCTGAGGTTCGTTGGGTACTATTGAGTCCTCGGGTTCCTCTAAATCTTCAGTTTGAGTTTGTGTAGCCGGAATTTCTTCCAGTTCTACCTTGTTGCCACTAATTTCTTTTGCAAGAAATTCCTTTTCTAAAAAGGTGGAATGTTGAGAAACAAACATCTTTTGTTCCTCACCAAGGTAGAAAAGATATCCATGTGAATGTTTGGGATATCCCACAAACTTGCATAGAACTGACCGTGCCTCGAGTTTGTCCGGATTTTGCCTTTTGACATAGGCCGGACAACCCCATATCTTAACTCGTTTAAGATATGGTCTCTTCCCACTCCATATCTCATATGGTGTGGTTGGTACAGATTTAGATGGAACTTGATTCAATAGGTATGTTGCTGTCTCCAACGCATACCCCCAGAAGGAAATAGGTAACTCAGCTGTGCTCATCATAGAGCGCACCATATCTAATAGGGTGCGGTTCCTCCGTTCTGATACACCATTGTGCTGTGGTGTATATGGAGGAGTTAGCTGAGAGAGAATCCCATTCTCTTTTAGGAAGTCCAGGAATTCATTACTCAAGTATTCACCTCCTCGATCAGATCGAAGGATTTTAATACTTTTCCCGGTTTGGTTCTTGACTTCTTGTTTATATTCTCTAAATTTCTCAAAATCTTCTTATTTTTGTTTCATCAGGAACAAATATCCGAATCTAGAGAGATCGTCAGTGAATGTAATGAAGTATGAAGAACCATTCCTGGCATGTGTAGATATGGGACCGCATACATCACTATGTACCAGCCCCAAGGGTTCCATAACTCTTTCTCCGTGTCCCGTAAACGGAGTTTTGGTCATCTTGCCTTTGAGACATGACTGGCAAGTGACATAAGATGAAAATTCAAAAGGATTCAAATATCCATCCTTATGCAACTTAGCTAGCCGTGTCGCATTGATGTGACCCAGTCTTCAATGCCACAAGAAGGATTCGTTCAGTTCTGAACTCTTCCTCTTGTGTGTGTTTGTTATGCTCAGAACTGCTGATTGATTTAGAACATAAATGCCATTGCACAACGTGCTTGATCCAACCAACTTTTGGTTCAGGAAAATGTTCATAACATTATCCTGTAATACAAAATTATATCCCTCTTTACCTAATAAAGAAACCGATATAATGTTGCATATCAGGTTCAGCATGTAATAGCATTCGTTCAGAATCAATCTATTACCAGTTGGTAATACAAGGTGATATTCCCCGACGGTTTTAGCTGCAACAATTGCACCATTTCCAACCCTTATGTCTTTATCACCTTCTCCAAGTTCTCTACCTTTTCTCAGCCCATGTAACTGATTACATATATGGGATCCTGACCCAGTATCTAATACCCAGGATGTAGAGCAAATGGAGAAACAGTTCTCTGTAACGAACACACCCGAAGAAAATGCATCAACATGTACTTTCTTCATTCGGGTGGCATGGGAATCCAGGTATTCCCCTATATCCTGTTCAGTCTTATAACTTTTGTAAGAAAGAACGTAACCAACGTTCCCCAGCACGGTATAACATGCGGGTTCGGTCAATACATCCATATTATTATCTTGATTAAGGCATGATATGGTCGCTACCTGGAGAGAGAGAGAAGAAAACACTTTAGCGTATGCTCTTGCAAGATCAGATTGGTTATTATTTTATCTAATCAGGATGGCTCCCACTGTTTTTATCAAATTTTCCTTCAAACCCTAAAAAGAAAGACTAGCCGGGATTAATTACACCCTATAACTTCGCCAATCTTTCAGCCAGGCCAGTGTCGGTATTTTGAGGGAGGTTCCCCGTGCTTTCGCACAGACCTAATTAAAATAAACCTTGTTTTCCCAGAGGCATAACCCCGTTGACACCTTTCTAGACACCTACTTGATTGGCTAATTGTCCTGTGTAAAACTCTCCCAGGAGTAACAATTACTCGCAGTGGGTATCGGGATCCAACTATCTCATAGAAGGTATGCAATCTCATTGCAAATTTCAACACTTGAAATTCTCGATAATATTTTGCCCTTAACGATCTATGACCTTGACAAGGTCAACAAACCATAGACCGCAAGTCAAGTTCAACCCGTCATTTCTTGATTGAAATAAACCCACCCGTACGACCCTTGACAAGGTCAACAAGGCCGTACGACTACCCTAATCCAATCTGCATCATATGCATAAGCAGATAAGCACTAATTAGCTACCGCACACCACGCCTTGACAATGTCAACAAACGCAGCACGAATAATGAATACTACTTATCTGAAATGACAGAGGGCTATGACAGGTTTTTGCGAAAACCTTTTGCGTAATGAAATTGATATCGTTGTAGAAACAAGTGAATTTTTAAAAGGAGTGTTTTTGAGGCTTTCATTAGTTTTGCTAAAGAGGTCATTCCTGGTGAAGGGATCTCGGCTCTTTCCTCATCGAATAAGGTGCGGGATATATCATATATATCACTATGCAAAGAAAAACTCCAAAAGCAATCAAAATACAAACCGAGTGTTGTAGCATCTGCCAGTTTTTCTAAAGAGGTCATTCCCGGTGAAGGGATCTCGGCTCTTTCCTCATCGAATAAGATGCGGGATATATCATATATATCACTATGCAAAGCAAAAACTGTAGCTACCCTTTTTGAAAATTTGATTCTACAACATCTTTTAGGTTTCTTTTCTTTCATTAATCACATTAATGAAGTCCCATCATTTAAGTCACCTAAACATCACAGATAAATACGATGTACACTTATGCCATTCGCACACCTCGATGTCCCGTTATGCACCGTTAGGTTAGGTAACTAAGGCAGAGCGGGGCAGGGCTAGCGCGGGTGTAAAACATAAGTAACGTCTATATAATATATCATATATACTATATACAATATCCATCTCAACATATCAGATGATCACATCACAGATATCGCAGCAGAAGAAGCATATGAAATAATGGATATACTAGGAGGTCCGTGTTTTATTTTGAGCCTCTATAAAACATGGATTCTACGGTCGCGATGAATAGCCAAACCTACATCCCTAGACCCCCATGAGAGAGGCAAGCAACCCAATTCTAGAGTTAGGAGACCCGGATTCGACTCCTCGAGTTGGTCTCCCACTGGACTCTAGAACCCGGTTACTTGTGCTCTCCTCCTTGGGTCTATCATAGTGCGGAAAAGTAAATAATATACATCAATGGTGACATCAACCTCAACCCGGAAGTGCCCCAATAAAAGAATATTACATACATTTAATTTTATATGAATGAAAATAAAAACTCTCATCTCACATAAAACCCCCGGTTATTCAAAATGCGACGATCCAATATAACATATCCAGCAACACAGGACATCACATGTCATCAACGTAAGCAAGTATGTCCACCCCAATTGTCGTTGACATATAGCAACGAAAACAGCGATACACATACTACGCTTTCGGTCGTAGAAGAAGTATCACATACTACTAGGCGATATTAAACCCTTCGATCGAATCACCGAACACCCGTATTTCCCAGCAATCTCAACACTTGAGCACCGTTAAACAATACCCAAAATCTATGCCACAGTATTTAATGGACTAGCCGTAGAAGGGCAAACCCAATCCTCATTTGTGGCACCACTAACTACGGTAAACCCTAAGGTTTAGTCACAGTTCTTTGGTCACATCTCGAGTTAGGATTTCATTCTTCTAGAGGGTCCATGAGAATACCTGCATTATTTATTGAGTACGTTCAACCTGGAAAATACCAGTGTTTGATAATTCGTTCGACCTGTTTAACGTCGTCAAAGTTACCAATACAATGCTACAATATACGAATACGAAATACTCCACAAAGAGTCCATAACACAATTAACATCACATGCAATTTTGGACTGCCCAAACAATACCAGAAACCCCAGAACAAGAGTAAAAGAGTACTGGTGCAATACGAGGAGGGGGACACTGTTGGCCGGCGTCGCCGGAAAAGAGGCCTTGGTCCCCGGCTCGAATTCGAGCTCCCCTACTCGTATTTCACATGTGTTCTTAAAACATCTTAAATGCCACTCTGTAGTTGCTAAAATAATTTTTAACCCAATTTTAAAAAAATTTCCAGAGAGCATTTTTAGGGTTTCTAAAACCGTATTTTTGCGGAGTTTTTCGGTTTCGTATTATCTTAACACAGTCTAGGTTTCTAGTTAGGCTCTGATACCATGAAGGGTTTCCTTAGCACCACTACTAGGGTTTGGTAGCATCACATATGCCATATTTAAAATTTTAGAGGGTGCTAACGAATTAATCCTAGGAATCAAACTAGAAAAGCTAGGGTAACAAAAAGATAGTAAGCTTTTTACCACTAAGTGAAATAGAAATACAACCTTTGTAGATCGGTCCTTCACTTCAATAGCTCCTTGTTGTAGTCCCTTCGCTGCGATCAAGGCACTCCCGGACTCTAGCATGGCTTCTCGAGGTGAAAAGGGCGAACTTGCTTGAAGTCTTAGAGACCGAAGATGATCTACGTCGAGGGATACTAACTCAAGCTACTACTTCACTAACTAAAGGATTAGTGAAGCACACACCATATACTAAAGTGCTAATCTAGTAGAGGATGAGGAAATAGGAAGTGGTCTCACTTTAGAATTATTTTTTTCACAATATTTTTCTCTCTTTTGAAAACCTAGCAAGCTTATCTCAAGGAAGAAGAAGATGAGCTCAAGCAAATGAGAATGAACTTGTGAGGTGAGAGAATGAACCATGGGTGAGTGTGTATCATATACTAACTCATGTAGAGATATAACCATGGCTAATTGTAATGGTTAGGTTACTAAATATCTTAAGTAAAACAAAACTACTGGACTCAGTCAATGCATCCACAAGCTTCCACTAGCTTCATGCATCAAGCTAATATTCCACTAATTTTAGAATTACTTTAAATATTAAAACCCATTATCACAATTAGCATGGTGTAAGTCTCATATACCCATGTATGTTGCATCAACAACCATGATACAAAATAAAATACAATTTAATATATATCATATATATATTAAGTGTACACTTGTGAAAAAATAAATGCTTACGTGAGCAAATGTAGTTAATGTAAATTAGTACATCAAATATACAATTATATACTAAATTATCAAATCAACACTTGATTTAATAATCCGTCTATATCTCATATAACCGACTAACATCCAATATATCGACTTATCGAATCAACACTTGATTCGATAACCCGGCTATATCTCATATAACCGACCGATACGAAAGTCACGAGAATCGAATACGGTATCACATACACACATTATTCTCGGTCCCGCACATATCACATACGTGCTCCTATTTTGTTTTGCCTGAGCCAGTAAAACCACTATGTAGGACTCTAAAGACTCGTCAATACGCCGGCAGTAGGTGATGATTACATCAAGCACCCATAAGCTGTCAGCAGTACTAGCTGGACGTAACGGCTACCCGGGTATTGAGCGATCAGAAGATCAGCAAGCAAGCCTGCTCCAACTCCTGCAAAATCCTGACGGTAACACTTTCCGTACAGTCCGGTCTCCTCGTCTGATATGTTGCATATCAAGTCTAGGGGTGGTAAACGTCAGACCCCAATAACTGATAATTCATGCAGATGTGAGGCTCATAACGGGTCGAGAAGCTACTGGTAACACTTACCAGTAAATCTCTAAATCAGCCCTGGCTAGGGACTTCCCTGTTATGGCCAATCGAGCACAGCGCAACATCAACTCCCAATACCGGGAGAGACGAAACCCCTCCTATCGCTCATTGCTTCCATGTGACTCGGGACTGTACCCAAAAACCACCGTTTTGCACGTCCTTTTGGACGTGGTAAGGTGGAAATCAAAGCACAGTAGGAATCACACAAGACTCTATGACGATCTCGGGTCTACAAACTAACCTGTACAATTGTCACCAGAGAACTGCCATCTGACGTGAGGTATAATACCATCTGGGAGTTCTCGGCTAGTCCGTCCAGTGTACCCAGTCTCCACTGAGCACCCGTATACCATCTCTAATGTCAAACACTAATGGATATGGGATCATCCATCGCCCATCTCATGGGTCGAGAAGCGTATACGCTAGTCTACTCTGGTATATCGATGCACTGTCTCGATACACCCACGACTAGGAACATTAAAGGATGAACTTATGGACTACCATGGCCTCACTAATATGATCTCCATCATAGTCCAGGTAGTCAAGTACACATCCTACGGGCTTTACCAACATGTAGCCATAAGACAGCATCAAGAGACAAGTATACATGTTAAGATAAAGAGCAACCAGATAGCATACTATCATATCGAGAAAGAAAGTCCTCTCTATATATGTCCAAGCATCCAATATAATACACATCATATGTACAATACCGGCCTCTAGGGAATACATACAACTTACAGAAACCAAATACACAAGAAGAAAAAACACCCAAAATAAGAAACACTGTGGAAAAACAAGCCGGCTCGGCCTTGAAACGGCCGCGGAACCGCGGCGAAACCCACCGTTTCGCCACGCTTCCGCGGTCTTTTTGGCGAGTTAGTGACTCGTTTTTCTACAGTGATCTTATAATTCCCTGCTTGCAATTTTCATACCTCTGAAATATTTTTTTCTGACAGTTTAAAAATCGACAGAAACATTGGGTCCGGGTGTTTTGTTTTCGTGATTATCCGACGATCGAAGTTTTAATAACTTGCTAATAATCTAGTAAAGGTTTAGTTAGGCTCTGATACCACTGTAAGTCGATGTCGCGCACCCTGCGGATTCGCGGGGAGGCGGAATATTCAAAAAACGATTTTTTAAAGCTTTCAACACTGACTTGAACTCCAGGATTGATGCTAAACCCTAATTAAGTAACTACTATGAGGTTAACTACTCGGAAAAAAGTGTTATACCTCATAGATTCATGTCCTTCGGGTATTCTTGTCTCTATCCTCATCCTCGTCATAAGCTCCAGGGATCGAAACAGATCGGGCAACTTCGACGACCTCCTCGAGTCAAAGACGATCCACCCGAAAGTCTATAGTCTGAGCTCCTACCTCAAATCTGAGGTAACTACGGCATCTAGTTCGCTAAACTAGATGTCCTAGATGGTGTAGAAAGTGTAGATAGATTGAAATGTCTCTATTTGCTTTAGGTTTCTCAACACACGAGACATAAGGGCAAGAGGAAGAAGAATATGACTTGAGGAAGATGAGAGTGTAGAATAAAACATAAGAATAAGCTTGGCTCATTTGTGATGAATAGTTGAAGCAAACTAATAATTTAGCAAGATAAATATCTCACACAAATATCTAATGAGATTCACAAATATCTAATGGTGAGTTATAGCCATGAGTCACCAAGAGCCATGCTTGATCTTTTGTTAAGTTGCACCTCATTTCCTCCATCTTATTATCTTTAATCCAGAAAGAAATAAACCCTAATAAGGTGTCCACTTCTAGAAGCTTTCCCGAGAAAATTACGAGAATGCCCCTCATCCGTATATACATACCCGTATCCGCATTCCGAAGAATACGAATACAAAGAGACGAAAATAATCCATCAATATAATACTAGGATCCGGCTTAAATTAAAGCCCACTAGTATTATCCGTCCGAACATCGTACGTGCACAAGTACACGTAAGTGATCGAAGCCCTGCCGTAAAACCATACAGCATCTACACCTTTTGTCCGGTGCAGGGAAACCCTCTGTGTAGGACTCTAAATACTCGACACTACACTGGCAGTGGGTTTAACCACAAGCCGCAAGGGGTACTAGCTGTAAATAACGGCTACCCAGGTATGTGTCGATAAGAAGGCCGTTGAGCTAACTCATCCGAACTCCTACTGAGCATATCTGTGACAATCTTCGTACAGTCCGGTCTGTTCGTCTAAGAGTATTGCATATCAGGCCTAAGGGGAGGTAATCGTCAGACTCCTAATAGCCCAAAACACCTTGAGAAACTACTGGAGTACCTACCAGTAAATCTCGCTTGCCTTGACCAAGGACTTTGTGTAATGGCCTTCCGAACACAGCGCGATTCAACCCCCAATACCAGGAGAGATGAATCCTATCTAACCGCCACTGCCTCTAAGTGCTTCGGGACTGCACCCAACTACTACCTGTTTGCACGAATCCTTTGAGCCGTGGTAGGGTAGTAATCAAAGAACGGTAGGAACACACTCGAGGCGAAGTAGCAGTATCAAGTCGACAGACTAAGCTGTACTCATGTCATATGGGAACTGCCACCCGACGATAGGTATAATACCCACCGGCAGTTCCTAACGAGTCCTGTCCAGTGTACTCATAACCTAATGAGCACCTGTATACTATCTCCAGTACGACGTACTAATGGCTGTGGGACAGACTATCTCCCCGCTGGGATGAGAAGTGTATACACTAGTCTACTTTGGAGTATCGATACCCCATCTCGATAATCCTATGATTAGGGACCTGTATAGGATGTGCTTATAGACTACCCAGCCCCTACTAGTGTGACTGCCATCACAACGCAGGTAATCAAGCAAAGATCCTAAGGGCTCTACCAATATGTATAAGCGATATGCTAAAAGAAACACATGCATATATTGAGATAGAACCAAACCAGGTAGCATACTAGCATTTCGAGTAAGACTGTTACTATATCCGTGTATATCCCAAGCTTTCATTAAGTAATATACAAACCAGTATTATACAATAATGGCCTCTAAGGCATATATCACTGACAATAGTGCCCTCAAGTCAATTATTGCAATCACAGGCAGGCGAATGTGATGATTGAGGGATGACCTATACGGGTAGAACAGTATTACTCGAAATGATAGTATGCTATCTGGTTTGTCTCTATCATCATGTACATGCATTATATGGTATTACATATCACTATTACATGTTGATAGAGCCTATAAGATTCTTACTTGACTACCAGCATTATGATGGTGATCATATACGTGGGAGCTGGGTAGTCCATAAGCACATCCTTAAATGTCCCTAGTCGAGAGAGTATCGAGACTGGGTATCGATACTCCGGAGTAGACTAGTGTATAATTTTTGAGACCCCGACGAGGGGCGGTGGTCGGTCTCACAAGCCATTAGTGTCAGTTATTCACCTAAGATAGTATATAGGTGCTCATTGGGTTATGAGTTACACTAGACGGACTCGCCGTGAACATGCTAGATGGTATTATACCTATTGTCATACGACAGTTCTCAGGTGACATGAGTACAGGTTAGTCTGTCGACCTAAGATCGACATTTGTCTCGTGTGAGTTCTCATTATGCTTTGATTACTATTCTACCATGGATCAAAGAAGTCGTGCAAACAGGTTTTAGTTGGGTACAGTCCCGAGCCACATGGAGACAGTGAGCGGATCTTCGGGGATTCGTCTCTCCCGGTATTGGAGAGTGATGTTGCGCTGTGCATGGGTGGCCATCATCAGAAATCCTTGGCCAAGGTGGGTTTCACACCGACACGAAATATCGCGTTATTAGGGGTTTGACTTTAACCACCCCTAGACCAGATATGCGATACTCTTAGACAAACAGACCGGACTGTACGGAGATTGTCACAGACAGGCTCAGTAGGGCTTCGGATGAGTTTGCTCGTCGGCATTCTTTTCGCTCAATACCTGGGTAGCTGTTACGTACAGCTAGTGCCGCTGACGTGCTTGTGGTTAAATCCACTGCTGGCGTATTGACGAGTCTTTAGAGTTCCACATAGAGAGTTTTTCCGGTTTAGGCGATATGATATAGATGACATATGTTGGTATATGCAGGTGTCCGATTAAATATGTGTACATGCTACATAGACTTTAATCGGACGGTTGATAGTACTAGCGGCTTAGGATTAAGCCGGATTATTAAATCAAGTGTTGATTTAATAATTTATATATATATTTTTAGTATATGTATTCTTGTATTATTGTTCACTATTTATTTTGTAAGTCGATGTAGTACACCCCAGTACTTGTGGGGAGGCGGAATTTTCAAAAACGATCATGTTTAAAGAACGAACATCGACTAACCGCTTGAATCGAAGCTAAACTATAAATAACCGTACACAAAGAGTTTCTTTTCAATTGTGTTTAGGGATTATACCTAATGAAACCGGTCCTTCTTCTTTGTGTCCTCCTTTGTTCTCCTCGACCTTCTCTAGGTAGTTGACGATCCACCCGAGAGCAAAACACCAAGCTACACCTCTAACTTGAGGTAACTAATCTACTTTGATTGCTAATCAAAGAAGAAAGGATGATATAGAGTGAAGGTAATGGATGTTTAAGTCTAACTAATCCTTTGATCTCAACACATGAGGATTAAGGATTAGTTTCTTGAAGATGAGAGCTTGAGGAGAGAGAATGTGATAATGATAATGAGATGAGAAAGTGAGTGTATCATAATATATTATGAAGCATTCTTATTTTAGAATAATCAATAATAGAAATGAATAAGCATGCTTCATAAATGAAAAGAGGTGATTCATTAAGCATGTGTCATTATCATTTATGGTGCAATAATGATAATGATGAATCACTCTCATGACTCACAATCTTATCCAAAGTAACCTCCTTAGTCACATCTTCTAGAAGCTTCTCGTACAATTACGAGAACGCCCCTCCAATCCGCAAAAATACGGAAAAACTTTAGACTGTAAAAATCCAATAACCGGATACCAGTAACTGGATTAAACCAAAGCCGACTGGTAAAAACTGTCCGAAAGTCGTACGCACGTAAACGCACGTATGCGTCCGAACCCTTTGTCGCAAAACCATGCAACCTCTATATCATTTCGCCTGGAGTAGGAAACTCTCTGTGTGGGACTCTAGAGACTCGACTACTACGCTGGCAGTGGGTTTAACCACAGACCGCAAGCGGCACTAGCTGTACGTAACGGTCCCCAGGTAGTTGTCGATAAGAAGGCCGATGAGAAAACCCATCCGAACTCCTACTGAGTCTGATGTGACAATCTCCATACAGTCCGGTCCGTTCGTCCAAGACTATCGCATATCGGGCCTAGGGGGGCGGCAAGCGTCAGTCCCCTAATAGAGGTATAAGTCGTGTCGGAGGGAAGCCCATTACACCCTGAGAAACTACTGGAACCTACCAGCAAATCTCGCTTGCCCTGGCCAAGGACTTTGCGTAATGGCTCTCTGACATAGCACGATATCTACTCCCAATACCGGGAGGGACGAATCCTATCTAACCGCCACTGCCTCCAAGTGCTCGGGACTGCACCCAACTGCTACCTGTTTGCACGAGTCCTTTGAGCCGTGGTAGGGTAGCAATCTAAGAACAGTGGGATACACTCGAGGCGAAGTAGCAGTGTCAAGTCTGCGGACTACGCTGTACTCATGTCACCTGGGAACTGTTCACTGACGACTGGTATCAAACCAACCAACAGTTCCCTGTGAGTCCTGTCCGGTGTACCCGTAACCTAACGAGCACCTGCATACTATCTCCAGTACGATGTACTGACGGCTGTAGGACAGACCATCTCCCCAACTGGGATGAGAAGCGTACACACTAGTCTACTCCGGAGTATCGATGCTCTGTCTCGATAATCCAACGACCAGGGACCTGAATAAGGATGTGCTTGTAGACTACCTAGCCCCCACTAGTGTGACTGCCATCACAACGCTGGTAGACAAGCAAGATCCTAAGAGCTCTATCAATACGTACACTCACATATTAAGATAGAAAAACCAAGTAGCATACTACCATGTTTAGCAAGACTGTTATATACATGTGAATATCCCAAGCTTCCATTAAGTAATATACAAGCTAGTATGATACAGTAATGGCCTTCTAGGGCATAAACACTAACAATCTCCCACTTGCACTAGGGCCATGTACTGGCATATCGTAGACCAATGATCTCGAGTAGCCTCTCGAACTGAATCTGAGGAAGGGCCTTCGTGAATGGATCAGCAATGTTCTCTTCAGAAGCAACTCTCCGAACCTCGATCTCCTGATGATCAATGATCTCCCTGATCAGGTGATACCGCCTCAAGATGTGTCTGGACTTCTGATGGGACCTTGGTTCCTTCGCTAAAGCTATAGCTCCGTTGTTGTCGCAATACAGAGGTATTGGATCAACTATGGTAGGAACAACCTGAAGTTCTGTTAGGAACTTCTTCATCCAGACTGCTTCTTTTGCGGCATCGAAAGCAGCTATATACTCCGCTTCCATCGTCGAGTCAGCAACGGTGTCCTGCTTGGAGCTCCTCTAGCACACCGCCCCTCCATTGAGGGTAAAGACATAACCCGACATGGACTTGGAATCGTCCTTATCACTCTGGAAGCCGGAATCAGCAAAGGCCTCCAACCTGAGGTCTTTTCCGCCGTAAACCAAGAACATCTCCTTAGTCCTCCTCAGGTACTTGAGAATGTTCTTTACTGCTATCCAGTGTTTCTCCCCTGGGTCTGACTGATACCGGCTTACCACGCTCAGTGCGTAAGCTACATTTGGTCTGGTACACAACATCGCATACATTATAGAGCCTACCGCAGAAGCGTAGGGTATAATTGACATGCGTTCCCTTTCCAAATCAGTCTTGGGAGACATCTCTTTGGAGAGGGTGATTCCGTGACAAGCCGGTAGATTACCGCACTTAGAATCTTCCATACTGAATCTTTTTAGTATAGTGTCGATATACCTGGACTGCGAAAGTCACAACATCCTCTTGGATCTATCACGATAGATCCGGATCCCCAGAATGTAAGAGGCATCACCCAGGTCTTTCATGGAGAACCTGTGTGACAAGAATCCTTTGACAGATTGTAGCATAGGAATGTCATTTCCTATCAATAGAATGTCATCCACGTACAAGACGAGGAATACGACACTTCTGGCTACAACTTTACTATATATGCACGGCTCATCTGGATTTTTGATAAAGTCATATTCTTTGACTGTCTCATCAAAACAGATGTTCCAACTCCGCGATGCCTGCTTTAGTCCATAAATAGACTTAAGCAGCTTGCATACTTTCCCGCTGCTCCCACTCTGATTGAAACCCTCTGGCTGATCCATATAGACGCTCTCTTCTAAATTTCCATTCAGAAAAGTCGTCTTTACGTCCATCTGCCAGATTTCATAATCATGGAAGGCAGCAATAGCAAGAAGGACCCGAATGGATTTGAGCATAGCCACTGGAGAAAAAGTTTCGTCATAGTCCAAACCAGGTCTTTGACGAAAACCCTTTGCAACAAGTCTAGCCTTATAGGTTTCCACCTGTCCATCTACACCAATCTTTTTCTTGAAGATCCATTTGCATCCTATGGGTTTTACCCCATCTGGAGCAAAGTCCAAAGTCCATACTTTGTTGGTGTACATGGACTCCATTTCGGTCCGCATTGCATCTAGCCATCGTACCGAGTCACCGCTCTGGATGGCCTGCTGGAAGTCAGTAGGTTCATCATCTTCTATGATGCAATCCTCTCTATCCCCGTCTATGAGAAAACCGTAGTATCTCTCAGGCGGATGAGACGGCCTACTACTCCAGCGGAGGGGTGCGGGAATGTCCTGTTCTTCCTGAACTTCCGGTTCTACCAAACTTTCAGTATTGGTTTGTGGTTCTGGAATTTCTTCCAGTTCTATTTCGCTCCCACTTGATTCCTTTTCTAAAAACAGATGTTCCAGAAAATGGGCATTACGAGAAACAAAGACCTTTTGTTCCTCTGCGTAATAGAAATAATATCCCTTGGAGTTCTTTGGATATCCCACAAACAAACATTTTACTGATCGTGCCTCGAGCTTGTCCACATGCTGCTTTTTAACAAAAGCTGGACATCCCCAAATCTTCATATGCTGAAGATGGGGTTTCTTCCCAGTCCACATCTGATATGGAGTGGTAGGCACAGTCTTGGTTGGAGCCCTGTTCAGAAGATATGCCGCTGATTCTAGCGCATAACCCCAGAAAGATCGCGGTAACTCAGCATTACTCATCATGGATCGTACCATATCCAATAGGGTTCGATTCCGTCTCTCCGATACACCGTTATGCTGTGGAGTGTACGGAGGAGTAAGCTGAGAGAGAATTCCTTTCTCTTTTAGGTAACCTAGGAACTCGGCACTCAAGTATTCACCATCTCGATCAGATCTAAGTGTCTTGATACTTTTGCCGGTTTGGTTTTCTACTTCATTCTTATACTCCTGGAATTTCTCAAAAGCCTCGGATTTATGTTTCATCAGATAAATAAATCCGTATCTTGAGTAATCATCCGTGAAAGTAATGAAGTAGGAATAACCACCTCGCGCATGTGTAGATATTGGACCACATACATCGCTGTGTATGAGTCCTAAGAGCTCGCTCGCTCTTACTCCTTGTCCAGTGAATGGAGTCTTTGTCATCTTTCCTTTGAGACAAGATTGACAAGTGTCATAAGTTTGATATTCGAACGTGTCCAAATATCCTTCTCTATGCAACTTAGTCAACCTTCTCTCATTGATGTGACCCAGTCTACAATGCCATAAGAAAGCTTTATTCAAATCTGGAGACTTTCTTTTTAGTGTGTTCTGGACGTTGAAAATTTGGAGTTGGTTTAAAACATATATGCCGTTATTTAGAGTACCGGACCCAATCAAACCATGATTAAGGTGGATGTTGACAACATCTCTTACAAACGTGAAATCATAACCTTTATTTGATAACAAGGGAACTGATATGATATTACACGTTAAGCTGGGTACAAAATAACAGTTATGTAAAACGAAAATGTGTCCACTCGTCAATCCTAGGTGATAATCCCCGACGGACGCAGCTCCCACGCTAGCTCCGTTAGCAACCCTGAGGATCATATCACCTTCCTTCAGCACTCTACGGTTTCTCAGTGCCTGCAATGAATTGCAAATATGAGATCCTGATCCGGTATCCAATACCCAGGAAGTAGAGTTGATCGACAGACAATTCTCAATTACAAACACACCTGAAGTCGAAGCCACAGCTTGCTTCGGTTCCTGGTTCTTGGCGTTCCACGCCTTGCAATCCTTCTTCCAGTGCCCTTTCCTGTGACAATGGAAGCACTCATCCTGACCAACTATCGGTACTGCAGTCTTTTTCTTTCCCTTCCTTCTCACCTTACTAACACCTCCTCTAGGTTTGGGTGCGGCCTTCTTCTTCCTTCCTTTGGCCCTAGCCTTGGACCCGGAAGAAGATGCACCGCCAACAAACATAGCGGGTGTTTCCCTTGCCTTCTGCAAGGTGCCCTCTGCACTCCTTAACATGTTCAGGAGTTCCGCAAGTTCAACTTCTTTTCCTTGAAGATTGAAGTTGAGGATAAACTGGGCGTAGGTGGGAGGAAGGGACTGGAGAATAAGGTCTGTATAGAGCTCATTATCCAAAGTCGTCCCAAGGTCTGCGAGCTCTTCTATATAGCCGATCATCTTTAGGACATGTTCACCTACCGATGACCCGACAGCCAACCTCGCTCGAAACAAGTTCTTAGAGGTCTCGTATCTTGCTATACGAGATTGCTCTCCATAAAGTTCCTTTGTATGGAGAAATATGCCATCTAGGGACATATCCTCGTGCCTCCTCTGATGTTCATTGTTCATCGAGGCAAGCACGATGCACTTGGCTCTCGCGCAATCTAAATCCCAGGTTTTGCGGATTTCCTTATCCGCATTACTGGATTTGGGACCAGGGACAGCAGGTGCCGTAGCGGTGAGGACGTACCCCAGTTTGTCATAGGTCAAAGCCATTTTGACATTCCGCAGCCAATCTTTATAGTTTGGCCCCGTCAGTATATTTTTCTCTAAAAGTAACTTAAGTCCAGTCATTTTCAGGGTCGCTGCAATTAGGAGAGAGAGAAGAAAACTCTTTAGCATGATGCTCTTGCAAGTTTAGAGTGGTTTTTAGTTTATCTAAACTGGATGGCTCCCACTGTTTCTCGAATCCTTCCTCAAACCATAAAAGAAGAATTAGCCAGGACTATTCTCACCGTACAATACTTGCTTAACCGTTCAGCCAGGCTGGTGTCGGTACTTCGAGGGAGGTTTTCCAACGCTTTCGTGAAGTTCCTTAATTAAATAACCTCTTTTCTCTGGGGGCGTAACCCCGCTGACACTTTTCTGGACACCTACTAGGTTTATAGCATTGATCGTTAAGTGACGAATATCCTGATAAGTATCATATACTCACAGTAGGATCGGGATCCAAATATCATCGTCTGATAATGTTGTAGGAATGCTACCAACATTCATCAAACTCAAAATGGTATGCATCTCTTTGCAAATTTCAGTTTCTTTAGAAATTCCCGATATAAGTTTTTGCCCCATGCTCTTATAACCTTGGCTTTGGTCAAAGTGTCATAAGTCACATGTCAAGTTCTACCCGTCATTATCTTGTCAATTTGAACCCACCCGTATATACCCCTGACTTTGGTCAAATGGTAATACGACTGTCCCAAACCAACTCATCTATCTTATGCAACAAATGAAAACCCAGCAGCTACCAAACACTATGCCTTGACTTTGGCCAAAATGCATAGCTTGAATACTACTGAATACCCAAATGAAATGACGGAGGGCTACGACTGGTTTTGGCGAAACCGTGAACGTAGTGAACTTGATATAACCGAAGGAACCTGATAGCTTTTAAAAGGAGTGGTTAAAGCTCCGCATTTAAAAATATCTGTTTTAAAAATAACCGAGTGGTTTCTTTTAAATTGTTCCAACGATTAAAACTTTTGGTTTATTTTCTTTGCATTATAGATAATGCGTCCCATCATTAACCTATCATTGCAGAAAACAACGAAAATACAACGTCCTCTTATGCCATCCGCATTCGCCACGGGGTCCCGTCATCACCCGTTAGGTTACTTAACTAACGACAGAGCGGGGGCTGGGCTAGCGCGGGTGTAAAACATAAGTGACGTCTAAATAGCTATCATAAATATAGATATTTTACATTCGTCTGACGCAATGATATTCATTCCAGAACACAGATAAACAATATTGGATTTGCAAGCAATCTGTATTTCTTTTGAGCCTGCAAGAAAAGACAGATTACACAGTTGTGATGAATAGCCGTTACCCCACCCTCGACCCCTACGGGTACGGCAAACTACCCACCCGGCAGTTTGTGTACCCCACCTTGGGTCAGTCCTAGGAGCAAAAACAGTAAAATGAAATAATACAACGGTGGCTACAACCGCAACCTGGATGTGCCCCGCAAAATGATATTACAACAAATTACATTTACAACAGATGAATTAAACAATAACCCATTGCTAAACCCCGGCTAAACACCACAACAGTCCAATACAGTTTATATGCACAAACAGATATAACCATTTCAGAAATGTGCAACCCCCTGCCAACCGACATACTAGCAGTTGGGGGAGGTTTACGAATACATTTATCAATCACAGATATAATCCAACATGCAAATACTGTACAATTTCGATCGACTAAACATCTTTAATATTGCTCCAAAAACTGCTCTGTAAACTGGAGACCTGAGCAAAATTAAAAATTTCCAGAAACTCCCAAATTAAACAGAGAAGCAACAGAAGAAAAATCGGTTCCTGACTCGCCAACTCGGCGGCGGAAGCGCGGCGACTCAGTAGGCTGAGGCCGCGGTTCCGCGGCGAGTTAGGCGATTCAGGCGACTGTTTTTCTTGGGTGTTCTACTGTGGTCATTTCAAGCTTTCTGCACTCACCTGAAAAATTTTTGGACATCGTTTTAATTTCGACAGAAACTTAATTTTTCGGGACTTTCCGGTTTCGTTTTTTCCGTTCGAAATTCGTACAAATTTGCAATTAAGTTATTTATTGTTTAGCGAGGCTCTGATACCACTGTAAGTCGATGTAGTACACCCCAGTACTTGTGGGGAGGCGGAATTTTCAAAAACGATCATGTTTAAAGAACGAACATCGACTAACCGCTTGAATCGAAGCTAAACTATAAATAACCGTACACAAAGAGTTTCTTTTCAATTGTGTTTAGGGATTATACCTAATGAAACCGGTCCTTCGTCTTTGTGTCCTCCTTTGTTCTCCTCGACCTTCTCTAGGTAGTAGACGATCCACCCGAGAGCAAAACACCAAGCTACACCTCTAACTTGAGGTAACTAATCTACTTTGATTGCTAATCAAAGAAGAAAGGATGATATAGAGTGAAGGTAATGGATGTTTAAGTCTAACTAATCCTTTGATCTCAACATATGAGGATTAAGGATTAGTTTCTTGAAGATGAGAGCTTGAGGAGAGAGAATGTGATAATGATAATGAGATGAGAAAGTGAGTGTATCATAATATATTATGAAGCATTCTTATTTTAGAATAATCAATAATAGAAATGAATAAGCATGCTTCATAAATGAAAAGAGGTGATTCATTAAGCATGTGTCATTATCATTTATGGTGCAATAATGATAATGATGAATCACTCTCATGACTCACAATCTTATCCAAAGTAACCTCCTTAGTCACATCTTCTAGAAGCTTCTCGTACAATTACGAGAACGCCCATCCAATCCGCAAAAATACGGAAAAACTTTAGACTGTAAAAATCCAATAACCGGATACCAGTAACTGGCTTAAACCAAAGCCGACTGGTAAAAACTGTCCGAAAGTCGTACGCACGTAAACGCACGTATGCGTCCGAACCCTTTGTCGCAAAACCATGCAACCTCTATATCATTTCGCCTGGAGTAGGAAACTCTCTGTGTGGGACTCTAGAGACTCGACTACTACGCTGGCAGTGGGTTTAACCACAGACCGCAAGCGGCACTAGCTGTACGTAACGGTCCCCAGGTAGTTGTCGATAAGAAGGCCGATGAGAAAACCCATCCGAACTCCTACTGAGTCTGATGTGACAATCTCCATACAGTCCGGTCCGTTCGTCCAAGACTATCGCATATCGGGCCTAGGGGGCGGCAAGCGTCAGTCCCCTAATAGCGGTATAAGTCGTGTCGGAGGGAAGCCCATTACACCCTGAGAAACTACTGGAACCTACCAGCAAATCTCGCTTGCCCTGGCCAGGGACTTTGCGTAATGGCTCTCTGACACAGCACGATATCTACTCCCAATACCGGGAGGGACGAATCCTATCTAACCGCCACTGCCTCCAAGTGCTCGGGACTGCACCCAACTGCTACCTGTTTGCACGACTCCTTTGAGCCGTGGTAGGGTAGCAATCTAAGAACAGTGGGACACACTCGAGGCGAAGTAGCAGTGTCAAGTCTGCGGACTACGCTGTACTCATGTCACCTGGGAACTGTTCACTGACGACTGGTATCAAACTGTAACATTTTCAAAAAGATAAAATATTAATTTTGGGAATTTTTATAATTTAATATTATTTTATTGATTATTTTAATATTAAATTAATAATTAAATGCAAATAAATTATGGAAAATTATGGAAAATTCTAAAATAGGGTAAATTAGTGAATTATGATATTTTTAAGTTTTTGTGATTAGTTTGACACTAATTTAGTGCTAATCGCGATTAAAATCGCTAATCGGGTTTTTTGGCAATTTTGTGCAAAACTTGCACATATCACTTTTTCTCACACTTGTGCATTTTCTTTCATGATATTTGGGTTTACTATTCTTGTGAGAAGGTTTAAGGATTAAAAGAAAAGGGAAAAAGAAAAAGGAAAAAGAAAAGAAAATGAGAAAGGGGTTGGTGAGAGAGAGGTATGGTGCACTTTTGACTTAACCTTAGCCATTCCCTTTGATTCTCCCATCATTTTTCCCTCCCTCTTCTTCCTCTTGCTGCTGCCTCCTTCCCTCACCTCCTACTCCCTCTTCAATCCCTCTCTTCATCTCAAAAATAATCCCAAAACCCCATGTCGGTTTCATTAAAAATGTGCACGAGCCCGAGACCTACAAGATGGACCAAGAAAGCATGGATTTTGGCCACTAGGGGCAACTCAAGAAAATTCTTGAGTTGCCAATTGAGGTAATTTTTGAACCATTATCTTAGTTTTAGCTTTACTTATACCCCTATGCAAGTTTAGAATCGAAATCGGGTGATTTGTGGATTTTGGTAAAAACTAGTAAGGGTTGAGGGAATTGTGAGTTGTGATGGGGAAATTGAGTTCAATGGAGATCATAAGGAGCACCCTAGTGCTAAAAACCCAGTCCAATCCCACTAGAAACCAAAAATACGGAATTTCGGGACTTTCATGTCGGTTTGTGAGTGTTTGTGTGTGCAGGGAAATCTGGAGTATACTGGGACATTTTTAGATAAAGTAAGCAATACCAGGGACCCAAATTAGACCACAGGAGGCCACCCTAGGAGTACGAAACCCTTTTGACATAGGGGGGCCGGCGAGGCCGGGCATTTAGGAGATGTGGCCGGCCCCTCTGTGGTGAAATCTGACCATGTTGCCTCCATACCTCATATACACCCTGCATAGCACCCTGGAGTTGTTTATTTGATCTGGTTTGGCCTGAGATAAAATCTGGGATCATTTTCTTGGGTTGCTGCTTAGAGATTAGATTTGGTTTTATGTATTTTGAATTCCAGATTTTTATATTTGTGTGTTACCTCGATCGTGTGACGTTTGTACGTCTATATCGAGTGATTTCGAGTTGTTTTGCGAAGGCTAACCGTAGGTTCTAACCTATAAGCCTTTTAGCGTATCGTGTCGGTTTTAGCGTATCGTATTGGATTTAGTGTGTCGTTTTAAATGTTGAATTGGTTTTGATGCGATGCGATACGTGTGATATGTGTAGGTACACCGCGACGATCCGAGGCGATGCGGAAGATGACGGTGACATCGACACCGACACACAGGATACAGGTGAGTAGATTATATCTACAGGGGGAAGTCGGGTGGATGGCGTATAGCACCCCCGCAGTCCGTAATTAGTACTATGTAGTATATTTATATGTGTGATAGTTATAGTGTGTTATGGTTAGTTAGGGGTAGGAATAACTAGCGTAGTTCCTAGTTGTGAACCATAGGATAGATTTGCACCCACACGCATACACTTGTGTGTTGCTTATACTTGCGCTGTACTTGATGATATGGGATGACTTTGGAGATGAGTCGATGATGTGGGCTTTGTGCCGCGAGATCGGTGATTTGATATGATTCGTATTTGGGATACGAAATGTGTTTCTTGTGGGCTTGGGATATGTGTTTACCCCCGCATGCATACTTCATTGATGGTATCGTTTTGTGCTAGACATAGAGTAGTACCCCAGATTATATGATCTGATGATCGTGATACCTGTTATGTGACGAGATAGTGAGATGTTGACCCGTACCCAGCTATTGGGATGCCGTACGACGATTTACCGTATGAGCTTTACATTGATGATAGATCCGCACTCATGACCTTGAGGATGTCATATGATATACTGTATCGTACGCGATACTATTGAGGCGGGATCACCGACTTATATATATCTATATATCGACTCAGATGTTAGGCGGTTTCCTTACCTGTAGCTCAGCTTGTTAGTTCGGTCGTTTAGTTTAGAGTAGTTGTTAGATTAGATTAGACTCCTACCTTTTTCAAAACTAGCGGGTCGTGGGTATTTTAAAAGACAGGTCAAGGGATCTACGGATATTTAAAAAGGCGTATCTTTTCATAAAAACACCGTAGCCCCTATTTTCAAAACCCCATGATTCGTGTTATTTCAAAAGGCACCAATTGTAGGACTTATATAGATTAATGCAGATTAGTTTTAGTTACGTCTAGTTTCAGCTCCCACTCCCTTTTTGTGGTTCGCTTTGCATCGCATTCCTATATTATGTTTCATACTATATTGTTAATATCATGCTGATAGGACACCAGCACCATTACCGATGATGCGTATGTACCACGTACACTTACTTGCCGGCTCACACACATCTTCATCGGTAATTGCCATGTCACGTACACCTTAGAAAATATTATTGCTTGACATAGTCTATTAGCTAATAGTTTAGACATTGTAGTTATTACCTGCTACTTCCTGCATACTGCTATTCATTGTTATGCCGCATTCATGGATTCTCATGCATATATTCGCTATTTTACGTGCTATTGAGGTTTGGATTTGGATTTCCATGAGATTTTCTAGATTTGGAGGAAAACCGCAAAAACATAAATAAACATATTCTCTCTTTTAAAATAAAAAGTGCGGTTTTCCCATGATATATGAGTCGTCCACCATGAGTTTGCTGATGGATTTGGATACCCGATTCGAGGAGATGGATGAACCGTTTCGGGTACATGGTGGACCCGGTACGGTACCCCGGGGCAAGAGGAATGTGGTGATGACGTTGAGCCTGGCAGGGGAGTACTACCTACCGGTGATTTTACCCGACGCGTCGGATATCCGGAGGATACCGTCGTGGTCTTGAGATTTATGGTAGGGGCCGGTCTGGACTGACGGCGCCCTAGATATTGTGGTCGAGACTTTGAGATATCGGGATATTGGGATTTCGTTGGTGCCGATGCTAGGCACAGTTTTATGCTGATTTCATTATGATACCTCATCTTTTAAATTACAAGGGAAATCTCACTAAAGTTTGAAAACAGTTGCTTCATGTAAATGTATTCTGTTTTCACGCATTCATATCTCATTCATATGCTATATTGTTATCTGAGGCACTGACACAGACACAGGAGATTGCACTCGGGTTAGATATTTACCCTAGCCTTGTTATAGGCTGCATGTTTTATATTGAGGATTTCTTTTTACTGGTCGTATTGACCTAGGATTATGTCTTGTTTTCGGTTTCTGCTTGTAGATATTTCTATTCACGAGTTGGCAACTCACCCCCGTTGTGCCACAGTTTTCTTTGCAGGTTCTGCCGTACAGGTTCTATTGCGGCATTTCTAGCACACTACTTTCTGGCGGGTGAATTGCTTTTGGTAGGTAGATTCTTTCGCATCAAGAACCACCATTGTATTTATTTATTTCTTTGTATCTAGAATTTCCATCAACCAAAACTTGTATATTGTTTCAGACCTAGACTAGTGATGTATTATTCGACCCTAGAGTCGCGCTTAGTTGTATTGCGGTTTTTCTTGTTGCTTTTGAGCTTTCTTTTGGATTTGATCCTCGCCACTTGGCGTTGTATATTATATCATTGTGTGGTTGTGACCGTCGATTGACGAAGAGCTAGCTCCCGCTTGGGGATGCCTTTATCATTGCATATATATATTGTTATCCTTGTTGTACCCCATTCGGGGCCAGTTTTACAAAAGAAACTCTGCCGAAATTTTTAGAAAAGACTTTACATTTTTTTTAAAAAATGCACATTCGGCTTAGTTATTTAAAAACCTTGATTTCAAACATGTTTTCTTCACTTCTTTAAAACCAGTTTTCTTACTTATTCTTAAAAATGGTTTTAGATTTCTGGGCTTTTGGCTTACTTGGATCAGATGGAGTCCTATAGACTTCATATGGTTCAAGGGCCAGTCACGTGCTCTTCCGGGTCGTGACAAAGTTGGTATCAGAGCGCTAGGTTGACCTTGGTTCGAGTCTAAGTTTGACTATGTGGAGCCTAGGGAGTTATTTATATACGGAACTTAGGCTTGACCTTACGGAACTTAGACTTTGTCGAGGGGGTGTTATACCCGAACTTTCGTCGTATTAGGATGACCCTTGGTTGATGGAATAGGTAACTAAAGAAGAGTGACGTACCGTTGGTATGTTCCGCGGCATACTTACGACACGCCACTCCGCTTAAGGAACCTTAGGATGTACATTTTTTTTTGAGATCAGTGATTCTCTTTATATCCAGGATTATACATCCATTTGAGATCCCCGATTCTATTAGTTTCATGATCATACCTTCATTGATGCTGTTCCTTCCTATGATCATGTATCCACTCTGGATCTGTTGTTTCCTTCTTGCCATTGGTGTGCTCTCTTTGATACTCGATTGAGGTTCCTGTCACCGTGTTTGAGTGCAGTTTGGGCTGCTGCTAGGGTTACGGCCGGTGTGAGCTTGTCTGGTACGAGGGCCGACCATTGTGTTTTCTGGTGACATAGGAACGTCTCGAGTTAGTATTGGTGATTGTGACCTCTAGTGGAGGCGAGTGCTTGGTCTTGCACCGGATGATCGGGCCATTGTTAGAGCTGCCAGTTGAGAGAGGACTGTTGATGTACAGCATACCTCAGAGATTGTGATGTCACCTATCGTGCAGACAGATGGACCAGCTGTTGTTGAGATTGACAGGATGTTGCTTTCGGAGCTTACGAGCTGAGATTGCCGGAGCATTCAGGCAGATGTGAGACGGTTGATAGCTAGTCTACCCGATTTGAGAGACGAAGGTGATTCGTCCGATTTTGCGCCGGAGCGGGCCCAGTTGAGTTGAAGATTTCCAGTGTGGAGAGTCTTACTCAGATCTAGAGCAGACCGATTCAGAGATGACCGCCAATGTGTTGCCTTTCCTGGAGGATTGAGGCGTTGTTCGGTGTACAGGCGTATGAGCCAGTTGTTGCTGCAAATGATGAGATATCGCCCAGATGATTGGAGCTACTGCAGCTTGAGCATGTTCTTAGAGAGATGATAGCGAGTCGCGAGTCACCGAGGATGAATGACTGGGACGTGTGGTGAGTTCGCTTACCCCGATGCGAGGTCATCAGGTGGATTGTTTCCAGCTAGAGACGACTTCACGCAGGTTCGTTGAGAGTCGATTGAGACGATCGAATGTCAGGAGCCCATTTTCCAAGTTTAAAGTATACGGAAAGACATGCAGGTGATTCTATGGACCCTCTAGAAGAATGAAACCCTAACTCGACTTAATGACCGTGTGAAAGCCTTTGAACCTTCAAGTTTGCGGCGGTTCCTCGGCGCCATTAGTGAGGCTTGGGTTTGCCCTTCTACGGCTGGACCACCGACGCTGTGGCATGTACTCGATACTATTAAACTGTACCCGAGATGTGAGCTCTTGGGGGATTATGAGGATCTGACGAGTCGATCGGATGGTTCGACATCTTTCGGATATCGTGATGGGACGCTGCTTGGGAGACTCCAGATGCGAGCGTAGCCGTCGGAGCGCAGTTCGTGTAGCCACGATGAGTTAAGTCCGAATCAGTCGACATTTGAGCAGAGTGAAGAAAAGAGTTCGTACGAGATTTCGACGAGATGACGTCCCACTCCGCTGACTTTAGAGATGTGATATGCACCCCGAGGCGTGATATATGGATATATCTTCCAGAAAGAAGCGCGATAAGTATGCAGCCGTTCCGGAATAAGCTTTAGCTTCAGCATTGGATGATGACTTCCGGGCATTTCGGCAGGATTGAGATTTGAGAAAGGAACCTGACAGGACCCTTCTGGAAAACGATATGAGAAGACCTAGACCAGGAGTGGTCGTATTGCGCACACCCAGCAGGACAGAGTTCGGCATTGTCGACGAGGTAGTTGACCAGGATCGGATAAAGGAACTTAACCAGATGTGTTGCGAATTGATTAAGGACGGACGAGTGATGAGTATTCCTCCGATGGTTGGGACGTGTTCCCGAGGACCTGTTCGGCCTGACATCTTCTACAGAATGATGAAGCTACAGAATACGCGATTTCGAGTCCGTGTGAGAGACTTCAGATTGACCGTGGCCGAGAACAGTGCAGTGCATCGTAGCTTGGTGTGACGTCATAGTGGACGACGATAGAGACAAGTGGAACAAGAGGTTCGTGTGAGACACTGACGAGCTGTCATTGCTTCCCGTCGAGGCTAGAGACCTGATATGCTTACAGAGACATTGGGATGTGACCAGTTTCTGAGGAAATATTGCGTTGAGGACACAGATGTCTCTCCAGTGTAAAGAGGTTATGCAAGAGAGCCAGCCTCCGTATGGTTCGGCATAGGCAAGATCGGAAGAGACCTTGAGCAGGATTCCTTCCAGGACATTGCTGCAATGATGTTTGCACACAGGATCAGATGTGTGACGTGCATTCAGGGAGCCAGAGGCCGACGCCAGTGATATGCTACCTTACGAGTGGTCGTGAGGGTTGACCGAAAGGTGACCAGAGAAGTGCCAGAACGGAATCGACCCCGTTAGCGCACCTGACAGGGCCGATGAGCCGATTGACTGTGAGATTGGTAATCCGCAGAGAAAATAAGGACTCAGAGTCAGAGGATGCCAGACCGTGAGCAAGAGGCAAGTAGATATCCTGCGCTGCTAGCAGTGGATGCACCGACTCCTTCGCGACCTCGAAGGAGGAACTACCGACGACGGTATTTATGATTTGTGATTTTGTGATTTGATTATCACGTATCCGTCATTTTGGATTTCGGTATTTTGGGCGTTCTGTTTGCTTGATTTAGTTTTGATGACTGAGTTTCATGATATTGGTTTCATGCACCCACTGGATATTTTTATATTTTGCGCAGGGTTATTACATTTGAGATATTGATTGAGATTTCATGCCTACCGTATGCAGTGATTTGATTTGCACTTCCAGCGTGGTTTTCATGCACCTTTAGTGTTTTGTTATACGATTTTGGTGCACGCCAGATGCACTAAATCGGGATTCTTCGTGCATGTCACATGCACCTGATTTTCTTTCTGTCAGGCACACACGTTGCCTACGACAGATGTTCCGTGCACACCAGTTGCACCTAAATGTTGTTTTGTACCTCTGTTTGACACATTTATGGATTTTGATTCCTTGCGCACCAGACGCATAGGATATTCTTATATATGCATTTTGGGGATTGATTTCTAGTAGAGCAGTACATTTTTATGATATTCTCTATGTGTTGATGTTTTCGGAGCCCCGACAAAATGGATTATTACTGAAATTGTTTTAGTAGTAGGGGTTTAAATTTAAATTCGGGGACCGAATTTCTTTAAGGGGGGTAGATTGTAACATTTTCAAAAGGATAAAATATTAATTTTGGGAATTTTTATAATTTAATATTATTTTATTGATTATTTTAATATTAAATTAATAATTAAATGCAAATAAATTATGGAAAATTATGGAAAATTCTAAAATAGGGTAAATTAGTGAATTATGACATTTTTAAGTTTTTGTGATTAGTTTGACACTAATTTAGTGCTAATCGCGATTAAAATCGCTAATCGGGTTTTTTGGCAATTTTGTGCAAAACTTGCACATATCACTTTTTCTCACACTTGTGCATTTTCTTTCATGATATTTGGGTTTACTATTCTTGTGAGAAGGTTTAAGGATTAAAAGAAAAGGGAAAAAGAAAAAGGAAAAAGAAAAGAAACTGAGAAAGGGGTTGGTGAGAGAGAGGTATGGTGCACTTTTGACTTAACCTTAGCCATTCCCTTTGATTCTCCCATCATTTTTCCCTCCCTCTTCTTCCTCTTGCTGCTGCATCCTTCCCTCACCTCCTACTCCCTCTTCAATCCCTCTCTTCATCTCAAAAACAATCCCAAAACCCCATGTCGGTTTCATTAAAAATGTGCACGAGCCCGAGACCTACAAGATGGACCAAGAAAGCATGGATTTTGGCCACTAGGGGCAACTCAAGAAAATTCTTGAGTTGCCAATTGAGGTAATTTTTGAACCATTATCTTAGTTTTAGCTTTACTTATACCCCTATGCAAGTTTAGAATCGAAATCGGGTGATTTGTGGATTTTGGTAAAAACTAGTAAGGGTTGAGGGAATTGTGAGTTGTGATGGGGAAATTGAGTTCAATGGAGATCATAAGGAGCACCCTAGTGCTAAAAACCCAGTCCAATCCCACTAGAAACCAAAAATACGGAATTTCGGGACTTTCATGTCGGTTTGTGAGTGTTTGTGTGTGCAGGGAAATCTAGAGTATACTGGGACATTTTTAGATAAAGTAAGCAATACCAGGGACCCAAATTAGACCACAGGAGGCCACCCTAGGAGTACGAACCCCTTTTGACATAGGGGGGCCGGCAAGGCCGGGCATTTAGGGGATGTGGCCGGCCCCTCTGTGGTGAAATCTGACCATGTTTCCTCCATACCTCATATACACCCTGCATAGCACCCTGGAGTTGTTTATTTGATCTGGTTTGGCCTGAGATAAAATCTGGGATCATTTTCTTGGGTTGCTGCTTTGAGATTAGATTTGGTTTTATGTATTTTGAATTCCAGATTTTTATATTTGTGTGTTACCTCGATCGTGTGACGTTTGTACGTTTATATCGAGTGATTTCGAGTTGTTTTGCGAAGGCTAACCGTAGGTTCTAACCTATAAGCCTTTTAGCGTATCGTGTCGGTTTTAGCGTATCGTATTGGATTTAGTGTGTCGTTTTAAATGTTGAATTGGTTTTGATGCGATGCGATACGTGTGATATGTGTAGGTACACCGCGACGATCCGAGGCGATGCGGAAGATGACGGTGACATCGACACCGACACACAGGATACAGGTGAGTAGATTATATCTACAGGGGGAAGTCGGGTGGATGGCGTATAGCACCCCCGCAGTCCGTAATTAGTACTATGTAGTATATTTATATGTGTGATAGTTATAGTGTGTTATGGTTAGTTAGGGGTAGGAATAACTAGCGTAGTTCCTAGTTGTGAACCATAGGATAGATTTGCACCCACACGCATACACTTGTGTGTTGCTTATACTTGCGCTGTACTTGATGATATGGGATGACTTTGGAGATGAGTCGATGATGTGGGCTTTGTGCCGCGAGATCGGTGATTTGATATGATTCGTATTTGGGATACGAAATGTGTTTCTTGCGGGCTTGGGATATGTGTTTACCCCCGCATGCATACTTCATTGATGGTATCGTTTTGTGCTAGACATAGAGTAGTACCCCAGATTATATGATCTGATGATCGTGATACCTGTTATGTGACGAGATAGTGAGATGTTGACCCGTACCCAGCTATTGGGATGCCGTACGACGATTTACCGTATGAGCTTTACATTGATGATAGATCCGCACTCATGACCTTGAGGATGTCATATGATATACTGTATCGTACGCGATACTATTGAGGCGGGATCACCGACTTATATATATCTATATATCGACTCAGATGTTAGGCGGTTTCCTTACCTGTAGCTCAGCTTGTTAGTTCGGCCGTTTAGTTTAGAGTAGTTGTTAGATTAGATTAGACTCCTACCTTTTTCAAAACTAGCGGGTCGTGGGTATTTTAAAAGACAGGTCAAGGGATCTACGGATATTTAAAAAGGCGTATCTTTTCATAAAAACACCATAGCCCCTATTTTCAAAACCCCATGATTCGTGTTATTTCAAAAGGCACCAATTGTAGGACTTATGTAGATTAATGCAGATTAGTTTTAGTTACGTCTAGTTTCAGCTCCCACTCCCTTTTTGTGGTTCGCTTTGCATCGCATTCCTATATTATGTTTCATACTATATTGTTAATATCATGCTGATAGGACACCAGCACCATTACCGATGATGCGTATGTACCACGTACACTTACTTGCCGGCTCACACACATCTTCATCGGTAATTGCCATGTCACGTACACCTTAGAAAATATTATTGCTTGACATAGTCTATTAGCTAATAGTTTAGACATTGTAGTTATTACCTGCTACTTCCTGCATACTGCTATTCATTGTTATGCCGCATTCATGGATTCTCATGCATATATTCGCTATTTTACGTGCTATTGAGGTTTGGATTTGGATTTCCATGAGATTTTCTGGATTTGGAGGAAAACCGCAAAAACACAAATAAACATATTCTCTCTTTTAAAATAAAAAGTGCGGTTTTCCCATGATGTATGAGTCGTCCACCATGAGTTTGCTGATGGATTTGGAAACCCGATTCGAGTAGACGGATGAACCGTTTCGGGTACATGGTGGACCCGGTACGGTACCCCGGGGCAAGAGGAATGTGGTGATGACGTTGAGCCTGGCAGGGGAGTACTACCTACCGGTGATTTTACCCGACGCGTCGGATATCCGGAGGATACCGTCGTGGTCTTGAGATTTATGGTAGGGGCCGGTCTGGACTGACGGCGCCCTAGATATTGTGGTCGAGACTTTGAGATATCAGGATATTGGGATTTCGTTGGTGCCGATGCTAGGCACAGTTTTATGCTGATTTCATTATGATACCTCATCTTTTAAATTACAAGGGAAATCTCACTAAAGTTTGAAAACAGTTGCTTCATGTAAATGTATTCTGTTTTCACGCATTCATATCTCATTCATATGCTATATTGTTATCTGAGGCACTGACACAGACACAGGAGATTGCACTCGGGTTAGATATTTACCCTAGCCTTGTTATAGGCTGCATGTTTTATATTGAGGATTTCTTTTTACTGGTCGTATTGACCTAGGATTATGTCTTGCTTTCGGTTTCTGCTTGTAGATATTTCTATTCACGAGTTGGCAACTCACCCCCGTTGTGCCACAGTTTTCTTTGCAGGTTCTGCCGTACAGGTTCTATTGCGGCATTTCTAGCACACTACTTTCTGGCGGGTGAATTGCTTTTGGTAGGTGGATTCTTTCGCATCAAGAACCACCATTGTATTTATTTATTTCTTTGTATCTAGAATTTCCATCAACCAAAACTTGTATATTGTTTCAGACCTAGACTAGTGATGTATTATTCGACCCTAGAGTCGCGCTTAGTTGTATTGCGGTTTTTCTTGTTGCTTTTGAGCTTTCTTTTGGATTTGATCCTCGCCACTTGGCGTTGTATATTATATCATTGTGTGGTTGTGACCGTCGATTGACGAAGAGCTAGCTCCCGCTTGGGGATGCCTTTATCATTGCATATATATATTGTTATCCTTGTTGTACCCCATTCGGGGCCAGTTTTACAAAAGAAACTCTGCCGAAATTTTTAGAAAAGACTTTACATTTTTTTTAAAAAATGCACATTCGGCTTAGTTATTTAAAAACCTTGATTTCAAACATGTTTTCTTCACTTCTTTAAAACCAGTTTCCTTACTTATTCTTAAAAATGGTTTTAGATTTCTGGGCTTTTGGCTTACTTGGATCAGATGGAGTCCTATAGACTTCATATGGTTCAAGGGCCAGTCACGTGCTCTTCCGGGTCGTGACACAAACCAACCAACAGTTCCCTGTGAGTCCTGTCCGGTGTACCCGTAACCTAACGAGCACCTGCATACTATCTCCAGTACGATGTACTGACGGCTGTGGGACAGACCATCTCCCCAACTGGGATGAGAAGCGTACACACTAGTCTACTCCGAAGTATCGATGCTCTGTCTCGATAATCCAACGACCAGGGACCTGAATAAGGATGTGCTTGTAGACTACCCAGCTCCCACTAGTGTGACTGCCATCACAACGCTGGTAGACAAGCAAGATCCTAAGAGCTCTATCAATACGTACACTCACATATTAAGATAGAAAAACCAAGTAGCATACTATCATGTTTAGCAAGACTGTTATATACATGTGAATATCCCAAGCTTCCATTAAGTAATATACAAGCTAGTATGATACAGTAATGGCCTTCTAGGGCATAAACACTAACATATTTTCTCTCTTAGCTATTCGTATTTTTATACGAATACGCGTATATATATTTCGATATGTATACCGGGTTGTATTCCGTATTTATACGGAATATTTTCTAGAAGATGGACACCTCATTATATGATTCTTTTTAGAAAATCATTTGCAAATGAGGTGGAGGGTGAGGTGGCATGAGCATGGTTGGAGGTATGTAGAGAGGTATGGCCTTTGATTGTTTATTGTAAAAATGATATGAGATATTTTTTTGCCTGGTTGCAAAATGATTTAGGAATCATTCTTTATACATGCTATTCACTCTTCAATCTATCATGCTTGATACCTCTTCTACACTTAGATCTTTTTCTTGAGTTGCTCATGCCTTAGTTTTCCTCACTCCTCCTCCTTCTTCTTTAGTTTCTCACTTGAGCTTAAGAAATGAGAGAAAAGGATAGTGAAAAATTCCTACATCCTCACTCTCCATTGCTAGCAACCTTGGATCGTTGGTTGCTTCTCTAGGCGAAGCTGGAGCTTGGATCGTTTCCCTCTGGTGGATCATCTTTGGCAAAGGAGAACCGGCTTCCAAGCGTGATCCAGAGAACTTGAAGAAAGCTTGAGGATGTGAGTATTCTACACATAGTAGATTAGTTTAGCTCACTGGTTTTTTTTTTACAAGTTCTAGCTATTTAGTTCGATTCTTGGTTTGGGAATTTTGGCAAACTAGAAAATTTTAGAAATCCATGTTGCCATCTTCGAAAATTAGCTTGCTAGTGTGCCTAAGTTCCCAGCAGTGGTATCTGAGCCATGCTAAAAACTAGACTTGTTTGCACTAATTTAGAGTTTCGATCGACAGAATTTTCCGAATCACGTTTCCGAAAACATTGCTTGCTGTTCGAATTTAAAAGTTGTTAAAAAAAAATTTCTCGTTTGCATTAAAGTTATGTGCAGGCAAAACTAGAGATAAGAAAAAAAATTTGGGCACCTAAGTCCAAAATTCGACCGCGGAACAAAAGTCAAATGCGCCATTTGACCGCTGAACCGCGGTCCAATTTTGGCTACAGTGCCCAATTTTTTTCTAGGGCTCTAGTTCATGGAAATATGATTTTTGGGATATTTGGTTTTGGTCCAGATTTGTTTGTGTACTGGTTTGTACTTTGGAGGCTAACACGGAAAGTTTTAATCGATCGAAATTTTAAATTTGTATTTTTCTAAGAATTTGTTTCTGCGACTGTCAATATCATAGCACGGTATAATCCGACTGGTTGCTATATGCACAATCATACGGGTTTACGAATATGGTATTCGTGTTGATGTTCTGTGTTGCTCTGTGATTATGGTTATGTTGGATTTGTCGTGATGGATAGCCTGGTGTACGTAGTATTAGATTTAGTTCTATGTGATGTAATGTATATTCATATTGCGTGGCGAGCGTTCGACATGTGGACTGCCGTCATCACGACTTGTATTATTCTTTAGGGCACGTCCAGGTTACGGACGTAGTCACCGTTGTATATTCTGTGTTTCATTACATGCACTAGGATTACCCCGCGGCGGAGTGCTCGTGTAGCCGGGTTCTAGAGGGCAACAGGCCTCCATTTCATGGAGTTGAGACCAGGATGTTTTACTCTAGAATTGGCGGACTATTCGCCGCACTCGTAGCGGGTATAAGATTGACCCACGGAGGGGTGACCAAGTCACCGGATTTCGGACTAGAACTGCGAACTTCAAATAAAGAAGTGCTGGGTGGCCCACTCACTTCGTTGATTGGGGTTGCCTCGCTTCTGGGATTGGCGAGTGGCTTACCGCATTCGTAGGGGTCTAGGGTCTGATACTACGGGCTATCCACATGACCGGGAAATTGCATTTCATATTTGGCTCTATTGAAATGTACTTTTTCTTGTTTATCCGCATTTCCATATTGTGTTTGCTTCCGTTGTGATTCTGCTGTGATGCTTCTGTGATGTTACTTGATATCATGCGTGAGATGAATGTTCGTGTGTGTATATATATATATATATATATATATATATATATATATATATATATATATCTAGTAGACGCTATATATATTTTGCATCCGTGCTAGTCCTGTCCCCACCCTGCCGTAAGTTAAGTAACCTTAAGGTGAAGACCCGGGACCCTGTGGCGAATGCGGATGGCATGTATGTGCATGATTATTTTTTTTCTTTCTGGCATGATATGATTATTGATGGGACTGCATTAATTCTGATTAATGCAAGGAAAACAAACCTAAATGATGTTGTTGTAACCAATTTTTGAAAACTGACATTACAGGCGTTTCCTTTTGCTTTGCACAGCGGTATTCGGTTATGAATATCCAGCACGTCATTTGACGAGGCAAGAGCCTAGATCCCTTCATGGGGAGTGACCTCTTGAGCAAAATTTTGTGTCATTGTAATAACTTCACTATAGTCGATTCTTTTGCTTTACATAGCGGTATTCGGTTAGGAAATCCAGCATCTCATTCGATGAGGAAAGAGCCTAGATCCCTTCACAGGGAATGCCCTCTTTGGCAAAAATTTACGCCACTATATAATTTGTAAAACCACTCGAGTTCCTTCAAAGATATCAAGTTCATTACGTTAAAGGTTTTTCGCCAAAAACCAGCCGTAGCCCTCCGTCGTTTCAAATAAGTAGCACAAAGTATTCATTCGGTGTTTGTTGGCCAAAGTCAAGGCATTATGAATGGTAACCGTGTGTTACTTATCCGTAGTATAGATAAATGCATTAGTTTAGGACAGGTGTACCACTTTGTTGGCCAAAGTCAAGGGTGTGTACGGATGGGTCTAAATTAATCTGGATAATGACGGGTAGAACTTGACTTGCGTGTTATGATTTGTTGGCCAAAGTTTAAGGTCATAAGCGCTTGGGGGAAAAAACAATATCAGGAGTTTCAAACATAAAGGAAACTTTCCAGGCATGCACATACCTTCTAGAGTGTGGTGACTTGAGTGGATTCCATCAAGTTATCATGCGATGATAGTTGGATCCCGATTCTCTCTGATGAGTAAGTGTTACTCCTCGGGTGATTTTCAGATGATCCCGACTAATTCTCCTTTTAGGGTTTGAAGGAGAATTCGAGGAAACAGTGGGAACTATCCTGATTAGATAAGGTGATTAACCAATCTAATCTTGATAGAGTGTACGTTGAGTGTTTTTTCTCTCTCTCTCTCTTTGGCAGCGACCATGACCCGACCTTAAACTAAAACACATGAACCAAGTTAACCGAACCTTCTTACACACTTTGGCTTTTGGATTGTCATTATTCATGACGTAGTCGCATATATCCCCGCCACTCCTATTTTCCTTTTGCATTTCTCCAGAACACTCTGTCTCACTACGAAGATCCATATTACTTGGGTATGCCATCGTATAGTTACATACGAACTCGAAGAAACTTGTTTCTGTTCGAGGATAGATTCCGGTTCTGGAGAAATTGAATAAGATTATTCGGTTGTCTTTTCTTTTTCCCTTCTCTTATGTTGCGAGAGCTCCTAATATTAGTAGAGTACACCTATTACGCTTATTGGATAGTCTTCTTCCAAACCTTGGGCAGGTGCCGAAAGGTAGGGAAAGTAGAAAACCAATTAGTCTAAGTGTGGACATATAAAGGGATTAGAGTGAAGGTAAAAGAAATTGCGACTACTGTCATGATTCATGACAAAGACGAAAATATCTCTACCACTCTTACTTTCGCTTTGCATTTCTCTAGAACACTCCGTATTACTACGAAGATCCATATTGCTTGGGTATGCCATCGTATAGTTACATACAAACTCGAAGAAACCTGTTTCTCTTCGAGGATGGATTCCGGTTCTGGAGAAATTGAATAGGATTATTCGGTTGTCTTTTCTCTTTACTTTCTCTTAGGTTACGAGAGCTCCTAGTATTAGGAGAGTACACCTATTACGCTTATTGGACAGTCTTCTTACAAAGCTTAGGCAGGTGCCGAAAGGTAGGGAAGGAAGAAAACCAATTAGCTTAAGTATGGTGTACAGAAGGTAAGAAGTAAAGACATATAAATGGATTGGAGTGAGGGCAAGGAAATTGTAACTACTGTCATGAATCTAGGTAGTGGAAGAAGCATTACTAGTAATACACGGCCACCCCTTCGAAACATTTTCATGTTTCAGTTTTACTGTGCGGTGTTAATTGAAAACTATTTTCCCAATTAGATTCTGACTCCAGGGTATGTATTTACCAGACTTGATTTCACATCTGTATGGCGTTACAGATGCTGAGTGGGAGTAGAATATTGGGAATTGGGTGATTAGATCCTCAATATATCAGAATTTTTGTAATTGGTGATATTTGAGGAAATCACCTGGATTTTGCCTAATGACAAATTTTTGGTTTTGAATATCCGTTGTTATGCACCAATTTCAAACCGATATACCTGTACGTTTATTTTATAAAGTGAGATATAACTTTTTAAAATTATGTTTATGACATTTACCTATGTCAGTTGATGGTTAGGTATGGTGCATTCAATAACGATGTAATTCTTCTTAACCATAACACAGTTTTCAACCTACGACGCACAAGGTTTGAGTTATTAAACTCAGAGGACTTATACAAAGTATTGTATGTTGTCCGATGTCCATTAGGACAAGGGGGTTAGTACTCGTACTATATTCTGTTTACTTATGACTTCTCTAGTTTTAGACAAGTATTTCGTTGAAATACAAGGTCCAAATTTTGAGAAGTTATAGGTATAAGAATAAAGTAGAGAACCAAACGTTGGAAGTGTAAGGATTCTTCGAGGTGATCGAAGATGTAGATACTTATGCTATGTATTCCTTCGTAAGTAATATATTTGAGAACTTGCCTCTCTTTCAAGTTATTCATCCGTGGGTGCGCTCCTTGATGAGTAATGCTGCATGGCTTTCTTTCATTTAGTTGATATGCACTGGAAACAGCTGCATGTTTTTGAATCTGGTTCAAATTAAATTAGTGCCTTTATTTCTATATTGGATTAGAATGGATTCATATCTTAACAATGTTAAGGTATATGGAGTAGTCCGGCTTATGCTTAAAACCAAAATCTTGATAAACTCAAGGCACATTTTAGTAATAGCATTTTGCGGGTTATCCCGGGCTTTGATGAGGATTAACATTCTACCATTTGGAGGATCAATAGTTATATTGTTCTTGATTTGCCACCCGTTTTAGTAAAATGAATTCTTTTCAGAAAACATTAGTGGGAGTATGGTAGAACTGGAAGTGACTTCAGAACTACAAACGGTTACTGAAAATTTAGTAGAACCTAAGAATTCAATTGGATTCGACAATCCATTATCCACTCCGCAGATTTGGTGGGTAACCTCAGCCACCCGCGAGGTACTTTGGTCTCCTCAAAGACGGTTACAGGGAGGTTTTGATGACCCAAGCTTGCCACTACTGCTATCCTAGACTATGAGATCTGGAAGGTGGATGACTATAACTTCGTTCTAAATTAGCATTAGAAGTGCACGTGTATATGACTCTGCCAGAGGATTGTTGTGGTCAGTGGGAGCAGCGGAAGAGTGGTGTGCCATTAGCTTATGTCTATCTAAGACTAAAGCAAGCATAGCGAAGATAGATCATCTATTTTTGATGTGACAATCATAGGGTTTGACTTTATCAGAATAATAAATGGACCCAGTAAGAAAGTAATAGGGAGTGACGTCCTGGTATTTGGATGGCGTACTGTTGATAGGAAGTGATCTTCCTGTACTACGATCGGTTATACTGTGGTTGTCACAAGATGTTTCTCTACATAGGATCTGGACAAAATATCAGGGATTCTGATAACTAGATCTATGGTTTTAGATCTAGATTTGGGAAGTGTCCCAATTCGGGTACTTTGACACTATTTTAAAGTGTTTTAGAATGGACGACTCCTGGCGTGATGGTGTATTCGCAGGTGATGGAGTCACCCTCTCTAAATAGATGTCTTCTAGACTAATGAGGAGAGGGATTTGCGTGATTGACATATCACTTGCTTAGGCAATTGAGTCAATCATGAGATTTCAAGTACCATACCAGATATTGCTTTTGCATTAGCTGCAATAAGCATATATTAATCCAATCGTGGAGAAACATTGGGAAGCAGTTATGAATATATGAGGATGTTCTTGGTATATGGTAACGACAGCCTCCTTCCGGAGACAGTTATCATTTCAGGCTTCCAAGGTGACCTGGATGATAGAGTGACAGTCAAAGTTAAAGCTTACCCTCTTCTGAGAGGCAGTATGTTGGACAAGGGGTCCAAGCGGATACTGAGGAAGGCATGGCGCAGGATACTGATTAAATTCAGTGGAGGATACGGTCTAAGAAGTTTGTTGGATTTGGAGTTCATTTATGAACTTGGTCCTATCAGATATCCAGACAAATTCTAAGACAGGTATCGCTCATTTTGGGAGATAGTCTTTCTTCACGAAATTGAGATATAGAGAGATAAAGATAGAAGCATTGGAGTGGATCCACTCACTGAGGCTATTTCTCGAACGAAATAGTTTCAAAAACATGCTTTGCGAGACTGATTAGTAAAGAAGTTGGGTGTTTGGTATCACACGGGCTGTAAGTATGCGACGTCGCAATAATTAGCCTTAAGTGCAAGTGGGAGATTGTTGGATATAGAGCCCTCAAGTCAATTATTGTAATCACAGGCAGGCGATTGTGATGATTAAGGGGGACCTATACGGGTAGAACAGTCTTACTCGAGATGATAGTATGATATCTGGTTTGTCTCTATCATCATGTACATGCATTATGTGGTATTATAAATCACTATTACATGTTGACAGAGCCCATAGGATTCTTGCTTGACTACCAGCATTATGATGGCGATCATATACATGGGAACTGGATGGTCCATAAGCACATTCTTAAATGCCCCTAGTCGAGGGAGTATCGAGATTGGGCATTGATACTCCGAAGTAGACTAGTGTATACTTTTCGAGACCCCGACAAGGGGCGGTGGCCGGTCTCACAAGACATTGGTGTCAGTTAGTCTCCTAAGATAGTATACAGGTGCTCATTGGGTTATGAGTTACAGTGGACGGACTCGCCGAGAACATGATACATGGTATTATACCTATTGTCAGATAGCAGTTCTCAGGTGACATAAGTACAGATTAGTCCGTCGACCTGAGATCGTCATTTTTCTCGTGTGAGTTCCCACTGTGCTTTGATTACTACCCTACCACGGCTCAAAGGAGTCGTGTAAACATGTTTTAGTTGGGTACAGTCCCGAGCCACATGGAGACAGTGAGCGGATTGTCGGTGATTAGTCTCTCCCGGTATTGGGGGTTGATGTCTCGCTGTGCATGGGTGGCCATCACAAGAAATCCTTGGCCAAGGTGGACGAGAATTACTGATTTGGATCAGTAGTTTCTCAGTGGGTGATGAGCTTCACACTGACACGAAATATCGCGTTATTAGGGGTCTGACTTTATCCACCCCTTAGACCCGATATGCGATACTTTTAGACGAACAGACCGGACTGTACGGAGATTGTCACAGACAGGCTCAGTAGGGGTTCAGATGAGTTTGCTCGTCGGCCTTCCTTTCGCTCAATACCCGGGTATCCATTACGTACAACTAGTGCCACTGATGTACTTGTGGTTAAACCCACTGCCAGCATATTGACGAGTTTTTAGAGTCCCACATTGAGGGATTTTTTGGTTCAGGCGATATGATGTAGATGACGTGTAATACCCCAGGTGGAGTTGGGGATGAATACCACCTACCCCATGAGAAGTGAGATGTTATCCAGTATCGAGGTGGGGATGTAACTGATACGGATATACACGGGGACCCACTGTAGAATGATTGGGAGTATCGAATTCCATTCCGAAAGAGGGCATGATCAGAACTGTAAATGGAATGATACCACTCCTATAACATGGAGACGCCTTTTGGATGAATCGAAACTCCGGGGTTTGAAGAACTCCATAGTTAAGCGTGCTTGAGCTAGGGAAATTCTGGGATGAGTGACCAACTGGGAAGTAGCCCCCTTTTTGAGTCCGATTCATGCAAAGGGACAAAACCGTGCGGTTTCGACCAGAGCGGACAATACCATCTGTGTTTGGGGGTGGGTCGTAACAAATATGGTATCAGAGCCAGTCCCTCAAAAGTAGGTCATGGTTCGAGGACGAACCATTATTCTAAGTGGAGGGGAATGTAATACCCCAGGTGGAGTTGGGGATGAATACCACCTACCCCGTGAGAAGTGAGATGTTATCCAGTATCGAGGCGGGAATGTTACCGATACGGATACACATGGGGACCCACTGTAGAACAATGGGCAGTATCGAATTCAATTCCGAAAGAGGGCACGATCAGAACTATAAATATAATGATACCACTCTTATAACACAGATGCGCCTTTTGGATGAATCGGAACTCCGGAGTTTGAAGAACTCCGTAGTTAAGCGTGCTTGAGCTAGGGAAATTCTGAGATGGGTGACCTACTGGGAAGTAGCCCCCTTCATGAGTCCGATTCATTCAAAGGGACAAAACCGTGCGATTTCGACCAGAGCGGACAATACTATCTGTGTTTGGGGGTGGTATCATTCCATTTATAGTTCTGATCGTGCCCTCTTTCGGAATGGAATTCGATACTCCCTAATTGTTCTACAGTGGGTCTCCATGTGTATCCGCATCGGTTACATCCCTACCTCGATACTGGATAACATCTCACTTCTCACGGGGTAGGTGGTATTCATCCTCAACTCCACCTGGGGAATGTATACAATACCATCTGTGTTTAGGGGTGGTATCATTCTATTTATAGTTCTGATCGTGCCCTCTTTCAGAATAGAATTCGATACTCCCCATTGTTCTACAGTGGGTCCTCGTGTGTATCCGTATCGGTTGCATCCCCATCTCGATACTGGATAACCTTCTCACGGGGTAGGTGGTATTCATCCCCAACTCCACCTGGGGAACATCTCACTTCTCACGGGGTAGGTGGTATTCATCCCCAACTCCATCTGGAAATACCCCAGGTGGAGTTGGGGATGAATACCACATACCCCGTGAGAAGTGAGATGTTATCCAGTATCGAGGTGGGGTGTAACCGATACGGATACACACGGGGACCCACTGTAGAACATTGGGGAGTATCGAATTCCATTCCGAAAAAGGGCATGATCAGAACTATAAATGGAATGATACAACTCCTATAACACGGAGGCGCCTTTCCGATGAATCGGAACTCCGGAGTTTGAAGAACTCTGTAGTTAAGCGTGCTTGAGCTAGGGAAATTCTGGGATGGGTGACCTATTGGGAAGTAACCCCCTTCTTGAGTCCGATTCATTCAAAAGGACAAAACCGTGCGGTTTTGATCAGAGCAGACAATACCATTTGTGTTTGGGGGTGGGTCGTGACATGACGTATGTTGGTACATATACAAGTGTCCGATTAAATATGGATACAGGCTACACAGACTTTAATCGGATGATTGATAGTACTAACGGGTTAGGATTAAGCCGGATTATTAAATCAAGTTTTGATTTAATAATTTATATATATATGTCACGACCCGAAATAGCACGTGACTGGCACTTGAATCATGTGAAGTCTATAGGACCCCACCTAATTCAAGTAAGCCAAAAGCCCAGAAATCTAAACCATTTTTAAAGAAGGAGTGAAGGAATACTTATTTAAAAGTTAACATATAAATTCATTTTGAAAGTCATAGTAAGCATTTTTAAAACATCAAGTCTTTTCCAAAAATTTCGGCAGAGTTTCCTTTGTAAATACTGGCCCTAAACGGGTACAAACATGTATATATATGAGTAATGCATAAAGGCATCCCCAAGCGAGAGCTAGCTTTTCGCCAATTGGCGGAAACAACCACGCAAGCAATATAATATACAAAGCCGAAGGGCGAGGATCAAAACTCAGCAAGGAAACCAACAACCTCAAGAAAACCAGAGAAAAATCATAATAATACAAGCGCGCGACTCTAAGGTCGAAAGAATATACATCTGGTCTTCTAAGTCTATCAAAATAATACAAGTCTGGTCGATGGAGTTTACTAGATACAACTGAATATAAATAAGGTACAATGGTGGTCACGATACAAGTGAACCCACCTACCAAAGCAATCACCCAGAAGGAATCAGTGTGCCAGCAAAGCCGCCAAGGAACCTGTACGGCAAAACCTGTAAGAAACTGTGGCACAACGGGGGTGATTTGCCAACTCGTCAGTAGAAGACATCACCGAGCAGAAATCTCATGCATAACTCTATCCTAGGGCATACAATAATATCCACAATACTACAACAAAGTAACAGTATAACATAAGTGCGATATCAAGGTACTCGTGTCTGTGCCAAGAATAATAACAATATCGATGCGTGACATGTACTAATGCACCATCCAACGTGTGTCTAGCAACGACACATAAATCATGATTAAAACCAGAGTGCCCAGCATCGGCACTGTAGGATTACTAAGCATAACAACAAGGTTTCGGGGGGCATCGTCCATGCCATTTTCAAAAAGTTGCCATGCTTGTTAACCCTAACCCTAGAATCTTAGCTAAATATTTAGACAAAAGTATATGTAAACAACTTTACATCTAAGTGTTTGCGGAATACAACCTTTGTAGACCGGTCCTTCACTTCATATGCTCCGAGTAGTGGTCCCTTCGCTGCTGTTCTCCGCCGAAAGACGCGACCGAGACATTGGGACGTCCGGCCTGAATTTTAGGGGCAGATGCTATTTGGTGCTATCCGTCCACCTCTTCGAAGATGCCAAGCTGATTTATGACGCCATGTATCGGAGGTTTAAACGGATGCGGCCGACGTAGCAGACTTCGTCAGATTCCTCCTCGTTGAAGGGTTTTTGATTGTGGGGACGCTCTTCCCTACAGGCGCAAGCCCCTGTAGTTAATTACACTACCGCATCGCGGTAACCACTTTCTCCTTCTTCAGATGGTCACTTCATGTCGTATGTGTTTGTTTTGTTTTTGGTTGCCCGTGGATTGTATACGGAGACTAATTTATGTTGTCGCCCATAGGGCGTGGATTAGTCCAAATCCGTATCTTCTTAGATGTTGGTTTGGGTTGGGTTTAAGGATCGTTAATCTCATTTGAGACTAAAATGAACTTAAACGTTTGTTAAGGATACATTAGTCTAATTTTAGACTAAGATCTACTCAACAGGATCATTTAGATTCAACAAAAGAGCATTTGGGCTCTATTGTTTTAGTTTAGGGACATTGCGGTCCAAAAGTTTAATGTAGCACCCTAGAATGTGATTAAGGGTTATTATGCTTTAATGAGGGGTTTTTGGAAAAAGTTTACCAAAACGGTTTTCAAATATTTTATCTGGATTTATGAATATTTTATTAGAATTTAATTTGGTCTGCACACACATATGCATGTTAACTAGGGTTAAGTTTGGGGTTAAAACCATATTTAGATAACCATGATGGACTAACCTATTTAATTAGGATAATAGGATTTGATTAAGTGCATTAGTTTTTTTCTAAATATAATTAGCTTGTTTAGGAGTTGACTTGGGTTGGAGAGAGAGAGAGAGCATGATGTCTTGAGCATGCTTGATAATTAATGAAGAGATAGAGAGAGGTTGACTCTCATTTCTTTCCTTGTTTCAAACCAATTATTTTCACTCATTTCCCTCTCTCACATCTCTCTCCCCCTCTCACTTACACACAAACACCCATACCACAGCAGCAGCAGCAGCAGAAGCCACAGCAGCAGCAACAAACAACAACAACAGCAAAGCAGCAGTAGCAAAAGCAACAGCAACAATAGCAGCTCAGCAGCAGTAGTAGGATCAAGTGAGGTATAATTTTTTAAACTAAATTTCTTGCTTTTGCAGAATATGGTTATTTAAGCTTAAATGAGTGTTAATGTGATTTTAGTGCTAGTTGTGGTGATTTAAGTGGAGATTTGGCCAAGTGTTGATTTTTATGGTTGTATAACTTGACTAAGTGTTTTTAAGGCCATTTAACCTAAGATTTGCCCCAGATTTCACTAAAATACCATAGGGTTTCAATTTAGTGTACATTAGCGTTTTAATGTAGACTTTTGGCCATTTTACGATCTGCTGTTGACCCGAGCGCTTCAGGAAAAATCTGAGTTAACTGGAGCATACTCTTTTGACCTAGATCACACACCCAGAACACGAGACCCCCAGCCTATGTTTTGGCCGCCGTTTTATTCATTATGGCCGCAATTTGCGGCCAGATGATGGTATTTTGTGTTAGGGTTTGGGCTGTGGGAGTCTGCTGTATATTTGGGGTTTTTGGTATATGCAAGTTTTTACTTTTTCACTCGAGTCAAAATCTCGGACTTAAAACCTTTTTTCGATATTTTTTAACTCGTGCGACACGTGTGTTTTGTGTGTTGGGTTTGTGGTGCACTGCGCGACACAGCGAGTCGGGGTGGTTTCTGGTGAGGTTACACATGTTTTGACGTATCGAGTGCACGCGTGTTTAGTTTCCAACGCGAGTTTTTCCTTGATAGTGATATCGTGTTTTTGCAGGATTTTCCTTATGTATGTTACTTTGTGTAAATTCTAGGTTCGCAGGCGGGGACTTCGAGGCCGCGGAGAAAGAAAAGCAGGTGGTCAGATACACCTAGCACGAGATCACAGGTGAGTAGATGTAACATCCACGGGGGAAAATCGTTTGGATGGCGCAAGATGCCCGTTAGATTGGATAATTTAAAAGTCTTCTAGTGGTAATAGTATTTATGAGTATAGTGCCTACTTGAATATCTTGCTGCATTCATGGTCTTATATATTTACATACATGTGCGAACTCATTTCATAGGACACTTGCACCATTGCCAGGGTTTTTATGCAGCACGAGCACTATTCATGCGTACACACACGCCTTGGTAATTGCTATGCCACAACACTAGATAACTTGTATAACCTGAAATCTAGAACCATTTCACCATATATGATGCTTAAACCTGTTCTAATGCATTTAAATTCCTCAGGATAAACATGTAGGATTGTTATTCATATGCATGTACCTCATTACATCATTCGTTCATGCCTAGCCTATTAGTTATACATTGCAGTTCGACTCATTTATAATATAGGCATTCATTATCATTGACATGTGCACTTATGATGATTTTCTGAGATTCATGAGATTTCTGGATTTTGGGGGAAAACCGCAAGAATTTATAAACTTATTACCCTTTAAAAATATGCAAGTTGCGGTTTTCTAGTGATGTATGTGTCGTCCACTATGAGTTTTCTATTGGTTTTAGAGACCCGTTTCGAGGAGTTGGATGAACTGTCTCGGGTACATGGTGGGCCCGGTAAGGTACCCCGGGGCAAGAAGATCGAGGTATAGACGATGAGCCTTGCAGGGGCAGACTACCTACCGGTGATTGTTGGCGCGGCGGATATCCAGAGGATACCGACCATGGCCGTGAGATGTTGAGATATTGATACTTGAGATGGGTCAGCCGGACGGCTGGGGCCAGAGATACTGTGATATGGATACATGAGATTTGAGATGGTTATTGAGGTGTCGATGCTGGACACGGATTTCTGTTGATTCAATTGATATTATGCTGATATTTCAAAGAGTTTTCTAAGAAGAAAATAACGATTTTCTATATCAACATATTCAGATCATGAGTTGATTCATGTTGCATACATACCTGCTAGTACATCATGCCAGATAGTATTGTATATAGATTCATGTTGCATACATATCTGCTAGTACATCATGCCATATGAGGATTGTTGATGTTATGACACTTGCGTGCATGCTTACGATAGCCTCTATAGATGTTATTTATTACTCATGAGTTGGCAACTCACCACCGTTGTGCCACGGCCTTTTTGCAGGTCCGCTCTGTCAGCACAGTAGCGGCGGACGCACTTGCTCCTTTTGCTCCTTTTGGCCTGGATTTGAGGCTTTTGCTCGTAGGTGGGTTATGATATTATTTTGTTTCCACTTTGTATATTCATTGTATCTAGAGTACTCCATCTACTGTATCTTCTGTACCTGTTATTGTATTGATATATATTGACCTAGAGACGAGGCAGTGAGATTTGTGGACTTTTATATTGTATTTTGGGGTCGAGCTCACTTGAGCCGACATGCTGCTTACTTATGCCTTTTATACTTATTTTGCACATTGCTGATTTACATTGCGTGGGATTTGAGTCCGCTTCGGCGAAGAGCTAATTCCCGATTGGGGATGCCTTTTCTTGTTGTTTATATATATATTCCTGTTTGTACCCATTTGGGGGGCCATTTTTTACAAAGGAGACTCTGCCGGAATTTTCGGAAAAATGGATGTTGTTTTTAAAAAGCTTGAGGTGACTTATTGTATTAAAAATTGCTTTCAATAAATGGGGTTATCTTCACCCTATTTCTTAATTGGGTTTTGATTTCTGGGATTTGGCTTACTCAGATTGCCTACGCCTTGAGACGTTTCGTAATTTAAGTGCCAGTCGCGTTCCGTACCTTTCGGGTCGTGACATTTAAGGACATCATAGTCCATAAAGTTTAAGGACATCATAGTCCATAGTTTAAAGACGTCATAGTCTGTGAGTTTAAGGGCCTCACAGTCCATGGTAGTTTAGAGACATCATAGTCTGTAAAGTTTAAGGACATCATAGTCCATGAGTTTAAGGACCTCACAGTCCATGGTAGTTTAGAGACATCATAGTCTGTAAAGTTTAAGGAAATCATAGTCCATGAGTTTAAGGACCCCACAGTCCGTAAAGTTTAAGGACATCATAGTCCATGAGTTTAAGGACCCCACAGTCTGTGGAATGTCTGGTTGTCGGGACCCGTCACCTCTCTGAAGACGTTGAAGGATTACAACGACAAATATCAGAGGAGTGAAGAGATGTTCCCTTGAACTCGTATTGGTTGGGAGATCTGTAGTCCAATTTGGGACTAAGATCAAAGATTTGTGAGCATATGGGTTCAATTAATCTGAATTAGGGATCTGTGGCCAGCTTGGGCTCGGCCCATTCAGTTAAAATGCTGAGCATTGGGTTTTGACAATTGTTTTGTCTTTTATTGAGTGCTGAGCACTCATTATAGCTCTGGAGCTTTATTTAAAGAACAGTTTATGTTCCCTCAGCGCACACGTGATGAGAATGTGGTGCGCTTGGCGCTGAGCACCAGTCAATAAGTGCAGAGCGCTTCTGTTAAGTAGCGCACACGTGAGGAGTACGTGGCGCGCTTGGCGCTGAGAGCCAGTCAATGAGTGCAGAGCGCTTTTGTTAAGTAGCGCACACGTGAGGAGCACGTGGCGCGCTTGGCGCTGAGCGCCAGTTAATGAGCGCAGAGTGCTTCTGTTAAGTAGCGCACACGTGAGGAGCACGTGGCGCGCTTGGCGCTGAGCGCCAGTCTATGAGCGCAGAGCGCTTCTGTTAAGTAGCGTACACGTGAGGAGCACGTGGCGCGATTGGTGCTGAGCACCAGCCAATAAGCGCAGAGCGCTTTTGTTTAAGTAGCGCACACGTAAGGAGCACGTGGCGCGCTTGGTGCTGAGCACGCCTGTCAATGAGCGCAGAGCGCTTCTGTTAAGTAGTGCACACGGAAGGAGCACGTGGCGCGCTTGGCGCTGAGTGTCAGTCAATGAGTGCAGAGTGCTTCTTGTGAAATAGCACACACGTGAGGAGCACGTGGAGCTGTGCGCCAGACTTGTAGCGCAGAGGTGCTTCTTTAAATTTGGAGCGCTAAGGCTCTGCAGCGCCGTGCGCTAGATTTGGAGCGCTGAAGCGCTTCGTTTAATTGGAGCGCTATGGCTCTTTTTAGGCAACTCTGCTCTTTGAGAATTAAATTCTCCCTTATAAGGGATTTTGTCTCATGGATCTAAGAACAAAGTTCTTATTTTATAGGAGTTATTTCAATCTCTTATGTTTTTGGTGAAAGGTTTTGCCTTTATGGATCTGTGATCCTAAGAGAATTGAATTATTCTCCCCCTTTTTTATGATGAGATGTTATGATCTCTTTGTGAAAGACATTTTCCTTATAGATTTATGATCTAGCATAAGAACTAAGTTCTTTTTCTGATGAGATGCTTTGATCTCTTTATTTTACCTTGAAGAAATTCTTCTTCTGCCAAAAGCTTGCTCTTCTCTATGAACTTTCTCAAAGTTTGGGGGGGGGGGTTCCTCTCTCTCAGACTTGAAGTCTTGAGGCTTGGGGCCTTTATATAGGGCAAGCTGATTTGTTGAATCAGTTGAAGAGATCTTTTCTCTAATTGATTTGGGGATGTTTCCCACCATTGGATCTTTGATCCTAGGGCTTCTGTTTTACAGAAGGCAATTTTCTTGTTTTTAACAAGATTGAGAAAATCTTTCCCTATACAGAATTTATTCTGCATCTCGGTGATTTTTAATCACCATTAGATCTTTGATCCAAGGCAGGGAACATTTAGTCCCAGCGCTAGCGCTCTCATGCTTTGCACGTGAACGCTGCAGCAGAGTCTTTGACTCTTAGCACTGGTGCTGTTAGCGCTAGCACTCTCGTGCTTTGCACGTGAGCGCTGCAGCAGAGTCTTTGACTCTTAGCGCTGGCGCTATTATGATGCGTTGCTTCATTTCAAATTTCAAAATTTGAACAGAGTTTTTCTCTGATTGGGGGAAACAAATGCTCCCCCACCGTTGCGCTTACGTGGCCTATACATAAGTGCAGCGGTGGTAGCATTTCTACCATCGGATCAACTCAGAAGTTGAAACGGCCCTCAGTGCCTATAAATAGGGCCTTTGGCCTTTGAGGTGATCTCCGTTCATCTTCTTTCTTGTTTTCTGAGAATTAATTCTCTTTCAGAGCATAGCTCTTTGTCTTAAGAACTTTTTTAGGGACACAACTCTGTCAAAAATTTAAGTAAAGATTAAATCTTTGAAGGGATTAGTTAATAATCTAGGGTTTCACTTTTTAACAGAGCTTCGCTCTTTTCAAATCATATAGATTTTTAGGGTTTCTCATTAGAGCTTTACTCTTCATAGATCTAAAGAGATCTTTCTTAAGGTTTCTTAACCTCTTAATAGCGCTTTGCCCTTTCAAATTATGTAGATTTGTTAATCTTTTACGAAGAGCTCTTAGTGTTTGTTCATAGATCTTGAAGATCTCGGAATTTTTAATTCATTTAAAGCTTTAATTTAAGTTTTCTGATGGGTTATCCCATCAACTTTACATAGCATGGCTCTTCAGAATTTTTCTTGAGGAATTTTTTATTTCTTTCATCATCAGAGTTGACAGATGTCACTCTTGTTGTAGAGTGCTGCTCACAATGGGAGATTTACTCCTTGGCCCGAGGGCCCTCAAATGAGAATATTTTTTTTTAGGATTTCTCTTTTATTTGCACAAATTTGAATTTGTTGGGTCTCTTAATCAGAACTTATTTTCTCTGTGAGGATATCAAGAGTTGTTTAAATCCCCGTGTGATTGATTGATTCGAAAGAGTTTTTGTAGTTAACCGCAACCAGAACGGTGTTGCGTGTAGCTAGACCGAGGTGAGTACGGGTCATCCTCAGGGAAACGTTGAATCTTTTACTCTTACTTTAGATGTGTTGAAAGAGAGAGGAGGAATAAAGAATATTGAAGAATGGTTGTAGGATCTAGATCTACGTTTAAACACTAATGCAAAATATAGATCTAGATTAACTACGGATGTAAATTTATATAAGAGGAGGGCTTGTAGGGTTCATTAGGATTTAGTAGTTATGGATGATTAATTAAAAGTTACCCTTTTTATCCTTTAATAGATTTAAAACTAGAACGACGGTGATGCGTGTAGATTAGGGTTTCTGGAGGGAAAATGAATCCCACTCTTAACCCCTATCTCGACACGGATAAACCCTCATATGTATGATTTATTATAATAAAGACCTTTTTTAATATAGAAATAGTAGGAAAAATGTAATAACAAATGTGCAGTTTTATCAACTGAACACCGTGTCTGTTTCAATAAGCTTTTTCTTAATTAGTCTGCCTACTAAACTCTCATTGATTTTCCTTTTCAGACGTTATGGCAACTCATCTGTATGATCTCGACGAGATTATTTCTTATAGAGACATTCGCGCACTAGGCCGCTGTCAGAACCAGGAGTTTACAAACGCTCAGTGCGCCGAAATCATGCGTCACTTTGATGAATACAATGGTCGACTGCTTCTTCGTCGTTCTGCTCTTTTGAAGCTCATTGTGAGAGCGATCTGGGAAGCACTTCCTTTATTCTATGAAGGCATGCCACTTAAAGCATTGGATGACGCCGAAGATAAGGTACACTCAGTGTATCTGATGGTCCTAATCTCAAAGAAAAGGCGAGACAATCTTGTTGATATTCTGCATCAAACTTTTCAACAGGCGATGATAATCGCTGCCTATCGAAGGGCGGAGGACATTAGTGAGGACCATGACACTTGTGATCGTGAGAGGAAGCATACGAGAATGGTCCGAGAGGCCCGAAACATTTTAGATGGCATAACTTTTGAATTTCTCAATCCATGTCCTGGATTTGATGTATTGCTATTGTAAACATTTTAATGATGTTTTTGTTTACCGTTTTCATCACTGTAAGAATTTTCTGAAGTATGAATAGACAATTTTTGTTTCCGCGTGTTTATTTTATGCACTAAACCTTTTCCGCACATACATAAATGGGTACGCTTCGAATGCTTAACTGGATGCGAATCAAATGTTCTTTTTACTGTCATTCATAGTATGTGGTTGACGTCCGTAGGTTATGCCTTTTCATTTCGATTTGACACAGAGCAGTTTACGCACTCTTAAGTAGCGCCTCCATTTCTCTGGCATGTAATTTTGGCAAATGTGGCCTGTAAATAGTCCATCTTGACCTCTTTGTAGGGTAGTGATGGCTTAGGAAACAGGTTCGGGTCTGTTGCCTAACACTTTTCAATTTTATGAGCCGTGAGGGTCTCACAAAGATTTTTCTCCCTATGAGTCGAGAGGATCTCCTAGGTGTATTTTCTCCTTAGGAATCGTGAGAATTCCTAAGTGTGTTTTTCTCTTGAGAGTCGTAAGGATCCCACAAGAGAATTTTCCCGCTTATAAGTCGAGAGGACTCGTAAGTGGTTGTTTCCCTCCTTGTCGATGTCCGGCTTCGGAGAGTGTGGCCCATGAATAGTATGCAAACACCCATCTTAGACTGACTTGCAGGGCCGTGATGGCTTAGGAGACAGGGTTAGGATTTGCCACCTAAGACTTTTCAACTTTATGATCCATGAGGGTCTCATAAAGACTTTTCTCTCTACGAGTCGAGAGGATCTCGTAGGTGCATTTTCTCCTTAGGAATCATGAGGATTCCTAAGTGTGCTTTATCTTGAGAGTTGTAAGGATCTCACAGGAGAATTTTCTCCCTTACAAGTTGAGAGGACTCATAAGTGATTGTTTCCCTCCTTGTCGATGTTCGACTTCGGAGAGTGTGGCCCATAGATAGTATATCTTGACCTCCCTGCAGGGCAATGATGGCTTGGGAGACAGGGTTAGGATCTGCCACCTGAGACTTTTCAACTTTATGAGCCATGAGGGTCTCATAAAGACTTTTCTCCCTATGAGTCGAGAGGGTCTCGTAGGTGTATTTTCTCCTTAGGAATCGTGAGGATTCCTAAGTGTGTTTTTCTTGAGAGTCGTAATGTAACATTTCAGGAAAATAAATGTCATGACCCGAAAAGTACGGAACATGACCGGCACTTAAACTACGAAACGTCTCGAGGCATACGTAATCTAAGTAAGCCAAAACCCAGAAATCCAAACCAAGTAAAGCAGTAGAGTGAAGGAAAACCAATTTTTAAAGCAAGAAGTTTAACAACATAAGCCGAAATATGAATTTTTAAAATCTCAAGTCTTTTCTGAAATTTTCGGCAGAGTTTCCTTTGTAAAAACTGACTCCAAATGGGTACAAACCTGATAAAGCATATATAATGAATAAAGGCATCCCCAAGCGGGAGCTAGCTCTTCGTCAATTGACGGTCACAACCACGCAAGCAATATAATATACAACGCCGAAGGGCGAGGATCAAAACTCAAAAGAAAGCCCATATCCACCAGAAAACCATAATAATACAAGCGCGACTCTATGGTCGAAAGAATATACACTGGTCTTCTATGTCTATCAAATAATACAAGTCTGGTTGATGGAGTTTTTACTAGATACAACTGAATAACAAATATACAATGGTGGTCATGATGCAAGTGAACCCACCTACCAAAGCAATCACCCGGAATGAAAGCTGTGTGCCAGCAAGCCGTCAAGATACCTGTACGGCAAAACCTGCAAGAAACTGTGGCATAACGGGGGTGAGTTGCCAACTCGTGAGTAGAAAATATCATAGAGCAGAAATTGCATGTATGACGCTATCCTAGATCATATCAAGTAATATCCTCAAATAATATCCTGATCCATCAACATATAAGTGCAATACTACGTGCTCGTGTCAGTGCCTCAGATAGAGATATATCAGATATATGATGTATGAATGCATTACAAATGGAAACATAATACATCATGAGAGAGAAAACTGTTTTTTATTTAATGAGATTCATGTATGTATATAAATCGAATATCATCAATGAAATCAACAGAGAAATCAGTGTCAAGTATCGACACAAAACATGAATCTCAATATCTCAGGCTCCGGCTATCCGGACCGGCCTATATCATCAAATCTCAATATCTCAGTGTCTCAAATCTCAATATCTCAATATCCCAATACCTTGGGCTTCGTCAGTCCGGATCGGCCCATATCATCAATCACACGACCACGAACGGTATCCTCCGGATATCCGCCGCGCTAAACAATCACCGGTAGGCAGTCTTCCCCTGCCGGGCTCATCTTCTACAACTCGAGCTTCTTTCCCTGGGGTACCATACTGGGTCCACCATATACCCGCAGAAGGTTCAACCAACTCCTCGAATTGGGTCTCAAAAACCATCTCAGAACCGAGAAAACATCATGGTGGACAATACTCATCATTAAGGAAAACCGCATCTATCTCTTTAAAACAAATCATCAGTTTATAAAACTTTCACATGCGGTTTCTGATTAGTCGAAAATATTGTATATTTTAGCCGGCAATTTCCTCATCATTTGCACTCATTTAGAAGTGTACGGTATTCATATTTCACATATTAGCAAAACAGTCGCAAAATATCAGATTGCATGTATTAGACATTAAAACCGGTATTTCAAGGGAAATTGACTGCATTTTATTGCATGACATCATTTCTATATATCGCAACCCGTGTTTGGAAGTCTGTGCAGGAAAATCAGAAGCTTGCTCGAATGGACACTGCTAAAACGCTACGCCAACTCAATGGTTTCAGTTCTGGTAGCAATCCAAAAGGCAAAATACAATTCAACATATCAGATAAAAGCCCAAAATATCATCACAAAGCAGCACCAGAAGATTCAAAGCCCAAGCCTCCTACATGGCCGCGGAACCGCGGCCGGAGCCTGCTTGTGCCGCGGTTCCGCGGCGGCCTTGCCACTTCATCAATCCAATTTTGCTGCATAACTCTTAACTCACTTCCAGAAGCTCAGAAAGACAGGACAAATTCCAGAATATTCCAGAGACTTCTGCCAGATCAGCAAACTAGGGTTTTCTAAGCTTAATTTATCCTAGCTTAAAACCTAAGCTAGCTCCTAACAAACTCTTTCTAGAAACTCCTCAACAAACTTTTGGAGGGAATTGTAATTTCAAACCTAGACCTAGGGTTTGGGAAGTCTATAAATAGAATCCTAAACCTAGGGTTGAAAGGGAGACTATATACTATATACTTGATACTTGGATCCATTATCCAAGACTTAGATACTTCTTAATTTTACCCCCTCCATCTTCTTCTTCCACAAGTCTAGTGACAAGGCTTGTGTGAAACCCTAACCCTAATTCCAACTCCAAAAGCCAAGATCCCGAGTACCCATCAAGCAAGAAGCCTTGCAACCTTTTATGAGCCGAGCCGATCTTCAACAGAGCAAGTGGTCCAAACGATCCGCGACTCACGGAGCCGAGCGACGCCAAATCGACAATTTCGTTCTTCCTCTTGTAGTTCTTGAGCGACTGTAATCAAATTGTTGATATAAATAAAAGGTGAAATTCTTTTATCTTGTTTTCTTTTAATTCTTGCATCATGATTAGATCTCAATTTGTAATTGTTGTTCTTGTTGTGATGTTTGAGTAATACTCCGCTTGTAAAGGAGCCGAGACGATCAATAGAATGATGATGTAATATATTTTAAAATGATTCTTGATTCCTACAAGTTTTGTAAACCCTAGCAAGTTCAAGAACCGACAACCCATTTCGTTACGATGCTTTCTTGAATGATATCGCTCGAAATTGGGGAGTTACGATCGTTTCTTGAAATTGCTAGAGGCTAGAATATGAATGATATCGACAAAAGAACAAGGGATAAGATGAAACCTTAGTTTCACGAGAAAGCCCTAACTCTCGTCGATCATCATCGATCTAGTATCAATCCTTCGAAGGACAAGAATACGAAATCTTTAGATTACATCACGTCTATAGATCCGATCGATTCCTACGAGCCTCATTTAGATTCTTGACATTTTGGTTGGAAATATTATCGAAACCCAATTCTTGATTGTTTATCAGTTTCTTGATTCTTGATTAAACTCGTGACACCTTAATCAATTGATAAATTCTTGAATCATGTTTTGTTTTCTTTTCGATTAACTTTTCGATTCAAACAAATTAAATACAGAAATGAATCGCACAATCCCTGTGGACGATCCGCACTCGCTTACGATCTACAATCGACACCGTAATTGATTGCGGTCAAATATAATTCTTTGATTGTGATTCTATTCATTTTTCTAAAACGACACACAGAGAAACGATCAATCAAATGGCGCCGTTGCCGGGGACTATTTGATTTGATACACACTACACAGTCTCGAATTTTAGGATCAATCAAATGGCGCCGTTGCCGGGGATTACGCGCTAATTCGTTTCATATTATAGTTTTGAATTGAAAGATTTATTTCATTGTGATTTTTGAGATCAAAATTCGTGCAAACCCTAAACAATTTGTTGTGGTTCATTGCAAGGAGATCTGGAGCTTGCTGGAAATTGAAACAAATTTTTGGAAAATACTAGAGAGCTGAGGGAGTCTACAGAAGCTCCCTGAAGAAGTTTGGTGCAGTGATCTGCACAGAAGACCGCGGAAGCGCGGCCTAAGTGCCCATTTGCGGCGGAAACGCGACAGCTTGTAGGGATCTCTGAAAGATTTTTATTTCAGGTGATTTCTTGACTTCTCCTCTCTCATCTTTTTAGCTCCAACTGACAATTTTCTGCAGGATTCTTTGCAAAGAATAGCAGCTCACAAATTGCAAAAGTAAATTTGTGCGTATTTTGTTTCTTGGTTGTTTGCATTCTAAATACAGATATTAAGGGGCACGACCAAATCCAAATTAGGTGGGGATTTCATTACCCTTCCTAGGCCCCGAAAACCACCAAACTTGCATCCGCATTGACCCACATTAACTAAAAAAAATCTAGAGATGACTCTAAGGACTGTCGCGCTCAATTAGGACAGAAGAAGGCCGTGGGTAATTCATTGCTTATCCGCGTTTTCTTGTGGTGCCTAGGAAAGTGTGTCGAAGGCTAGTGGTTATTAATTAGGCCCACTACTTACGTAGTGGAGTACCTTCCCACTTACCTGGCACTTACCTAGCCACAGGGGGACAAAGAGGCAGTGGAGGATTCTATCCCGCGACTTGTCTTTTGGCAGTTAGGAGCGGTCTAGAGCCGGACCTAGGTGACCACTAGATTTTAGGGTTTGTGTGCTGCATTTGTTGTGTCGCATCATTTTTTTCAAAAAAAACATCCGTCCCTTTTTCAAAGCAAACACCGCATTCATCATTTTCCCTAATTATAAGCCAACGCTGCCACTTGTACTAACCCTTTTTAGTACAAGATAGGCTGGACACGGGATTCTAGTGCCCGTCTAGTCCGCGTACCTCTTATAGACTCCGAAGTCGATAATTCTCCATTTACCTCTTCTTTACCCACTACCACACCCATATCGATGGATTCGAATTCATCAAATTTCTTTAACCCTAATCTGCCGCCGTCCGTTGGTGCGCAGAATCCACCCCGCATCTCTCTCCAGGAGAGATGCTACCCTATTCGAGGTCCTCTTTCGACCTGCCTATCCACACCACCAGCCAATGGGGATAACTTTGAAATTAAGCCCCAGTACATCAATATTTTACCCAAATTCCACGGACTTGAGACTGAGGACGCTTACGTTTTCATTACCAAATTTGAAAACGTATGCGCAATGATGTGTACGTCACAATTTTCAGTGGATGCTATGCGTCTACGACTTCTTCCATTTACATTATGCGATATAGCCGAGAAGTGGCTATATAACACTACCACACACTCTATTACGAATTGGGAAGAATTCGTCGCGGCATTCCTTAAGAAATTTTACCCAATACAAAAGACAGCTCGAATCCGTAGCGAACTGAATCAATTTGCCCAGCTCCCTGCTGAACCATTCTCTAAATGCTTTGAACGTTTCAAGGATCTATTGGTTCAATGTCCTCATCACGGCATCCCTAGATAGGAGCTTTGCCGCATCATATATGAGGGCAGTAACCCTAACACTAAACAGAGCCTTGAAAACATGTGTCAAGGTACCTTCATGACCAAGGATGATGGGGAAGCTTGGCAATATTTAGAAGAGTTCGCTGAAAAGTCTTTACGGTGGGAAAGTCCATCATTTACGAGTGGCAACAACCAATCAGATGTTTCCATAGGAGTTAGAGCTGACATTTCAGCTATACACAAGAAACCCGAGACTATGGAAAACAAATTTTTAGCTGCCTCCCTTAATCAAATGTCACTTTCCAAAACTGTATGTGGCTGCTGTTCTGATCCGTCTCACTTGACGGAAGAATGTCCGTTTCAAGGTCGTGAGCATACCAATGCCGCATTTCAAAGACCTAGGAACGATCCTTTTTCTTCCACATATAATCAGGGTTGGAGGAATCACCCTAATTTTGCTTGGAACCAATCACACTCTCAAAACACGGTTCCAAACCAAAACAATTTCCAAAGGGTCCCTCCACCACAACAGCAACCACAACCTCAATTGAGTCAGCACCCCTTTCAAGCACATAATTTTCAAAATCAGGTCAACACACCTGCACTGTCTAGTCCTTTACAGTTGACCGGAACTGATGAATCCTCTTCTTTTGCACAATACATGAATTTGGTCTTATCAAATATCATGCAAGTTTCGGCTGAAATGAAATCTTCTGTCGATAAAATTGAGAAAAACTCTGCGTCCCAAAACGAGAGTATTAAATCGATGGAAGAAGAAATTGCACGATCAAAAGCCGAAATGAGTGCAAGAGAGAAAGGGAAACTTCCAGCTCAACCCTTACCCAATCCTGGTTATTCACATCATGTGAATGCAATCACCACGTTAAGATCTGGAAGAGTGCTTGACAATCATGTTGGGGAAGAAGTTGATGATACTGAAAATCATATCAATACCCCGGCTGAGACCTTTCCTCACACACACACTTCTAATTCTGACCCCAGTTCTTCTACCCCACCACCTTCTTCCGAGCCTATTCTTCATTTCCTAAAAGGCTCGCCATTTCAGCCCACCTCTTTTACTCCTCCACGGACGATCCCCACTTCTATTTTGGGATCGGTTCCACACACACTTCCTTCTCCTATGATGGACCCAGCGCTTATTGCTAAAGCACCTTATCCTAATCGGTTAAGGGCTAACACACCAAGTCCACATATGGAGAAGATCACTGAGATGTTTAAACAGGTTAACATCAATATCCCTCTTCTAGATGTTATCCAACAAGTCCCTGCATATGCGAAAGTTCTTAATGACTTTTGCACTAGAAAGAGGAAGAAACAAATGCCCAAGAAGATATTCATGGCAAAGACAGTAGACACGGCTTTCCCCCAACAATTATCGAGGAAACATAAGGATCCTGGATATCCTACTATTTCCATCTCTATTGGGGAGAAGCACATTAACTGTGCTCTACTAGATCTTGGGGCAAGTGTTAACCTGCTTCCTTTCTCAGTTTATGAGCAGTTAAGGATCGGAGAGTTGAAACCATCTCCTTGCACTCTCCAGATGGCTGACCGATCAATCACCAGACCTAGTGGTGAACTAGAGGATGTGTTAATAAAAATCGGGGAATTTATATTCCCTGTAGACTTTATTGTAATTGATACACAGCCTGTAGCGAACTCACGGAATCAAATTCCGGTGATTTTAGGTCGCCCCCTTTTGGCCACTTCCAACGCTATCATCAATTGTCGTAACGGTTCTATGACCCTATCCTTCGGGAAGAGGACAATTGAGATGAACATCTACAAGTTAGGAAGTGTACCCTTCGAACCTACTGCTCAGGTCTGTTCTGTCGACTTAATGGATGTCGACAGCAGCGAATTTAATGATCCTCCTGATACCGATCTTGACTCTTTTCATACGTTATTGTTTGACCCAACTATGTATCATACACATACGGACTCTTCCACCGAGATGTCCGGGTCAACAAGTAACACTGATTATGAACTGCTTTTAGAGTCTGAAGATCACCCCGCACCTTGTGATGACATTATTCTTCGGGGTATAGATGAAACTTTTGAGGAGATCTTCGCTGATGAACTCGTATTTTTGAACAACACGGGTGTTGAGATGAATCATGTCCCAATCAATGAAATTGAACCTCCACCCCTTCTTCTGACTTGTAAGAAGAATGTGAGTAATCCATCACATACACTGCATCGTCTCTCCAAAATGAGACGCACACACATTCTATTCCACCACTTACCCTTTCCACACTTCTTCTTCCACCAACCAGAGCACTGCATTGATAAAATTTTCGAATGGTTGGTGTTGACATTCGGTCTTTGCAAAGCTTGGCATCGACCACTGTTTTTTTTTAAACCCCCTCATGTGATTTTCAAAGATTAACATTGCATAAGTTTGGGGGGGCATTTTTTCTGGCTCTTGAAAAGAAATTTTTTTTTACAAAATGATGAGCCAAGAATAAGTTTGGGGGAGGTTCTTCACTTAAATATTTTGCCCCCACTAATAAATTCCTCCCAAGCTTACAGGTTTTTTGAGATTTAGCAGATAGCAACAGTGAGGACACTGTTGAAAACAAGTTTGGGAGAGGTTTGTGCTTATTTTCGCATCATTTGCATATCAGTTGCATAAGCACAAAACATTTTTTTTAAAAAACCATAAAAATTTAAAATTTTTCAAAATATAAAATTTTTGTACATAAATAAGATAATAAAAGTTTAGATAGTGAAAAATTACATCCATGAGATTAGAAAAATTTAAGAAAACCAAGAAAATTAGAAGTTTTCTTATACGAACTAGTAATAAGTAGTTATGAGCCGTTGTCCCAAGGGTTAGTAAGATTAAAGACGTCACTAATCTGAGGATAAAAATAAGTCTGAAAAATAGTGTCTATTCTGGAAGCCAAACATTTTGAACGTTGCTACCCTGCTATTCGCACTTACACACGTCTTAAAGTTTGGGATAGTAGAGGATACCTTGAAATGCTCTTGTCTTAAAGCCAAAAGTATGAAGGAAATAATAAAAAAAAGTGAATAAGAAAATATAAAGTGGTGAGAAAAATGGACACTGGTTTTGTTATCACCAAGGGCAATAAAAAATATATAGTGAGGGTGCTTCTTCACCTAGTGCCCTAAGGCCAACTGGTCTGGGAGTCACTGCTATGCCTGAGGTGGTGCAAGACGAGGAAAATACACCAAGTAAGCAAGCACAGGAGTAATCGGTCGGTTAGTACCTCAAGAAGTATTAAAAGTCGCATGAAAGTGTGTGAGCAATTTCGTCTAAATATTCATTAATTAAAAAGTACTGAGGCTGATGGACAAGAGTATGATAGCTTGAATTGAATTCTCCGGGTGTAGGGATGTCCTTTACACACACGCATGGTTATATGATCGATGTTTGGATGAAACATAGGAATGAAGAATAAGACGATATTTTATTGAGGGAGGACGTGATTCCTAACATCTTTTCATGACCATTAAGATAGGGCTCATGACAACCGAAAAGCTAGCTTAGTTGGAAACCCTAATTTTCAAGGCTTTTTCTTTTACAATTCTTGTCTTTAAATGTAATATTCATGATCTTTATTTTATTATTGGATTTTGTGGGTGTAATCCGCTGAAAACCCTCAGGAGAAAACACTCCTCCTACTAGGGACACCTAGAGGTTTAAAGGCTTGTTGCACGTGCTCAGTGCAATCGTGTTGCCTACGAAAGTGTGCTAGTTAGTTTTTCTCTTTCTTTATTTTCTCCTTCTTTTTTTAATAAAACAGTTCGCTCGAGACGATCGAAATTAAGTTTGGGGGAATTTGATTAGTCGAAAATATTGTATATTTTAGCCGGTAATTTCCTCATCATTTGCACTCATTTAGAAGTGTACGGTATTCATATTTCACATATTAGCAAAACAGTCGCAAAATATCAGATTGCATGTATTAGACCTTAAAACCGGCATTTCAAGGGAAATTGACCGCATTTTATTGCATGACATCATTTCTATATATCGCAACCCGTGTTTCGAAGTCTGTGCTGGAAAATCAGAAGCTTGCTCGAATGGACACTGCTAAAACGCTACGCCAACTCAATGGTTTCAGTTCTGGTAGCAATCCAAAAGGCAAAATACAATTCAACATATCAGATAAAAGCCCAAAATATCATCACAAAGCAGCACCAGAAGATTCAAAGCCCAAGCCTCCTACATGGCCGCGGAACCGCAGCCGGAGCCTGCTTGTGCCGCGGTTCCGCGGCGGCCTTGCCACTTCATCAATCCAATTTTGCTGCACAACTCTTAACTCACTTCCAGAAGCTCAGAAAGACAGGACAAATTCCAGAATATTCCAGAGACTTCTGCCAGATCAGCAAACTAGGGTTTTCTAAGCTTAATTAATCCTAGCTTAAAACCTAAGCTAGCTCCTAACAAACTCTTTCTAGAAACTCCTCAACAAACTTTTGGAGGGAATTGTAATTTCAAACCTAGACCTAGGGTTTGGGAAGTCTATAAATAGAAGCCTAAACCTAGGGTTGAAAGGGAGACTATATACTATATACTTGATACTTGGATCCATTATCCAAGACTTAGATACTTCTTCATTTTACCCCCTCCATCTTCTTCTTCCACAAGTCTAGTGACAAGGCTTGTGTGAAACCCTAACCCTAATTCCAACTCCAAAAGCCAAGATCCCGAGTACCCATCAAGCAAGAAGCCTTGCAACCTTTTATGAGCCGAGCCGATCTTCAACAGAGCAAGTGGTCCAAACGATCCGCGACTCACGGAGCCGAGCGACGCCAAATCGACAATTTCATTCTTCCTCTTGTAGTTCTTGAGCGACTGTAATCAAATTGTTGATATAAATAAAAGGTGAAATTCTTTTATCTTGTTTTCTTTTAATTCTTGCATCATGATTAGATCTCAATTTGTAATTGTTGTTCTTGTTGTGATGTTTGAGTAATACTCCGCTCGTAAAGGAGCCGAGACGATCAATAGAATGATGATGTAATATATCTTAAAATGATTCTTGATTCCTACAAGTTTTGGAAACCCTAGCAAGTTCAAGAACCGACAACCCATTTCGTTACGATGCTTTCTTGAATGATATCGCTCGAAATTGGGGAGTTACGATCGTTTCTTGAAATTGCTAGAGGCTAGAATGTGAATGATATCGACAAAAGAACAAGGGATAAGAAGAAACCCTAGTTTCACGAGAAAGCCCTAACTCTCGTCGATCATCATCGATCTAGTATCAATCCTTCGAAGGACAAGAACACGAAATCTTTAGATTACATCACGTCTATAGATCCGATCGATTCCTACGAGCCTCATTTAGATTCTTGACATTTTGGTTGGAAATATTATCGAAACCCAATTCTTGATTGTTTATCAGTTTCTTGATTCTTGATTAAACTCGTGACACCTGAATCAATTGATAAATTCTTGAATCATATTTTGTTTTCTTTTCGATTAACTTTTTGATTCAAACAAATTAAATACAGAAACGAATCGCACAATCCCTGTGGACGATCCGCACTCGCTTACGATCTACAATCGACACCGTAATTGATTACGGTCAAATATAATTCTTTGATTGTGATTCTATTCATTTTTCTAAAACGACACACAGAGAAATGATCAATCAAATGGCGCCGTTGCCGTGGACTATTTGATTTGATACACACTACACAGTCTCGAATTTTAGGATCAATCAGTTTCCAAATCCAGAAATCTCAAGAAAGATCCGAAATCATAAAAATCATGATATCAATAAACAGTGAATACCGGCATAAACCTCCATAATACTGCATAACCAATGAATATATGAATGTATCTGATATCATGCAATAAATGCAATTGTTAAACTAGCATATGTAAGTTATAACATATTGCAACTATCAAGTAGCAAGCTATGTCAATGAATAGTTTTCTCTAAAGTGTACATGATATGGAAATTACCGATGATGATGTGTGTGAGCTTGCAAGCATGTGTACGTGGAACATACGCATCATCGGTAATGGTGCTGGTGTCCTGACAGCAGGGTTTCATAATAATTACAGATAACATATGTACAAGCATGCAATGCGATGAAACATTATGAATATACAGAAAGTGATGTAGTAACAGCAACCTTGAAAAATATACCTACCCAATATACGAGTCTGTAACACCCGAGTCCAATGCTACTATTTTCAGTTACTGTTTGAGCATAATGTGGTTCTCATTTCATTTAACTTGCTTGTTTGTTTCTTACTGTAAAATTTACCCGGCAAAGTCATTTCTACATATAACAAATTTTGGCATCTAAAATAAAATTGAAAATATTCATCTTGGCCTACTTGACACCCCTAACCTCGTGGTAGCATCCGTGCATTGTGTTCTCGTCCCGTTCAGTGAAACGGGCGAGTTTGGACGGCTACGCGCGTGTACATGTGTCCGTTTTGGGGGTATGCTTTTTAATCATAAAACACTTAATTTTAAAATTTGGATCCCGCTTAAAATCCTATTATTTCAATTTCAAATTTTTGGACTTGACCCGAGCGCAATTTGGAAATGTTTTATTTGGCGCCAAAATCCCAAATTTTAATATTATTAAAACCATCGCATATATTTTTCTAACTAACCTGATATCTTACTATTCATTACCTATCTTTTAAATCTTTAAATTAACCTATATATATATCCTACTGTTCCTTAAAATGTTTTGAATCTTTAATTAATATTTATCCCTAACTAACGATTCCCCTTTAGCCAATCGCGTTCCTTTTAATTCCGTGGGCCCCACCTGCAGCTCTCTCTTTCTCTATCTCTCTCTCTCTATTCCCATAATCTCTCTCTCCCCCATAATCTCTCTCTCTCTCTCCACTTTTTCTCTCTCTCTCTCTCTCATATATTCTCTCGTACTTCTCTTTATCATTCTTTCTCTTCTTCTTTCATGTCTCGTTTCTCATTTTTTTTAACTGTTCTTTTGTTGCCGGAATTCCGTCGTGCCGGTGACGCTTTTCGACGTTCCAGTGAGGTACCCCGACCCGTGTGGTTCTTTTGTTCGTCGTTTGGGTTCATTCCGTGAACCGTGCACCCGTCGTGAGTTTTCCCCGCCGACGGTTAACGTTCCGTTTTTCCCGATTCGCGACCCATCGAGGCAAGTTAATCTTGCTACATGCTATATAATTCATTTTATACCTATTTAAATAAATACCATACCTATAGTTTAAATCTAGTGCCCCATGTTTAATTTTATAACGTTTCGATGTTCCGTTTGCATCCGTTTATATCATATTAAATCTAGATCATGAAAACTTATCTTGTGACATACTAGATTACATTATACTGCATCCATATCAATTAAAATATACATCGTCGTAATATTTCTTATTATTATCTTTAATTAGTTTATAATCTGCATTTTATGATATTATATATTTAAAATATTATAGTTTACACATGAAATGTCGTTGAAAAAGCGGATACGACAAATCTGAAATTTATTGTACACCTTACCGTATAAAATTCATTATAAATCATAGAAAAATCATTAGTATACGTTCTTTAGTTCGTTACGAAGCTAAATAAGAATAATATAACTTTATGAAGTATTTACTTGCAAAGTAAATTGTTTAAATAACATAAAATGCAAATGAAAATGTCCCCAAACTGCTGTCCAGGGAAATTCCAGCAGCAAACTTTCAACTTCGAATGTTCATAACTTTTTGTAGGGACAACCTGAGATGTTTATACTTATAAAACTGAAAACCTTATTGAATTATCTTTGTTTTGGTATAAGACACGTCCTTTTTGGAGAACGTTTGTTATTTTAAAGCTATTTTACAAATTAGGGTGACGCTGAATTTCTGAACGGAACTTTCTTGTGCATGGTTAATCAATACCACTTTTATAGTTATTAATCGCTTTGAATATGCTATCCATATTAATATTATTATATCAATATTTATATCACATATTGCTTAGTTGTACATCCCACATTACCATTTTATAGTTTTATAATTTTTCGGATACCCGTTTGCATCCATCGCATTTAAGATACATATAATTGCATCCATAGATCACATTACTATATAATAATATGATATTAACACTCCATGTTTAATAAATTGCATCCTAATTAATATTGGAACTATAAATGTAACCCTAATCGATAACTGTGCATCCATATCCTTGAAATTATATCTATTTGCATATCATATTACATGTTCCAGTTTATTGTTCTGATAGTACTCATGCTTGTTTATTTATACACATGCTTATGTTAGTTTGATTATGAGCACCCACATGACATCTCGTGCTTCCTGACATGACCTGTTACACTTCCCACTTGACATGACATGGTACCGTACACTCTTGACATGACATGACACCTTTATACATTACCTGGCTGGACCTGATGTACCATGGCTTTACCTGTTACCTGATCTTGTGTCTAATGCCAACAAACATAACATGTAGTCCTCATAGACCGTTCCTGTTGTCTATCCAGACAAACTTGTTTACCTGATCCTGTGTTGGCATTAGTTTCTTGATTACTGGATACTTGACTTGACATACATATATAACTTGGGGGTATGGGGAAATAAAAGGTGAAATCTGACTTGTAACTCGACAGTTCACTACCTGTATTGAGTGTACACATTCCTGTTTTGTGCCTAGCGGCATGCCTCAGTTTCAGCCGAGAATATTATGGCCGTGGTCCCGGGTATGTACGGGATACTATCGAGTGTACACATTCCTGTTTTGTGCCTAGCGGCATGTCTCGGATGCAGCCGAGAATATTGTGGCCGTGGTCCCGGGTATGTACGGGATACTATTGAGTTACATCGACGATTCATCAATTGATTTCAAAGACTTTAGAATAGAAAACCTGATAGAACAGTTTAGTTACCCACTGCACACTACCCTGCACTGCTTGATTCATATTACTGCTACTCTCGTTTTTATTCATGTTTATTTTGTATTGCCTGCTACATTGTTCATATTATATTACTTGATGACATGACGCGCTGATGTCTGGGTTTTACATGGCCCAGATTCCGTACCGCTGTTGCAGTCCGAGCAGGAGTACTTCAGACAGCAGGCTGAGCTGTGAGTTTAGTAGTAGTTAGTTTTATTTCCTGCATTTATTTCCTGATGTGAGCCCGCATTATGGGACACACTTTTCAGTTATTTGTATTGGATCATTTGCTTCCGCATTTATTTATTATTGACTCCTGTTATTCTGGATTATGGACATGTTTTAGATAGTTTTATCTTGTTCTTGATTTCTCTACAGCCGTAATGTGACTGTGGATGGATACTTCCTACCCACAGGTAGCATGGTTGGCTATGTCACGTGCCCAATCTAGCGTACTCTGGGAAGCGGGGCATGACATGGTTCTTTTGGTATCAGAGCCATAGGATAGTCGGGTTGATTCTTTTGTAGTTGGGTATTGTACCCAATACACGAATCAGAATACCCGTGTTTAGGAAACATGTCCTGCCACCTTGACCGTTTTACCATTCTTGAATCACATTCTTCCTGATTATATTTTTTACGATGTGCAAACTTCCTTTGCATATCGATTCGAAAACCTGATTCCTTGTTATCTCTAGGACTTAGGCGACTTGGATGGGGTTATGTAATTGTGGCTATGATACCGCGGCATAGTTACAACGCGGTACTCTATTTAAGTATCTTGGAGTTCTAGCCTTGATCTATATTCAAAATATATCATCATGCTAATGTTGGGTATTTTGAGTTCATGATTATGGCCGGTAAGAAATTGAAGACATACCAGAGGCATGTGGACGAAGCCTCCATGCTTGGAGTGATAAGAGGAATGATGGAGAATCAAAGAAACAGACCGAGCTGATCCAGCAGCAAGCGGATTCGTTTCGGGAAGGTTTGCAGATCGTTCAGCAGTCTGTGAACAATGTTGGAGCTAGACCAGTTGACCGAGTAGGGACCGTAGCAGATTTCAGGCGGTTGGGTCCGTCTACATTTACTGGTTTAAAGGAACCGTTGCCAGTGGAGCAGTGGCTAGTTGACACAGAGAACTTGCTTTTTGCGGCATAGATTCCAGATGACAAAAAAGTTGTTGTGGTATGCATTCAGCTAGTGGACTATGCCCGAGAATGGTGGCTTGTTGAGGAGACCCGCTTGCCCAAGCCGATCAAGTGGGAGGATTTTTCTAAGAGTTTCCTGGAGAAGTTCTTCCCGCGTACTACACGGGAGGAAATGGAAGATAAGTTCATCGGACTAAAGCAGAAGGGAGCACCCGTAGATGTGCATGTAGCAGAATGGACGAGACTCGGTAGTTTCGCTGGACCTTTAGTTGCCAACGATGCAGACAGGGCACGGAGGTTCATGCGCAGACTGGACGTGGACATCCAGAGGCAGATTGTCTCCCTGGGTTTGACCACTTTCTCACAAATACGTGCAGCAGCCAAGAGCAGCAGAGTTTATCTGGGATGAAAGGGAGTTTGCAGCAGACAGCAGTTGCGTTAAGGAAGCAGTTCGGCCGGGCCGGTCGAGTTTAGGGCTAGGCCGACAAACAATATTCTTGCATCAATGGAAGTGATGAAAGTAAAGAGCCGGCTGTTGTTCGTGATTCTATGGACGTGTTTGAAGATATATCGGGTTTACCGCCGAGGAGAGACGTGGAGTTCGCAATTGATCTTATTCCTGGTGCGGCGCCAGTATCTAAAGCGTATTATCCAATGGCGCCAGTAGAGTTGGAAGAAGTACAGAAACAGGTTGCTGAATTGCTTGAAAAGGTTTGGATTCGAAACAGTAACTCGCCTTGGGGAGCTCCAGTTCTTCTAGTAAAGAAGAAGGATGGCACAAGAAGGATGTGCATCGACTATCGAGAATTAAACCGGGTGGCTATCAAGAACAAGTACCCGATCCCTCGCATTGGAGAACTTTTTGAGCAGCTTAGTGGCGCGAGGGTATTCTCGAAGTTGGATTTACGATCCGGATATCATCAGGTCCGAATGAAAACAGAAGATATTTGCAAGACGGCGTTCCGAACTCGGTATGGACATTACGAGTACTTAGTGATGCCCTTCGGAGTAACGAATGCGTCGGCAGTATTCATGGACTTGATGAACTGAATCTTTTCACCGTTCTTGGATCAGTTCATTGTGGTATTCATTGATGATATTCTGGTTTACTCAAAGAGTTTTGAAGAGCATGCTGAGCATTTGAAGATCGCACTGCAGACGTTGAGACAAGAGAAATTGTATGCGAAGATGAGTAAGTGCGAGTTTTGGCTGGAGGAAGTAAGGTTTTTGGGGCATGTTGTGTCTGGCGATGGCATTGCCGTCGATCCAGAAAAGATTGCAGCAGTTCGAGATTGGCCTATTCCAAAGAATGTTGCTGAGATAAGAAGTTTCCTTGGATTAGCTGGATACTACAGGAGATTTGTGGAGAACTTTGCTCGTCTGGCAGAGCCGTTGACCAAGCTTACGCGCAAGGAGGTACCTTTTGTATGGGCGGATAAGTGTGCGTTAGCTTTCGAGACGTTGAAGCAGAAGTTGATAACCGCCCCTATTCTGACCGTGCCAGACAATTCCGGAGGATTGGTGATTCACAGCGACGCATCTGGGAAAGGATTGGGATGTGTTTTGATGCAGCATGGGAAGGTTGTAGCATACGCATCGAGACAGTTGAAGACCCATGAGAAGAATTATCCAACTCATGACTTGGAGCTTGCGGCTGTGATTTTCGCTTTGAAGATTTGGAGACACTATCTTTTGGGCGAAAGAGTCGAAGTTTTTACAGATCATAAGAGCTTGAAGTATGTGTTCACACAGAAGGAGCTTAACATGAGGCAGCGTAGATGGTTGGAGCTAATGGCTGACTACGATCTTGATCTTAAGTACCATCCGGGGAAGGTTAATGTTGTACCGGATGCGCTTAGTCGGTTACCAGTAATTCAGGTGTTAACTACGCAGAAGGAGATCGTCGCAGATTTTCGAAGATTTGACTTGGAGGTTGTGCTACCGCATTCTACGGGACAGTTGTTGCAGCTGCAAGTACATTCGTCTTTGATCGAGAATATTAAAGCAGCTCAATCGCAGGATCCTAGACTGCAAAAGTTTCGAGAGAAGGTTGAAGCCGGGCTACGAACAGATTTATTGATCCACGAAGATGGTTCGTTGAGGTATGGTAGCCGTTTGTGTGTGCCAAAGGGTGATGTTTGTGAAGAGCTTATGAAGGAGGCACACAGTTCAGCTTATTCTGTACATCCAGGAGGCACAAAGATGTACCGAGATATTCGACAGCATTTCTGGTGGGAGGGCATGAAGCGGGAGATTGCTCGCTTTGTGGCAAAGTGCTTGGTATGTCAGCAAGTTAAGGCTGAACATCAAAGGGTTGCTGGTTTATTGCAACTACTTCCGATTCCTCAGTGGAAGTGGGGACATATAACCATGGATTTCATGACGGCTTTACCGCGGAGTCCAAAAGGCAACAATGCAGTATGGGTAATTGTTAACCGATTGACCAAGGCAGCTCACTTTATTCCTTTTCGGATTGGTCAATCAACAGAGGCTTTGGCAGAGCGGTACATGCAGGAGATTGTAAGATTGCATGAAGTACCGGTGAGCATCGTGTCCGATCGGGGCACTCGGTTCTTATCACACTTCTGGAGGAGTTTACAGGAAAGTTTGGGGACTCGATTGAAGTTTAGCATAGCTTATCATCCTCAAACTGATGGTCAGTCGGAGAGAACGATCCAAACTCTTGAGGATATGTTGAGAGCATGCATGTTGGAATTCAAGGTGAAAGGTTCCTAGGCACACTATGGAGGTCTCACAAGGCATCAACCATACCAATTTCAAATTTTATTGGTGCCGAGAAACCCTAATACGGATCGTAGACTAGATGTTTAGGCAAAATACGAATCTAGTTAACAATTTAACTAAAGGAGAGAGGCTACAACCTTTGTAGATCCGGTTATCCACTTCCTTGGCTCCACGTAGGCGTCCTCTCGCTGTCCATCTCGAATCCCGAACTCAAACGTCGGCTACATCGGAGAATTGGGCGGACTAGGTCGTCGGCTTCGTGCCGAAGATGATCTACGTCGAGGCATCACAAGTTCAAGCTCCGACTTCACAAATTTGTGAAACTTGTGAAGTAAACACCCAAAACAACTTGGCAATAGGTAGAGAATGAAGAAATAGGAGGTGGGTTCACTTTAGAATTGGATTTCTCACTTTAGAACTCAAGTTGCCATTGATGGCATCAAGCTTTCTTGAAGAAGAAGATGATGATGAAGAAGAAAGAATATGATGAGTTATTTTAAAATGAAAAAGAAAACAATACTTATCATATCCTAACTAAGGTTAAGTGTAGAGAATATACCATGGTTACTTGGATGAGTTAGGGTTAAGCATGAAGACAAGAATGGTTGCATAAGTCAAAGCTTCATGAAGCTTCAACTAGAAACAAAAGAAGCTACCATTCTTATCTAAATCATTTCCAAATAAATAAACAAATAAATAAATGAAAAAGCAAAACCCTAATCATCTCTTAACCATGGTTTAATCCTTTACACTTAACCACATGATCTAGTATCATCAAACATGATACAAATATGTGCACAAAAGTATATCACATATACTTCTAGCACATCAAGTGAGAAAATCCATTTAAAGTGAACCAATACTAGTTAATGCAAAGTAATATATCAAATATATAATTATACATTAAATTATTAAATCAACATTTGATTTAATGATCCGGTCATATCGCATATAACCGACTAGTATCCTATGTATCGGCTCATCGAATCAATCCTTGATTCGATATCTAGGTTATATCGAATATAACCAATCGATACATTCATCGCGAGAATGAAATACGGTATCACATACACGCATTATTCTCGGTCCTGCACATATCTCATATGCACTCCTATTTCGTTTCGCTTGAGCCAGGAAACCTCTATGTAGGACTCTAAAGACTCGTCAATATGCCGATAGCAGATGATGATCATATCAAGCACCCACAAGCCGCAAGCGGTCTGCTAAACTTAACGGCCACCCGGGTATTAAGCGATCAGAAGATCGACGAGCTAGCCCGCTCACACTCCTGTGAATCCAACCCGTAACACTTACCGTACAGTCCGGTCTGTTCGTCTGATATGTCGCATATCAAGTCTAGGGGTGGTAAACGTCAGACCCCAATAACCGATAAGTCGTGCCGATGTGAGGCTCATAACGGGTCGAGAAACTACTGGTAACACTTACCAGCAAATCTCTGATCAGCCCTGGCCAGGGACTTCCCTGTTACGGCCAATCGAGCACAGCGCAACATCAACCCCCAATACCGGGAGAGACGAAACCCCTCCTATCGCTCATTGCCTCCATGTGACTCGGGACTGTACCCAAAGACCACCATTTTGCACGCCCTCATGGACGTGGTAAGGTGGAGATCAAAGCACAGTAGGAATCACACAAGACTCTATGACGATCTCGGGTCTACAGACTAACCTGCACAAGTGTCACCTGAGAACTGCCATCTGACGTGAGGTATAATACCATCTGGGAGTTCTCGGCGAGTCCGTCCAGTGTACCCAGTCTCCACTGAGCACCCGTATACGATCTCTGATGTCAAACACCAATGGATATGGGATCATCCATCGCCCATCTTGTTGGAGATAGTGCCCTCAGAGTCAATTATTAGGTCATAGGTACGTGATTGCAATGATTGATGGAGGACCTATCCCGGTAGGACGGTCTTACTCGAGATGATAGTATGCTATCTGGTTTACCTTTATCATCGTGTACTGCTTTAGGTGACCTGACAAGTCGCTATTACACGTTGATAGAGCCCCTAGGATTCTTGTTTGACCACCAGCAGTATGAGGGCGATCATATAAGTAGGAGCTGGGGTCTATAAGCATATCCTTAAATGGTCCCTAGTCGTGTGAGTTTCGAGACAGGGCATCGATACTCCAGAGTAGACTAGTGTATACAGTCGAGACCCTGACGAGGGGCGGTGGCCGGTCTCACAAGCCACTGGTGTCAGTTGGATCACCTAAGATGTATACAGGTGCTCATTGGGTTATGAGTACACCGGACAGGACTCGCCGGGAACATGCTAGTTGGTCATATACCAGACGTCAGATGGCAGTTCCCTGGTGACATGTGTGCAGGTTAGTTCATCGACCTGGGGATCGTCATTTGTCTCGTGTGAGTTCCCACTGTACTTTGATTACTACCCTACCACGGCTCAAAGGAGTCGTGCAAGCAGGTTTTAGTTGGGTACAGTCCCGAGCCACATGGAGGCAGTGAGCGTATCTTCAGGGGTTCGTCTCTCCCGGTATTGGGGGTGAGGTCGTGCTGTGTCTAGGAGAGCCATTACACGAAGCCCTCGGCCGAGGCAAGGAGATTTACTGGTAGGTATTCCAGTAGTATCTCAGGGTGTTCTGGGCTACACTCCGACACGACTTGTACCGCTTTTGGGGGTCTGACTTTTACCAACCCCCTAGGCCCGCCATGCGATGCTCATAGACGAACGGACCGGACTGTACGGATATTGTCACTGATAGGCTTAGTAGGGTTGTCGGGCTGAGTTCGCTCACAGACGTCCCTTTTAGTCAATACCTGGTAGCCCGTTACGTATTGGCTTATACCTCTGACGTGCTAGTGGTTAAATCCACAACCAAGGTATTGACGAGTCTTTAGAGTCCCCCACATTCAGTTACTCAAGCTTTAGGGCGAAAAGTTGTAGAGGCCGTATGGAGATATGGTAAGGTCCGATCAGATACGTGCGGTATTGCACGGATCAGGATCGGACAGTTTGTACTATAGGTCGTATGGATATATGGCAGGGTTTGATCAGATACGTGCGGTATTGGACGGATCAGGATCGAACGGATATTACTAGCCGGCTTTGGTTTAAGCCGGATCCTAGTATAGTACAATGTAGATTTTGTCTCATTGCATTTGTATTTCGGTCGAAATACAGATGCGGGTGTGTATGCACAGTATCGGGGTTTTCCTGTAATTTATTACGGGACCAGTTTTCTGGAGTTGCCAGTTTGCTTTCCGTTTCGGCCGATTTCCATTGTTCCGTTCATTGGCCGAAGATTGGTGGAGGAGGGCTTATTTGCATTGTTGCAAATAAGTGTTTATGGAGGGGGTCTTTGCATTTTGTTGCATCATGATGGTTTTCATGATGAGCACCATCACTTGACTTTCCTTTTTCATGATAGCTTGACTTTGGATGTCATCATGGTTGTTGTTGATTGGTTGGTGGAGTATGGATTTGGTTGTGATGATTGTTTCTTTTCACCATTCTTTTCTCTCATGATTATGATAGTGGTTCAATCATCCATACACCACACACTCTCTCTCTCCATTTTTTTTCTCACTCCCTCTTTGTTTTGGCCGGCCATTCCCTTAGGGGAGGGGTGGATTCATTTTATGTGTGGCATTTTGTTTCTCATGCTTGGTAGAAAAGCCCTCTAGCTCATTTCCTAAAGTTGCTCTCTTTTCTTCCACCAAATGGCAAAGCTCCAAAAACCCCATATGAGATTTGAGTACTACATATTCTACAGTGAATCTTGGGCACGTCGACTAGCCAGCTTCGTGCCCGAGTTGCCTCGGCATTGAGGTGGGAGCCCGTAAAAGAAGTAGGCGATGTGGTGCACTTCCGGCGACGAGGAGGAGACGGGACATTCCGCAGGAGATCGGGACGACGACGAGAAGACCGGAGGACTCGGATCTGTCGGTATATCTCTCTTCCCTTTCTTGTAGATAGCTAGGACTAGTTAGTGGTTCGATCCGGGTATTAGTGCGCGGCGGTTTGCCAGTTCAAGAAAATTTAAAGTTTATCACCGCTTCCGCATTTGGCCATCGGATTGACGACCGGGGCGCCGCCGTGCACCTACAGTGGTATCAGAGCCTCGCCATTAACTTAGTCTAGCTTGGTTTAATGTGTTTTGCATTTCCGATCGACCAAAACTCCAAAATCTACATTTTTGTTAGCATCAGTTTCTGTTGAAATTTTTTGGTCTCGAAATTTTTTTCAGGTTGTAAAATATTGATGTACTGGAAACTCTAAGAGCTCTGTAAAAATTCGATGAAGTGACTCCACAGTGGGAGCGCGAAACCGCCGCAAACACCCCCTTTCCGCCGCTGTTCCGCCTCACACTGTGGGGATCCCTGCACCAATTTTTTACAGAGGCTTTCTGGGGTGAAAAGTGGGGTTTTGGAATAATAACATTGGGCCCAGAATTTCTTGATCTGCTACAGTAATGCTTGGTGGCCCACTTGTTAAAATTTGATTGATCGGATATTTTAAACACATTATTTCACAGTATTTACATTATATCTGCGACCGTGAATGTCACTTGATCGGTAAATCCGGTCTAACTGCTATAGCTCGGTTAGACGGATTTGCGAACGTGACTTTCACGTTGATGTTCTGTTTTTGCTGTGATGTTGCGGATCGGTCGTCGGGGATAGCCTGGATGCAATGCTAGTACATTTGTGGTTGTATTATGTACATTTGATATTGCGGGGCGAGCGTCCGACATGTGGACTGCCGTCACTGCCTGATTGTATTATTATTTTGGGGCACGACCTGGTTGCGGTCGATGTACCCGTTGTATGTATATTTTACTTTCTGTACTAGGATTACCCCGCGGAGGGGTGCACGGATAGCCGGGTTCTAGAGGGCAACAAGCCCGCATCTCATGGCATTGAGACGGAGGGGGCTTTACTCTAGGATTGGCGGGCTATTCGCCGCACTCGTAGGGGGTACAGGTTGACCCAGGAGGGGTGCCCAAGTTACCGGATTCCGTGAAGTGCTGGGTGGTCCATTCACGGTGCTGAAGGGGGCTGCCTCGCTTCAGGTTTTGGCGGGTGACTTGCCGCGCCCGTAGGGGTCTAGGATTTCATTACACAGGCTATCCACACGACCAGGGGAACGTCGAGTTTCAGTAGTGGCTCTGTGAAACCCGGGGATCCCAGATATCTGTATTGTTTCTGTGATGCTGTACATTTATGTGATGTTGCATTTCTTTCACGCCTTGAGCGAATATAATATATTGGTATATATATTAGTAGATGTTGTATATGTTTTGCATCCGCGCTAGTCTAGTCCCCGCTCTGTCGTTAGTTAGCTAACCTAACGGGTAATGACGGGACCCAGTGGCGAATGCGGATGGCATATACGTACATCAGTATATTCTCGTTCTTTTTGGTGTGATCAATTGATGGGACTGCATTGATTCGGATCAATGCAAGTTTAAAAACAAACCTAATCTGATGTTGTTGGAACACTTTTCAAAAGGCTGTTATTGCAAGGACGTTCACTTTTGTTTTGCATCGTTGTATTCATTTGGAATATCCTGCTCCTCAGTCGACGAGGCAAGGGCCGAGATCCCTTCACCGGGAGTGACCCCTTGGACAAAAGGGTTGCGTCAGGGCATTAACTTCACTATAGCCGATTACTTTTGCTTTGCATCGTGGTATTCAGTTGGAATATCCTGCACCCCATTCTACGGGGAAAGAGCCGAGATCCCTTCACCGGGAGTGACCTCTTTAGCAACGGTTTTCGTCACTATATTTTTAAAAGCTATCAGTTCCTTCGACGATATCAAGTTCATTACGTTAAAGGTTTTCGCCAGAAACCATTCGTAGCCCTCCGTCATTTCAGTTAAATATTCGGTAGTATTCAAGCTATGTATTTTGACCTCACGCCAAGGCATAGTGATTGGTAGCTGCCGGGTATTTATCTGTTGCATAGATAGATGCGTTGGTTTGGGACAGTCGTACTACTATTTTGGCCTACGTCAAGGGTATGTACGGGTGGGTTCAAATTAACCTGGATAATGACGGGCAGAACTTGACATGTGACTTATGATATTCTGACCTCACGCCAAGGTCATAAGAGCATGGGGCAGAAATCACATCGGGAGTTTCAAAAGAACTGAAACTTGCCAGATATGCGCATACCTTCTGGAGTGTGATACCGTGAGCGGATTTTGTCATGTTATCATGCGATGATAGTTGGATCCCGATTCCCACTGATGAGTTGGTTTATTCCTCGGGTGTTCCCGACTAATTTTTCTTTCAGGTTTGGAGGAGAATTTGAGGTACAGTGGGAGGTTTCCAGATTAGATAAATTGGTAACCATTCTGATCTAGGTTAGAGTGCACGCTGAGTGTTTCTTTTCTCTCTCTCTTTGGCAGCGACCATTGACCCGACCCTAAGACTATGACTCAGTGACCAAGTTGACCGAACCTTCTTAACACTGGCTTTTGGATTGTCAGAGTTGCAAACCTCATTGCCACTCCTACTTTTACCCTTTTCTCCAGGACACCCCGTATTGCTACGAATGTCCACTTCCATTGGACAAAACCATCGTATGGTTAGATACGAACTCGAAAGAATTTATTCGAGGATGGTTTCCGGTTCTGGAGAAAACGGATAGGATTATTCAGTTGTCTTTTCCTTTTACCTTCTCTCAAGTTGTGAGTACTCCTTGGTTTAGGAGATAGTACACCTATTACGTAAATTGGATAGTCTTCTTCCAAACCATAGGCAGGTGCCGACCGGTAGGGAATGAAGAAAACCAATTAGCATAACGATGGTGTACAGAAGGTGTTAGGTTCAGACAAAGCAAGGGATTAGTAAGAGGGCAAAGTAAATTGCAACGGATATTCACGACCAAACCAAGTATTCCTTCGCCAATCCTAAATCACCTTTGTATTTCTCCAGGACACTCCGTATCACTACGAAGATCCACAGTTTATTTGGATAATCCATCGTATGGTTATATACGAACTCGAAAGGAACTTGTTCCAGTTCGGGGATGGATTCTGGTTCAGGAGAAATATGAATAAGATTTATTCAGGTGTCTTTTATCTTCACCTTCTCTCGCATTGCGAGTGCTCCTAGGATTAGGACAGTACACCCATTATGCCTATTGGATAGTCTTCTTCCAAACCATAGGCTGGTGCCGAACGGTAGGGAAGGAAGAAAACCATTTGGCCTAAAGGGGTGTGCAGAAGGTAAAGACTAAAGACATATGAAGGGATTTTGAGAGGTGGCAAAGAATAACTATACGGTTACAATCATGAATCTGGAAGAGGCATTACTAGGAATACCGGAATACCCCATCGAAACATTTCAATGTTTCAGTCTCACTGTGTACTGTTAAAGGAAAACTAATTTCCCGATTAGATACTTACTCCAGGGTATGTATTTACCAGGTTTGATTCTCACATCTGTATGGTTTTACAGATGATGAGTGGGAGTAAGTTATTGGGAATTGGGTGATCATCCTCATTATATCGGGATTCGTTGTAATGGGTGATATTTGAGGAAGTCACCTGGGTTGTTTGCCGGACGGCAAATATTTGGTTTTGAATATCCGCTTTTATGCACCAATTTCAAATTGATATATCTGTACGTCTATTTTCATAGAGTGAGATATACCTTTATGAAATTATGTCTACGACATTTACCTATATCAGTGGATGGTTAGGTAAGGAGCATTAAACAGCGGTGTGATTCTTCTTAACCATAAGTACAGTTTTCAACCTACGACACACAGTGAAAGAGTTATCAGACTCAAGGGACTTATACAGAGTATTGTATGTTGTCCAGGGTCCATCAGGACAGAGGGGTTGGCCCTCGTGCTATATTCGGTTTACTTATGACTTCTCTAGTTTTTAGACAGGTGTTTCGTGGAAACACAGGGTCCGAATTTTGAGAAGCTATAGGTATTTGAATAAAGTAGAGAACCGGGTATTGCAAGTATCAGGATTCTTCAAAGTGATCGAAGATGTAGATACTTGAGTATGGTATTCAGTTGATAGTAATGATAAAGAGAAATTGCTTCTCTTTCAGGTTACTCATAATTGGAAGCATTCCTAAGTTGAGTAACGTTGATCAGCCTTCTTCCATTTAGTTGACATGCACTAGATATAGCTGCATGATTTGAATCTGGTTCAATTAAATCAGTGCCTCTGTTTCTATATTGGATATAGAACAGTTCATATCTTAACGATGTTAAGATACGGGGAGTTGTCCGGCTTATGATTAAAACCAGACTCTGGATAACTCAAGGCACGTTTCTGTAATGGCTGTTTGTGGGTTGACCCAGGCTATGACGAGGGTTGACTTTCTACCATCTGGATGAACAATAGCAATATTGTTCTAGACTCGCCACAGTTTTATTAAAAATGGATTTTTTCAGAAAACAGTAGTGGGAGTATAGTAGAACTGGTAGTGATTCCAGAACCACAAACGATTACTGAAGATTTCACAGGAACCTAAAGATTCAATCTGATTTGACATTCCATTGGCCACTCCACAGATAAGGTGGGTAACTTCAGGCACCCGAGAGGTACTACGGTAGCCTCAAGGACGGTGACAGGGAAGTTCTTGTTTACCCACAATTACCATTGCTGTTGTTCCAGGCTGCGAGACCCGGCGGGAGGATGAGTATAGCGTCGTTCTAAACTTGCTTCAGAAGTGTGCGTCTATATGACTCTGCCAGAGGGGTGTCATAGTCAGTGGGAGCAGCGGAAGCATTGGTGGACAGGTAGCTTGTGTCTATTTATAGACTAAAGCAGATGTAGCGGAGATAGATCATCTATTTCTGATGTGACAGTCATGGGTTTGACTTCATCAGAATAGGGGATGGATCTGTTGAGAAGGTAGTAGGGTGTGGTGTCCTGGTATTTGGATGACATACACAGAGTAGGAAAAGAAACTCCTATACTACAATCGGTTATACTTTAGTCGTCACACAGTGGTTTCTCCACAAATGAAATGGATTTTATATCAGACATTCTGGTTACTAGATCTATAGTTTTAGATCTAGATTTGGGTAGTCTCCCAATTTGGGTACTTAGACAACATTCTAAGGGTATTTAGAATGAACGACTCCTGGCATGGTAGTGTACCTGCAGAAGATGGAGTCACCCTCTCTAAAGGTGTCTTTCAGACTAAAGGGGAGAGGGATGTGCATGATTGGCAGATCACTTGCTTAGGCAATTGAGTCAATCATGAGATGTCAAGTACCACACCAGATGTTGTGCTTGCACTAGATGCAATAAGTTGACATTGATCCAATCCTGGAGAAACAGTCGGAAGCAGTTTTAGAACATAAGTGGATGTTCTAAGGGATATGATAACGACAACCTCATTCGGGAGACAGTTATCATTCCAGGCTTCCAAGGTGACATGGACGACAAGGAGGTTGTCAGAGTTATAGTTTTCCGTCTGATGAAGGGCAGTATTTTGGACAGGTGATCCAAGGCAATACTGAGGGAGGCATGGCGCAGGATACTGATTAAGTTCAGTTGACGATACTGTCTAAGAAGTTTGGATTTGGAGTTCATTTATGAGCTAGGTCCCATCAGACATCCAGACACATTCTAAGACAGGTATTGCTCTTTTCGGGAGATGGGTTTCTCCGCGAACTTGAGATATAGAGAGACATAGAAAGAAACAACAAAGCGGATCCACTCACTAAGGCTATTCCTCGAACGCAATAGTTTCGCAAACGAGCTTTGTGAGACTGACTAGTAGAGGAGTTGGGTGTTCGGTATCACACGGGCTGTGAGTATGCGACATCGCAATAATTAGCCTTGAGTGCAAGTGGGAGATTGTTGGAGATAGTGCCCTCAGAGTCAATTATTAGGTCACAGGTACGTGATTGCAATGATTGATGGAGGACCTATCCCGGTAGGACGGTCTTACTCGAGATGATAGTATGCTATCTGGTTTACCTTTATCATCGTGTACTGCTTTTGGTGACCTGACAAGTCACTATTACACGTTGATAGAGCCCCTAGGATTCTTGCTTGACCACCAGCAGTATGAGGGCGATCATATAAGTGGGAGCTGGGGTCTATAAGCATATCATTAAATGGTCCCTAGTCGTGTGAGTTTCGAGACAGGGCATCGATACTCCAGAGTAGACTAGTGTATACAGTCGAGACCCCGACGAGGGGCGGTGGCCGGTCTCACAAGCCACTGGTGTCAGTTGGATCACCTAAGATGTATACAGGTGCTCATTAGGTTATGAGTACACCGGACTGGACTCGCCGGGAACATGCTAGTTGGTCATATACCAGACGTCAGATGGCAGTTCCCTGGTGACATGTGTGCAGGTTAGTTCATCGACCTGGGGATCGTCATTTGTCTCGTGTGAGTTCCCACTGTACTTTGATTACTACCCTACCACGGCTCAAAGGAGTCGTGCAAACAGGTTTTAGTTGGGTACAGTCCCGAGCCACATGGAGGCAGTGAGCGTATCTTCAGGGGTTCGTCTCTCTCGGTATTGGGGGTGAGGTCGTGCTGTGTCTAGGAGAGCCATTATACGAAGCCCTCGGCCGAGGCAAGGAGATTTACTGGTAGGTATTCCAGTAGTATCTCAGGGTGTTCTGGGCTACACTCCGACACGACTTGTACCGCTTTTGGGGGTCTGACTTTTACCAACCCCCTAGGCCCGCCATGCGATGCTCATAGACGAACGGACCGGACTGTACGGATATTGTCACTGACAGGCTCAGTAGGGTTGTCGGGCTGAGTTCGCTCACAGACGTCCCTTTTAGTCAATACCTGGTAGCCCGTTACGTATTGGCTTATACCTCTGACGTGCTAGTGGTTAAATCCACAACCAAGGTATTGACGAGTCTTTAGAGTCCCCCACATTCAGTTACTCAAGCTTTCGGGCGAAAAGTTGTAGAGGCCGTATGGAGATATGGTAAGGTCCGATCAGATACGTGCGGTATTGCACGGATCAGGATCGGACAGTTTGTACTATAGGCCGTATGGATATATGGCAGGGTTCGATCAGATACGTGCGGTATTGCACGGATCAGGATCGAACGGATATTACTAGCCGGCTTTGGTTTAAGCCGGATCCTAGTATAGTACAGTGTAGATTTTGTCTCATTGCATTTGTATTTCGGTCGAAATACAGATGCGGGTGTGTATGCACAGTATCGGGGTTTTCCTGTAATTTATTACGGGAACAGTTTTCTGGAGTTGCCAGTTTGCTTTCCGTTTCGGCCGATTTCCATTGTTCCGTTCATTGGCCGAAGATTGGTGGAGGAGGGCTTATTTGCATTGTTGCAAATAAGTGTTTTTGGAGGGGGTCTTTGCATTTTGTTGCATCATGATGGTTTTCATGATGAGCACCATCACTTGACTTACCTTTTTCATGATAGCTTGACTTTGGATGTCATCATGGTTGTTGTTGATTGGTTGGTGGGGTATGGATTTGGTTGTGATGATTGTTTCTTTTCACCATTCTTTTCTCTCATGATTATGATAGTGGTTCAATCATCCATACACCACACACACACTCTCTCCATTTTTTTTCTCACTCCCTCATTGTTTTGGCCGGCCATTCCCTTAGGGGAGGGGTGGATTCATTTTATGTGTGGCATTTTGTTTCTCATGCTTGCTAGAAAAGCCCTCTAGCTCATTTCCTAAAGTTGCTCTCTTTTCTTCCACCAAATGGCAAAGCTCCAAAAACCCCATATGAGATTTGAGTACTACATATTCTACAGTGAATCTTGGGCACGTCGACTAGCCAGCTTCGTGCCCGAGTTGCCTCGGCATTGAGGTGGGAGCCCGTAAAAGAAGTAGGCGATGTGGTGCACTTCCGGCGACGAGGAGGAGACGGGACATTCCGCAGGAGATCGGGACGACGACGAGAAGACCGGAGGACTCGGATCTGTCGGTATATCTCTCTTCCCTTTCTTGTAGATAGCTAGGACTAGTTAGTGGTTCGATCCGGGTATTAGTGCGCGGCGGTTTGCCAGTTCAAGAAAATTTAAAGTTTATCACCGCTTCCGCATTTGGCCGTCGGATTGACGGCCGGGGCGCCGCCGTGCACCTACACATCTGATGGGTCGAGAAGCGTATACGCTAGTCTACTCTGGTATATCGATGCCCCGTCTCGATACACCCTCGACTAGGGACCTTGAAGGATGTACCTATGGACTACCATATCCCCACTAGTATGATCTGCATCATAGTCCAGGTAGTCAAGTACACATCCTAAGGGCTTTACCAACATGTAACTATAAGACAGTTTAAAGAGACAAGTGTACATGTTAAGATAAAGAGTAACCAGATAGCATACTATCATATCGAGCAAGAAAGTCATCTCTATATATGTCCAAGCATCCAATATAATATACATCATCTGTACAATACTGGCCTCTAGGGCATACATACAACTAACAATCTCCCACTTGCACTAGGGCCAGCTGCTGTAGTATCGCATACCGAGCATCCCGAAGAGTCTCTCAAACTGTATCTGGAGAATGGCCTTCGTGAGTGGATCTGCCGTGTTGTTCTTCGTGTCAACTCTCCTAACCTCGATCTCCCGGCGATCAACTTTCTCCCGGATCAGGTGATACCGCCTCAGAATATGCCTGGATCGCTGATGGGACCTGGGTTCCTTGGCCAAAGCCACCGCTCCATTGTTATCGCAATACAAAGGTATTGGATGCTCAATGGATGGAACCTCTCCTAGTTCAGTAATGAACTTCTTGATCCAGACATCCTCTTTAGCAGCATCATTGGCAGCGATGTATTCGGCCTCCATCGTCGAGTCTGCCACGGTTTCCTGCTTGGAACTCTTCCAGCTAACCGCCCCTCCGTAAAGGGTAAAGACAAATCCCGACTGCGACTTAGAGTCGTCCTTATCACTCTGGAAGCTCGAATCGGTAAAGGACTCTACTTGGAGTTCTCCGTTACCGTACACCAAGAGCATCTCTTTAGTCCTTCGTAAGTACTTGAGAATGCTCTTCACAGCTGTCCAGTGACTCTCTCCAGGATCAGCTTGATACCTGCTCACTACACTTAGTGAGTATGCTACATCGGGTCTGGTACATAGCATCGCATACATGATAGAGCCTACAGCCGAAGCATAGGGTATCCCTTGCATGCGAGCTCTCTCCAAATCAGTCTTGGGAGACATCTCTTTGGAGAGAGTGACTCCAGAGATCGTGGGCAAGTTCCCATGCTTGGATTCTTCCATTCTAAACCTCTTTAGTACGGTGTCAATGTACCTGGATTGGGACAATCCCAATATCCGTTTGGATCTATCTCTATAGATCCTGATTCCCAATATGCAGGAGGCATCACCAAGATCTTTCATTGAGAATCTTTGTGATAAGAAGAGCTTGACCGATTGCAGCATAGGAATATCATTTCCTATCAAGAGTATGTCGTCCACGTACAATACGAGGAAGACAACCTTACTCTCTGCCACCTTCTTGTAAATACAAGGTTCATCTGGGTTTTTGACGAAATCAAACTCTTTGATAACGATGTAAAAGCAGATGTTCCAACTCCGCGATGCTTGCTTTAATCCATAAATGGATTTAAGCAGCTTGCACACCTTACCGCTGCTCCCACTGTCTACGAAGCCCTCTGGCTGAGTCATGTACACGCACTCTTCTAAATCACCATTTAGATAGGCGGTCTTAACATCCATTTGCCAGATTTCGTAGTCATGATATGCAGCGATGGCAAGCATGATCCGGATGGATTTAAGCATAGCCACTGGAGAAAAGGTTTCGTCATAGTCCACACCTGGTCTTTGACGAAAACCCTTTGCAACAAGTCTAGCTTTGAAAGTCTCCACTTTCCCATCTACACCAAGTTTCTTCTTGATGATCCACTTGCTCCCAATGGGTTTTACCCCTTCAGGAGCAACTTCCAAAGTCCATACTTTGTTGGTGTACATGGCTTCCATCTCGGACCGCATAGCATCCAGCCATTTCACTGAGTCCCTACTCGTGATGGCCTGCTCGATGCTAGTTGGGTCATCATCCTCCATGATGCAATCCTCGCTTCCACCGTTAATGAGAAAACCGTAGTATCTCTCAGGTGGATGAGATGCCCTACTAGATCGGCGGAGAGGCTGGGGTTCGTCGAGTTCTATTGAATCCTCTGGTTCTACCAAGTCTTCTGTTACAGTTTGTGTTACTGGAACCTCTTCCAGTTCTACCTCAATGGTACTTGTCTGTTTCATAAGAAAACTCTTTTCTAAGAAAGTGGCATGTCGAGAAACAAACACTTTTTGTTCCTCGGAGTGGTAGAAGATATACCCTCGCGAATGTTTTGGATATCCAACAAACTTACATAGAACATACCTTGCCTCGAGCTTGTCCGGATTTTGTGTTTTAACATAGGCCGGACAACCCCATATCTGAATAAAATTAAGACATGGTCTCTTGCCATTCCATATCTCATATGGAGTGGTAGGCACTGATTTGGTTGGAACTCTATTCAATAGGTATGCTGCTGTCTCCAGCACATATCCCCAGAAGGAAATAGGTAACTCAGCTGCACTCATCATAGAGCGCACCATATCTAATAGGGTGCGATTTCTCCGCTCCGATACACCGTTGTGCTGTGGTGTATAAGGAGGAGTAAGCTGAGAGAGAATCCCATTCTCTTTTAGATAATCTCTGAATTCGTTACTTAAGTATTCTCCTCCTCGATCAGATCGAAGGATCTTAATACTTTTGCCCGTTTGGTTCTCTACTTCTTGTTTATATTCTCTAAATTTCTCAAAAGCTTTTGATTTGTGTTTCATCAGGAACACATATCCGAATCTAGAGAGATCGTCAGTGAATGTAATGAAGTAGGAAGAACCGTTCCTGGCAAGGGTAGACATGGGACCGCATACATCACTATGTACCATTCCTAAGAGTTCAGTAACTCTTTCTCCGTGTCCACTAAACGGAGCTTTGGCCATTTTTCCTTTGAGACATGAATGGCAAGTATCATAAGATGATAATTCGAACGGATTCAAATAACCATCCTTATGTAACTTAGCCAGTCGTGTTGTATTGATATGACCAAGTCTACAATGCCACAAGTAGGATTCGTTCATTTCTGAACTTTTCCTCTTGTGTGTGTTTTGTATATTGAGGAATGTATTTTGATTTAGAATGAATATGCCATTATGTAGCGAGCCTGATGCAATCAACTTTTGATCTAGGAATATATTCATAACATTATCCTTTACTACAAAATTATATCCTTCTTTACTCAATAAAGAAACTGATATAATGTTGCACATCATGTTCGGTATATAATAGCACTCATTCAGAATCATTGTATCACTACTTGGTAATACAAGGTGATATTCGCCAACTGCTTTGGCTGCAACATTTGCCCCATTCCCAACTTGAACGGAATGATCACCTTTTCCGAGTTCTCTATCTTTTTGTAGCCCATGTAACTGTTTACATATATGGGATCCTGATCCGGTATCTAATACCCAGGACGTAGGGTGAACTGAGAAACAGTTCTCAATGACAAACACACCCGAAGATGATGCATCAACATGCATGTTCTCCGTTTGGGCGGTGTGAGAATCCAGATATTCTCCTGTTTCCTGTTCATTCTTATAACACTTATAAGATAGAACGGGTTCAACGTTCCCCTGCACAGTATAACATGCGGGTTCGGTCAATACATCCATATTATTATCTTTATTAGGGCATGAACTGGTCGCTACCTGGAGAGAGAGAGAAGAAAACACTTTAGCGTATGCTCGTGCAAGATCAGATTGGTTATTATCTTATCTAATCTGGATGGCTCCCACTGGTTTTTATCAAATCTTCCTTCAAACCCTAAAAGGAAAGACTAGCCGGGATTAATTACACACTACAAGTTCGCCAATCTTTCAGCCAGGCCAGTGTCGGTACTTTGAGGGAGGTGCCCCGTGCTTTCGCACGAACCTAATTAATGTAAACCTCGTTTTCCCAGAGGCGTAACCCCGTTGATACCTTTCTAGACACCTACTTGATCGGCTAATTGTAGTGTGCAAAACTCTCCCAGGAGTAACTCTTACTCGCAGTGGGTATCGGGATCCAACTATCTCATAGAAGGTATGCAATCTCATTGCAAATTTCAACACTTGAAATTCCCGATAATACTTTTGCCCCTAGCGTCCTATGACCTTGACGGAGGCCAAACAACCCATAGTCCGCTAGTCAAGTTCAACCCGTCATTTTCTGATTGAATTAAACCCACCCGCACGACCATTGACGGAGGCCAAACAACGCCGTACGAATACCCTAATCCAATCGCATCATATGCTAGCAGATAAGCACTAGTTAGCTACCGTACACTGCGCCTTGACGGAGGCCAAACTACCGCAGCACGAATACTAACTAGTACTTATCTGAAATGAATGAGGGCTACGCAGGTTTTTCATAAAAACCATGAGCGTAATGAACTTGATATCGTTGTAGAATCAAATGAAGTTTTGAAATGGAGTGATTTTTAGGCTTTTTTAGTTTTGCTAAAGGGGTCACTCCCGGTGAAGGGATCGTCGGCCCTTTCCTCGTCTAATGAGGTGCGGGATATATCATATATATCACTGTGCAAAGCAGAAACTATAGAAGCAATCAAAAGTCAAACCGAGCGTGTAGCATCTGCCAGTTATTGCTAAAGGAGTCACTCCCGGTGAAGGGATCTCGGTCCTTTCCTCATCGAATAAGGTGCAGGGTATATCATATATACCGCTATGCAAAGCAAGAACTGTAGTTACCTGTTTTGTTTAAAATTTGATTCTACAACATCTTAGGTTTCTTATCTTTCTTTAATCACATTAATGAAGTCCCATCATTTAAGTACCTAAACATCACAGATAAATACGACGTACACTTATGCCATCCGCATTCGCCTCGATGTCTCCTCGTGCACCGTTAGGTTAGGTAACTAACGACAGAGCAGGGCAGGGCTAGTGCGGGTGCAAAACATAAGTAACGTCTATATAATATATCATATATACTATATACTGTATCTATCACAGAACATCACATGATCACATCACAGATATCGCAGCAGAAGAAACATATGAAACATTGGATATACTAGGACGTCCGTGTTTTCAATACGAGCCAGTATAAAACACGGATTCCACGGTCGTGATGAATAGCCAATCCCACACCCCTAGACCCCTACGAGAGCGGCAAGCAACCCTACCAATTCTAGGGTTAGGAGACCCGGACTCGACTCCTCGAGTTGGTCTCCTACTGGACCCCAGAACCCGGTTACTTGTGCTCCCCTCCTGGGTCTATCCTAATGCGGAAAAATAAATAATATACAAAAGGTGACAACTTCCGCTACCTGGAAGTGCCCCAAATAAAAGAATATTACATACAAGTTTTTACATGAATGAAAATGAAAAACACTCATCTCACATAAAAAACCCCCGGCTATTCGAACACGACGATCCAATATAACATATCCAGCAACACATAACATCACATGTCATCAACGTAAGTAAATATGCGCATCCCAATTGTCGTTGACATATAGCAACGAAACCGGCGATATCACATATTACACTTACGGTCAGAGAAAAGAAAGTGTAAAACTACAACAATTGGAATCCGCAACTTCTTTAGACATCGCATGCCTAATCAAATGAAATACTTAGACATCACATGCCTAACAGATATAAATCCCGAATTTTAGTCTCATTATCGAAAACTCTTTTCAATATCATGTGGGACTAAACTGCTAGATTTATAACATTCATTCAGTTATCTCATAACTGTTTGTGAATTCTAATTATTGTATCCCATTTCGGATAAATAGAAAATATTAAACTTTCCGATCGAACATTCGAACACCCAAGTTTTCCCGATACAGATCAACACATGAAAAAAAAATTTAAAAACATTCAGTTCGTGCCTCAGTAGCAACGGTCCAGCCATAGAAGGGTCAAGCCAACGCCTCACATGTGGCACGCTGTACTGCCCCAAACTCGAAGGTTCAAAGGGCACTTCTAGACGGTCACATAATCGAGTTAAGGTTTGTTGTCTTCTAGAGGGTCCATCGCGTTACTTGCACTACTTAAAACATCTTTAAACCACGGAAAAATCCAACACTTGGAAATTACCCGGCAGGGGTAAATTTGGGTATTTATATCCGGTCGAATCTTTTAACATATTCTAAAGTCATCCGGAAATACACAAAGACGAAATTTGATAATCCGATCGAAACATCGAAGCTCTAAAACACCCCAGAAAATTTAACTCTTGAATAAATATCAAAAATACCCATAAAACTCAGCTGCAGAAATGATGAATTACTGTGCAAGGTAGTAGGGCTGACGTCATCACTAGGCCGCGGAACCGCCGCAGAAGCCATGCTTCTGCCGCTGTTCCGCAGCACAATTCACTGTTCATTGGAAAAAAATTGCACCGTAATTCTTAGAATTCTCTGCTGAATTTTTTAAGCATTTTTAATCTTGAAAAATCCCAGATTTTAGAAAAAGTCCAGAGAGCACTTGGGTTTTAGGGTTTCGGGTTCGTTCGGGTTTCAAACGTCATCTAGACTTCGCCTAAGGCTTTAGCTAGGCTCTGAGACCAGTGAAAGGTTCCTAGGCACACTATAGAGGTCTCACAAGGCATCAACCATGCCAATTTCAAATTTTATTGGTGCCGAGAAACCCTAATACAGATCGTAGACTAGATGTTTAGGCGAAATACGAATCTAGTTAACAATTTAACTAAAGGAGAGAGGCTACAACCTTTGTAGATCCGGTTATCCACTTCCTTGGCTCCACGTAGGCGTCCTCTCGCTGTCCATCTCGAATCCCGAACTCAAACGTCGGCTTCATCGGAGAATTGGGCGGACTAGGTCGTCGGCTTCGTGCCGAAGATGATCTACGTCGAGGCATCACAAGTTCAAGCTCCGACTTCACAAATTTGTGAAACTTGTGAAGTAAACACCCAAAACAACTTGGCAAGAGGTAGAGGGTGAAGAAATAGGAGGTGGGTTCACTTTTGAATTGGATTTCTCACTTTAGAACTCAAGTTGCCATTGATGGCATCAAGCTTTCTTGAAGAAGAAGATGATGAAGAAGAAGAAGGAATATGATGAGTTATTTTAAAATGAAAAAGAAAACAATACTTATCATATCCTAACTAAGGTTAAGTGTAGAGAATATACCATGGTTACTTGGATGAGTTAGGGTTAAGCATGAAGACAAGAATGGTTGCATAAGTCAAAGCTTCATGAAGCTTCAACTAGAAACAAAAGAAGCCACCATTCTTATCTAAATCATTTCCAAATAAATAAACAAATAAATAAATGAAAAAGCAAAACCCTAATCATCTCTTAACCATGGTTTAATCCTTTACACTTAACCACATGATCTAGTATCATCAAACATGATACAAATATGTGCACAAAAGTATATCACATATACTTCTTGCACATCAAGTGAGAAAATCCATTTAAAGTGAACCAATACTAGTTAATGCAAAGTAATATATCAAATATATAATTATACATTAAATCATTAAATCAACATTTGATTTAACGATCCGGTCATATCGCATATAACCGACTAGTATCCTATGTATCGGCTCATCGAATCAATCCTTGATTCGATATCTAGGTTATATCGAATATAACCAATCGATACATTCATCGTGAGAATGAAATACGGTATTACATACACGCATTATTCTCGGTCCTGCACATATCTCATATGCACTCCTATTTCGTTTCGCTTGAGCCAGGAAACCTCTGTGTAGGACTCTAAAGACTCGTTAATACGCCGGTAGCAGATGATGATCATATCAAGAACCCACAAGCCGCAAGCGGTCTGCTAAACGTAACGGCCACCCGGGTATTAAGCGATCAGAAGATCGACGAGCTAGCCCGCTCACACTCCTGTGAATCCAACCCGTAACACTTACCGTACAGTCCGGTCTGTTCGTCTGATATGTCGCATATCAAGTCTAGGGGTGGTAAACGTCAGACCCCAATAACCGATAAGTCGTGCCGATGTGAGGCTCATAACGGGTCGAGAAACTACTGGTAACACTTACCAGCAAATCTCTGATCAGCCCTGGCCAGAGACTTCCCTGTTACGGCCAATCGAGCACAGCGCAACATCAACCCCCAATACCGGGAGAGACGAAACCCCTCCTATCGCTCATTGCCTCCATGTGACTCGGGACTGTACCCAAAGACCATCGTTTTGCACGCCCTCATGGACGTGGTAAGGTGGAGATCAAAGCACAGTAGGAATCACACAAGACTCTATGACGATCTCGGGTCTACAGACTAACCTGCACAAGTGTCACCTGAGAACTGCCATCTGACGTGAGGTATAATACCATCTGGGAGTTCTCGGCGAGTCCGTCCAGTGTACCCAGTCTCCACTGAGCACCCGTATACGATCTCTGATGTCAAACACCAATGGATATGGGATCATCCATCGCCCATCTTGTTGGAGATAGTGCCCTCAGAGTCAATTATTAGGTCATAGGTACGTGATTGCAATGATTGATGGAGGACCTATCCCGGTAGGACGGTCTTACTCGAGATGATAGTATGCTATCTGGTTTACCTTTATCATCGTGTACTGCTTTAGGTGACCTGACAAGTCGCTATTACACGTTGATAGAGCCCCTAGGATTCTTGTTTGACCACCAGCAGTATGAGGGCGATCATATAAGTAGGAGCTGGGGTCTATAAGCATATCCTTAAATGGTCCCTAGTCGTGTGAGTTTCGAGACAGGGCATCGATACTCCAGAGTAGACTAGTGTATACAGTCGAGACCCTGACGAGGGGCGGTGGCCGGTCTCACAAGCCACTGGTGTCAGTTGGATCACCTAAGATGTATACAGGTGCTCATTGGGTTATGAGTACACCGGACAGGACTCGTCGGGAACATGCTAGTTGGTCATATACCAGACGTCAGATGGCAGTTCCCTGGTGACATGTGTGCAGGTTAGTTCATCGACCTGGGGATCGTCATTTGTCTCGTGTGAGTTCCCACTGTACTTTGATTACTACCCTACCACGGCTCAAAGGAGTCGTGCAAGCAGGTTTTAGTTGGGTACAGTCCCGAGCCACATGGAGGCAGTGAGCGTATCTTCAGGGGTTCGTCTCTCCCGGTATTGGGGGTGAGGTCGTGCTGTGTCTAGGAGAGCCATTACACGAAGCCCTCGGCCGAGGCAAGGAGATTTACTGGTAGGTATTCCAGTAGTATCTCAGGGTGTTCTGGGCTACACTCCGACACGACTTGTACCGCTTTTGGGGGTCTGACTTTTACCAACCCCCTAGGCCCGCCATGCGATGCTCATAGACGAACGGACCGGACTGTACGGATATTGTCACTGATAGGCTTAGTAGGGTTGTCGGGCTGAGTTCGCTCACAGACGTCCCTTTTAGTCAATACCTGGTAGCCCGTTACGTATTGGCTTATACCTCTGACGTGCTAGTGGTTAAATCCACAACCAAGGTATTGACGAGTCTTTAGAGTCCCCCACATTCAGTTACTCAAGCTTTAGGGCGAAAAGTTGTAGAGGCCGTATGGAGATATGGTAAGGTCCGATCAGATACGTGCGGTATTGCACGGATCAGGATCGGACAGTTTGTACTATAGGTCGTATGGATATATGGCAGGGTTTGATCAGATACGTGCGGTATTGGACGGATCAGGATCGAACGGATATTACTAGCCGGCTTTGGTTTAAGCCGGATCCTAGTATAGTACAATGTAGATTTTGTCTCATTGCATTTGTATTTCGGTCGAAATACAGATGCGGGTGTGTATGCACAGTATCGGGGTTTTCCTGTAATTTATTACGGGACCAGTTTTCTGGAGTTGCCAGTTTGCTTTCCGTTTCGGCCGATTTCCATTGTTCCGTTCATTGGCCGAAGATTGGTGGAGGAGGGCTTATTTGCATTGTTGCAAATAAGTGTTTATGGAGGGGGTCTTTGCATTTTGTTGCATCATGATGGTTTTCATGATGAGCACCATCACTTGACTTTCCTTTTTCATGATAGCTTGACTTTGGATGTCATCATGGTTGTTGTTGATTGGTTGGTGGAGTATGGATTTGGTTGTGATGATTGTTTCTTTTCACCATTCTTTTCTCTCATGATTATGATAGTGGTTCAATCATCCATACACCACACACTCTCTCTCTCCATTTTTTTTCTCACTCCCTCTTTGTTTTGGCCGGCCATTCCCTTAGGGGAGGGGTGGATTCATTTTATGTGTGGCATTTTGTTTCTCATGCTTGGTAGAAAAGCCCTCTAGCTCATTTCCTAAAGTTGCTCTCTTTTCTTCCACCAAATGGCAAAGCTCCAAAAACCCCATATGAGATTTGAGTACTACATATTCTACAGTGAATCTTGGGCACGTCGACTAGCCAGCTTCGTGCCCGAGTTGCCTCGGCATTGAGGTGGGAGCCCGTAAAAGAAGTAGGCGATGTGGTGCACTTCCGGCGACGAGGAGGAGACGGGACATTCCGCAGGAGATCGGGACGACGACGAGAAGACCGGAGGACTCGGATCTGTCGGTATATCTCTCTTCCCTTTCTTGTAGATAGCTAGGACTAGTTAGTGGTTCGATCCGGGTATTAGTGCGCGGCGGTTTGCCAGTTCAAGAAAATTTAAAGTTTATCACCGCTTCCGCATTTGGCCATCGGATTGACGACCGGGGCGCCGCCGTGCACCTACAGTGGTATCAGAGCCTCGCCATTAACTTAGTCTAGCTTGGTTTAATGTGTTTTGCATTTCCGATCGACCAAAACTCCAAAATCTACATTTTTGTTAGCATCAGTTTCTGTTGAAATTTTTTGGTCTCGAAATTTTTTTCAGGTTGTAAAATATTGATGTACTGGAAACTCTAAGAGCTCTGTAAAAATTCGATGAAGTGACTCCACAGTGGGAGCGCGAAACCGCCGCAAACACCCCCTTTCCGCCGCTGTTCCGCCTCACACTGTGGGGATCCCTGCACCAATTTTTTACAGAGGCTTTCTGGGGTGAAAAGTGGGGTTTTGGAATAATAACATTGGGCCCAGAATTTCTTGATCTGCTACAGTAATGCTTGGTGGCCCACTTGTTAAAATTTGATTGATCGGATATTTTAAACACATTATTTCACAGTATTTACATTATATCTGCGACCGTGAATGTCACTTGATCGGTAAATCCGGTCTAACTGCTATAGCTCGGTTAGACGGATTTGCGAACGTGACTTTCACGTTGATGTTCTGTTTTTGCTGTGATGTTGCGGATCGGTCGTCGGGGATAGCCTGGATGCAATGCTAGTACATTTGTGGTTGTATTATGTACATTTGATATTGCGGGGCGAGCGTCCGACATGTGGACTGCCGTCACTGCCTGATTGTATTATTATTTTGGGGCACGACCTGGTTGCGGTCGATGTACCCGTTGTATGTATATTTTACTTTCTGTACTAGGATTACCCCGCGGAGGGGTGCACGGATAGCCGGGTTCTAGAGGGCAACAAGCCCGCATCTCATGGCATTGAGACGGAGGGGGCTTTACTCTAGGATTGGCGGGCTATTCGCCGCACTCGTAGGGGGTACAGGTTGACCCAGGAGGGGTGCCCAAGTTACCGGATTCCGTGAAGTGCTGGGTGGTCCATTCACGGTGCTGAAGGGGGCTGCCTCGCTTCAGGTTTTGGCGGGTGACTTGCCGCGCCCGTAGGGGTCTAGGATTTCATTACACAGGCTATCCACACGACCAGGGGAACGTCGAGTTTCAGTAGTGGCTCTGTGAAACCCGGGGATCCCAGATATCTGTATTGTTTCTGTGATGCTGTACATTTATGTGATGTTGCATTTCTTTCACGCCTTGAGCGAATATAATATATTGGTATATATATTAGTAGATGTTGTATATGTTTTGCATCCGCGCTAGTCTAGTCCCCGCTCTGTCGTTAGTTAGCTAACCTAACGGGTAATGACGGGACCCAGTGGCGAATGCGGATGGCATATACGTACATCAGTATATTCTCGTTCTTTTTGGTGTGATCAATTGATGGGACTGCATTGATTCGGATCAATGCAAGTTTAAAAACAAACCTAATCTGATGTTGTTGGAACACTTTTCAAAAGGCTGTTATTGCAAGGACGTTCACTTTTGTTTTGCATCGTTGTATTCATTTGGAATATCCTGCTCCTCAGTCGACGAGGCAAGGGCCGAGATCCCTTCACCGGGAGTGACCCCTTGGACAAAAGGGTTGCGTCAGGGCATTAACTTCACTATAGCCGATTACTTTTGCTTTGCATCGTGGTATTCAGTTGGAATATCCTGCACCCCATTCTACGGGGAAAGAGCCGAGATCCCTTCACCGGGAGTGACCTCTTTAGCAACGGTTTTCGTCACTATATTTTTAAAAGCTATCAGTTCCTTCGACGATATCAAGTTCATTACGTTAAAGGTTTTCGCCAGAAACCATTCGTAGCCCTCCGTCATTTCAGTTAAATATTCGGTAGTATTCAAGCTATGTATTTTGACCTCACGCCAAGGCATAGTGATTGGTAGCTGCCGGGTATTTATCTGTTGCATAGATAGATGCGTTGGTTTGGGACAGTCGTACTACTATTTTGGCCTACGTCAAGGGTATGTACGGGTGGGTTCAAATTAACCTGGATAATGACGGGCAGAACTTGACATGTGACTTATGATATTCTGACCTCACGCCAAGGTCATAAGAGCATGGGGCAGAAATCACATCGGGAGTTTCAAAAGAACTGAAACTTGCCAGATATGCGCATACCTTCTGGAGTGTGATACCGTGAGCGGATTTTGTCATGTTATCATGCGATGATAGTTGGATCCCGATTCCCACTGATGAGTTGGTTTATTCCTCGGGTGTTCCCGACTAATTTTTCTTTCAGGTTTGGAGGAGAATTTGAGGTACAGTGGGAGGTTTCCAGATTAGATAAATTGGTAACCATTCTGATCTAGGTTAGAGTGCACGCTGAGTGTTTCTTTTCTCTCTCTCTTTGGCAGCGACCATTGACCCGACCCTAAGACTATGACTCAGTGACCAAGTTGACCGAACCTTCTTAACACTGGCTTTTGGATTGTCAGAGTTGCAAACCTCATTGCCACTCCTACTTTTACCCTTTTCTCCAGGACACCCCGTATTGCTACGAATGTCCACTTCCATTGGACAAAACCATCGTATGGTTAGATACGAACTCGAAAGAATTTATTCGAGGATGGTTTCCGGTTCTGGAGAAAACGGATAGGATTATTCAGTTGTCTTTTCCTTTTACCTTCTCTCAAGTTGTGAGTACTCCTTGGTTTAGGAGATAGTACACCTATTACGTAAATTGGATAGTCTTCTTCCAAACCATAGGCAGGTGCCGACCGGTAGGGAATGAAGAAAACCAATTAGCATAACGATGGTGTACAGAAGGTGTTAGGTTCAGACAAAGCAAGGGATTAGTAAGAGGGCAAAGTAAATTGCAACGGATATTCACGACCAAACCAAGTATTCCTTCGCCAATCCTAAATCACCTTTGTATTTCTCCAGGACACTCCGTATCACTACGAAGATCCACAGTTTATTTGGATAATCCATCGTATGGTTATATACGAACTCGAAAGGAACTTGTTCCAGTTCGGGGATGGATTCTGGTTCAGGAGAAATATGAATAAGATTTATTCAGGTGTCTTTTATCTTCACCTTCTCTCGCATTGCGAGTGCTCCTAGGATTAGGACAGTACACCCATTATGCCTATTGGATAGTCTTCTTCCAAACCATAGGCTGGTGCCGAACGGTAGGGAAGGAAGAAAACCATTTGGCCTAAAGGGGTGTGCAGAAGGTAAAGACTAAAGACATATGAAGGGATTTTGAGAGGTGGCAAAGAATAACTATACGGTTACAATCATGAATCTGGAAGAGGCATTACTAGGAATACCGGAATACCCCATCGAAACATTTCAATGTTTCAGTCTCACTGTGTACTGTTAAAGGAAAACTAATTTCCCGATTAGATACTTACTCCAGGGTATGTATTTACCAGGTTTGATTCTCACATCTGTATGGTTTTACAGATGATGAGTGGGAGTAAGTTATTGGGAATTGGGTGATCATCCTCATTATATCGGGATTCGTTGTAATGGGTGATATTTGAGGAAGTCACCTGGGTTGTTTGCCGGACGGCAAATATTTGGTTTTGAATATCCGCTTTTATGCACCAATTTCAAATTGATATATCTGTACGTCTATTTTCATAGAGTGAGATATACCTTTATGAAATTATGTCTACGACATTTACCTATATCAGTGGATGGTTAGGTAAGGAGCATTAAACAGCGGTGTGATTCTTCTTAACCATAAGTACAGTTTTCAACCTACGACACACAGTGAAAGAGTTATCAGACTCAAGGGACTTATACAGAGTATTGTATGTTGTCCAGGGTCCATCAGGACAGAGGGGTTGGCCCTCGTGCTATATTCGGTTTACTTATGACTTCTCTAGTTTTTAGACAGGTGTTTCGTGGAAACACAGGGTCCGAATTTTGAGAAGCTATAGGTATTTGAATAAAGTAGAGAACCGGGTATTGCAAGTATCAGGATTCTTCAAAGTGATCGAAGATGTAGATACTTGAGTATGGTATTCAGTTGATAGTAATGATAAAGAGAAATTGCTTCTCTTTCAGGTTACTCATAATTGGAAGCATTCCTAAGTTGAGTAACGTTGATCAGCCTTCTTCCATTTAGTTGACATGCACTAGATATAGCTGCATGATTTGAATCTGGTTCAATTAAATCAGTGCCTCTGTTTCTATATTGGATATAGAACAGTTCATATCTTAACGATGTTAAGATACGGGGAGTTGTCCGGCTTATGATTAAAACCAGACTCTGGATAACTCAAGGCACGTTTCTGTAATGGCTGTTTGTGGGTTGACCCAGGCTATGACGAGGGTTGACTTTCTACCATCTGGATGAACAATAGCAATATTGTTCTAGACTCGCCACAGTTTTATTAAAAATGGATTTTTTCAGAAAACAGTAGTGGGAGTATAGTAGAACTGGTAGTGATTCCAGAACCACAAACGATTACTGAAGATTTCACAGGAACCTAAAGATTCAATCTGATTTGACATTCCATTGGCCACTCCACAGATAAGGTGGGTAACTTCAGGCACCCGAGAGGTACTACGGTAGCCTCAAGGACGGTGACAGGGAAGTTCTTGTTTACCCACAATTACCATTGCTGTTGTTCCAGGCTGCGAGACCCGGCGGGAGGATGAGTATAGCGTCGTTCTAAACTTGCTTCAGAAGTGTGCGTCTATATGACTCTGCCAGAGGGGTGTCATAGTCAGTGGGAGCAGCGGAAGCATTGGTGGACAGGTAGCTTGTGTCTATTTATAGACTAAAGCAGATGTAGCGGAGATAGATCATCTATTTCTGATGTGACAGTCATGGGTTTGACTTCATCAGAATAGGGGATGGATCTGTTGAGAAGGTAGTAGGGTGTGGTGTCCTGGTATTTGGATGACATACACAGAGTAGGAAAAGAAACTCCTATACTACAATCGGTTATACTTTAGTCGTCACACAGTGGTTTCTCCACAAATGAAATGGATTTTATATCAGACATTCTGGTTACTAGATCTATAGTTTTAGATCTAGATTTGGGTAGTCTCCCAATTTGGGTACTTAGACAACATTCTAAGGGTATTTAGAATGAACGACTCCTGGCATGGTAGTGTACCTGCAGAAGATGGAGTCACCCTCTCTAAAGGTGTCTTTCAGACTAAAGGGGAGAGGGATGTGCATGATTGGCAGATCACTTGCTTAGGCAATTGAGTCAATCATGAGATGTCAAGTACCACACCAGATGTTGTGCTTGCACTAGATGCAATAAGTTGACATTGATCCAATCCTGGAGAAACAGTCGGAAGCAGTTTTAGAACATAAGTGGATGTTCTAAGGGATATGATAACGACAACCTCATTCGGGAGACAGTTATCATTCCAGGCTTCCAAGGTGACATGGACGACAAGGAGGTTGTCAGAGTTATAGTTTTCCGTCTGATGAAGGGCAGTATTTTGGACAGGTGATCCAAGGCAATACTGAGGGAGGCATGGCGCAGGATACTGATTAAGTTCAGTTGACGATACTGTCTAAGAAGTTTGGATTTGGAGTTCATTTATGAGCTAGGTCCCATCAGACATCCAGACACATTCTAAGACAGGTATTGCTCTTTTCGGGAGATGGGTTTCTCCGCGAACTTGAGATATAGAGAGACATAGAAAGAAACAACAAAGCGGATCCACTCACTAAGGCTATTCCTCGAACGCAATAGTTTCGCAAACGAGCTTTGTGAGACTGACTAGTAGAGGAGTTGGGTGTTCGGTATCACACGGGCTGTGAGTATGCGACATCGCAATAATTAGCCTTGAGTGCAAGTGGGAGATTGTTGGAGATAGTGCCCTCAGAGTCAATTATTAGGTCACAGGTACGTGATTGCAATGATTGATGGAGGACCTATCCCGGTAGGACGGTCTTACTCGAGATGATAGTATGCTATCTGGTTTACCTTTATCATCGTGTACTGCTTTTGGTGACCTGACAAGTCACTATTACACGTTGATAGAGCCCCTAGGATTCTTGCTTGACCACCAGCAGTATGAGGGCGATCATATAAGTGGGAGCTGGGGTCTATAAGCATATCATTAAATGGTCCCTAGTCGTGTGAGTTTCGAGACAGGGCATCGATACTCCAGAGTAGACTAGTGTATACAGTCGAGACCCCGACGAGGGGCGGTGGCCGGTCTCACAAGCCACTGGTGTCAGTTGGATCACCTAAGATGTATACAGGTGCTCATTAGGTTATGAGTACACCGGACTGGACTCGCCGGGAACATGCTAGTTGGTCATATACCAGACGTCAGATGGCAGTTCCCTGGTGACATGTGTGCAGGTTAGTTCATCGACCTGGGGATCGTCATTTGTCTCGTGTGAGTTCCCACTGTACTTTGATTACTACCCTACCACGGCTCAAAGGAGTCGTGCAAACAGGTTTTAGTTGGGTACAGTCCCGAGCCACATGGAGGCAGTGAGCGTATCTTCAGGGGTTCGTCTCTCTCGGTATTGGGGGTGAGGTCGTGCTGTGTCTAGGAGAGCCATTATACGAAGCCCTCGGCCGAGGCAAGGAGATTTACTGGTAGGTATTCCAGTAGTATCTCAGGGTGTTCTGGGCTACACTCCGACACGACTTGTACCGCTTTTGGGGGTCTGACTTTTACCAACCCCCTAGGCCCGCCATGCGATGCTCATAGACGAACGGACCGGACTGTACGGATATTGTCACTGACAGGCTCAGTAGGGTTGTCGGGCTGAGTTCGCTCACAGACGTCCCTTTTAGTCAATACCTGGTAGCCCGTTACGTATTGGCTTATACCTCTGACGTGCTAGTGGTTAAATCCACAACCAAGGTATTGACGAGTCTTTAGAGTCCCCCACATTCAGTTACTCAAGCTTTCGGGCGAAAAGTTGTAGAGGCCGTATGGAGATATGGTAAGGTCCGATCAGATACGTGCGGTATTGCACGGATCAGGATCGGACAGTTTGTACTATAGGCCGTATGGATATATGGCAGGGTTCGATCAGATACGTGCGGTATTGCACGGATCAGGATCGAACGGATATTACTAGCCGGCTTTGGTTTAAGCCGGATCCTAGTATAGTACAGTGTAGATTTTGTCTCATTGCATTTGTATTTCGGTCGAAATACAGATGCGGGTGTGTATGCACAGTATCGGGGTTTTCCTGTAATTTATTACGGGAACAGTTTTCTGGAGTTGCCAGTTTGCTTTCCGTTTCGGCCGATTTCCATTGTTCCGTTCATTGGCCGAAGATTGGTGGAGGAGGGCTTATTTGCATTGTTGCAAATAAGTGTTTTTGGAGGGGGTCTTTGCATTTTGTTGCATCATGATGGTTTTCATGATGAGCACCATCACTTGACTTACCTTTTTCATGATAGCTTGACTTTGGATGTCATCATGGTTGTTGTTGATTGGTTGGTGGGGTATGGATTTGGTTGTGATGATTGTTTCTTTTCACCATTCTTTTCTCTCATGATTATGATAGTGGTTCAATCATCCATACACCACACACACACTCTCTCCATTTTTTTTCTCACTCCCTCATTGTTTTGGCCGGCCATTCCCTTAGGGGAGGGGTGGATTCATTTTATGTGTGGCATTTTGTTTCTCATGCTTGCTAGAAAAGCCCTCTAGCTCATTTCCTAAAGTTGCTCTCTTTTCTTCCACCAAATGGCAAAGCTCCAAAAACCCCATATGAGATTTGAGTACTACATATTCTACAGTGAATCTTGGGCACGTCGACTAGCCAGCTTCGTGCCCGAGTTGCCTCGGCATTGAGGTGGGAGCCCGTAAAAGAAGTAGGCGATGTGGTGCACTTCCGGCGACGAGGAGGAGACGGGACATTCCGCAGGAGATCGGGACGACGACGAGAAGACCGGAGGACTCGGATCTGTCGGTATATCTCTCTTCCCTTTCTTGTAGATAGCTAGGACTAGTTAGTGGTTCGATCCGGGTATTAGTGCGCGGCGGTTTGCCAGTTCAAGAAAATTTAAAGTTTATCACCGCTTCCGCATTTGGCCGTCGGATTGACGGCCGGGGCGCCGCCGTGCACCTACACATCTGATGGGTCGAGAAGCGTATACGCTAGTCTACTCTGGTATATCGATGCCCCGTCTCGATACACCCTCGACTAGGGACCTTGAAGGATGTACCTATGGACTACCATATCCCCACTAGTATGATCTGCATCATAGTCCAGGTAGTCAAGTACACATCCTAAGGGCTTTACCAACATGTAACTATAAGACAGTTTAAAGAGACAAGTGTACATGTTAAGATAAAGAGTAACCAGATAGCATACTATCATATCGAGCAAGAAAGTCATCTCTATATATGTCCAAGCATCCAATATAATATACATCATCTGTACAATACTGGCCTCTAGGGCATACATACAACTAACAATCTCCCACTTGCACTAGGGCCAGCTGCTGTAGTATCGCATACCGAGCATCCCGAAGAGTCTCTCAAACTGTATCTGGAGAATGGCCTTCGTGAGTGGATCTGCCGTGTTGTTCTTCGTGTCAACTCTCCTAACCTCGATCTCCCGGCGATCAACTTTCTCCCGGATCAGGTGATACCGCCTCAGAATATGCCTGGATCGCTGATGGGACCTGGGTTCCTTGGCCAAAGCCACCGCTCCATTGTTATCGCAATACAAAGGTATTGGATGCTCAATGGATGGAACCTCTCCTAGTTCAGTAATGAACTTCTTGATCCAGACATCCTCTTTAGCAGCATCATTGGCAGCGATGTATTCGGCCTCCATCGTCGAGTCTGCCACGGTTTCCTGCTTGGAACTCTTCCAGCTAACCGCCCCTCCGTAAAGGGTAAAGACAAATCCCGACTGCGACTTAGAGTCGTCCTTATCACTCTGGAAGCTCGAATCGGTAAAGGACTCTACTTGGAGTTCTCCGTTACCGTACACCAAGAGCATCTCTTTAGTCCTTCGTAAGTACTTGAGAATGCTCTTCACAGCTGTCCAGTGACTCTCTCCAGGATCAGCTTGATACCTGCTCACTACACTTAGTGAGTATGCTACATCGGGTCTGGTACATAGCATCGCATACATGATAGAGCCTACAGCCGAAGCATAGGGTATCCCTTGCATGCGAGCTCTCTCCAAATCAGTCTTGGGAGACATCTCTTTGGAGAGAGTGACTCCAGAGATCGTGGGCAAGTTCCCATGCTTGGATTCTTCCATTCTAAACCTCTTTAGTACGGTGTCAATGTACCTGGATTGGGACAATCCCAATATCCGTTTGGATCTATCTCTATAGATCCTGATTCCCAATATGCAGGAGGCATCACCAAGATCTTTCATTGAGAATCTTTGTGATAAGAAGAGCTTGACCGATTGCAGCATAGGAATATCATTTCCTATCAAGAGTATGTCGTCCACGTACAATACGAGGAAGACAACCTTACTCTCTGCCACCTTCTTGTAAATACAAGGTTCATCTGGGTTTTTGACGAAATCAAACTCTTTGATAACGATGTAAAAGCAGATGTTCCAACTCCGCGATGCTTGCTTTAATCCATAAATGGATTTAAGCAGCTTGCACACCTTACCGCTGCTCCCACTGTCTACGAAGCCCTCTGGCTGAGTCATGTACACGCACTCTTCTAAATCACCATTTAGATAGGCGGTCTTAACATCCATTTGCCAGATTTCGTAGTCATGATATGCAGCGATGGCAAGCATGATCCGGATGGATTTAAGCATAGCCACTGGAGAAAAGGTTTCGTCATAGTCCACACCTGGTCTTTGACGAAAACCCTTTGCAACAAGTCTAGCTTTGAAAGTCTCCACTTTCCCATCTACACCAAGTTTCTTCTTGATGATCCACTTGCTCCCAATGGGTTTTACCCCTTCAGGAGCAACTTCCAAAGTCCATACTTTGTTGGTGTACATGGCTTCCATCTCGGACCGCATAGCATCCAGCCATTTCACTGAGTCCCTACTCGTGATGGCCTGCTCGATGCTAGTTGGGTCATCATCCTCCATGATGCAATCCTCGCTTCCACCGTTAATGAGAAAACCGTAGTATCTCTCAGGTGGATGAGATGCCCTACTAGATCGGCGGAGAGGCTGGGGTTCGTCGAGTTCTATTGAATCCTCTGGTTCTACCAAGTCTTCTGTTACAGTTTGTGTTACTGGAACCTCTTCCAGTTCTACCTCAATGGTACTTGTCTGTTTCATAAGAAAACTCTTTTCTAAGAAAGTGGCATGTCGAGAAACAAACACTTTTTGTTCCTCGGAGTGGTAGAAGATATACCCTCGCGAATGTTTTGGATATCCAACAAACTTACATAGAACATACCTTGCCTCGAGCTTGTCCGGATTTTGTGTTTTAACATAGGCCGGACAACCCCATATCTGAATAAAATTAAGACATGGTCTCTTGCCATTCCATATCTCATATGGAGTGGTAGGCACTGATTTGGTTGGAACTCTATTCAATAGGTATGCTGCTGTCTCCAGCACATATCCCCAGAAGGAAATAGGTAACTCAGCTGCACTCATCATAGAGCGCACCATATCTAATAGGGTGCGATTTCTCCGCTCCGATACACCGTTGTGCTGTGGTGTATAAGGAGGAGTAAGCTGAGAGAGAATCCCATTCTCTTTTAGATAATCTCTGAATTCGTTACTTAAGTATTCTCCTCCTCGATCAGATCGAAGGATCTTAATACTTTTGCCCGTTTGGTTCTCTACTTCTTGTTTATATTCTCTAAATTTCTCAAAAGCTTTTGATTTGTGTTTCATCAGGAACACATATCCGAATCTAGAGAGATCGTCAGTGAATGTAATGAAGTAGGAAGAACCGTTCCTGGCAAGGGTAGACATGGGACCGCATACATCACTATGTACCATTCCTAAGAGTTCAGTAACTCTTTCTCCGTGTCCACTAAACGGAGCTTTGGCCATTTTTCCTTTGAGACATGAATGGCAAGTATCATAAGATGATAATTCGAACGGATTCAAATAACCATCCTTATGTAACTTAGCCAGTCGTGTTGTATTGATATGACCAAGTCTACAATGCCACAAGTAGGATTCGTTCATTTCTGAACTTTTCCTCTTGTGTGTGTTTTGTATATTGAGGAATGTATTTTGATTTAGAATGAATATGCCATTATGTAGCGAGCCTGATGCAATCAACTTTTGATCTAGGAATATATTCATAACATTATCCTTTACTACAAAATTATATCCTTCTTTACTCAATAAAGAAACTGATATAATGTTGCACATCATGTTCGGTATATAATAGCACTCATTCAGAATCATTGTATCACTACTTGGTAATACAAGGTGATATTCGCCAACTGCTTTGGCTGCAACATTTGCCCCATTCCCAACTTGAACGGAATGATCACCTTTTCCGAGTTCTCTATCTTTTTGTAGCCCATGTAACTGTTTACATATATGGGATCCTGATCCGGTATCTAATACCCAGGACGTAGGGTGAACTGAGAAACAGTTCTCAATGACAAACACACCCGAAGATGATGCATCAACATGCATGTTCTCCGTTTGGGCGGTGTGAGAATCCAGATATTCTCCTGTTTCCTGTTCATTCTTATAACACTTATAAGATAGAACGGGTTCAACGTTCCCCTGCACAGTATAACATGCGGGTTCGGTCAATACATCCATATTATTATCTTTATTAGGGCATGAACTGGTCGCTACCTGGAGAGAGAGAGAAGAAAACACTTTAGCGTATGCTCGTGCAAGATCAGATTGGTTATTATCTTATCTAATCTGGATGGCTCCCACTGGTTTTTATCAAATCTTCCTTCAAACCCTAAAAGGAAAGACTAGCCGGGATTAATTACACACTACAAGTTCGCCAATCTTTCAGCCAGGCCAGTGTCGGTACTTTGAGGGAGGTGCCCCGTGCTTTCGCACGAACCTAATTAATGTAAACCTCGTTTTCCCAGAGGCGTAACCCCGTTGATACCTTTCTAGACACCTACTTGATCGGCTAATTGTAGTGTGCAAAACTCTCCCAGGAGTAACTCTTACTCGCAGTGGGTATCGGGATCCAACTATCTCATAGAAGGTATGCAATCTCATTGCAAATTTCAACACTTGAAATTCCCGATAATACTTTTGCCCCTAGCGTCCTATGACCTTGACGGAGGCCAAACAACCCATAGTCCGCTAGTCAAGTTCAACCCGTCATTTTCTGATTGAATTAAACCCACCCGCACGACCATTGACGGAGGCCAAACAACGCCGTACGAATACCCTAATCCAATCGCATCATATGCTAGCAGATAAGCACTAGTTAGCTACCGTACACTGCGCCTTGACGGAGGCCAAACTACCGCAGCACGAATACTAACTAGTACTTATCTGAAATGAATGAGGGCTACGCAGGTTTTTCATAAAAACCATGAGCGTAATGAACTTGATATCGTTGTAGAATCAAATGAAGTTTTGAAATGGAGTGATTTTTAGGCTTTTTTAGTTTTGCTAAAGGGGTCACTCCCGGTGAAGGGATCGTCGGCCCTTTCCTCGTCTAATGAGGTGCGGGATATATCATATATATCACTGTGCAAAGCAGAAACTATAGAAGCAATCAAAAGTCAAACCGAGCGTGTAGCATCTGCCAGTTATTGCTAAAGGAGTCACTCCCGGTGAAGGGATCTCGGTCCTTTCCTCATCGAATAAGGTGCAGGGTATATCATATATACCGCTATGCAAAGCAAGAACTGTAGTTACCTGTTTTGTTTAAAATTTGATTCTACAACATCTTAGGTTTCTTATCTTTCTTTAATCACATTAATGAAGTCCCATCATTTAAGTACCTAAACATCACAGATAAATACGACGTACACTTATGCCATCCGCATTCGCCTCGATGTCTCCTCGTGCACCGTTAGGTTAGGTAACTAACGACAGAGCAGGGCAGGGCTAGTGCGGGTGCAAAACATAAGTAACGTCTATATAATATATCATATATACTATATACTGTATCTATCACAGAACATCACATGATCACATCACAGATATCGCAGCAGAAGAAACATATGAAACATTGGATATACTAGGACGTCCGTGTTTTCAATACGAGCCAGTATAAAACACGGATTCCACGGTCGTGATGAATAGCCAATCCCACACCCCTAGACCCCTACGAGAGCGGCAAGCAACCCTACCAATTCTAGGGTTAGGAGACCCGGACTCGACTCCTCGAGTTGGTCTCCTACTGGACCCCAGAACCCGGTTACTTGTGCTCCCCTCCTGGGTCTATCCTAATGCGGAAAAATAAATAATATACAAAAGGTGACAACTTCCGCTACCTGGAAGTGCCCCAAATAAAAGAATATTACATACAAGTTTTTACATGAATGAAAATGAAAAACACTCATCTCACATAAAAAACCCCCGGCTATTCGAACACGACGATCCAATATAACATATCCAGCAACACATAACATCACATGTCATCAACGTAAGTAAATATGCGCATCCCAATTGTCGTTGACATATAGCAACGAAACCGGCGATATCACATATTACACTTACGGTCAGAGAAAAGAAAGTGTAAAACTACAACAATTGGAATCCGCAACTTCTTTAGACATCGCATGCCTAATCAAATGAAATACTTAGACATCACATGCCTAACAGATATAAATCCCGAATTTTAGTCTCATTATCGAAAACTCTTTTCAATATCATGTGGGACTAAACTGCTAGATTTATAACATTCATTCAGTTATCTCATAACTGTTTGTGAATTCTAATTATTGTATCCCATTTCGGATAAATAGAAAATATTAAACTTTCCGATCGAACATTCGAACACCCAAGTTTTCCCGATACAGATCAACACATGAAAAAAAAATTTAAAAACATTCAGTTCGTGCCTCAGTAGCAACGGTCCAGCCATAGAAGGGTCAAGCCAACGCCTCACATGTGGCACGCTGTACTGCCCCAAACTCGAAGGTTCAAAGGGCACTTCTAGACGGTCACATAATCGAGTTAAGGTTTGTTGTCTTCTAGAGGGTCCATCGCGTTACTTGCACTACTTAAAACATCTTTAAACCACGGAAAAATCCAACACTTGGAAATTACCCGGCAGGGGTAAATTTGGGTATTTATATCCGGTCGAATCTTTTAACATATTCTAAAGTCATCCGGAAATACACAAAGACGAAATTTGATAATCCGATCGAAACATCGAAGCTCTAAAACACCCCAGAAAATTTAACTCTTGAATAAATATCAAAAATACCCATAAAACTCAGCTGCAGAAATGATGAATTACTGTGCAAGGTAGTAGGGCTGACGTCATCACTAGGCCGCGGAACCGCCGCAGAAGCCATGCTTCTGCCGCTGTTCCGCAGCACAATTCACTGTTCATTGGAAAAAAATTGCACCGTAATTCTTAGAATTCTCTGCTGAATTTTTTAAGCATTTTTAATCTTGAAAAATCCCAGATTTTAGAAAAAGTCCAGAGAGCACTTGGGTTTTAGGGTTTCGGGTTCGTTCGGGTTTCAAACGTCATCTAGACTTCGCCTAAGGCTTTAGCTAGGCTCTGAGACCAGTGAAAGGTTCCTAGGCACACTATAGAGGTCTCACAAGGCATCAACCATGCCAATTTCAAATTTTATTGGTGCCGAGAAACCCTAATACAGATCGTAGACTAGATGTTTAGGCGAAATACGAATCTAGTTAACAATTTAACTAAAGGAGAGAGGCTACAACCTTTGTAGATCCGGTTATCCACTTCCTTGGCTCCACGTAGGCGTCCTCTCGCTGTCCATCTCGAATCCCGAACTCAAACGTCGGCTTCATCGGAGAATTGGGCGGACTAGGTCGTCGGCTTCGTGCCGAAGATGATCTACGTCGAGGCATCACAAGTTCAAGCTCCGACTTCACAAATTTGTGAAACTTGTGAAGTAAACACCCAAAACAACTTGGCAAGAGGTAGAGGGTGAAGAAATAGGAGGTGGGTTCACTTTTGAATTGGATTTCTCACTTTAGAACTCAAGTTGCCATTGATGGCATCAAGCTTTCTTGAAGAAGAAGATGATGAAGAAGAAGAAGGAATATGATGAGTTATTTTAAAATGAAAAAGAAAACAATACTTATCATATCCTAACTAAGGTTAAGTGTAGAGAATATACCATGGTTACTTGGATGAGTTAGGGTTAAGCATGAAGACAAGAATGGTTGCATAAGTCAAAGCTTCATGAAGCTTCAACTAGAAACAAAAGAAGCCACCATTCTTATCTAAATCATTTCCAAATAAATAAACAAATAAATAAATGAAAAAGCAAAACCCTAATCATCTCTTAACCATGGTTTAATCCTTTACACTTAACCACATGATCTAGTATCATCAAACATGATACAAATATGTGCACAAAAGTATATCACATATACTTCTTGCACATCAAGTGAGAAAATCCATTTAAAGTGAACCAATACTAGTTAATGCAAAGTAATATATCAAATATATAATTATACATTAAATCATTAAATCAACATTTGATTTAACGATCCGGTCATATCGCATATAACCGACTAGTATCCTATGTATCGGCTCATCGAATCAATCCTTGATTCGATATCTAGGTTATATCGAATATAACCAATCGATACATTCATCGTGAGAATGAAATACGGTATTACATACACGCATTATTCTCGGTCCTGCACATATCTCATATGCACTCCTATTTCGTTTCGCTTGAGCCAGGAAACCTCTGTGTAGGACTCTAAAGACTCGTTAATACGCCGGTAGCAGATGATGATCATATCAAGAACCCACAAGCCGCAAGCGGTCTGCTAAACGTAACGGCCACCCGGGTATTAAGCGATCAGAAGATCGACGAGCTAGCCCGCTCACACTCCTGTGAATCCAACCCGTAACACTTACCGTACAGTCCGGTCTGTTCGTCTGATATGTCGCATATCAAGTCTAGGGGTGGTAAACGTCAGACCCCAATAACCGATAAGTCGTGCCGATGTGAGGCTCATAACGGGTCGAGAAACTACTGGTAACACTTACCAGCAAATCTCTGATCAGCCCTGGCCAGAGACTTCCCTGTTACGGCCAATCGAGCACAGCGCAACATCAACCCCCAATACCGGGAGAGACGAAACCCCTCCTATCGCTCATTGCCTCCATGTGACTCGGGACTGTACCCAAAGACCATCGTTTTGCACGCCCTCATGGACGTGGTAAGGTGGAGATCAAAGCACAGTAGGAATCACACAAGACTCTATGACCATCTCGGGTCTACAGACTAACCTGCACAAGTGTCACCTGAGAACTGCCATCTGACGTGAGGTATAATACCATCTGGGAGTTCTCGGCGAGTCCGTCCAGTGTACCCAGTCTCCACTGAGCACCCGTATACGATCTCTGATGTCAAACACCAATGGATATGGGATCATCCATCGCCCATCTCATGGGTCGAGAAGCGTATACGCTAGTCTACTCTGGTATATCGATGCCCCGTCTCGATACACCCACGACTAGGGACATTGAAGGATATACCTATGGACTACCATGTCCCCACTAGTATGATCTGCATCATAGTCCAGGTAGTTAAGTACACATCCTAAGGGCTTTACCAACATGTAACTATAAGACAGTTTAAAGAGACAAGTGTACATGTTAAGATAAAGAGTAACCAGATAGCATACTATCATATCGAGCAAGAAAGTCATCTCTATATATGTCCAAGCATCCAATATAATATACATCATCTGTACAATACTGGCCTCTAGGGCATACATACAACTAACACAAGGGGTCTTGGGAGGATCATCTACTTTTGGTGGAGTTGTCTTACAACAACAGTTTTCAGGCAACTATTCAGATGGCGCCATTTGAAGCTTTGTATGGTCGTAAATGCCGTTCACCTGTTTGTTGGGACGATGTCGGTGAACGAAGATTATTGGGACCAGATTTGGTTATGCAGACAGTTGAGAAGGTTAACCCTATCAGAAATCTTATGAAGGCAGCACAGGACTGACAGAAGAGTTGGGCAGATACGTCAAGAAGACCTCTAGAGTTCACCGTGGGTGATTTGGTATTCTTGAAGATATCACTGACTAGAGGGGTGATTCGTTTTGGAAGTCGAGGAAAGCTTAGTCCTCGATTCGTTGGACCCTTGAGATCATGGAGCGTGTTGGTGAGGTAGCGTATCGTTTGGCGTTACCGCAGTCCTCGGCAAATGTGCACGATATGTTTCACGTATCTTAACTCCGTAAGTATGTTCGAGATGAAACACACGTTTTGGATCATTCGGAACTAACAGTACGAGAAGACTTGACTTTTGAGGAGCGACCGATTGAAATCGTGGATCGAAGGGAAAAGGTTCTTAAGAACAAGGTTATCCCCCTTGTGCTTGTTTCTTGGGGTAATCGCTCGCATGGAGAGTCCACTTGGGAACGAGAAGATGAAATCCGGCAGAAGTTTCCTCACCTTTTCTTGTAGTTATCTATCTTTGTATTCTTGGAATTTCGAGGACGAAATTCTTTTTGTAGTTGGGTATAATGTAACACCCGAGCCCAATGCTACTATTTTCAGTTACTGTTTGAGCATAATGTGGTTCTCATTTCATTTAACTTGCTTGTTTGTTGCTTACTGTAAAATTTACCCGGCAAAGTCATTTCTACATATAACAAATTTTGGCATCTAAAATAAAATTGAAAATATTCATCTTGGCCTACTTGACACCCCTAGCCTCGTGGTAGCATCCGTGCATTGTGTTCTCGTCCCGTTCAGTGAAACGGGCTTATTTGGACGGCTACGCGCGCGTACATGTGTCCGTTTTCGGGGTATACTTTTTAATCATAAAACACTTAATTTTAAAATTTGGATCCCGCTTAAAATCCTATTATTTCAATTTCAAATTTTTGGACTCGACCTGAGCGCGATTTGGAAATGTTTTATTTGGCGCCAAAATCCCAAATTTTAATATTATTAAAACCATCGCATATATTTTTCTAACTAACCTGATATCTTACTGTTCATTACCTATTTTTTAAATCTTTAAATTAACCTATATATATATCCTACTGTTCCTTAAAATGTTTTGAATGTTTAATTAATATTTATCCCTAACTAACGATTCCCCTTTAGCCAATCGCGTTCCTTTTAATTCCGTGGGTCCCACCTGCAGCTCTCTCTTTCTCTATCTCTCTCTCTATTCCCATAATCTCTCTCCCCCCCATAATCTCTCTCTCTCTCTCCACTTTCTCTCTCTCTCTCTCTCTCTCTCTCTCATATATTCTCTCGTACTTCTCTTTATCATTCTTTCTCTTCTTGCTTCATGTCTCGTTTCTCATTTTTTTAACTGTTCTTTTGTTGCCAGAATTCCGTCGTGCCGGTGATGCTTCTCGACGTTCCAGCGAGGTACCCCGACCCGTGTGGTTCCTTTGTTCGTCGTTTGGGTTCATTCCGTGAACCGTGCGCCCGTCGCGAGTTTTCCCCGCCGACGGTTAACGTTCCGTTTTCCCGATTCGCGACCCATCGAGGCAAGTTAATCTTTCTACATGCTATATAATTCATTTTATATCTATTTAAATAAATACCATACCTATAGTTTAAATCTAGTGCCCCATGTTTAATTTTATAACGTTTCGATGTTCCGTTTGCATCCGTTTATATCATATTAAATCTAGATCATGAAAACTTATCTTGTGACATACTAGATTACATTATACTGCATCCATATCAATTAAAATATACATCGTCGTAATATTTCTTTTTATTATCTTTAATTAGTTTATAATCTGCATTTTATGATATTATATATTTAAAATATTATAGTTTACACATGAAACATCGTTGAAAAAGCGGATACGACAAATCTGAAATTTATTGTACACCTTACCGTATAAAATTCATTATAAATCATAGAAAAATCATTAGTATACGTTCTTTAGTTCGTTATGAAGCTAACTCAGAATAATATAACTATATGAAGTATTTACTTGCAAAGTAAATTTTTTAAATAATGTAAAATGCAAATGAAAATGTCTCCAAACTGTTGTCCAGGGAAATTCCAGCAGCAAACTTTCAACTTCGAATGTTCATAACTTTTTGTAGGGACAACCTGAGATGCTTATACTTATAAAACTGAAAACCTTATTGAATTATCTTTGTTTTGGTATAAGACACGTCCTTTTTGGAGAACGTTTGTTATTTTTAAGCTATTTTACAAATTAGGGTGACGCTGAATTTCTGAACGGAACTTTCTTGTGCATGGTTAATCAATACCACTTTTATAGTTATTAATCGCTTTGAATATGCTATCCATATTAATATTATTATATCAATATTTATATCACATATTGCTTAGTTGTACATCCCACATTACCATTTTATAGTTTTATAACTTTTCGGATACCCGTTTGCATCCATCGCATTTAAGATACATATAATTGCATCCATATATCACATTACTACATAATAATGTGATATTAACACTCCATGTTTAATAAATTTCATCCTAATTAATATTGGAACTATAAATGTAACCCTAATCGATAATTGTGCATCCATATCCTTGAAATTATATCTATTTGCATATCATATTACATGTTCCAGTTTATTGTTCTGATAGTACTCATGCTTGTTTATTTATACACATGCTTATGTTAGTTTGATTATGAGCACCCACATGAAATCTTGTGCTTCCTGACATGACCTGTTACACTTCCCACTTGACATGACATGGTACCGTACACTCTTGACATGACATGACACCTTTATACATTACCTGGCTGGACCTGATGTACCATGGCTTTACCTGTTACCTGATCTTGTGTCTAATGCCAACAAATATAACATGTAGTCCTCATGGACCGTTCCTGTTGTCTGTCCAGACAAACCTGTTTACCTGATCCTGTGTTGGCATTAGTTTCTTGATTACTGGATACTTGACTTGACATACATATATAACTTGGGGGTATGGGGAAATCAAAGGTGAAATCTGACTTGTAACTCGACAGTTCACTACCTGTATTGAGTGTACACATTCCTGTTTTGTGCTTAGCGGCATGTCTCGGTTTCAGCCGAGAATATTGTCGCCGAGGTCCCGGGTATGTACGGGATACTATCGAGTGTACACATTCCTGTTTTGTGCCTAGCGGCATGTCTCGGCTGCAGCCGAGAATATTGTGGCCGTGGTCCCGGGTATGTACGGGATACTATTGAGTTGCATCGACGATTCATCAATTGATTTCAAAGACTTTAGAATAGAAAACCTGATAGAACAGTTTAGTTACTCACTGCACACTACCCTGCACTGCTTGATTCATATTACTGCTACTCTCGTTTTTATTCATGTTTATTTTGCATTGCCTGCTACATTGTTCATATTATATTACTTGATGACATGACGCGCTGACGTCTGGGTTTTGCATGGCCCAGATTCCGTACCGCTGTTGCAGTCCGAGCAGGAGTACTTCAGCCAGCAAGCTGAGCTGTGAGTTTAGTAGTAGTTAGTTTTATTTCCTGCATTTATTTCTTGATGTGAGCCCGCATTATGGGACACACTTTTCAGTTATTTGTATTGGATCATTTGCTTCCGCATTTATTTATTATTGACTCCTGTTATTCTGGATTATGGACATGTTTTAGATAGTTTTATCTTGTTCTTGATATCTCTACAGCCGTAATGTGAATGTGGATGGATACTTCCTACCCACAGGTAGCATGGTTGGCTGTCACGTGCTCAATCTAGCGTACTCTGGGAAGCGGGGCGTGACAGAGTCATACAGTTTGGTATTTAAATTACTCACAATTCTCCACTTTTGAAAATGAGTATGACTCGAGCCCAGTCAAAAGGGTAAGAGAATCCACCTAAGTCTGAGTCGATCTATATATATATATCTAGTAGTCAGTGATCTCGCCTCAATAGTATTATGTACGATACAATAAATAATATGACATCCTCGAGTCAAGAGTGCAGATCTCTCCTCATAACTATATCTCGTACGGTAAATCTATCGTACGACATCCCAAATCTGGATACGAGTCAAATATCATATTTATCTCATTACTCATCTGGTATCCTTATCATCATATGTCATGACCTGGGGTATAGATCTAAGTCTAGTACAAACTGATACCATCAACAAATATATGTGCATGTATCTGAAACACATCGCCTAAAGATCCGCTATAATCTCCTGTCGTATCTCATAGTACAAACCAAATCACATCACTGATCTCACGGCATCATACCTAATCACATCGACTCATCTCTAAGTACCATATACTATCCTCAACATCCGTGTATACGTGTATGTATATATATAAGCACCAATACAACCACATATACATATAGATATATATATATACACACATACACATACACACACACACATGTCGTATACTCCCAAAACCATATCCCGTGTGTGTATATGTGTGTGCACAACTTTACTCTAGGGTTCACGACTAAGAAACCAACTAAATCCTTTCTTCGATTCTTTCTAACACTAACCCATGATCTCTTAATGCTTTTCTTTCTAAGGTTCATATCTCGCAATAACCCATATATGTATCTCTATACCACGTCACATCACAATCTTATGAATTTGCGGGGATGCTATACGCCATCCACCCGACTTCCCCCGTAGATATATATCTACTCACCTTGATCTTCGCTCTCTGGAGTCGATGATGCCATGCTCATCCTCATCGTCTCAAAGTCCACGTGGGGTACCTACATATCATATATAGCATTGTAAACGAAATCACGCACGAAATCCAAAATGTCGCACGAATCACCCATAGGTCAAAACCTATGGTCTACATCTCGCAATTCAACCAAATAACCCTCGATATAGACGTACAAACGCCAAGTGATCGATATAAAACAAAATATCAAAACTTAAATTCATAAACACCATGAAACATACGGCAAAAACCAAGAAAACATGCTCCAGATTTTAGTTCAAGTCAAAACTAAGTGCACAAACAGTACTGAGATGATGTATAGGGTATAAATGACCTACAGAAGCAACCTGGGCACCTAATTCACCAATATGGCCGGCCCCTACCCCCAAAAATCCGGCCTCCTCGGTTTTATAAGCTCAGAATGTGTTCATATTGGTAGGGTCGCCTCCTGGGGGTCCATCTAGGTTAATGGTATTGTTTACTTTTCTCAAAACTGCTCAAGATCACTCCAGATTTCTCTGCACCCACTTTATATTCACAAAACCGACATGAAAAGTTTTAAATTTGGGTTTCAGGTTTTAGTTCATGCTTGATCTGGGTTTCTAACATCATGAGGGGGGTCTAAGGTCACCAATAAGGTTCAATTACACTATCCCAATACAAATCAAATCCTAACCCTCTCTAGGAATTTTCAAAGCTCGCAAAACCACATCAAAACACTTCTAAACTTGTATGGTTGCTAGTGAAATGGAAATACAATGCAAATGGTGCAGAAATTACCTCAATTGGCAACTCAAGAAAATTCTTGAGTTGCCCAAAGTCCTCCAAATCCGATTTTTCTTGGTTCAATGAGCTTCTCTTGAGCTTGTGCATGTTTTTAAAGAAATGGAGATGGGGTTTTGGGTTGTTTTTGATGATGTTATGAGGGTTGAAGATGAGGGGGAGTTGAGGTGCTTCCATGGTGATGGAGGAAGAAGAAAGATGATGAAGATGATGAATGATTGCAATGACACTTGGTCAAAGAAAACCCCTCACCTTTCTCTCTCATGCCCAAACACGCACCTTGAAACTTGGAGTAGTAGAGGAAACCTTGAAATGCTCTTGTCTAAAATCCTTAGTATGAGAAAAAAAAATAAAATAAAAGTATAAGTGTGAATAAAGAGATAAAAAAAAATGAACACTGGTTTTGTAATTACTTAAGGCTGCATAAAAAAAATATATAGCGAGGGTGCTTCATCACTTAGTGCCTTAGACCAACTGGTTTGGGAGTCACTGCTAAGCCTTAGGTATTGCAAGACGAGGAATTACGCCTAAGTACGTAAACACGTTTTGTAATCGGTCGTTCAGTACCTCAAGAAGTATTAACGGTCGCATGAAGGATGTGTGAGCAATTTCATCTAAAATTCACCAAGTAAAAGTATTTTGGAAGATGGACAAGAGTATGATAGCTTGAATTGAATTTCCAAGTGTAGGGGTGATACATACACACACGTAGGGGTATATGATTAGGGTTTGGATGAGAGATAGGAATGAAAGATAGGGCTTATACCTTCAGTAGAGATGATAAAAATTCCTAAGTTGAGATGAAACCTTAGAAGGAAAAATCAAAAGATGCTGAAAGTTTAATAAATTTGCAGAACATATACGATCTTAAGTTAAATGAAAAGTGAGTGTGAAAAATACGGGTTGATGATCTTTAAGTTGAAGATAATAGAATTTCTTACTAGAACACTGAATTGAAGAATTAAAGTCAATGGCCAAATTGATTGGATTTTGTGGGTAGTATCCGCTGAAAACCTTCAGGAGACAACACTCCTCCTACTAGGGACACCTAGAGGTTTAATGGCTTGTTGCACGAGCTCAGTGCAATCGTGATTCCCTGCGAAAGTGAGGTTAGGATTTTTCGAGAATAAAATTGGCTTTGCTCGGGACGAGCAAAAGATAATTTCGGGGGTATTTGTTCATATCAGAATTTTGCATTATTATATCACCCATTCTTAATCATATTACATATAAATAGGTGCTTTTGATCCATGTCTGCTAAATAGTTGCAGGTTACAGGTTCTCATATCGTTACAGTAAAATTCACGTAAAGACGCTACAAATGTGAGACTACGACCAACAATAGATGAATACGTATGATGCCGCCTACCAGTTCAAGGAACAAATGAAGATCAGTAGATAGTTCAATGCACAAAGCACAAGATTCAGGACTTCAAAGTGAAGCTCACGGTGAAAGTCCACATAATTCTGCACTGTTGAAAATCTGGAAGAAAATAGAAGAGATTCTGAGGAACCAAGTGAAGAAAACAGAAGGAAAAAGCAACATGAAGCAGCCCTGAAGAACTGATTCAGAGATCCCACTAATTGGCCGTGAAACCGCGGCCAAACATGCCTTCCTGCCGTGGTTCCGCGGCCATATAGTGCACGTGTCGGTGCATGTGTCGGTGGGTGTCGGTGCTTTGACCCACTTTCTTATGGTAGTCTTGTAAATTCAAGTGTGGATCAAAATGTAACCTAGGGTTTTTTTCCTATCTATAAATAGGAAAGCCAAAAGCCTAATTAGGCATGCCTCTTTTTAATTGTTAGATTTAAATTTTAATTCAACTTGTAATCGTTGAGAGGTCATCAATAAAGTATGCTTTCTTTTTCTATCTTTCACTTTTTATCTGAATTTAATTCTTGCATTTTTTATCTGTTATTTTATTATTTGCAATTTAGTTTTCTAATATAAAAAAAATAAAAATGAATTTGATTGTCACTTTCCTAATGAGTGAGTAATTCCTCACTTGTTAGGGTTAGCATAGGGAAGGTTTGAGAGAAGGAAATTTCTCTCACTCCTTTCTTTGCCCATATAATTTTAAAATAAGGACTCTTTTTAATTCAACCACACACCGCTCATTATGGCACCCTATCCAACAAGATAGCGGTTATTCCCTAGTTAGACCGGTTGTGGTTGAATTAACTGGAGGTTAGGGTTAAGAGTTAAGAACGGACGGACAAGGACCAAAAGGAAGAAACTAAGTTTCTTCCCAGTCGTGCTAATCCCCGTTGTTAACTATTACCCTAACAGCTATATTTGTAACTAAGACATTGATAGAAGTGAGAAGAATCCTTAATTCGAACTAACCTAATTCTAACCCTAGCAAGCCTTTTAAATCGATTTATTCTCATTCTTAGATAGTAAAACAAAACCTACCAAAGATAGGACTAAACTCGTTAGAACTTAAAGAAAAGAACACCTTTTTCCTGTGGATCGACTCGTACTCAACCGGCTAGCTACCAAGCGACACCGTCTTGATTGCGGTATTCTTAATTTTAAAACGCACGTACAAAATCTCCAACAATTAGCAATCTTCTGATGGTATAAGCAGAAGTTAGGATATACGTCCACTTCATTAAGATATATACTGCCAGGAGAATTTCTTTGAAAGAAGGCAACTTCATTCCTATTAACAGGGCCCTAGCAAATCGTTTCCTTGCTTTAAGCTTGCTTTTGCTGGCGATAGGGATGCTTCGATCCGGTTGGGGTATTCTATGGCTTCCCGTTACCGGAGCTTCTTTAACTTGACGCCGACGTCTGGCCCTTTCATATACGGCCTTTTCCCACTCTCTTTCAGCTTTGCATTTCTGAAGAGCTTCGCTCAGCAGTCTGTCAATCAATTCATCCGATAGCTCCAGGGATTTTGATTTTGGTTCTGGATCTGCCCCCAGTTTCTCTGCACCAGGAGCTTCTTTATCATCCATTGACGAGTGAGAGATCATGTGACAACCCGCCATGTAATCTTCGGGTTCTTTTGACGGTCGTCTCCCTCGTCATTGTCATTGCCTCTGTTCTCAAGGATATGTTTGAGAAATTCCTGGAGTGTGACTGGGGTCCGCGCCTTCTGGTTATATTCCTCCAGCGTGTCAATATGGTTTTGCAGATCCGTACGCTTGTCATCAAACTGCGCGGCCTTTTTGGTCTTCTTCTTTTTCTTCGAAGACTTTGACGGCTGGGCCTGGGTGTTTTGCCCATCGCTATTAACACCCAATGTTGGGCGTGGTTTCAGCATTCCCTCGATGATCTCCGGCTCTAGCGGGATTTTCCACCTGATCGCCGGACATGTTTGAAGATCTTTTAGAATTCGTTTAGTTTTTTCCGAAAGAACGACTTCCCATGGAGCTTCCTCTATAAATGAGCATGATGCCCCCGGCGTGTCCACCCTTTTAGGGGTGTGCTGTTGTGGCGGGTTTACCTTCCAGTTTTCGGACAGCGCGAACTTGCCCTGTTGATACTGGTCTTCAACCCAATTTTTGAAGACGTAGCAGTCTTCGATCGGATGGCCCAATAATCGGTGGTAGGGGCAGTAATTAGGATCGTTGACATCGTTCGGTTGTAGTGGGTGTCTTGGCTCCGGTAGAGTGATAGGCTCGTTGCGCACTACTAGTTCGAACAGTCTCCTTATTTTATCCCGGGGAAACGAGTAAGGATGTCCTAACTTCTCATCGAGGGATTTCCGCTTGTTACTTTGGCAAACAACCAGTCTCGGGCCACTCGGTTGTTGTTGAGCGTTGGCGACGAAGGTTGCTTTCCCATTCCCCTTCTCATTCCGAAGATCCGTTTTTAAGGAGGACGGTCTATGGCCCATCTGGTCCATTTGGGTCAGGTTGTCGATCAAGGCCTGGAAGGTGGTCGGCTTGAAAAACATTATGAATTGGGATATGGTTGCCTGACGATCGAGGGTTCCCATAAACATGCCTACGGCAGGAGCTTCCTTTATGCGCTGTTCACACTTTGACCATAGATTCCGCCACCGAATGGCGTATTGAACCCAGGTTTTTCCCTGCTTCACTCTAGCGTTAATTACTGCGTTGATCAGAGTGCGCTCGCTAGCGCTCACGAATCTTTGTGTAAAAAGTAGCTCCATTTCTGCATATGTCTTAATAGAGTCATTCGGGAGCTCGGAATACCACTCGAATGCTGTCTTCGACAAGCTGCCAACAAATTGGCGAAGCAGTAACTTATCATCACCTCCGGTTTGTAAGTCTACGCTAGCGCCCCGGCCGTCTTTCAGAAGCCAAAATGCGGAACAAAAACTTTTATAACTGGCGCTATCGCATACTATAACCCGGATCTGCCATTAACGCTAAACTAACAATCTACAAAGAGGGAAGAAAGGTTATACCGAACGATCCGAGTCCTTTGTTCTTTAACCATCATCCCATGCTCCGTTGCGGCTGCTCCGATCTCGTCGATCTCCGATCTCCTCGTCCAGGTGGCACCACGTCATCGGATCTTTAAACGGGCTCCCGCCTCTGACTCGAGGCAAGTCGGTCGTCAAGTTTGCTAAAAGAGACGACCAAGATTGATGTAGAGAATGAGTGGAATACTTTGTCTCGCTTCGTCCAAAACCATGGACGAACGGTTAATGAAGTTGCCGTGGGAATCGGGTGATGGAATGAAATGAGCTGTAAAATTCCATACACCGAAATCTATCATCTTTTTCTAATCAAATGAGTATGTAAAAATTCAAGTGGGCATCCAAGAGGGGGCCGGCCACTTATGTAGAGGGGGGAGGTGAGTGTAGGAGCAAGGAGGTTACCATAGGATAAAAGATCAAGAGAAAATATCCTTAGGTAAACAAGAAACATTAAAGCTAAAGCATGAGTCACTAATACACCTCATCTCTCATTTAATGCTAACAATGAATCACTAACATAGTCACCTTCCAAGAAGCTTCCTCTCATCTTCTAGAAACATCTAGAACCATGACTCACCCAAGAAAAGATAAATCCGTCTTGAACTGAATGTTAAAAGACGGCTGATAGAAAACTGGAAACTGGCAACTTCCAAAAGTGATCCCGAAACGAATTTCAGGATATCCCCGTAACTGTATAAATATACTCGCATTTGTATTACGACCGAATACAAATGCAACTGAGACAAAGATATTATATCTACTCTGTATAATACATGGATCCGGCTTAAACCAAAGCCCACCAGTATTATCTGCCTGAAAAATAACACGTGCGTAAACGCACGTGCATTTTCCGAACCCTGCCATAAAACCATACGGCCACTACAACGTTTCGTACGAACTTGGGAAACTATCTGTGGGGGACTCTAATGACTCGTCAGTACCCTGGCAGTGGGTTTAACCAAAAGCCGTCAGCGGCACTAGCTGTGCGTAACGGCTGCCCATGTACTGACCTCAAGGGAGGCTGATGAGCGAACTCATCCAGAAACCCTACTGAGCCTAACAGTGACAATGTATATACAGTCCGGTCCGTTCGTCTATAAGTATCGCATATCCGGCCTAGGGGGCTAGTAACGTCAGACCCCCAATAGCTGTATAAGTCGTGTCGGAGACAAGCCCTGAACACCCTGAGATACTACTGGAGTACCTACCAGTAAATCTCACCTGCCTTGGCCAAGGACTTGGTGTAATGGCTTTCCTAGACATAGCGCGACCTCCACCCCCAATACCGGGAGAGACGAATCCCCTGCCGATCCGCTCACGTGCCTCCATGTGGATCGGGACTGTACCCAAAAACTACCTGTTTGCACGACTCCTTTGAGACGTGGTAGGGTAGAAATCAAAGCACAGTGGGAACTCACACGAGAAAAATGACGACCTCAGGTCGATGAACTAACCTGTACACATGTCACCAGGGAACTACTATCTGACGATATGTATAATACCAACTAGCAGGTTCCCGGCGAGTCCTGTCCGGTGTACTCATGACCCAATGAGCACCTGTATATATCTTAGGTGATCCAACTGACACCAGTGGCTTGTGAGACCGGCCACCGCCCCTCGTCGGGGTCTCGACTGTATACACTAGTCTACTCCGGAGTATCGATGCCCTGTCTCGAAACTCCCACGACTAGGGACCACTATTAAGGATATGCTTATAGACCACCCAACTCTCACATATATGATCGCCCTCATACTGTTGGTAGTCAAGCAAGATCCTAAGGGCTCTATCAAAGTGTAATCGTGATCAGTCACCTGAACCTATACATGACTGATAAAGACAAACCAGATAGCATACTATCATTTCGAGTAAGACTGTCCTACCGGTATAGGTCCTCCGCAATCATTGCAATCACGTACCTACGATCCAATAATTGACTTTGAGGGCACTATATCCAACAATCTCCCACTTGCACTTAAGGCTAATTATTGCGATGTTGCGTACTCACAGCCCGTGTGAAACCAACACCCAACTCCTCTACTAATCAGTTTCACAAAGCCCGTTTGTAAAACTATTGTGTTCGAGAAATAGCCTCAGTGAGTGGATCCGCCAGGATGTTTCTTTCTATGTCTCTCTTAATCTCAAGTTCGCGGAGAAAGCCATCTCCCGAATTGAGTAATACCTGTCTTAGAATATGTCTGGATATCTGATGGGACCTTAGTTCATAAATGAACTCCAAATCCAAACTTCTTAGACTGTATCGAAAACTGAACCTAATCAGTATCCGGCACCATGCCTCCCACAGTATCCTCTTGGACCACCTGTCCATAATACTGTCCCTCTTCGTCAGAGGGAAAACTATAACTCTGACAATCACTCTGTCATCCATGTCACCTTTGAAGCCTGGAATGATAACCGTCTCCCGAAGGAGGCTGCCGTCATCAAATCCGTAGAACATCCACTTATGTTCTAAAACTGCTTCCTTATGTTTCTCCAGGATTGGATTAATACAAACTTATTGCATCTAGTGCAAAAACAACATTTGGTGTGGTACTTGACATCTCACGATTGACTCAATTGCCTAAGCAAGTGATCTTCCAATCATGTACATCCCTCTCAACTTTAGTCTGTAAGACACCTTTAGAGAGGGTGACTCCATCACCTGCAGGTACACCACCATGGCAGGAGTCAACTATTCTAAAAACCATTAGAATACTGTCAAAGTACTCACATTGGGAAACTACCCAAATCCAGATCTAAAACCATAGATCTAGAAACCAGAATGTCAAATATTATATCCATATCCTGTCTGGAGAAACAACTGTGTGACGACCACAGTACAACCGATCGTAGTGTAGGAATTTTACTTCCTACTCTGTGTATGTCATCCAAATACCAGGACATCACACCCTACTACCTTCTTAACAGATCCATCCCCTATTCTGATGAAGTCAAACCCATGACTGTCACATCAAAATTAGATGATCAATCTCCGCTATAACCGCTCTAGTCTATAAATAGACATAAGCTACTTGCCCACTTTGCTTCCGCTGCTCCCACTGACCACAACAACCCTCCTACCAGGTCTCATAGCCTGGAATAACAGTAGTGTCAAGTCTGGATAGATAAGAACCTCCCTGTCACCGTCCTTGAGGCTACCGAAGTACCTCTCGGGTGTCTGAGGTTACCCACCAAATCTGCGGAGTGGCCAATAGAATGTCAAACCTGATTTAATCTGTAGGTCCTATTAAATTTTTCCGTAATCGTTTGCGGTTCTGGAATCACTTCCAGTTCTACCATACTCCCACTACTGTTTTCTGAAAAAATCCATTTTATTAAAACTGTGGCGAGTCAAGAACAATATCACTATTGATCTTCCAGATGGTAGAAAGTCAACCCTCGTCATAGCCTGGGCCAACCCACAAACAGCCATTACAGAAACGTGCCTTGAGTTATCCAGAGTCTGGTTTTAAGCATAAGCTGGACAACTCACCTATATCCAATATAGAAACTTTGGCACTTATTTAATTGGAACCAGATTCTAATCATGCATCTGTCTCCAGTGCATATCAACTTTAATGGAGAGAGGCTAATCAGCATTACTCAACTTAGGAATCCATCCAATTATGAGTAACCCGAAAGCGAAACAAGTTTCTCAAAACTTTTACTATCATCTGAATACCAATCATAAGTATCTACATCTTCGATTTCTTTGAAGAATCCCGATACTTGCGACATCTGGTTCTCTACTTTATTCTTATACCCACAACTTCTCAAAACTTAGACCTTGTATTTCTACGAAACACTTGTCTAAAAACTAGAGAAGTCTTAAGTAAACAGAACATAGTACGAGGACCTACCCCTTTGTCCTGATGGACACTGGACAACATACAATATTCTGTATAAGTCCGCTGAGTTGAATAACTCAAAACCTGTGCGTCGTTGGTTGAAAACTGTACCCTGGCGATTTCCTCAAATATCACCAATTACAACGAATTCCGATATAATGAGGATGATCACCTAATTCCCAATAACTTCCTCCCACTCATCATCTGTAAAACCATACAGATATGAGAATGAAACCTGGTGAATACACACCCTGGAGTAAGTATCTAATCGGGAAAACAGTTTTCCATTAACAATGCACTGAAACATGAAAATGTTTCGTAGGGGTATCCTGCTATTCATAGTAATGCCTCTTCCATAATCCAATTCATGACTTTAACCGTATATTTCTTTGCCATCTCTCCAAATCCCTTTATTTGTCTTTAGTCGTTACCTTCTGTACACCATTGTTAGGCTAAATGGTTTTCTTCCTTCCCTACCGTTCGGCACCAGCCTATGGTTTGGAAGAAGACTATCCATTAAGCATAATAGGTGTACCCTCCTAAACCAAGGAGTACTCGCAACTGAGAGAAGGTGATGATAAAAGACAACTGAATAATACCTTATTCTAGCAAAGGTGAAATAGGTGTGGCGATGAAGTACGCGGTTTGGTCGTGAATGATAACAGTCGCAACTTACTTTGCCCTCTTTCTAATCCCTTTATTTTGTCTTTACATATTATCTTCTGTACACCCTACTTAGGCTAATTGGTTTTCTTCATTCCCTACCTTTCGGCACCTGCCTATGGTTTGGAAGAAGACTATCCAATAAGCGTAATAGGTGTACTCTCCTAAACCAAGGAGCCCTCGCAACCTGAGAGAAGGTGATAATAAAAGACAACTGAATAAACCAATTCTATTTCTCTTGAACCTTGATCCATCCTCGAAAGAGTCCCTTCGAGTTCGTATATAACCATACGATGGATCTATCCAATGGAAGTGGATGTCCGTAGTAATACGGGTGTTCTGAGAAATGCAAAGGGTAGAAGAAGGAGTGGCAATGACTTATGCAACACAGACAATCCAAAAGCCAGTATTTTAAGAAGGTTCGGTCAACTTGGTCCCTGAGTCATTGTCTAGGGTCGGTCAAAGGTCGCTGCCAAAGAGAGAGAGAAAAGAAACACTCTGCGTGCACTCTAACCTAGATCAGAATGGTTATCACTTTATCTAATCCGGAAACCTCCCTCTGTACTGTCAAATTTTTCTCCAAACCTAAAAGAAGAATCAATCGGGATCACCCAAAGAGTAAACCAACTCATCAGTGGGAATCGGGATCCAACTCTCATCGCATGATAACGTGACGGAATCCACTCGCGTTATCACACTCCAGAAGATATGCGCATGCCTGGCAAGTTTCAGTTTCTTTAGAAACTCCCGATATGATTTTTACCCCATGTTCTTATGACCTTGACGAAAGCCAACAAATCATAAGACACATGTCAAGTTCTGCCCGTCATTATCTTGTTAATTCGAACCCACCCGTACATACCCTTGACGAAAGCCAACAAGGTAATATGACTGTCCCAAACCAACTCATCTATCTATGCAACAAATGAATACCCCAGCAACTACCAAACACTATGCCTTGACGAAAGCCAATAAACATAGCTTGAATATTACTGACCATCCATAAGAAATGACGGAGGGCTACGGCTGGTTTTTGGTGAAAAACCTTTAACGTAATGAACTTGATCTCGTTGAAGGAACCTGATAGCTTTTTTATAAAATATAGTGGCGAAAACCTTTGCTAAAGAGGTCACTCCTGGTGAAGGGATCTCGGCTCTTTCCTCGTGGAATGAGGTGCAGGATATTCCACTGAATACCGCGATGCAAAGCAACATGTAATCGACTATAGTGCAGTTATTACCCTGACGCAAACTTCTGCCCAAGGGGTCAGTCCCGGTGAAGGGATATCGGCCCTTGCCCCGTCGAATGAGGTGCAGGATATTCCAACCGAATACCTCTATGCAAAACAAAAGGAAATATCTTTGTAATAACACTTTTTAAATTGTTCCAACAACATCCAAACAGGTTTGTTTTACTTTGCATTGATCAGAATCAACGCAGTCCCATCAATTAATCACACCAGAAAAGAACGAAAATAAAATGTACGTATATGCCATCCGCATTCGTCACTGGGTCCCTTCATCACTCGTTAGGTTACTTAACTAACGACAGAGCGGGGACTGGACTAGCGCGGGTGTAAAACATATACAACATCTAATAGTATATAAACCAATATACAATAATCGCTCCAGGCATGATAATATGCAACATTACAGAAAAGTAATAAGCATCACAGAACAATATAGATAATCTGGGATCCCCGAGTTTCACAGAGCCGCTGCTGAAACCCGACGTTCCCCTGTCGTGTGGATAGCCTGTGCAATGAAACCTAGACCCCTACGGGTGCGGCAAGTTACCCGCCAAAACCTGAAGCGAGGCAGCCCCCTACAGCATAGTGAATGGACCACCCTGCACTTCACGGAATCCGGTAGCTTGAGCACCCTTCCTTGGGTCAACCTATACCCCCTACGAGTGCGGCGAATAGTCTGCCAATTCTAGAGTGGGACCCCTCTGCCTCTCAAAGCCATGAGATGCGGACCCGTTGCCCCCTAGAACCCGGCTATCCGTACACTCCATCGCGGGGTAAAACCTAGTACAGAAATGGAAAAATAGTACAACAGGTACATCGACCGCAACCTGGTCGTGACCCAAAAGAATATTATACAACAGGCAGTGACGGCAGTCCATATGTTGGACGCTCGCCCCGCAATATCAAATGTACAAATAAACTCAAACTGCACTACCATTGCACACTGCTATCCACCACGACAAATCCGCAACATCACAGCACAACACAGAACATCAACGCGAATGTCACGTTCGCAAATCCGTCTAAAAGAACTATAGCAATCAGACGCGGTTTACCGATCACATGACATTCACGGTCGGAGATATAATGTAAGCACTGTAAACTAACACATTTAAATTTCGATTGACTAAATTTCCCGAAGTGGGCCCCATGCAAATCTGTTGCACAGTAAAAAACACTGGGCCCAAATAAACAGTTCCAGAAACCACAATTTCCAACATAGAATCCACTGTAGAAAATTGAGTGAGTGATCTCACTTTCCTGCGGCGGATCCGCGACCAAACCCTAGCTTGGGCCGCGGATCCGCGGTGGAACAGTGGAATCACATCGTCGAATTTCTACTGTATTCCTCAAAAACCCTGCTTGATTTTCTGGTATGGTTAAAATGACATTTGGACCAGTTTGAAAATTAACAGAAACTTTAATACTAGAAATTGCGATTTTCGAAAAATCCGTTCGATCGATCTTTTAAACGCGTTAGCACAAGTTAGTAAAGCTTAATGGCGTGGCTCTGATACCATGTAAGTCTACGGTAGCGCCCCGGCCGTCTTTCAGACGCCAAAATGCGGAACAAAAACTTTTATAACCGGCGCTATCGCATATTATAATCCGGATCTGCCATTAACGCTAAACTAACAATCTACAAAGAGGGAAGAAAAGTTATACCGAACGATCCGAGTCCTTCGTTCTTTAACCATCATCCCACGCTCCGTTGCGGCTGCTCCGATCTCGTCGATCTCTGTGGGTGCTGGTGTGGGTCTTCTCTGCTTGTCTGGATCTTCTGAATTTTTACTTGCTCACTTTACCAGCTCCAGATCTTGACAGTAGACCGTATGGTTCGTTTTGTCCGTCGCGGTGTAGCCGCGAAATGTGGGTCTATCTTCCCACATCTTTGGCACTGTACTTGAACTCCGTATTTTCAACGTCCTTGGCGTCGATCTTGAACTTCGTATTTTCCTGCACATTTGCACAAAAGCTAATCAAAAACAACAAGATGGTTTTTTACAATGTATATATTTTTTCGTTTTTTTTATACTTACAAATTAACCCGAAATTACACAAAGAAATAAACTACCGTCTCCCCGGCAACGACGCCATTTGATTGTTAGAATACGTGCGTGTTCAAGTTCTAGTTTAAATACCGCAATCAAGACGGTTTCGCTTGTAGCTAGCCGGTCGAGTACGGGTCGTCCGCAGGGAGATGGGAGTCTTTTTCAATGTGTTTTAACGAGTTAAGTCCGGTTTTTCAGATTTTGTTGTGGTTATCTAAGTGTTAAGTTGATATTTAAAGAGAGCTTGTTAGGGTTAGGATTAGGTTAGTTTGAGTTAGGAGTCTCCACATCTTTCGTTGCCCCTCTTAATATCGGTGTTACGGTAATCGGCAACAACGGGGATTAGCACGACTAGGAAGGAACTTGCGAGTATAAGCTAGGCTTTCCAACGCATAAGTCCTTCCCTTTGGTGCTTGTCCGTCCGTTCTTGGCTCTTAGCCATAACCTCCGGTTAATTCAACCACAACCGGTCTCACTACGGAATCACCGCTATCATGTAGGATAGGGTTCCGTAAAGAGCGGATTGTGGTTCAATTAACGGGAGTTGAATTAAGCTGTTGGGCAAGGAAAGAGTGAGAGAGATTTCCTTCTCTCAAACTTCCCTTATCCTACCCTAACAAGTATAAAACTACTCACACTTCATGATACGGAAAAACAAAACAAAACAAAAGAGGAAGATAGAAAGAAAGAGATTAGAAGAATACGACTAGCTATTTGCGACCTCACCTTGGCGAGGATCGAGCGTAAGCATCATTGTCGTATGTAAGGATAAAGAAAAAGAGAGAAGAAAGAAACAACAAGAAAAATAACAACAACTACTTAACGAATTAAAATTACAACACTTAACAAAATAAAGAGACAAGCATGATAATAAATGGTTCTTCTTTATTCATCACTCTTCACTCACAAGCTCACTACAAGTTTAATGGAGAAGAGGTGAGAAGAGGAAGAAGAAACACAACTAAACTTAGCAAAATGAAAATACAAGAATGGACCCTTTCCTTCACAAAGTTCTGGGCTATTTATAGGCCAAAAAATGAAAACCTAGGGCAACCACCAGAACCCAAATACAAAGACCAAACTACCCGTGAAAAGTGGTCGGCTGAAGCCCCCATACGGCTGCGGAACCGCCGCCTATGGCCCCTATTGGCCGCGGTTCCGCCGCCCTATAGGTGAGTTGGGGTGTCGGCTTCTGTGTACATCCCTGGTCTTCTATCCCCTCTTGTCTGGTATATATATTTTCTGAAAATAATTTCACATTTCTTCCAGAATTTCAGTTGAGGAAAGGTGGACTTTTGTGGATGTTTTTGTGATGATTGCCTCGAGCTCCGCGTAGATCTCTTGGATCTTGTGGTACCATTGAGCCTTGTGCATGAGAATGACATTGATTTGACCTTTTGTCTTCCTAAACTGGTATCTGGCAACATACGGATGAAGAGCGGAGACCGTGTTTTCTCAGTGGTTGACAGGAACCCGGATTTTTTCGTTTTTTCCATGAATTTCACCGTTTTAGAACCGAGAACCTGTATCCTGCAATTGACTAGCAAACACGGCTCAAGAGTATCTACCGATATGCAATGTGACAAAAATTGGGCGGTATGAAAATGCAAAAATCTGATATGAACAATCTCCGATCTCCTCGTCCAGGTGGCACCACGTCATCGGATCTTTAAACGGGCTCCCACCTCTGACTCGAGGCAACTCGGTCGTCAAGTTTGCTAAAAGAGACGACCAAGATTGATGTAGAGAGTGAGTGGAATACTTTGTCTCGCTTCGTCCAAAACCATGGACGAACGGTTAATGAAGTTGCCGTGGGAATCAGGTGATGGAATGAAATGAGCTATAAAATTCCATACACCGAAATCTATCATCTTTTTCTAATCAAATGAGTGTGTAAAAATTCAAGTGGGCATCCAAGAGGGGGCCGGCCACTTATGTAGAGGGGGGAGGTGAGTGTAGGAACAAGGAGGTTACCATAAGATAAAAGATCAAGAGAAAATATCCTTAGGTAAGCAAGAAACATTAAAGCTAAAGCATGAGTCACTAATACACCTCATCTCTCATTTAATGCTAACAATGAATCACTAACATAGTCACCTTCCAAGAAGCTTCCTCTCATCTTCTAGAAACGTATAGAACCATGACTCACCTAAGAAAAGATAAATCCGTCTTTAACCGAATGTTAAAAGACGGCTGATAGAAAACTGGAAACTGGCAACTTCCAAAAGTGATCCCGAAACGAATTTCAGGATAACCCCGTAACTGTATAAATATACCCGCATTTGTATTACGACCGAATACAAATGCAACTGAGACAAAGATATTATATCTACTCTGTATAATATATGGATCCGGCTTAAACCAAAGCCCACCAGTATTATCTGCCCGAAAAATAACACGTGCGTAAACGCACGTGCATTTTCCGAACCCTGCCATAAAACCATACGGCCTCTACAACGTTTCGTCCGAACTTGGGAAACTATCTGTGGGGGACTCTAATGACTCGTCAGTACCCTGGCAGTGGGTTTAACCACAAGCCGTCAGCGGCACTAGCTGTGCGTAACGGCTGCCCATGTACTGACCTCAAGGGAGGCTGATGAGCGAACTCTTCCAGAAACCCTACTGAGCCTAACAGTGATAATGTATATACAGTCCGGTCCGTTCGTCTATAAGTATCGCATATCCGGCCTAGGGGGCTAGTAACGTCAGACCCCCAATAGCTGTATAAGTCGTATCGGAGACAAGCCCTGAACACCCTGAGATACTACTGGAGTACCTACCAGTAAATCTCACCTGCCTTGGCTAAGGACTTGGTGTAATGGCTTTTCTAGACACAGCGCGACCTCCACCCCCAATACCGGGAGAGACGAATCCCCTGCCGATCCGCTCACGTGCCTCCATGTGGATCGGGACTGTACCAAAATACTACCTGTTTGCACGACTCCTTTGAGCCGTGGTAGGGTAAAAATAAAAGCACAGTGGGAACTCACATGAGACAAATGACGACCTCAGGTCGATGAACTAACCTGTACACATGTCACCAGGGAACTGCTATCTGACGATATGTATAATACCAACTAGCAGGTTCCCGGCGAGTCCTGTCCGGTGTACTCATAACCCAATGAGCACCTGTATATATCTTAGGTGATCCAACTGACACCAGTGGCTTGTGAGATCGGCCACCGCCCCTCGTCGGGGTCTCGACTGTATACACTAGTCTACTCCGGAGTATCGATGCCCTGTCTCGAAACTCCCACGACTCGGGACCACTATTAAGGATATGCTTATAGACCACCCAACTCTCACATATATGATCGTCCTCATACTGTTGGTAGTCAAGCAAGATCCTAAGGGCTCTATCAAAGTGTAATCGTGATCAGTCACCTGAACCTATACACGACTGATAAAGACAAACCAGATAGCATACTATCATTTCGAGTAAGACTGTCCTACCGGTATAGGTACTCCGCAATCATTGCAATCACGTACCTGCGATCCAATAATTGACTTTGAGGGCACTATATCCAACACGGTTTTGCCGCACAAAGCCCTGAACTTAGCGACGTGCTGGTGTGGATTCCCCGTCCCCTTATATACATGGAATTTAGGGATCGTATATCTCGGCGGGTACTTGATTTGATCATACCAGCCTGGATAGGGTCGTCCAGTCTTAACAATTTGGCCGGCCGCTTTGTTCGCCTGATGAGCTCGTATCTGTTGAGCGATACAGTCATCCAGGGCGACTTTAGAAATTGTCTCCTCTTTGGCTGCTGAACAAGCCGGAAGAGGGTTCGATGTCTCTCCCCTATCGTCTTCAAGGATAATTGGAGGGTCTTCAGCTGGAGGATCCGGCTGTAACATCATCCCGACCATGTCTTGGAATAAAAGCGCCATTCGTTTTATGTTGGCAGCTTGTTCCGCTGCCTCTTTGTTCTTCTTCTCGAGGATTCTGCGGAGGAACTCAGCATCGGTTTCTTATTCATGACGTTGCTCTGACGACGTCTCTGGGTTTTCTTTTGGCCCTGTGAGTGCGGCCATCTGTGTTAACATTTCCTAAAGCTTCTGTTGTTGCTCCTGGGTCTTTTTTACGGATCTGGTGAGTGGTCGATGACTCGTAGAGATACGGCTATCCTCTTTCTCGGATACCATATAAACAGTGTGCACCACCATGCCCCCAGGCTTGGGGCGTTTAGATTCAGTGTTCTTAAGATTCGTCGTGGACATGGGGAGTTTCTCCGGCCTCTTTCTTTTGTGGGCGGTCGAAGTTGAGGGAGCCGTTGCAGTGGGCACCCAAATAGATGACATCTCCTGTGGCATGACAGGGTGGTTCTTCTCTTGCCGAACTTTCATCTTCTTCGGTTGGCGAGACTAGTCTTGGTTGATCACCAAGTCTTGGACCTGTCGTCAAACTTTATGAATTTTAGAGTACAGCCGCTGAGGGGGCTGCTCTGGCTTTGTCTTTGTAGCATTCTCCACAGGTGGAGGAGATCTTTTTAGCACGGCCATCAGAGAGTTCTTGCGCACCCTCCTAAGTGGTTCAAAGCTGTTCCCAGTTGGAACAACAGCATTGACTTCCACCGTTGGAGTTGGCGGGGTAAGTCCTGATGGGGAATTGCCACCAGCTTTCCTCACTCGGCGCCAGTGGCGACGTCGACCGTGTAGAGCGGATGGGGACACCTCTGTTATTGGATGAGCTTCCTCATGCCCCTTGCTTTGAGGAGAGGCTGTTATTAGCGCTAGCTTGTCAAAGACTGACGTCCACTGAGAGGGGATGACCAACCCGTCGAAGGCAGACTTTCGAACAGGGGTAGCAGCCTTGGTAACTTCGCCCAGAACGGGAGCCGGAGCGACCAGTCTTGCAAAGACTGATCTTTTAGCAGGAGAAGCCGCTTTGACGACTTCTTTCACTGGAGTATGGATGGCTATCCGTTTCGGGATAACCCCTTCAGGTATCGTGGGCTTCTTCACGGGCCCATTTGAGCTTTGGCCTAGTCTGTTGAAAACTGAGGCACTGGACTTGGGCGACCCGTTGAGAGGGGCCGCGGTAGTTGTAAGCCGATCAAAGACAGACTTCTTCGGAACTTCGTGCGACGACATTGGAGCGCTGAATCTTGCTGGTGGGATCATGGTACCGAAGAATAGCCCAGTGGTGGCTTGCGTCACCTATTCTACCGGCATTGTAAAAAGGGAGGCCACTTGAGGCCCATAGGTCACTCCTCCGACAGGGAAGGAGTGGGAGTTGTTGTAGTTGTTGCAGTTTGTGCAGTTGAAAGCCATTAATCTTCTGTTTTCTGCACGGAGAAAGACACCAAATCTTAGTACCTCGAATCCATGGGAAACCATAGCAAACCGCGATTCGTTTGCAAAACACGACACGCAAAGTGTGGAGTGGAAAGAGGAAAAGGTCCAACCGGGCGTGCCAGAATCTGTTCTCCGCCGAAAGACACGACTGGGACGTTGGGACGTCCGGCCTGAATTTTGGGGGCAGATGCTATTTGGTGCTATCCGTCCACTTCTCCGAAGATGCCAAGCTGATTTATGAAGCCATGTATCGGAGGTTTAAACGGACGCGGCCGATATAGCAGACTTCTTCAGATTCCCCCTCGTTGAGGGGTTTTTGATTGTGGGGACGCTCTTCCCTGCAGGCACAAGCCCCTGCAGTTAATTACGCTATTGCATCGCGGTAACCACTTTCTCCTTCTCCAGATGGTCACTTCAAGTGGTATGTGTTTGTTTTGTTTTTGGTTGCCCGTAGATTGTATACAGAGACTAATTTATGTTGTCTCCCGTAGGGCGTAGATTAGTCCAAATCTGTATCTTCTTAGATTTGGGTTTGGGTTGGGTTTAAGGATCGTTAATCTCATTTGAGACTAAGATAAACTTAAACGTTTGTTAAGTATACGTTAGTCTAATTTTAGACTAAGATCTACTCAACAGGATCATTTAGATCTAACAAAAGAGCATTTGGGCTCTATTGTTTTAGTTTAGGGACTTTGCGGTCCAAAAGTTTAAGGACATCATAGTCCATGAAGTTTAAGGACATCATAGTCCATAGTTTAAAGATGTCATAGTCTGTGAGTTTAAGGACCTTACAGTCCATGGTAGTTTAGAGATATAATAGTCTGTAAAGTTTAAGGACATCATAGTCCATGAGTTTAAGGACCTCAAAATCCATGGTAGTTTAAAGACATCATAGTCAATAATGTTTAAAGACATCATAGTCCATGAGTTTAAGGACCCCACAGTCCGTAAAGTTTAAGGACATCATAGTCCATGAGTGACCCTACAGTCCGTGGAATGTATTGTTGTCGGGACCCGTCATCTCTCTGAAGACGTTGAAGGATTACAACGACAAATATCAGATATCAGAGGAGTGAAGAGATGTACCCTTGAACCAGTATTGGTTGGGAGATCCGTAGTCCAATTTGGGACTAAGATCAACGATTTGCGAGCATATGGGCTCAATTAATCTGAACTAGGGATCTGTGGCCAACTTGGGCTCGGCCCATTCAGTTAAAATGCTGAGCATTGGGTTCTGACAATTGTTTTTATCTTTTATTGAGTGCTGAGCACTCATTATAGCTCTGGAGCTTTATTTAAAGAACATTTTATATTCCCTCAGCGCACACGTGATGAGCATGTGGTGCGCTTGGCGCTGAGCGCCAGTCAATAAGTGCAGAGCGCTTCTGTTAAGTAGAGCACACGTGAGAAGTACGTAGCGCGCTTGGCACTGAGCGCCAGTCAATGAGCGCAGAGCGTTTCTGTTAAGTAGCACACACGTGAGGAGCATGTGGCGCGCTTGGTGCTGAGCGCCAGTCAATGAGCGCAGAGCGCTTCTGTTAAGTAGCGCACACGTGAGGAGCATGTGGCGCGCTTGGCGCTGAGCGCCAGTCAATGAGCGCAGAGCGCTTATGTTAAGTAGCGCACACGTGAGGAGCACATGGCGTGCTTGGCGCTGAGCACCAGTCAATGAGCGCAGAGCACTTCTGTTTAAGTAGTGCACACGTGAGTAGCATGTGGCGCGCTTGGCGCTGAGCGCTAGTCAATGAGCGCAGAGCGCTTCTGTTAAGTAGCGCACACGTGAAGAGCACGTGGCGCGCTTGGCGCTGAGCACCAGTCAATGAGCGCAGAGCGATTCTTGTGAAATAGCGCACACGTGAGGAGCACGTGGCGCGCTTGGCGCTGTGCGCCAGACTTAGAGCGCAGAGGTGCTTCTTTAAATTTGGAGCGCTAAGGCTCTGCAGCGCTGTGCGCTAGATTTGGAGCGCTGAAGCGCTTCGTTTAATTGGAGCGCTAGGGCTCTTTTTAAGCAACTCTGCTATCTGAGAATTAAATTCTCCCTTATAAGAGACTTGTCTCATGGATCTAAGAACAAAGTTCTTTTTTATAGGAGATATTTCAATCTCTTATGTTTTTGGTGAAAGGCTTTGCCTTTATGGATCTGTGATCTTAAGAGAATTGAATTATTCTCTCCCCTTTTTATAATGAGATGTTATGATCTCTTTGTGAAAGACATTTTCCTTATAGATCTATAATCTAGCATAAGAACTAAGTTCTTTTTCTGATGAGAAGTTTCGATCTTTTTATTTTACCTTGAAGAAATTCTTCTTCTGCCAAGAGCTTGCTCTTCTCTCTGAACTTTCTTAAAGTTGGTGGGGGGGGGGATTCCTCTCTCTCAGACTTGAAGTCTTGGGGCCTTTATATAGGGCAAGCTGATTTGTTGAATCAGTTGAAGAGATCTTTTCTCTAATTGATTTTGGGATGTTTCCCACCGTTGGAACTTTGATCCTAGGGCTTCTGTTTTACAGAAGGCAATCTTCTTATTTTTAACAAGATTGAGAAAATCTTTACCCATACAGAATTTATTCTGCATCTCGGTAATTTTTAATCACCATTGTATCTTTGATCCAATGGCAGGGAACATTTAATCCCAGCGCTAGCGCTCTCGTGCTTTGCACGTGAGCGCTGCAGCAGAGTCTTTGACTCTTAGCGTTGGTTCTGTTAGCTAGCAGCGCCAGCGCTCTCGTGGTTTGCATGTGAGCGCTGCAACAGAGTCTTTGACTCTTAGCTCTGGCGCTATTATGAAGTGCTGCTTCATTTCAAATTTCAAAATTTGAACAGGGCTTTGCTCTGATTGGAGGAAACAGCTGCGATCCAAGTCCCGGACTCTTGAGAGGCTCCACAAGGTGAATGATCAATTCTTGCTAGAAGTCTTCTAAATCCACGATGATCAACTTTGAGGAAACACAAACCCAAGCTATCTCTTCACTTGTATGGAACGAGTGAAGCTAACACCCTAAACTATATGACTAGTATAGAAGAGGACGATGAAGTAGGAATTTTGCTCACTTTAGAATTTAGTTTCTCACTATTTTTCTCTCTTTATCAAAAACCTAGAGAGCTCTCTTGAGCTTTGAGGAAGAAGATGAAGCAAATGAAAAGAGAGAGAGAGAGAGTGAGGTTAGAAATGCAACCATGGTGAGTATATCTCATGGCTAACCATTGCAGAGAATAGACCTTAGTTAAAAGGTAATGGTTAGGTTTATAAATATCTAAGGGAAAACAAAAATGGTGGACTAGTCAATGGTTATCCAAAACAACCATGGAAAAATTCATACATTTTTGAATTTCCTAAATAAATAAAAACCTTTTCATTATCTTTTATATGGTGTAATTCTCATACACCCATGTTGCATATATAACCTAGCATGTCATAATAATATATATCACATATATAATATTTATGTAACAAAAGAAAACAATACAATAAACATATATCACATATATGTCAAATGTATCAAAAGTGAGAAATAGAAATACTTAAGTGAGCATATATTAGTTAATGTAATTTAATATATCAAATATATAATTATACATTAAATTATCGAATCAACACTTGATCCGATAATCCGGCTATATCACATATAACCGACTAATATAAAATGTATCATTTCATCGAATCAACACTTGATCCGATGACCCGGCTATATCACATATAACCGGCCGATATCACATATCGTGAGAATAGAATATAGTATCACATACTCGTATTATTCTCGGTCCTGCACATATCACATATGCGCACCTACTCCGTTTCGCCTGAGCGAAGAAACCTCTGTGTAGGACTCTAAAGACTCGTCAATACGCCGACAGTATATAATGATCATATCAAACAGCCACAAGCTGCAAGCGGTCAGCTAAATGTAACAGCCACCCGGGTATTGAGCGATCAGAAGATCAACATGCAAGCCTGCACACACTCCTGTGAATCCAATCAGTAACACTACTGTACAGTCTGGTCTCTTCGTCTGATATGTCGCATATCCAGTCTAGGGGTGGTAAACGTCAGACCCCAGTAACCGATAAGTCGTACCGATGTAAGGCTCATAACGGGTCGAGAAACAACTGATAACACTTACCAGTAGATCTCCATAGCAGCCCTGGCCAGGGACTTCCAGTTATAGCCTATCGAGCATAGCGCAACATCAACCCCCTATACCGGGAGAGACGAAACCCCTCCTATCGCTCATTGCCTCCATGTGATTCGGGACTGTACCCAAAAGCCACCGTTTTGCATGCTCTCTTGAACGTGGTAAGGTGAAAATCAAAGAACAGTGGGAATCACACAATTCTCTATGACGATTTCGGGTCTACAGACTAATCTGTACCAGTGTCACCAGAGAACTGCTATATGACGATAGGTATAATACCAACCTGGAGTTCTCGGCGAGTCCGTTCAGTGTACCCAGTCTCCACTGAGCACACGTATAACCCCTTTGATGTCAAACACCAATGGATGTGGGATCATCCATCGCCCATCATATAGGTCAAGAAGCGTATACGCTAGTATACTCTTGAGTATCGATGCCCTGTCTCGATACACCCTCGACTAGGAACAATTATAGGATGTACTTGTGGACTACCCTAGCCCCACTAGTATGATCTCCATCATAGTCCTGGTAATCAAGTAAACATCCTAAGGGCTTCATCAACATGTGAGAGCAAGACAGTATCACAATATAAGTCAATATGTTAAGATAAAGAGCAACCGTATAGCATACTATCATCTCTAGCAAGAAAGTCCTCTCTATATATGTCCAAGCATCCACTATAATATACATATACATAACTAACAATCTCCCACTTGCACTAAGGCCAGTTGTTGTAGTATCTCATACCCAATATCCCGAAAAGTCTCTCAAATTGTATTTGGGGTAAGGCTTTCATGAATGGATCCGCTGTGTTGTATTTCGTGTCAACTCTCCTGACCTCGATCTCCCGGAGATCAACTATCTCCCGGATCAGGTGATACCACCTCAGAATATGCCTGGATCTCTGATGGGACCTGGGTTCCTTGGCCAAAGCCACAGCTCTATTGTTATCACAATACAAAGGTATTGGATGCTCAATGGACGGAACCACTCCAATTTCAGTTATGAACTTCTTCATCCAGACAGCCTCCTTGGCGGCATCATTGGCAGCGATGTATTCAGCCTCCATCGTCGAGTCTGCCACTGTTTCCTGCTTGGAACTTTTCCAGCATACTGCCCCTCTGTTGAGGGTAAAGTCAAATCCCAAGACCGACTTAGAGTCATCCTTATCACTCTGGAAGCTCGAATCGGTAAAGGACTCCACTTAGAGTTCTCCGTTACCATACACCAAGAACATCTCTTTAGTCCTTCTAAAGTACTTGAGAATGTTCTTCACAGCTGTCCAGTGATTCTCTCCAGGATTTGCTTGATACCGACTCACTACACTTAGTGAGTATGGTACATCGGGTCTGGTACATAGCATCACGTACATGATAGAACCTATTGCCGAAGCATAGGGTATCCCTTGCATGCCAGCTCTCTCCAAATCAGTCTTGGGAGACATGTCTTTGGAGAGAGTGAGTCCAGAGATCGTGGGTAAATTCCCATGCTTGGATTCTTCCATACTAAACCTCTTTAGTATGGTGTCAATATACCTGGATTGGGACAATCCCAGTATCCGTTTAGATCTATCTCTATAGATCTTAATGCCCAAGATGTGTGAGGCATCACCTAGATCTTTCATTGAGAATCTTTATGATAAGAAGAGCTTGACCAAGTGCAGCATAGGAACATCATTTCCTATCAAGAGTATGTCATCCACGTACAATACGAGGAAGACAACCTTACTCTCTACCACCTTCTTGGATATACAAGGTTCATCTACGTTTTTGATGAAGTCAAACTCTTTGACTACCACATAAAAACAGATATTCCAACTCCGCGATGCCTGCTTTAACCCGTAGATTGATTTAAGCAGCTTGCACACCTTTCCGCTGCTCCCACTGTCTACGAAGCCCTCTGGCTGAGTCATATACACGCACTCTTCTAAATCACCATTTAGAAAGACGGTCTTAACATCCATTTGCCAGATTTCGTAGTCATGGTATGCAGCAATGGCAAGTAGGATCCTGACGGACTTAAGCATAGCCAGAAAAGGTTTCATCATAATCCACACCTGGTTTCTTCGTAACAAGTCTAGCTTTGAAAGTCTCAACTTTTCCATCTACACCAAGTTTCTTCGTAAAGATCCATTTGCTCCCAATGGGTTTTACCCCTTCAGGAGCAACTTCCAAAGTCCATACTTTGTTGGTGTACATGGATTCCATCTCAAATCGCATTGCATCCAGCCATATCACAGAGTACCCACTCGTGATGGCCAGCTCGAAGCTAGTTGGGTCATCATCTTTTATGATGCAATCCTCGCTCCCACCATCAAAAAGAAAACCGCAGTATCTCTCAGGTGGATAAGGAACCCTACTAGATCGGCGGAGAGGCTGAGGTACGTTGGGAACTATCGAATCCTCTGGTTCTACCAAATCTTCTGTCGTAGTTTCTATAGCTGGAACCTCTTCCAGTTCAACCTCTTTGCTACTAATTTCTTTTTCAAGAAATTCCTTTTCTAAAATGGCGGCATGTCGAGAAACAAACACCTTTTGTTCCTCGGTGTGGTAGAAGATATACCCTCGCGAATATTTGGGATATCCAATAAACTTACACAGAAAAGACCTTGTTTCGAGCTTGTCCGGATTTTGTGTTTTCACATATGCCGGACAACCCCATTTCTTAACATAATTAAGATATGGTATCTTTCCTTTCCATATCTCATATGGAGTGGTTGGCACAGATTTGGAGGGATTCGTATTCAATAGGTCAGCAGCTGTTTCTAGTGCATATCCCCAAAAGGAAATAGGTAACTTAGCGGTGCTCATCATAGAGCGCACCATATCTAATAGGGTGCAATTTCTCCGTTCTGATACACCGTTGTGCTGTGGTGTATAAGGAGGAGTAAGCTGAGAAAGAATCCCATTCTCTTTTAGATAGTCCAGGAACTCATTGCTCAAGTATTCTCCTCCTCGATCAGATCGAATGATTTTAATACTTTTACCCGTTTGGTTCTCGACTTCGTGCTTATATTCTTTGAATTTCTCAAAAGCTTCAGACTTGTGTTTCATCAGGAACACATGTCCGTATCTTAAGAGATCGTCAGTGAATGTTATGATGTACGAGGAACCATTCATGGCATGTGTAGACATGGGACCACATACATCGCTATGTATCAGTCCCAAGAGTTACGTAACTCTTTCTCCGTGTCCACTAAACGGAGTTTTGATCATCTTTCCTTTGAGACATGATTGGAAAGTGTCATAAGATGAAAATTCGAATGGATTTAAATATCCATCCTTATGCAACTTAGCTAGCCGTGTCGCATTGATATGACCTAGTCTACAATGCTACAAGAAGGATTCGTTCATTTCAGAACTCTTCCTCTTGTGTGTGTTTTGTACATTAAGAACTGTGGTTTGATTTAGAATGTATATGCCATTATTTAACGAGCCTGATCCAATCAACTTTTGATTCAGGAAGATGTTCATAACATCATCCTGTACTACAAAATTATATCCTTCTTTACTTAATAAATAAACTGATATAAGATTGCATATCAGGGTCGGTATGTAATAGCATTCTTTCAGAATCAATGTATTACCATTTGGTAATACAAGGTGATATTCGCCAACAGCTTTGGCTACAACATTTGCACCATTCCCTACTCTTACGGAATGATCACCCATTCCCAGATCTCTACCTTTTCTTAGCCTATGCAACATATTGCATATGTGGGGGGATCCTGATCCGGTATCTAATGCCCAGGACGTAGAGTGAACTGAGAAACAGTTCTCAATAACTAACACACCCGAATAAGGCGCATCAACATGCTTATTCTTCGTCTGGGCGGCGTAGGAATCATGATGTTCCCCTATTTCCTGCTCAGTCTTATAACACTTATAAGAAAGAACGGGACCAATGTTCCCCTGCTCAGTATAACAAGCGGGTTCGGTCAATACATCCATATTATTATCTTGATTAAGGCCAGACATGGTCGCTACTTGGAGAGAGAGAGAAGAAAAAACTTAGCGTATGCTCTTACAAGATTAGATTGGTTATTATCTTATCTAATCAGGATGGCTCCCACTGTTTTTATCAAATCTTCATTCAAACCCTAAAAGGAAAGATTAGCCGGGATTAGTTACACGTTACAAGTTTGCCAATCTTTCAGCCATGCCAGTGTCGGTACTTTGAGGGAGGTTCCCCGTGCTATCGCACGGACCTAATTAAAATAAACCTCGTTTTCCCAGGGGCGTAACCCCGTTAACACCTTTCTAGACACCTACTTGATCGGCTAATTGTCCTATGTAAAACTCTCCCAGGAGTAACTATTACTCGCAGTGGGTATCGGGATCCAACTATCTCATAGAAGGTATGCAACCTCATTGCAAATTTCAACACTTGAAATTCCCGATAATACTTTTGCCCCTAGCGTGCTATGACCATGACGCGGGTCAACAAACCATAGTGCGCTAGTCAAGTTCAACCCGTACATATCTTGATTGAATTAAACCCACCCGCACGACCATTGACGTAGGCCAACAAAGTTGTACGACTACCCTAATCCAATCTCATCTCATGTTGCAGATAAGCACTAGTTAGCTACCGCACACTACGCCTTGACGCAGGCCAACAAACGTAGCACAAATAATAAGTAGTACTTATCTGAAATGTCGGAGGGCTACGTAGGTTTTTAAGAAAACTATGAGCGTAATGAACTTGATATCGTTATAGTAACAAGTGATTTTTGAAAAGGAGTGTTTTTGAGGCTTTTGCTAGTTCCGCTAAAGAGGTCACTCCCGGTGAAGGGATCAAGGCTCTTTCCTTATCGAATAAGGTGCAGGATATTTCACAAATACCACTATGCAAAGCAAGAACTATAGAAGCAATCAAAACCTAAACCGATTGAGTTTGTAGCATCTGCTAGTTTCGCTAAAGTGGTCACTCGCGCTGAAGGGATCTCGGCTCTTTCCTTATCGAATAAGGTGCTGGATGTTCTACAAGGAATACCGCTATGCAAAGCAAAAACTAGAGCCATCCTTTTTGAAAATTTGATTCTACAACATCTTTTAGGTTTCTTTTCTTTCATTAATCACATTAATGAAGTCCCATCATTTATGCTTCCTGAGCATCACAGAAGAAACGAAAATACAACGTATGCTTATGCCATCCGGATTCGCCACAGTGTCCCGTTATGCACCGTTAGGTTACTTAACTAACGGCATAGCGGGGCGAGACTAGCGCGGGTGTAAAACATAAGCAACGTCTACTATATATCTCATATATAATAATAAAGCATTCTCATCATATAAAGTGATCACATCACAGAATATCAGCAGCAGAAGATAACATATGTAATATTGGATATTCTAGGAGGTCTGTATTTTGTATTTAACCAACATTAGAAAATACGGATTCTACGGTAGCGATGAATAGCCAAACCCACATCCCTAGATCCCTACGAGAGCGGCAAGTAACCCTACCAATTTTAGAGTTAGGAGACCCGAACTCGACTCCTCGAGTGTTAGTTATATGTATGCCCTAGAGGCCATTACTATACATGAGATGTATATTGTAGTGGATGCTTGGACATATATAGGGAGGACTTTCTTGCTCGACATGATAGTATGTTATTTGGTTAATCTTTACCTTAACGTGTACACTGATTATCTCTCTGTTACATGTTGGTAAAGCCCTTAGGATATGTACTCGACTACTGGGATTATGATGAGATCATACTAGTGGGGCCACGGTAGTCGACGAGTACATCCTATAACTGTTCCTAGTCGAGGGTGTATCGAGACACGGCATCGATACACCAGAGTAGACTACCGTATACGCATCTTAACCCATATGATGGGCGATGGATGATCTTATATCCATTGGTGTTTGACATCAAGGATGGTGTACGGGTGTTCAGTGGACACTGGGTACACTGGACGGACTCGCCGAGAACTCCTAGATGGTATTATACCTCACGTCAGATGGCAGTTCTCTGGTGACACTGGTACAGCTTAGTCTGTTGACCCGAGATCGTTATAGAGTCTTGTGTGATTCCCACTGTGCTTTGATTTCCATCATACCACGTCCAAGAGGGCGTGCAAAAAGGTGGCTTTTGGGTACAGTCCCGAATCACATGGAGGCAATGAGCGATAGGAGGGGATTTGTCTCTCCCGGTATAGGGAGTTGATGTTGCGCTGTGTTCGATTGGCTATAACCAGAAATCCGTGGCCAGGGTTGCTGAGATTTACTGGTAAGTGTTACCAGTAGTTTCTCGAAGTGTTATAGACCTCATATCGACACGACTTATCGAGCTACTGGGGTCTGACGTTTACCACCCCTAGGCGAGATATGCGGCATATCAGACGAACAGACCGGACTGTACGGTAGTGTTACTGGTTGGATTCACAGGAGTGTGAGCAGGCTTGCTCGTTGATCTTCTGATCGCTCAATACCCGGGTGGCCGTTACGTTTAGCAGACCGCTTGTGGCTTGTGGGTGTTTGATATGATCATCACCTACTGCCGGCGTATTGACGAGTCTTTAGAGTCCTACACAGGGGTTTCCTGGCTCAAGCGAAACGAAATAGGAGCGCATATGAGATATGTACGGGACCGAGATTAATACGATATGAGATACCGTATTCTATTCTCGCGATTCGTGATATTGATCGGTTGTATGCGATATAGCCGGGTTATCGGATCAAGTGTTGATTCGATAAGTTGTTACACATGATATTAGTCGGTTATGACCGGATTGTTAAATCAAGTGTTGATTTAATGATTTAATGTATAATTATATATTTGATATATTACTTTACATTAACTAGTATTGGTTCACTTAAGATTGATTTTCTCACTAGATTATGCACATTGTTTATATGTGATATATGCAAGTGTACATGTTTGTATCATGTTTGATGATACATAAAAGATGTGTGTATGAGACTTAAACCAAATCAAGGTTAAATTAGGGTTTACTAATTTCCTAACAAATAACAAAAGAGATGAGACTTTGGTCAAAGTTATCAAGCTTCATGAAGCTTGATAAACATTGACAAAGTCAACTCTTTTGTCATTTCCTTAGGATATTAGTTAACCCAACCCTTAACCTAATACTTTGGTTAATTCTCTACATGAGTTAAGCATGAGGGCTTAACTCAACCATGGTTCCATAATTAAAAGGATAAGTTTCATTTGGATTCATTATTCTTTATTCTTGCTTCTTCTTCTTCTTCTTCTTCATCAAGCTCCATCAAAAAGCTTGCTAGCTCCAATGGTGCCATGAGAAAAGTGTGAGAAAAACAATTCTAAAGTGAGCCCACTTCCTATTTCTTCATCCTCTACTACTTTCCATGTAGTATAGGGCGTTCTCTTCACAAAGTTCTTGACCAAGTGAAGGAATAGCTTGAGTTTGAGTCTCCCCGACGTAGATCATCTTCGGCCTCGAAGTCAACGACCTAGCCCGCTCATTTCTCCGAAGAAACCAACGCTAGGGTCTGGGATCCCGATGATCGCAGCGAAGGGATGTAAACACGAAGCTTTAGAAGTGGAGGATCGGATCTATAAAGGTTGTAATCCCTTTCACTTAGTAGTAAAGTAGTTTACTTGCTTTTAGTTTCGCCTTACCTCTAGTTAACGATCTTGCATAGGGTTGTTCGGCACATAAAAATTTGATTTTGGCATGGTTGATGCCTTGTAGAACCTCATGAGTGTGCCTACGAACCCTACAGTGGTATCAGAGCCTAGCTAGAGCTTTAGGCGAAGTGTAGACGAAGTTAGAAACCCGATCGAACCCCGTAACTCTAAACTACACCCTTCTCTGTACATTTTCTGAAACTGTGGATTTTTCCAAATTAAAAATATCCAAAAAATTCAGCAGGGTTTTCTAGGAGTTGCTGTGGAGCACGTGCCCCCAATTCAACCAATGCGCCGCGGAACCGCGGCCCCACCCTAGCTTGCGCGGCGGTTCCGCGGCCATAAAAATGAATCTTGGCACGTGCCTTGCACAGTAATGCCCGTCTGTAATTCCTCTGTTTTCTTGGAATTTTTTATTTATACTCAAGAGTTGAGTTTTCTGGGTTGTATTGGGGACTCGATGATTCGATCGGAAAGTTTAACTTCGTCTATGTGTTTTTCCGGGTATTTTAGAAAGTGTTAAAAAGTTCGATCGGATATCAATAACTCACTTTTTCCCGACCCGGAAAATTTCCAAGTGTTGGATTTTTCCGTAGTTTAAGAGCGTTCTAAGTAGTGCAAGTAACGTGATGGACCCTCTAGAAGACAACAAACCTTAACTCGATTATGTGACCGTCTTGAACTGCCTTTTGAACCTTAGGGTTTGGGGCAGTACGGCGTACCACATGTGAGGCGTTGGCTTGACCCTTCTACGGCTGGACCGTTGGTACTGTGGCATGAAATGGATGTTTTAAAACTCCTCTCAAGTGTTGAGCTATTTGGGAAACCTTGGGTGTTTGATTATTCGATCGGAAAGTTTAACATTGTCTATTTATCTGGAATGTGATACAATATTTGGAATCTACAAATTGTTATGAGATAACTGATTTGAATATTATAAACATAGCGCTTTAGTCTCAATTGATCGGTTGCCACGGGATTTTGATGTGATCAAAAGTCTGTCGCAATCACGTAGCGTACGCGGATATTCGCCGGGTAAACTTAATAGACAGCCATGCCCCATAGCCCCAACCAAGTGACTGTAGGAGAACCCCGTCACCAAAAGCATCCGTTCGGGTGCTCACGGGAGCGGTGTTCCGCCTTAGTGCACTTCGTCGACGGCATCCGGGGGTGCGGCCGTCTGCTAAAGTTTGCGACGAGCATTCGATCAGCATGTCGGGAATCTTGTTGAATTGCCCGACTAAATATTGATAAGAGTTTTCGATAATGAGACTAAAATGCGGAGTTTATAATTGTTAGGCATGCGATGTCTAAGGAATTCATTTGGTTAGGCATGCGATGTCTAAGGAGGTTGTGGATTCCAGCTGTTGTAGTTTTACACTTTCTTTTCTGCGACCATAAGTGTAATATGTGATATCGCCGGTTTCGTTGCTATATGTCAACGACAATTGGGATACGCATACTTGCTTACGTTGATGATATGAGATATTATGTGTTGCTGTGATATGTTGTATTGGATCGTCGCGTTTTTGAATAGCCGGGGGTTTTATGTGAGATGAGAGTTTTTCTTTTTCATTCATGTAAAATTCATTTGTATGTAATATTCTTTTATTGGGGCACTTCCGGGATGAGGTTGATGTCACCACTTGTATATTATTTACTTTTCCGCATTAGGTAGACCCAAGACGGGGAGCACAAGTAACCGGGTTCTAGGGTCCAGTGGGAGACCATCTCGAGGAGTCGAGACCGGGTCTCCTAACCTTAGAATTGGCAGTGTTACTTGCCGCTCTCGTAGGGGTCTAAGGATGTGGGTTTAGCTATTCATCACGACCGTGGAATCCGAGTTTTATACTGGCTCGTATTGAAAACACGGACGTCCTAGTATATCCAATATTTCATATATGTTTCTTCTGCTGCGATATCTGTGATGTGATCATTTGATATGTTGTGATAGTTACTGTATATAGTATATACGATATATTATATAGACATTACTTATGTTTTACACCCGCGCTAGCCCTGCCCCGCTCTGCCGTTAGTTACTTAACCTAACGGTGCACGAGGGGACATCGAGGCGAATGCGGATGGCATAAGTGTACATCGTATTTATCTGTGATGTTTAGGTAACTTAATTGATGGGACTTAATTAATATGATTAATGAAAGAAAAGAAACCTAAAAGATGTTGTGGAATCGAATTTTCAAAAACAGGTAGCTACGGTTCTTGCTTTGCATCGCGGTGTTCCTTGTAGAACATCCTGCACCTTATTCGATAAGGAAAGGGCCGAGATCCCTTCACCGGGAGTGACCCCTTTAGCAATGACAGGAAGATGCTACACCCCTTGGTTTGTCTTTTGATTGCTTTTAGAGTTTTTGCTTTGCATAGTGATATATATGATATATCCTGCACCTTATTCGATGAGGAAAGGGTCGACGATCCCTTCACCGGGAGTGACCCCTTTAGCGAAACTAGAAAAGCCTAAAAAAACACTCCATTTTAAAATCATTTGATTCTACAACGATATCAAGTTCATTACGCAATAGGTTTTCAGAAAAAACCTGCCGTAGCCCTCCGTCATTTCAGATAAGTTGTATATAGTATTCGTGCTACATTTGTTGGCTTTCGTCAAGGTGTAGTGTGAGGTAGCTATATGCTGCTCATCTGCAGCATACGATGCAATTGGATTAGGGTAGTCGTACGGCTTTGTTGGATTTCGTCAAGGGTCGTGCGGGTGGGTTTAATTCAGTCAAGAAATGTACGGGTTGAACTTGACTAGCGGGCTATGGTTTGTTGGCTTTCGTCAAGGTCATAGCACGTTAGGGGCAAAATATTATCGGGAATTTCAAGTGTTGAAATTTGCAATGAGATTGCATACCTTCTATGAGATAGTTGGATCCCGATACCCGCTGCGAGTAAGAGTTACTCCTGGGAGAGTTTTACACATTACAATTAGCCGATCAAGTAGGTTTCTAGAAAGGTGTCAACAAGGTTACGCCTCTGGGAAAACGAGGTTTACATTAATTAGGTTCGTGCGAAAGCACGGGGGACCTCCCTCAAAGTACCGACACTGGCCTGGCTGAAAGATTGGCGAACTTGTAGCGTGTAATTAATCCCGGCTAGTCTTTCCTTTTAGGGTTTGAAGGAAGATTTGATTAAAACAGTGGGAGACATCCTGATTAGATATATTAAATAACCAATCTAATCTTGCAAGAGCATACGCTGAGTGTTTTCTTCTCTCTCTCTCCAGGTAGCGACCATATCACGCCTTAATCAAGATAATAATACGGATATATTGACCGAACCCGCTTGTTATACTGAGCTGGGGAAGGTTGGTCCCGCTCCAACTTATAATTGTTATAAGACAGAGCAGGAAATTAGGGAATACCAGATTTCCCGTGCCGCCCAAATGAAGAAAGTGCATGCTGATGCATCTTCTTCGGGTGTGTTCATTACAAAGAACTGTTTCTCAGTATTCTTTACGTCCTGGGTATGAGATACCGGATCAGGATCCCACATATGTAATATATTACATCGGCTACAGATAGGTAGAGAACTGAGAACGGGTGATAAGTTTCATGAGATAGAAACGGTGCAAGTGTTGCAGCCAAGTCTGTTGGTCACTATCACCCTGTATTACCAGAATACATTGATTTTGAACGAATATTATTAGATACCGAACCTGATATACAACATCATATCTGTCTCTTTATTAGTAAAGAAAGGATATAATTTTGTATTATTGGATAATGTTTTGAACATTTCCTATATCAAGATTTAATCGGTTCAGGCACGTTATATAAAAGCATTGACGTTCTAAATCAAACTACAGTTCTTAGTATACAGAACACACAAGAGGAAGAGTTCAGAAATGAACGAATCCTTCTTGAGGCATTGTAGACTAGGTCATATTAATGCGACCCGACTAGCTGAAGTTACATATAGATGCATATTTAAATTAGTTTGAATTTACATCTTATGAAACTTGCCGGTCATGTCACAAAGATACGATGACTATAGCTTTGTTTATTGGAAACAGAGAAAGAGTTAATGAACTCTTGGGATTGATACATGCTGATGTATGAAGGTCCCCTGTCTACATATGCCAAGACCGGTTCTTTGTACTTCATTACATTCTCTGATGATCTCTCAAGATTCAGACATATGTTCCTGTTGAAACACAAGTCCGAACCTTTTTAGATATTCATAGAATGTAAGTTAGAAGTAGAGAACCAAAATACGGGTAAAAGTATTATGTCCTTTGATGTGATCAAGGAGGAGAATACTTGAGCACGGAATTCCTGGACTATTCTAAAGGAGAATGAGATTCTCTCTCAGCATTACTCCTCTGTATACACCATAGCATGATGGTATATCGGGGTGGAGCAATTGCACCCTATGTGATATGATGTGCTCTATGATGAGTACTACTGAGTTTCCTATTTCCTTTTGGGAGTTATGCACTTGAGAAGTTGCATACCTATTGAATAAGGTTCAAAACAAATCAGTTGCCTACCACTTCATATGTGATATAGAAAGGGAAGAGCCCATATCTTAAGTTTGTTAAGATTTGGGGTTGTCCGGACTATGTCTAAAAGCAAAATACGGACAAGCTCGAGGCAAGGTCTGTTACGTAGAACTGGAAAGGTTCCAGCTATACAAACTGCAGCTGATGATTTGGTAGAACCAAAGGATTCAATAGTTTCCAACGAACATCAGCCTCTCCGCCGATCTAGTAGGGTTCCTCACCCACCTGAAAGATACTTCGGTTTCTCTATGACAGTGGGAGCGAGGATTGCATCATGAGATGATGACCCAACTAGTTTCGAGCAGGCTATCAGGAGTGAGACTCTGTAAGAATGGCTGGATGCTTATCGATCTGAGATGGAATCCTTATACACCAACAAAGTATGGACTTTGGTTGCTTTATCTGAAGGGTTAAATCCCCATTAGGAGCGAGTATATCTTGAGAAGATTACTTGGTGTACATGGAAAGGTTGAGACTTTTAAAGCTATGCTTAAGTCCATCCAGATCCTACTTGCCACTGCTACTTACCACGACTACGATATCTGGTGGTTGGGTGTCATGACTGCTTTTCTAAATGATGATTTGGAAGAGAGCGTCTATAAGTACACAGCCAGAGGGCTTCGTAGACAGTGGGAGCAGCGGAAACGTGTGCAAGATGTTTTATGTGATAAAGCAGGCATCGCGGAGTTGGAACATCTGTTTTGATGTGGTAGTCAAAGAGTTTGACTTCATCAAAATGGTAGATGAACCTTGTATATACAAAAAGGTAGTAGAGAGTAAGGTGGTCATCCTCGTATTGTACGTGGACAACATACTCTTGATAGGAAAAGAGTTTCCTATGCTACGCTCGGTCAATCTCCGCTTATCACAAGGATTCTCCATATAGGATCTATGTGATACCTCCTAAATCCTGGATTTTATATCTATGAGATAGATCTTAATGGATGTTAGGATACTCACTAGTTGTAGTGGGATGGTATCAATCAATCCTGGGGAGAATCACTGGAAAGGTTCCAGGGTGATAAGGACGACTGAATGTCAGTCGCAGGCATTGTCTTTACCCTCAGTGGAGGGACGGTATGTTGGAAGAGTTCCAAGCTAGATACCGTGACATACTAGACGATTAAAGGCAAGAGACATCGTTACCAAGGATGCTACCAAAGAGGCAGTCTGGATATATATAAGTTCATGAGATGAACTTCATTCCTACCATTGTGTGACAATGGAGTTGTGGCTTTAGCCAAGGAACTACCGTCCCATCAGAAATCCAGATATAATTCTTAGGCAGTATCACCTAATCATGGAGATGGTTGATCTCCAGGGAGATCGAGGTTAGGAGAGTAGACTCAGAGGAAAACACGTCGGATCCACTCACAAAGACTTTTTCCCATAGAAAGACTATTATGGGATGGTTGAGTATGAGATACTACAACCACTCTTATCAGATGGCCCTAGTGCAAGTGGGAGATTGTTAGTTATATGTATGCCCTAGAGGCCATTACTATACATGAGATGTATATTGTAGTGGATGCTTGGACATATATCGGGAGGACTTTCTTGCTCGACATGATAGTATGCTATCTGGTTACTCTTTACCTTAACGTGTACACTGATTGTCTCTCTGTTACATGTTGGTAAAGCCCTTAGGATATGTACTCGACTACTGGGACTATGATGAGATCATACTAGTGGGGCCACGGTAGTCGACGAGTACATCCTATAACTGTTCCTAATCGAGGGTGTATCGAGACAGGACATCGATACACCAGAGTAGACTAGCGTATACGCATCTTGACCCATATGATGGGCGATGGATGATCCCATATCCATCGGTGTTTGACATCAAGGATGGTGTACGGGTGCTCAGTGGAGACTGGGTACACTGGACGGACTCGCCGAGAACTCCCAGATGGTATTATACCTCACGTTAGATGGCAGTTCTGGTGACACTGGTACAACTTAGTCTGTTGACCCGAGATCGTCATAGAGTCTTGTGTGATTTCCACTGTGCTTTGATTTCCATCATACCACGTCCAAGAGGGCGTGCAAAAAGGTGGCTTTTGGGTACAGTCCCGAATCACATGGAGGCAATGAGCGATAGGAGGGGATTCGTCTCTCGCGGTATAGGGAGTTGATGTTGCGCTGTGTTCGATTTGCTATAACCGGAAATCCCTTGCCAGGGTTGCTAATATTTACTGGTAAGTGTTACCAGTAGTTTCTCGAACTGTTATAGACCTCATATCGACACGACTTATCGAGCTACCAAGGTCTGACGTTTATCACCCCTAGGCGAGATATGCGGTATATCAGACGAACAGACCGGACTGTACGGTAGTGTTACTGGTTGGATTCACAGGAGTGTGAGCAGGCTTTCTCGTTGATCTTCTGATCGCTCAATACCCGGGTGGCCGTTACGTTTAGCAGACCGCTTGCGGCTTGTGGGTGTTTGATATGATCATCACCTACTGCCGGCGTATTGACGAGTCTTTAGAGTCCTACACAGGGGTTTCCTGGCTCAAGCGAAACGAAATAGGACCGCATATGAGATATGTGCGGGACCGAGATTAATACGATATGAGATACCGTATTCTATTCTCACGATTCGTGACATTGATCGGTTGTATGCGATATAGCCGGGTTATCGGATCAAGTGTTGATTCGATAAGTTGTTACACATGATATTAGTCGGTTATGACCGGATTGTTAAATCAAGTGTTGATTTAATGATTTAATATATAATTATATATTTGATATATTATTTTACATTAACTAGTATTGGTTCACTTAAGATTGATTTTCTCACTAGATTGTGCACATTGTTTATATGTGATATATGCAAGTGTACATGTTTGTATCATGTTTCATGATACATACAAGATGTGTGTATGAGACTTAAACCAAATCAAGGTTAAATTAGGGTTTACTAATTTCCTAACAAATAAAAAAAGAGATGAGACTTTGGTCAAAGTTATCAAGCTTCATGAAGCTTGATAAACATTGACAAAGTCAACTCTTTTGTCATTTCCTTAGGATATTAGTTAACCCAACCCTTAACCTCATACTTTGGTTAATTCTCTACATGAGTTAAGCATGAGGGCTTAACTCAACCATGGTGCCATAATTAAAAGGATAAGTTTCATTTGGATTCATTATTCTTTATTCTTGCTTCTTCTTCTTCTTCATCAAGCTCCATCAAAAAGCTTGCTAGCTCCAATGGTGCCATGAGAAAAAGTGTGAGAAAAACAATTCTAAAGTGAGCCCACTTCCTATTTCTTCATCCTCTACTACTTGCCATGTAGTATAGGGTGTTCTCTTCACAAAGTTCTTGACCAAGTGAAGGAATAGCTTGAGTTTGAGTCTCCCCGACGTAGATCATCTTCGGCCTCGAAGTCAACGACTTAGCCTGCTCATTTCTCCGAAGAAACCAACGTTAGGGTCCGGGATCCCGATGATCGTAGCGAAGGGATGTCAACACGGAGCTTTAGAAGTGGAGGACCGGATCTACAAAGGTTGTAATCCCTTTCACTTAGTAGTAAAGTAGTTTACTTGCTTTTAGTTTCGCCTTACCTCTAGTTAACGATTTTGCATAGGGTTGTTCGTCACATAAAAATTTGATTTTGGCATGGTTGATGCCTTGTAGAACCTCATGAGTGTGCCTAGGAACCCTACATCGAGATGGTCTCTCACTGGACTCTAGAACCTGGTTACTCGTGCTCCCCACCTTGGGTCTATCCTGATGCGGAAAAGTAAATAATATACAACAATGGTGACATCATCCTCAACCCGGAAGTGCCCCAATAAAAGAATATTACATACATTGAATTTTACATGAATGAAAATAAAAACTCTCATCTCACATAAAACCCCCGTCTATTCAGAACACGACGATCCAATATAACGTATCACAGCAACACATAACATCACATGTCATCAACGTAAGTTAATATGCGTATCCCAATTGTTGTTGATGTATAGCAATGAAATCGGCGATACACCACATATTACACTTGCGGTCGCAGAAAAGAAAATGTCAAACTACAACATTTGGAATCCACAATCACCTTAGATATCATAAATCCGAAATATCACATACTTCGCATTTCATGCCTAACTATATGAATTCCACATATTGTATCACATTTCTGAAAAAACTAGACGATGTTAAACATTCCGATCGAATCAACAAACACCCACAATTACCCAATAAGCTCAACACTTGAGTGTGGTTTAAAAGTATCCATCACATGCCACAGTACCAATGAACCAGCCGTAGAAGGGCAAACCAATGCCTCGCCTGTGGCACCGCTGAACTACCACAGACCCTATGGTTTGTGGCGGTTCTGACGGTCACAGAATCGAGTTAAGGTTTCATTCTTCTAGAGGGTCCATCGAATCACTTGCATGATATTTGAATGCTCTTTAACTTAGAAAAAATCCAACTCTTGGAAAAATTTCCAGCGAGGGTTAAAGTGGGTATTTGATATCCGTTCGAACTTTTTAATACCGTCTAAATAACCTGAAATACTGTTAGAATTACGACTACGAAACACTCCGAGTTGCCTTTGCAGAAAGTTAACATCACATGAAAATTTAGAAAAAACAAACAACACCTGAAACACCAAAACCCAGTCACTGGAACACTGAAAAAATTTAAAGGGGTTTGCTCGGATTTGGGCCGAGATGGGGGGGTGTGGCCGGCCAAAATTTCACAAAATTGCCTCAAATTTCTCCAGTGTTCATGTTATATCACATACAAAATTCTGCAATTGTTTGAAAAAATTTTAGAGCTCATATAAAAATCGACAGAAACATGGTTTTGATGTGTCAAGTTTCGGAGTTGTTTTGGTTTCGTAATCCAACATGATCCGTCTAAATCTCTAGCTTGTCTTTGATACCACTGTAGGGTTACTAAGCACAACAGCAAGGTTTCGGGGGGCATCGTCCATGCCATTTTCAAAAAATTGCCATGCTTGTTAACCCTAACCCTAAAATCTTAACTAAAGATTTAGACAAAAGCATATGTAAACAACTTTACATCTAAGTGTTTGTAGAATACAACCTTTGTAGACCGGTCCTTTACTTCATATGCTCCGAGTAGTGGTCTCTTCGCTGCGATCCAAGTCTCGGACTCTTGAGAGGCTCCACAAGGTGAATGATCCATTCTTGCTAGAAGTCTTCCAAATCCAAGATGATCTACTTCGAGAAAACACAAACCAAAGCTATCTCTTCACTTGTATGGAACTAATGAAGCTAACACCCTAAACTATATGGCTAGTATATAAGAGAATGATGAAGTAGGAATTTTGCTCACTTTAGAATTTAGTTTCTCACTATTTTTCTCTCTTTATCAAAAACCTAAAGAGCTCTCTTGAGCTTTGAGGAAGAAGATGAAGCAAATGAAAAATGAGAGAGAGTGAGGTAAGAAATACAACCATGGTGAGTATATCTCATGGCTAACCATTGTAGAGAATAGACCTTAGTTAAAAGTAATGGTTAGGTTTATAAATATCTAAGGAAAAACAAAAATGGTGGACTAGTCAATGGTTATCCAAAACAACCATGGAAAAATCCATACATTTTTGAATATCCTAAATAAATAAAAACCTTTTCATTATCTTTTATATGGTGTAATTCTCATACACCCATGTTGCATATATAACCTAGCATGTCACAATAATATATATCACATATATATTATTTATGTAACAAAAGAACAATACAATAAACATATATCACATATATGTCAAATGTATCAAAAGTGAGAAATAGAAATACTTAAGTGAGCATATATTAGTTAATGTAATTGAATATATCAAATATATAATTATACATTAAATTATCGAATCAACACTTGATCCGATAATCCGGCTATATCACATATAACCGACTAATATAAAATGTATCATTTCATCGAATCAACACTTGATCCGATGACCCGGCTATATCACATATAACCGGCCGATATCACATATCACGAGAATATAATACAGTATCACATACTCGTAATATTCTCGGTCCCGCACATATCACATATGTGCTCCTACTCCATTTCGCCTGAGCGAGGAAACCTCTGTGTAGGACTTTAAAGACTCGTCAATACGCCGGCAGTATGTGATGATCATATCAAACACCCACAAGCTACAAGCTGTCAGCTAAACGTAACACACTAGTAAAATAAGGGGTTGCCCCTACGGATATTGACATCCGTAGGGGCAATTTATGTTTGGCCCTACGGATTAATCCGTAGGGCTAAAAGGTTGCCCCTACGGGCATAGACGTCCAAGAATAAAAATATTAATTCTTAATTTGGTGTTTGCCCCTACGGAGCCGCAAACAAAGGACCTACGGGTATATCCGTAGGGGCAAGTAAATATCGATTTAACAAAATCCCAGATCGATCGTCTACGCTCGCTCACTTTCTCTCTCTCTCGATCGGGCGCGAAAAAATTCCCCAATTCGCCACGCCGTCGTCGCCAACGTCGTTCTCCTCGTCGCCACCGCCGGTTTCGTCGCCACCTCAGCTCTCGTCGCCACCGCGGTTCAGGTCGTCGCCCCAGCCCCAGCGCAGCAGCGGTTCAAGTGAGTAAATCTTTGGATTACTTCGGGCTTAGGGTTTAGGTGAGGTAAATTAAAGATTTTTGGGATTATTTTGGGCTTAGGGTTCATGGCGTGCGAGTTGGGGTTGGGCAGGGGTCGCAGTCGGGGTCGGGGTCGGGGTAGGGTTAGGGTTGGTGTTCGGCTGCTGTGGGGTGGGGCTGGGGTTAGGGTTTGCCTTAGGGTTGGTGTTGGGGTTTAGCTGGCCGCACTGGGTTTAGGGTTAGGTTGGGGCTGGGCTTGGGTGGGGCTGGGCTGGGCTGGGGTGGGGCTGGGCTGGGGTGGGGCTGGGGCTGGGGGCGGGGGCTGGGGCTGGGTTGGGGTTAAGTGGTGGGGAGTTGGAAAATTATTCTAGTATGTATCCTTACACTCTAGTTAGTATAGCAAGATGCCCAGATGTGTTCTTGTGTACTGCTGTGTAAACCATTCTTTCACCAACTAATTCGTAGCAAAACTGGCTTTGGTGTTGTCAATTGATGTAGCCTTGAAAACTGGCTTTGGTGCTGGCTTTGGTGTTGTCAATTGATGTAGCCTTGAAAACATTGTTATATCATCCGATCACATTTATTTATTGTAGATGTTGTTTGGATATTGGATGCATTGTTCATATTTGATATGTAAAAATAAAAAAATAAAAAATTGTAGTCAGATTCATATTGAAAATGGATGTTAAGTGTTCTGGGCTCATATCGAATATGTTGGATGATTAGTGTCCTTGGGCATATGGATTCTCAAAGTCTTAAGGTTGATTCATGAATTTATGTGTCTTTTTTGTTTGTTTTGTACCAAATGAAAATGAAAGATGATGGTTTACGAGTTTCTTATTCTTTTGTTTGGTTGTGCCCAAATTGTGGACATGGATTTTTTTGCAAATCCTTACCTTTTTCGACGGAATGGAAAGGGCTCCAAATATCCTAGTTGCATCAATCAATCCTAAAATCAAGTTTGCAAACCAAATACAAAACTGGCAAGTTTTTATGGATTTGATATTCCAAAAATCCAACTCCAATCCAAATCCACTGAGGGGTTGTTTGTTTCATGGAATTAGAGCGTAAGTATGGAGGGGACAATTACTGTAGTAACACCAATGTCATGTTTTTAGTTTGGATGAGTATTGTTGCCGAAGGCTAGTGATTTGGTACTAAATGCTGTTGAATTGCTTGAATTATTAAGCAACTTGGGGTTAGGGTTAGGTGGATTGATGACAACAAAATACCATAATTTATAACTATATTACTCATATAATGTGTATGTCATGTGAAAGCTAGATGAAGGTCGAGGCAAGCACAACAAATTTGTTGGATGGGACAATATCAATAGGAGCTCAATGCTATTTGGAAAAATAATAATTCAAAAACATAGTGGAGTTTCCGATTGGTGGAATGGACTAGTTTGATGTATGTTGTTGGTTTGATTTATGAAAAAATAGGGAGACAACATGCATGTATGCATATAGGTAACATCTGCCAATATGCCATATCCAGACCGCAATCTATTTTTGCCTATTGGCTAATATGAAAATATCGGCCCGCGTATATGACATAATCAAAGTTGTTAAATCTTGATACGGTTTGTGTTTCGTTTTTTTATTTATCAGTTCTATCAATGTTGCGTATAACGCTTTATGATATCAGTATCCTACATTTGTAGTTTTAATTGTTGATTGTTATAGATGAATACTATTGCAATAATAGTTTTTGGTTGATGAATGCTATTGCAATGTAGGATGATCAGTTCTATCAATCTTGATCTCAATGGTTTAAAATCATGTTACACATACAACACGAATGCACAACAAACGCATAATTAGAGAGCGACTCGAGATATTCAGGTTAAAACCAATATATGATACTCGATGATAATATGAAACCTTCATATTCCCATCGATACTCATATATGAAACTAAAAGCGCCACTTTGTCCCTACGGTGCCCGACATTTTAATTTAAAAATATTAAATCTTAATTTGTTGTTTGGCCCTACGGAGCCGCAAACTAATAACCTACGGTTATGTCCGTAGGGGCATCTAAATGGGAATTTAATTAAAAAAGGCACAGAAATGCCCTACGCCTCGATATCTTTCCCTCTCGTTCCCAAAATTTTCTCTCGTTCCCGCATCTCCAATTTTCTCTTCGTCGCCACCGCGCGCCCTCCGTTCTCAGCCTGCCACCGCCTTTCGTTCTGGGCCCACCACCGCCCTCGTTCTTCCTCGTCGAGTTCCTCGTCACCGATATTTGTGCCTACATTGATGCCTTAAGCAACGAATCAAATGATGTGGATCACAAACTAATTAAATAAATTTTGAATACCAATCTGGACTGGGATTTGAATACCAATCCTAGTTTGCTATATTTTTTTTATATATAGTAGATGGTGATACTTCTTTAAGTAAAAACAACCCTACACTTAAGCGAAATCATAAATCGAAACACACATATATAGAATACAACTCATACATGGGTATCCTCAAATCTAACTTTCATTGAATTTGCACGCGCACTTAAAATAATAACCTTTATACTAAAAAATTATGTATGCCATTACTTAGTAGTTTATGGTTTTTAGACGCAAAAGCCATTTGAGAAATACTTTTCCAACCCACTATTAATCCATATTCTCAATATAGTCATTGAATTTGCACGCGCACATAATAAGAAGGAGAAGACAATAATGTGGCAGAAAAAGAAGGAGAAGACAGTAATGTGGCAGAAGAAGAAAAAAATGACATTCCTCGTTCTCTGTTTCAGCATCAATCTTCTGATATGAACTAATGATGGCTTTCACATAGGCTTTTCCCTTTAGAGACTTCTTAGTGTCCAATGGAAAGCATACATCAGATTTGTGCAGGTCAGGTTCTTCTATGACTTTCAAGAGTCTCAACTGATTCTGTAAATTACACTCTAGTTGGGTGGTATTTTTACCACTTCTCACTGCAGGTGCGCTCTCTAATATCCATTTTGAATGTAATATTATCGATATTCAAAATGGATATTAGAGAGCGCACCTGCAGTGAGAAGTGGTAAAAGTATCACCCAACTAGGGTGTAATTTACAGAATCAGTTGAGACTCTTAAAAGTCATAGAAGAACCCGACCTGCACAAATCTGATGTATGCTTTCCATTGGACACTAAGAAGTCTCTAAAGGGAAAAGCCTATGTGAAAGCCATCATTAGTTCATATCAGAAGATTGATGCTGAAACAGAGAACGAGGAATGTCATTTTTTTCTTCTTCCGCCACATTACCGTCTTCTCCTTCTGCCACATTACTGTCTTCTCCTTCTTATTATGTGCGCGTGCAAATTCAATGACTATATTGAGAATATAGATTAATAGTGGGTAGGAAAAGTATTTCTCAAATGGCTTTTGCGTCTTAAAACCATAAACTACTAAGTAATGGCATACATAATTTTTTTAGTATAAAGGTTGTTATTTTAAGTTTTCCCTTATAGAGATATGATCTAACTGCATCTATAAACTATAAGTGTGCAGAAAATTATGATAAGAAACCATAAGAAAGGGTTGTAGCCATGCATAACCTTGAATCTACATACCAAATCATGCAAAAGCATGCACTTATTGTCACCTTACCTTGGAATATAAAATATCTTGGAAGACTATAAGCGAGCATTTAAATCTTGATAGCTTTTGACTTCAACATATATTTTTCTCAAGTACCATGAAATATACTTGCTCCGTATAAACCGTTTTCAGGAAGATGGATTAATAATGACAAATTATCCATTGTGGCTCACTAGGTTAGCATTTTCTCTTCTATTAACTATCTTACTATTCTGCTTGGTAAATTTATTCGGAACTGGCTGCGAATCATTAAAAGACATGCATAAGAAAGAAAGCTAAAATACAGATATATAGCATACTGATACATCGAAACTTCATAGTTGCGATGGCAATCCAGAGATATTTATTTCTACACACGTGGTGCGCGTGCGAATGCGTCAGGCATCATGGACAAATATTTCAGAACATGGAAAGTATTATTCGTATAAAGTAATTAAAACTTTTAAACACCTTGGGTAGATATTTTCTTAGTTGATGCAATCATATCATGAGGACTAAATTTAAGCTATTATACATATGCATATGTATTTTTCTAACCTAATATATCACACACACACACAGAGATAGAGAGAGAGAGAGAACACCAGGTAGGTAGAGAAATCAGTTAGCAGGATCCTGAAGAAATGGAGTCCATAGCATTGCTCATCATCATCATCCGTGATCCCTTTGAAAAAATATTATCAAAGGGATCATGGATGAGATGATGAGCAATACTATGGACTCCATTTCTTCAGGATCCTGCTACCTGATTTCTCTACCTACCAGGTGTTCTCTCTCTCTCTCTGTGTGTGTGTGTGTGTGTGATATATTAGGTTAGAAAAATACATATGCATATGTATAATAGCTTAAATTTAGTCCTCATGATATGATTGCATCAACTAAGAAAATATCTACCCAAGGTGTTTAAAAATTTTAATTACTTTATACGAATAATACTTTCCATGTTCTGAAATATTTGTCCATGATGCCTGACGCATTCGCACGCGCACCACGTGTGTAGAAATAAATATCTCTGGATTGTCATCGCAACTATGAAGTTTCGATGTATCGGTATGCTATATATCTGTATTTTAGCTTTCTTTCTTATGCATGTCTTTTAATGATTCGCAGCCGGTTCCGAATAAATTTACCAAGCAGATTAGTAAGATGGTCAATAGAAGAGAAAATGCTAACCTAGTGAGCCACAATGGATAATTTGTCATTATTAATCCATCTTCCTGAAAACGGTTTATACGGAGCAAGTATATTTCATGGTACTTGAGAAAAATATATGTTGAAGTCAAAAGCTATCAAGATTTAAATGCTCGCTTATAGTCTTCCAAGATATTTTATATTCCAAGGCAAGGTGACAATAAGTGCATGCTTTTGCATGATTTGGTATGTAGATTCAAGGTTATGCATGGCTACGACCCTTTCTTATGGTTTCTTATCATAATTTTCTGCACACTTATAGTTTATAGATGCAGTTAGATCATATCTCTATAAGGGAAAACTTAAAATAACAACATTTATACTAAAAAAATTATGTATGCCATTACTTAGTAGTTTATGGTTTTAAGACGCAAAAGCCATTTGAGAAATAATTTTCCTACCCACTATTAATCCATATTCTCAATATAGTCATTGAATTTGCACGCGCACATAATAAGAAGGAGAAGACAGTAATGTGGCAGAAGGAGAAGACGGTAATGTGGCGGAAGAAGAAAAAAATGACATTCCTCGTTCTCTGTTTCAGCATCAATCTTCTGATATGAACTAATGATGGCTTTCACATAGGCTTTTCCCTTTAGAGACTTCTTAGTGTCCAATGGAAAGCATACATCAGATTTGTGCAGGTCGGGTTCTTCTATGACTTTTAAGAGTCTCAACTGATTCTGTAAATTACACCCTAGTTGGGTGATACTTTTACCACTTCTCACTGCAGGTGCGCTTTCTAATATCCATTTTTAATGTAATATTATAGATATCCATGCCTGTTTATGTCAAAATTACTTATATTGTCAATGTTTGATTGTCTAGTTGTTGGTGATGTGTCCATATCAGCGACAGAGGCCACTCCCGTTCCTCCAGGTATGTTTATATATTATATAGGGCATGTATATTGATTTAGAATGCTATATCATAAATATACACACATTCCTTTTGCTCTTAGTCGTCCAACTCATTATCATGGGCTGCTTGATGAGATTAGATTTGCGCCTGATGATCTACAAGAGCTTGTTCACTCCCTGTCATATGTGTAAGCAGCGCTATATGCGAGTTTACCTTGTTAGTATGTATGTACTGAAATTAATTAATATTATTCAAATTTTGATACATGCAGATACCAGAGGAGCACATCTTCTATCTCTGTAGGTAAGGCTTTGAATTTGTTGATTTTGGTATTTTTTGTCAATTTTATAGACCAGTATGTGCTAAATATAATGTTCTGACAGTTGCTAGGGGGAAGGCAACATTCGAGGCTGCTGACCCCAGTCCTGGATGCCGCACACGGACGGCACCATGGAGGTTGGGAGAGAGGCCGAGGACTGGGCTCTAGCAGGGCCCATATGAGGTTGGACTCCACCCCGGTGGTTACTTCCTCCGTCTCCAGTGAGCGATGTATCCAGCAGGAACTGGAGAGCTTGAAGGCCACCGTTCAGGAGTTGAATGAGATGCTGGTATGTATACTACTTAATAGTAAAATATAATGTCATATTATAGATATCAACATATCCAATATCAGTACATAGCCTGAGCTTATTTGGTTGTAAACTTATGTTTTATTAATCATACATGTACATATCTAATTAAAATAAACTACAGTTTTCCAAAATAGATATCTAAATGGGGTTTCGAAATAACTCGATAATGATAAGAATTCGAATGTGGGTGTAGGAGCGGGTGGTTGAGCAGGCCCAGGCCTGGGGAACGATTTTACCGGACAGAACGATCCGAGGCTGCTGACCCCAGTTCTGGACGCCGCACACGGAGGGCACCACGGAGGTTGGGAGAGGCCGGGGATTGGGCCCTAGCAGGGCCCATATGAGGTTGGACTCCACCCCGGCGGTTACTTCCTCCGTCTCCAGTGACCGGCATGTCCATCATGAACTGGATAGCTTGAGGGCCAGCGTTCAGGAGTTGAAGGAGATGCTGGTATGTATACTACTTTATAGTAAAATATCATTTCATATTATATACATATCAACATATCCATAATTAGTACGTAGCTTGAGCTTATTTGGTTTTAGACTTAAGTTTGATTAATCATACATACATATGTAATTGAAATAAACAACGCTTTTCCAAACTAGATATCCAAACAGGGTTTCGAAATAACTTAATAATGATACGAATTCGAATAATAAACAGTTCTTACACGCTTCTTACACACGTTATATCCAGACGCGACAGGGTAGATCGGCCGAGCCTCCACACGCATCTCCTTCGGCTGTGGCTCCGCAAGCCACTACATCGGCTGCGGTTCCGCAGACAGCTCCTGTAGCTCCACCGCCCACTCAGACTCCCTCAGCCGCGGCTTCGCAAGCGACTACCTCGACGGCGGCTGCGCAGACCACATCGCCGGTTCCACATGCCGCTCAGACTCCCGCTCGCGACGAATTGCAAAGTTTTTTGACCGAGGAGCAGGTGCGCGTTATTCTATCGTTATTCAGAGGTGGAGCTGGACCGAGCTAGGGTAGATTTTTGGTTCTTTTTTTTTGAAACATGTATTTATTTATATCATACACATTGTACTACATTTTGAAACGATATTGATATTGGTTTGTATTTATATCATATTCAGTTTTTGTGTTTCTTTTGTATATTATATATATGCGTGAGATGTGATTATGAATACTGCAATATATGATTTGATTGATGTATATATTATTGTGCACAGGGCGGGAAAAAATCAAGCAGCCCATTTTTTAAAAAAAATTACAGACAATATGTACCTACGGATTAATCCGTAGGCACTCATGTTACCCCTACGGATATGTCCGTAGGGGCTAAATATCAGCAGTAACTGATATTTCCCCCAGATCTCAGTGCCGGGGGGTTGGGAAAGCCCCTACGGATATATCCGTAGGGGCCACTGACTCTTCCCTACGGCGTTATCCGTAGGGGCAAAATATCAGGAATCCTGAATTTGTGCCCCTACGGAAACGTACCTACGCATATATCCGTAGGGGCCTGTACAGGCCCCTACGGATATATGCGTAGGGCCAAGTAATTTATTAAAATAAACCGTAAATAATATAAAATCTTATACCCTACGGCGTGATCCGTAGGGGGAGATGGACCTACATACATATCCGTAGGGGCAAGAATTTAACCGTAGGGGCAAGTTCAGGGCCTCAGCTTGCACCTGCGGCCTTTGCACCTACGGGGTATTTTTTCGCCCCTACATATATATCCGTAGGGGCAGTGGGTTGCCCCTACGGATATATCCGTAGGGGCAACCCTTCTTTGTAGTAGTGACAGCCACCCGGGTATTGAGCGATCAGAAGATCAACATGCAAGCCTGCACACACTCCTGTGAATCCAATCAATAACACTACCGTACAGTCCGGTCTCTTCGTCTGATATGTCGCATATTCAGTCTAGGGGTGGTAAACGTCAGACCACAGTAACCGATAAGTCGTGCTGATGTAAGGCTCATAACGGGTCGAGAAACAACTGATAACACTTTCCAGTAGATCTCCATAGCAGCCCTGGCCAAAGACTTCCAGTTATAGCCTACGAGCACAGCGCAACATCAACCCCTAATACCGGAAGAGACGAAACCCCTCCTATCGCTCATTGCCTCCATGTGGTTCGGGATTGTACCCAAACGCCACCGTTTTGCACGTTCTCATGAACGTGGTAAGGTGGAAATCAAAGCACAGTGGGAATCACACAAGACTCTATGATGATCTCGGGTCTACAGACAAACCTGTACCAGTGTCACCAGAGAACTGCTATCTGGCGATAGGTATAATACCATCTAGGAGTTCTCGGCGAGTCCGTTCAGTGTACCCAGTCTCCACTGAGCACCCGTATACCTTCTTTGATGTCAAACACCAATAGATGTGGGACCATCCATCGCCCATCATATGGGTCAAGAAGCGTATACGCTAGTCTACTCTTGAGTATTGATGCCCTGTCTCGATACACCCTCGACTAGGAACAATTATAGGATGTACTTGTGGACTTGGCCCCACTAGTATGATCTCCATCATAATCCTGGTAATCAAGTAAACATCCTAAGGGCTTCATCAACATGTTAGAACAAGATAGTATTACAATACAAGTCAACATGTTAAGACAAAGAGCAAACAGATAGCATACTATCATGTCGAGTAAGAAAGTCCTCTCTATATATGTCCAAAAATCCACTATAATATACATCATATGTACAATAATGGTATCTAGGGCATATACATAAGTAACAGGCACTCCAAACATCTCGAAATCCGTGTCCAACAGCGACACATAATACTCAAATCTCGGGCTCCGCATAGTCAGGATTGGCCCATGGGCTCCGTCAGTCCGGATCGGCCCAAATCCATCTCTCTCATAACTCCGAACGGTATCCTCCGGATATCCGTCGAGTTTCCAATACAATCACTGGTAGATAGCCTACCTCTGCCGGGCTCATTGTCTACAACTCGAGCTTCTTGTTCCGGGGTACCATACCGGGTCCACCATGTACCCGCAGACGGTTCCTCCACTCCTCGAATCGGGTCTCAAAAACCAACTCAGAACCGAGAAAACATCATGGTGGACGCTACTCATCATATCAAGGAAAACCGCATCTTTCTCTTTTAAAATAATCATAAGTTTATAAAAATTCACATGCGGTTTCTAAAATCCAGAAATCTCATGAACATCCGAAATCTCATAATCACAAGTCAGTGAACAGTGAATATCGGCGTAAAGCCCCAGAACAGTACATAACCGAAGGAATACATGAATGCACCGGGTATCTTAGTAAAGAATGCAATATCTAAACTAGCACAGTAATGATATATCGAATCTATCAGCTAGCAGTAATATCCATAAAATAGTATTCTCTAAAGTGTACGTGACTTGGAAATTACCGATGATGATGTGTATGAGCCGGCAAGCAAGTGTACGTGGAGCATACGCGTCATCGATAATTGTCATGACCCATAATTAAGCACTGTTAGTTATGTATATTCCCTAGAGGCCATTGTTATACATATGATGTATATTATAGTGGATGCTTGGATATATATATAGAGGACTCTCTTGCTCGATATGATAGTATGCTATCTGGTTTCACTTTGTCTAAACATGTTGACTTGTATTGGTTTACTGTCTTGCTCTCACATGTTGATAAAGCCCATGGGATATGTACTTGACTACTAGGACTATGATGCAGATCATACTAGTGGGGCCAGGGTAGTCCAAGAGTACATCCTATAACGGTTCCTAGTCGAGGGTGTATCGAGACAGGGCATCTATACTCCAGAGTAGACAAGCATATACGCATCTTGACCCATATGATGGGCGATGGATGATCCCACATCCATTGGTGTTTGACATCAAAGATGGTACACGGGTGCTCTATGGAGACTGGGCACACTGAACGGACTCGCCGAGAACTCCTAGATGGTATTATACCTATCGTCAGATAGCAGTTCTCTGGGGACACTAGTACAAGTTTTTCTATAGACCCGAGATCGTCATAGACTCTTGTGTGATTCCCACTGTACTTTGATTTCCACCTTACCACGTTCATGAGAACATGCAAAACGGTGGCTTTTGGGTACGGTCCCGAATCACATGGAGGCAATGAGTGATAGGAGGGGTTTCGTCTCTCCCTGTATTGGGGGTTGATGTTGCGCTATGTTCGATTGGCTATAACTAGAAGTCCTTGGCCATGGCTGATATGGAGATCTACTGGTAAGTGTTATCAGTAGTTTCTCGACCCGTTATGACCCTCACATCGACACGATTTATCGGTTACTGGGGTCTTACGTTGACCACCCCTAGACTGGATATGCGACATATCAGACGAAGAGTCCGGACTGTACAGAAGTTTTACTGATTGGATTTGCAGGAGTATGTACAGGCTTGCTTGTTGATCTTCTGATCGTTCAATACCCGGGTGGCCGTTACGTTTAGCTGGCCGCTTGCGGCTTGTGCGTGTTTGATATGATCATCACCTACTGCCGGCGTATTGACGAGTCTTTAGAGTCCTACACAGAGGTTTCTGTGCTCAGGCGAAATGGAGTAGGAGCACATATGTGATATGTGCAGGACCGAAATTGATATGAGTATGTGATACCGTATTGTATTCTTGCAATATGTGATATCGGCTGGTTATATGTGATATAGCTGGTACATCGGATCAAGTGTTGATTCGATAAGATGATACATTTTATATTAGTCGGTTATATGAAATATAGCCGGATTATCGGATCAAGTGTTGATTCGATAATTTAATGTATAATTATATATTTGATATGTTAAATTACATTAACTAATATATGCTCACTTAAGTATTTTCATTTTCTCACTTTGGAAACATTTAACATATATGTGATATATGTTCATTGTATTCTTTTCTTTGTTACATTAAATATTATATATATGATATATAATATTGTAATATGCTAGGTTTTAAATGCAACTAGGGTTTATGAGATTAATACCATGGCTATGTTTATGGTTAGGTTTTTAATTATCTTAGTTAATTCTAATTGAGTGGATTAATCTTGAGATATTTTCTTGTGTTGACTTAGTCTACCCTTCTTGATATTTCTAAGATATTTATTAACCTAACCTTTAACCCTACCCCATAGTTTATTCTCTGCATGAGTTAGCCATGACACATTTAACACATGGTTGCATTTCTAACCTCATCATAATTCATTCTCACTTGAGCTTCTTCTTCTTCTTCTTCATTGATTTTGCTCTCTTGATTTTCTTCATGTGAAGAAAAATAGTGAGAATTAAAATCCTAAAGTGAGCAAAATTCTTACTTCATCATCTTCTTCTATACTAGCCATATAGATTAGTGTGTTAGCTTCACTAATCCATAATTAGTGAAGAGATAACTTGGGTTTGTGATTCCTCAAGGTAGATCATTTTGGATTATGAAGACTTTAAGCTAGCATGGATCATTCACCTCATGGAGCCTCTCTAGAGTCCAGGAGCTTGATGATCGCAGCGAAGGGACCACAACTTGGAGCTTATGAAGCGAAGGAATGGACTAAAAAGGTTGTAATCCCTATCACTTAGAAGTAAAGTGGTTTATTTGTTGTTTCTAACCCTAATTCTCTAGTAAAGATCCTTGCTTAGGTTGTTTGGCACTTGAAAATTTTAAATAAGGTATGTTTTATGCCTTGTAGAACCTTGTTCTAGTGCCTAAGAACCTTACAGTGGTATCAGAGCCTAGTTAGAGCATTAGGCGTTGCGTAGGCGAAATTAAAAGTCCGAACGAACTCCGAATAGCCAAATTTTCCCACTTTCTGGAAATTTTTTCAAAAGTTGAAAATTTTCATATTAAAAATATTCAGAAAATCATGCAGGTAATTCTATGGACCCTCTTGAAGAACGAGTCCCTAACTCGCTTTAGTGACCGCGGAATCGCGGCCAAAACATGGTTTTGGCGGCGGTTCCGCGGCGCCACTAAGGAGGCAAGGGATAGCACTTCAACGGTTGCTCCATTGGTACTGGAGCATGCTTCTGGGAATTTATAATAGTGCTTAAGTGTTTAGCTCTCTGGGAATTTTGGGAATTCATTGATTCGATCAAATTGTTTAACGTCGTCTAGCTTTCTGTAATTTGATACAATATGTGGAATTCATATAGTTAGGCATGAAATCCGTAATATTTGATATTTCGGGTTTATGATGTCTATGGTTATTATGGATTCCAAATGTTGTAGTTTGACATTTTATTTTCTGCGACCGTAAGTGTAATATGTGGTGTATCGCCGGTTTCGTTGCTATATGCCAACGACAATTGAGATACGCATATTTACTTACGTTGATGACATGAGATGTTATGTGTTGCTATGATAAGTTATATTGGATCATCGTGATTTGAATAGCCGGGGTTTTATGTGAGATGAGAGTTTTGTAAGTCTACGGTAGCACCCCGGCCGTCAATCCGAGACCAAAATGCGGAAACGAAAACTTTTTCTTAAACTTGAAACTGGCGCTATCGTATACTTTCACCCGGATCAAACCATTAACCTATAACTAGCTATCTACAAGAAGTGAGAGTGGCTATACCGATCGATCCGTATCTTTCGATCTTTGGCTACCTTCCCAAGCTCCTCGCGGCATCTCCGATCTCCGGTCTCCTCGTCGGAAAGGACACCACATCAATGAGTCTTTTTACGGGCTCCCGCTTCGTCCGAAGCAACTCGGATATGAAGTTTGCTAGCCGACGTGTCCAAAATGATGTAGAGAATGTGTGTGATAACTTTGTCTCAAGCATCCATTGATTCTCAACACAATGAGAGTGCATGGATAGAGGTTGAAGATGATGCCATTGGAGAGGAAATGGTGAGCTCAAGAAGAAAGATGAGGAAGAAGAGCTTTCTTTTTCTTTCTTGTTGCAATGATAAAATGAGAGTGAGATAGAATGATAAACACAAGAGCAAACCCTTGCCCCTTGGATGCCCTCTCTCTCTTCTTATCATTTCAACACTTAAATCAATCAATAATGTGACATATGCACAAAGAAAGAGACCATGAGTCATCACTTGTGCATGTGTCACAATTAATGCTCCTAATCATGACATTGAGCTCATTATTTCCATTTGTAAACATTAATCGAAATGTTTACAACAATAAAAAGATATGGCAACATCTAAAGTAAACTCGTGACGGATCACAAGGATACCCCTCACCTGTATATAGATACCTGCATCCGCATTCCGACTGAATGCGAATGCGATGAGACTAAAGTAATCTAACAAATTTAATACTAGGATCCGGCTTAAACCAAAGCCCATTAGTATGATCCGTCTGATCGTGATTCGTGCACAACTGCACGTATATGATCGAACCCTGCCATAATACCATACGACCTCTACAACGTTTATCCCGAAACTTGAGAAACTGTCTGTGGGGGACTCTAAAGACTCGTTAATACTTTGGCTATGGATTTAACCACTAACACATCAATGCTACTAGCTGTACGTAACGGGCTACCAGGTATTGACCAAAAGGGAGGTCGATGAGCGAACTCTTCCTGACACCCTACTGAGCCTGTCAGTGATAATATCCGTACAGTCCAGTACGTTCGTCTTTGAGCAACGCATGTCAGGCCTAGGGATTTTTAATAGTCAGACCCCCAAAAGCGGTACAAGTCGTGTCGGAGTGTAGCCCAGAACACCCTGAGATACTACTGGAATACCTACCGGTAAATCTCCTGCCTTGGCCAAGGACTTCTTGTAATGGCTCTCCTAGACACAGTGCGATCTCACCCCCAATACCGGGAGAGACGAAACCCCTGCCGATCCTCTCACTGCCTCCATGTGGCTCGGGACTGTACCCAACTAAAACCTGTTTGCACGACTCCTTTGAGCCGTGGTAGGGTAGTAATCAAAGCACAGTGGGAACTCATACGAGACAAATGACGATCTCAGGTCGATGAACTAACCTGTACACATGTCACCAGGTAAGTGCTATCTGACGCTAGGTATAAAACCAACTAGCATGTTCCCGGCGAGTCCTGTCCGGTGTACTCATAACCCAATGAGCACCTGTATACGTCTTAGGTGAACCAACTGACACCAATGGCTTGTGAGACCAGCCACCGCCCCTCGTCGGGGTCTCGATCCGTATACACTAGTCTACTCTGGAGTATCGATGCCCTGTATTGAAACTCCCTCGACTAGGGACCTTTTAAGGATGTGCTTATAAACCCCAGCTCCCACGTATATGATCGCCATTATACTGCTAGCCATCAAGGAAGAATCCTAAGGGCTCTATCAACATGTAATAGTAATCTGTAATATCACCTAAAGCATGTACACGATGATAAAGATAAACCAGATAGCATACTATCATCTTGAGTAAGACTGTCCTATCGGCATAGGTCCTCCCTCAATCATTGCAATCACGTGCCTGCGATCCAATAATTGACTTTGAGGGCACTATATCCAACAATCTCCCACTTGCTCTCAAGGCTAATTATTGCGTTGTCGCATACTCACGGCCCGTGTGATACCGAACACCCAACTCCTCTACTGATTAGTCTCACAAAGCCCGTTTGCGAAACTATTGCATTCGAGGAATAGCCTCAGTGAGTGGATCCGCCCTGATGTTTCTTTCTATGTCTCTCTTTATCTCAAGTTCGCGGAGAAAGCCATCTCCCGAAATGAGCAATACCTGTCTTAGAATATGTCTGGATATCTGATAGGACCTAGTTCATAAATGAACTCCAAATCTAAACTTCTTAGACTGTATCGTCAACTGAACTTAATCAGTATCCTGCGTCATGCCTCCCTCAGTGTCCGCTTGGATCACCTGTCCAAACTACTGCCCCTCGTCAGAGGGAAAACTATAACTCTGACAATCACTCTGTCACCCAGGTCACCTTGGAAGCCTGGAATGATAACCGTCTCCTAAAAGAGGCTATTGTTATCATATCCCTAGAGCATCCACTTATGTTCTAAAACTTCTTCCGAACGTTTCTCCAGGATAGGATTAATATCAATTTATTGCATCTAGTGCAAAAACAACATCTGGTGTGGTACTTGACATCTCATGATTGACTCAATTGCCTAAGCAAGTGATCTGCCAATCATGCACATCCCTCTCCCCTTTATTCTGTAAGACACCTTTAGAGAGGGTGACTCCATCACCTGCAGGTATACTACTGTGCCAGGAGTCGTCCATTCTAAACACTTTTAGAATGTTGTCTTAGTACCCTGATTGGGAAACTATCCAAATCTAGATTTAAAACCATAGATCTAGTAACCAGAATGTCTGATATTATATCTATATCCTATGTGGAGAAACCACTGTGTGACAACCAAAGTATAACCGATCGTAGTATAGGAATTTCACTTCCTACTATGTGTATGTCATCCATATACCAGGACATCACACCCTACTACCTTCTTAACAGATCCATCCCATATTCTGATGAAGTCAAACCTATGACTGTCATATCAGAAATAGATGATCTATCTCCGTTATATCCTCTTTAGTCCATAAATAGACATAAGCTACATGTCCACTATGCTTCCGCTGCTCCCACTGACTACGACAACTCTCCGGCAGAGTCATATACACGTACACTTCTAAAGCTAGTTTAGAACGACGCTATACTCATCCTCCTGCCGGGTCTCACAGTCTGGAACAACAGCAATGGCAAGTCTGGGTAAACAAGAACCTCCCTGTCACCGTCCTTGAGGCTACCGGAGTACCTCTCGGGTGCCTGAGGTTACCCACCATATCTGCGGAGTGGCTAATAGAATGTCAAACCAGATTGAATCTTTAGGTTCTTATCAAATTTCCAGTAATCGTTTGTTGTTCTGGAATCACTTCCAGTTCTACCATACTCCCACTACTGTTTTCTGAAAAAGTCCATTTTACTAAAACTGTGGCGAGTCAAGAACAATATCACTATTGATCTTCCAGATGGTAGAAAGTCAACCCTCGTCATAGCCCGGGTTAACCCACAAACGGCCATTACAGAAACGCCCCTTGAGTTATCCAGAGTCTGGTTTTAAGCATAAGCCGGACAACTCCCCGTACCTTAACATTGTTAAGATATGAACTATTCTATATCCTAATATAGAAACAGTGGCACTGATTTAATTGGAACCAGATTCAAATCATGCAGCTGTCTCCAGTGCATGTCAACTAAATGGAGAGAGGCCGATCAACATTACTCAACTTAGGAGTGCATCCAATTATGAGTAACCTGAAAGAGAAGCAAGTTCTCATAATCATTACTATCAACTGAATAACATACACAAGTATCTACATCTTCGATCACCTTGAAGAATCCTGATACTTACAACACCCGGTTCTATACTTTATTCATATACCTATAACTTCTCAAAACTTGGATCTTGTATTTCTATGAAACACATGTCTAAGAACAAGAGAAGTCATAAGTAAACAGAATATAGTACGAGTACCAACCCCTCTGTCCTAATGGACACTGTACAACATACAATACTCTGTATAAGTCCCCTGAGTCTAATAACTCATTCCCTGTGTGTCGTAGGTTGAAAACTGTACTTATGGTTAAGAAGAATTACACCGCTGTTTAATGCTCCTTACCTAACCATCCACTGATATAGGTAAATTTCATGGATATAATTTCAAAATGTTATATCTCACTTTATAAAAATAAACGTACAGATATATCAATTTGAAATTGGTGCATAACAGCGGATATCCAAAACCAAATATTTGCCGTCCGGCAAACAACCCAGGCGATTTCCTCAAATATCACCAATTTTAACGAATCCCGATATAATGAGGATGATCACCCAATTCCCAATAACTTACTCCCACTCATCATCTGTAAAACCATACAGATATGAGAATCAAACCTGGTAAATACATACCCTGAGCAAGGGCTAATTGGGAAATCAGTTTTCTTTTAACAATACACAGTGAAACTGAAACATGTAAATGTTTCGAAAGGGTATCCGGGTATTCCTAGCAATGCCTCTTCCATTATCAGATTCACAACTGTAACCGTATATTTCTTTGCCATCTCTCCAAATCCCTTTATATGTCTTTAGTCATTACCTTCTGTACACCACCTTTAGGCCAAATGGTTTTCTTCCTTCCCTACCGTTCGGCACCAACCTATGGTTTGGAAGAAGACTATCCAATAAGCATAATGGGTGTACTCTCCTAATCTTAGGAGTACTCGTAACCTGAGAGAAGGTGAAGATAAAAGACAACTGAATAAATCTTATTCCTATTTCTCCTGAACCAGAATCCATCCCCGAACTGGAACAAGCTCCTTCGAGTTCGTATATAGCCATACAATGGAATTTCCAATAACTGTGGATCTTCGTAGTGATACGGGGTGTTCTGGAGAAATACCAAGGTGAAGTAGGAGTGGTGATGAAATACTTGGTTTGGTCGTGAATAGCAGTTGCAATTTACTTTGCCCTCTTTCTAATCCCTTTACTTGTCTTTACTTTTTACCTTCTGTACACCTCTCTTAGGCTAATCGGTTTTCTTCATTCCCTACCGTTCGGCACCTGCCTATGGTTTGGATGAAGACTATCCAATTAGCGTAATAGTTGTATCGTCCTAATCCAAGGAGCACTCGCAACCAGAGAGAAGGTAAAAGGAAAAGACAACTGAATAGTCCTATTCATTTTCTCTAGAACCGGAAACCATCCTCGAATTTGGAACAGGTTTCTTCGAGTTCGTATATAACCAAATGATGGTTTTATCCAATGGAAGTGGATGTTCGTAGTAATACAGGGTGTTCTGGAGAAAAGGGTAAAAGTAAGAGTGGCAATGAGGTATGCAACTCAGACAATCCAAAAGCCAGTGTTTTAAGAAGGTTCGGTTAACTTGGTCACTGAGTCATAGTTTAGGGTCGGGCCATGGTCGCTGCCAAAGAGAGAGAGAAAAGGAACACTCTGCGTGCACTCTAACCTAGATCAGAATGGTTATCAATTTATCTAATCAGAAAACTTCCCACTGTAACCTCAAATTCTCTTTCAAACCTGAAAGAAGAATTAGTCGGGATCATCCCAGGAGTAAACCAACTCATCAGTGGGAATCGGGATCCAACTATCATCGCATGATAACGTGATGGAATCCACTCACGTTATCACACTCCAGAAGGTATGCGCATATCTGGCAAATTTCAGTTTCTTTAGAAACTCCCGATGTGATTTTTACCCCATGCTCGTATGACCTTGACGAAGGTCAACAAATCATAAGTCACGTGTCAAGTTCTACCCGTCATTGTCCAGGTTAATTTGAACCCACCCGTACAATCCCTTGACGAAGGTCAACAAGGCTATACGACTTTCCCAAACCAACGCATCTATCTATGCAACAGAAAGGTAACAAGCAGCTACCATTCACTGTGCCTTGACGAAGGTCAACAAACATAGCATGAATACTAAGTGCTACCCGTCTGAAATGACGGGGGGCTACGAATGGTTTTTGGCAAAAAACCATTAACGTAATGAACTTGATATCGTTGAAGGAACCGGATAGCTTTTATAAAAATATAGCAGCGAAAACCTTTGCTAAAGAGGTCACTCCCGGTGAAGGGATCTCGGCTCTTTCCCCGTAGAATGAGGTGCAGGATATTCCAACTGAATACCACGATGCAAAGAAAAAAGGCAATCGGCTATAGTGAAGTTATTACCCTGACGCAAACTTCTTTCCAAGGGGTCACTCCCGATGAAGGGATCTCGGCCCTTGCTTCGTCGACTGAGGTGGTGGATATTCATAACCGAATACCACTGTGCAAAACAAAAGAAAACGTCCTTGCAATAACAGCTTTTTGAAAAATGTTCCAACAACATCAGAATAGGTTTGTTTAGCTTGCATTGATCCGAATCAATGCAGTCCCATCAATTAATCACACCACAAAAGAACGAAAATATGATGTACGTATATGCCATCCGCATTCGCTACTGGATCCCGTCATCACCCGTTAGGTTACTTAACTAACGACAGAGCGGGGACTGGACTAGTGCGGGTGTAAAACATATACAACATCTACTAGTATATATATCAATATATAATAATCGCTCAAGGCGTGATAAAATGCAACATCACAGAAATGTAATAAGCATCACAGAACAATACAGATAATCTGGGATCCCCTGATTTCCTTTGAGCCGCAAGTGAAACCCGACGTTCCCCTGGTCGTGTGGATAGCCCGTGCAATGAAATCCTAGACCCCTATGGGCGCGGCAAGTTACCCGCCAAAACCTGAAGCGAGGCAGCCCCCTTCAGCAAAGTGAATGGAGCACCCAGCACTTCACGGAATCCAGTAACTTGAGCACCCCTCCTTGGGTCAACCTGTACCCCCTACGAGTGCGGCGAATAGCCCGCCAATTCTAGAGTGAAGCCCCCTCCGTCTCAAAGCCATGAGATGCGGGCCCGTTGCCCTCTAGAACCCGGCTATCCGTACACCCCACCGCGGGGTAATTCTAGTACAGAAAATAGAAATATATACAACAGGTACATCGACTTCAACCCGATCGTGCCCCAAAAGAATAATATACAAACAGGCAGTGACGGCAGTCCACATGTCAGACGCTCGCCCCACAATATCAAATGTACAAATAATACTAAACTGTACTACCATTGCATCCAGGCTATCGACCACGACAAATCCGCAACATCACACCACAACACAGAACATTAACGTGAATGTCACGTTCGCAAATCCTTCTAAAAGAGCTATAGCAATTAGACAAGATTTACCGCTCGAATGACATTCACGGTCACAGATAGTAATGTAAGTACTGTGAACTAACTTATTTAAAATTTCGATCGTCAAAATTTCCCGAAGTGGGCCCCAAGTACAACTGCAGCACTCAAAATAATCTGGGCCAAAACTAAAAATTCCAGAAACCACATTTTCACACAAAAGACCAGCACAAGAAAAATGGAGCACTGAAGCCACAAAACTGTGGCGGAACCGCGGCCAAAACGTGGTTATTGCCGCGATTCCACGGCGTTACTGTGGATTCACGCTACCAAATTTCTACAGAGGTCTTAAAAAAGCCTGCCTGATTTTCTGACATACCCAAAATAATTTTTCGACCATAAAAAAATTTCGACAGAAACTCAGAAAATGAAAATGCGGTTTCGGAAATTTTGATCGATCGATGTTTTAAACATGTTAGAATAAGCTAGTAAAGGTTAATGGCATGTCTCTGATACCATGTAAGTCTACGGTAGCGCCCCCACCGTCAATCCGATGCCAAAATGCGGAAACAAAAACTTTTTCTTAAACTTGAAACTGGCGCTATCGTATACTTTCACCCGGATCGAACCATTAACCTATAACTAGCTATCTACAAGAAGCGAGAGTGGCTATACCTATCGATCCGTTTCCTTCGTTCTTTGGCCACCTTCCCAAGCTCCTCGCGGCATCTCCGATCTCCGGTCTCCTCGTCGGAAAGGGCACCACATCAATGAGTCTTTTTACGGGCTCCCGCTTCGTCCGAAGCAACTCGGACACGAAGTTTGCTAGCCGACGTGTCCAAGGTGATGTAGAGAATGTGTGTGATAACTTTGTCTCAAGCATCCATTGATTCTCAACACATGAGAGTGCATGGATGGAGGTTGAAGATGATGCCATTGGAGAGGAAATGGTGAGCTCAAGAAGAAAGATGAGGAAGAAGCGCTTTCTTTTTCTTTCTTGTTGCAATAATAAAATGAGAGTGAGATAGAATGATAAACACAAGAGCAAACCCTTGCCCCTTGGCTGCCCTTTCTCTCTCTTCTTATCATTTCAACACTTAAATAAATCAATAATGTGTCATATGCACAAAGAAAGAGACCATGAGTCATCACTTATGCATGTATCACAATTAATGCTCATAATCATGACTTTGAGCTCATTATTTCCATTTGTAAACATTAATCCAAATGTTTACAACAATAAAAAGATATGGCAACATCTAAAGTAAACTCGTGACGGATCACAAGGATACCCCTCACCTGTATATAGATACCAGCATCCGCATTCCGACTGAATGCGAATGCGATGAGACTAAAGTAATCCAACAAATCTAATACTAGGATCCGGCTTAAACCAAATCCCACAAGTATTATCCGTCCGATCATGATCCGTGCACGACTGCACGTATATGATCGAACCCTGCCATAATACCATACGACCTCTACAACGTTTTGCCCGAAACTTGAGAAACTGTCTGTGGAGGACTCTAAAGACTCGACAATACTTTGGCTGTGGATTTAACCACTAGCACGTCAGTGGTACTAGCTGTACGTCACGGGCTACCAGGTATTGACCAAAAGGGAGGTCGATGAGCGAACTCATCCTGACACCCTACTGAGCCTGTCAGTGACAATTTCCGTACAGTCTGGTCCGTTCGTCTATGAGCATCACATGTCAGGCCTAGGGGGTTGGTAAAAGTCAGACCCCCAAAAGCGGTACAAGTCGTGTCGGAGTGTAGCCCAGAACACCCTGAGATACTACTGGAATACCTACCAGTAAATCTCCTGCCTTGGCCAAGGACTTCTTGTAATGGCTCTCCTAGACACAGTGCGATCTCACCCCCAATACCGGGAGAGACGAAACCCCTGCCGATCTGCTCACTGCCTCCATGTGGCTCGGGACTATACCCAACTAAAACCTGTTTGCATGACTCCTTTGAGCCGTGGTAGGGTAGTAATTAAAGCATAGTGGGAACTCAAACGAGACCAATGACGATCTCAGGTCGATGAACTAACCTGTACACATGTCACCAGGGAACTGGTATCTGACGCTAGGTATAAAACCAACTAGCATGTTCCCGGCGAGTCCTGTCCGGTGTACTCATAACCCAATGAGCACCTGTATACGTCTTAGGTGAACCAACTGACACCAATGGCTTGTGAGACCAGCCACCGCCCCTCGTCGGGGTCTCGATCCGTATACACTAGTCTACTCTGGAGTATCGATGCCCTGTATTGAAACTCCCTCGACTAGGGACCTTTTAAGGATGTGCTTATAAACCCCAGCTCCCACGTATATGATCGCCATTATACTGCTAGCCATCAAGGAAGAATCCTAAGGGCTCTATCAACATGTAATAGTAATCTGTAATATCACCTAAAGCATGTACACGATGATAAAGATAAACCAGATAGCATACTATCATCTTGAGTAAGACTGTCCTATCGGCATAGGTCCTCCCTCAATCATTGCAATCACGTGCCTGCGATCCAATAATTGACTTTGAGGGCACTATATCCAACAAGTTTTTCATTTTCATTCATGTATATTTCAATGTATGTAATATTCTTTTATTGGGGCACTTTCGGGTTGAGGATGAAGTCACTATTGTATGTTATTTACTTTTCCACATTAGGATAGACCCAAGGAGGAGGGCACAAGCAACCGGGTTCTAGGGTCCAGTGGGAGACCAACTCGAGGAGTCGAGTCCGGTTCTCCTAACTCTAGAATTGGTAGGGCTGCTTGCCGCTCTTGTAGGGGTCTAAGGAAGTGGGTTTGGCTATTCAGCACGACCGTGGAATCCGTGTTTTATAGAGGCTCAAATTAAAACACGAACCTTATAGTATATCCAATATTTCATATGTTATCTTCTACTGCTGATATTCTGTGATGTGATCATTTTATATGCGTGAGACGAATGCTTTATTATTATTATATATATAGGATATATAATAAACGTTGCTTATGTTTTGCACCTGTGCTAGTCCCGGCCCGGTATGCCGTTAGTTAAGTAACCTAACGGTGTATAACGGGACACTATGGAGAATGCAGATGGCATAAGTGTACGTTGTATTTTCGTTTCTTCTGCAATGCTTAGGAAGCATAAATGATGAGACGTCATTAATGAGAATAATGAAAGATAAAGAAACCTAAAAGATATTGTAGAATCAAATTTATAAAAAGGTTAGCTCTAGTTTTTGCTTTGCATAGCGGTATTTCTTGCAGAATATCCAGCACCTTATTCGATAAGGAAAGAGCCGAGATCCCTTCATCGGGAGTGACCACTTTAGCGAAACTAGCAGATGCTATAACTCACTCGGTTTTGTTTTTGATTGCTTCTATAGTTCTTGCTTTGCATAGAGGTATTCCTTGCAGAATATCCAGCACCTTATTCTATAAGGAAAGAGCCGAGATCCCTTCACCGGGAGTGACCTCTTTAGCAAAACAAGTAAAAGCCTAAAAAACACTCCTTTTCAAAATCACTTATTTCTATAACGATATCATGTTCATTACGCAAAAGGTTTTCTGAAAAACTTGTGTAGCCCTCCGTCATTTCAGATAAGTACTACTTAGTATTCGTGCTACGTTTGTTGGCCTGCGTCAAGGCGTTGTGCAGTAGCTAACTAGTGCTTATCTACAACATAAGATGAGATTGGATTAGGGTAGTCGTGCGACTTTGTTGGCCTGCGTCAAGGGTCGTGCGGGTGGGTTTAATCCAATCAGAAAATGACGGGTTGAACTTGACTAGCAGACTATGATTTGTTAGCCTGCGTCAAGGTCATAGCATGCTAGGGGTAAAAGCATTATCGGGAATTTCAAGTGTTGAAATTTACAATGAGATTGCATACCTTCTATGAGATGGTTGGATCCCGATACCCACTGTGAGTAAGAGTTACTCCTGGGAGAGTTTTACACATCACAATTAGCCAATCAAGTAAGTGTCTAGAAAGGTGTTAACGGGGTTATGTCTCTGGGAAAACGAGGTTTATTTTAATTAGGTCCGTGCGAAAGCACGGGGAACCTCCCTCAAAGTACCAACACTGGCCTGGCCAAAAGATTGGCGAACTTGTAAGGTGTAGTTAATCCCGGCTAGTCTTATCTTTTATGGTTTGAAGGAAGATTTGATGAAAACAGTGGGAGCCATCCTGATTAGATAAGATAATAACCAATCTAATCTTGCAAGAGCATAAGCTAAAGTGTTTTCTTCTCTCTCTCTCTCTCTCTAGGTAGCGACCATGTCAGGCCTTAATCAAGATAATAATATGGATGTATTGACCGAACCCTCTTATAATTGTCACGACCCGAAATGGCATGTGATTGGCACTTGAATCATATGAAGTCTATAGGACCCCATCTAATTCAAGTAAGCCAAAAACCCAGAAATCTAAACCATTTTAAAAGAAAATGTTTTGTTAAAATAAGCCGAATATGCGTTTTTAAAACATCAAGTCTTTTCTGAAAATTTCGGCAGAGTTTCCTTTGTAAATACTGGCCCCAAAAAGGGGGTACAACATGAATAGTATACAAAATGATAAAAGGCATCCCCAAGCGGGAGCTAGCTCTTCGTCAATCGACGGTCATAATCACGCAAGCAATATAATATACAACGCCGAAGGGCAAGAATCAAAACTCAAAAGGAAACTCAAAATCAACATGAAAACCATAATAATACAAGTGCGACTCTAAGGTCGAAATAATATACACTGGTCTCTAAGTCGAATAAATAATACAATCTGCTTGATGGAGTTTACTAGATACAGCTGAAATAAATAAAGGTACTATGGTGGTCACGGTGCGAGTGAACCTACCTACCAAAGCAATCACCCGGAAGAAACAGTGTGCCAGCAAAGCCGCAATGAAAGCATGTACGGAAAAACCTGTAAGAAACTATGGCACAACGGGGGTGAGTTGCCAACTCGTGAGTAGAAAACATCACAACAGAAATCGTATGTATGACTCAATCTTAGGTCAATACGATCAGTAAAAATATATCTTCAAAATGATAAGGTCTGAAGCATGAAATAATGGCCTGGGTAAACATCTAAACATGAGTGTAATACCAAGTGCTCGTGTCAGTGCCTCAGGTAGCAACATATCATAACTGTAAGGTATGAATGCATGAAAACAGAATGCATATAAATGAGAAACCGTTTTCTTAAATTAGTGAGATTTCTGTATATATAAATCGAGGTATCATCAATGAAATCAATATAAAATCCGTGTCAAGTATCGACACAAAACATGTATCCAAATATCTGGTATCTCGGGCTCCGGCTATCCGGACTGGCCCATATCATAAATCTCAATATCTCAAATCTCAATATCCTGGGCTCCGGCTATCCGGACTGGCCCCTGGGCTCCGGCTATCCGGACTGGCCCCTGGGCTCCGGCTATCCGGACTGGCCCAACTCTGATCAGTATCCTCCGGATATCCGTCGAGTCACAATACAATCACCGGTCAGTAGTGCTCCCTTGTCACAGGCTCAACGCCATCATCTGTAACCTTCTCGCCCCGGGGTACCGCACCGGGTCCACCATGCACCCACAGAAGGTTCCTCCTCCTTCTCGAATTGGGTGTTTGATATCGCTCAAGAGCCGAGAAAACTCATGCTGGACATATCTCAAATCATATCATGAGAAAAACGAAACTTTCATTTTAAATTGATAATCAGTTCATAAAATTCTTGTGGTTTCTCCAAATCCAGAAATCTAATGAAAATCCAAAATCCCAATCTCAAGTATAAATAAATAATGAATTCTAAAATATTGGGCTCCGGCAATCCGGAATGGCCCTGATAATAATGCATGAAAATGAACGTATAAATATGCATGACAATCACAGTAATAAATGCAATGGCTAAGCTATCACAATAATAATATATCGGAAAAATCAGCAATAAGCGATATCAATGAATTAATATTCTCTACAGTGTACGTGGCATGGAATTTACCGATGATAATTTGAGTGAGCCGGCAAGCAGGTGTACGTGGAACATACGCATCATCGGTAATGGTGCTGGTGTCCTGACAGCATGATTTCAATAATGGCATATGAAAACACAATATAAGCATGCAATGCGATGCAAACAGCAAGAATATGCGGGAGCTGAATAATAAATACAACAATAAGGAAATAAACATTTATATAATCGGGTCATACAGTTTGCCATTTGAAATAACATGAATCGTGGTGTTTAGAAAAAGTACATCTTTTGAAATATCCGTAGAATCCCTTGGCCTGTCTTAAAAATATTCACAATTTGTTAGTTCTGAAATATGTATTACCTGGGTCTAATCTAACATTTATAAATAAACTACAGGTCTAAACTAACAGACTAATCGAAAAGGTAAGAAAAACCACCTAAGTCTGAGTTGATATACATATATAATAGTCGGTGATCCTTCCTCAATAGTATCACGTACGATACAATACATCATATGACATCCTCGAGTTAAGAGTGCGGATCAGTCATCATAATTATTGTAAGTGCACGGCGGCGCCCAACCGTCAATCTGACGCCGGAATGCGGAAACGAAACTTTTCTAAAAACTAGAAACCGGCACCACCGCGCACTAAAATCCCGGATCGGGCCATTAACCTAACTCTAGCAAACTAGAAAATGGAGTAGAGAGCTATACCAAGCGATCCATGTCCTTCGGTCTTCGCCTCCACTCCGATCTCCTCGCGGAATCTCCGGTCTTCATTTCCTCGACGGAACGGGCACCACATCGCCGGGTTCTTTTAAGGGCTCCCACCTCTGGACCGAGGCAACTCGCGCACGAAGTTGTTAAGCCGACGTGCCCAAGAAATGCTGTAGGCTAGTGTAGAATCACTTTTTCTCTTTGGGGTTATGAAGTTGCCATGGTGATGGAGGAAAATGAGCAATGGAAATGAGCTTTGGGATTTTAGATACAAGTATAGAAAAGTGATGAACATTTTTTCCCATTCCAAAATGAAAATCCCCTCTCCTCACTAAAGTGGCCGGCCTCTCTTAATGGTCAAGGGGAAAATCAACCAAGCAATACAAGTGGGGAAAAAGAAATGATAAGGAGAAGAAAATGATCACACCAATTTCCAATCTAAATCCAAATCAATTCCATCCAATAAATGCAAGAGAAATGACCCATAAAGAATCTAATAATGCATGAACCATGATGATGCCACACTAACAAATAACCCCCCTCCACAAAGGTAATTTGCACAACTGCAAATAACCCCCTCCATCGGAAAAGTCCGGCCGTGAAGGAACAAAGGAAAACTGGCCGAAACGGAATGCAAACTGGCAACTCCAAAAAACTGATCTCGTAATAAATTACAGGAAAACCCCGCGACTGCATATACATGCCTGCATTTGTATTGCGACCGAATACAAATGCAAAGAGACAAAATCTACACTGTACAATACTAGGATCCGGCTTAAACCAAAGCCCGCTAGTATTATCCGTCCGATCATGATCCGTGCAATACCGCATATATCTGATCGAACCCTGCCATATCTCCATACGGCCTCTACAGCGTTTCGCCCGAAACTTGAGAAATTGGTCTGTGGGGGACTCTAAAGACTCGTCAATACATTGGTTGTGGATTTAACCATTAGCACGTCAGAGGTATTAGCCTATACGTACCGGGCTACCAGGTATTGACCAAAAGGGACGTCGATGAGCGAACTCATCCTGACACCCTACTGAGCCTGTCAGTGAAAATATCCGTACAGTTCGGTCCGTTCGTCTATGAGCATCGTATGGCGGGCCTAGGGGGTTGGTAAAAGTCAGACCCCCAAAAGCGGTACAAGTCGTGTCGGAGTGTGGTCCAGAACACCCTGAGATACTACTGGAATACCTACCAGTAAATCTCCTGCCTTGGTCAAGGACTTCGTGTAATGGCTCTCCTAGACACAGCGCGACCTCACCCCCAATACCAGGAGAGACGAACCCCTGCAGATCCGCTCACTGCCTCCATGTGGCTCGGGACTGTACCCAACTAAAACATGTTTGCACGTCTCCTTTGAGCGTGGTAGGGTAGTAATCAAAGTACAGTGGGAACTCACACGAGACAAATGACGATCTCAGGTCGATGAACTAACTTGTACATATGTCACCAGGGAACTGCTATCTGACGTCAGGTATAAGACCAACTAGCATGTTTCCGGCGAGTCCTGTCCGGTGTACTCATAACCCAATGAGCACATGTATACATCTTAGGTGAACCAACTGACACCAGTGGCTTGTGAGACCGGCCACCGCCCCTCGTCGGGGTCTCAACTGTATACACTAGTCTACTCTGGAGTATCGATGCCCTGTCTCGAAACTCCCACGACTAGGGACCTTTTAAGGATTTGCTTATAGACCCCAGCTCCCACGTATATGATCGCCCTCATACTGCTGGTAGTCAAGAAAGAATCATAGGGGCTCTATCAACGTGTAATAGTGACTCGTAAGGTCACCTAAAGCAGTACACGATGATAAAGATAAACCAGATAGCATACTATCATCTTGAGTAAGACTGTCCTACCGGTATAGGTCCTCCCTCAATCATTGTAATCGCGTGCTTGTGATCCAAAAATAGACTCTGAGGGCACTATCTCCAACAATCTCCCACTTGCACTCAAGGCTAATTATTGCGATGTCGCATACTCACCGCCCGTGTGATACCGAACACCCAACTCCTCTACTAGTCAGTCTCACAAAGCTCATTTGCGAAACTATTGCGTTCGAGAAATAGCCTCATTGAGTGGATCTGCTGTGATGTTTCTTTCTATGTCTCTCTTTATCTCAAGTTCGCGGAGAAACCCATCTCCCGAAATGAGCAATACCTGTCTTGGAATATGTCTGGATATCTGATGGGACCTAGCTCATAAATGAACTCCAAATCCAAACTTCTTAGACTGTATCGTCAACTGAACTTAATCAGTATCCTGCGCCATGCCTTCCTCAGTATCCGCCTGGACTACCTGTCCATAATACTGCCCCTCGTCAGAAGGAAAACTATAACTCTGACAACCTCTCTGTCATCCATGTCACCTTGGAAGCCTGGAATGATAACTGTCTCCCGAAGGAGGCTGCCGTTATCATTTCCCTAGAACATCAACTTATGTTCTAAAACTGCTTCCGATCGTTTCTCCAGGATTGGATTAATATCAACTTACTGCATCTCGTGCAAAAACAACATCTGGTGTGGTACTTGACATCTCATGATTGACTCAATTGCCTAAGCAAGTGATCTGCCAATCATGCACATCCCTCTCCCCTTTAGTCAGTAAGACACGTTTAGAGAGGGTGACTCCATCACCTGCAGGTACACTACGGTGCCAGGAGTCATCCATTCTAAAACACCTTTAGAATGCTGTCTAAGTTCCCAGATTGGGAGATTACCTAAATCTAGATCTAAAACCATAGATCCAGTAACCAGAATGTCTGATATAATATCCAATTCCTATGTGGAGAAACCACTGTGTGACAACCAAATTATAACTGATCGTAGTATAGGAATATCATTTCCTACTCTGTGTATGCCATCCAAATACCAGGACATCACACCCTACTACCTTCTTAACAGATCCATCCCCTATTCTGATGAAGTCAAACTTATGACTGTCACATCAGAAATAGATGATCTATCTCCGCTGTAACTGCTTTAGTCCATAAATAGACATAAGCCACTTGTCCACCAATGCTTCCGCTGCTCCCACTGACAACGACAACCCTTTGGCAGAGTCATATACACGTGCACTTCTAAAGCTAGTTTAGAACAACGCTATACTCATCCTCCCGCCGGGTCTCACAGTCTGGAACAACAGCAATGGCAAGTCTGGGTAAACAAGAACCTCCCTGTCACCGTCCTTGAGCATACCGAAGTACCTCTCGAGCGCCTGAGGTTACCCACCATATCTGCAGAGTGGCTAATGGAATGTCAAACCAGATTGAATCTTTAGGTTCTTATCAAATCTTCAGTAATCGTTTGCGATTCTGGAATCACTTCCAGTTCTACCATACTCCCACTACTGTTTTCTGAAAAAATCCATTTTTGTTAAAACTGTGGCGAGTCAAGAACAATATCGCTATTGATCTTCCAGATGGTAGAAAGTCAACCCTCATCATAGCCTGGGTCAACCCACAAACAGCCATTACAGAAACATGCCTTGAGTTATCCAGAGTCTGGTTTTAAGCATAAACCGGACAACTCCCCATACCTTAACATCATTAAGATATGAACCGTTCTATATCCAATATAGAAACAGAGGCACTGATTTAATTGAACCAGATTCAAATCATGCAGCTGTCTCCAGTGCATGTCAACTAAATGGAAGGAGGCCGATCAGCGTTACTCAACTTAGGAATCCTATCCAGATATGAGTAACCTGAAAGAGAAACAAGTTTCTCAAAATCATTACTATCAACTGAATACCATGCACAAGTATCTACATCTTCGATCACCTTGAAGAATCCCGATATTTGCAACACCTGGTCCTCTACTTTATTTATATACCTATAACTTCTCAAAACTTAGACCTTACATTTGTACGAAACACATGTCTAAATACTAGAGAAGTCACAAGTAAACAGAATATAGTACGAGTACCAACCCCTCTGGCCTGATGGACACTGGACAATATACAATACTCTGTATAAGTCCCTTGAGTCTAATAACTCATTCCCTGTGTGTCGTAGGTTGAAAACTGTACTTATGGTTAAGAAGAATTAAACCGCTGTTTAATGCTCCTTACCTAACCATCCACTGATATAGGTAAATGTCATGGACATAATTTCAAAAAGGTGTATCTCACTCTATAAAATTAGACGTACAGATATATCAATTTGAAATTGGTGCATTATAACGGGTATTCAAAACCAAATTTGCCGTCCGGCAAACAACCCAGGTGATTTCCTCAAATATCACCAATTACAACGAGTTCCGATATGATGAGGATGATCACCTAATTCCCAATAACTTACTCTCACTCATCATCTGTAAAACCATACAGATGTGAGAATCAGACCTGGTAAATACATACCCTGGAGCAAGTGTCTAATTGGGAAATCAGTTTTCTTTTAACAGTACACAGTGAAATTGAAACATTGAAATGTTTCATAGGGGTATCCTGGTATTCCTAGTAATGCCTTTTCCATTATTCAGATTCACAACTGTAACCGTATATTTCTTTGCCATCTCTCCAAATCCCTTTATATGTCTTTAGTCATTACCTTCTGCACACCCCTTTAGGCCAAATGGTTTTCTTCCTTCCCTACCGTTCGACACCAGCCTATGGTTTGGAAGAAGACTATCCAATAAGCATAATGGGTGTACTGTCCTAATCCTAGGAGCACTCGCAATGCGAGAGAAGATGAAGATAAAACACAACCGAATAAACCTTATTCCTATTTCCCCTGAACCAGAATCCATCCCCGAACTGGAACAAGTTCCTTTCGAGTTTGTATATAACCATATGATGGAGTATCCAATAAACTGTGGATCTTCATAGTGATACGGAGTGTCCTGGAGAAATACAAAGGTGATTTAGGATTTGTAACACCTTAGGTCGTGTTTAGGGGTTAATTATATTTTACTAGATAGTTTTTGGTAAAAAGTCTACCAAATTAAGTTTTAGATAATTTATTCTAATTAATGAATATTTTATTAGGATTTTTTCTAGGCACACACACACTTGTGCATGTAAACTAGGGTTTAGATTGGGGTTAAAACCATGATTAGCTAGCATGAAGGGTTAACCTATTTGTATTAAGTGTTTTGGGCTTTAAGGGGTTTTTTTTTATTTGAGTGTTTTGTCAATTTGAATTTCTTTTCTTTTCTTTGTTGACTTGGTGCATGAGAGAGGGAGTATGGGCATGGCTTGAGCCATGCTCATTAATTGAAGAGAGAGGGAAAGAGAGAGGGGGGTTTTGACTTGGGGCCTCATTTCTTTTCCTCATTGTTTCCTCACAACTCACACACACACACTCAGCTGAGAGAGAGAGAGAGGCAGCAGCTGCAGAAGCAGCATCATCATCAGCAGCAGCAAGCAGTGGCAGCAGCAGCAGGCAGTGGCAGCAGCAGCAACATCAACAGCAGCCCCCAGCAGCTGCAACAGCACTCCCCATCTTCTCCACCTCCTTTCTCCTTGTACCTAGGGTCTTGCAAGGTATAGAATCCGAGCCCAACTTCTTGTTTGTTTAACGTATGCGTAGTTTAGCTTCGGTTTGTGTAAAAAGTGAGATTTTGTGCTTGAAATGGTGATTCGTGTGGACTTATGGTTTAGTGCTGTTAATATTGGGTAACCTAGCCTAATTAGGTGTTAGTAAGACCATGTAAACCTAGTTAGACCCCAGATTACGCCAAAATACCATAGGATTTCAAATTGTGCAAATTTAGTGTTTTTAAGTGAACTTTTTGGATTTCTGTGATCTGCTATAGGCCCGAGTAGTTCAGGTTGAAATTGAGGAAACTGGAGCACACTAGATATACCATGACCACACCACCAGAGCCCGAGACCCCCACCCCATAGCGAGGCCGCCAATTTATTCATTCTGGCCGCAATTTGCGGCCAGATAGGGGAATTTTTGGATGATGTTTGGATGGGTAGGAGTCTGTTGTTATTTCTAGGCCAGTGGTATATATAGTTTTGTAAGTTGTTAGCCTGGGTAGAATCTGGGACGTTATATCGTATTTCTAGTACGTTTGGTTCGCGCGATATGCGCGATACGCGAGAGGGTTCCATGATTCAGCGTATCGCGGCGTATCGGGGTTAGTTTTAGACGCGTGCTCACGTTTAGCGTATCGTACCCACGCGCGTTGAGTTCGCGACGCGAGCGTATCGTTTGACTTCGATATCGCATTTTGCGAGATATTTGCTTATATATGGATTCTTGTGTAATTCCAGGTTCGCAGGCGGGTACGTCGGATGAAGCTAAGAAAGGGAAGCAGGTGGTCGGCTACGAGTAGCGCACGACCAGGTGAGTAGATTTAACATCTACGGGGAAATCGCCCGTATGACGTTAAGCGTCAGGGTGAGTCAGGATATTAGATTGTAGATGTTCATATGGTCTGTAGTAGCATACCTTATTGTTGCATATAGGAATGATAGCATAGGACACTGCACTGTCACTAATGGTTCAAGTCGCACGAGCACGATTGATATGCTACACTCACACCGTTAGTGATTGCCATGACACTCACACTATAGGATTGCTATAAATCATATATCATACTGATTCTACCTTATTGACGTTGTCTTGATTTGCCGCATAACGTCATATGTTATATCTATATTCGGGCACAGATGCATCACATACCCCTACTGGTACTACGTGCACACATATATTGATATCTTCATACCTGCGCACATGCACACTGTATATTCATACCAGTGCACACATATATTGATATCTTCATACCTGCGCACATGCACACTGTATATTCATACCAGTGCACACATATATTGATATCTTCATAACTGCGCACATGCACACTGTATATTCATACCAGTGCACACATATATTGATATCTTCATACCTGCGCACATGCACACTGTATATTCATACCAGTGCACACATATATTGATATCTTCATACCTGCGCACATGCACACTGTATATTCATACCAGTGCACATATATATTGATATCTTCATACCTGCGCACATGCACACTGTATATTCATACCAGTGCACACATATATTGATATCTTCATACCTGCGCACATGCACACTGTATATTCATACCAGTGCACACATATATTGATATCTCCATACCTGCGCACATGCATACTGTATATTCATACCAGTGCACAGATATATTGATATCTTCATACCTGCGCACATGCACACTGTATATTCATACCAGTGCACACATATATTGATATCTTCATACCTGCGCACATGCACACTATATATTCATACCAGTGCACACATATATTGATATCTTCATACTTACTTAGATTACGCATTGAGATATGTTGTTTCCATGTTAATTCTGGATTTGGGAAACCGTGGATATTTCAAAGAGAATAGTTAATTATTTAAAAACCCGGTTTCCCTTAATATGATATTTCGGTGCGTCCACCATGTGTTTTCTCGGTACTAGAGTGATATATGTGAACCCGAATCGAGGAGTTGGATGAGGCCGATTACGGATACATGGTGGACCCGGTATGGTACCCCGGGGCGAGAACGGTTTCGCTGTGTAGTAGACGGTGAGCCTGGCAGAGGGACTACTACCTACCGGTGATTGGTTGGACCTGGCGGTTATCCGGAGGATACCGACCAGAGGCTATGGATGGATACGGGATGACTCGTACTGCCGGGGCCGAGGGCCGATACTGCAGACAGAGCCCGTGGGCGGATCCGGACTGACGGATGCCCTATACAGGAGGATTTGCGTGTCGATGCTTGGCACGAGTATTTCTTGATATTTTGGGTGCCAATGTTGGGCACTCACGGTTATATGAGATTTACAGGATTGGAGGACCGAGGAGGATGACGACGCCTGAGTAGTATTGGGATTTGGGTATATTGATGAGTACCGATTATACTTTCCACGATGACATTCCGTGTAGACGTTATATTTCCCATGCTCAGTATGTAGTAATTGATATCTCATCCTGTATCTATTATACCTGATATGGTACACATTGCTATACCTGATCATTGCATACCCTGTTCATTCTATATAGGGTTGTTAGATTGCATTGCTATACCTGATCATTGCATACCCTGTTCATTCTATATAGGGTTAGATTGCATTGCTATACCTGATCATTGCATACCCTGTTCATTCTATATAGGGTTGTTAGATTGCATTGCTATACCTGATCATTGCATACCCTGTTCATTCTATATAGGGTTTTTAGATTGCATTGCTATACCTGATCATTGCATACCCTGTTCATTCTATATAGGGTTGTTAGATTGCATTGCTATACCTGATCATCACATTTCATGCTCATCACATGGAGATGTTATTAGATCGCACTTGTTGCATGACTTGAGCATCCAGTTCATCATATAGATATTATCGGTTGATATAAGTTAGAGTATCGTAGCACGTGCATACTCGCGATTACCTTTATATGTTATCTTCTATTCACGAGTTGGCAACTCACCCCCGTTGTGCCACAGTGTTTGCAGGTTACCCTTCGGAGTAGTCGCGGCAGGCTGCATTCTTGCATCTTTTGACACAGATACCCCTACAGTTGGTGTACTAGCTCCTTGCTAATAGGTGGGTTTTGTGCGGTATCTGGTTATCTTTCAGTTATGTATATTGTTGTATCTAGTACTCTCCATCCACCACTTATGTATTGACTTAGAGACCAGTTGTGAGGACGATGTATATTATTTTGTATTCTGGCGTCGAGCTCATTGTGAGCCGACTTTACTTATGCAGTTTGTTCTATCTGTGATGTTTCCCACTTGTTGCTCATTTTCTTCGCTACGGCATCGTATATTGTTATCTTAGTAATTGGTTCTATTAATTGCCTAAATCACTCTATACTTTTACTGGTTTGATTTCTGGGTTTTCGGCTTACTTAGTCGCGTTACGCCTATAGACGTTACGTGGTTAAGTGCCGGTCACGGGCCAAACTTTGGGTCGTGACAGGATTGGCGAAGAACAACTTGGTTTGGTCATGAATAGCAGTCGCAATTTACTTTGCCCTCTTACTAATCCTTTGGTATGTCTTTACTTAATACCTTCTGTACACCATCGTTAGGCTAATTGGTTTTCTTCATTCCCTACCGTTTGGCACCTGCCTATGGTTTGGAAGAAGACCATCCAATTTGCGTAATGGGTGTACTGTCCTAATCCAAGGAGCACTCGCAACCTGAGAGAAGGTAAAAAGAAAAAACAACTGAATAGTCCTATTCGTTTTCTCCAGAACCGGAAACCATCCTCGAATAAATTCCTTCGAGTTCGTATATAACCATACGATGGTTTTGTCTAATGGAAGTGGACGTTCATAGTAATACGGGGTGTCCTGGAGAAAAGGGTAAAAGTAGGAGTGGCAATGAGGTATGCAACTCTGACAATCCAAAAGCCAGTGTTTAAGAAGGTTCGGTTAATCTTGGTCACTGAGTCATAGTATAGGGTCGGGTCATGGTCGCTGCCAAAGAGAGAGAGAAAAGAAACACTCAGCGTGCACTCTAACCTAGATCAGAATGGTTATCACTTTATCTAATCAAGAAACCTCCCACTGTAACATCAAATTCTCCTCCAAACCTCAAAGAAGAATTAGTCGGGATCACCCGAGGAGTAAACCAACTCATCAGTGGGAATCGGGATCCACCTATTATCGCAAGATAACGTGACGGAATCCGCTCACGTTATCATACTCCAGAAGGTATGTGCATATCTGGCAAGTTTTAGTTTCTTTAGAAACTCCCGATGTGATTTTTGCCCCATGCTCTTATGACCTTAGCGTGAGGTCAAAATGTCATAAGTCACATGTCAAATTCTACCCATCATTATCCAGGTTAATTTGAACCCACCCATACCTACCCTTGACGTAGGCCAAAATAGTAGTACGACTGTCCCAAACCAACGCATCTATCTATGCTGCAGATAAATATCCGGCAGCTACCAATCACTATGCCTTGGCGTGAGGTCAAAATACATAGCTTGAATACTACCGAATATTTAACTGAAATGATGGAGGGCTACGAATGGTTTCTAGCAAAAACCTTTAACGTAATGAACTTGATATCGTTGAAGGAACCAGATAGCTTTATAAAAATATAGTGATGAAAACCTTTGCTAAAGAGGTCACTCCCTGTGAAGGGATCTCGGCTCTTTCCCCGTGGAATGAGGTGCAGGATATTCCAACTGAATACCACGATGCAAAGCAAAAGTAATCGACTATAGTGAAGTTATTGCCCTGACGAAAACTTCTGTCCAAGGGGTCACTCTCGGTGAAGGGATCTCGGCCCTTGCCTCGTCGACTGAGGTGCATGATATTCCAACTGAATACCACTGTGCAAAACAAAAGAGAACGTCCTTGCAATAACAGCTTTTTGAAAAATGTTCCAACCACATCAGAATAGGTTTGTTAAGCTTGCATTGATCCGAATCAACGCAGTCCCATCAATTGATCACACCAATAAAGAACGAAAATAATGATGTACGTATATGCCATCCGCATTCACCACTGGGTCCCGTCATCACCCGTTAGGTTACTTAACTAACGACAGAGCGCGGACTGGACTAGCGCGGATGAAAAACATATACAACATATACTAGTATATATATCAATATATATTATTCGCTCAAGGCGTGATAAAATGCAACATCACAGAAATGTAATAAGCAGCATAGAACAATACAGTTATCTGGGATCCCCGGGTTTCATAGAGCCGCTACTGAAACCCGACGTTCCCCTGGTCGTGTGGATAGCCTGTGCAATGAAATCCTAGACCCCTACGGGCGCGGCAAGTTACCCGCCAAAACCTGAAGCGAGGCAGCCCCCTTCAGCAACGTGAATGGACCACCCAGCACTTCACGGAATCCGGTAACTTGGGCACCCCTCTTGGGTCAACCTGTACACCCTACGAGTATGGCGAATAGCCTGCCAATTCTAGAGTAAAGCCCCCTCTGTCTCAAAGCCATGAGATGCGGGCCCGTTGCCCTCTAGAATCCGGCTATCCGTGCACCCCACCGTAGGGTAATCCTAGTACAGAAAGTAAAATATACAACGGGTACATCGACCTCAGCCCGGTCGTGCCCCAAAAGAATAATATACAAACAGGCAGTGACGGCAGTCCACATGTCGGACGCTCGCCCCGCAATATCAAATGTACATATAGAACAAAACTGTACTACCATTGCATCCAAGCTATCCCCCACGACCAATCAGCAACATCACAGCAATACATAGAACATCAACGTGAATGTCACGTTCGCAAATCCGTGTAAAAGGACTATAGCAGATAGACTGGATTTACCGATCGAGTGACATTCACGGTCACAGATATAATGTAAATACTGTGAACTAACACGTTTTAAAAAATTTCGATCGACAAAGTTTCCCAAAGTGGGCCCCAAGTACAATTGCAGCACTCAAAATAATCTGGGCCCAAAAAGAATATACCAAAAACCCTATTTCCAACTCAGAGACCTACTGTAGAAAATTGGTGCAGTGAAGCCACTGTTCCGCGGCAGAACCGAGGCCAAAGTGGGGTTATGGCCGCGGTTCCGCGGTGCTACAGTAACATCAGGGTACCAATTTTCTTCAGTGATCTCAAAAAACCCTGCACGTAATTCTGCAACATACCAAATAATTTTTAGAGCAAAAATGAAAATCGACAGAAAGTGCAATATTGGAAATTGTGGTTTTTGGAATTTCCGTCCGATCGAAGTTCTAAACACGTTAGATCAAGCTAGACTAGGTTAATGGCCTGGCTCTGATACCAGTGTAAGTGCACGGCGGCGCCCCGGTCGTCAATCCGACACCGGAATGCGGAAACGAAACTTTTCTAAAAACTAGAAACCGGCACCACCGCGCACTAAAATCCCGGATCGGGCCATTAACCTAACTCTAGCAAACTAGAAAATGGAGTAGAGAGCTATACCAAGCGATCCGTGTCCTTCGGTCTTCGCCTCCACTCCGATCTCCTCGCGGAATCTCCGGTCTTCATTTCCTCGACGGAACGGGAACCACATCGCCGGGTTCTTTTACGGGCTCCCACCTCTGGACCGAGGCAACTCACGCACGAAGTTGGCAAGCCGACGTACCCATGAAATGTTGTAGGCTAGTGTAGAATCACTTTGTCTCTTTGGGGTTATGAAGTTGCCATGGTGATGGAGGAAAATGAGCAATGGAAATGAGCTTTGGGATTTTAGATACAAGTATAGAAAAATGATGAACATTTTTTCCCATTCCAAAATGAAAATCCCCTCTCCTCACTAAAGTGGCCGGCCTCTCTTAATGGTCAAGGGAAAAATCAACCAAGCAATACAAGTGGGGAAAAAGAAATGATAAGGAGAAGAAAATGATCACATCAATTTCCAATCTAAATCCAAATCAATTCCATCCAATAAATGCAAGAGAAATGACCCATAAAGAATCTAATAATGCATGAACCATCATGATGCCACACTAACAAATAACCCTCCTCCACAAAGGTAATTTGCACAACTGCAAATAACCCCCTCCATCGGAAAAGTCCGACCGTGAAGGAACAAAGGAAACTGGCCGAAACAGAATGCAAACTGGCAACTCCAAAAAACTGATCCTGTAATAAATTACAGGAAAACCCCGCGACTGCATATACATGCCTGCATTTGTATTGCGACCGAATACAAATGCAAAGAGACAAAATCTACACTGTACAATACTAGGATCCGGCTTAAACTAAAGCCCGCTAGTATTATCCGTCCGATCATGATCCGTGCAATACCGCACGTATCTGATCAAACCCTGCCATATCTCCATACGGCCTCTACAGCGTTTCGTCCGAAACTTGAGAAACTGGTCTGTGGAGGACTCTAAAGACTCGTCAATACATTGGTTGTGGATTTAACCACTAGCACGTCAGAGGTATTAGCCTATACGTAACGGGCTACCAGGTATTGACCAAAAGGGACGTCGATGAGCGAACTCATCCTGACACCCTACTGAGCCTGTCAGTGACAATATTCGTACAGTCCGGTCCGTTCGTTTATGAGAATCGCATTGCGGGCCTAGAGGGTTGGTAAAAGTTAGACCCCCAAAAGCGGTACAAGTCGTGTCGGAGTGTAGTCCAGAACACCCTGAGATACTACTGGAATACCTACCAGTAAATCTCCTGCCTTGGCCAAGGACTTCGTGTAATGGCTCTCCTAGACACAGCGCGACCTCACCCCCAATACCAGGAGAGACTAACCCCTGCAGATCCGCTCACTGCCTCCATGTGGCTCGGGACTGTACCCAACTAAAACCTGTTTGCACGTCTCCTTTGAGCGTGGTAGGGTAGTAATCAAAGTACAGTGAGAACTCACACGAGACAAATGACGATATCAGGTCGATGAACTAACCTGTACACATGTCACCAAGGAACTGCTATCTGACGTCAGGTATAAGACCAACTAGCATGTTCCCGGCGAGTCCTGTCCGGTGTACTCATAACCCAAGGAGCACCTGTATACATCTTAGGTGAACCAACTGACACTAGTGGCTTGTGAGACCGGCCAACGCCCCTCGTCGGGGTCTCGACTGTATACACTAGTCTACTCTGGAGTATCGATGCCCTGTCTCGAAACTCCCACGACTAGGGACCTTTTAAGGATTTGCTTATAGACCCCAGCTCCCACGTATATGATCGCCCTCATAGTGCTGGTAGTCAAGCAAGAATCCTAGGGGCTCTATCAATGTGTAATAGTGACTCGTAAGGTCAATTAAAGCAGTACACGATGATAAAGATAAACCAGATAGCATACTATCATCTTGAGTAAGACTTTCCTACCGGTATAGGTCCTCCCTCAATCATTGCAATCACGTGCCTGTGATCCAATAATTGACTCTGAGGGCACTATCTCCAACAATTATATCTCGTACGGTATATCCATCGTACGACATCCCAAATCTGGGTATGGGTTGAATATCACATTATCTCATTATTCATCTGGTATCCTTTTCATCATATATCATGATCTGGGGGTACTGATCTACGTCTAGTACATACTGATACCATCTACATAAATATATACTTATGTATGAAACACATCGCCCAAGGACCCGCTACAAAATCATGTCGTATCTCATAATACGAACCAAAACATATCACCGATCTCATGACACCATGCCCAATCTCATCGACTCATCTCCAAATACCATATACTATCCTCATAATCCATGTATATGTATACGTATATATATATATACATGCATACTCCCATACCTATGTGTGTGTATATATATACATATCCCCATATACGCATAAGTAAATAAATGTATGCAGGTGTGTGTGTACGTGTATGTTATAACAACTACTCTAGGGTTCGCGACTAACACTAAACTAAGTTACTTCTAACTACACTAATCTAAACCATGAACATATAAACCTATCCTGATAATCATCCACATATCATCAATACTCAAGTTCAATATATAATATATATATATAGCGTATACTACGCTACGAACTGCGGGGGTGTTGTACGCCATCCACCCGACTTCCCCCGTAGATATATATCTACTCATCTCGATCTTCGCTTGCCGATGCCGATGTTGCCACGCGCTTGCTTGTCATCTCGAAGTCCATGTGGGGTACCTACAACCAATACACAATCGCAAATGCGTATTAAAATCAAGTCGGAAAACCAAAACGGCACACGTTTTGCTCATAGGTTAAAACCTATAGCCTCGCATGCAAAACACGACCAATAACCTTAGTCGTTGACGTTCAAACGCCACACGACGGAATACAATATCAAATACCAAATCCCAAATTCATAAAAAAAAAATGCAAAAAGAATTCAGAAACTTCGTAAAACACTTCCAGATTTTACCCTAGGTGAAATTATCCAATTTTACATACAGGAGGGGTCTATTTTACTGATATAGAAGCTACGGAACAAGCACGAGCCAATTTTCTCGCACCAAGGCCACAATTTGCGGCCAAAAAGAGTAAATTGGTGGCCAGGAAATGACCAGGGCGTCTCATGTTTCATTGGTAGCTCCTAGGGTGCCTGCACGACTCACTGTGTTTGCTAAATAATTTTTAGAGGCTCTGGATGTTAGCAGATCTCCAAACTTCATCACAATTTCCACCATTTCCTGATATCGGGGATTTCTAAGTTTGTGAATTGGGGGTTTACTCTCAGGTTTTGGTCTTTAATCACACACCACAGGGGTTTAAGGTCACCATTAAGCCTCTATTACCCTTTTGGATTCAATCCAAACCCTAACCTTAACTTGAAATTTCCAAAGACCACTAAACTTCGATATATCGATTCTAAACTTACAATAGAAGCTAATGGAATGCATTACTACACTAAGTGTGAGGAAATTACCTCATTTGGCAACTCAAGAATTTTCTTGAGTTGCCCCAAGTGCCCAAAATCCACCCTTTCTTGGTCCAAAGTGCTTGTGAGGAGTTTGTGCATGTTTTTAATGAAATGGGGATGATGTTTTTGTGTGTTTTGGATGATGAAGTGAGGAGGTAGAGGGGGGAGGGAGAGTGTGCTACCATGGGGAGAAGAGGAAAGGAAAATGAAGAGGAAAATAATGAAGGAGGGAAATGCCATGACCAAGGTTTGACCCCTCACCTCTCTCTCATGCCCATACCCATTTCTTTATATTTTCTTCTCGTTTTCTTTTCTATTCTTATCTTATCTTTATCTTTTCTTTTCTCAATAAATACAAAGCCATGGATGATAAAATAAAAGACCATGTAGGAAAATGTAACAAATGGGAAAAAGACATGATGCATGTCATGCACACAAATCAAGCTTAATGCACGATTAGTGATATTTAATCGCGATTAGCATTAAAATAGTGTATAATTTATTATAAAAATCTACAATTTGCCTAAATCGCATAAAACACCCTCATTTCAGTAATTTCTATAATTTTCCATATATTTTCCAATTTATCGGTATTTAATTATACCGCATTATTAAAATATTCATAATATTTATTATTAAATTATAAAAATTCCCAAAAATAATATTTTATTTTTCTAAAATGTTACAATTATACTGAGCAGGGGAACGTTGGTTCCGTTGTTTCTTATAATTGTTATAAGACAGAGCAGGGAATATGGACATATCCAGATTCTCACGCCACCCAAATGAAGAATAAGCATGATGATGTATCTTCTTCAGATGTGTTAGTTATCGAGAACTGTTTCTCAGTTCACTCTATGTCCTGGGTATTAGATACCGGATCGGGATCTCACATATGTAATATGTTACATGGGCTAAGGAAAGGTAGAGAACTGGGAGAGGATGATCATTCCATAATAGTAGGGAATGGTGCAAATGTTGCAGCCAAGGCTGTTGGCGAATATCACCTTATATTACCAAATGGTAATATAGTGATTCTGAACGAATGCTATTACATTCCGACCCTGATATGCAATCTTATATCAGTTTCTTTATTAAGTAAAGAAGGATATAATTTTGTAGTACGGGATAATGTTATGAACATCTTCCTGAATCAAAATTTGATTGGATCAGGCTCGTTAAATAATGGCATATACGTTCAAAATCAAACTACAGTTCTTAATGTACAAAACACACACAAGAGGGAGAGTTCAGAAATGAATGAATCCTTCTTGTGGCATTGTAGTCTAGGTCATATCAATGCGACACGACTAGCTAAGTTACATAAGGACGGTCATTTGAATTCGTTCAAATTATCATCTTATGACACTTGCCAGTCATGTCTCAAAGGAAAAATGACCAAAACTCCGTTTAGTGGAAACTGAGAAAGAGTTACGGAACTCTTGGGACTGATACATATTGATGTATGTGGTCCTATGTCTACACATGCCAGGAATGGTTCTTCGTACTTCATTACATTCACTGACGATCTCTCAAGGTACGGACATGTGTTCCTGTCGAAACACAAGTCTGAAGTTTTTGAGAAATTCAAAAAATATAAGAACGAAGTAGAGAACCAAATAGGTAAAAGTATTAAGATCCTTCTATCTGATCGAGGAGGAGAATACTTGAGCAATGAGTTCCGGGACTATTTAAAAGAGAATGGGATTCTTTCTCATCTTACTCCTCCCTATACACCACAGCACAACGGTGTATCGGAGCGGAGGAATCACACCCTATTAGATATGGTGCGCTCTATGATGAGCACCGCTGAATTACCTATTTCCTTTTGGGGATATGCACTGGAGACAGCTGCAGACCTATTGAATATGGTTTCCACCAAATCTGTGCCAACCACTCCATATAAGATATGGAAAGGAAAGATACCATATCTTAATTATGTTAAGATATGGGGTTGTCCGGCATATGTGAAAACACAACATCCAGAAAAGCTCGAGGCAAGGTCTTTTCTGTGTAAGTTTATTGGATATCCCAAACATTCGCGAGGGTATATCTTCTACCACACCGAGGAACAAAAGGTGTTTGTTTCTCGACATGCCACCTTTTTAGAAAAGGAATTTCTTGAAAAAGAAATTAGTGGCAAGGAGGTAGAACTGGAAGAGGTTTCATCTATACAAACTACGACAGATGATTTGGTAGAACCAGAGGATTCAGTAGTTCCCGACGAACCTCAGCCGCTCCGCCGATCTAGTAAGGTTCTTCATCCACCTAAGAGATACTATGGTTTTCTCATTGATGGTGGGAGCGAGGATTGCATCATGGATGATGATGACCCGACTAGCTTCGAGCAGGCCATCACGAGTGGTGACTCTGTGAAATGGCTGGATGCAATACGATCTGAGATGGAATCCATGTACACCAATAAAGTATGGACTATGGAAGTTGCTCCTGAAGGGGTAAAACCCATTGGGTGCAAATGGATCTTTAAGAAGAAACTTGGTGTAGATGGAAAAGTTGAGACTTTCAAAGCTAGACTTGTTACAAAGGGTTTTCGTCAACGACCAGGTGTGGATTATGGCAAAACCTTTTCTCCAGTGGCTATGCTTAAGTCCATCAGGATCTTACTTGCCACTGTTGCATATCATGACTACGAAATGTGGTAAATGGATGTTAAGACCGCCTTTCTAAATGGTGATTTAGAGGAGTGCGTGTACATGACTCAGCCAGAGGGCTTCGTAGACAGTGGGAGCGGCGAAAAGGTGTGCAAGCTGCTTAAATCAATCTACGGGTTAAAGTAGGCATCGCGGAGTTGGAACATCTTTTTTGATGAGGTAGTCAAAGAGTTTGACTTCATAAAAAACGTAGATGAACCTTGTATATACAAGAACGTGGTAAAGAGTAAGTTTGTCTTCCTCGTATTGTACGTGGATGACATACTCTTGATAAGAAATGATGTTCCTATGCTGCACTCGGTTAAGCTCTTCTTATCACATAGATTCTCAATGAAAGATCTAGGTGATGCCTCCTGCATTTTGGGGACTAAGATCTATAGAGATAGATCTAAACGGATACCGGGATTGTCCTAATCCAGGTACATTGACACCATACTAAAGAGGTTTAGTATGGAAGAATCCAAGCGTAGGAATTTATCTACGATCTCTGGACTCACTCTCTCCAAAGAGATGTCTCCTAAGACTGATTTAGAGAGAGCTCGCATGTAAGGGATGCCCTATGCTTCGGCAATAGGCTCTATCATGTACGCGATGCTATGTACCAGACCTGATGTAGCATACTCACCAAGTGTAGTGAGTAGGTATCAAGCATATCAAGGAGAGAGTCACTGGACAGCTGTGAAGAACATTCTCAAGTACTTGAGAAGGACTAAAGAGATGTTCTTAGTGTATGGTAACGGAGAACTCCAGGTGGAGTCCTTTACCGATTCGAGCTTCCAAAGTGATAAGGATGACTCTAAGTCACACTCGAGATTTGTCATTACCCTCAATGGAGGGACGGTTTGTTGGAAGAGTTCCAAAAAGAAAACCGTGGCAGACTCGACGATGGAGGCTGAATACATCGCTGCCAACGATGCTGCCAAAGAGGCTGTCTGGATGAAGAAGTTCTTAACCGAACTTGGAGTGGTTCTGTCCTTTGAGCATCCAATACCTTTGTATTGTGATAACAATAGAGTTGTGGCTTTGGCCAAGGAACCCATGTCCCATCAGAGATCCAGTCATATTTTGAGGCGGTATCACCTAATCCGTAAGATAGTTGATCGCCGCGAGATTGAGGTCAGGAGAGTTGACACGAAGGACAACACTGCGGATCCACTCACGAAGGCCATACCCCAGATACATTTTGAGAGACTCTTCGGGATGTTGGGTATGAGATACTACAACAGCTGGACTTAGTGCAAGTGGGAGATTGTTAGTTATGTATATGCCCTAAAGGCCATTGTTGTACATATGATGTATATTATAGTGGATTCTTGGATATATATAAAGAGGACTTTCTTGCTCGATATGATAGTATGCTATCTGGTTTCACTTTATTTAAACATGTTGACTTGTATTGGTTTACTGTCTTGCTCTCACATGTTGATAAAGCCCTTAAGATATGTACTTGACTACTAGGACTATGATGCAGATCATACTAGTTGGGCCAGGGTAGTCCAAGAGTACATCCTATAACTGTTCCTAGTCGAGGGTGTATCGAGACAGGGCATCAATACTCCAGAGTAGACTAGCGTATACGCATCTTGACCCATATGATGGGCGATGGATGATCCCACATCCATTGGTGTTTGACATCAAAGATGGTACACGGGTGCTCAGTAGAGACTAGGTATACTGAACGGACTCACCGAGAACTCCTAGATGGTATTATACCTATCGCCAGATAGCAGTTCTCTGGTGACACTGGTACAGGTTTGTCTGTAGACCCGAGATCGTCATAGAGTCTTGTGTAATTCCCACTGTGCTTTGATTTCCACCTTACCACGTTCATGAGAACGTGCAAAACGGTGGCGTTTGGGTACAATCCCGAATCATATGGAGGCAATGAGTGATAGGAGGGGTTTTGTCTCTCCCGGTATTGGGGGTTGATGTTGCGTTGTGTTCGATTGGCTATAACTGGAAGTCCCTGGACATGGTTGATATGGAGATCTACTGGTAAGTGTTATCAGTAGTTTCTCGACCCGTTATAAGCCTCACATCGACACAACTTATCGGTTACTGGTGTCTGACGTTTACCACCCCTAGACTGGATATGCGACATATCAGACGAAGAGACCGGACTGTACGGAAGTGTTATTGATTGGATTCGCAGGAGTATGTATAAGTTTGCTTGTTGATCTTCTGATCGTTCAATACCCGGGTGACCATTACGTTTAGCTGACCGCTTGTGGCTTGTGGGTATCTGATATGATCATCACCTATTGCCGACGTATTGACGAGTCTTTAGAGTCCTACACAGAGGTTTCCGGGCTCAGGCGAAACGGAGTAGGAGCACATATGTGATATGTGCGGGACTGAGATTGATACGAGTATGTGATATCGTATTATATTCTCACGATATGTGATATCTGCTGGTTATATGTGATATAGCCGGGACATCGGATCGAGTGTTGATTTGATGAGATGATACATTTTATATTAGTCGGTTATATGAAATATAACCGGATTATCGGATCAAGTGTTGATTCGATAATTTAATGTATAATAATATATTTGATATGTTAAAGTACATTAACTAATATATGCTCACTTAAGTATTTTCATTTTCTCACTTTGGATACATTTAACATATATGTGATATATGTTCATTGTATTCTTTTCTTTGTTACATTAAATATTATATATGTGATATATAATATTGTAATATGCTAGGTTATAAATGCAACTAGGGTTTATGAGATTAATACCATGGCTAGGTTTTTAATTATCTTAGTTAATTCTAATTGAGTGGATTAATCTTGAGACATTTTCTTGTGTTGACTTAGTCCACCCTTCTTGATATTTCTAAGATATTTATTAACCTAACCTTTAACCCTAGCCTATAGTTTATTCTCTACATGAGTTAGCCATGACACATTTAACCCATGGTTGTATTTCTAACCTCATCATAATTCATTCTCACTTGAGCTTCTTCTTCATTGATTTTGCTCTCTTGATTTTCTTCATGTGATGAAAAATAGTGAGAATTAAAATTCTAAAGTGAGCAATGGTGTCACTTTTATCGATATCGACCTCCTATCATACCATTACCAACTCATACTTGTTCTCTTTCAATTCATACTTATCATGATTCACTTCCTCATTTATCAATGTATTCAATAGTGTCACTTTTATCACATAGTCTTTTACTAAAAACTTTAATCAAGATTATAATTTATAAAATGATCTTTCCATATCAATGGTTGCGGGGGTGCTATACGCCATCCACCCGAATTCCCCCATAAATATAATCTACTCACCAGCAATTCTCCTCGCTTAGCCGAAGTCGATGTACTTCGTCGTCTAGGAAGTCCACGCGAATGTACCTACAATCAATGCATATCGAAAAGCAATAAAAACCAATCCGAAAACCGATACGGCTCACGGTTCGCTCATAGGTTAGAACATATAGCTTCGCATGAAAAATCAACAAAAATAACCCACGCCCGTTGACGTATAAACGTCCAAATGACGGAATCCAAACTCAAATCTAAAAACCACGTTCTAGAAATCGGAAAACGAAATTCTGGAATATGGGAAATCACTCCCAGATTTTGACTCAGGTAAAATTAGCCAATTCTGCACATAGGGTTGCTCTAGATATAGGATAAGAAAGCTACAGAACAAAAATCACACGATTCCACCCTGATGTGGCCGCAATTTGCGGCCACAATGAATTAATTTGCGGCCAGAACTAAAGGGAATTGGCTCAGGTTTCTTTGGTAGCTTCTAGGTTTCCTGCTCATCTCTCTGTGTTTGCTAAATAATTCTCAGGTTTTTCGGGTTAGAGAAGATCTCAGAATCCCATCACAAATCTCACAAAATACGATATCGGGGAATTTCTAACTCCGTGTTTTGGGTTCTAGTCTCAGGTCTTGGCCAATAGAACACCCTCCAAGGTCTTGTAAACACTCACTACACCTTAATTAACCACTTAACATTACCATAGAATTTTTTAAGATAACATATCCTATTTATATCAATTTCTAAACTAAACTAGCATATTTAACATAAAACCCTAATTTAAAGTGAATAGATAACTTCATTTGCAACATATGAAGATTCTTGATGTAACATTTTAAAAATAATTAAATAAATAAAATTTGTTTAAGTGAATTTTAGGATTTTCGGTAAAGTAAAATGTATTTTTCGTAAAACTAAACCGTAATTATTTTTCACTATAAATTTAAAAATATCTATTTTAATTATGTTATTACTAGTAAATGGTGTTTATTTAGGCACTTATAAATTTTTATTTCAATTAAATATTTTTCCTAAATTAAATATTTTAAATATTAACATAAGCTTTATTTTTACACTAAATTAGTGTAAATTACAAATTTGAATGGTTTTAATTTGTAAAAATGAGCCATGGTATATTAGAATCAAGTGTGTAATATGCAAAATCTTTTCCAAAATCTCTCCATGGTTCTAGAAATTTCTAGGAAAAGGGTTAAATTGAAAAAGTTAGATAATAAAGGGTTTAAGTGAAAAAAAATGCATTATTTATGAACTTTCTACACAATACCACACATTTTTTCTCTCTCTCCACTCTCCTCCCTCTCCATGGCCGGCCTCCCCTCCATGGGTAGCCCCAAAATTTTTCCCCCATCATTTTGCATTAAAATTCATCAAAATTCATCAAAAATTCCAAAAATAAATCTCAAAAATCAACATTCAACCTCTACCATTTTCCTTTGACCTATTTAGCATGGATTTTGGAGATGGAAAGCATGCATTTTGGAGGCTTATTTCATGTTTGGGTTTCATATTTTGGAGGTATAAATTTCCTTCTTTTGATTTATTGTTATTAGATGTTCATTTAAGCATAATTAGATTTAATATATTAATTCTATTTACTACTTTTAAAATTCAAGTTAGGGTTTGAAAAATCAAGTTGTGATTTTTATTAATTAAATAAGGTTATAATAACTAGTCTACCATTTTTAGAAGTGGAAAAATCTTGCATGGTTATTATATAATAATTTGTGTATTCAATTGTTTCAATTAAGCTATTTAGCTAAGTAGATTTTTCTAAAATGTGTTTGTGGGTAAAATAAAATTCTTATTAAGGTTGTTATCATTAGATGGTAGTTTTAAGGAAAATATTAGCATATTAAAGGAATGAAAAACTTAGTTTGATCACTAATTTCTTGTGATAATTGGAAAAATACTAATAAAATGCTATTTTTGTAAACTAGATTTTGGGAAATTCCTAAATAAATGAGATTAAAAATATAATTATGGTTTCATCATATCATTATCATCATGAATTGTAGTTTAATACATTAATTCATGCAAAATCATGTTTTGTTGTGGAATTGTGAATTTTTCTTGAAAGAGGTTGAAAATTTCTAATGGTTGTAAACTAGAAATTTCAAATTAATGCAAATATGTGTAATAAAATTATAGTAAGGGGTTGTATAGTCTAGTTATGCTATTTGATGAGTTTTATAACCATTGGTTTTATTTAAATGTCAAGTTTTGATGAAAAACGGTAAATTGGCATTTTCGGGTTTTACGAAATTGGACGGTTTGATGGATTTTAGGGTTTCGATGGATTTAATCATGTTTTATAATATAAGTAATGTGTTTTAAAACTACGAGTTATTTGTTGATGTTTATCTCGATCCATCGGAGTTTGTACGCCGATATCGAGCGATATTTGGTTCTTTTACGTGGACGGGACATAGGTTTTAACCTATGCCGGTTCATTGCGTCGTTTTGACTTTTGTATGTGATTCAGTTTACGATGCTTTTTATATATTTGCGTTTAGGTACCCCTCACGTGGAATGCGGGCGATGAAGAGGAGGATGGAGACACCGTCTTCGGCAGACATGGACCAGGTGTGTAGATGCATATTTACGGGGGGAAGTCGGGTGGATGGCGTTTAGCACCCCCGCAACGTAGAATAGGAATAGTACTTATTGTCATTAGGAAACCAGATGTGACCCTAGATTCTTAATGCGTAGTACCCTTGTAATGACCCTAGGCTGGACTAGACTGATTTAGGAATACCATATCAGAGGATGAATACCTTGGAAGAGGTTCGTAGGTTTCAGGTAGAAACACACACATGCACACACTGAAACACGACATGGTGTATACGTGCATGTGTATATATATATAGGACGAGGTATAGGTATACATATATATACAACACGTATATGGGATACATTGATGTGATATGATATCCGAGGTATGGTGAAACAGTGTAACTGGGCTTGATGCCGTGATTCTTGGCTATACAGTCGTATTAAGTGTTAGCGGATCATTACAGAATGAGATAATGAACATGTATACTTAAATTATAATGGGTGGTGATGATATTGAGGTACATGGGACTCAAAAATAGTACCCGGACTGTAACTTGTGATTGATCACGATATGGGATATGTATGACTTGATTACGACATCATATAGGTGTGACCTGATGTCGATGTCATAGAGGTGTGACTTGAGGACGATATGATATCAGTATGACTTAATCACAATATGATACATATGACATGATATTTCTGAGGATAAACTAATGATGCATATTATGATGGCATTGATATATAATTGATGTAGGCGGTTACAGTTTAGCACCTTGATCATGAGATGTGTTGATGATGACATTATACGAATGATGAGACACCTAGGAGATACTTGACCCGTACCCTGATATCGGGATGCCGTACGATGGATTTTACCATACGAGGCATAATATGATGATTGATCCGCACTCTTGATTCGAGGAAGCCGTACTACGTACTTGACGCTATTGAGGCAGGATCGCCGACTATTAGAGATATGGACTCAGGCGTTAGGTGTACTTCTATTGACCAGTTCTTAGGTTTAGTTTTCCTTAGGAGGGTTAGATGAACTCTAGGTTAAGTTTGAGCCATATAGTGGTAGTGATAATTGTATATCAAATGAGTGGATAACACACATCCGTCTTTACTTTCACATTGTAATCATAATGTCTCATGTTCTTACATATGTTGCTATAATCAGTATAAACCTTACCTGTTAGGACACCAGCACCATTACCGATGATGCGCATATTCCACGCACACTCATTTTCCGGCTCACACACATCATCATCGGTAATTGCTATGTCACATACACTTTAGATCATATTATCTTTTATTGATAGAATCAGTTAACAACTAGACTGATATAATATTGTGATTACTTTCTGATGTTAGTATAGACATGATATTTATCACTTAGACATTCATGCATTCATATTTTCATGTTATCATGCAGTATCATGGGCATATGCCGACACTTATCATATACTTACTCATGATTTTAAGATTTGGATTTCTATGAGATTTGTGGATTTTTGGGGAAAACTGCAAGAATATATAAAACTTCTCTCTCTCTCCTCTTCTCTTTTTAAAATAAGATGCGGTTTTCTCGTGATGTATGTGTCGTCCACCATGAGATTTCATGTTTTCTGTTGGATTTCGAGACCCGATTCGAGGAGTGGATGAACCGTCTCGGGTACATGGTGGGCCTGGTATGGTACCCCGGGGCAAGAAGATCGAGTTGTAGACGATGAGCCTGGCAGGGGAAGGCTACCTACCGGTGGTGTCTGGCGCGGCGGATATCCGGAGGATACCGACCGTTGTCGTGAGATTTGATGACATGGGCCGATCCGGACTGACGGAGCCCGAGATATTGAGACTATGAGACTTGAGATTTACATGTTTATGTCGATGCTTGACACGGATTTCAATGGATTTCATTATTGATATTTCCGGTTTCTATACTCGTTTTACTATGATAACAGCTAAAGATTTCTTATACAGATACACTTGGATTTCAGGATTGGTTATTTTACATTCATGGTGCATGCATATCCATTCATATGACATAGTACTATATGAGGCACTGACACGAGCACGGAGTATCTGCACTTACACGTAGTATTACCCTGCTATTACTAGATGATTGGGATATAGTAGTGTATTATTATGACCTAGGATAGCATCATGCATTCGATTTCTTTTCGTAGATGTCTTCTACTCACGAGTTGGCAACTCACCCCCGTTGTGCCAAATTTTATTACAGGTTCGGAGTACAGGTTTCCCCTAGCAGCTTGCTGGCACATCTATTCTTTCAGGGTGATTTGCACGGTAGGTTGGTTCACTTGTATCCGAACCACCATTGTATTTTTATTCATTCTTTGTGTCTAGTAAGCTCCATCAACCATACTTGTATTGTTAGTTATATGTATGCCCTAGAGGCCATTACTGTACATTGGATGTATATTGTAGTGGATGCTGGGACATATATAGGGAGGACTTTCTTGCTCGACATGATAGTATGCTATCTGGTTGCTCTTTACCTTAACGTGTACACAGATTGTCTCTCTATTACATGTTTGTAAAGCCCTTAGGATGTGTACTTGACTACCTGGACTACGATGCGGATCATACTAGTGGGGACAAGGTAGTCCATAAGTAAATCCTTCAAGGTCCCTAGTCGTGGGTGTATCGAGACGGGGCATCGATATAACAGAGTAGACTAGCGTATACCTTCTCGACCCATACAGATGGGCGATGGATGATCCCATATCCATCGGTGTTTGACATCAGAGATGATATACGGGTGCTCAGTAGAGACTGGGTACACTGGACGGACTCGCCGAGAACTCCCAGATAGTATTATACCTCACGTCAGATGGCAGTTCTCTGGTGACACTGGTACAGAGTAGTATGTTGACCCGAGATCGTCATAGAGTCTTGTGTGGTTCCCACTGTGCTTTGATTTCCATCTTACCACGTCCAAGAGGGCGTGCAAAACGGTGGTTTTTGGATACAGTCTCGAGTCACATGGAGGCAATGAGCGATAGGAGGGGATTCGTCTCTACCGGTATAGGGGGTTGATGTTGCGCTGTGTTCGATTGGCTATAACAGGAAATCCCTAGCCAGGGTTGCTGAGATATACTGGTAAGTGTTACCAGTAGTTTCTCGAATTGTTATAGACCTCATATCGACACGACTTATCGAGCTATTGGGGTCTGACGTTTACCACCCCTAGGCAAGATATGCGACATATCAGACGATCAGACCGGACTGTACGGTAGTGTTGCTGGTTGGATTCACTGGAGTGTGAGCGGGCTTGCTTGTCGATCTTCTGATCGCTCAATACCCGGGTGGCCATTATGTTTAGCAGACCGCTTGCGGCTTGTGGGTGTTTGATATGATCATCACCTGCTGCCGGCGTATTGACGAGTCTTTAGAGTCCTACACAGAACTTTCCTGGCTCAAGCGAAACGAAATAGGAGCGCATATGAGATATGTGCGGGACCGAGAATGATACCAGTATGTGATACTGTATTCAATTCTCGCGATATGTGACATTGATTGGTTATATACGATATAGCCGGGTTATCGGATCAAGTGTTGATTCGATAAGTTGTTACTGTTGATATTAGCCGGTTATATGCGACATGACCGGATCATTATATCAAGTGTTGATTTAATGATTTAATGCATAATTATATATTTGATATATTAGTTTGCATTAACTAGTATCGGTTTACTTAAGATGGATTTTCTCACTCGGATGTACACATTGTATATGTGATATACTTTTGTGCACTTGATTGTATCATATTTGATGATACATGTTTGCTAGGGTTTTTGTGTAAAGATCAAACCATGGTTACATGATAATGGTTAGGGTTTTGTTTTATTCATTTATTTATTTGTTTGTTTATTTCATTTTGGCAAAAGGAAAATGGTGGATAATTTTGTTTCTTTGTTGAAGTTTCATGAAGCTTTGAAAAGTCCACCATTTTTGTTTTATGCCTAACCTAACCATTCACCTAACTATAGTTTGCTCTCTGCATATAACCATGGTTGGATTATGATAAGTTTTGATTTTCTTTTCTATTTTAAATTAACTTGTCATAATCTTATTATATTCTTCATCTTCTTCTTATTCTTCACTTCTAGAAAAAGCTTGAAAGCTTTAATGGCAAAGTGTGAAAAAGAGTGAGAAATCCAATTCTAAAGTGAACCCACTTGCTATTTCTTCATCCTCTACCTCTTGCCAAGTAGTAGAGTGTGTTTCCTTCACAAGTTTTCTTGACTTGGTGAAGTTGGAGCTTGATCTAGCGATGCCTCGACGTAGATCATCTTCGGCACGTCGTCGATGACCTAGCCCGTCCATTCTCCGATGAAGCCGACGCTAGAGCCCGGGATTTGATATGGACAGCGAGGAGACTTCATTGCGGAGCTATGGAGGTGGAGCACCAGATCTACAAAGGTTGTATTTCCGTTTCCCTTTTGTTAAGTTGTTAACTAGATTTCATTTTCGCCTAGATTTCTAGCCAACGATCCGTAGTCGGGTTTCTCGGCACCTAGATTTTTTGAAATTGGCATGGTTGATGCCTTGTGAGACCTCCTTGGTGTGCCGAGGAACCCTACAGTGGTATCAGAGCCTAGCTAGAGCCTTAGGCGAAGTCTAGACGGAATTTGAAAGCCGGACGAACCGAAAACCTAACCCAAAATAGCTCTCTGGACTTTTTCTAAAAACTGGGATTTTTCCATATTAAAAATTGCCAAAAAATTCAGCAGGGAATTATGTGAGTTACTGTGAAGCACGTGATGCTAAATCCACTAAAGAGGCGCGGAACAGCGGCCCCCACCATGGGCTTCGCGGCGGTTCCGCGGCGGTTCCGCGGCCACTTTGTAGAGTTACACCACGTGGCTTGCACAGTAATTCTTGTCTTGTAGTGCTGAGTCTTCTGGAAATTTTTAATATTTTATTCAAGAGTTGAATTTTCTGGGGTTGTTTTGGGGATTCGGTGTTTCGATCGGGGTATCAGATTTTGTCTATGTGGCTTTCCGGATAAATTTTAGAATATGTTAAAAAGTTCGACCGGATATAAATACCCAATTTTTCCCCTGTCGGGAAATTTCCAAGTGTTGGATTTTTCCGTAGTTTAAAGACATTCTAAGTAGTGCAAGTAACTCGATGGACCCTCTAGAAGACAACAAACCTTAACTCGATTATATGACCGTCTTGAACTGCCCTTTGAACCTTAGGGTTTGGGGCAGTACGGCGTGCCACATGTGAAGCGTTGGCTTGACCCTTCTACGGCTGGACCGTTGGTACTGAGGCACGAACTGAATGTTTTTAGACTTGTTTCATGTGTTGATCTGTATCGGGAAAACTTGGGTGTTCGATTGTTCGATCGGAAAGTTTGACATTTTCTATTTATCCGGAATGTGATACAATAATTGGAATTCACAAGAAGTTATGAGATAACTGAATGAATGTTATAAACATAGCAGTTTAGTCTCACTTGATCGGTTGCCACAGAATTTTGATGTGATCAAAAGTCCGTCGCAATCACGTAGCGTACGCGGATACTCGCCGATAAACTTAATAGACAACCTCACTCCTTAGCCCAGACCAAGTGACTGTAGGAGAACCCCGTCGCCGAAAGCATCCGTCCGGGTGCTCGCGGTAGTGGTGTTCCGCCTTGGTGCACTTCGTTGACGACATCGGGGGTGCGGCCGCCTACTAAAGTTTGCGACGAGCATTCGATCAAGATGTCGGGAATCTTGTTGAATTGCCCGACTTGATATTGAAAAGAGTTTTCGATTTTGAGACTAAAATGCGGGGTTTATAAATGTTAGGCATGCGATATCTAAGTAATTCATTTGGTCAGGCATGCGATGTCTGAGGTGGTTGCGGATTCCAACTGTTGTAGTTTTACACTTTCTTTTCTGTGACCGTAAGTGTAATATGTGATATCGCCGGTTTCGTTGCTATATGTCAACGACAATTGGGATACGCATGTTTACTTACGTTGATGACATGTGATGTTATGTGTTGCTGGATATGTTATATTGGATCGTCGTGTTTGAATAGCCGTGGTTTTTTTATGTGAGATGAGTGTTTTTCATTTTCATTCATGTAAAAACTTGTATGTATTATTCTTTTATTGGGGCGCTTCCAGGTTGCGGAAGTTGTCACCGTTGATGTATATTATTCACTTTTCCGCACTAGGATAGACCCAAGGAGGAGGGCACAAGTAACTGGGTTCTGGGGTCCAGTGGGAGACCAACTCGAGGAGTCGAGTCCGGGTCTCCTAACTCCAGAATTAGTAGGGTTGCTTGCCGCTCTCGTAGGGGTCTAGGGGTGTGGGTTTGGCTATTCATCGCGACCGTGGAATCCGTGTTTTATACTGGCTCGTATTGAAATCACGGACGTCCTAGTATATCCAATATTTCATATGTTTCTTCTGCTGTGCTTTATCTGTGATGTGATCATGTGATGTTCTGTGATAGATACAGTATATAGTATATATGATATATTATATAGGCGTTACTTTTGTTTTACACCCGTGCTAGCCCTGCTCTGCTCTGCCGTTAGTTACCTAACCTAACGGTGCACGAGGGGACATCGAGGCGAATGCGGATGGCATAAGTGTACGTCGTATTTATCTGTGATGTTTAGGTACTTAAATGATGGGACTTCATTAATGAGATTAATGAGATAAAAGAAACCTAAGATGTTGTAGAATTGAATTTCAAAATAAAACAGGTAGCTACAGTTCTTGCTTTGCACAGCGGTATATGTGATATATCCTGCACCTTATTCGATGAGAAAAGGACCGAGATCCCTTCACCGGGAGTGACTCCTTTAGCAATAACTGGCAGATGCTACACACTCGGTTTGTCTTTTGATTGCTTTTAAGTGTTTTTGCTTTGCACAGTGATATATATGATATATCCCGCACCTCATTAGACGAGGAAAGGACCGACGATCCCTTCACCGGGAGTGACTCCTTTAGCAAAACTAGAAAAGCCTAAAAAACACTCCATTTCAAAATTCATTCGATCCTACAACGATATCAAGTTCATTACGCAATAGGTTTTCAGAAAAACCTGTCGTAGCCCTCCGTCATTTCAGATAAGTCCTGTTTAGTATTCGTGCTACGTTTGTTGACCTTGTCAAGGCGCAGTGTGCGGTTGCTAACCAGTATTTATCTGCTTATGCATATGATGCAGATTGGGTTAGGGTAGTCGTGCGGCCTTGTTGACCTTGTCAAGGGTCGTGCGGGTGGGTTTGATTCAATCAAGAAATGACGGGTTGAACTTGACTTGCGGTCTATGGTTTGTTGACCTTGTCAAGGTCATAGATCGTTCGGGGCAAAATATTATCGGGAATTTCAAGTGTTGAAATTTGTAAGGAGATTGCATACCTTCTATGAGATAGTTGGATCCCGATACCCGCTGCGAGTAAGAGTTACTCCTGGGAGAGTTTTATACATTACAATTAGCCGATCAAGTAGGTGTCTAGAAAGGTGTCAACGGGGTTACGCCTCTGGGAAAACGAGGTTTACATTAATTAGGTTCGTGCGAAAGCACGGGGGACCTCCCTCAAAGTACCGACACTGGCCTGGCTGAAAGATTGGCGAACTTGTAGTGTGTAATTAATCCCGGCTAGTCTTTCCTTTTAGGGTTTGAAGGATGATTTGATAAAAAGCAGTGGGAGCCATCCTGATTAGATAAAATAAAAACCAATCTATTCTTGCAAGAGCGCACGCTGAGTGTTTTCTTCTCTCTCTCTCCTGGTAGCGACCATGTCACGCCTTAATCAAGATAATAAAACGGATTATTGACCGAACCCGCTTGTTATACTGAGCTGGGGAACGTTGGTCCCGCTCCAACTTATAATAGTTATAAGACAGAGCAGGAAATTGGGGAATACCAGATTTCCCGTGCCGCCCAAACGAAGAGAGTGCATGCTGATGCATCATCTTCGGGTGTGTTCATTACAAAGAACTGTTTCTCAGTATCCTCCGTATCCTGGGTATTTGATACCGGATCAGGATCCCAAATATGTAAGATGTTACATAGGGCTACAAAAGGGTAGAAAAACTGAGAACGGGTGATAAGTTTCATGAGGCAGAAAACGGGGCAAGAGTTGCAGCCAAGTCTGTTGGTCACTGTCACACTGTATTACCAATACATTGATTCTGAACGAATGTTATTAGATACCGAACCTGATATACAAAATCATATCAGTCTCTTTATTAGTAAAGAAATGATAAAATTTTGTATTGTTGGATAATGTTTTGAACATTTCCTATATCAAAAGTTGATCGGTTAAGGCATGTTATCTAAAAGCATTAATGTTCTAAACCAAACTACAGTTCTAAGTATAAGAGAACACACACAAGAGGAAGAGTTCAGATTTGAACCATTCCTTCTTGAGGTATTGTAGACTAGGTCAGATCAATATGACCCGACTAGCTAGAGTTACATAAAGATGCATATTTAAATTAGTTTGAATTTACATCTTGTGGAACTCGCCAGTCATGTCACAAAGATAAGATGACCATAGCTCCGTTTACTGAAAACAGAGAAAGAGTTAATGAACTCTTGGGACTGATACATGATGATGTATGTAAAGTCTCCTGTCTACACATGCCAGGACTGGTTCTTTATACTTCATTATATTCTCTGATAATCTCTCGAGATTCAGTCATATGTTCCTGTTGGAACTTGAGTCCGAACCTTTTGAGATATTCACAGAATATAAGCGAGAAGTAGAGAACCAGAATACGGGTATAAGTATTATGTCCTATGATGAGATCAAGGAGGAGAATACTTGTGCATAGAATTTCTGGACTATTCTAAAGGAGAATGAGATTCTCCCTCAGCATTACTCCTCCGTATACACCATAGCACGATGGAATATCGGGGCAGAGCAGATACACCCTATTTGATATGGTGTGCTCTATGATGAGTACTACTGCGTTACCTTTTTCCTATTGGGTGTTATGCACTTGAGAAGTTGCATACCTATTGAATAGGGTTCCAATCAAATCAGTTGCCTACCACTCCATATGAGATATGGAAAGGTAAGAGCCCATATCTTAAGTTAGTTAAGATTTGGGGTTGTCCGGCTTATGTCTAAAAGCAAAATTCGGACAAGCTCGAGACAAGGTATGTTATGTAGAACTGGAAATGTTCCATCCATACAAACTGCAGCTAATGATTTGACAGAACCAAAGGATTCAGTAGATTCCAACGAACCTCAGCCTCTCCGCCGATCTAGTAGGGTTCCTCACCCACCTGAAAGATACTTCGGTTTCTCTATAACAGTGGGAGCGAGGATTGCATCATGAGATGATGACCCAACTAGTTTCGAGCTGGCCATCAGGAGTAGGACTTTGTTAGGATGGCTGGATGCTTATCGATCTGAGATGGAATCCTTATACACCAACAAAGTATGGACTTTAGTTGCTATATCTGAAGGGTTAAATCCCCATCAGGAGCAAGTATATCTTGAGAAGATTACTTGGTGTACATGGAAAAGTTGAGACTTTCAAAGCTAGACTTGTTAAAGGTTTGCATCATTGACCAGGTATGGATTATGTTGAAACCTTTTCTAAGGATCTATGCTTAAGTCCATCCAGATCCTACTTGCCACGGCTACATACCATGACTACGATATCTGGCGGTTGGGTGCCATGACTGCTTTTCTAAATGATGTTTTAGAAGAGTGCGTCTATAAGTACACAGCCAGAGGTCCTCGTAGACAGTGGGAGCAGCGGAAACGTGTGCAAGATGTTTTATATGATAAAGCAGGCATCGCGGAGTTGGAACGTCTGTTTTGATATAGTAGTCAAACAGTTTGACATCATCAAAATGGTAGATGAACCTTGTATAAACAAAAAGGTAGTAGGGAGAATGGTAGAGATCCTCGTAGAGTACGTGGATGACATACTCTTGATAGGGAAGGAGTTTCCTATGCTATGATCGGTCAATCTCCGCTTATCACAAGGATTCTCCAGATAGGATCAAAGTGATACCTCCTCCATCCTGAGCTTTCATCTATGAGATAGATGTTATTTGGGTGTTAGCATACTCACTAGCTGTAGTGAGATGGTATCAATTGGTCCTGGGGAGAATCATTGGAAGGGTTCCAGGGTGATAAAGACGACTAAGTGCCAGTCGCAGGCATTGTCTTTACCCTCAGTAAAGGGACGGTATGTTGGAAGAGTTCTAAGCTAGATACCGTGACATACTAGACGATAAAGGCAGGATACATCGCTACTTAAGATGCTACCAAAGAGGCTGTTTGGGTGTATACTGGTTCATGAGATGAACTAGGTTCCTACCATTGTGTGACAATGGAAGTGAGGCTCTGGCCTGGGAACCCCGGTCCCATCAGTGATCCAGACATATTCTAAGGCAGTATCACCTGATCATGGAGATGGTTGATCTCCAAGGAGATCGAGGTAAGGAGAGTAGACTCAGAGGATAACACGGCGGATCCACTCACGAAGGCCTAATCCCAGAGAGACTTTTATGGGAAGGTTGAGTATTGTTAGTTATATGTATACCCTAGAGGCCATTACTGTACATAGGATGTATATTGTAGTGGATGCTGGGACATATATAGGGAGAACTTTCTTGCTCGACATGATAGTATGCTATCTGGTTACTCTTTACCTTAACGTGTACACTGATTGTCTCTCTGTTACATGTTGGTAACGCCCTTAGGATGTGTACTTGACTACCTGGACTATGATACGGATCATACTAGTGGGGACATGGTAGTCTATAAGTACATCCTTCAAAGTCCCTAGTCGTGGGTGTATCGAGACGGGGCATCGATATACCAGAGTAGACTAGCGTGTACCTTCTCGACCCATACAGATGGGCGATGGATGATCCCATATCCATTGGTGTTTGACATCAGGGATGATATACGGGTGCTCAGTGGAGACTGGGTATACTGGATGGACTCGCCGAGAACTCCCAGATGGTATTATACCTCACGTCAGATGGCAGTTCTCAGGTGACACTGGTACAGAGTAGTCTGTTGACCCGAGATCGTCATAGAGTCTTGTGTGGTTCCCACTGTGCTTTGATTTCCATCTTACCACGTCCATGAGGGCGTGCAAAACGGTGGTTTTTGGGTACAGTCCCGAGTCACATGGAGGCAATAAGCGATAGGAGGGGATTCGTCTCTCCCGGTATAGGGAGTTGATGTTGCGCTGTGTTCGATTGGCTATAACAGGAAATCCCTGGCCAGGGTTGCTGAGACTTACTGGTAAGTGTTACCAGTAGTTTCTCGAATTGTTATAGACCTCATATCGACATGACTTATCGAGCTATTGGGGTCTGACGTTTACCACCCCTAGGCGAGATATGCGACATATCAGACGGACAGATCGGACTGTACGGTAAGTGTTACTGGTTGGATTCACAGGAGTGTGAGCGGGCTTGCTCGTCGATCTTATGATCGCTCAATACCCGGGTGGCCGTTACGTTTAGCAGACCGCTTGCGGCTTGTGGGTGTTTGATATGATCATCACCTGCTGCCGGCGTATTGACGAGTCTTTAGAGTCCTACACAGAGCTTTCCTGGCTCAAGCGAAATGAAATAGGAGCGCATATGAGATATGTGCGGGACCGAGAATAATACGAGTATATGATACTGTATTCGATTCTCGCGATGTGACATTGATTGGTTATATGCGATATAGCCGGGTTATCGGATCAAGTGTTGATTCGATAAGTTGTTACTAATGATGCCAGTCGGTTATGTGCGACATGACCGGATCGTTAAATCAAGTGTTGATTTAATGATTTAATGTAAAATTATATATTTGATATATTACTTTGCATTAACTAGTATCGGTTTACTTAAGATGGATTTTCTCACTCGTCTGTGCACATTGTATATTCGATATAGTTTTGTGCACTTAGATGTATTATGTTTGATGATGCATGTTTACTTGAGTATGTGTAAAGTTTAAACCATGGTTGTTTAAATGGTTAGGGTTTTGGTTTCAATATCTATTTATTTATTTATATTTATTATGGAATTGATAAAGAAGAAAAAGGTGGCTTTCTTTTGTATGTTCATGAAGTTTCATGAAGACTTTGACCTAAAGTGACCTTTTTGTTTTTATCTTCAATGCCCTAACCACTCACTAACCTTGGTTAACTCTCTACACTTAACTATGGTCATAATTATGATAAGAATTAATATTCTATTCTATTTTCTCATTCTTATCATATTATTATCTTCTTCTTCCTCTTCTTCTTCTTCATGAAGATACCTTCCTCCATTAATGGTGATTGATGCAAATGAGTGAGAAATCCAATTCTAAAGTCTACCCACTTTCTATTTCTTCATCCTCTACCTCTTGCCAAGTAGAAGAGTGTGTTTCCTTCACAAGTTTTCTAGACTTGATGAAGTTGGAGCTTGATCTAGCGATGCCTCGACGTAGATCATCTTCGGCATGGACATCGACGACCTAGCTTGCCATTTCTCCGACGAAGCCGACGCTAGAGCCCGGGAATTCATTTGGACAGCGAGAGGACTTCGTTGCGGAGCCGTGGAGGTGGACCACCTGATCTACAAAGGTTGTATTTCCGTTAAACTCTTAGTTAAGTTGTTAACTAGTTCATTTTTCGCCTAGAAATCTAGTCTAAGATCCGTAGTCTAGGGTTTCCCGGCACCGTAAATTTTGATTTTGGCATGATCGATGCCTTGTGAGACCTCACTAGAGTGCCTAGGAACCCTACAGTGGTATCAAAGCCTAGCTAGAGCCTTAGGCGAAGCGTAGACGGAATTTGAAGTCCGATCGAATCAAAACCCGAACCCAAAATAGCTCTCAGGACTTTTTCCAAATTCTGGGATTTTTCCAAATTAAAAATTCTTAAAAAATTCAGCAGGGTATTGTATGAATTACCATGAAAAACGAGCCTCTAATTCCTCTAGTTGACCGCGGAACCGCGGCGTTGACCCCCCTTTAGCGGCGGTTCCGCGGCGCATTGATGGCATTAGCGGCGGTTCCGCGGCGCATTGATGGCATTAGTAATTCATATCTCTGTTGTTTGTATTTTCTGGGCATTTTTAATATTGTTTCAAGAGTTGAATTTTCTGGAGTTGTTTTGGGGATTCGGTGTTTCGATCGGGGTATCAAATTTTGTCTATTTGGCCTTCCGGATAAATTTTAGAATATGTTAAAAAGTTCGACCGGATATAAATACCCAATTTTTCCCCTGTCGGGAAATTTCCAAGTGTTGGATTTTTCCGTAGTTTAACGACGTTCTAAGTAGTGCAAGTAACGCGATGGACCCTCTAGAAGACAACAAACCTTAACTCGATTATGTGACCGTCTTGAACTGCCCTTTGAACTTTCGGGTTTGGGGCAGTACGGCGTGGCACATGTGAGGCGTTGGCTTGACCCTTCTACGGCTGGACCGTTGGTACTGAGGCACGAACTGAATGTTTTTAGACTTGTTTCATGTGTTGATCTGTATCGGGAAAACTTGGGTGTTCGAATGTTCAATCGGAAAGTTTAATATTTTCTGTTTATCCGGAATGTGATACAATAATTGGAATTCACAATAAGTTATGAGATAACTGAATGAATGTTATAAACATAGCAGTTTAGTCTCACTTGATCGGTTGCCACGGAATTTTGATGTGATCAAAAGTCCGTCGCAATCACGTAGTGTACGCGGATACTCGCTGGATAAACTTAATAGACAGCTTCACTCCATAGCCCCGACCAAGTGACTGTAGAAGAACCCCGTCGCCGAAAGCATCCGTTCGGGTGCTCGCGGTAGCGGTGTTCCGCCTTGGAGCACTTCGTCGACGGTATCGGGGGTGCGGCCGCCTACTAAAGTTTGCGACGAGCATTCGATCAAAATGTCGGGAATCCTGTTGAATTGCCCGACTTGGTATTGAAAAGAGTTTTCGATAATGAGACTAAAATGCGGGGTTTATAATTGTTAGGCATGCGATGTCTAAGAAATTCATTTGGTCAGGCATGCGATGTCTGAGGTGATTGCTGATTCCAACAGTTGTAGTTTTACACTTTCTTTTCTGTGACCGTAAGTGTAATATGTGATATCGCCGGTTTCGTTGCTATATGTCAACGACAATTGGGATGCGCATGTTTACTTACATTGATGACATGTGATGTTATGTGTTGCTGGATATGTTATATTGGATCGTCGTGTTTGAATAGCCGGGGTTTTTTTTATGTGAGATGAGTGTTTTTCATTTTCATTCATGTAAAAACTTGTATGTATTATTCTTTTATTGGGGCGCTTCCAGGTTGCGGAAGTTGTCACCGTTGATGTATATTATTCACTTTTCCGCACTAGGATAGACCCAAGGAGGAGGGCACAAGTAACCGGGTTCTGGAGTCCAGTGGGAGACCAACTCGAGGAGTCGAGTCCGGGACTCCTAACTCTAGAATTGGTACGGTTGCTTGCCGCTCTCGTAGGGATCTAGGGGTGTGGGTTTGGCTATTCATCACGACCGTGGAATCCGTGTTTTATACTGGCTCGTATTGAAAACACGGACGTCCTAGTATATCCAATATTTCATATGATTCTTCTGCTGCGATATCTGTGATGTAATCATGTGATGTTCTGTGATAGATACAGTATATAGTATATATGATATATTATATAGACGTTACTTATGTTTTACACCCGCGCTAGCCCTGCCCCGCTCTGCCGTTAGTTACCTAACCTAACGGTGCACGAGGGGACATCGAGGCGAATGCGGATGGCATAAGTGTATGTCGTATTTATCTGTGATGTTTAGGTATTTAAATGATGGGACTTCATTAATGTAATTAATGAAATAAAAGAAACCTAAGATGTTGTAGAATCGAATTTCAAAATAAAACAGGTAGCTACAGTTCTTGCTTTGCACAGCGGTATATATAATATATCCTGCACCTTATTCGATGAGGAAAGGACCGAGATCCCTTCACCGGGAGTGACTCCTTTTGCAATAACTGGAAGATGCTACACACTCGGTTTGTCTTTTGATTGCTTTTAAGTTTTTTTTGCTTTGCACAGTGATATAAATGATATATCCCGCACCTCATTCGACGAGGAAAGGACCGACGATCCCTTCACCGGGAGTGACTCCTTTAGCAAAACTAGAAAAGCCTCAAAAACACTCCATTTCAAAATTCATTCGATCCTACAACGATATCAAGTTCATTACGCAATAGGTTTTCAGAAAAACCTGTCGTAGCCCTCCGTCATTTCAGATAAGTAGTAGTTAGTATTCGTGCTGCGTTTGTTGGCCTTTGTCAAGGCGCAGTGTGCGGTAGCTAACTGGTGCTTATCTGCTTATGCATATGATGCAGATTGAGTTATGGTAGTCGTGCGACCTTGTTGGCCTTTGTCAAGGGCCGTGCGGGTGGGTTTAATTCAATCAGGAAATGACGGGTTGAACTTGACTAGCATCCTATGGTTTGTTGTCCTTTGTCAAGGTCATAGGAGGTTAGGGACAAAATATTATCGGGAATTTCAAGTGTTGAAATTTGCAATGAGATTGCATACCTTCTATGAGATAGTTGGATCCCGATACCCGCTGCGAGTAAGAGTTACTCCTGGGAGAGTTTTATACATTACAATTAGCCGATCAAGTAGGTGTCTAGAAAGGTGTCAACGGGGTTACGCCTCTGGGAAAACAAGGTTTACATTAATTAGGTTCGTGCGAAAGCACGGGGGACCTCCCTCAAAGTACCGATACTGGCCGGGCTGAAAGATTGGCGAACTTGTAGTGTGTAATTAATCCCGGCTAGTCTTTCCTTTTAGGGTTTGAAGGAAGATTTGATAAAAAGCAGTGGGAGCCATCCTGATTAGATAAAATAAAAACCAATCTATTCTTGAAAGAGTGCACGCTGAGTGTTTTCTTCTCTCTCTCTCCTGGTAGCGACCATATCATGCCTTAATCAAGATAATAATACGGATTATTGACCGAACCCGCTTGTTATACTGAGCTGGGGAACGTTGGTCCCGCTCCAACTTATAATTGTTATAAGACAGAGCAGGAAATTGGGGAATACCAGATTTCCCGTGCCGCCCAAACGAAGAGAGTGCTTGCTGATGCATCATCTTCGGATGTGTTCATTATACAGAACTGTTTCTCAGTATCCTCTGCATCCTTGGTATATGATACCGGATCAGGATCCCAGATATGTAAGATGTTACATAGGGCTACAAAAGGGTAGAAAAACTGAGAACGGGAGATAAGTTTCATGAGGTAGAAAACGGGGCAAGAGTTGCAGCCAAGTCTGTTGGTCACTGTCACCCTGTATTACCAATACATTGATTCTGAACGAATGTTATTAGAACCGAACCTGATATACAAAATCATATCAGTCTCTTTATTAGTAAAGAAATGATAAAATTTTGTATAGTTGGATAATGTTTTGAACATTTCCTATATCAAAAGTTGATCGGTTCAGGCACGTTATCTAAAAGCATTAATATTCTAAATCAAACTACAGTTCTTAGTATATGGAACACACACAAGAGGAAGAGTTCAGAAATGGACGGATCCTTCTTGAGGTATTGTAGACTAGGTCATATCAATGCGACCCGACTAGCTGGAGTTACATTTAGATGCATATTTAAATCAGTTTGAATTTACATCTTGTGAAACTCGCCAGTCATGTCACAAAGATAAAATGACCATAGCTCTGTTTATTGGAAACAGAGAAAGAGTTAGTGAACTCTTGGGACTGATACATGATGATGTATGTAAGGTCTCCTGTCTACACATGCCAGGACTGATTCTTTATACTTCATTATATTCTCTGATAATCTCTCAAGATTCAGTCATATGTTCCTGTTGAAACATAAGTCTGAACCTTTTGAGATATTCACAGAATATAAGCGAGAAGTAGAGAACCAAAATACGGGTAAAAGTATTATGTCCTTTGATGAGATCAAGGAGGAGAATACTTGAGCACGGAATTCTTGGACTTTTCTAAAGGAGAATGAGATTCTCTCTCAGCATTACTCCTCCGTATACACCATTGCACGATGGTATGTCGAGGCGGAGCAGATACACCCTATTTGATATGGTGTGCTCTATGATGAGTAATACTGAGTTACCTTTTTCCTTAAGGGGTTATGCACTTGAGAAGTTGCATACCTATTAAATAGGGTTCCAATCAAATCAGTTGCCTACCGCTTCATATGTGATATGGAATGGGAAGAGCCCATATCTTAAGTTAGTTAAGATTTGGGGTTGTCCGGCCTATGTCTAAAAGCATAATCCGGACAAGCTCGAGGCAAATACTGTTATGTAGAACTGGAAATGTTCTAGCTATACAGATTGCAGCTGATGATTTGACAGAACCAAAGGATTCAGTAGATGCCAACGAACCTCAGCCTCTCCGCCGATCTAGTAGGGTTCCTCACCCACCTGAGAGATACTTCGGTTTCTCTATGACAGTGGGAGCGAGGATTACATCATGAGATGATGACCCAACTAGTTTCGAGCTGGCCATCAGGAGTGAGACTCTGTGAGAATGGCTGGATGTTAATCGATCTGAGATGGAATCCTTATACACCAACAAAGTATGGACTTTAGTTGCTATATCTGAAGGGTTAAATCCCCATCAGGAGCAAGTATATCTTGAGAAGATTACTTGGTGTACATGGAAAAGTTGAGACTTTCAAAGCTAGACTTGTTAAAAATTTGCATCATTGACCAGCTGTGGATAATGATGAAACCTTTTCAAGTAGCTATGCTTAAGTCCATCCAGATCCTACTTGCCACGGCTACATACCATGACTATGATATCTGGCGGTTGGGTGCCATGACTGCTTTTCTAAATATTGATTTAGAAGAGAACGTCTGTAAGTACACAGCCAGAGGGCTTCGTAAACAGTAGGAGCAGCGGAAACGTGTGCAAGATGTTTTATATGATAAAGCAGGCATCGCGGAGTTGGAACGTCTGTTTTGATGTAGTAGTCAAAGAGTTTGACATCATCAAAATGGTAGATGAACCTTGTATAAACAAAAGGGTAGTAGGGAGTATGGTGGTGATCCTCGTAGAGTACGTGGATGACATACTCTTGATAAGAAAGGAGTTTCTTATGCTACGCTCGATCAATCTCCTTTTATCACAATGATTCTCCGTGTAGGATCAAAATGATACCTCCTAAATCCTGAGTTTTGGATCTATGAGATAGATTTAATTGGATGTTAGGATTCTCACTAGTTGTAGTGAGATGGTATCAATCGATCCTGGGAGAATCACTGGAAGTGTTCCAGGGTGATAAAGACGACTGAATGTCAGTCACAGGCATTGTCTTTACCCTCTGTAAAAGGACGGTATGTTGGAAGAGTTCCAAGCTAGATACCGTGGCATACTAGACGATAAAGGCTGGATACATCGCTACTTAAGATGCTACCAAAGAGGCTGTTAGGATGTATATTAGTTCATGAGATGAACCTAGTTCCTACCATTGTGTGACAATGGAGTTGTGGCTTATGCCAGGAACCCTCGTCCCATCAGTGATCCAGACATATTCTATGGCAGTATCACTTGATCATGGAGATGGTTGATCTCTAAAGGATCGAGGTTAGGAGAGTAGACTCAGAGGATAACACGGCGGATCCACTCACGAAGGCCTATTCCCAGAGAGAGACTTTTATGGGATGGTTGAGTATGAGATACTTCGACCACTGCTACAGATGGCCCTAGTGCAAGTGGGAGATTGTTAGTTATATGTATGCCCTAGAGGCCATTACTGTACATAGGATGTATATTGTAGTGGATGCTGGGACATATATAGGGAGGACTTTCTTGCTCGACATGATAGTATGCTATCTGGTTACTCTTTACCTTAACGTGTACACTGATTGTCTCTCTGTTACATGTTGGTAAAGCCCTTAGGATGTGTACTTGACTACCTGGACTATGATACGGATCATACTAGTGGGGACATGGTAGTCTATAAGTACATCCTTCAAAGTCCCTAGTCGTGGGTGTATCGAGACGGGGCATCGATATACCAGAGTAGACTAGCGTGTACCTTCTCGACCCATACAGATGGGCGATGGATGATCCCATATCCATTGGTGTTTGACATCAGAGATGATATACGGGTGCTCAGTGGAGACTGGGTACACTGGATGGACTCGCCGAGAACTCCCAGATGGTATTATACCTCACGTCAGATGGCAGTTCTCAGGTGACACTGGTACAGAGTAGTCTGTTGACCCGAGATCGTCATAGAGTCTTGTGTGGTTCCCACTGTGCTTTGATTTCCATCTTACCACGTCCAAGAGGGCATACAAAACGGTGGTTTTTGGGTACAGTCCCGAGTCACATGGAGGCAATGAGCGATAGGAGGGGATTCGTCTCTCCCGGTATAGGGAGTTGATGTTGCGCTGTGTTCGATTGGCTATAACAGGAAATCCCTGGCCAGGGTTGCTGAGATTTACTGGTAAGTGTTACTAGTAGTTTCTCGAATTGTTATAGACCTCATATCGACACGACTTATCGAGCTATTGGGGTCTGACGTTTACCACCCCTAGGCGAGATATGCGACATATCAGACGGACAGACCGGACTGTACGGTAAGTGTTACTGGTTGGATTCACAGGAGTGTGAGCGGGCTTGCTCGTCGATCTTTTGATCGCTCAATACCCGGGTGGCCGTTACGTTTAGCAGACCGCTTGCGGCTTGTGGGTGTTTGATATGATCATCACATGCTGCCGGCGTATTGACGAGTCTTTAGAGTCCTACACAGAGGTTTCCTGGCTCAAGCGAAACGAAATAGGAGCGCATATGAGATATGTGCGGGACCGAGAATAATACGAGTATATGATACTGTATTCGATTCTCGCGATGTGACATTGATCGGTTATATGCGATATAGCCGGGTTATCGGATCAAGTGTTGATTCGATAAGTTGTTACTAATGATACCAGTCGGTTATGTGCGACATGACCGGATCGTTAAATCAAGTGTTGATTTAATGATTTAATGTAAAATTATATATTTGATATATTACTTTGCATTAACTAGTATCGGTTTACTTAAGATGGATTTTCTCACTCGCCTGTGCACATTGTATATTCGATATAGTTTTGTGCACTTAGATGTTTCATGTTTGATGATGCATGTTTACTTGAGTATGTGTAAAGTTTAAACCATGGTTGTTTAAATGGTTAGGGTTTTGGTTTCAATATCTATTTATTTATTTATATTTATTATGGAATTGATAAAGAAAAAAAAGGTGGCTTTCTTTGTATGTTCATGAAGTTTCATGAAGACTTTGACCTAAAGTGACCTTTTTGTTTTTATCTTCAATGCCCTAACCACTCACTAACCTTGGTTAACTCTCTACACTTAACTATGGTCATAATTATGATAAGAATTAATATTCTATTCTATTTTCTCATTCTTATCATATTATTATCTTCTTCTTCCTCTTCTTCTTCTTCATGAAGATACCTTCCTCCATCAATGGTGATTGATGCAAATGAGTGAGAAATCCAATTCTAAAGTCTACCCACTTCCTATTTCTTCATCCTCTACTTCTTGCCAAGTAGTAGAGTGTGTTTCCTTCACAAGTTTTCTAGACTTGATGAAGTTGGAGCTTGATCTAGCGATGCCTCGACGTAGATCATCTTCGGCATGGACATCGACGACCTAGCTCGCCATTTCTCCGACGAAGCCGACGCTAGAGACCGGGAATTCATTTGGACAGCGAGGTGACTTCGTTGCGGAGCCGTGGAGGTGGAGCACCGGATCTACAAAGGTTGTATTTCCGTTAAACTCTTAGTTAAGTTGTTAACTAGTTCATTTTTCGCCTAGAAATCTAGTCTAAGATCCGTAGTCTAGGGTTTCCCGGCACCATAAATTTTGATTTTGGCATGATCGATACCTTGTGAGACCTTACTAGAGTGCCTAGGAACCCTACAAGTATGAGATACTACAACCACTGCTATAGATGGCCCTAGTGCAAGTGGGAGATTGTTAGTTATATGTATGCCCTAGGGGCCATTACTGTACATTGGATGTATATTGTAGTGGATGCTGGGACATATATAGGGAGGACTTTCTTGCTCGACATGATAGTATGCTATCTGGTTGCTCTTTACCTTAACGTGTACACAGATTGTCTCTCTATTACATGTTGGTAAAGCCCTTAGGATGTGTACTTGACTACCTAGACTATGATGCGGATCATACTAGTGGGGACAAGGTAGTCCATAAGTACATCCTTCAAGGTCCCTAGTCGTGGGTGTATCGAGACGGGGCATCGATATACCAGAGTAGACTAGCGTATACCTTCTCGACCCATACAGATGGGCGATGGATGATCCCATATCCATCGGTGTTTGACATCAGAGATGATATACGGGTGCTCAGTAGAGACTGGGTACACTGGACGGACTCGCCGTGAACTCCCAGATGGTATTATACCTCACGTCAGATGGCAGTTCTCTGGTGACACTGGTACAGAGTAGTCTGTTGACTCGAGATCGTCATAGAGTCTTGTGTGGTTCCCACTGTGCTTTGATTTCCATCTTACCACGTCCAAGAGGGCGTGCAAAACGGTGGTTTTTGGGTACAGTCCCGAGTCACATGGAGGCAATGAGCGATAGGAGGGGATTCGTCTCTCCCGGTATAGGGGGTTGATGTTGCGCTGTGTTCGATTGGCTATAACAGGAAATCCCTGGCCAGGGTTGCTGAGATATACTGGTAAGTGTTACCAGTAGTTTCTCGAATTGTTATAGACCTCATATCGACATGACTTATCGAGCTATTGGGGTCTGACGTTTACCACCCCTAGGCAAGATATGCGACATATCAGACGATCAGACCGGACTGTACGGTAGTGTTGCTGGTTGGATTCACTGGAGTGTGAGCGGGCTTGCTCGTCGATCTTCTGATCGCTCAATACCCGGGTGACCGTTACGTTTAGCAGACCGCTTGCGGCTTGTGGGTGTTTGATATGATCATCACCTGCTGCCGGCGTATTGACGAGTCTTTAGAGTCCTACACAGAGGTTTCCTGGCTCAAGCGAAACGAAATAGGAGCGCATATGAGATATGTGCGGGACCGAGAATGATACCAGTATGTGATACTGTATTCAATTCTCGCGATATGTGACATTGATCGGTTATATACGATATAGCCGGGTTATCGGATCAAGTGTTGATTCGATAAGTTGTTACTGTTGATATTAGCCGGTTATATGCGACATGACCGGATCATTAAATCAAGTGTTGATTTAATGATTTAATGCATAATTATATATTTGATATATTAGTTTGCATTAACTAGTTTCGGTTTACTTAAGATGGATTTTCTCACTCGGATGTACACATTGTATATGTGATATACTTTTGTGCACTTGATTGTATTATGTTTGATGATACATGTTTGCTAGGGTTTTTGTGTAAAGATCAAACCATGGTTACATGATAATGGTTAGGGTTTTGTTTTATTCATTCATTTATTTATTTGTTTATTTTATTTTGGCAAAAGGAAAATGGTGGATAATTTTGTTTCTTTGTTGAAGTTTCATGAAGCTTTGAAAAGTCCACCATTTTTGTTTTATGCCTAACCTAACCATTCACCTAACTATAGTTTGCTCTCTACACATAACCATGGTTGGATTATGATAAGTTTTGATTTTCTTTTCTATTTTAAATTAACTTGTCATAATCTTATTATATTCTTCATCTTCTTCTTCTTCTTCACTTCTAGAAAAAGCTTAAAAGCTTTAATGGCAAAGTGAGAAAAAGAGTGAGAAATCCAATTCTAAAGTGAACCCACTTCCTATTTCTTCATCCTCTACCTCTTACCAAGTAGTAGAGTGTGTTTCCTTCACAAGTTTTCTTGACTTGGTGAAGTTGGAGCTTGATCTAGCGATGCCTCGACGTAGATCATCTTCGGCACGTCGTCGATGACCTAGCCCGTCCATTCTCCGATGAAGCCGACGCTAGAGCCCGGGATTTGATATGGACAGTGAGGAGACTTCATTGTGGAGCTATGGAGGTGGAGCACCGGATCTACAAAGGTTGTATTTCCGTTTCCTTTTTGTTAAGTTGTTAACTAGATTTCATTTTCGCCTAGATTTCTAGCCAACGATCCGTAGTCGGGTTTCTCGACACCTAGATTTTTTGAAATTGGCATGGTTGATGCCTTGTGAGACCTCCTTAGTGTGCCGAGGAACCCTACATGTATTACTTGATAAGTTTATTGGACCAGTATTTTATTTCAACCTTAGAGTCGCGCTTATATTATTCTGATCTGGTGGTTTTGTTTTCTTTTGAGTTTTGAGCCTCGCCCTTTGGCGTTGTATATTATTGTGCTTGTTGTGGTTGTTTCCGCCTGTTGGCTTTGATGCTAGCTCCTGTTTGGGGATGCTTTTCATTGTTTATGTATATTATACTTGTTGTACCCGTTTGGGGGCCAGTTTTTATAGAGGAGACTCTGCCGAAATTTTTGGGAAAAAAATTGCTGATGATTTTAAAATTGTTTCCTTCATGTTTCTTTTACTTCTTCTTCTTCTTTTATCGTTTAGATTTCTGGGCTTCGGCTTACTTAGGTTGCGTTGCGCCTCTAGACGCTTCGTAATCTAAGTGCCGGTCACGTTCCGTACTTTCGGGTCGTGACAAAGTTCGTATCAGAGCGCTAGGTTTAACCTTGTATAAGTCTAGGTGACCCTTGGTTGATGGAGTGGGCGATTTAGGTAGAGTAACGTACCGTGGGTATGGTCCGCGGCATACTTACGATACGCTACTCTGCTTAAGGAGCCTTAGGATGTACAATTGTTTGCACCGTATTCCATTCGTTCTTTTGATCTATCTTCGTCAATATTGGAGGGCGGTTTCTATTACCACGGGCACACTGGCAGGGGGAGCTTCGGCTCGAATGCGATAACCATTAGAGTATTGGCTATTCTTGAGGATTGAAGCATTGCTTAGCGTGCGGACGAAGGGTATTCACATGCCGTCCGGATGAAGTTAAAGGGTTCGAACGATTATCAGAAAACCATTTTCCCAAGTTTAAAGTATTCGGAAGAACATGCAGGTATTTCGATGGACCCTCTAGAAGAATGAAACCCTAACTCGACATAATGACCACGAGAACGCCCTTGAACCTTAGGGTTTACGGCAGTTCCGCGGTGCCATTAGTGAGGCTTGGGTTTTCCCTTCTACAGCTGAATCATCGATGCTGGGGTATGTACCGGATATTTTTAAACTGTACTTGAGTGTTGAGCTCTCGGGGAATTATGGGATTTTGATGGGTCGATCGAAAAGTTTAATATAGTCCGGATATCGGGTGAAGGGATCGACTACGTGGGAGACTCTAAATATGAGTATTGCCGTTAGTAGCGCAGTCAGCACAGCTACGAAGAGACGAGTTTGAAGCAGCCGACATCCGAGGAAAGAGGCGCACATTGACGATAGTGTTTACGATTGTGATTTGGTGATTTGAATTTCATATTTCTGTTATTGGATTATGGTATTTTGAGGATTTTGTTCTACGATTGGTATTTCTTATGTGTACCTTCATTATATTCTATTTGTGTTTTATATATCTGTTGTATTGATGTTGTTTAGTATACACCCAGTACATATGATTTTGATATATGTTTCGACCTATTTTTCATGCATTTGTACTGTGATTTTGATTTTGATAATTGATGTATGTTTCTGTGCACCATGTGCACCTGATTAGGATTCTTGCGCATACTTGGCGTACTTGATGCGATTTTGTGCACACCAGATGCACTAAATCGGGGTTTTGTGCAGATTAGATGCACCAGATAATGAGTCGTGCACGCCCGTTGCACTTGACAGATGTTTGGGTGCACACCTGTTGCACTTATTTTGTTTTTGTGGGTATTCGTGGTATCTGTATTTGGTTTCGATTTCAGTGCGCACCGGACGCACATGATATTTTATTGATGTGATTGGGATTGATTTCAGTTTGAGCAGTATGTTTTCATAATCATTATTATTCGATTTAGTAATAAAGCGGGACGTGTATGTTAAATAAAAGATATATATATATATATATATATATATATATAGCTATTTTTTTAAATTAAACGTCCGCTACTTATGCCGTGACACGTGCATTGCACGACGATTTTCAAGAGGGGTTTTTGTATGCTTCTTTATTATGATGTTTAGGCGATTTTACTATGATGCGCACTATATATAAGTTATAGATTGATGTATATTATGATGGTTTTCACAATGGGTTTTGATATTTTATTCTCTCCATAACTCCGATGATTGCGTTATGCTTGACGGAGTTGATTTTAGTTATGTATTGATCATTTCGGAGCCCCGACGATTTGAGTGTTTGCTAAATATTTTAGTATTTGGAAGGGGAATTTTAATTTAAATTCGAGGACCGAATTTCTTAAAGAGGGGAAGACTGTAACATTTTAAAAATAATTAAATAAATAAAATTTGTTTAAGTGAATTTTAGGATTTTCGGTAAAGTAAAATGTATTTTTCGTAAAACTAAACCGTAATTATTTTTCACTATAAATTTAAAAATATCTATTTTAATTATGTTATTACTAGTAAATGGTATTTATTTAGCCAATTATAAATTTTTAGTTCAATTAAATATTTTTCCTAAATTAAATATTTTCAATATTAACATAAGCTTTATTTTTATACTAAATTAGTGTAAATAACAAATTTGAATGATTTTAATTTGTAAAAATGAGCCATGGTATATTAGAATCAAGTGTGTAATATGCAAAATCTTTTCCAAAATCTCTCCATGGTTCTAGAAATTTCTAGGAAAAGGGTTAAATTGAAAAAGTTAGATAATAAAGGGTTTAAGTGAAAAAATGCATTATTTATGAACTTTCTACACAATACCACACATTTTTTCTCTCTCTCCACCCTCCTCCCTCTCCATGGCCGGCCTCACCTCCATGGGTAGCCCCAAAATTTTTCCCCCATCATTTTTGCATTAAAATTCATCAAAATTCATCAAAAATTCCAAAAATAAATCTCAAAAATCAAAATTCAACCTCTACCATTTTGCTTTGACCTATTTAGCATGGATTTTGGAGATGGAAAGCATGCATTTTGGAGGCTTATTTCATGTTTGGGTTTCATATTTTGGAGGTATAAATTTCCTTCTTTTGATTTATTGTTATTAGATGTTCATTTAAGCATAATTAGATTTAATATATTAATTCTATTTACTACTTTTAAAATTCAAGTTAGGGTTTCAAAAATCAAGTTGTGATTTTTATTAATTAAATAAGGTTATAATAACTAGTCTACCATTTTTAGAAGTGGAAAAATCTTGCATGGCTATTATATAATAATTTGTGTATTCAATTGTTTCAATTAAGCTATTTAGCTAACTAGATTTTTCTAAAATGTGTTTGTGGGTAAAATAAAATTCTTATTAAGGTTGCTATCATTAGATGGTAGTTTTAAGGAGAATATTAGCATATTAAAGGAATGAAAAACTTAGTTTGATCACTAGTTTCTTGTGATAATTGGAAAAATACTAATAAAATGCGATTTTTGTAAACTAGATTTTGGGAAATTCCTAAATAAATGAGATTAAAAATATAATTATGGTTTCATCATATCATTATCATCATGAATTATAGTTTAATACATTAATTCATGCAAAATCATGTTTTGTTGTGGAATTGTGAATTTTGCTTGAAAGAGGTTGAAAATTTCTAATGGTTGCAAACTAGAAATTTCAAATTAATGCAAATATGTGTAATAAAAATATAGTAAGGGGTTGTATAGTCTAGTTATGCTATTTGATGAGTTTTATAACCATTGGTTTCATTTAAATGTCAAGTTTTGATGAAAAACGGTAAATTGGCATTTTCGGGTTTTACGAAATTGGACGGTTTGATGGATTTTAGGGTTTCGATGGATTTAATCATGTTTTATAATATAAGTAATGTGTTTTAAAACTACGAGTTATTTGTTGATATTTATCTCGATCCATCGGAGTTTGTACGCCGATATCGAGCGATATTTGGTTCTTTTGCGTGGACGAGACATAGGTTTTAACCTATGCCGGTTCATTGCGTCGTTTTGACTTTTGTATGTGATTCAGTTTACGATGCTATTTATATGTTTGCGTTTAGGTACCCCTCACGTGGAATGCGGGCGATGAAGTGGAGGATGTCGACACTGTCTTCGGCAGACATCGACCAGGTGTGTAGATGCATATCTACTGGGGGAAGTCGGGTGGATGGCGTTTAGCACCCCCGCAACGTAGAATAGGAATAGTACTTATTGTCATTAGGAAACCAGATGTGACCCTAGATTCTTAATGCGTAGGACCCTAGTAATGACCCTAGGCTGGACTAGACTGATTTAGGAATACCATATCAGAGGATGAATACCTTGGAAGAGGTTCGTAAGTTTCAGGTAGAAACACACACACGCACACACTGAAACACGACATGGTGTATACGTGCATGTGTATATATATATAGGACGAGGTATAGGTATACATATATATACAACACGTATATGGGATACATTGATGTGATATGATATCCGAGGTATGGTGAAACAGTGTAACTGGGCTTGATGCCGTGATTCTTGGCTATGCAGTCGTATTAAGTGTTAGCGGATCATTACAGAATGAGATAATGAACATGTATACTTAAATTATAATGGGTGGTGATGATATTGAGGTACATGGGACTCTAAAATAGTACCCGGACTGTGATTGATCACGATATGGGATATGTATGACTTGATTACGACATCATATAGGTGTGACCTGATGTCGATGTCATAGAGGTGTGACTTGAGGACGATATGATATCAGTATGACTTAATCACAATATGATACATATGACATGATATTTCTAAGGATAAACTAATGATGCATATTATGATGACAATGATATATAATTGATGTAGGCGGTTACAATTTAGCACCTTGATCATGAGATGTGTTGATGATGACATTATACGAATGATGAGACACCTAGGAGATACTTGACCCGTACCCTGATATCGGGATGCCGTACGATGGATTTTACCGTACGAGGCATAATATGATGATTGATCCGCACTCTTGATTCGAGGAAGCCATACTACGTACGTGACGCTATTGAGGCAGGATCGCCGACTATTAGAGATATGGACTCAGGCGTTAGGTGTACTTCTATTGACCAGTTCTTAGGTTTAGTTTTCCTTAAGAGGGTTAGAAGAACACTAGGTTAAGTTTGAGCCATATAGTGGTAGTGATAATTGTATATCAAATGATTGGATAACACACATCCGTCTTTACTTTCACATTGTAATCATAATGTCGCATGTTCTTACATATGTTGCTATAATCAGTATAAACCTTACCTGTTAGGACACCAGCACCATTACCGATGATGCGCATATTCCACGCACACTCATTTGCCGGCTCACACACATCATCATCGGTAATTGCTATGTCACGTACACTTTAGATCATATTATCTTTTATTGATAGAATCAGTTAACAACTAGACCGATATAATATTGTGATTACTTTCTGATGTTAGTATAGACATGATATTTATCACTTAGACATTCATGCATTCATATTTTCATGTTATCATGCAGTATCATGGGCATATGCCGACACTTATCATATACTTACTCATGATTTTAAGATTTGGATTTCTATGAGATTTGTGGATTTTTGGGGAAAACCGTAAGAATATATAAAACTTCTCTCTCTTTCCTCTTCTCTTTTTAAAATAAGATGCGGTTTTCTCGTGATGTATGTGTCGTCCACCATGAGATTTCATGTTTTCTGCTGGATTTCGAAACCCGATTCGAGGAGTGGATGAACCGTCTCGGGTATATGGTGGGCCCGGTATGGTACCCCGGGACAAGAAGATCGAGTTGTAGACGATGAGCCTGGCAGGGGAAGGCTACCTACCGGTGATGTCTGGCGCGGCGGATATCCGGAGGATACCGACCGTTGTCGTGAGATTTGATGACATGGGCCGATCCAGACTGACGGAGCCCGAGATATTGAGACTATGAGACTTGAGATTTACATGTTTATGTCGATGCTTGACACGGATTTCCATGGATTTCATTATTGATATTTCCGGTTTCTATACTCGTTTTACTATGATAACAGCTAAAGATTTCTTATACAGATACACTTGGATTTTAGGATTGGTTATTTTACATTCATGGTGCATGCATATCCATTCATATGACATAGTACTATATGAGGCACTGACACGAGCACGGAGTATCTGCACTTACACGTAGTATTACCCTGCTATTACTAGATGATTGGGATATAGTAGTGTATTATTATGACCTAGGATAGCATCATGCATTCGATTTCTTTTCATAGATGTCTTCTACTCACGAGTTGGCAACTCACCCCCATTGTGCCAAATTTTATTACAGGTTCGGAGTACAGGTTTCCCCTAGCAGCTTGCTGGCACATCTATTCTTTCAGGGTGATTTGCACGGTAGGTTGGTTCACTTGTATCCGAACCACCATTGTATTTTTATTCATTCTTTGTATCTAGTAAGCTCCATCAACCATACTTGTATTACTTGATAAGTTTATTGGACCAGTCTTTTATTTCGACCTTAGAGTCGCGCTTATATTATTCTGATCTGGTGGTTTTGTTTTCTTTTGAGTTTTGAGCATCGCCCTTTGGCGTTGTATATTATTGTGCTTGTTGTGGTTGTTTCCGCCTGTTGGCGTTGATGCTAGCTCCTGTTTGGGGATGCTTTTCATTGTTTATGTATATTATACTTGTTGTACCCGTTTGGGGGCCAGTTTTTATAGAGGAGACTCTGCCGAAATTTTTGGGAAAAAAATTGCTGATGATTTTAAACTTGTTTCCTTCATGTTTCTTTTACTTCTTCTTCTTCTTTTATGGTTTAGATTTCTGGGCTTCGGCTTACTTAGGTTGCGTTGCGCCTCTAGACGCTTCGTAATCTAAGTGCCGGTCACGTTCCGTGCTTTCGGGTCGTGACACTTGAGTTTCCCAAAGACTTCAAAATCCAAACTTGGATGGTTTAAAGGGTTTAGAATGGGTGTGTGCATGTTTTGTGTGAAGGTTGCATATGGTTTTGAGAATGAAATTGAGATGGTGTATGGAGGTAGTGAGATGAAGGAGCAATGAAGAAACATGAAGAAAGAGATGAAGAAGACAATGGGGGCGATGAAGGAGGTAGCCAAGTCTCACACTCTCACCTCTTAAGCTCACTCTCTCACTCACCAATTCCCCCTACACTCACTTTCCTAAAAAATATCTGCCTTCTCTTTTTGTTTCATCCGCTTTTCTTTTCCCTCTATTTTGTCCATGGCATCAAATTTTTATTCCTTTCACACACACATTCTTTTCTTTTCTTTTCTTTGATTTTTCCTTTCCTTTGCTTTTCACAAAACTCCAAATACACAATGCTTAACATGTACAAGACATGGTGCACAAGTCATGAAAAAATGTAAAAATACGGATTTGGCCAAAAATCCGATAAATATCATTAAAATAAATAAATCATTTTAATCTCCGATTATTTTCCAAATATTGGTATATACTTATACCATTTTATGAAAAATCCCTATTCGCAAATCGAATTGTTTTCGCGAAATATATTATTTTAATATTAAATTTCCAAAAAATAATATTTTATATTTCTGAAATGTTACAGTCTTCCCCCTAAAACAAATTCGGTCCCCGAATTTAAAATTTAACTCCCCAAATATTAAAACATTTCAATAATTAGCTCAAATCAACGGGGTTCCGAAATCACGGAAGATACAGAAATATCACAGCGCATCATGTGCGCCTGAAAACGAGTATGAAACTCAAAATCAAACTCCGTCAAGCATCACGCAATACTGGAGTTAGAAAGGAAATACGAATATTGAACTCCACTACTGGAATCCAAATGCACTATAGTCAAATCATAATACGTATATAGCACGCATCTTTGTAAAACCATCTTAAAAACTGAATGAAACACATGCAAAATCTTTCCTAAATCTCCGTGCTATGCGTAGCTCATGTCACAAGTGGTGGACGATCATTTGTAAAGTAGTAAATATATACCTATATATGTTTTGCTCAATTTACACGTCCTGCCTTTTTGAAATATCCCAGAAGGTTCTCTTTATAAAATTCCGCATCACTCGCGGACACGTAGGAAATAACGAGACTATAGCCCTTTTTTGAAAACCTTTGGCAACTTTTTCATGCATGCAAAAGTATTCGGGCACTGTCCTCAGACCAGTCCTGTTCGGCTACTATATAACATAGTACCCATCATCAAAACGCGATACTCATAAATAAAATCAGCCTCAAAAGGTGTATCCAACATCACATGTGTCTGGTGCGCACTGAAATCAAATCCAATACAAGTGCTACGAATATGTACAAAAGAAAACTAAGTGCAACGGGTGTACACGAAAGCATTTTTCCAGTGCAACAAATGTGCACGACAACAATATCAAGTGCATCTATAGTACACGAAAACATCTGTCCAGTGCAACGGATGTGCACGACAATCTCAACCCAGTGCAACTAACATGCACGAAAGAAATCCCAATCAAGTGCATCCAACATGCACGAATATAAATCTCAATCAAGTGCATCCTGGTGTGGACAAAATCTCATATCATGTGTCCAATATGCGCGAAAATACAAATCAAGTGTTTCAGGTCCGTATAAAACATCCAGTGCAATAGTATGGACGATAACGAACATCAAGTGCAGATGCACACGAAAACATAATCTGGTGCAACAAATGCACGAAAACTCATAAATATCTCAAATGATCACGAAAACAACACCGAGTATACCAAGGTGTATAGAATCATAAACGTGTTCAACTGCGTGCACAAAATCCATCCCAATGCAATGCAAGCACATATAAGTTTTACCGAGTGCAAAAATCAATTCAAGTGCGTATGACATGCACGAAATCGAAATAGACAGTATCGAATCCATGAAACCATAAATATGTGTAACGAAGGCACAAATCGATACCAAGTGCAATAAATATGCACAAATCATAAACCAATGTAGCGGTGTATATAACATACATCGAGTGCAATAATTGTGCACAAATATAAATCTCCAATAGACGCAACCATGGTGCACAAAAAACATAAATCACGAAACCCAATCATCGAAACTCAAGTCCAAGCGATAAAAGTGTGATACTCGGATCACAAAAAGCAAATCGCAATAACTGACATTGAGGTACACCTCCTATAATGTCGAAAATATGCCGGTGTGCCTAAACTGGCAGAGCAAGATCATCTACTTGCCTCCTGCTCACGGTCTAGCATCTCCGGTCTCTGGGTCCTCATTTTATCTGTGGATTACCAATCTCACGATCTTTCGGCTCGTCGGCCCGGTCAAGTGTACTAACGGAACAGTTTCGCTCTGGCACTCCTCTGATCACCGTTAGGCTAATCAACATGACCACTCTCAATGGCACAATACTGACGGCGGCATCTGGCCCTCTGAATACGCACGATATAACTGACCCTAGGTGCAAATCTCTATCACTGCGGTGTCCTGGAAGAACCTGCTCATGGCTTCTTCTAATCTCACCTATGCCGAACTATACGAAGGTTGGCACTCTTGCGTAACTCTTTTCTCATAAACGGACAGCTGTGTCCTCAACACGGCTTTCTTCTGGAAATTTGGCTGTATCTAACGCCTCTGTACACATATCAATCCTCTGGCATCTACGGAGAGTAACAACCGTTCGTTAACGTCACGCACGAACCTCTTGTTCCACTCATATTTATTATCGTCACTTTGACGTCATCTCTTGTTGTCTGCATATTGTAATTCATCTCGGCTACGGTCAATCTGGAGTCTCTCACACGAACTCGAAATTACGAACTCGGTATCTTCATCACTCTGTAGAAGATATCTAGCCGAACACGTCCTCGGGAACTCGTCCAAACATTGGAGGAATACACTTTATTCGTCCGTTCTTGATCAACTCACAACACATCTGGGTGAGGTCCTTCAATCCGAAACTGGTCAACTTACCGATCTCACATCGGAGCATCCAACGAACAACGTCCTCTCTTAATCGATCTCATCTAGATCTGAGTAAGATCCTTCAACTAGAATTCTTCAACTCAACTGAGCCTGTATTGACACATCAAATCTGACGAATCTTATCCGTCACTCAACTCGAGATAGACTAGCTACCTCCTGTCACATCTCTGCCTGAAAGCTCCAGCGGTTTCAGCTCATAAACTCTGGAAACGACATCCCATCAATCTCAGCAACAGCTGGGTCATCTGTCTACACGGTAGACAACATCACGATCTTTAAGGTAGGCTGTACATTAACAGTCCTCTCAATCGGGCAGTCTCTATCAATGGACCGATCATCCGGTACAAAACCGAACACTCGCCTCAAATGAGAGGTCACAACACAACACTATACCTACACATCCCTATGTCACCAGAAACAACATGGTCAGTCCTCGTCCATGACGAAATCGCTCTGACTGCAACACTTGCAGCAGCTCAATCTGCGCTCCAACCATGGTGACAGGAACCTCAAGTAGGTATCGAAGAAGATAAATCACATGAACGAAAGAAATCATCATATCCCAAATGGATATATGATCATAGGAACGAATAGTATCAAAGATCTCAAGATATGTACATCCTAAGGTTTCTTAAGTGGAGTATCGTATCGTAAATATTCCGCGGAACATACGTATGGTACGTCACTCTACTCAAGCTACCTACTCTATCAATCAAGGTCAACCTATGAAACGAAAGTTCGGGTCTAATACCACCCCCCCCCCCCCCCGTTAAGTCTAAGTTCCGTAAGGTTAAGCCTAGGTTCCGAAATATATACGCCTTAGTCTCCGCATAGTCAAACCCGGACTCAAACCAAGGTTAAACCTAACGCTCTGATACCAACTTTGTCACGACCCATAATTAAGCACGTGACCGGCACTTAAATTACATAACGTCTAAAGGCGTGACGTAAATCAAGTAAGCCGAAGCATAGAAAATCTAAACCTTTTTGCGGAAAATAGTGGGGGTGCAGTTTTGAAATAAAGGTATAATGAATCATGTTTTGTCTTTTAATATTTCGGGCAACACCTCCCTCGTATATTTTGATCCCAAAACAGATATACAACAATATATAGGCATCCCCAAGCGGGAGCTAGCTCTTCGCCAACTGACGGAAACACAACCACGCAATAACATATATACGACGCCCAACGGCGAAGAATCAGCCCAGAAAGAACTAATAAAGAACCAAGACACCAAAACTTAAGAAAAGCGAGCATAACCCATCACTCTAAGTCTCGCACAACCAAGTCTGACTAGGTCTACCAATAATATAATCTCTAGTTTTCTGATTTGATGTGATGTGATGGAGTTTATCTAGATACAATAGAATATAACAGTACGAGAGTGGGCACGATCCAACATGTGTCCCATCTACCAAAGCAAAGTACCCTGGAAGAATATGTGTGGGCAATACCGCAACTGATCCCAAGCGGTCAAACCTGCAAGAACTATGGCACAACGGGGGTGAGTTGCCAACTCGTGAGTAAAAAACATCAGCAAGTAGAAATAGAATAAAACAACGATTTCCTAGGTCACTATATCCTGAAGGTAATACTATGATATCTAGGGTGACCAAGTATGCATATATGTCAACAATCTATCAATGAAATGACATATATAAATAAACATCCGACATCATATGCATATGGATATCGTCCACGTGTCCATCAACAACACAACAATATCATGAGACCTGAGTGTCCAACACTGACACTCGAAACAACATGAAAACATGTGTCTAATATATATGAGGATATCAACCACGTGTGTCCATCAACGACACATCAAAATCATGAAACCTGAGTGTCCAACACCGACACTCGAAACATCATGAAAACCCGTGTCCAGCATTGACACCTAAATCCTCATATCTCTGTTCCTCGGACTCCACCAGTCCGGATCGACCTATGGCTCTCTCGGTCCGGATCGTCCCATATCATCTCACGACTCCGGTCGGTATCCTCTAGATATCCGCCGTGCCCAAAACTATCACCGGTAGGCAGTGCTCCCCTGCCAGGCTCATCGTCTACGTATCGAGCTTCTTGCCCCGGGGTACCACACCGGGTCCACCATGTATCCGCAAACGGCCTCATCTAGCTCCTCGAATCGGGTATCACATAACTCATAACCGAGAAAACACATGGTAGACGTCTCGAAATATCATATCAAGATAAACCACATTTTTTTTAAAACAATACACAATTTCCTTGAAATCAAACTGCGGTTCTCAAATCCAGAGATCTCATAAAAACAACATCTCAATGCATATAACCATAAGGTACAATGTATGCAACATAGAGTAGTAATATGAGCATATCGGGTATATCATGCAAGCATATAACCATAAGATACGATGTATGCAGCATAGAGTAGTAATATGAGCATATCGTGTATATCATGCAAGCATGTCAAGTGATAGTACTGAACAATGAGTGTACTTTTACTTTTAAGATTAATATCATGATAAGGCGGTTCTCCTGTATAAATGGCATGACAATTCTACTGTATAAGTGACATGGAAATCCTACTGTATAAGTGACATGGCAATCCTACTGTATAAGTGACATGGCAATTACCGATGAATAATGTGTGTGAGCCGGCAAATCTGTCTATGTGTAACATGCGCATCAACGGTAATGGTGCAGGTGTTCTAGCAATTTATATCATATAGCATTAAATACCGGCCCGTGGTATGTACATCACGAGGGTAATATCCTACACGGCATGAACAATAAATGGGTATGTATATCTATCTACACACGAATCATACAGTCACTTTTAAACGATACACATCGTTATATGAAAATAGGTATGGTTCAGGTGGCAATCTTTATATCGGCGATCCCGCCTCATAACATCCGATATGACAATAATTCTCGATCATCATCCTCAAATCACTAGCGCGGATCAATCATCCGGTACATCTCATCACGTATGGTAATCCATCATACGGGGTCATCAAACAGAATAGGGAATCTATCGACCTATACAATAATGAGGGTACGGATCTACTGTCTCGTACGACATATTACTCATACACACACACACACACAGTACGACATATTACTCATACACACACACACACACATATGTCTCAAATCACATTTGTATAAATGTCATATCTTATTAATTTCACAACACCTCTGTCTCAATCTCATATCGTGTTTATCGATCTCGAACTCCTATCATATCGTTACCAACTCATACTTGTTCTCTTTCAATTCATACTTATCATGATTCACTTCCTCATTTATCAATGTATTCAATAGTGTCAATTTTATCACACCATCTTTTACTAAAACCTTTAATCAAGATTATAATTTATAAAATGATCTTTCTATATCAATGGTTGCGCGGGTGCTATACGCCATCCACCTGACTTCCCCCGTAGATATATTCTACTCACCAGCAATTCTTCTCGCTTAGCCGAAGTCGATGTGCTTCGTTGTCTCGGAAGTCCACGCGAAGGTACCTACAATCAATGCATATCGAAAAGCAATTAAAACCAATCCGAAAACCGATACGGCACACGGTTCGCTCATAGGTTAGAACCTATAGCTTCACATGAAAAATCAACAAAAATAACCCTCGTCCGTTGACGTATAAACGTCCAAATGACGGAATCCAAACTCAAATCTAAAAACCACGTTTTAGAAATCGGAAAACGAAATTCAGCAACAAGGGAAATCACTCCCAGATTTTGACTCAGGTAAAATCAGCCAATTCTGCACATAGGGTTGCTCTAGATATAGGATAAGGAAGCTACAGAACAAAAATCACACGATTCCACCCTGATGCGGCCGCAATTTGAGGCCACAATGAATTAATTTGCGGCCAGAAATAAAGGGAATTGGCTCGGGTTTCTAGGGTAGCTTCTAGGTTGCCTGCTCATCTCTCTGTGTTTTCTAAATAATTCTCAGGTCCTCCGGGTTAGAGCAGATCTCAGAATCCCATCACAAATCTCACAAAATATGATATCGGGGAATTTCTAACTCCGTGTTTTGGGTTCTAGTCTTAGGTCTTGGCCAATATAACACCCTCTAAGATCTTGTAAACACTCACTACACCTTAATTAACCACTTAACATCAACTTAGAATTTTCTAAGACCACATATCCTATTTATATCAATTTCTAAACTAAACTAGCATATTTAACATAAACCCTAATTTAAAGTGAATAGATTACCTCATTTGCAACATTGGATGATTCTTGAGTTGCCCAAAGACTTCAAAATCCGAACATGGATGGTTTAAAGGGTTTAGAATGGGTGTGTGCATGTTTTGTGTGAATGTTGCATATGGTTTTGAGAATGAAATTGAGATGGTGTATGGAGGTAGTGAGATGAAGGAGCAATGAAGAAACATGAAGAAAGAGATGAAGAAGACAATGGGAGAGATGAAGGAGGTAGCCAAGTCTTACACTCTTACCTTTTAAGCTTACTCTCTCACTCACCAATTCCCCCTACACTCACTCTCCTAAAAATATCTGCCTTCTCTTTTTGTTTCATTCTCTTTTCTTTTCTTTTCCCTTCTCTTTTGTCCATGGCATCAAATTTTTATTCCTTTCACACACAGTCTTTTCTTTTCTTTGATTTTTCCTTTCCTTTGCTTTTCACAAAAATCCAAATACACAATGCTTAACATGCACAACACATGGTGCACAAGTCATGAAAAAATGTAAAAATACGGATTTGGCCAAAAATACGATAAATATCATTAAAATAAATAAATCATTTTAATCTCCGATTATTTTCCAAATATTGGTATATACTTATACCATTTTACGAAAAATCGCTATTCGCAAATCGAATGGTTTTCGTGAAATATATTATTTTAATATTAAATTTCCAAAAAAAAATAATATTTTATATTTCTGAAATGTTACAGTAATGGTGCTGGTGTCCTGACAATAGGGTTTATAATGACTAAAGAAACGCGGGTATAAGCATGCAATGCGCTGAATATAACATAAATTAAACGGAGAATGAATAGTAATCGCAACAATGAAGAATATACATTTTTATATACGAGTCATACAGTGTTGACATTTGAAATAACAAGAATAGTGGTTTTGGAGAAATAGGGGCTACGGTGTTTTTAAGAAAAGGTACCTCCTTTGAAAAATCCGTAGTGTCCCTTAGCCTATCTTAAAAATACTCACGATTCGTTAGTTTTGAAAATAAGTATGATTCGAGCCCAGTCTAACATCTACCAAGTAAACTACAGGACAAAGCTAAGAGACTAATCAAAAGGGTAAGAAAAACCACCTAAGTCCGAGTCGATATATCTAGTAGTCGGTGATCACGCCTCAATAGCGTCACGTACGATAAATATATTATATGACATACTCGAGTCAAGAGTGCGGATCAATCATCAGATTTATACATTGTACGGTAAAATCCATCGTACGGCATCCCAAAATCGGGGTACGGGTCAATATCACATATACCTCATTATTCATCTGGTATCATTATCATAATATTATAAACTAGGGGTACTGATATAAAGTCTAGTACATTCTGATACCATCAACATATAATCGCGTGTGAATAAAACACATCTCCCAACGATCCGCTATAATATCATGTCATGTCTCATCACATGACCCAAATCACATCACCGATCTCACGGCATCACGCCCAATCACATCGACTCATCTCCAAGTATCATATACTATCCTCATCATACGTGTATACGTATATGTATATATATATATATAGCAACGCATCCACACACACACACACACACACACACACACACACACACATACACACATATATATATACATATATATCATATACACCCAAAACATAACCCGTGTGTGCATGTGTGTGTGTGTGTGAACCTTACTCTAGGGTTTCGCGACTAAGAAACTAAACCATAAGCACCATCTTTCAATTATGCTAAAACTAGCCCATGATCTCCTAAATTCGTTCTTGCTAATTATCCACGTTTCACAAAAACACATATTTAAATATATATATATATATATATATATATATATATATATATATATATATATATATATCTTATTCGTATACTACACTACGAAAATACGGGGGTGCTATACGCCATCCACCCGACTTCCCCTGTAGATATACATCTACTCACCTTGATCCATGCTTGCCGAAGTCGATGTCGCCATGCTCCTCCTTGTCGTCCGAAGTCCATGTGAGGGTGACTACACATATAAGAAGATAGTATTGTAAACCGAAATCACGCACGAAAACCAAAACGACACATGTATCACACATAGGTAAAAACCTATGGTCTACTCATGCAAATCAACCAAACAATGCCCAATATCGACGTACAAACGTCAAGTGACCTATACAAAGCATAAATATCAAAACTTCAAGTCATTAAATCCCACAAAATATAAACAACAACTTTGAAAACTTGCTCCAGATTTTAGTTCAGGTGAAATTAGGCTAAACTAGCAGTACTGGGGTGTTGTATAAGAAGTAACTGAGCTACAGACCAAACCTAGACACCAAATACCACCACTTGGCCGGCCACACTCTGATAGAATCCGGCCTGCTCGGGCCAAGGTGCATGTTTTGGGTTCGTATTCACAGGGGGGTCTCTCGTGGTCCATCTAGATTAGTGGTGTTGCTAGTTTTTCCAGTAAAGTTCTGAGGTCACTCCAGATTCCCTGCACCCACAATTTATACACAAAATCGACATTTCGATATCTAACTCGTATTTTGGGCTTATTCACTGGTTTCAATCACTAAGGGGGGTTTGTAGTCACCAATTGCACTCACTTGCACCATCACAACCCAAAACTCCCTAAACTTCATCTTGGAATTTTCAAACCTCACTAAACCTGACTTAAACACTTCTAAAATAGTATGGATGCTAAAGGAAATGGATTACTACTCTAATGGTGAAAGAATTACCTTATTTGACAACTCAAGAATTTTCTTGAGTTGCCTCAAGTGTTCAAAAATCCCAACTTTCTTGGTTCCCCATGCTTGTAGTGAGATTGTGAAAAATTTTTGTGAAGGGAATGCAAGGTTTTGATGTGGTTTTTATGGTGTAGTGATGAGGTTGAGGAGGTAGAGGAGGTGGAGGAGAGGGCAGCCATGAGAGGAAAGAGGTAGAGAAATGAAGAAGATGAAGTGAAGATACAAATGAGCTAAGGGTCAAAGAACCCCTCACCCTCCCTCTCTCTCTCTAGCCCATGCTTCCACCATGCCTCATTTCTTTATTCTTTTCTTTTCTTTTAATCTCATTTTAAAATAAATCCATTCTTGAAAAAGAAATAAATCATGGTAGAAAAATGTAACAAGTGTGTAACATGACAAGGTGCATGTCACGTGCCTAACTAAGCTTAATGCGTGATTAGTAATATTAATCACGCTTAGGTAAAAACTTGAATATATTTAATTATACAATAACTCATAAATTGTCTAAATCATATAAACGCCTTCAAATCAATAATTCTTATAAATTTCCAAATATTTCCCAATTTATCGGTATATAATGATACCATATCATTAAAACTAATCTCCACACATTAAAATATTCATAATATTTATTATTTTAATTATTTAACTTCCCAAAAATAATATCTTATTTTTTCTGAAATGTTACAGTCTTCCCCCTTAAATAAATTCGGTTCACGAATTTAAATTAAAACTCCCCCAAATACTAAAACATTTCAGCAAAATACTCACGTCGTCGGGGATCCGATATCATAAATACTTAAAACATATCATAGCGCAATGCATGCGTATGAAAAATGAGTATGTAACTCAAAATCATAACCCTGTCAAGCATCACACAATCATCGGAGTCATGGTGAAGATACCAATGCAAAGTCCAATACGAAAACCAACATGATATACATCAAGACTATAACAAGCACATAGTACTCATCGTTGTAAACTTGTCAAAACATCTTAAAGAAATGCATGCCAAACCCTTTTCAAGTCGCTGTGCGATGCGCGTAACAAGGCATAAGTAGCGGACGTTTATTGTAAGAAATAACCTCTATATACATATATATATATATCCTTTATTTAACATACACGTCTCGCCATTTTGAAAATAATTTAGAAGGGTTTCCTTTGTAAAATGTTTCATGTCATCTCGGACACATAGGAAAATATTGAGACTGTTGCTCCTTTTTGGAAATCCCTTCGGTAACTATCGATGCATGCAAAAAAAAATTCAGGTACTGTCTCAGAACAGTCCTGCTCAGTTACTAACCCAAATAGTAAATATCATAAAAACGTATTGCTCAAGGAAATCATACTCAATAGTATATGCAATATTGCCACGTGTGTCTTGTGCGCACGGAAATCGAAATCAATGAATGTGCCATACATGTGCATAGAAACAATCTAAGTGCAATGGGTGTGCACGAAAACACCTGTCAAGGGAAACAAGTGTGCCTGACAACAATATCAGGTGCATCTGATATGCACGAAGAATCCCGATTTAGTGCATCTGGTGTGCACCAAAATCCCATCAAGCACGCCACGTATGCGCAAGAATCCAAATCAAGTGCACAAGGTGCACGAAAACAAATATTGAATACCACATATCTCAATCCAAATCAAGTATACCGTGGTATATAATCTCACAACCACGTGCATCAGCGCGCACAAAATCGAATCCAAGTTCTAAAAGTGCATGAAAACTACACCGAAGGCACAAGTCAAATTACATATGTGCCATAGGCATGAATCAAATCAACTACCTCAATGATATCAAATTGAAATCGAGTGCAACTGTGGTGCACGAAAACTCAATCATGCAAATAGATCGCCCAAAAATACCGAAATCCAAAATGACGGATACATGATATTCGAATCACCAAATCGAAAACTGTAAATACTGTCGTCGATACGTCCTTCCTTCAAAGTCGAGAAGGTGTCGGTGCATCCAAATCTAGAAGAGCAAGATATCTACTTTTCCCCTGTTCATGGTCTAGCGCCTTATGCCCTTAGGCTTTTGTCTCTCACTGCGAATTTCCAGTTATATAATGTCACGACCCGAAGGTACGGAACGTGACCGACACTTAAATTACGAAATGTCTAGAGGCCCAACGTAATCTAAGTAAGCCAAAGTCCAGAAATCTAAACCATTCAAAAGAAGAAGTAAAGGAAAACATGTTTAAAAGCAACATCAAATTTCTCAAAAATTTCGGCAGATTCTCCTTTGTAAAAAACTGGCCCCAAACGGGTACAAGCAAGAATATATACATAAGCAACAATAAAAAGGCATCCCCAAGCGGGAGCTAGCTCTTCGCCAATTGGCGGTCACAACCACGCAAGCAATATAATATACAACACCGAAGGGCGAGGAACAAAACTCAAAGAAAACCATCAAAACCACCAGAAAACCATAATAGTACAAGCGCGACTCTAAAGTTGAAAGAATAAACAGCTGGTCTACTAAATCTACCAATAATACAAGTCTGGTTGATGGAGCATACTAGATACAAATGAAATAATAAAAGTACAACGGCGGTCCTGATACAAGTGAATCAACCTACCAAGCAAATCACCCTGAATGAAATGATGTGCCAGCAAGCTGCCAAGGAAACATGTACATCGAAACCTGTAAGAAAATTTGGAACAACGGGGGTGAGTTTCCAACTCGTGAGTAGAATACATCTGCGAGTAGAAATCAAATGCACGGCGATCTCCTAGGTCATAATAATATACTTAATATAACACTAGTCATCTAGTAGTGGCAGGGTAATAATCTATGCGTAAGTGAAATGCTCAGTGCTCGTGTCAGTGCCTCAAGTAGTAACATGTCATGTGTATGAGTATGCATGCACCATGAATGTAAAACAATCAACCATGAAATCTGGATATATCTGTATAAGAAATCTTTAACTTGTATCATAGTAAAATTTGTATGGTAATCTAAAACATCATCAATGAAATCCATGGAAATCCGTGTCAAGCATCGACACAAAACATGTAAATCTTAAAGTCTCAATACCTCATAGTCTCAATATCTCATCAATATCTCATAGTCTCAATATCTCATAGTCTCAATATCTCGGGCTCCGTCAGTCCGGATCAGCCCATATCATCAAATCTCACGACAACGGTCGGTATCCTCCGGATATCCTCCGCGCCAGACATCACCGGTAGGTAGTCTTCCCCTGCCAGGCTCATCGTCTACAACTCGAGCTTCTTGCCCCGGGGTACCATACCGGGCCTACCATGTACCCGAGACGGTTCATCCACTCCTCGAATCGGGTCTCGAAATCCAACAGAAAATATGAAATCTCATGGTGGACGACCCATACATCACGAGAAAACCGTAAATTGTATTTTAAAATGAGAAGGGGAGAGAGAGAATCTTTTATATATATTCTTGCTGTTTTCCTCAAAATCCAGAAATCTTATAGAAATCCAAAATCTCAAAATCATGAGTAAGTAAATAATGAGTATCGGCATAAGCCCCACAATGCTGCATGATAACATGAAAATGTGAATGCATGAAGTGTCTAAGTAATAAATGCAATGTCTAAACTAGTACATGAGAGTAATCACACAAAAATATATTGGTCTAGCATTTAGCTGATTATATCAATAAAAATAATATGTTCTAAAGTGTACGTGACATGGCAATTACTGATGATGATGTGTGTGAGCCGGCAAATAAGTGTACGTGGAACATGCGCATCATCGGTAATGGTGCTGGTGTCCTAACAGGCAGAGTTTTATATTAGCTAAAGAAACATATGTATGAATATGCAATGCGATGCATACAACATGAATATAACAGTGAAAGTGTAGTAAACGCACAGCTAGAGAATACATACTAATTACGAGTCATACAGTTTGTTGTTTGAAAAAGCACAAATCGTGGTTTTTAGAAAATTATGGTCTACGGGGTTTTTAAGAAAAGATATGTCTTTTGAAAAATCCGTAGTATCCCTCAGTCTGTCTTTAAAAATGCGCACGATTTGTTAGTTTTTAAAATGAATATGACTTGAGCCTAAACAAAAACCTATCTAACCAACTAAGGAACTAACTAAAAACACTAGTCGAAAGGTAAGAATAATCCTCCTAAAATCTTAGTCGGTATCTCTAGTAGTCGGCGATCTAGCCTCAATAGCGTCACATATGTAGTACGACTTCCTCGAGTCAAGAGTGCGGATCAGTCATCACATCTATGCCTCATACGGTAAATCCATCGTACGGCATCCCAAAATCGGGTACGAGTCAACTATCACATATATACATCATCATTCGTATAGTATCGTCATCAAACAATATCATGATCAAGGGTACAGTACTATAATCGCTTACATCCTAATATCATCAACGTATATTATCGTCTATGTAAATATCCATCGTCAAATGACCCACTAAAATATCATGTCATATATCATATCGTGATTAAGTCACATATTACAATCCGGGTTCTATTCTAGAGTCTCGTACATTTCAATATCATCATCACCTATTATCGTTTATATATAAATATATACACTTTCTCATTCACCAACGATCCGCTAATATCATAACACATCTCATGTCATAACTCGATCGTATATCCAATATCTCACGGCATCATGCCCAGTCATACCGACTCAACCCCATGTATCATATAAGCTCCTCATATCACGTGTATATGTTACACACACATACACACACACACACACATATAGGAACCTACCCATATTCATATATATATATATATACACACACTAAGTCAAGTGTATGCGTGTGTACGTGTGTGTGCGCCTACATGAAACCTACGAATTCCCTCCAAAGCAGTCATCCTCTGGTTAAGTCTTTCTAAATCAGTCTGGTCCAACCTAAAGTCTTCAATAGGACCCTACTCGCCAAGAATCTAAGGTCACGACCGACTTCCTAATAACAGTACGTAATATCCTTATTCTACGTTTGCGGGGGTGCTATACTCCATCCACCCGACTTCCCCCGTGATATACATCTACTCACCTAGTCCTTGTCTGCCGAAGTCGATATCGCCATCCTCTTCTTCATTGTCCGAAGTCCACGTGAGGGGTACCTATACGCAAACATATATAATATCATAAACCGAAATCACGGATAAAACCCAAAATGGCGCATGGAACGCGCATAGGTTAAAACCATGACCCGCTCATGCAAAAGAACCAAATATCCGTCGATATCGGCATGCAAACACAGATTGATTGAGATAAAATACAAACGTACAAATCATAGTTCCAAAACTCACTAATTATAATATAAATAGGGTTTAAATCATCAAAACCTTAGAATTAATCAAATCGTTTTCGCAAAATCCTAGAAAGCACTTAATTACCGTTTTAATTTGAAACTTAATGTTAACAAAACTAATGGCCATACTATTCACTAAATATCATAACTAAGTTATATAAACTATTTCTATAATTTATTCTCATCAATTTGTATTGAATTGAAAATTCTAGTTTGCAAAAATATCAAATTTTAACACTTTTTAAAGCAAAATTCACAATTCAACAACCAAGCTAGATTTTGCATATTTTAAATTGTTAAACCACTCATGGAAACCTTAATGATGTGTTAAAAACCCTAATTATATTTTAATCCCACATTTTAATTTAATTTCTAAAAACCTAGTTAGCAAATAGCATAATTATCTCAATTTTCAAACTAACAATTAGCAACTAGTAACCAATTTAGATTTTGCATTCAATTACATGTTAATCTCTTCATTAAAACCATAACCTAATGATAAAAACTCTAATTAGAATTTTATCTCACCAATATATATATATATATATATATATATATATATATATATATATATATATATATATATATCATAAAAACCTAGTTTGCAAAAATCCTAATTAGGACAATTTAAATGCAACAATTAACAAATTTGTTACTAGATTAGGTTTTGCATTATTTAACATGTTAAACTACACCATGTAATCATAAACAATTTATAAAAACCCTAACTTGATTTACAAACCCCTTTTCTTGAATTTTAAATCTACAATTTAAAACCATATTAAACACCAAATTGAGCTAGATTAAAGTAATTAACCAAATATTAAATTTTAGGGTTAGGATTTATACCTTACAATCTCAAGAGATCAAACTTGAGTTCTTAGTCTTCTAAATTGCTCTCTAGCTCCAAGATCCATTCTTACTTTGATCAAAGAATATTGGGTAATAGTTAAATAACGAATTAGTGGGAATTTATATTGATTTTTGATGGATTTTTGAATATTTTTTGAAGTGAGAATGAGTTTGGAAAATTTAGGGCTGCCTCCAAGCTAGGCTCGACCAAGAGAATGGGAAAGAGAAGAGAGAGAGAAAAGTGTGTAGGTTTTTGTAGAAAGTTCATGATTAAATGTATCTTTCACTTAAACCCTTACTTATCTAACTTTTTCAATTTAATCATTTTCCTAGAAATTTCTTGAACCATGGAGAGATTTGAAAAAGAATTTTGCATGTTACACACTTGTTTTTAATTGTCATTGTTCACTTTGTAAAATTAACCCCTTTCTAATTTGTAATTTTCACTAATTTAATGTATAATTAAAACTTATGTTAATATTTGAATTTAATTAATTAAGGAAAAATATTTAAGTAAACTAATAATTTATAAGTCACTAAATATATACCAAATACTACCAATTACATGGTTAAAATAGGCGTATTTAATTCTATATTGAAAAATAATTATAGTTGAGTTTTATGGAAAATACGGTTTATTTTACCGATTATCAGAAAATTCACCTAAAGGGTTTTTATTTATTTATTTATTTAATTTTAAAACGTTACACATAACTCCTCGGCTCAACAGCCCAATATGGAAATGATGAAGGAAACAGTTCCGCTCTGGCACTTTCTCTAAAGATCTCTGGCCAACTATCATGGTCACTCATAACATGTCTCGTCGATGATGCCGAACTCTGGCCTACTGGGTGTGCGTAATACGACCGATCCTGGGTCCAAGTTTTCTCGTGTAGTATTCCAGAAGGATTCTGTCGGGGTCTCTCCCAAATCTCGTTTCAGCCGAACTGCCCGGAAGTTATCACTCTTTACTAAATCCGTTTCTTATTCCGGAACAGCTGCATACTCATCACGGCTTCTTCTAAAAGATATATCTATATTCAATGCCTCTGCATGTGTATTGTATCTCTGATGTCAACGGAGTGGAACGTTATCTCGTCAAGATCTCATATGAACCTCTTACTCCACTTTTCTCTAATGTCGACTGATTCGGACTCGTCCCATCATAGCTGTATGGACCGCGCTACAAACGGCTATACTCATATCTAGAGTCCCCCTACTGAAACTACGAACTTTACAACTCAATATCTTCTAGTAGGCATCTGGCCAACTACGCCCTCAGAAACTCTTTTAATTCGTCGGAGGAATACTTTTCCTCCGTCAGCTTTCTATCGACTCTCAACGTGCCTGTGTGAAGTTTTCACTATCTACAATCAATCGATCTGATGACCTCGCATCGGGGTATGCAAACGAACCTCATGTCCTAGTCATTCATCATAGGTGACTAGCAATCTTCAATCATATCCTTAAGTACAAACTCGTGTTGCAATATCTTCAAACATCTGGGGCGATATCTTGTCAGTCGCAGCAACAACTAGCTCATTCGTCCGCACACTAAACAATGCCTCAATTTTTGAGAATAGATGATACATTAACGGTCATCACATTCTAGCCGGCCTCTAGCAGTGGCCCAATCCTTTGGTGCTGATCTGCACGTTCGAGAAATCTTAGTAAAACAATCCCTCAAGACGCTCGTATCACGAAAAACACAATAAAACGACACATCTATGCAACCGTGTGCCACCGAAATTACGCCCGGGTCAGTCTTTGTCCATGATGAGCTCGTGCTGACCGCAACTCTAGCCGCAGCTCTCTCTTCCCGTGCAACCGTGGTAACAGAAACCACAAACTGATATCGATGAGGATAGATTAATGAACAAATAGAATACTGTGCAAAGAAATGTACATCCTAAGGCTTCTTAAGCGGAGTCGCGTATCGTAAGTATGCCGCGGAGCATACACACGGTACGTCACTCTACTTAAGTCACCTACTCCATCAACCAAGGTCAACCTATACGACGAAATTTCGGGTCTAATACCCCCTCGACCAAGTCTAAGTTCTGTAAGGTCAAGCCTAGGTTCCGGATATATATATATATATATATATATATATATATATATATATATATACGCCCTAGACTCCGCATAGTTAAACCTAGACTTGAACCAAGGTTAAACCTAGCGCTCTGATATCAACTTTGTCACGACCCGAAATAACACATGACTGGCACTTGAATCTTGTGAAGTCTATAGGACCCCACCTAATTCAAGTAAGCCAAAAGCCCAGAAATCTAAACCATTTTTAAAGGAGTGAAGGAATACTTATTTAAAAGTTAACATATAAATTCATTTTGAAAGTCATAGTAAGAATTTTTAAAACATCGAGTCCTTTCCAAAAATTTCGGCAGAGTTTCCTTTGTAAATACTGGCCCCAAACGGGTACAAACATGAATATATATGAGTAATGCATAAAGGTATCCCCAAGCGGGAGCTAGCTCTTTGCCAATTGGCAGAAACAACCACGCAAGAAATATAATATACAACGCCGAAGGGCGAGGATCAAAACTCAGCAAGGAAACCAACATCCTCAAGAAAACAAGAGAAAAATCATAATAATACAAGCGCGCGACTCTAAGGTCGAAAGAATATACATCTGGTCTTATAAGTCTATCAAAATAATACAAGTCTGGTCGATGGCGTTTACTAGATACAACTGAATATAAATAAGGTACAATGGTGGTCACGATACAAGTGAACCCACCTACCAAAGCAATCACCCGGAAGGAATCAGTGCGCCAGCAAAGCCGCCAAGTAACCTGTACGGCAAAACCTGCATGAAACTGTGGCACAACGGGGGTGAGTTGCCAACTCGTGAGTAGAAGACATCACCGAGCAGAAATCGCATGTATGACTCTATCCTAGGTCATACAATAATATCCACAATACTACAACACGGTAACTGTATAACATAAGTGCGATATCAAGGTACTCGTGTCTATGCCAAGAATAACAATAATATCGACGCGTGACATGTACTAATGCACCATCCAACGTGTGTCCAGCAACGACACACAAATCTTGATAAAAACCCGAGTGCCCAGCATTGGCACTCCAAACATCTCGAAATCCGTGTCCAACAGCGATACATAATACTCAAATCTCGGGCTCCGCATAGTCAGGATCGGCCCGTGGGCTCCGTCAGTCCGGATCGGCCCAAATCCATCTCTCTCATAACTCCGAACGGTATCCTTCGGATATCCGTCGAGTTTCAAATACAATCACCGGTAGATAGCCTTCCCCTGCCTGGCTCATCGTCTACAACTCGAGCTTCTTGCCCCGGGGTACCATACTGGGTCCACCATGTACCCACAGACGGTTCCTCCACTCCTCAAATCGGGTCTCGAAAACCAACTCAGAACCGAGAAAACATCATGGTGGACGCTACTCATCATATCAAGGAAAACCGCATCTTTCTCTTTTAAAATAATCATAAGTTTATAAAAATTCACATGCGGTTTCCAAAATCTAGAAATCTCAGGAAGATCTAAAATCTCATAATCACGAGTTAGTGAACAGTGAATATCGGCGTAAAGCCCCAGAACAGTACATAACTGAAAGAATACATGAATGCACCAGGTATCTAATTAAAGAATGAAATATCTAAACTAGCACAGTAATGATATAACGAATCTATCAGCTTGTAGTTATATACAAGAAATAGTATTCTTTAAAGTGTACGTGACTTGGAAATTACGATGATGATGTGTGTGAGCCGGCAAGCAAGTGTACGTAGAGCATACGCATCATCGGTAATGGTGCTGGTGTCCTGACAATAGGGTTCATAATGACTAAAGAAACACTGGTATAAGCATGCAATGCACTAAATATAACTTGAATTAAACGGAGAATGAATAGTAATCGCAACAATAAAGAATATACATTTTTATATATGAGTCATATAGTGTTGACATTTGAAATAGCACGAATCGTGGTTTTTGGAAAAATAGGGGCTATGGTGTTTTTAAGAAAATGTACCTCCTTTGAAAAATCCGTAGTATCCCTCGGCCTATCTTAAAAATACTCACGATTCATCAGTTTTGAAAATAAGTATGACTCGAGCCCAGTCTAACATCTACCAAGTAAACTACAAGACAAAGCTAAGAGACTATTCAAAAGGGTAAGGAAAACCACCTAAGTCCGAGTCAATATATCTAGTAGTCGGTGATCCCGCCTTAATAGCGTCACGTACGATAAATATATTATACGACATTCTCGAGTCAAGAGTGCGGATCAATCATCAGATTTATACATCGTACGGTAAAATCCATCGTACGGCATCCCAAAATCGGGGTACGGGTCAATATCACATATACCTCATTATTCATCTGGTATCATTATCATAATATTATAAACTAGGGGTACGATCTAAAGTCTAGTACATTCCGATACCATCAACATATAACCGCGTGTGAATAAAACACATCGCCCAATGATCCGCTATAATACCATGTCGTGTCTGATCACACGACCCAAATCACATCACCGATCTCACGGCATCACGCCCAATCACATCGACTCATCTCCAAGTATCATATACTATCCTCATCATACGTGTATACGTATATATATATATATATATATATATATATATAGCAACACATCCACATACATACATACATACATACATACATATATATATATATATATATATATATATATATAGACACACACACACACACATATATATAGACACACACACACACATATCATATACACCCAAAACATAACCCGTCTGTGCATGTGTGTGTGTGTGTGTATGAACCTTACTCTAGGGTTTCGCAGCTAAGAAACTAAACCATAAGCACCATTTTTCAATTACGCTAAAACTAGCATATGATCTCCTAAAGCCGTTCTTGCTAATTATCCACGTTTCACAAAAACACATATTTAAATATATATATCTTATTCGTATGCTACACTACGAAACTACGGGGGTTCTATACGCCATCCATCCGACTTCCCCGTAGATATACATCTACTCACCTTGATCCATGCTTGCCGAAGCCGATGTCGTCGTGCTCCTCCTTGTCATCCGAAGTCCATGTGAGGGTGCCTACACATATAAACACATAGTATTGTAAACCGAAATCGCGCACGAAAACCAAAACGGCACATATATCACACATAGGTAAAACCTATGGTCTACTCATGCAAATTAACCAAACAACGCCCGATATCGACGTACAAACGTCAAGTGACCGATACAAAACACAAATATCAAAACTTCAAGTCATTAAAACCTACAAAACATAAACAAAAACTTTGAAAACTTGCTCCAGATTTTAGTTTAGGTGAAATTAGGCTAAACTAGCAGTACTGGGGTGTTGTATAAGAAGTAACTGAGCGACAGACCAAACCTAGACACCAAATACCACTACTTGGCCGGCCACATTCCCATAGAATCCGGCCTGCTCGGCCCAAGGTGCATGTTTTTGGTTCATATTCATAGGGAGGTTTTCTAGTGGTCCATCTAGGTTAGTGGTGTTGCTAGTTTTTCCAGTAAAGTTCTGAGGTCACTCCAGAATCCTTGCACCCACAATTTATACACAAAACCGACATTTCGATATCTAACTCATATTTTGGGTTTAGTCACTGGTTTCAATCACTAAGGGGGGTTTGTAGTCACCAATTGCACTCACTTGCACCATCACAACCCAAAAATCCCTAAACTTCATCTTGGAATTTTCTAACCTCACTAAAGCTCACTTAAACACTTCTAAAATAATATGGATGCTAAAAGAAATGGATTACTACTCTAATGGTCAAAGAATTACCTCATTTGGCAACTCAAGAATTTTCTTGAGTTGCCTCAAGTGTTCAAAAATCCTAACTTTCTTGGTTCCCCATGCTTGTAGTGAGCCTGTGCACAATTTTTGTGAAGGGAATGCAAGGTTTTGATGTGGTTTTTGTGGTGTAGTGAAGAGGTAGAGGAGATGGAGGAAAGGGCACCCATGAGAGGAAAGAGTAGGAGAAGATGAAGAAGATGAAGTGAAGGCACAAATGAGCTAAGGGTCAAAGAACCCCTCACCCCCCTCTCACTCTCTCTCTCTCTCTCAAGCCCATGCTTCCACCATGCCTCATTTCTTTATTCTTTTCTTTTCTTTTAATCTCATTTTAAAACAAAGCCATTCTTGAAAAAGAAATAAATCATGGTAGAAAAATGTAACAAGTGTGTAACATGACATGGTACATGTCACATGCCTAACTAAGCTTAATGCATGATTAGTAATAATTAATCACGCTTAGGCAAAAACTTGAATATATTTAATTATATAATAACTCATAAAATATCTAAATCACATAAACGCCTTCAAATCAATAATTCTTATAAATTTCCAAATATTTCCCAATTTATTGGTATATAATGAAACCATATCATTAAAACTAATCTCTACACATTAAAATATTCATAATATTTATTATTTTAATTATTTAACTTCCCAAAAATAATATCTTATTTTTTCTGAAATGTTATAATTTATTTTTAGTATATGTATTCTGGTATTATTGTTCACTATTCATTTTCTCTCCTGGCTATTTGTATTTTTATACGAATACGCGTATATGTATTTCGATACGTATACCGGGTTGTATTCTGTATTTTTACGGAATATCTTCTAGAATATGGACACCTCATTATATGATTTTCTTTTTAGAAAATCATTTGCAAATGAAGTGGAGGGTGAGGTGGCATGAGCATGGTTGGAAGTATGTAGAGAGGTATGGTCTTTGATTGTTTATTGTAAAAATGATATGGGATATTTTTTTTGTATGGTTACAAAATGATTTAGGAGCCATTCTTTCTACATCCCATTCACTCTTCATTTTATCATGCTTGATAGCTCTCTTACGCTTAGCTCTTTTTCTTGAGCTGCTCATGCCTTGGTTTTCCTCACCTCCTCCTCCTTGTTCTTTAGTTGCTCACTTGAGCTTAAGAAATAAGAGAAAAGGATAATGAAAAATTACTACATCTCCACTCTCCATTGCTGGCGATCTTGGAGCATCGGTTGCTTCACTAGGCGAAACTGGAGCTTGGGTCGTTTCCCTTAGGCGGATCATCTTCAGTAAAGGAGGACCGGCTTCCATGCGCGATCCGGAGCACTTGAAGAAAGCTTGAGGATATGAGTATTCTACATATAGTAGATTAGTTTAGCTCACCAGGTTTTGTTTACAAGTTCTAGCTATTTAGTTCGATTCTTCGTTTGGGAATTTTGGCAAACTAGAATTTTTTTGAAATCTATGTTGCCATCTTCGAAAATTAGCTTACTAGTGTTCCTTAGTTCCCAGCAATAAATGCATGGTAATCTTTAGACCCGATATCGTCATTTTTCTCGAGTTTGTTCCCACTGTACTTAGATTACTATCCTACCACGGTTTTAAAGAGTCGTGCAAACAGATTTTAGTTTGGTATAGTCCCGAAGCACTTGGGGGCAGTGAGCGATGAAAGTGATTCGTCTCTCCCGGTATAGAGAGTTGATGTCGTGCTGTGTTCGATTGACCATCACTATAAGTCACTGGCCAGGGTGGATGAGATTTACTGATCGAAGATCAATAATTTCTCAGTTGGTAATGAGCTTGACACTGGCACGACTTATCAGGTTATTAAGGGTTTGACATTATCCACCCCCTAGACACGGTATGCAACACTCTCAGATGAAGAAACCGGACTATACGGAGATTATCACTTATAGGCTCAGTAAGGGTCCGGATGAGCTTTCTGATCAACCTTCCTTTCGTTCAATACCTAGGTAGCCGTTACGTATATCTAGTACCGCTGACGTGCTTGTGATTAAATCCATTGCCAGCGTATTGTCGAGTTTTCAGAGTCCCACACAGAGGGTTTTTTGGCTCAAGCGAAACGATGCAGTCTGTGTATTTTTTTACGTACGGAGGTTCGATTAAATACGTGTTTTTAGTACACGTGCTTTAATCGGATATTTTGTTAATATCCGGTTTGAAAGATATGCAGATTATCACATTTAGATGAAATGTGAGCTAGTATTATCTCTCATTTTCTCTCTTTTGGTATTTGTATTTTGACACGAATATGGTATTTATACAGATACGGGTATTTTTATAAATACGAGTATTTATGTCTTGATATGAATACAGGTAGTTGTATTTCGATACGAATACAGTATTCATATTTGAAACCAATACAGGTGTATGTATTTGTAGCATATACTTATTTATGAGTGTGTGCATAGGTATTTTATGTTGGGTTTCGGTGCCCACGCCGTGGAAGTTGCGGCCGAGGCGGAAGCGAAAAAAAAACTTTTGTGAGCACCGAACACCCGTAAAACCCAAGATACGGTCCAAAAAGCTAAACTAACTAACTAGAAATGCAAGGGTTGAGGAACTACAACCTTTGTCTCATGTCCACCTAATTATGAAAGACCCCTCCAAGCTCGTAGTCGTCGGGATCGCGTTTGAAAATAGACCACCCTCACCGAAGACGATCCACCCGAGGGAAACCGGAGGAGGCTCTAACCGATGATCTAAATTTGCTAGGTGTGGATGATCGGTGAAGTAGGAATATATCACTAAACTTTTCTCTTATATTCTCATGCTCAAGTGATCAAGAGAAAGAAGAAAGAGAAGGAGGTGATGAAGCAACCATGAAGCATGAAGCTCATGTGAGGTATGAAGAAAAACATCATCAAGTCTAACATGTAGAAAAGAATGACTACAATATAAACTAACCATGGTGCAATAGTGTATCTAAATGAATTTTCCAATATAAAATCCCCAAGCCATACCTCTCTAGATGCAAAGAACCATACTTCATAACTCCTCAATTTACACCTCATTTCTATTTAATTTTTTAAAAAGAAAATCAAATATGAGGTGCCCTTCTCCTAGAAGTATTCCCGTATAAATACATAATAGTTCACCCGGTATATGTTTCGCTACATATATGCATATCTGTATAAAAATACGGATAGTATCAAAGAGAGAAAATGAATAGTGAACAATAATACTAAAATATATGTATCAAAAATACATATATAAATTATTAAATCAAATCCTTATTTAATAATCCGGCTTAATCCTAAGCTGGCTAGTATTATCAACCACCCGATTAAAGTCTGTGTATCCCATACACGTATTTAATCGGACCCCTGCACGTACCGACGTACGGCTCCTACATCTATCGCCTGAACCGGGAAAACCCTCTGTGCGGGACTCTAAAGATTTGACAATACACCGGCAGCGGGTTTAACCACAAGCACATCAGCGGCACAAGCTATATGTAATGGCTACCCAGGTACTTGTTGAAAGGGGGGTCGACAGTCAAGTACGTCCTTACCCTACCGAGTTTGAATGTGGCAATTTTCGTACAGTCCGGTCTCTTCGTCAAAGAGTATCGCATATCGGGTCTTGGGGATGGATAAAGTCAGACCCCTACTAACCCGATAAGTCTTGTCTGAGTCAAGCTTATCACCAACAGAGATGCTACTGATCAACTATCAATAAATCTCATCCACCGTGGCCAAGAATTTCTTGTGATAGCCAACTGAATACAACGCGGCATCGACTCTTAATACCAGGAGAAACGAATCCCTGACAATCGATCTCTGCCTTCATGTGGTTCGGTACTGTACCCAACTAAAACCTGTTTGCACGACTCATTTGAGCCGTAGTAAGGTAGTAATCAAAGTACAATGGAAACTCACACAAGAAAAATGACGATCTTAGGTCAAAGAACTAACATGTACTCATGCCACCTAAGAACTCCTATCTAACGATAGATATAATACCATCTAGAAGTTCTCGGTGAGTCCGTCCGGTGTAATCACCTCCAGTGAGCGCCTGTATACTATCTTAGGTGACACAACACCAATGGCTTATGAGACCGGCCACCGCCCCTTGTTGGGGTCTATAAACGTATACACTAGTCTACTCCGGAATATCGATGCCCAGTCTCGATACTTCCATGACTAAGGACATTTAAGGATGTGCTTATGGACAACCCAACTCCCACATATATGATCGCCATCATAATGCTGGTTGTCAAGTAACAATCCTACGGGCTTCATCAATGATGAAGACAAACCATATAGCATATTATCATCTCTAGTAAGACTCCTATACCCGTATAGGTTCCCCCTCAATTATCATAATCGCCTACTTGCAATCATAATAATTGCCTTGAGGGCACTATATCCAATAATCCCCCATTACCACTTAAGGAAAATTATTTTGGTATCACGTGTAAGTCGATGTCGCGCACCCCACGTATTCACGGGGAGGCGGAATTTGCAAAAAATGATTTTTACGAGCTTCGCAACACCGACTAGAACCAAGGATCATTCATAAACTTTAGCTAGCAAACTACTTGAAGTTTAACTACTCGTATACGAAGTTATACCTCACGATACATGTCCTTCGGGTCTTCATCGCTTTCCTCCTCATCTACGTAGGCTCCAAGGATCGATCCGGATCGTAGCAACCTCCACGGCCTCCTCGAGTCGAAGACGATCCACCCTAGAGTCTATAGTCCGAGCTCCACCTCAAAAACGAAGTAACTAGGGCAACAAGCTTCTTAAACATGATTGCCTAGGTGATGTAGAGTATGAAGATGGATTTATTTGTCCCTTGAAACCCTAATTTACTCAACTCATGAGACCTTAAGGGTTTTCTAGTGAGGAGGAAGAAGAAGAGCTAGCATGAGAGCTCACTTGAGGAAAGAGAAAGTATTTTTACAAATGATAATCTCTCATGATAATGAGATAACTATCCTTGATATGACCACTATCATGGCATCAAAATATCTCACAAAAATATCTAGGTCAAATAGTCAACCCAAGTCAAGTGGTCAAGCCATGTCAAAAGGTCAAACAAAGTCAAATAGTCAAAATTAGTAGCCATGTCTCAATTATCATTTACAAAAATAACAAATACTTTCCTCCACCTCATAATTTTTTTAATCAAGTAAATGGTCAAAACCCTAATGAGGTGTCTCCTTCTTTGCTTCTCTCATCCGTATATACATACCGCATTCGTGTTCCGAGAAACTCGAATACAAAGAGACAAAACCGATCCATCAATATAATACAAGGATCTGGCTTAAACCAAAGCCCACTAGTATTATACGCCCGAACATCATATGCGTACAAGTGTACGTAAGTGATCGAAGCCCTACTGTAAAACCGTACGGCCTCTACACCTTTTGCCCGGTGCAGGGAAACTCTCTGTGTGGGACTCTAAAGACTCGACGCCACGCTGGCAGTGGGTTTAACCACAGGGTGCAAGCGGTACAAGCTGCACGTAACGGTCCCCAGGTAGATGTCGATAAGAAGGCCGATGAGGATAACCCATCTGAACTCCTACTGAGCCTGAATGTGACAATCTCTTTACAGTCCGGTCTGTTCGTCTAAGAGTATCGCATATCGGGCTTAGGGGGCGGTAAACGTCATACCCCTAATAGCAGTATAAGTCATGTCGGAGAGTAGCCCAATACACCCTAAGAAATTATTGGAATACCTACCGGTAAATCTCGCTTGCCTTGGCCAAGGACTTTGTGTAATGGCCTTCCGAACACAGCCCGATATCAACCCCCAATACCGGGAGAGACGAATCCTATCTAACCGCCACTGTCTCCAAGTACTTCGGGACTGCACCCAACTACTACCTGTTTGCACGACTCCATTGAGCTATGGTAGGGTAGTAATCAAAGTACAGTGGGAACACACTTGAGGCGAAGAAGCAGTGTCAAGTCGACGGACTAAGCTGCACTCATGTCACCTGGGAATTGCTACCCAACGATAGGTATAATACCCACCAACAGTTCCCGATGAGTCCTGTCCAGTGTACTCATAACCTAATAAGCACCTGCATACTATCTCCAGTATGACGTATTGATGGCTGTGGGACAGACCATCTCCCCTGCTGGGATGAGAAGCGTATACATTAGTCTACTGTGGAGTATCGATACCCCGTCTCGATAATCCTACGACTAAGGACCTGTATAGGATGTGCTTATAGATTACCCAACCCCACTAGTGTGACTGCCATCACAACGCTGGTAATCAAGCAAAGATCCTGAGGGCTCTACCAATATGTATAAGCGATATGCTAAAAGAAACACATGCACATATTGAGGTAGAAACAAACCAGGTAGCATCTACCATTTCGAGCAAGACTGTTACTATATCCGTGTATATTCCAAGATCCCATTAAGTAATATACAATCCAGTATGATACAATAATGGCCTCTAAGGCATATATCACTAACAATCTCCCACTTGCACTAAGGCCATATACTGGCATATCGCAGACCGAAGATCTCGAATAGCCATTCAAACACAGTCTGAGGGGTGGCCTCTGTAAGTGGATCAGCAGTGTTGTTCTCCGTGTCTACTCTCCTCACCTCGATCCCCTGGGGATCAACCATCTCCCGATCAGGTGGTACCACCTCAAGATATGTCTGGATCTCTGATAGGACCTGGGTTCCTTCCCTAAAGCTATAGCGCCGTATGTTGTCACAATACTAAAGTATTGGACCAAAAAATGGAAGGAACCACCTGAAGTTCAGTTAAGAACTTCCATATCCAGACTTCTTATTTTGCGGCGTCTCATACAGTGAACTACTGCGTTTCCATCGTCGAATCTGCAACGGTGTCCTGCTTAGAGCTCTTCCAACAGACCGCCCCTCCACTGAGGGTAAAGCCATAACATGACATGGACTTGGAGTCATTCTTATCACTCTGGAAGTTGGAGTTAGTAAAGGCCTCGATCTGGAGGTCCTTTTCCACCATACACAAAGAACATCTCCTTAGTCCTTCTTAGGTACTTGAGAATGTTCTTTACTTCTTCCTAGTGCTTCTTCCCTGGGTTTGACTGATACCGGCTTACCACGCTCAGTGTGTAAGCTACATCTGGTCTGGTACAAAACATCGCATACATTATAGAGCCTACCGCAGAAGCGTAGGGTATAATCGACATGCGAGCCCTTTCCAAATCAGTCTTGGAAAACATCTCTTAGGAGAGGGTGATTCCGTGACAAGCCGGTAGACCAACGCGCTTAGAATCGTCCATACTAAATATTTTAAGTATGGTGTTGTTGTACCTTGACTGTAAAAGTCCCACCATTCTCTTTGATCTGGATCCCCAGAATGTAGTTGGTATCACCCAGGTCTATCAAGGAGAACCTCTGTGACAAGAATCCTTTGACTGATTGTAGCATAGGAATATCATTTCCTATCAAGAGAATGGCATCCACGTACTCAACGAGGAATTCCACAGTTCTTGCTACAATCTTACTATAAATGCATGGTTTATCTGGATTTTTGATAAAGTCGAATTCTTTGACTGTCTCAATAAAAACAGATGTTCCAACTCCGCGATGCCTGCTTTAGTCCATAAATGGACTTAAGCAACTTGCACACTGTCCCGCTGCTCCCACTCTGATTGAAACCTTCTGGCTAATCCATATAGACACACACTTCCAAATAACCATTTAGAAAAGTCGTCTTTACGTCCATCTTCCAGATCTCACAATCATGGAAGGCAGTAATGGTAAGAAGGATCCGAATAGATTTGAGCATAGTCACTGGAGAAAAGGTTTCATCATAGTCCAAATCAGGTCTTTGACAAAAACCATTTGCAACAAGTCTAGCCTTATAGGTTTTAACCTATCCATCTACACCAATCTTCTTTCTGAAGATCCATTAGCAGCCTACGGGTTTTACCCCTTCTAGAGCAATGTTCAAAGTGCATACTTTGTTGGTGTACATGGAATCTATTTCGGTCCGTATTGCATCAAGCCATTTTACCGAGTCACCGCCCTGAATGGCTTACTGGAAGCCAGTTGGCTCATCATTGTCAATGATGCATTCCTCTCAATCCCCATCTATGAGAAAACCGTAGTATCTCTCAAGCGGATGAGACTGCTTACTAGTCCTGCGGATTGGCATAGGGATGTCCGGTTGTTTTGAAACCCCTGGTTCTACCATACTTTCAGTAATAGTTTGTGGTTATGGAATTTCTCCCAGTTCTATTGCGCTCCCACTATTTCCTTTTACAAAAAATTGATTTTCCAAAAAGTGGGCATGACGAGGAACAAAAAATCTTTTGTTCCTCTGCGTAATAGGAAAGATACCCCTTGGAGTTCTTTGCGTATCCAAGAAACTTACACAGTACTGAGCGTGCCTCGAGCTTGTCCGCATACTGCTTTTCAACAAAAGCTGGACATCCCTATATCTTCAGATACTGAAGATAGTGTTTCTTCCCACTCCACATATGATATGGTGTGGTAGGCACAGTCTTGGTAGGAACCTTATTCAAAAGATATGAAGTTGATTCTAGTGCATAACTTCAGAAGGATTGCGGCAACTCAGTGTTACTCATCATGGAACGAACAATATCCAATAGGGTTCTGTTCCACCTTTCCTATACACCGTTGTGTTGTTGTGTGTATGGAGGAGTAAGCTGAGAGAGAATTTAATTCTCTTTTAGGTAATCCAAGAACTCGGCAATTTAAGTATTCACCACATCTATCAGATCTCAGTATCTTGATACTTTTGCCTGTTTGTTTTTCCATATCATTCTTATATTCTCGGAATTTTTCAAAGGGTCTTGGATTTATGCTTCATAAAGAAGACATGTCCTAACCTAGAGAAATTATCCGTAAAAATAATGAAATTGGAATAACCACTTCGTGCATTTGTAGATATTGGACTATACACGTCGCTGTGTATGAATCTCAAGAGCTCGCTTTCTCTTACTCCATGTCCAGTGAACGGAGTCTTTGTCATCTTTCCTATGAGACAAGATCGACAAGTTGCATAAGACTGATATTCGAATGGATCCAAATATCCCTCTCTATGTAACTTCGTCAACTGTGTTTCATTGATGCGACCCTATCTACAATGCCATAAGAAAGCCTTATTTAATTCTGGAGACTTTCTTTTAAGTGTGTTCTGGACGTTTGAAAAACCAAGCTTGATTCAATATATACTTTCCTCTAGTGTACCTGACCCAATCAAATTTTGATTTAGGTGGATGTGAACCGCATCGCTTACAAACTAGACTTGGCACACACAAACAGTTACGTAGAATCAATATCTGCCCACTTGTCAATTTTAGATGATATACCCTACGAATACAGCGTCCACGCTCATTCCGTGAGAGTCATATTACCTGCCCTGATAACTCTATGGTTTCTCAAAGCCTATAATGAATTACAGATATGAGATCCTGATCCGGTATCTTGTACCCAAGAAGTAGAGTTAATTGACAGACTGTTTTCAGTCACTAACACACCCGAAGTCGAAGCCACAACATGCTTCGGATCCTGGATTCTGGCTTTCCAAGCCATGCATCCCTTCTGCCAATGCCCTTTCTCGTAACAATAGGAACATCCCTCCATCTTACTATTAACCCTGAAACTTTTGCCTTTCCTTTTCCTTTTACCTTACTGACACCACATATCGGCTTTATGGAGGTCTTCTTCTTCTCACCCTTTGCTTTCGCCTTGGATGCAGAAGAGGAAGATTCCCCAATAAGCTGAGTGGGTGTCCACCTGGTTTCCTTCAGGATGCCCTCAACTGGAAGTATAACTTTCTTCCCCTGGGAAAAAGTAGATGGTAGGGACTGTAGAAACAAGTCAGCGTATGACTCGTTTCCCAATGTGGTCTCCAGGTCCGTGAGCTCATCAATATAACTAGTCATCGTTGTAAGTCCATGTCACGCACCCCACGAACTTGCGGGGACGCGGAATGTATGAAAAACGATTATCAAAGCTTCGTAACACGGACTTGAGCGCATGAATCGTATCTAAACCATTACTAGCAAACTACGAAAGGTTTAACTACTCGGATTCGAAGTTATACCTCACGTTACTTGTCCTTCAGGTCTTCATCGCGGTCCTCCACTCCTCGTAGGCTCCTTGGAACATCAGCACCTCAATGGCCTCCTCGAATCAAAGATGATCCACCCGAGAGCTCCTACTACAACCTTGATCTCTAACTTGAGATAACTAGGTTGCTCAAAGTGCTAATCTAAGCCACCTAGGGGATATAGAGTGAGGTTATGGATGTATTAGTCTAGCTAACCCTTGATCTCAACACATGAGAGGTTAGGGTTTCAAGAATGAGAGAGCTTGAGGAGAGAGAAGGTGATGATAAGAATGAATTGAAATTGTTTCTCACTTCTAATATATTATGAAGCATAAAGAATTATCAAATGAATAATTCAAATGCATTATCATCATGCTTCATTGAATATGTGCAATGAATCATCAAGTGAGTCATTAAGCAATAAATTCTTCATTAACTCACTTGAATGATTCATCTCATGAGTCACAAAATCAATTAATGCTAATGCCACCTTACCCTCCAAGTCACCATGCTTCTAGAAGCTTCCCGGAAAATTACGAGAACGCCCCTCCAATCCGTGAAAACACGGAAAAACTTTAGACTGTATAAATCCAATAACCTGATACTAGAAACTGGCTTAAACTAAAGCCGACTAGTAAAAACTGTCTGAACGTCGTACGTGCGTAAACACACGTATGCGTCCGAACCCTTGTCGTAAAACTATACGACCTTTATATCGTTTCACCTGGAGCAGGGAAACTCTCTATGTGGGACTCTAAAGACTCGACACTACGCTGGCAGTGGGTTTAACCACAGACCGCAAGTGGCACTAGCTGTACGTAACGGTCCCCAGGTAGATGTCGATAAGAAGGCCGATGAGGAAAACCATCCGAACTCCTACTAAGCCTGATGTGACAATCTCCGTACAGTCCGGTCTATTCGTCAAAGACTATCGCATATCGAGCCTAGGGGCGGCAAGCGTCAGTCCCCTAATAGCTGTATAAGTCATGTCGGAGCGTAGCCCATTACACCCTGAGAAACTACTGGAACCTACCAGTAAATCTCGCTTGACTGGCCAAGGACTTTGCGTAATGGCTCTCTGACACAGCGTGATATCAACTCCCAATACCGGGAGAGACGAATCCTGTCTAACCGCCACTGCCTCCAAGTGCTCGGGACTACACCCAACTGCTACCTGTTTGCATGACTCCTTTGAGCCGTGGTAGGGTAGCAATCTAAGAATAATGGGACACACTCGAGGCGAAGTAGCAGTGTCAAGTCTGCGGACTATGCTGTACTCATGTCACCTGGGAACTGTTAACTGACGATGGGTATAATACCAACCAATCAGTTCCCCTGCGAGTCCTGTCCGGTGTACCCATAACCTAACGAGCACCTGTATACTATCTCCAGTACAACGTACTGATGGATGTGGGACAGACCATCTCCCCAACTGGGATGAGAAGCGTACACACTTAGTCTACTCTGGAATATCGATGCCCTGTCTCGATAATCCTATGATTAGGGACAAGTATAGGATGTTGCTTATAGACTACCCAGCCCCCACTAGTGTGACTGCCATCACAACTCTGGTAATCAAGCAAAGATCCTATGGGCTCTACTAATATGTATAAGTGATACGTTACAAGAAACATATGCACATATTAAAATAGACACAAACCAAGTAGCATACTACCATTTTTAGCAAGACTGTATATATAACTGTGAATATCCCAAGCTTCCATTAAGTAATATACATACAAGTATGATACAATAATGGCCCCTAGGGCATATACACTAACAATCTCCCACTTGCAGTAGGGCCATGAGCTGGCATATTGTAGACCTATCATCTCGAATAGCCTCTCGAACTGCGTCTGAGGAAGGGCCTTTGTGAATGGATCAGTAATGTTATTCCTGTCTCTACTCTTTTCACCTCGATCTCCCGGTGATCTACGATCTCCCTGATCAGGTGGTACCACCTTAAGATGTGTCTGGATTTCTGATGGGACCTGGGTTCCTTCGCTAAAGCTATAGCGCCGTTGTTGTCACAATACAAAGGTATTGGATCAACACTGGTAGGAACCACCTGTAGTTCTGTGAGGAACTTCTTCATCCAGACAGCTTCTTTTGCGGCATCGTAAGCAACTATGTACTCTGCTTCCATTGTTGAGTCAGCAACGGTCTGCTGCTTGGAACTCTTCCAACAGACCGCCCCTCCATTGAGGGTAAAGACATAACCTGACATGGACTTGGAGTCATCCTTGTCACTCTGGAAGCCGGAGTCGGCAAAGGCCTCCATCTGGAGGTCTTTTCCGCCATACACCAAAAACATCTCCTTAGTCCTTCTCAGGTACATGAGAATGTTCTTTACTGCTATCCAGTGCTTCTCCCCTGGGTTTGCCTGATACCGGCTTACAACGCTCAATGCGTATGCTACATCTTGTCTGGTACATAACATCGCATACATTATAAAGCCTACCGCAGAAGCGTAGGGTATAATCGACATGGGATCCCTTTCCAAATCAGTCTTGGGAGAAATCTCTTTGGAGAGGGTGATTCCGTGACAAGCCGCGCTTAGAATCATCCATACTGAATCTCTTCACTATGGTGTCTATGTACCTGGACTGTGAAAGTCCTAACATCCTTTTTGATCTATCACGATAGATCCGGATCCCCAGAATGTAGGTGGCATCACCCAGGCCTTTCATGGAGAATTTATGTGACAAGAATCTTTTGACTGACTGTAACATAGGAATATCATTTCCTATTAGGAGAATGTCATCCACGTTCAAGACGAGGAATACTACAGCTCTCCCTACAATCTTACTGTATATGCATGGTTCATCTGGATTTTTGATAAAGTCGAATTCTTTGACAGCATCATCAAAAAAGATGTTCCAACTCTAAGATGCTTGCTTTAGTCCATAAATGGACTTAAAGCAACTTGCATACTTTACCGCTGCTCCCACTCTGAATGAATCCCTCTGGCTGATCCATATAGACGCTTTCTTCCAAATTACCATTTAGAAAAGCCGTCTTTACGTCTATCTGCTAGATCTCATAATCGTGGAAAGCAGCAATAGCAAGAAGGACCCTAATGGATTTGAGCATAGCCACTGGAGAAAAGGTTTCGTCATAGTCCAAACCAGGTCTTTGACGGAAACCCTTTGCAACAAGTCTAGCCTTATAGGTTTCAACCTGTATATCTACACCAATCTTCTTTTTGAAGATCCATTTGCATCCTACAGGTTTTACCCCATCTGGAGCAACGTCCAAAGTCCATACTTTGTTAGTGTACATGGACTCCATTTCGGTCCGCATTGCATCCAGCCATTTTACTGAGTCACCGCTCTGAATGGCTTGCTGGAAGCTAGTAGGCTCATCATAGTCAATAGTGAATCCTCTCTATCCCCGTCTATGAGAAAACCGTAGTATCTCTCGGACGGATGAGACTGCCTACTACTCCTGCGGAGTGGTGTCGGGATGTCCTATTCTTCTTGAACTTCTGGTTCTACCATACTTTCAGTAACAGTTTGTGGTTCTAGAATTTCTTCCAGTTCTATTTCGCTCCGATTTATTCCTTTTTCTAAAAACTGATGTTCTAGAAAATGGGCATTACGAGAAACAAAGACCTTTTGTTCCTCTGCGTAATAGAATAGATACCTCCTGGAGTTCTTTGGATATCCCACAAACTTACACTGTACTGATCGTGCCTCGAGCTTGTCCGCATGCTGCTTTTTAACAAAAGCTGGACATCCCCAAATCTTCAGATACTGAAGATAGGGTTTCTTCCCACTCCACATATGATATGGTGTGGTAGGCACAGTCTTGGTAGGAACTATGTTCAAAAGATATGCAGCTGATTCTAGTGCATATCCCCAGAATGATCGCGGTAACTCAACCTTACTCATCATGGAACGAACCATATCCAATAGGGTTCGATTCCTCCTTTCTGATACACCGTTGTGTTGTGGTGTGTATGGAGGAGTAAGCTGAGAGAGAATACCATTCTCTTTTAAGTAACCCAGGAACTCGGCACTCAAGTATTCACCACCTCGATCAGATCTCAGTGTCTTGATACTTTTGCCGGTTTGGTTTTCCACTTCATTCTTGTATTCTTGGAATTTCTCAAAGGCCTCGGATTTATGCTTCATTAAAAATACATATCCATACCTAGAGAAATCATCCGTAAAAGTAATGAAGTAGGAATAACCACCTCGCGCATGTGTAGACATTGGACCGCACACGTCACTGTGTACGAGCCCCAAGAGCTCGCTTGCTCTTACTCCGTGTCCAGTAAACGGAGTTTTTGTCATCTTTCCTATGAGACAAGATTCACAAGTAGCATAAGATTGATATTCGAACGGATTCAAATATCCTTCTTTATGTAACTTAGTCAACCTTTTCTCATTGATGTGACCTAGTCTACAATAACATAAGAAAGCCTGATTTAATTCTGGAGACTTTCTTTTAAGTGTATTCTGGATATTGAAATCCTGAGCTTGACTTAATACGTATATACCGTTATCTAATGTACCTGACCCAATCAAAACTTGATTTAGGTGGATGTTAACTACATCGCTTACGAATGTAAAATCATATCTCTCTCTTGAAAGTGAGGATACTGATATGATATTACAAGTCATACTAGGTATATATAAACAGTTACGTAAAATCAATATATGCCCACTTGTCAAACCTAGGCGATATTCTCCTACGGATTCAGCGTCCACACTCATTCCGTTTGCAACTCTGAGAGACAAATCACCTACCTTCATAACTCTACGGTTTCTCAAAGCATGTAATGAATTACAGATATGAGAACCTGCTCCGGTATCTAGTATCCAGGAAGTAGAGTTAATTGACAAACAGTTCTTAATTACAAATACACTTGAGGTTGAAGCCACAACATGCTTCGAATCCTGGCTACTGGCTTTGCTAGCCCTGCAATCATTCTGCCAATGTTCATTCCTGTAACAATAGGAACGTCCCTCTTTTACTATATCCAGTCCCGAAACTTTTGCCCTTCTCTTTCCTTCTACTTCCTTGGTTACCTTCAGGGTAGGAGGCAGAGACTGTAGAATCAAGTCAGTATCTGACTCGTTTCCTAACGCGGTCTCCAGGTCCTGGAGCTCATCAATACAGCTAGTCATTGTAAGGACGTTGTCCCCTACAGATGACCCGTCAGCCAACCTCTCTTGAATTAATTCGTTCGAGGTCTCATATCTTGCGATATGAGATTGCTCTCCATATAAATCTTTGTTATGGAGAAAGATGGAAACTAAGTCCATCTTCTCGTGCTGCTTCTGGTATACACCATCAACTGAAGCTAACACGAGGCACTTAGCTTTCGCTTTATCCTTTTCCCTTGTCTGGAGGATATTCATATCCGTGACGGTGGAAACTGGACCTGGGACGGCGGGATCTTGAGTAGTAATAGGGTGGTCCAGCTTGTCATAGGTAATGGACATCTGGACAGACCTTTTCCAGTCATATAAGTCAGATTCGGTCAATTTGTTATCTAGATGTAACCTATGTGTGGTCACAAGGTCGCTGCAATTTTAAGAGAGAGAGAAGAATTAGCATGATGCTCTTGCAAGTTTAGAGTGGTTTTTAATTTATCTAAACAGGATGGATCCCACTGTTTCTCGAATCCCTCCTCAAACCATAAAAGAAGAATTAGCCAGGACTATTCTCACCGTACAATTCTTGCTTAACCGTTCAGCCAGGTCAGTGTCGATACTTCGAGGGAGGTTTTCCAACGCTTTCGCGAAGTTCCTTAATTAAATAACCTCTTTTCTCTGGGGGCGTAGCCCCGCTGACACCTTTCTCGACACCTACTTGGTTTATAGCATTGATCGTTAAGTGACGAATCTCCTGATAAGTAGTATATACTCACAGTAGGATCGGGATCCAAAATATCATCGTATGATAATGTTGAAGGAATCCCACCAACATTCATCAAACTCCAAAATGGTATGCGCTCACTGCAAATTTCAGTTTCTTTAGAAATTCCCGATATAAATTTTTGCCCCATGCTCTTATGACCTTGGCGTTAGGTCAAAATGTCATAAGTCACATGTCAAGTTCTATCCATCATTGTTCTTGTTAATTTGAACCCATCCGTACATATCCTTGACGTTAGGCCAAAATGATAATACGACTGTCCCAAACTAACACATCTATCTATGCAACATATGAATACCCAGCAGCTACCAAACACTATGCCTTGGCGTTAAGTCAAAATACATAGCTTGAATACTACTGAATACCCAAATGAAATGACGGAGGGCTACGAATGGTTTTGGCAAAAACCGTGAACGTAGTGAACTTGATATAATCGAAGGAACCTGATACTTTTTAAAAGGAGTGGTTAATGCTCCGTAATTAAAAATTCTGCTCTTTTTAAAATAACCGAGTGGTTTCTTTTAAATTTGTTCCAACGATTGAACTTTGGTTTATTTTCTTTGCATTATAATAATGCGTCCCATCTTAATCTTATCATTGCAGAAAACAACGAAAATACCACGTCCTCTCATGCCATCCGCATTTGCCACGGGGTCCCGTCATCACCCGTTAGGTTACTTAACCAACGACAGAGCGGGGGCTGGGCTACCGCGGGTGTAAAACATAAGTGACGTCTAATAGCTATCATATATAGATATTGTACATTCGTCAGACGCAATAATAAGCATTCCAGATCACTGATGAACTTTATTGGATATACTAGCAATCCGCATTTGCTTTGAGCCTGCAATAAAAGACGGATTACACAGTTGTGATGAATAGCCATTATCCCACCCTAGACCCCTACGGGTACGGCAAACTACCCGCCAAGTACCCGAAGTGAAGCGGTCTCCCTCAACAAAGTGAGTAGGCCACTAAACACTTGAAAGTACCCGGTAGTTTGTGTACCCCGCCTTGGGTCTATCCTAGGAGCAAAAAACAGTAAAAAGAAATAATACAACGGTGGATACATCCGCAACCTGGATGTTCCCCGCAAAAGAATATTACATCATATTACATTTACATCGAATGAATGAATATTAAACCCATCTCAAACCCCGGCTAATCATCATAACATTCCAATCAAGTCCATATACATAAACAGTAAACATTACAGAAATGTGCAACCCCCTGCCAACCGACATACTAGCAGTTAGGGGAGGTTTACGAACACATTAAACATTACAGATAATAACCCGATTAGCAATTAGTTTAGAACATCGATCGACTACCTTTATCCGTGTCTACCGCAAAAGCAAACCTGTACTGAAGTAACCTGGTAGAAAACAGAATATACAGGAAAACAAAAAACCAGAAAACATGAATAACAGAGCAAATCCGAGTCAACTCGGAGTTGACTCGGCGGCGGATCCGCAGCACAAGCACTCTATTGCCGTGGATCGGCGGCCAAAAAACCGAGTTGGAACTTCGTATTTTCCCAGTATTCTTATATTTCCCTACTGTGAATTTTAAGGCATATCAAATGGTTTTTTAGACATGTTTAAAATTAACAGAAACTTGGGATTTCCGGGGTTTCGTTTTCGCGTTTTCCGTCGATCGAACTTCTAATTAGTTGCTAACAAGCTAGTAATGGTTTAGTTGGCTCTGATACCACTGTAAGTCCATGTCACGCACCCCACGAACTTGCGGGGAGGCGGAATATATGAAAAACGATTATCAAAGCTTCGTAACACGGACTTGAGTGCATGAATCGTATCTAAACCGTTACAAGCAAACTACGAAAGGTTTAACTACTCGGATTCGAAGTTATACCTCACGTTACTTGTCCTTCGGGTCTTCATCGTGGTCCTCCACTCCTCGTAGGCACCTTGGAACATCGGCACCTCAACGGCCTCCTCGAATCAAAGATGATCCACCCGAGAGCTCCTACTACAAGCTTGATATCTAACTTGAGATAACTAGGTTGCTCAAAGTGCTTATCTAAGCTACCTAGGGGATATAGAGTGAGGTTATGGATGTATTAGTCTAGCTAACCCTTGATCTCAACACATGAGAGGTTAGGGTTAGGGTTTCAAGAATGAGAGAGCTTGAGGAGAGAGAAGGTGATGATGAGAATGAATTGAAATTGTTTCTCACTTCTAATATATTATGAAGCATAAAGAATTATCAAATGAATAATTCAAATGCATTATCATCATGCTTCATTGAATATGTGCAATGAATCATTAAGTGAGTCATTAAGCAATAAATGCTTCATTAACTCACTTGAATGATTCATCTCATGAGTCACAAAATCAATTAATGCTAATGCCACCTTACCCTCCAAGTCACCATGTTTCTAGAAGCTTCCCGGAAAATTACAAGAACGCCCCTCCAATCCGTGAAAACACGGAAAAACTTTAGACTGTATAAATCCAATAACCTGATACTAGAAACTGGCTTAAACCAAAGCCGACTAGTAAAAACTGTCCGAACATCGTACGTGCGTAAACACGCGTATGCGTCCGAACCCTTGTCGTAAAACCATACGACCTCTATATCGTTTCGCCTGGAGCAGGGAAACTCTCTGTGTGGGACTCTAAAGACTCGACACTACGCTGGAAGTGGTTTAACCACAGACCGCAAGCGGCACTAGCTGTACGTAACGGTCCCAAGGTTGATGTCGATAAGAAGGCCGATGAGGAAAACCATCCGAACTCCTACTGAGCCTGATGTGACAATCTCCGTACAGTCCGGTCTGTTCGTCTAAGACTGTCGCATATCGAGCTTAGGGGGCGGCAAGCGTCAGTCCCCTAATAGCTGTATAAGTCGTGTCGGAGCGTAGCCCATTACACCCTGAGAAACTACTGGAACCTACCAGTAAATCTCGCTTGCCCTGGCCAGGGAATTTGCGTAATGGCTCTCTGACACAGCGCGATATCAACTCCCAATACCGGGAGAGACGAATCCTGTCTAACCGCCACTGCCTCCAAGTGCTCGGGACTGCACCCAACTGCTACCTGTTTGCACGACTCTTTTGATCAGTGGTTGGGTAGCAATCTAATAACAGTGGGACACACTCGAGGCGAAGTAGCAGTGTTAAGTCAGCGGACTATGCTGTACTCATGTCACCTGGGAACTGTTAACTGACGATGGGTATAATACCAACCAATCAGTTCCCTTGCGAGTCCTGTCCGGTGTACCCGTAACCTAACGAGCACCTGTATACTATCTCCAGTACGACGTACTGATGGCTGTGGGATAGACCATCTCCCCAACTGGGATGAGAAGTGTACACACTTAGTCTACTCCGGAATATCGATGCCCTGTCTCGATAATCCTACGACTAGGGACAAGTATAGGATGTTGCTTATAGACTACCCAGCCCCCACTAGTGTGACTGCCATCACAACGCTGGTAATCAAGCAAAGATCATATGGGCTCTACTAATATGTATAAGTGATACGTTACAAGAAACATATGCACATATTAAAGTAGACACAAACCAAGTAGCATACTACCATTTTTAGCAAGACTGTATATACAACTGTGAATATCCCAAGCTTCCATTAAGTAATATACATACAAGTATGATACAATAATGGCCCCTAGGGCATATACACTAACAATCGTAAGGACGTTGTCCCCTACAGATGACCCGACAGCCAACCTCGCTTGAAGCAATTCCTTCGAGGTCTCATATCTTTCGATATGAGATTGCTCTCCATATAAAACTTTGTTATGGAGTAAGATAGAAACTAAGTCCATCTTCTCGTGCTGCCTCTGGTATACACCATCAACTGAGGCCAACACGAGGCACTTGGCGTTCACACAATCTTTTTTCCTTGTCTTACGGATATCCTTATCCACGACGGTAGAAACTGGACCTGGGACGGCGGGAGCTTGAGTAGTAATGAGGTGGTCCATCTTGTCATTTGTAATGGACATCTGGACAGACCTTTGCCAGTGATTATAGTATAACTCAGTCATTTTATTATCTATCTGTAACCTAATTTGGTCACCTGGTTGCTGCAATTTAAGAGAGAGAGAAGAATACACTCAACATGATGCTCTTGCAAGTTTAGATTGGTTTTTAATTTATCTAAACAGGATGGCTCCCACTGTTTCTCGAATCCTTCCTCAAACCATAAAAGAAGAATTAGTCAGGATTGATCTCATCGTACAATACTTGCTTAACCGTTCGGCCAGTCTAGTGTCGGTACTTCGAGGGAGGTTTTCCAACGCTTTCTCGAAGTTCCTTAATTATAAAACCTCTTTTCCCTGGAGGCGTAGCCCCGCTAACACTGTTCTAGACACCTACTTGGTTTATAGAATTGATCGTTAAGTGAAGAATCTCCCGAGGAGTAGCGGATACTCACAGTAGGATCGGGATCCAAATATCATTGTGTGATAATGCTGAAGGAATCCTACCAACATTATCAAACTCCAAATGGTATGCAGCACTAGCAAGTTTCAGTTTCTTTAGAAACTCCCGATGTGGATTTTTGCCCCATGCTCTTATGACCTTGACGAAGGCCAACATATCATAAGTCACATGTCAAGTTCTACCCGTCATTGTACAGGTTAATTTGAACCCATCCGCATATACCCTTGATGAAGGCCAAAATAGTAGTATGACTGTCCCAAATCAACGCATCTATCTATTCTACAGATGAATATCCAGCAGCTACCAATCACTATGCCTTGACGAAGGCCAACATACATAGCTTGAATACTACCGACTATTCGTATGAAATGATGGAGGGCTACGAATGGTTTTGGCGAAACCGTGAACGTAGTGTACTTGATATAACCGAAGGAACCTGATAGCTTTTAAAAGGAGTGGTTTAAGCTCCGCATTTAAAAGTCTCTTGTTTTAAAATAACCGAGTGGTTTTTAAAATTTGTTCCAACAATTCAGCTTTGGTTTGTTTTCTTTGCATTAATGTAATGCATTCCCATCAATTAACCTACCATTGCATAAAACAACGAAATTACAACGTACGCTTATGCCATCCGCATTCGCCATGGGGCCCCGTCATCACCCGTTAGATTACTTAACTAACGACAGAGCGGGGGCTGGACTAGTGCGGATGCAAAACATAAGCAACGTCTATTATATAATATATATATATATAATAATATCCATTCGTCAGATGCAATGATAGACATTCCAGATCACAGATGAACACATTGGATATACTAGGAATTCCGCGTTTCGTTTGAGCCTGTAACGAAAGACGGATTCCACGGTCGTGATGAATAGCCAAAATCCCACCCTAGACCCTTACGGGTGCGGCAAACTACCTGCCAAATACCCAAAGTAAAGCAACCTCCCTCAACAAAGTGAGTAGGCCACTCGACACTTCAAAGTACCCGGTAGTTTGTGCACCCCACCTTGGGTCTATCCTAGGAGCAAAAACAGTGAAAGAAATAATACAACGGTGGTTACAACCTCAACCCGGATGTGTCCCGCAAAAATAATATTACATCACTTTACAAATTTATACATCCAATGAAAGAATGAAAACTCTCATCTCACATTCCCGGCTATTCATCCATGACAATCAAACAAGTTCATATACACAAACCATCACAATAACATCACAGATATGTGCAACCCCGACTAATCGACGTATAGCAATTAGTCGACGTTTATAAACACATATATACATCATAGAGCTTGTAAAGTAACTACGACATTAGAATTCCATACGCAATTAGCAAACATAAAAAATTTTCCAAGACTCGAAAATCCAGTGAGCTAAAGTTCCAAATTTGAAAGTTTTGAGCCAATCCGGGAGTCGAAACGAACTCGAAACCCGCTTGAATCTTCCCGGAGGTGAAGATAAATGATAATACGTCAAATGGGGGGCCTTATGGGGGTGCCCACCCCTGGGGGCCACCATGAGGTGGCCCCCAAAGGAGGACATACTCGAGAGCACCTGTTTCTGGTGCTCTCGGGTCAGCAGCCCCCAAGGCCACCAATTGGTGGACTTGGGGGGTGTTCTCGGCTGTTGGTCACCCCCGGGGTGTCCCCGGGGTGCGTACGCTTCACCCCATGGCTTCTTGGTTCAAACTGTGAGCCCGCGGGGTGTGCAAATAACTCAAAACCTCAACTTTGAAAACAGTTTTTGTCGACAGTTTTTCCGCGATAAAAATGGCGAAATTCTAACATCGCTACAAGCTATCTAAGGTTTATGAGAGGATCTGATACCACTGTAAGTCAACGTCGCGCACCCCACGTGTTCGCGGGGAGGCGAAATTTGCAAAAAAAATATTTTTACGAGTTTCGCAACACCGACTAGAACCAAGGATCGTTCATAAACTTTAGCTAGCAAACTACTTAAGGTTTAACTACTCAGATACAAAGTTATACCTCATGATACATGTCTTTCGGGTCTTCATCGTTGTCCTCCTCGTCTATGTAGGATCCAAGGATCGATCTGGATCGTATCAACCTCCACGGCCTCCTCGAGTCGAAGACGATCCACCCGAGAGTCTATAGTCCGAGCTCCACCTCAAAACCGAGGTAACTAGGGCAACAAGCTTGCTAAACTTGACCTTAAGGGTTTTCTAGTGAGGAAGAAGAAGAAAAGCTAGCATGAGAGCCCACTTGAGGAAAGAGAAAGTATTTTTACAAATGATAATCTCTCATGATAATGAGATGGATATCATTGACATGACCACTATCATGGCATCAAAATATCTCACAAAAATATCTAGGTCAAATAGTCAAGCCAAGTCAAGTGGTCAAGCCAAGTCAAAAGGTCAAACAAAGTCAAATAGTCAAAACCAGTAGCCATGTCTCAATTATCATTACAAAAATAACAAATACTTTCCTCCACCTCATAATTGTTTTAATCAAGTAAATGGTCAAAACCCTAATGAGGTGTCTCCTTCTTTGCTCCTCTCATCCGTATATACATACCCGCATTCGTGTTCCGAGAAACATGAATACAAAGAGACGAAACCGATCCATCAATATAATACCAGGATCTGGCTTAAACCAAAGCCCACTAGTATTATCCGCCCGAATATCATACGCGCACAAGTGTACGTAAGTGATCGAAGCCCTGTCGTAAAACCATACGACCTCTACACCTTGTGCCCGGTGCAGGGAAATTCTCTGTGTGGAACTCTAAAGACTCGACACTACGCTGGCAGTGAGTTTAACCACATGCCAAAAGCGGAACTAGCTGCACGTAACGGTCCCCAGGTAGATGTCGATAAAAAGGCCGATGAGGATAACCTATCCGAACTCCTACTAAGCCTGAATGTGACAATCTCTGTACAGTCCGGTCTGTTCGTCTAAGAGTATCGCATATCGGGCCTAGGGGGCGGTAAACGTCAGACACCTAATAGCGGTATAAGTCGTGTCGGAGAGTAGCCTAATACACCCTGAGAAACTACTGGAATACCTACCAGTAAATCTCGCTTGCCTTGGCCAAGGACTTTGTGTAATGGCCTTCCGAACACATCGCAATATCAACCTCCAATACCGGAAGAGACAAATCCTATCTAACCACCACTGCCTCCAAGTGCTTCGGGACTGCACCCAACTACTACCTGTTTGCGCGACTTTATTGATCCGTGGTAGGGTAGTAATCAAAGTACAGTGGGAACACACTTGAGGCGAAGCAGCAGTGTCAAGTCGACGGACTAAGCTGTACTCATGTCACCTGGGAATTGCTACTCGACGATAGGTATAATACCCACCAACAGTTCCCGACGAGTCCTGTCCAGTGTACTCATAACCTAATGAGCACCTGTATACTATCTCCAGTATGACGTACTGATGGCTGTGGGACGGACCATCTCCCCTGAAGGGATGAGAAGCATATACACTAGTCTACCGTGGAGTATCGATGCCCCGTCTCAATCATCCTACGACTAGGGACCTGTATAGGATGTGCTTATAGATTACCCAGCCCCCACTAGTGTGACTTCCATCACAACGCTGGTAATCAAGCAAAGATCCTAAGGGCTCTACCAATATGTATAAGCGATATGCTAAAAGAAACACATGCACATATTGAGGTAGAAACAAACTAAGTAGCATACTACCATTTTGAGCAAGACTGTTACTATATCCGTGTATATCCCAAGCTCCCATTAAGTAATACACAATCCAGTATGATACAATAATGGCCTCTAGGGCATATATCACTAACATCGCGTACCTACAGTTCGTGTGCTACCAAATACCCAACTTCTCTACTAATCAGTTTCACAAACTATGTTTGTGAAATTTAATGTGTTCGAGAAATAGCCTTAGTGAGTGGATCCGCTATAATATTTCAACTTCATCTCTCGATATCTCAGATCCGCGGAGATGAAAAATATCCTAGACTAAGCGATACCCCGCCTCAAGAATTTTTCTGGATACTTGATGGGACCAATTTCATAAATGCAGAACTCCATCCAACAAACTTCTTGGGCTATATCCTCCGTCGAGTCATAACCAGCACCTCAGTATCCCTATTGGAACACTTTCTAATATACTGATATTTAGAAGAGGCTAAATGTCACGCCCCGCTTCCCAGTGTACGGGCAGAGGACGCGACGAGGCCGCTGCGTATTTACTCAGAAGCAAAAACGCTAAGCGTATCTAGGCAATATAAATAAAATATACACAAGAGACAAAAACAGTAGGTATAACTGAACATCAACTTTATTTATTCACATTCTTTTTACAATACATGGAAAAGTAAATACATGGGATAAAGCGATACCTAAACAGTGGCATAACAGAAATGAAAAGTACTGAAATGAAATGTGTACAATGAATCTAAAGCTCTGGGTCGTAGGATAGCTGATCCAAGTCCTTGCTGGTGGGCTTGATCTCCTGAGTGTCCAGATCACCTGACAACATTCCAAAGAACAAAGAGAAGGAATGTCGTCAGCGAACAATCGCTCGGTATGTCCCAAATATAAGGGAGAAATAGAAGAGACAGAGAGTAAGAGAGAGAGAGTGTAGCTTTTAAAGTTGTATTTAGATTTAACGCTGTTGTTTGTAGCTTGGTATAGAAGGATGCCAGTGTATATGAGAGGAGACTCTATATGCTAGAGACTAGGGCAAATGGAAGTACAAGGCTCCGTCGATAATACCATGGAACAACGGTATGGATGTAATTACATTTTAAGTGACCACCTCGTGCCACCTTTAACATATTCTGTACCAGTCTACCCCTTTATAAACCCCGCGATATCTTGTTTGTATAGTTGTATATAGTTGGATGACTTGTGTTGTAAAAGGAAGACTTTCTGAGACCATGATATCGTATAAATGGAAATGGATGTACTGGATAATCATGTAAATGGAAGTATATCCATGGTTCGGTTCAGTGAGGTTGTATAGTTGATCAATTGAATATATGGATTCATGGATTCAGGTTGAATTGTAGTTTGTACTTGAATCATATTCAAGTCAGATTAATATAATGAGACTCAGTCTGAGTCAGACAATTATAAAAGAAATTGAATTCCTGAATTAGGTTTAGGTGTTATCGGTAACCGCTGCACATGGGCGGCAGGATTTGTGTCTTTTTCAAAGACGATTACCGTGTTGATAACACTGTTTGTTAAGTTGTCTACCTTAGATAGGCAAGCACCCATATCTCCGGCTCCTTGAGGCTCAAGAGACTGGTCCCGCTTAAACCTATATTTACTAGGGTCCTTAGGGTAATTTATAGAACTTGAGGGGGTTTTATGTAAAAATACTTTTGTATAATTTTCAAAATACATTCCAAGTATTTAATTATCGTCTTTAGAGTTTTCATAGTTTTAGATTTTATATTTGTGACATTTCTAGTGAAAATAACCTAATTTTCATAATACATGGTATTTAATTGTAAAGTGTTGGACTTATATGGAATTTCATGGTAATTTCATGTAAAATGTTTCTTTTGATTTTAGAAAAATTTGGAATATTTATATTATCACAAAATAGATATTTTAATGATACATACATACATACATATATATTTATATAAAATAATTTTAATTTATTATTATATTTCTAGAAATCTCATTTTCTTAAGATATTTGTATTTTAAATCTCTCGAGACCGAATACTTCTTGCGGAGGTCTGCATATCGCACTACTAAGCCCAGGTATGTGCGATAATCCGCACCATCCCAGTCGGGTTCCCCAAAATGGGTTATAGCGGCGCTTTGCAAAGATTGTAAAAATACGTAATCTTGTAGAAAACGGTTTTAATAGTAAATGGTACTTATATGTAAAGTTTCGTTTTTCCGTATTCTATGTTCCCAAAAGATATTGCGCTATGTTGCATATGAGTATTGTGAGGAGATAGGTCATTACCTCGTAATCTAATTAAAGGTATAGCAAGATTAATGATATTTTAAAGTAGAAAGTAAACTACATGGTATTTTACTGAAAAAGAGTAGTAAAAGTTACAAAATGAAATATATTGCCATGAAACTTGTTTAACATGTTTGTTAATGATTAATAGTCAACATGTAAGGGTTTAGTATGTTTGTATTTAAGAAAAAGATTGAATTTTTAGGAAGAACCGAATCGGAAATCGGATTAACTCCGATTCCGTCGGGTTTTAATGATACATGTTTTTAGAATAGCAAGGTGAAAATGGAGAAGGGGCTTACAGGATTTCAGATTAGAGGAGCGGGAGAGGGATCGATAGGAGGTGCCGGTGCATCTTTTCGTCGTCGGGAGCTCCTAGAGTCGTCGTCGGAATTTCACCGGAGTTTCACCCCTTGCTAACTCCACTTGCACACAAAAAGTTTTAGGGATTTTCTTGAAAGTTTTGGACAGAAATTTGGAGTGAGGAAGGTGTGTTTTGGAGTGGTATTTATAAGGTAATCTAGGGTTTAGGGTAGATGAAAGTTTGTATTAAAATTTATATTAAAAATGCATTAAAAAATGGTGTAATGGAGTTTTTAAGAGTTCTGGAACCGATCCAAGAAATTAAAGTATGCAGGAGTGATGGGGAGTTGAAGAGGCACAACTTTCATGTTGGACGACTCCGCATCGGAGCCGACTCAGCCGCCGCCGCCAGCCGAGTCGCCGCCGCCGCCTGCCCAATCCGGCCGAGTCAGGCCGGGTCGGGGGTTCCCTGAGTCCGTCGTCGGTTGGTGTAGCCCCTGGGTCAATTTGTTTTACATGTGTAGAAGGGTTTTACGGGTTTAACAAGTGTAGACTCTTGGAATTCTAATAATATTAAGTGAAAACAATATTAAAAATAATGTGGGGGATGGGATTTGAACTCTGGTGCCTTGGTTCAGCAGTGCAAGGTCTTACCAATGAGCTACAAGCTCCTTCTTGCTATTAAAAAGCAAAACAAACTTATAACTTGTGCTCAGGAAAAAGTACCCCTTTCTTTATTTTTTTTTGAAAAATTGTACAGAAAGTTGTATAGAAAGTTTAGGGTTGTTACACTAAACTTAAAACTTTGACAGCATCTTTGTCATCCCGATCACCTTGGAAGCCTGAACCGATAACCGCCTCCCAGAGGAGCCTGCCGTTATCATATACCAAGAACATGCTCTTATGTTCTTTACCGCTTCCCAATATTTCTCCAGGATTGGATTAATATCTTCTTGCTAAAGTAAGTGTATAAACAATATCTGGTGTTGTACAAGATATTGTATGATTGACTCAATTACCTAAGGAAATGATATGTCATTCATGTCAATCCCTCTCCTCATCAGTCCCGCAATCATTGGTGATGTACACCTAAGATTGTATACAGATACTCACTAGGTGTGAATACACCGGACAGGAGAACTGACTAGATGGTATTATACCTAGCGTCAGATAGCATTTCTCAGGTGACATGTATGCAGATAGTCTGTCGACTTGAGGTCGTCATTTGTCTCGTGTGAGTTCCCACTGTGCTTTGATTACTACCCTACCACGGCTCAAAGGAGTCGTGCAAACAGGTTTTAGTTGGGTACAGTCCCGAACCACATGGAGGCAGTGAGCGACTGTTAGGGATTCATCTCTCCCGGTATAGCGAGTTGATATCGCACAGTGATCAGATGGTCATTACCATAAGTCCTTGGCCAGGGCTGATTGAGAATTACTGGTGGACGGACCGGTAGATTCTCGGATGGTCTTGAGCCACACTGACACGACTTGTACGGTTATTAGGGGTCTGACATTTTCCACCCCTAGACCTTACATGTGATACTCTCAGACGAACAGACCGGACTGCACGGATATTATCACGGACAGGCTCAGTAGGGGTTACGGATGAGTTCGCTCGTCGGCCTCCTTTTCGGTATGTACCTGGGTTGTCGTTACGTACAGCTAGTGCCACTGACGGACTTTTGGTTAAACCCACTGCCAGCGTACTGTCGAGTCTTTAGAGTCCCACACAGAAGGTTTTCCCAGGATCAGGCGAGATGATGTAGAGGCCGTACGGTTTTACGGCAGAGTTTCGATCGCATACGTGTACTAGCTACACGAATGATGTTCGGATAGATAATACTAGTAGGCTTTGTTTTATGCCGGGTACTAGTATTATATTATTTGATTATACCGGTCTCAGTGTATCCGTATTTTTCGGAATACCGATACGGGTATGAAAATACGGTGAGGGCATTCTTGTAATTTTGCAAGGATGGGCTTCTAGAAGGACACACCTCATTTTTGATTTATCCTTTTTTCCATAAAGGATTAATGAGGTGGATATTAGGAGATATTTGAGGAATGGGTTGCAAGCATGGCTTATTTATTTGTTTATTCATTTGGAGCTACTATTCAAGCATGGTTGCATTTTATATGTTTTTTTTTATTCCATGGTTGAATTATTAGCCAAATACTTAGCCGTTCTCACAACTCATTCTCTACTCATTCTCACAAATGCTTTCTCTCTCCTAGGTTTTTCCTCTCCTTCTCCTTCAAGCTCATACACTCACATGTGTTGTGAAACAATGAGCTTTGAGATCAACTAGTCCATTAAACTCTCTCTACTTCTACTTAGTGATTTTTCTTAGCAAGTTGGGCCACTAAGTTATCTCTTTGAGGTTGGAGCTTGACCATAGGCCCTCGGGTGGATCCATCTTCGACACAAAGGAGACCGGCAACCGAGTTCGTATGAAGCCAAGGAGGAGCCAAAGAAAGGAGCTTGAACCAAGGAGCTACCAACCACTTGAAGAACCGAAGGACTAGACACGAGGGTATAACTTCTCAACCTAGTAGTTAGCACTCTTTAGTAGTTTAGTTTTGTTAGCTAAGGTTTAATCAAGATCCAAAAGGTGGTACAAGTCTATGTTGCAAAGCAAAAACAAGTTTTTTTGATGTGATAAAACCGTTTTTAAAGTATTCCGCCTCCCCGCGAGCCGTGGGGTGTGCTACATAGACTTACACTGTATCAGAGCCATGTTAAACCTTAACTAACTTGTTAGCAAAGTGTTAGAAATTCGATCGCCGAAAAAATCTCGAAATCACGTCCGTAATACAAAGTTTCTGTCGTTTTTAAAAACCGCTCTAAATTTTTTTCCAGAGAGCTTAAAAATACATGCAAGGTTTTTTAAGAACACAGAAGAAATTTGGGCTCGTGAATCGGTCAGACCGCTGCGGATCCGCGGCCGAACCAAGAGTTTTGCCGCCGATCCGCGGCCAAGTCGACTCTGATTCAGTCCAAATTTCTTCTGTTATTCTTATTTTCTGGATTTATGATTTTTGGGATATTTTGCTTCTGCCCAGATATTTTGTGTACTGTGTTGGACTTAGGGTAGATTCAAATTTGCTTAATCGATCGAAATACTAATTGATTTTGCTAATCGGTTCTTCTGTAATGTTATATGTGTTTTGAAACGTCCGCTAATCGCTATACGACAATTAGTGGGGGTTGCACATATCTGTGTTGATTGGTTTGTGTATATGAATCTTATCGGATCGTCGATGATGAATAGACGGGGTGTGTGAGATGATTGTTTTCTTTTTTTTCATTCGATATAATTTGTAAAAGTGATGTAATATTATTTTACGGGGCATATCCGGGTTGAGGTTGTAGCCACCGTTGTACTATTTTTCTTTTACAGCTTTTGCTCTTAGGATAGACCCAAGGTGGGTTGCACAAACTACCGGGTTCTTTGAAGTGCCGAGTGGCCTACTTACTTTGTTGAGGAAGGCTGCTCCACTTCGGGAATTTGGCGGGTAGTTTGCCGCACCCGTAGGGGTCTAAGGTGAGGTTTTGTCTATTCATCGCAACCGTGGAATCCGTCTTTCATTATGGGCTTAAACGAAGTGCGGAATTCCTAGTATATCCAATATGTTCATTTGTGATCTAGAATGATTATTATTGCGTGAGACGAATGGATATATCTATATATGATATTTATTAGGCGTTGCTTATGTTTTGCACCTGCGCTAGCCCAGCCCCCGCTCTGTCATTAGTTAAGTAACCTAACGGGTGATGAAGGGGCCCCGTGGCGAATGCGGATGGCATAAGCGTACGTTGTATTTTCGTTTTTTCTGCAATGGTTGGATTAATTAATTGGACAACATTAACTCATTAATGCAAAAGAAATCCTAATCTAAAGTCGTTGTAACAATTTCAAAACCACTCGGTTTTCTTCAAAAATCAAATTTTAAATACGGAGCCTAAACCACTCCTTTTAAAAAGCTATCATGGTTCCTTCGATTACATCAAGTTCATCGCGTTAACGGTTTCGCCGAAAACCAGCCGTAGCCCTCCGTCGTTTCAAATAAACAGCACATCGTATTCATGCTATGTTTGTTGGCCTACGTCAAGGTATAGTGTATGGTAGCAATGCGTTGCTTATTTGTTACATAGATAGATGCATTAGTTTAGGACAGTCGTACAACCTTGTTGGCCTACGTCAAGGGCGAATACGGGTGGGTCTAAATTAATCAGGACAACGACGAGCAGAACTTGACTTGCGTCTTATGATTTGTTGGCCTACGTCAAGGTCATAAGAGCTTGGGGTAAAATCATATCGGGAGTTTCAAATATAAAGGAAACTTGCAGATTTAGCATACCTTCTGGAATGTGGTGACTAGAGTGGCTTCCATCTAGGTCATCATATAATGATAGTTGGATCCCGATCCCACTGATCAGTAGGATTACTCTCGGGAGACTTTCTCACTTAACAATCAATGCTATAAACCAAGTAGGTGTCTAGAAAGGTGTTAGTGGGGATACGCCTCCATTGAAAAGAGGTTATGTAATTAAGGAACTTCGCGAAAGCGTTGGAAAACCTCCCTCGAAGTACCGACACTAGCCTGGCTAAAAGGTTAAGCAAGTATTGTGACGTGCGATTAATCCTGGCAAATTCTTCTTTTAGGGTTTGAAGAAGGATTTGAGGAAACAGTGGGAGCCATCCTGTTTAGATAAACTAATAAACCATTCTAAACTTGAAAGAGCATATGCTGAGTGTTTTTTTTCTTTCTCTGGCAGCTACCATGACAGGACTAAAACTATTACTTGAAAAGAATACATTGACCGGGCCAAATTATAAAAATTGGCTGAGGAACATCAACATTGCACTGACTTATGACAAAGTTGCATATGTCACCACCGCTATTGCTCCCCCTATCCCAGGACCAGATTCCTCAGTTGCGGACAAACTGTTAGTCATATGTATGCCCTAGAGGCCATTACTGTACATAGGATGTATATTGTAGTGGATGCTGGGACATATATAGGGAGGACTTTCTTGCTCGACATGATAGTATGCTATCTGGTTACTCATTACCTTAACGTGTGCACTGATTGTCTCTCTGTTACATGTTGGTAAAGCCCCTAGGATGTGTACTTGACTACCTGGACTGTGATGCGGATCATACTAGTGGGGACATGGTAGTCCATAAGTACATCCTTGAAAGTCCCTAGTCGTGGGTATATCGAGACGGGGTATCGATATACCAGAGTAGACTAGCGTGTACCTTCTCGACCCATACAGATGGGCGATGGATGATCCCATATCCATCGGTGTTTGACATCAGAGATGATATACGGGTGCTCAGTAGAGACTGGGTACACTGGACGGACTCACCGAGAACTCCCAGATGGTATTATACCTCACGTCAGATGGCAGTTCTCTGGTGATACTGGTACAGAGTAGTCTGTCGACCCGAGATCGTCATAGAGTCTTGTGTGGTTCCCACTGTGCTTTGATTTCCATCTTACCACGTCCAAGAGGGCGTGCAAAATGGTGGTTTTTGGGTACAGTCCCGAGTCACATGGAGGCAATGAGCGATAGGAGGGGATTCGTCTCTCCCGGTATAGGGGGTTGATGTTGCGCTGTGTTCGATTGGCTATAACAGGAAGTCCCTGGCCAGGGCTGATCAGAGAATTGCTGGTAAGTGTTACCAGTAGTTTCTCGACCCGTTATGAGCCTCATATCGACACGACTTATCGAGCTATTGGGGTCTGACGTTTACCACCCCTAGGCAAGATATGCGACATATCAGACGATCAGACCGGACTGTACGGTAGTGTTACTGGTTGGATTCACTGGAGTTTGAGCGGGCTTGCTCGTCGATCTTCTGATCGTTCAATACCCGGGTGGCCGTTACGTTTAGCAGACCGCTTGCGGCTTGTGGGTATTTGATATGATCATCACCTGCTGCTGGCGTATTGACGAGTCTTTAGAGTCCTACACAGAGGTTTCCTGGCTCAAGCGAAACGAAATAGGAGCGCATATGAGATATGTGCGGGACCGAGAATAATGCGTGTATGTGATACCGTATTTCATTCTCGCGATCAATGTGTCGAATGGTTGTATGCGATATAACCTAGTTATCGATTCAAGCGTTGATTCGATAAGCCGATACATTGTATACTAGTCGGTTGTGTGCGACATGACCGGATCATCGAATCAAGTGTTGATTTAATGATTTAATGCATATTTATATATTTGATATATTACTTTGCATCAACTAGTATCGGTTTACTTAAGATGGATTTTCTCGCTCGGATGTACACATTGTATATGTGATATACTTTTGTGCACTTGATTGTATCATGATTGATGATACATGTATGCTAGGGTTTTTGTGTAAAGATCAAACCATGGTTACATGTTAATGGTTAGGGTTTTGTATTATTCACTTATTTATTTATCCATTTCATTTTGGAAAATAAGTGGAAAAGAGAAAAGAATGGTGGCTTTATTTGTTGTTTAGTTGAAACTTCATGAAGCTTTGACCTTGACCACCATTCTTATCTCATCCTTAACCCTAACCATCCCTTTAACCTTGGTCAATTATCTACACATAACCATAGTTAGAATTATGATAAGTATTGTTTTTCTATTCTTTTTAATTAACTTATCATAAGACTTTCTTCTTCTTCTTCATCTTCTTCCTTGAAGAAAGCAAGCTCCATCAATGGTGATTGATGGATATGAGTGAGAAATCCAATTCTAAAGTCTACCCACTTCCTATTTCTTCATCCTCTACCTCTTGCCAAGTAGTAGAGTGTGTTTTCTTCACAAGTTTCTTAACTTGGTGAAGGTGGAGCTTGATCTAGCGATGCCTCAACGTAGATCACCTTCGGCATGGACATCGACGACCTAGCTCGCCATTTCTCCGACGAAGCCGACGCTAGTGCCCGGGAATTTACTTGGACAGCGAGGGGACTTCGTTGCGGAGCTATGGAGGTGGAGCAGCAGATCTACAAAGGTTGTATTTCCGTATTCTTTATAGTTAAGTTGTTAACTAGTTAGCTTTTTCGCTTAGTCTTCTAGCAAACGATCCGTAGTCGGGTCTCTCGGCACCTAGAATTTTTGAAATTGGCATGTTTGATGCCTTGTGAGACCTCACTAGAGTGCCTAGGAACCCTACAGTGGTATCAGAGCCTAGCTAGAGCCTTAGGCGAAGTCCAGACGGAATTTCAAGTCTGAACGACCCGAAAACCCAACCCTAAATATGCTCTCTGTACATTTTTTTAATTCTGGGATTTTTCCAAATTAAAAATTGCCAAAAAATTCAGCAGGTAATTTCATGAGTTACTGTGAAGCACGTGCAGCTAACTCGACTACAGAGGCGCGGAACCGCGGCCCCCACCATGGTCTTAGCGGCGGTTCCACGGCCACTTTGTTGAGTTAGTGCACGTTGCTTGCACAGTAACTCTTGGTTTTAAGTACGGAGTCTTCTGGAAATTTTTAATATTTACTCTACAGAAGAGTATTCTGGGGTACTATTGGGAATCGAAGTTTCGATCGGATTATCAAATTTCGTCGTTGTGTATTTCCGGATAAATTTTAGCATATGTTAAAAAGTTCGACCAGATATAAATACCCAATTTTTCCCCTGTCGGGAAATTTCCAAGTGTTGGATTTTTCCGTAGTTTAACGACGTTCTAAGTAGTGCAAGTAACGCGATGGACCCTCTAGAAGACAACAAACCTTAACTCGATTATGTGACCGTCTTGAACCGCCCTTTGAACCTTCGGGTTTGGGGCAGTACGGTGTGCCACATGTGAGGCGTTGGCTTGACCCTTCTACGGCTGGACCGTTGGTACTGAGGCACGAACTGAATGTTGTTAGACTTATTTCATGTGTTGAGCTGTATCGGGAAAACTTGGGTGTTCGATTGTTCGATCGGAAAGTTTAACATTTTCTGTTTATCTGGAATGTGATACAACAATTGGAATTCACAAAAGTTATGTGATAACTGGATGAATGTTATAAACATAGCAATTTAGTCTCACTTGATCGGTTGCCACGGAATTTTGATGTGATCAAAAGTCCGTCGCAATCACGTAGCGTACGCGGATACTCGCCGGGTAAACTTAATAGACAGCTACACCCCATAGCCCCGACCAAGTGACTGTAGGAGAACCCCGTCGCCGAAAGCATCCGTCCGGGTGCTCGCGGTAGCGGTGTTCCGCCTTGGTGCACTTCGTTAACGGTATCGGGGGTGCGGCCGCCTACTAAAGTTTGCGACGAGCATTCGATCAGGATGTCGGGAATCTTGTTGAATTGCCCGACTTAATATTGAAAAGAGTTTTCGATTTTGAGACTAAAATGTGGGGTTTATAATTGTTAGGCATGCGATGTCTAAGTAATTCATTTGGTCAGGCATGCGATGTCTGAGGTGGTTGCGGATTCCAACTGTTGTAGTTTTACACTTTCTTTTCTGTGACCGTAAGTGTAATATGTGATATCGTCGGTTTCGTTGCTATATGTCAACGACAATTGGGATGCGCATATTTACTTACGTTGATGACATGTGATGTTATGTGTTGCTGGATATGTTATATTGGATCGTCGTGTTTGAATAGCCGGGGTTTTTTTATGTGAGATGAGTGTTTTTCATTTTCATTCATGTAAAAACTTGTATGTAATATTCTTTTATTGGGGCACTTCCAGGTTGCGGAAGTTGTCACCGTTTGTATATTATTTACTTTTCCGCACTAGGATAGACCCAAGGAGGAGGGCACAAGTAACCGGGTTCTGGAGTCCAGTGGGAGACCAACTCGAGGAGTCGAGTCCGGGTCTCCTAACTCCAGAATTGGTAGGGTTGCTTGCCGCTCTTGTAGGGGTCTAGGGGTGTGGGTTTGGCTATTCATCACGACCGTGGAATCCGTGTTTTATACTGGCTCGTATTGAAAACACGGACGTCCTAGTATATCCAATATTTCATATGATTCTTCTGCTGCGATATCTGTGATGTGATCATGTGATGTTCTGTGATAGATACAGTATATAGTATATATGATATATTATATATAGTCGTTACTTATGTTTTACACCCGCGCTAGCCCTGCCCTGCTCTACCGTTAGTTACCTAACCTAACGGTGCACGAGGGGACATCGAGGCGAATGCGGATGGCATAAGTGTACGTCGTATTTATCTGTGATGTTTATGTATTTAAATGATAGGACTTCATTAATGTGATTAATGAAATAAAAGAAACCTAAAGATGTTGTAGAATCGAATTTCAAAATAAAACAGGTAGCTACAGTTCTTGCTTTGCACAGCTGTATATGTGATATATCCTGCACCTTATTCGATAAGGAAAGGACCGAGATCCCTTCACCGGGAGTGACTCCTTTAGCAATAACTGGCAGATGCTACACCCTCGGTTTGTCTTTTGATTGCTTTTAAGAGTTTTTGCTTTGCACAATGATATATATGATATATCCAGCACCTCATTCGACGAGGAAAGGACCGACGATCCCTTCACCGGGAGTGACTCCTTTAGCAAAACTGGAAAAGCCTAAAAAACACTCCATTTTAAAATTCATTCGATCCTACAACGATATCAAGTTCATTACGCAATAGGTTTTCAGAAAAAACCTGTCGTAGCCCTCCGTCATTTCAGATAAGTTGTATATAGTATTCGTGCTGCATTTGTTGGCTTTAGTCAAGGTGCAGTGTGCGGTAGCTATGTGCTGCTTATCTGCTAGCATACGATGCGATTGGATTAGGGTAGTCGTGCGGCTTTGTTGGCTTTCGTCAAGGGTCGTGCGGGTGGGTTTAATTCAATCAGGAAATGACGGGTTGAACTTGACTAGCGGGCTATGGTTTGTTGGCTTTCGTCAAGGTCATAGCACGTTAGGGGCAAAATATTATCGGGAATTTCAAGTGTTGAAATTTGCAATGAGATTGCACACCTTCTATGAGATAGTTGGATCCCAATACCCGCTGCGAGTAATTGTTACTCCTGGGAGAGTTTTATACATTACAATTAGCCGATCAAGTAGGTGTCTAGAAAGGTGTCAACGAGGTTACGCCTCTGGGAAAATGAGGTTTACATTAATTAGGTCCGTGCGAAAGCACGGGGCACCTCCCTCAAAGTACCGACACTGGCCTGGCTGAAAGATTGGCGAACTTGTAGTGTGTAATTAATCCCGGCTAGTCTTTCCTTTTAGGGTTTGAAGGAAGATTTGATAAAAAGCAGTGGGAGCCATCCTGATTAGATAAAATAATAACCAATCTATTCTTGACTGAGCGCACGCTGAGTGTTTTCTTCTCTCTCTCTCCAGGTAGCGACCATATCACGCCTTAATCAAGATAATAAAACGGAATATTGACCGAACCCGCTTGTTATACTGAGCTGGGGAACGTTGGTCCCGCTCCAACTTATAATTGTTATAAGACAGAGCAGGAATTTGGGGAATACCAGATTTCCCGTGCCGTCCAAACGAAGAGAGTGCATGCTGATGCATCATCTTCGGGTGTGTTCATTACAAAGAATTGTTTCTCAGTATCCTCCGCATCCTGGGTATATGATACCGGATCAGGATCCCAGATATGTAATCTGTTACATAGGGCTACAAATGGGTAGAAAAACTGAGAACGGGTGATAAGTTTCATAAGGCAGAAAACGGGGCAAGAGTTGCAGCCAAGTCTGTTGGTTACTGTCACCCTGTATTACCGATACATTGATTCTGAACGAATGTTATTAGATACCGAACCTGATATACAAAATCATATCTGTCTCTTTATTAGTAAAGAAATGATAAAATTTTGTATTGTTGGATAATGTTTTGGACATTTCCTATATCAAAAGTTGATCGGATCAGGCACGTTATCTAAAAGCGTTGATGTTCTAAATCAAACTACAGTTCTTAGTATTCGAAACACACACAAGAGGAAGAGTTCAGAAATGAACGAATTCTTCTTGAGGTGTTGTAGACTAGGTCAGATCAATGCGACCTGACTGGCTGAAGTTGCATTTAGATGTATATTTAAATCAGTTTCAATTTACATCTTGTGAAACTCGCCAGTCATGTCACAAAGATAATATGACCACAGCTCTGTTTATTGGAAACAGAGAAAGAGTTAGTGAACTCTTGGGATGATACATGATAATGTATGTAAGGTCTCATGTCTACATATACCAGGACTGGTTCTTTATACTTCATTACATTCTCTGATGATCTTTCGAGATTCAGACCTATGTTCCTGTTGAAACACAAGTCCGAATCTTTTGAGATATTCACAGAATATAAGTTAGAAGTAGAGAACCAAAATACGGGTATAAGTATTATGTCCTATGATGAGATCAAGGAGGAGAATACTTGAGCATAGAATTTCTGGACTATTCTAAAGGAGAATGAGATTCTCTCTCAGCATTACTCCACCGTATACACCATTGCACGATGGTATGTCGGGGCGGAGCAGATACACCCTATTTGATATGGTGTTCTCTATGATGAGTACTACTGAGTTACCTTTTTCCTTAAGGGGGTTATGCACTTGAGAAGTTGCATACCTATTGAATAGGGTTTCAATCAAATCAGTTGCCTACCGCTTCATATGTGATATGGAATGGGAAGAGCCCATGTCTTAAGTTAGTTAAGATTTGGGGTTGTCCGGCCTATGTCTAAAAGCATGATCCGGACAAGCTCGAGGCAAAGTCTGTAATGTAGAACTGGAAAGGTTCCAGCTATACAAAATACAGTAGATGATTTGGTACAACCAAAGGATTCAGTAGATGCCAACGAACCTCAGCCTCTCCGCCGATCTAGTAGGGTTCCTCACCCACCTGAGAGATACTTCGGTTTCTCTATGACAGTGGGAGCGAGGAATGCATCATGAGATGATGACCCAACTAGTTTCGAGCTGGCCATCAGGAGTATGACTCTGTAAGAATGGCTGGATGCTTAGCGATCTGAGATGGAATCCTTATACACCGACAAAGTATGGACTTTGGTTGCTATATCTGAAGGGTTAAATCCCCATCAGGAGCAAGTATATCTTGAGAAGATTACTTGGTGTACTTGGAAAGGTTGAGACTTTCAAAGCTAGACTTGTTAAAGGTTTTCGTCATCAACCAGGCGTGGATTATGATGAAACTTTTTCCAGTATCTATGCTTAAGTCCATCCAGATCCTACTTGCCACGGCTACATACCATGACTACGATATCTGGTGGTTGGGTGTCATGATTGCTTTTCTAAATGATGTTTTAGAAGAGTGTGTCTATAAGTACACAGCCAGAGGACTTCGTAAACAGTAGGAGCAGCGAAAACGTGTGCAAGATGCTTTATAGGATAAAGCAGGCATCGCGGAGCTGGAACATCTGTTTTGATGGATTAGTCAAAGAAGTTGACATCATCAAAATGGTAGATGAACCTTGTATATACAAAAAGGTAGTAGGGAGTATGGTGGTGATCCTCGTAGAGTACGTGGATGACATACTCTTGATAGGGAAGGAGTTTCCTATGCTACGCTCGATCAATCTCCGCTTGTCACAAATATTCTCCACAAAGGATTAAAGTGATACCAACTAAATCCTGGATTTTGGATCTATGAGATAGATCTAAATGGATGTTAGTATACTCACCAGTTGTAGTGAGATGGTATTAATCGATCCTGGGGAGAATCACTGGAAGTGTTCCAAAGTGATAAGGACGACTGAAAGTCAGTCACAGGCATTGTCTTAACCCTCAATAAAGGGTCGGTATGTTGGAAGAGTTCCAAGCTAGATACCGTGACATACTAGACGATAAAGGCAGGATACATCGCTACTTAAGATGCTACCAAAAAGGATGTTTGGGTGTATATTAGTTCATGAGATGAACTACGTTCCTACCATTGTGAGACAATGGTGTGGTGGCTTATGCCAAGGAACGCCGGTCCCATCAGTGATCCAGACTTATTCTATGGCAGTATCGCCTGATCATGGAGATGGTTGATCTCCAGGGTGATCGAGGTTAGGAGAGCAGACTCAGAGGATAACGCAGCGGATCCACTCACGAAGGCCTATTCCCAGAGAGAGACTTTTATGAGATGGTTGAGTATGAGATACTACAACCACTGCTACAGATGGCCCTAGTGCAAGTGGGAGATTGTTAGTTATATGTATGCCCTAGAGGCCATTACTGTACATAGGATGTATATTGTAGTGGATGCTGGGACATATATAGGGAGGACTTTCTTGCTCGACATGATAGTATGCTATCTGGTTACTCTTTACCTTATTGTATGCACTGATTGTCTCTCTGTTACATGTTGGTAAAGCCCCTAGGATGTGTACTTGACTACCTGGACTGTGATGCGGATCATACTAGTGGGGACATGGTAGTCCATAAGTACATCCTTGAAAGTCCCTAGTCGTGGGTATATCGAGACGGGGCATCGATATACCAGAGTAGACTAGCGTGTACCTTCTCGACCCATACAGATGGGCGATGGATGATCCCATATCCATCGGTGTTTGACATCACAGATGATATACGGGTGCTCAGTAGAGACTGGATACACTGGACGGACTCGCCGAGAACTCCCACATGGTATTATACCTCACGTCAGATGGCATTTCTCTGGTGACACTGGTACAGAGTAGTCTGTCGACCCGAGATCGTCATAGAGTCTTGTGTGGTTCCCACTGTGCTTTGATGTCCATCTTACCACGTCCAAGAGGGCGTGCAAAACGGTGGTTTTTGGGTACAATCCCGAGTCACATGGAGGCAATGAACGATAGGAGGGGATTCGTCTCTCCCGGTATAGGGGGTTGATGTTGCGCTGTGTTCGATTGGCTATAACAGGAAGTCCCTGGCCAGGGCTGATCAGAGAATTGCTGGTAAGTGTTACCAGTAGTTTCTCGACCCGTTATGAGCCTCATATCGACACGACTTATCGAGCTATTGGGGTCTGACGTTTACCACCCCTAGGCAAGATATGCGACATATCAGACGATCAGACCGCACTGTACGGTAGTGTTACTGGTTGGATTCACCGGAGTTTGAGCGGGCTTGCTCGTCGATCTTCTGATCGCTCAATACCCGGGTGGCCGTTATGTTTAGCAGACCGCTTGCGGCTTGTGGGTGTTTGATATGATCATCACCTGCTGCCGGCGTATTGACGAGTCTTTAGAGTCCTACACAGAGGTTTCCTGGCTCAAGCGAAACGAAATAGGAGCGCATATGAGATATGTGCGGGACCGAGAATAATGCGTGTATGTGATACCGTATTTCATTCTCGCGATCAATGTGTCGAATGGTTGTATGCGATATAACCTAGTTATCGATTCAAGCGTTGATTCGATAAGCCGATACATTGTATACTAGTCGGTTGTGTACGACATGACCGGATCATTGAATCAAGTGTTGATTTAATGATTTAATGCATATTTATATATTTGACATATTACTTTGCATCAACTAGTATCGGTTTACTTAAGATGGATTTTCTCGCTCGGATGTACACATTGTATATGTGATATACTTTTGTGCACATGATTGTATCATGATTGATGATACATGTATGCTAGGGTTTTTGTGTAAAGATCAAACCATGGTTATATGTTAATGGTTAGGGTTTTGTATTATTCACTTATTTATTTATCCATTTCATTTTGGAAAATAAGTGGAAAAGAGAAAAGAATGGTGGCTTTATTTGTTGTTTAGTTGAAACTTCATGAAGCTTTGACCTTGACCACCATTCTTATCTCATCCTTAACCCTAACCATCCCTTTAACCTTGGTCAATTCTCTACACATAACCATAGTTAGAATTATGATAATTATTGTTTTTCTATTCTTTTTAATTAACTTATCATAAGACTTTCTTCTTCTTCATCATCTTCTTCCTTGAAGAAAGCAAGCTCCATCAATGGTGATTGATGGATATGAGTGAGAAATCCAATTCTAAAGTCTACCCACTTCCTATTTCTTTATCCTCTACCTTTTGCCAAGTAGTAGAGTGTGTTTTCTTCACAAGTTTCTTAACTTGGTGAAGGTGGAGCTTGATCTAGCGATGCCTCGACGTAGATCATCTTCGGCATGGACATCGACAACCTTGCTCGCCATTTCTCCGACGAAGCCGACGCTAGAGCCCGGGAATTTACTTGGACAGCGAGGGGACTTCGTTGCGGAGCTATGGAGGTGGAGCACCGGATCTACAAAGGTTGTATTTCCGTATTCTTTATAGTTAAGTTGTTAACTAGTTAGCTTTTTCGCCTAGTCTTCTAGCAAACAATCCGTAGTCGGGTCTCTCGGCACCTAGAATTTTTGAAATTGGCATGTTTGATGCCTTGTGAGACCTCACTAGAGTTCCTAGGAACCCTACACAAACAGGTCCGCAAAACTTGGGATCTGGACTGCGAGAAAGCTAAGTGTATCGTGCTGGCATCCATGAATAATGAACTCTAGAAACAGCATGAAAATATGGATATTAAATCCATATTTCTCCATTGCAAGGAACTGTATGAAGAGCACTCTCGTATTGCGAGGTATGAGACCTCAAGGAAACTATTCCAGATGAGCTTAGCTCCACGATCACCAGTAGGAGAGCATGTCCTAAAAATGACCAGCCTCATTGAGGAACTCGCAAACCTGAGATGCATGCTGGAAAATGATTTGTACATCGACTTGATTTTGCAGTCCCTTCCCCACACCTTCTCTTAGTTCGTGCTGAACTTCAACATGCACGAAATGGAAGTTGATCTTCCAAAGCTCCTCAACATGTTGAGGGTAGCAGAGACCTCCTTGAAAAAGGAGAAGACCCCCATTCTGTATGTTGGCTAATCATCCTTTTCTAAATCCAAAACGAATGCTAAGGGGAAGAAGAAGATGAAATCCACCAAACCGAAAGGTGGGTCAAGAAGGTGCAGGGAACGAACAAGGCAGGGAGAGTGAAGGCTGATAAGAATGAATGCTATTATTGTCACAAGCAGGAGCACTGTAAAAAGGATTGCATGGCTTTCAAAGACAAGGACACGAAGCAAGCTGCTGCTTCTGCTTCAGGTGTGTTTGTAATTGAAAATTGTCTTTCGGTAAACTCTACATCATGGGTACTTGATACCTGTTCTGGTTCTCACATCTGTAATTCTTTGCAGGCTCTGAGAAACCATAGAGCACTGAAGGCAGGTGATATGACCCTCCGGGTAGGCAATGGAACGAACGTGGATGTTGTTGCAGTGGGGGATTATCACCTGGGCGTGACTAGTGGACACATTTTTGTGTTGTACAACTGTTTTTGTGTTCCCAGTATGCTATGTAATATTATATCAGTATCTAATGAAGGATATAATTTTGCACTTGAAAGAAATGTCATGAACATTCTCCTAAATCAAGAAATGATTGGGTTTGGCACACTGGAAAACGGCATATATTTACTTAATCAATCTCAAGTTTTCAATATTCAGAACACACTCAAAAGAAAGGCTCCAGATTCAAACCAAGCATTCCTATGGCATTGTAGACTTGGTCTTATAAATGAAACAAGGTTGAATAAGTTACATAAAGATGGATATTTAGATCCGTTTGAATATTCATCATATGCAACTTGTCAATCATGTATCAAAAGGAAAATAACCAAATCTCCGTTCACCGGACACGGAGAAAGAGCCACGGAGCTCTTAGGACTTGTACACAGCGATGTATGTGGTCCGATGTCTATACATGCAAGAAGCGTACTCCAACTTCATCACTTTTACTGATGATTTCTCGAGGTATGGTGTCACGACCCAAAGTTTGGCCCGTGACCGGCACTTAACCACGTAACGTCTACAGGCGTAACGCGACTAAGTAAGCCGAAAACCCAGAAATCTAAAACCCTTTTTAAGAAATAAGTAAAGAACTACATGATTAAAAATCAATGTTTTTAAATAACTAAGCCGAATATGCAGTTTAAAACAGTACAGTCTTTTCTAAAAATTTCGGCAGAGTTTCCTTTGTAAAACTGGCCCCGAATGGGGTACAACAAGATAACGATATATATGCAATGATAAAGGCATCCCCAAGCGAGAGCTAGCTCTTCGTCAATCGACGGTCACAACCACACTTGCAACAATAATATACAACGCCAAGTGGCGAGGATCAAACCCAAAAGAAAGCTCAAGCAACCAGAAACCGCAATACTACTAAGCGCGACTCTAAGGTCGAATAATACAACACTAAAGTCTAGGTCTGAAACAATATACAAGTTTTGGTTGATGGAAATTCTAGATACAATGAGTAAAATGAATACAATGGTGGTTCTTGATGCGAAAGAATCCACCTACCAAAAGCAATTCACCCGCAAGAAGGAAGTGTGCCAGAAATGCCGCAATAGAAACCTGTACGGCAGAACCTGCAAGAACTGTGGCACAACGGGGGTGAGTTGCCAACTCGTGAATAGAAACATCTACAAGCAGAAACCGAATGCAAGACATAAACCTAAGTCAACAATCAGTAATATAATCCACAAGAGTACATCTGAGTGTGATAAGGTGGCAAGGTAACATCTAAATATGTATGTGGTGCCAAGTACTCAGGTAATAACATGTCATCAGTATAAGGTATGTCTGCAAGAAGTAAATATGATGAAGTATCAATGATATCAATACACATATATTAGCGTCCCATACCACTAATATTAGTGTAAGGGTGTATATAACAGCGCCCTCATACCCTGTTATATATACAAATGAAGTATGATAAGTGTAAATCCAGTCTGTATATATATAATCCATGTCTGTATATGATCCATATCTGTATATGATCTATGTCTGTATATGATCCATATCTGTATATGATCTATGTCTGTATATGCGTGGAACCCGTCCACCCGTCACCCAATGACAATAAGCATCATGCATGCAATATGAGGATATAAACAACATCATGGTAAAACATCATGAAACCCGTGCCAAGCATCGACACGTAAATCCTCATCCATATGGGGCTCCGTCTGCGGTATCGGCCCTCGGCCCCGGCAGTACGAGTCAACCCATGTCCATCTCTGGGCTCCGTCTGCGGTATCGGCCCTCGGCCCCGGCAGTACGGGTCAGCCCATATCCATCTCTGGGCTCCGGTCGGAATCCTCTAGATATCCGCCGAGCTCAAGTACAATCACCGGTAGGTAGTAGTCCCTCTGCCAGGCTCACCGTCTATCACACAGTGAAACCGTTCTCGCCCCGGGGTACCATACCGGGTCCACCATGTACCCGTAATCGGTCTCAACCGCCTCCTCGATTCGGGTTTTTGTATATATCACTCTAGCACCAAGAAAACACATGGTGGACGCACCGAAATATCATATCAAGGGAACCGGGTTTTTAAATGATTACATATTTGAAATAGCCACGGTTCCCAAATCCAGAAATCACATATAATCCAAACCAAAATGTAAGTCACTAATCTGATATGATATGTGCGTCAAACATAAATATCATGTCAAGTCACATATAGATGAGCTACGATACAATGATCAGGTGTGATATAAGCATCAAATGTGAGTATCAAGTCATGTCACATATAAATGAGCTACGATACAATGATCAGGTGTGACATATGTATCAGGTATGAATATCAAGTCATGTCACATATAAATAAACTATAATATAATGATCAGGTGTGACATATGTATCAGGTATGAATATCAAGTCATGTCACATATATATGAACTATAATATAATGATCAGGTGTGACATATGTATCAGGTATGAATATCAAGTCATGTCACATATATATGAACTATAATATAATGATCAGGTGTGACATATGTATCAGGTATGAATATCAAGTCATGTCACATATATTTGTGTACAGGTCTATGTGTACAATATGCTATGCGGGAATCATACCATGAATGCAGCAGTACTACAGTGCAGTGGCATAGCAATTATCGATGATGAAGTGTGTGAGCCGGCAATCAGTGTACGTGGAACATACGCATCATCGATAATGGTGCTGGTGTCCTAACAGCATGATGGCAATATAACAATAAGCACAAGTAATGCCATGCAAACAGTATAAACAGGTGCAATCGAAATAAGCAACGCAATAGTGAAGAATCTAACTCAAAAGCTATAACATGCAACCTTGCCTTTTGAAATAAGACGAATCGGGGTCTTTGGTAAAACAAGGGCTACGGTGTTTAGAAAATAGACACTACACATTTGAAAATATCCGTAGAATCCCCTTTTCCCTATCTTGCAATATTCCCGATTCGTTAGTTTGAAATAGGTATGACTCTGGTCTAATCTAACATCTACTATGCAGCTACTGATCTAAGTATCATGCAAGTCTGGAGGGGTATGGAAACCGCCTAAATCTGAGTCGATACATATATAAAGGTATATAGTCGGTGATCTCACCTCAATGTTATATCATAAGATATCCTCGAGTTATGAGTGCGGATCTATCATCAATATCGGCTCGTACGGTAATCATCGTACGGCATCCTAATAGCTGGGTACGGGTCAACATCTCACTATCTCATCACATAACAGGTATCACTATCATCAGATCACATAGCCTGGGGTACCACTCTATGTCTAGCACCAAACGATACCATCAAAGAAGTATGCATGCGGGGTAAGCACATATCTCAAGCCCGCAAGAAATCCCAAGTCATATCCCACATATGAATCGTATCCAAACACCGATCTCACGTCATCAAGCCCACATCATCGACTCATCTCCAAAGTCAATCCATCTCATCAAACACCGTGTAAGTACAAGTAATATGCAAGGGTGTGTGTGTAGATGTAATTCTATTCTAGGGTTCGCGACTATAAACTACACTAGTCTCTTCTACCCTACACTATCCATAATACTTCTAACACAAAGCTACAACACACTAAACTATCACACATCTACTATATATATTATACTAACTACGGACTGCGGGGGTGCTATACGCCATCCACCCGACTTCCCCCTGTAGATATAATCTACTCACCTGAAACATCATTTGCGGACATCACCACGCATTTGCTTGTCGTCCCGAAGCCTTCATGGGTACCTACACATCAATATATCGTATATGCGCGTTAAAACCAAATCCAAGCTAAAATGGCGCATGAAATACAAAACGATACGATAAGGGGGCCTATAGGTGAGAACCTATGGCACGCCTTCAAAACCACATAAAAAAATCCTCTATATCGTCGTATAAACGCCCAATAGTCGAGGCAAAACACAAACCACTATTTCAGAAATGAAAATACGGAATACGGAAACACGAATCCAAAATAGCAACTTAGGATATATGTCCCAGATTTCACCCTAGATAGAATCTGTCAAAACAAGAAGTACCCTGGGCCAACACTAGAGGAAATGGGGCTAGGCACAGAAAACGAGGCAATTTCATCAGGGTCTGGCCGCAATTTGCGGCCAGAATGGGATTTTTGGCGGCCGGGTTAGGGAGTTGGGGGCTAAGGCTTTGGGGTTAGCTTCCTGGGTGCCTGCACATACCACTGTCCACTCAATATTATTTTAGGGTCCTCGGGGTGATAGCCGATTCAAGTTAACCTGCACAGATTACACAATTTCCCCGATATCGGTTTCTAAAATCCGTATTTCCGGTTCTAGCTTCAGGTTTTGGGTTCCAATTCATGCACTAAGGTGTTTACAAGTCCTCTACTGAGCTCAATTTCACATTACAACTCAAGTTTCTCTCAAACCCTAACTAGGTTTTCATCAAGTCCATAATATCACACAATATCGATATAATCTTAACATGGGGTTATAGGAAATGCTACAATTAAGCTAATGGTTCAGAAATTACCTCAATTGGCAACTCAAGAATTTTCTTGAGTTGCCCCCTAGTGGCCAAAATCCATGATTTCTTAGTCCATCTTGTAGATCTCAAGCTTGTGCACATTTTTAAAGAAAGGAGATCGGGGTTTTAGTGTTGTTTTGGATGCGTTTTGGAGCTTGAAGAGGGGAGGGAGAATGGGGTGCAGAGCAGCAGCAGCAAGGGGAGAGGAAGGAGGGGAAAAATGAAGGGAGGAAAATGCTAAGGGTTAGTCAAACAAGCCCATCCTCTCTCTCACCTACCCTCACTCTAATTTCTTTTTCTTTTCCTTTTCTCTTTTAACCCTTAATTCCCTCTTACAAGAATAGTAAACCCAAAATGAGAAACCATGGTAGAAAGTGCACAAGTGTGGGAAAAAGTAATATGTGCAAGTTTTGCACAAAATTGCCAAAAAACCCGATTAGCGATTTTAATCGCGATTAGCACTAAATTAGTGTCAAATTAATCACAAAAACTTAAAAATGTCATAATTCACTAATTTACCCCATTTTAGAATTTTCCATAATTTTTCATAATTTTTCTAACATTTTTCCTATTTATTTGCATTTAATATTAAAATAATCAATAAAATAATATTAAATAATAAAAATTCCAAAAATTAATATTTTATATTTTTGAAAATGTTACAATCTACCCCCCTTAAAGAAATTCGGTCCCCGAATTTAAATTTAAACCCCCACTACTAAAACAATTTCAGTAATAATCCATTTGTCGGGGTTCCGAAAACATCAACACATAGAGAATATCATAAAAAAAAAGTACTACTCTACTAGAAATCAATCCCCAAAAGGAATATATAAGAATATCCTGTGCGTCTGGTGCGCAAGAAATCAAAATCCATATATGTGTCAAACAGGTATAGAAAACAACATCTAAGTGCAACGGGTGTGCACGAAACATCTGTCGTAGGCAACGTGTGTGCCTGACAGAAAAAGCAGGTGCATATGAAATGCACGAAGAATTCCGATTTAGTGCATCTGGCGTGCACCAAAATCGTATATCAAAACACTAAAGGTGCATGAAAACTACGCTGGAAGTGCAAATCAAATCACTGAATACGATAGGCATGAAATCTCAATCAATATCTCAAATGTAATAACTCAGCGCAAAATATATAAATATCTAGTGGGTGCATGAAACCAATATCATGAAACTCAGTCATCAAAACTAAATCATGCAAACAGAACGCCCAAAATACCGAAATCCAAAGTGACGGATACGTGATAATCGAATCACAAAATCACAAATCATAAATACCGTCGTCGGTAGTTCCTCCTTCAAGGTCGAGAAGGAGTCAGTGCATCCACTGCTAGCAGCGCAGGATATCTACTTGCTTCTTGCTCGCGGTCTGGCGTCTTCTGACTCTGGGTCCTTATCTTCCTTGCGGATTTCCTATCTCGCAGTCAATCGGCTCATCGGCCATGTCGGGTGTGCTAACGGGGACGATTCCGTTCTGGCACTTCTCTGGTCACCTCTCGGTCAATCCTCATGACCACTCGTAAGGCAGCATATCACTGGCGTCGGCCTCTGGCTCTCTGAATGCACGTCACACATCTGATACTGGGTGCAAACATCATTGCAGCAATGTCCTGGAAGGAATTCTGCTCAAGGTCTCTTCCAATCATGCCTATGCCGATCTGTACAGAGGCTGGCTCTCCTGTACTACCTCTTCTCGCTTGATAGACATCTGTGTCCTCAGCACAACCTTTTCTCGGAAATTGGTCACATTCCAACGTCTCTGTAAGCATATCAGGTCTCTAGTCTCGACGGGAAGCAATGACAGCTTGTCAGTGTCTCACACGAACCTCTGGTTCCACATGTCTCTATCATTGTCCACTATGACGTCACGCCAAGTCACCTTGCACTGCACTGTTCTCGGCCACGGCCAATCTGAAGTCTCTCACACGGACTCGAAATCGCGTACTCTGTAGCTTCATCATTCTACAGAAGATGTCAGGCTGAACTGGTCCTCGGGAACACGTCCCAACTATCGGAGGAATACTCATCTCTCGTCCGTCCTTGATCAATTCGCAACGCATCTGGGTAAGTTCCTTTATTCGATCCTGGTCAACTACCTCGTCGATAATGCCGAACTCTGTCCCGCTGGGTGTGCGCAATACGACCACTCCTGGTCTAGGTCTTCTCATATCGTACTCCAGAAAAGTCCTATCGGGGTTCCCTTCACAAATCTCATTCCTGCCGAAATGCCCGGAAGTCGTCATCCAATGCTGAAGCTAAAGCTTATTCCGGAACGGCTACATACTTATCGCGCTTCTTTCTGGAAGATCTATCCACATACCACGCCTCAGGGTGCGTATCACATCTCTGATATCAGCGGAGTGGGACGCCATCTCGTCGAAATATCTTGCGAACTCTTTTCTTCGCTCTGCGTCAATGTCGACTGATTTCGGACTCGTCTCATCCTGGCTGCATGTACTGTGCTCCAACGGCTACGCTCGCATCTGGAGTCTCCCAAGCAGTGTCCCATCACGATATTCGAAAGATGTCGAACCATCCGATCGACTCGTCAGATCCTCATAATCCCCCAAGAGCTCACATCTCGGGTACAGTTTAATAGTATCGAGTACATGCCACAGCGTCGGTGGTCCAGCCGTAGAAGGGCAAACCCAAGCCTCACTAATGGCGCCGCGGAACCGCCGTAAACCCTAAGGTTCAAAGGCTGTCACACGGTCATTAAGTCGAGTTAGGGTTTCATTCTTCTAGAGGGTCCATAGAATCACCTGCATGTCTTTCCGTATACTTTAAACTTGGAAAATGGGCTCCTGACATTCGATCGTCTCAATCGACTCTCAACAAACCTGCGTGAAATCGTCTCTAGCTGGAAACAATCTATCTGATGATCTCGCATCGGTAACGAACGAACCACATGTCCTAGTCATTCATCCTCAGGTGACTAGCGACTCGCTATCATCTCTCTGAGTACATGCTCACGCTGCAACAGTTCCAATCATCTGGGCGATATCTCATCATTTGCAGCAACAACTGGTTCATATGCCTGTACGCCGAATAGCGCCTCAATCCTCCAGGAAGGGCAATACATAGGCGGTCATCTCTGAATCGGTCTGCTCTAGATCTGAGTAAGATTCTCCACACTGGAATTCTTCAACTCAACTGGGCCCGCTCTGGCGCAAAATCGGACGAATCACCTTCGTCTCTCAAATCGGGTAGACTAGCTATCATCTGTCGCATATCTGCCTGAAAGCTCCGGCAATCTCAGCTCGTAAGCTCCGAAAGCAACATCTTGTCGATCTCAGCAACAGCTGGTCCATCTGTCTGCACGGTAGGCGACATCACCATCTCTGAGGTATGCTGTACATCAACAGTCCTCTTTCAACTGGCAGTTCTAACAATGGCCCGATCATCCGATGCAAATCCAAGCACTCGCCTCCACTAGAGGTCACAATCAGCAATACTAACTCGAGACATTCCCATGTCACCAGAAAACACAAAGGTCGGCCCTCGTACCAAACGAGCTCACACCGGCCGTAGCAGCAGCCCAAACTGCGCCCAAACATGGTAACAGGAATCTCAATCGAGTATCAAAGAGAGCACATCAATGGCAAGAAGGAAACAACAGATCCAAAGTGGATACATGATCATAGGAAGGAACAGCATCAATGAAGGTATGATCATGAAACTAATCGAATCGGGGATCTCAAATGGATGTATAATCCTGGATATGAAGAGAATCACTGATCTCAAAAGTATGCACATCCTAAGGTTCCTTAAGCGGAGTGGCGTGTCGTAAGTATGCCGCGGAACATACCAACGGTACGTCACTCTACTTTAGTCACCTATTCCATCAACCAAGGGTCATCCTAATACGACGAAAGTTCGGGTCTAATACCCCCTCGACCAAGTCTAAGTTCCGTAAGGTCAAGCCTAAGTTCCGTATATAAATAAACGCCCTAGGCTCCACATAGTCAAACTCAGACTCGAACCAAGGTCAACCTAGCGCTCTGATACCAACTTTGTCACGACCCAAAGTTTGGCCCGTGACCGGCACTTAACCACGTAACGTCTACAGGCGTAACGCGACTAAGTAAGCCGAAAACCCAGAAATCTAAAACCCTTTTTAAGAAATAAGTAAAGAACTACATGATTAAAAATCAATGTTTTTAAATAACTAAGCCGAATATGCAATTTAAAACAGTACAGTCTTTTCTAAAAATTTCGGCAGAGTTTCCTTTGTAAAACTGGCCCCGAATGGGGTACAACAAGATAACGATATATATGCAATGATAAAGGCATCCCCAAGCGGGAGCTAGCTCTTCGTCAATCGACGGTCACAACCACTCATGCAACAATAATATACAACGCCAAGTGGCGAGGATCAAACCCAAAAGAAAGCTCAAGCAACCAGAAACCGCAATACTACTAAGCGCGACTCTAAGGTCGAATAATACAACACTAAAGTCTAGGTCTGAAACAATATACAAGTTTTGGTTGATGGAAATTCTAGATACAATGAGTAAAATGAATACAATGGTGGTTCTTGATGCGAAAGAATCCACCTACCAAAAGCAATTCACCCGCAAGAAGGAAGTGTGCCAGAAATGCCGCAATAGAAACCTGTACGGCAGAACCTGCAAGAACTGTGGCACAACGGGGGTGAGTTGCCAACTCGTGAATAGAAATATCTACAAGCAGAAACCGAATGCAAGACATAAACCTAAGTCAACAATCAGTAATATAATCCACAAGAGTACATCTGAGTGTGATAAGGTGGCAAGGTAACATCTAAATATGTATGTGGTGCCAAGTACTCAGGTAATAACATGTCATCAGTATAAGGTATGTCTGCAAGAAGTAAATATGATGAAGTATCAATGATATCAATACACATATATTAGCGTCCCATACCACTAATATTGGTGTAAGGGTATATATAACAGCGCCCTCATACCCTGTTATATATACAAATGAAGTATGATAAGTGTAAATCCAGTCTGTATATATATAATCCATGTCTGTATATGATCCATATCTGTATATGATCTATGTCTGTATATGATCCATATCTGTATATGATCTATGTCTGTATATGCGTGGAACCCGTCCACCCGTCACCCAATGACAATAAGCATCATGCATGCAATATGAGGATATAAACAACATCATGGTAAAACATCATGAAACCCGTGCCAAGCATCGACACGTAAATCCTCATCCATATGGGGCTCCGTCTGCGGTATCGGCCCTCGGCCCCGGCAGTACGAGTCAACCCATGTCCATCTCTGGGCTCCGTCTGCGGTATCGGCCCTCGGCCCCGGCAGTATGGGTCAGCCCATATCCATCTCTGGGCTCCGGTCGGAATCCTCCAGATATCCGCCGAGCTCAAGTACAATCACCGGTAGGTAGTAGTCCCTCTGCCAGGCTCACCGTCTATCACACAGCGAAACCGTTCTCGCCCCGGGGTACCATACCGGGTCCACCGTGTACCCGTAATCGGCCTCAACCGCCTCCTCGATTCGGGTTTTTGTATATATCACTCTAGCACCGAGAAAACACATGGTGGACGCACCGAAATATCATATCAAGGGAACCGGGTTTTTAAATGATTACATATTTGAAATAGCCACGGTTCCCAAATCCAGAAATCACATATAATCAAAACCAAAATGTAAGTCACTAATCTGATATGATATGTGCGTCAAACATAAATATCATGTCAAGTCACATATAGATGAGCTACGATACAATGATCAGGTGTGATATAAGCATCAAATGTGAGTATCAAGTCATGTCACATATAAATGAGCTACGATACAATGATCAGGTGTGACATATGTATCAGGTATGAATATCAAGTCATGTCACATATAAAATGAACTATAATATAATGATCAGGTGTGACATATGTATCAGGTATGAATATCAAGTCATGTCACATATATATGAACTATAATATAATGATCAGGTGTGACATATGTATCAGGTATGAATATCAAGTCATGTCACATATATATGAACTATAATATAATGATCAGGTGTGACATATGTATCAGGTATGAATATCAAGTCATGTCACATATATTTGTGTACAGGTCTATGTGTACAATATGCTATGCGGGAATCATACCATGAATGCAGCAGTACTACAGTGTAGTGGCATAGCAATTATCGATGATGAAGTGTGTGAGCCGGCAATCAGTGTACGTGGAACATACGCATCATCGATAATGGTGCTGGTGTCCTAACAGCATGATGGCAATATAACAATAAGCACAAGTAATGCCATGCAAACAGTATAAACAGGTGCAATCGAAATAAGTAACGCAATAGTGAAGAATCTAACTCAAAAGCTATAACATGCAACCTTGCCTTTTGAAATAAGACGAATCGGGGTCTTTGGTAAAACAAGGGCTACGGTGTTTAGAAAATAGACACTACACATTTGAAAATATCCGTAGAATCCCCTTTTCCCTATCTTGCAATATTCCCGATTCGTTAGTTTGAAATAGGTATGACTCTGGTCTAATCTAACATCTACTATGCAGCTACTGATCTAAGTATCATGCAAGTCTGGAGGGGTATGGAAACCGCCTAAATCTGAGTCGATACATATATAAAGGTATATAGTCGGTGATCTCGCCTCAATGTTATATCATAAGATATCCTCGAGTTATGAGTGCGGATCTATCATCAATATCGGCTCGTACGGTAATCATCGTACGGCATCCCAATAGCTGGGTACGGGTCAACATCTCACTATCTCATCACATAACAGGTATCACTATCATCAGATCACATAGCCTGGGGTACTACTCTATGTCTAGCACCAAACGATACCATCAAAGAAGTATGCATGCGGGGTAAGCACATATCTCAAGCCCGCAAGAAATCCCAAGTCATATCCCACATATGAATCGTATCCAAACACCGATCTCACGTCATCAAGCCCACATCATCGACTCATCTCCAAAGTCAATCCATCTCATCAAACACCGTGTAAGTACAAGTAATATGCAAGGGTGTGTGTGTAGATGTAATTCTATTCTAGGGTTCGCGACTATAAACTACACTAGTCTCTTCTACCCTACACTATCCATAATACTTCTAACACAAAGCTACAACACACTAAACTATCACACATCTACTATATATATTATACTAACTACGGACTGCGGGGGTGCTATACGCCATCCACCCGACTTCCCCCTGTAGATATAATCTACTCACCTGAAACATCATTTGCGGACATCACCACGCATTTGCTTGTCGTCCCGAAGCCTTCATGGGTACCTACACATCAATATATCGTATATGCGCGTTAAAACCAAATCCAAGCTAAAACGGCGCATGAAATACAAAACGATACGATAAGGGGGCCTATAGGTGAGAACCTATGGCACGCCTTCAAAACCACATAAAAATCCTCTATATCGTCGTATAAACGCCCAATAGTCGAGGCAAAACACAAACCACTATTTCAGAAATGAAAATGCGGAATACGGAAACACGAATCCAAAATAGCAACTTAGGATATATGTCCCAGATTTCACCCTAGATAGAATCTGTCAAAACTAGAAGTACCCTGGGCCAACACTAGAGGAAATGGGGCCAGGCACAGAAAACGAGGCAATTTCATCAGGGTCTGGCCGCAATTTGCGGCCAGAATGGGATTTTTGGCGGCCGGGTTAGGGAGTTGGGGGCTAAGGCTTTGGGGTTAGCTTCCTGGGTGCCTGCACATACCACTGTCCACTCAATATTATTTTAGGGTCCTCGGGGTGATAGCAGATTCAAGTTAACCTGCACAGATTACACAATTTCCCCGATATCGGTTTCTAAAATCTGTATTTCCGGTTCTAGCTTCAGGTTTTGGGTTCCAATTCATGCACTAAGGTGTTTACAAGTCCTCTACTGAGCTCAATTTCACATTACAACTCAAGTTTCTCTCAAACCCTAACTAAGTTTTCATCAAGTCCATAATATCACACAATATCGATATAATCTTAACATGGGGTTATAGCAAATACTACAATTAAGCTAATGGTTCAGAAATTACCTCAATTGGCAACTCAAGAATTTTCTTGAGTTGCCCCCTAGTGGCCAAAATCCATGCTTTCTTAGTCCATCTTGTAGATCTCAAGCTTGTGCACATTTTTAAAGAAAGGAGATCGGGGTTTTAGTGTTGTTTTGGATGCGTTTTGGAGCTTGAAGAGGGGAGGGAGAATGGGGTGCAGAGCAGCAGCAGCAAGGGGAGAGGAAGGAGGGGAAAAATGAAGGGAGGAAAATGCTAAGGGTTAGTCAAACAAGCCCATCCTCTCTCTCACCTACCCTCACTCTAATTTCTTTTTCTTTTCCTTTTCTCTTTTAACCCTTAATTCCCTCTTAGAAGAATAGTAAACCCAAAATGAGAAACCATGGTAGAAAGTGCACAAGTGTGGGAAAAAGTGATATGTGCAAGTTTTGCACAAAATTGCCAAAAAACCCGATTAGCGATTTTAATCGCGATTAGCACTAAATTAGTGTCAAATTAATCACAAAAACTTAAAAATGTCATAATTCACTAATTTACCCCATTTTAGAATTTTCCATAATTTTTCATAATTTTTCTAACATTTTTCCTATTTATTTGCATTTAATATTAAAATAATCAATAAAATAATATTAAATAATAAAAATTCCCAAAATTAATATTTTATATTTTTGAAAATGTTACATATGGACATGTGTTCTTAATGAAACATAAATCCGAGGCTTTTGAGAAATTTAAGGAGTATAAAAATGAAGTGGAGAAACAGACTGGTAAAAGCATCAAGACACTTCGATCTGATCGAGGTGGAGAATACTTAAGTACCAGTTTCCTTGAATGCTTAAAAGAGAATGGAATTCTCTCTCAGCTTACTCCTCCGTATACACCTTAACATAATGGTGTATCAGAAAAGAGGAATCACACGCTACTCGACATGGTGCGTTCAATGATGAGTAGTGCTGAGTTGCCACTTTCCTTCTGGGGTTTTGCGCTGGAATCAGCGGCATACCTATTGAATAGAGTTCCGACTAAGTCTGTGCCTACCACTCCATATGAAATGTGGAGTGAGAAGAGACCATATATCAAGTATATCAAGATATGGGGGTGTCCAACATTTGTTAAAAAGCACAATCCAGACAAGCTCGAGGCACGATCGGTTTTGTGCAAGTTTGTGGGATACCCCAAGCATTCAAGGGGATATCTAGTCTACCACACTGAAGAACAAAAGGTGTTTGTCGCTCTCTACATTGTCTTCTTAGAGAGCGAATTTCTTGCAAAAGAAATTAGTGGGAGCGCGGTAGAACTGGAAGAAATTCCAGAACCTCAAATACTGCCGATGACTTAGTAGAACCTCAGGTTTCAATAGAGCCCGACGAACCAACGCCGCTCCGCAAATCTAGTAGGCTTTCTCGTCCGCCTGAAAGATACGATGGGTTTCTTGTAGATGGGGATCGAGAGGATTGCATTATCGATGATGATGAGCCTACTAATTTTCAGCAAGCTATCACGAGTAAAGACTCGGTGAAGTGGCTGGATGCTATGAGATCTGAAATGGAATCCATGTACACCAATAAAGTATTTAATTTAGATGCTGCTCCTCCTGGGGTGAAACCAGTTGGATGCAAATGTATCTTCAAAAAGAAGATTGGTGCATTTGGACAAGTGGAAACCTACAAAGCTAGACTCGTTGCAAAAGGTTTTCGTTAAAGACCAGGATTGGACTATGATGAAACCTTTTCCGCAGTAGCTATGCTTAAATCCATTCGGATCCTGCTTGCCATTGCTGCCTTCCATGACTATGAAATCTGGCAGTTGGACGTAAAAACAGCTTTTCTAAATGGACATTTAGAAGAAAGTGTTTACATGGATCAACCAGAAGGTTTCTTAGACAGTGGGAGCAGCGGAAAGGTGTGCAAGTTGCTTAAATCCATTTATGGATTAAAGCAAGCATCGCGGAGTTAGAACATCTGCTTTGATGAGACGGTCAAAGAATTTGACTTTATCAAAAATATAGATGAACCATGCATTTATAGGAAGATTGTAGAAGGAGCAGTAGTCTTCCTCGTTCTGTACGTCGATGACATACTGCTGATAGGGAATGATATCCCTATGCTACAATCAGTAAAGCTCTTCTTGTCATAGAAATTATCCATGAAAGACTTGGGAGATGTCTCTTACATTCCGGGGATTAAGATCTATCGTGATAGATCCAAAAGAATGTTGGGACTTTCACAGTTCGGGTACATTGACACTATACTAAAGAGATTTAGTATGGAAGATTCCAAGCGCGGAAATTTACCTGCTTATCACGCGATCACCATCTTCAAAGAGATGTCTCCAAGGACTGATGAAGAGAGGGCTTGCATGGGCATTATACCCTACGCTTCGGTAGTAGGATCCATAATGTATGCGATATTATGTACCAGACCAGATGTAGCTTACGCACTTAGTATGGTAAGCAGGTATCAGTCTGACACAGGTGAGAAGCATTGGATAGCGGTAAAGAACATTCTCACGTACCTGAGAAGGACTAAGGAGATGTTCTTGGTTTACGGTAATGGGGACCTGTCACGACCCAAAATTGGCCCGTGACGGCCCTAATACTACGCAACGCCTAAAAACGTAACGCAGTAAAAGAAAGCCAAAACCCAGAAATCTAAAGCAAGAAAATACGGAAAAGATAATATAAGTTTTTGAAACACTTGAAATCGCAACCCAAATTCTTTAAAAGTTCTACTTTCTATATTTAAAATTTTGGCAACACCACCTTTTTGGTAAAAACTAGCCAAGATGAATACAACACAAATATACGACGCCGTAGCGAAGAAATAAAGACAGTAGAGGAAAAGCTGTATATAAAAGACAACAAATCCACAAATAATATACAATATCGTCCTCACCAAGTCTCTAGGTCAACAACATGATAGTAGATGGAGAGTACAAATACAACGAAGGTACAATACAAATACAGATAACTACCAAAACCCACCTAAGCAAAATAGTACTGTGAGCTGATGCGGTACCTGTAGCAAAAGATGATAGATGAATACTGAATAGCCTGCCTCGACTACTCTAGGGAACAACCTGAAACGCCTGTGGCACAACGGGGGTGAGTTGCCAACTCGTGAATAGTAGATAACATATGCAGGTAATCGCAGGAATGTACGTACAGCATGAATCTAAGATATGTGATTACAGTAATAATGACATGATAATAGTATGCAATAACTATGCAATAGGGATATAAGAAAGTAGATATGCAGCAATCAGAAGGGTACACTAACAGGTACTACCAATATATGAAACCGTGCATAAGTGAATAGGTATGAGGTATGGAGTGAAATATGTCATTCCCACGGAAACCTGACATCGTGGTAGGGTCACTATCCATTAAGACATTCAAATCCCAATTCCTCAAATCAGCCCCCACATTGGGCTCTCACATCATATAAGTCTCACATCTCCTCAATGTACAATATCGAGTAATCTCCTATATCCCGAATGTACAAATCAGTAAACGCATAGGTATGTCCAATATCCAATCTCAATGAATCACTTAATATCCCAAGTCAAATCTCAAGTAAGAATCTAACATCCTAAAAGTATATATATACAGAAATAAATATGATGGGGGCAATACACATATATTAACGTCCCATTCCACCAATATTGGTGTAAGGGTATATATAACAACGGCTAAATCCCCTGTTATATATACAAAAGTGTTAAAGAAATATCATGAAAACCTTGTGCCAAGCATCGACATAGAAATCCTGATCACGTATCATACGCTATCCCGAAAGCACGAGTGCCTATCTCTGACCCTCACCTTTCGACGTATGCATACTTACATGACTCCCAACGGTGTCTCCGTGATCCCCCGCCGAGTCATGGGTACTGTCACCGGTAGGTACTCGCCCGCCTCCAGGCTCAATCGGCAAAGTCCATCGATCTTCTTGCCGAGGGGAACCATACCGGGCCCCACCATGTACCCTCATATGGTAACCACACCTCGTATGGAGTATACAATCAGAACCGATAAATCTCATGGTGGTTGCGCGAATATCATATCAAGGAAACCGGGTTTTTCAATGTAAGCATAATTTCATGAACTCCCACGGTTCCCAAATCCAGAAATCATCATGTGAAATCAAAATAACAATGCGCAAATCCAGGAATACATATATGCGATATATCTGAAATGCGAGCATATAAATGAAAATATGTAACTGAAACCAGATGTATGCGAAATCAATAAGGTACAGCTAAGTATAGGTGTCTACCTATAAGTAAAAGATGTCGTATACCCCCCTGGGTATAAGTAGAATATGAAGGATACCCTCTGGGTATAAGTAAAATATGTGCAAGGTATACCTGTAGCTGTATCGCAAGGTGTAGGTGTACCTATCACTAAGGGTAAGATACACTATAGGTATACCGATAAGCTAGATGTCATGTATGATAAGGAATATAGTATCTATAAGGGGTTGTGTGTGACATGGAAATTATTGACGGTGTGTGTGTAGCATACAATCTGTGCTCGTGCAACATGAACCGTCAATAATATGTGCAGTGTCCTACGGCTGCTAGTCACAGTACAACTATATCAAGGAAATAAGATAAAGGCGCAATTCTAACAATGACGTAGAATATACGATATGTATTGAATTCTAGCCCAGACGCATAACGCCATGCGGGCGATTCCCCTGTAGATGTTAAATCTACTCACCTACACTCCACGCTAGGTGAATCCTACCATCTGCTCCCCTCTGTAGCAGTGTCCGTAGTCCCTGCCTGCAAACCTGCAAATAAGACATGGAAATCATATATAAGACAAATTTTCCGCAAAACGCGATATCGAACCAAAACGAGAAACTCGCGTCGCGAACTAAACGCGCGTGTGCACGATACGCTGAATCGTGTGTATACGCGTCTAAAACCATCGCGACACGCCGCGATACGCTGGATCACAGAACCCACTCACGTATCGCGCGTATCGCGCAAACACAACGGACATGAAAAACGGTATATTGTCCCAGATTTTCCTACATGCCAAATCTTACAAAACTAGACATGCCAAAGCACTAGACAACACTACAGACAACCCTAGCCAAGACCCTAACATCCCTGCCCCCTACTTGGCCGCAAATTGCAGCCAAACACAATAAATCTGCGGCCCAAGGTAAGAGTTAGGGGCTCGTGCTCTGGTGGTGTATTCTAGACCTAGTGTGCATGCCCCAGTTTCCTCAATTTTGTCCTGAAGGCCCCGGGTCAAAAGCAGATCTCAGAAAGCCAATACATCGCTTTAAAATCACCAATTTGCACAAAACACAAACCCTATGGTATTTTAGTGTAATCCAGGGTTAAACTCAATTCAAGTGACCCTAATAACACTTAAATAGGTAGGGTTAACTGACACAATCATCAATTAGCCACAACATCTCACAAATCACCATAATTAGCACTAAACTAGCTAATTAACACTAACCGACACCAATTAACACATAAACTAAGCAACTAGGAGATTGGGTTCAGAAAATATACCCTAATGAACCCAAGAAGGCAGGTGAAGAAGTGAAAGGAGCTGCTGCAAGTCGCTGGAGCTCCTGCTACTGCTGTTGCTGCCTGCTGCTCCTGCTGCTGCTGCTGCTGCTGATGATGGTGATGATGCTGTTGCTGATGATGCTGGTGGAGCTGCTGTTGTTTCTGTTGTTGTTGTTGATGCTGATGTTGCCTTTGCTGTTGCTTCTTCTTCTTGAGCTGTTGCTGATGCTCTGCTGCAGGTGTGTGTGTGAGTGAGAGAGTGAGGAAAAAATGAGAGGAGTGAAAAGGATGAGAGGCAAGAATGATAACACAAACAAATCAACCCCCTTTTCTTTCTCTCTCTTCATTAATTGAAGCATGGCAAGGCCATTATGCCCCATCATGCACTCTCTCTGTCACGACCCAAAGTTTGGCCCGTGACCGGCACTTAACCACGTAACGTCTACAGGCGTAACGCGACTAAGTAAGCCGAAAACCCAGAAATCAAACCAGTAAAAGTATAGAGTGATTTAGGAAATTAATAGAACCAATTACTAAGATAAAAATATACGACGCCGTAGCGAAGAAAATGAGCAACAAGTGGGAAACATCACAGATAGAACAAACTGCATATGTAAAGTCGGCTCACAACGAGCTCGACGCCAGAATACAAAATAATACACATCGTCCTCACAACTGGTCTCTAAGTCAATACATAAGTGGTAGATGGAGAGTACTAGATACAACAATATACATAACTGAAAGATAACCAGATACCGCACAAAACCCACCTATTAGCAAGGAGCTAGTACACCGACTGTAGGGGTATCTGTGTCAAAAGATGCAAGAATGCAGCCTGCCGCGACTACTCCGAAGGGTAACCTGCAAACACTGTGGCACAACGGGGGTGAGTTGCCAACTTGTGAATAGAAGATAACATATAAAGGTAATCACGAGTATGCACGTGCTATGATACTCTAACTTATATCAACCGATAATATCTATATGATGAGCTGGATGCTCAAGTCATTCAACAAGTGCGATCTAATAACATCTCCATATGATGAGCATGAAATGTGATGATCAGGTATAGCAATGCAATCTAACAACCCTATATAGAATGAACAGGGTATGCAATGATCAGGTATAGCAATGCAATCTAACAACCCTATATAGAATGAATAGGGTATGCAATGATCAGGTATAGCAATGCAATCTAACCCTATATAGAATGAACAGGGTATGCAATGATCAGGTATAGCAATGCAATCTAACAACCCTATACAGAATGAACAGGGTATGCAATGATCAGGTATAGCAATGCAATCTAACCCTATATAGAATGAACAGGGTATGCAATGATCAGGTATAGCAATGCAATCTAACAACCCTATATAGAATGAACAGGGTATGCAATGATCAGGTATAGCAATGTGTACCATATCAGGTATAATAGATACAGGATGAGATATCAATTACTACATACTGAGCATGGGAAATATAACGTCTACATGGAATGTCATCGTGGAAAGTATAATCGGTACTTATCAATGTACCCAAATCCCAATACTACTCAGGCGTCATCATCCTCCTCGGTCCTCCAATCCTGTAAACCTCATATAACCGTGAGTGCCCAACATCGGCACCCAAAATATCAAGAAATACTCGTGCCAAGTATCGACATGCAAATCCTCCTGTATAGGGCATCCGTCAGTCCGGATCAGCCTACGGGCTCTGTCTGCGGTATCGGCCCTCGGCCCCGGCAGCACGAGTCATCCCGTATCCATCCATAGCCTCTGGTCGGTATCCTCCGGATAACCGCCAGGTCCAACCAATCACCGGTAGGTAGTAGTTCCTCTGCCAGGATCACCGTCTACTACACAGCGAAACCGTTCTCGCCCCGGGGTACCATACCGGGTCCACCATGTACCCGTAATCGGCCACATCCAACTCCTCGATTCGGGTTCACATATATCACTCTAGTACCGAGAAAACACATGGTGGACGTACCGAAATATCATATCAAGGGAAACCGGGTTTTTAAATAATTAACTATTCTTTTTGAAATATCCACGGTTTCCCAAATCTAGAATTAACATGGAAACAACATATCTCAATGCGTAATCTATGTAAGTATGAAGATATCAATATATGTGTGCACTGGTATTAATATACAGTGTGCATGTGCGCAGGTATGGAGATATCAATATATGTGTGCACTGGTATAAATATACAGTGTGCATGTGCGCAGGTACGAAGATATCAATATATGTGTGCACTGGTATGAATATACAGTGTGCATGTGCGCAGGTATGAAGATATCAATATATGTGTGCACTGGTATGAATATACAGTGTGCATGTGCGCAGGTATGAAGATATCAATATATGTGTGCACTGGTATGAATATACAGTGTGCATGTGCGCAGGTATGAATATACAGTGTGCATGTACGCAGGTATGAATATACAGTGTGCATGTGCGCAGGTATGAAGATATCAATATATGTGTGCACTGGTATGAATATACAGTGTGCATGTGCGCAGGTATGAAGATATCAATATATGTGTGCACTGGTATGAATATACAGTGTGCATGTGCGCAGGTATGAAGATATCAATATATGTGTGCACTGGTATGAATATACAGTGTGCATGTGCGCAGGTATGAAGATATCAATATATGTGTGCACTGGTATGAATATACAGTGTGCATGTGCGCAGGTATGAAGATATCAATATATGTGTGCACTGGTATGAATATACAGTGTGCATGTGCGCAGGTATGAAGATATCAATATATGTGTACACTGGTATGAATATACAGTGTGCATGTGCGCAGGTATGAAGATATCAATATATGTGTGCACTGGTATGAATATACAGTGTGCATGTGCGCAGGTATGAAGATATCAATATATGTGTGCACGTAGTACCAGTAGGGGTATGTGATGCATTTGTGCCCGAATATGGATATAACATATGACGTTATGCGGCAAATCAAGACAACATCAATAAGGTAGAATCAGTATGATATATGATTTATAGCAATCCTATAGTGTGAGTGTCATGGCAATCACTAACGGTGTGAGTTTAGCATATCAATCGTGCTCGTGCGACTTGAACCATTAGTGACAGTGCAGTGTCCTATGCTATCATTCCTATATGCAACAATAAGGTATGCTACTACAGACCATATGAACATCTACAATCTAATATCCTGACTCGCCCTGACGCTTAACGCCATACGGGCGATTTCCCCGTAGATGTTAAATCTACTCACCTGGTCGTGCGCTACTCGTAGCCGACCACCTGCTTCCCTTTCTTAGCTTCGTCCGACGTACCCGCCTGCGAACCTGGAATTACACAAGAATCCATATATAAGCAACTATCTCGTAAAATGCGATATCGAAGTCAAACGATACGCTCGCGTCGCGAACTCAACGCGCGTGGGTACGATACACTAAACGTGAGCACGCGTCTAAAACTAACCCCGATACGCCGCGATACGCTGAATCATGGAACCCTCTCGCGTATCGCGCATATCGCGCGAACCAAACGTACTAGAAATACGATATAACGTCCCAGATTCTACCCAGGCTAACAACTTACAAAACTATACATACCACTGGCCTAGAAATAACAACAGACTCCTACCCATCCAAACATCATCCAAAAATTCCCTATCTGGCCGCAAATTGCGGCCAGAATGAATAAATTGGCGGCTTCGCTATGGGGTGGGGGTCTCGGGCTCTGGTGGTGTGGTCATGGTATATCTAGTGTGCTCCAGTTTCCTCAATTTCAACCTGAACTACTCAGGCCTATAGCAGATCACAGAAATCCAAAAAGTTCACTTAAAAACACTAAATTTGCACAATTTGAAATCCTATGGTATTTTGGCGTAATCTGGGGTCTAACTAGGTTTACATGGTCTTACTAACACCTAATTAGGCTAGGTTACCCAATATTAACAGCACTAAACCATAAGTCCACACGAATCACCATTTCAAGCACAAAATCTCACTTTTTACACAAACCGAAGCTAAACTACGCATACGTTAAACAAACAAGAAGTTGGGCTCGGATTCTATACCTTGCAAGACCCTAGGAGCAAGGAGAAAGGAGGTGGAGAAGATGGGGAGTGCTGCTGCAGCTGCTGGGGGCTGCTGTTGATGTTGCTGCTGCTGCCACTGCCTGCTGCTGCTGCTGCCACTGCTTGCGCTGCTGATGATGATGCTGCTTCTGCCTCTCTCTCTCTCTCAGCTGAGTGTGTGTGTGTGAGTTGTGAGGAAACAATGAGGAAAAGAAATGAGGCCCCAAGTCAAAACCCCCCTCTCTCTTCAATTAATGAGCATGGCTCAAGCCATGCCCATACTCCCTCTCTCATGCACCAAGTCAACAAAGAAAAGAAAAGAAATTCAAATTGACAAAACACTCAAATAAAAAAAAACCCCATTAAAGCCCAAAACACTTAATACAAATAGGTTAACCCTTCATGCTAGCTAATCATGGTTTTAACCCCAATCTAAACCCTAGTTTACATGCACAAGTGTGTGTGTGCCTAGAAAAAATCCTAATAAAATATTCATTAATTAGAATAAATTATCTAAAACTTAATTTGGTAGATTTTTTACCAAAAACTATCTAGTAAAATATAATTAACCCCTAAACACGACCTAAGGTGTTACAATCTTCCCCCCTTAAGGAAAATTCGTCCCCGAATTTTAAAATACAAAGCTACGCATACCTTCAGAGGGATGAGGGGACTTCTGCCGCACCTTGCCCTCAGCCTCCCAGGTGACCTCTTCACTGTTTGGAATGCACCCAAATATCTTCACTGATGGAAAGACCTTCGATCGAAGTTTCTTCACCTGCCGGCCCAAAATTACGGCGGGCTGTTGGGTGAACAAAGGATCACACTCGAACTTTAATTGGTCTGGCGCTGAATCCAATGAGAAAGGTCATGAAGGTAATTGCAAGTATCGACATAGGAAATACGGGGTGAATATTCAATAATCTGGGTGGAAGTGCCCAACTTAAGGCAACGAACCAACTCGACTTAGGGATCCTAAGAAGACTTACTAACCTGAAAAACTTCCTAAAACTCAACATGTCATTTATCGGAAATTTTCCGTGGGAATACATGATCTGCCATTGCGAACTTGAATCTGCGACCATCTTGGTCAGCATCTGATCTCTATCCGCAATATACCGTTCTTATCCTGACCCAAAACAACCGAGTCATTTCCGAAATTTCTAAACTAGTTGAGGTCCAATAATCCTATAACACGGAGTTAGGAAAAACAGACTGGTGATCGACATGACCTAACCTCTAATCATAAAGGTTACCAATTGGAGTGTCTCCTGATAACTTCTATCAAAGGAGAACCCTAACGATGGCAAACGACGATCCCCGACTGCCGACAACAACTTCTACATACGCACAACTTAACAAGAACAACTGGGTATCACCGGATGACAAGCATCCGAAAGAGGTCACATCTTAACTAAACCTGGGTGGACACCATAACGAATTTCGGGAAGATCTGCACTCGTTCCCTCTTCAGAACGGTTAAAGGTTGCAACTCTCCAGCCGGTCTCAGTTGCCCAATTTATGCACAAAACAAGTCAGACACCTTGAAACGAATCCCAAGACTTCTCTTTCTATCCCTGCCCACCCGTAACTACCTTACAAGTCACGTTAACAATTTGTAGGGCTTGAATGAGTAGAGAGAGTTGACTGATGTGCCTGCCCTAGGATTCCACGTCTCTTCCCCAGAACATTAGGTACACAAGTGTCTCTCTAGCCTAGCACACCCTTGCAGTACCCAGCCGAGTACGCTCCAATATCTCTGACGAACGAGTGTCGGCGGGCAGTGTCTCGCGAAAGCGATTTAAGGAAAGTGGTCGGGCGCGGACATGAGCAAGCTATCTCCTCAGAAGCGACAAACTTATGCTGTACTCAACGATCGCACAAGAACTGTGAATCTGCGGAGGATTATCACAACAATCAATTTCCATCGCAGGAAGATGTACCTTTAACTCTGGTGGTCCGTGAAAATCTGACACGACTCTCAAACAAGTGGTGTCTCTGATCTCCCACGCAAAACCATCGCGGCCATCTCCAGATCATGAGTGGGATATCCTTCTCGTACTCCCTCCAAATGTAAGGAAGCAAAAGAGATTTACTCCATTGTGTCACCTCAGTACACATTCGAGTCCTACTCATGAAACATCACAGTTAAACCACAAAGTCGCCCGAACCAAAAGCAAAGAAGGAGCTGATGCAGTTGTTAACCGAGTCTTCAACTGCTGAAACTCCGTACACAAGCCTCAGTCTATAGAAAAGAAACCTCCAATCCAGTCACTTTAGTCAACGGGGCAGCATTACACTAGCAATCCTGCATGAGACGGCTGTAACACCTGCTAAGCCAAAAATCTGCGGACCTCCGTCCTGCTCACAAATTTGGGCCTAAGCTGTACGGCCACGATCTTCCTCTAAACCATACCAATTCGTCTCCGTAACTACCCAACCTAGGAGTCAACACTACAAGCTTAAAGGGAACACTCCGAGAATCTAGTAAACCGCTGGGCTCTCCCAATATCCGTATAACAGATCCTCGAGTGCTACTCCTATCCCTCAAGACACACTAAAAAGACCAGGATGTCGTAAATAACACAACAATAACTGGTCGAGGAACGGACCGAAGAAAACCAGTTCATCACACCTACTAATGCTGCTAGAGCATTGGTGAGTCCAGTGACACACCCAAAACACACAAAGCCCGTAGCACGCACAAGGCATTCTTCGGAATGTTATCACTCCGGACCCGCAACAATGATGACCCGATCCCAACGAACATAGACAAAGTCTCGCACTCTGGTGCTGATCGAAGATATCGTCAATGCGAGGTACCTGATACTTATCCACATCGTAAGCCGATTCAAGTGGCGATCCATCAATACACAACCTCAATCTGTCGTTTTCCTCCTGGACGAACAGAAATAGGAGCTTCCTAAATGCGAAACACTCAGACGCACAAATTCCCTCAACAACCACTCTGCAGCAGATCCTTAGCTCCTTAAGCTTCACCGGCTCATCTCGGAATGACGTCGGAAAAATTCTCACACGAAAGAAAACCGGTCCAACAAACCAACTGTGGCTACAGCATCATGAAAAACGCTAAGAATCCACGGCATCTCCTCAATGCCGACTAGCGAACAAGGCTGAATTCAAGCGGTAAGAGGCGGCACCACTATCCACCTGCACAACAAGAACTGACTTGCCCGGAAAAACAAAACCTAACTGTTTCCTCATGGTAGCCCACAATGCCTAACACGTAGCTAACCATTCCGTGTCCATGAGATTGCTAAATCCAACATCTTTAGGAGGTCCAAAATGACAGACGAATCTCTATCTCCTATCCGATGGGCACACGACCGAATTACGTATCGCGCAACAAAAGGTTTGCTGACAGAAGTTAACACAACAAACGGCTGATCTACCTAGCACGACTCTTGTCCTAACTCGGTATGAAGTGTGTAAACATACCAGTGCAACAAAAGGTCATACTGAAAGAGTACCTGTAGGCTCCGCATTAGACGCCCGCGGGTCCCGATGAGTCGAAGCGAAAACTTGTGCCTGTCCTTCATCTGCGACTGATCGAACTCCTCCTCTACTAGCCTGACCCCTCTATGTAAACCCTCCGCGTCCACGATGTCTCAGAATACGACCCTGACGTGCTGTGAAGGAACACTGGCTGATGAGGTGTTGAAGGCTTCCGCATCGTAAACACCTACGCACTGAATGTTGTCCTGCCTGTGGATGGAAGCCAAACGACTGTCCTCGTCCTAAGCCTCTGCTCTGGGCTGGTACACCAGTACGATTCCACAACTGTTCCGGAACTCTCACGGTCTCTGGAAGACGTGTCTCGTAAGCGGGGTATGCCTCCACCGATGCTAAGTAGGGGACGGAATACTGCATGATGATCGCAAGGAATAACTTGGGTAACAGGGGTGGCAACCATCTGTCGCTGCGCTCGAACGACCTCTACCAATAAGCTCATCGTCTGGCGCAAGCTCTGCATCTTTGCCACTAGTCTAGCGATCTGTTCTGTCGTAGGAGGAACAATCTGTCCTGGTACAACATGGGTACTACTCGGATCAGTCCTCATCTCAGATAAATCAACTCGAACCTCGGCTCTCCCGGCCTCTCTCTGCACCCTCGTAGTCCTTGGTGGCATAATGGCTGGAAAGAAGGTAGGATTCGATAAGGATACTAAAATCGAATCACAAGGATATATATACGATCATAAAGGAAATTCAATCAATAAGTCCTAAGGTCGCTTAGGCGGAGTACCGTGTCGTGAGTATGCCGCGGAACATACGCACGGTACGCCACTCTGCTGCAGCTACCTACTCCATCATACCAGGGTCATCCTACACTCCGAAGGTAAAACCTACGCTCTGATACCAACTTTGTCACGACCCAAAGTTTGGCCCGTGACCGGCACTTAACCACGTAACGTCTACAGGCGTAACGCGACTAAGTAAGCAGAAAACCCAGAAATCAAACCAGTAAAAGTATAGAGTGATTTAGGCAATTAATAGAACCAATTACTAAGATAACAATATACGACGCCGTAGCGAAGAAAATGAGCAACAAGTGGGAAACATCACAGATAGAACAAACTGCATAAGTAAAGTCGGCTCACAACGAGCTCGACGCCAGAATACAAAATAATATACATCGTCCTCACAACTAGTCTCTAAGTCAATACGTAAGTGGTAGATGGAGAGTGGTAGATACAACAATATACACAACTGAAAGATAACCAGATACCGCACAAAACCCACCTATTAGCAAGGAGCTAGTACACCAACTGTAGGGGTATCTGTGTCAAAAGATGCAAGAATGCAGCCTGCCGCAACTACTCCGAAGGGTAACCTGCAAACACTGTGGCACAACGGGGGTGAGTTGCCAACTCGTGAATAGAAGATAACATATAAAGGTAATTGCGAGTATGCACGTGCTACGATACTCTAACTTATATCAACCGATAATATCTATATGATGAACTGGATGCTCAAGTCATGCAACAAGTGCGATCTAATAACATCTCCATGTGATGAGCATGAAATGTGACGATTAGGTATAGCAATGCAATCTAACAACCCTATATAGAATGAACAGGGTATGCAATGATCAGGTATAGCAATGCAATCTAACAACCCTATATAGAATGAACAGGGTATGCAATGATCAGGTATAGCAATGCAATCTAACCCTATATAGAATGAACAGGGTATGCAATGATCAGGTATAGCAATGCAATCTAACCCTATATAGAATGAACAGGGTATGCAATGATCAGGTATAGCAATGCAATCTAACAACCCTATATAGAATGAACAGGGTATGCAATGATCAGGTATAGCAATGTGTACCATATCAGGTATAATAGATACAGGATGAGATATCAATTACTACATACTGAGCATGGGAAATATAACGTCTACACGGAATGCCATCATGGAAAGTATAATCGGTACTCATCAATGTACCCAAATCCCAATACTACTCAGGCGTCGTCATCCTCCTCGGTCCTCCAATCCTGTAAATCTCATATAACCGTGAGTGCCCAACATCGGCACCCAAAATATCAAGAAATACTCGTGCCAAGCATCGACATGCAAATCCTCCTGTATAGGGCATCCGTCAGTCCGGATCAGCCCACGGGCTCTGTCTGCGGTATCGGCCCTCGGCCCCGGCAGTATGAGTCATCCCGTATCCATCCTTAGCCTCTGGTCGGTATCCTCCGGATAACCTCCAGGTCCAACCAATCACCGGTACGTAGTAGTCCCTCTGCCAGGCTCACCGTCTACTACACAGCGAAACCGTTCTCGCCCCGGGGTACCATACCGGGTCCACCATGTACCCGTAATCGGCCTCATCCAACTCCTCGATTCGGGTTCACATATATCACTCTAGTACCGATAAAACACATGGTGGACGCACCGAAATATCATATCAAGGGAAACCAGTTTTTTAAATAATTAACTATTCTCTTTGAAATATCCACGGTTTCCCAAATCCAGAATTAACATGGAAACAACATATCTCAATGCGTAATCTAAGTAAGTATGAAGATATCAATATATGTGTGCACTGGTATGAATATACAGTGTGCATGTGCGCAGGTATGGAGATATCAATATATGTGTGCACTGGTATGAATATACAGTGTGCATGTGCGCAGGTATGAAGATATCAATATATGTGTGCATTGGTATGAATATACAGTGTGCATGTGCGCAGGTATGAAGATATCAATATATGTGTGCACCGGTATGAATATACAGTGTGCATGTGCGCAGGTATGAAGATATCAATATATGTGTGCACCGGTATGAATATACAGTGTGCATGTGCGCAGGTTTGAAGATATCAATATATGTGTGCACCGGTATGAATATACAGTGTGCATGTGCGCAGGTATGAAGATATCAATATATTTGTGCACTGGTATGAATATACAGTGTGCATGTGCGCAGGTATGAAGATATCAATATATGTGTGCACTGGTATGAATATACAGTGTGCATGTGCGCAGGTATGAAGATATCAATATATGTGTGCACTGGTATGAATATACAGTGTGCATGTGCGCAGGTATGAAGATATCAATATATGTGTGCACTGGTATGAATATACAGTGTGCATGTGCGCAGGTATGAAGATATCAATATATATGTGCACGTAGTACCAGTAGGGGTATGTGATGCATCTGTGCCCGAATATGGATATAACATATGACGTTATGCGGCAAATCAAGACAACATCAATAAGGTAGAATCAGTATGATATATGATTTATAGCAATCCTATAGTGTGAGTGTCATGGCAATCATTAACGGTGTGAGTGTAGCATATCAATCGTGCTCGTGCGACTTGAACCATTAGTGGCAGTGCAGTGTCCTATGCTATCATTCCTATATGCAACAATAAGGTATGCTACTACAGACCATATGAACATCTACAATCTAATATCCTGACTCGCTCTGACGCTTAACGCCATACGGGCGATTTCCCCGTAGATGTTAAATCTACTCACCTGGTCGTGCGCTACTCGTAGCCGACCACCAGCTTCCCTTTCTTAGTTTCGTCCGACGTACCCGCCTGCGAACCTGGAATTACACAAGAATCCATATATAAGCAACTATCTTCGAAAATGCGATATCGAAGTCAAACGATACGCTCGCGTCGCGAACTCAACGCGCGTGGGTACGATACGCTAAACGTGAGCACGCGTCTAAAACTAACCCCGATACGCCGCGATACGCTGAATCATGGAACCCTCTCGCGTATCGCGGATATCGCGCGAACCAAACGTGCTAGAAATACGATATAACGTCCCAGATTCTACCCAGGCTAACAACTTACAAAACTATACATACCACTGGCCTAGAAATAACAACAGACTCCTACCCATCCAAACATCATCCAAAAATTCCCCTATCTGGCCGCAAATTGCAGCCAGAATGAATAAATTGGCGGCCTCGCTATGGGGTGGGGGTCTCGGGCTCTGGTGGTGTGGTCATGGTATATCTAGTGTGCTCCAGTTTCCTCAATTTCAACCTGAACTACTCGGGCCTATAGCAGATCATAGAAATCCAAAAAGTTCACTTAAAAACACTAAATTTGCACAGTTTGAAATCCTATGGTATTTTGGCGTAATCTGGGGTCTAACTAGGTTTACATGGTCTTACTAACACCTAATTAGGCTAGGTTACCCAATATTAACAGCACTAAACCATAAGTCCACACGAATCACCATTTCAAGCACAAAATCTCACTTTTTACACAAACCGAAGCTAAACTACGCATACGTTAAACAAACAAGAAGTTGGGCTCGGATTCTATACCTTGCAAGACCCTAGGTGCAAGGAGAAAGGAGGTGGAGAAGATGGGGAGTGCTGCTGCAGCTGCTGGGGGCTGCTGTTGATGTAGCTGCTGCTGCTGATGATGCTGCTTCTGCAGCTGCTGCCTCTCTCTTTCTCTCAGCTGAGTGTGTGTGTGTGAGTTGTGAGGAAACAATGAGGAAAAGAAATGAGGCCCCAAGTCAAAATCCCCCTCTCTCTTTCCCTCTCTCTTCAATTAATGAGCATGGCTCAAGCCATGCCCATACTCCCTCTCTCATGCACCAAGTCAACAAAGAAAAGAAAAGAAATTCAAATTGACAAAACACTCAAATAAAAAAAAAAACCCATTAAAGCCCAAAACACTTAATACAAATAGGTTAACCCTTCATGCTAGCTAATCATGGTTTTAACCCCAATCTAAACCCTAGTTTATATGCACAAGTGTGTGTGTGCCTAGAAAAAATCCTAATAAAATATTCATTAATTAGAATAAATTATATAAAACTTAATTTGGTAGACTTTTTACCAAAAACTATCTAGTAAAATATAATTAACCCCTAAACACGACCTAAGGTGTTACACTCTCTCTCTCTCACCAAGGTCAACACTTCAAACCATAATTTAAATCCCTTTTAAATTCATTTTTCATTTTAAACAACCATCCATACTTAAAACCCATAAAACTTAAAACAAAACTATAAAAACTATATTAGGGAATGGTTAGTTCACCATTTTGCTAATCATGGTTTAACCCCAAATTAGCACCCTAGTTATCATGCACAAGTGTGTGCAAGCCTAGGAAAAATCTAATAAAATACTCATTAAATAGGATAAAATATTTGAAACTTAATTCGGTAAACTTTTTATTAAGAACTATATATTAAAATATAATTAACCACAAAACACAATCTAAGGTGTTACAATCTCCCCCTCTTAAAAGAAATTCGTCCCCGAATTTAAAAATATACTGTTACGCGTACCTTCAAAGAGAAGATTACAACCCTCAAATCTCGCTCGCATCCCCCAAGTGATTTTCTCACTATACAGCTACGTCCAAGAAAAACCCTTCATAGATGGCAAGACCCTTGACCGATGTTTCTCCACCTGCCGAGCCATTAACACACATGGCTGCTGGTGAACAAAAGATCGCGTCCAAGCTAATTGGTCTGGTGCCAAATCATGTTAGAAAGATCAAGAAGGTAATTGTAAAGTATCATCACAAGGAATACGGGGTGAAAACTTAATAATCTTGGCGGAAGTGCCAAATTAAAGGCAACGAAACTGACTCGCTTAGAGGATCTCAGAAGGACCAAAATTCTGGGATAAGCTTCCCAAAATCCAACACGTCATTCATCGGAAAGTCCGTAGGAATACATGATCTGTCCCTGCGAACTCGAGTCTATGACCAACACAGTCGGCATAAGACCTCAGATCGCAATGGACAATTCCCATCCTGACCTAACACAACTGGACCATCTCTGAAGTCTCTAGACTAGCTGGGGTCCAAAATCCTACTTACGCAGAGTCAGAAAAACAACAGACTGGTGATCGACACGACCTAACCCCTAAGCCTAAGGGTTGCCAATTGGAGCGTCTCCTGATAACAGCTATCGAAGAAGAACCCTAGCAATGGCGAGTGACGATCCCCAACTGCTGACAACAAACAAAACAAACACACAACTAACCAAGAACAACTGAGCAAACTGAGTAAAATAGGACGACAAGAATCCGAATGGAGTTACACCCTGACTAAACTTGGGTAGAAACCATAACGAAATTTATGGAGATCTGCTCCCACTCCTACTTCGGAACGGTTAAAGGTTGCAACTCTCCAGCCGGCCTCAGATGCTCGACCCAAGCACCTAACAAGACAGACACCTTGAAACGAATCTTGACTTCTCCTTACATCCCTGTTCACCCATAACTAACTCGTAAGTCACGTCAATGTTGGTGGAACTTGAATGAATAGAGAGAGTTGACAGATGTGCATGTGCTAGGATTACACGTCTCTACCTGATAACATCAGGTACACCCACGCGTCCCTAACTTAGCACACCATGTCACAAATCAAGGACTCCAAATCATTACCCAGCCGAGTATGCTTAAGTATCTCTGACGAACGAGCATCGGCGGGTAGTGTCTCGCGAAAACGATTAAGGAAAAGTGGTCGGGCGCGGACATGAGCAAGCTGTCCCCTCCGTAGAGACGAACTTAAGCTGTACTCAACGATCACACAAGAACTGTAAATTTGCAGAAGACTATCACAACAATCAAAATCCGCTGCAAGAAGATGTATGTTAAGCTCTGGTGGTCCGTGGAAAATCTGACACGACTCACGGAAAAGTAGTGTCTCCAAATCTCCAACGCAAAACCACCGCGGCCATCTCCAGATCATGAGTGGAATATCCTTCTCGTACTTCCTCCAAATGTAGGGAAGCAAAAGCGATAACTCTATAGTGTCACCTTAGTACACACTCAAGCTCCACTCAAGAAACATTACAGTTAAGCAACAAGGTCACCCGAACCAAAAGCAAGAAAGAACTGATGCAGTTGTTGAACAAAATCTTCAACTGCAGAAAACTCCGCACACATGCCTCTGTCCACAGAAAAGAAACCTCCCTTCCGGTCCATTCCGTCTACGGTGCAGCACTACTCTAGCAATCCTGCATGAAACGGCGGAAAAAAACCTGCTAAGCCCAACAATCTGCGGATCTCCGTCCTGCACACAAGTCTGGGCCTAAGTTGTACGGCCACGATCTCCCTCGGAACCATACAAAACCATCTCCCGTGCCTACAAGACCTAGGAGTCAACACAAAACAAGCCTGAAGAAACACTCCGAGAATTTAGCAAACTGCTGGGGCTCTCCCAGTATCTACATAACAAATCCTCAAGTGCTACTCCTGTCCCTCAAGACGCATTAGATAGACCAGAATGTCGTAAATAACACAACAATAACTGGTCGAGGAACGGCCTTCAGAAATCTGGTTCATCACATTTACAAATGCCGCCAGGGCACTGGTGAGTCCAATGACACACCAAAACACACAAAGCCCGTAGCACGCACAAGGCAGTCTTCGGAATGCCGTCACTCCGAACCACAATAATGATGAACTGATCTCAAGCAAACTTAAAAAAAATGTCTCGCACTCTGGAGCTGATCGAAGAAATCGTCAATGCGAGGTGAAGGATACCTCTCCGCACCGTAAGCCGGTTCAATTGACGATCCGTCGATACACAACCTCAAACTGCCGTCTTCCTCCTCGACGAACAGAAATAGGAGCTTCCAAAAGCGAAACATTCAGACGCACAAAACTTCCCAACAAATAACTCTGCAGCTGATCCTTAATCTCCCTAAGCTTCGCCGGCTCATCCGGAACAACGTCGGAAAAACTCTCGCACGAAAGGAACCCGGTCCAACAATCCCACTGTGGCTCCGGTATCACGAATGAACGCCAAGAATCCACGACATCTCCTCAAAAGCCGACTAGCGAAAAAGGCTGAATTCAAGCTGTGAGAGGCGACACAACTATCCACCTGCACAACAAGAACTGACCTGCCGGGAAAACAAAACTGACTGTTTCCTCACGGTAGTCCACAGACGCCTAGCACATAACTAACCAGTCCGTGCCTAGGAGAAAGTCAAATCCAACATCTCTAGAAGGATCAAAACGACGGACGAATCTCAATCTCCTATCCGATTGGCACACAACTGAATACATGTCGCGCAACAGAAGAATCGCTGACAAAAGTTAGCACAACTACGACGAATCTACCCAACCATGGCACAAGCATGAAAAACAAACGAATACATCAAAAGAACATGCGAATTAAGGATACCTGAAAACTCCACATTGGACGCCTGCGCGTCCCGATGAGTAGAAGCAAACTCCTGTGTCTGCCCTCTATCCGCAACTGGCTGAACTCCTCTGGTAGACTGAGCCCTCTGAGCGAACCTTCCATGTCCACGGCCTCTCTGAAAATGATCCTGACGAGGTGCTAAGGAACAATCCCCGACGAAGTGCTGAAGGCTCCCGCATCGAAAACATCCACATTGTGACTGCTGACCATCCTGGGGATGAGAGCTGAACGGCTGTCCTCGTCCTAAGCCTCTGCTACTCCCGCGATGGCCACGAAATCTGTCTCGATGACCAAACCTCTGTCTCTGGACTGGTACGCTGGTACGAGTTCTCCACCGTCCGAGAACTCTCTGAGCCTCTAGAATATGAGCCTCGTCAACTGGAGCTGCAACCACTGGTGCTATGTAGGTGACAGACTGCTGCATGCTGATCGTAAGTGACAACTGAGTAACAGGGGTGACAACCTCCTGTCGTAGCTCCCGAACGACATCTACCAATGAACTCATCGTCTGGCGGAAGTCCTGCATCTCTGCCAAAAGCCTATCAATAGTATATGTTGTAGGCTGATCCGTTTGCACCTGTGCAACTAGAGCGCCATCCTGGTCAGTACTCGTCTCACCCGAGCCAACTCTGACCTCGGCCCTCGCTGCATCACTCTGAGTCCCCATAGTCATCGGCGGCAAGGCTATAAATAGATATAAGATTCGATGAGAATAAGGAATCGAATCTCAAGGATATGAATCATCAAGGAAGGAATTTCAAGCAAATTATACTTAGGTCACTTAAGGCGAAGTACCGCATCGTGGGTATGCTGCAGACATACACACACTACGTTACTCTGCTTAAGCTACCTACTCCATCATACTAAGGTCATCCTACACTCCGAAAGGTAAAACCTAGCGCTTTGATACCAACTTTGTCACGACCCAAAATTGGCTCGTGACAGCCCTAATACTACGCAACGCCTAAGGACGTAACGCAGTAAAAGAAAGCCAAAACCCAGAAATCTAAACCATGAAAATACGGAAAAGATAATATAAGTTTTTGAAACACTTGAAATCGCAACCCAAATTCTTTAAAAGTTCTACTTTCTATCTTTAAAATTTTGGCAACACCCCCTTTTTTTGTAAAAACTAGCCAAGATGAATACAACACAAATATACGACGCCGTAGCGAAGAAATAAAGACAGTAGAGGAAAAGCTGTATATAAAAGACAATAAATCCACAAATAATATACAATATCATCCTCACCAAGTCTCTAGGTCAACAACATGATAGTAGATGGAGAGTACAAATACAACGAAGGTACAATACAAATACAGATAACCACCAAAACCCACCCAAGCAAAATAATACTGTAAGCTGATACGGTATCTGTAGCAAAAGATGATAGATGAATACTGAATAGATTGCCTCGACTACTCTAGGGAACAACCTGAAACACCTGTGGCACAACGGAGGTGAGTTTCCAACTCGTGAATAGTAGATAACATATGCAGGTAATCGCAGGAATGTACGTACAGCATGAATCTAAGATATGCGATTACAGTAATAATGACATGATAATAGTATGCAATAACTATGCAATAGGGATATGAGAAAGTAAATATGCAGTAATCATAAGGGTACACTAATGTAAGTCTACGGTAGCGCCCCGGCCGTCTACAGACGCCAAATACGGAACAAAACTTTTTAACTGGCGCTATCGTATACTTTAACCCGGATCTGCCATTATTGCTAAACTAACAAACAGTAAAGAGTGTAGAAAGGTTATACCGAACGATCCGAGTCCTTCGTTCTTTAACCATCATCCCACGCTCCATTGCGGCTGCTCCGATCTCATCGATCTCCGATCTGCTCGTCCAGGTGGCACCACGTCAACGATTCTTTAAACGGGCTCCCGCCTCTGACTCGAGGCAACTCGGTCGTCAAGTTTGCCAAAAGAGACGAACAAGAATGATGTAGAGAATGAATAGATTACTTTGTCTCACTTCGTCCAAAGCCGTGGACGATCGGTAAATGAAGTTGCCATTTTTATCGGGTGATGGAATGAAAGAGGTTATGAAATTTCCATGCACCATAAACCATAGTCTTTTTTACCAAAAATGAAATCAATCTCTCACTCTCTCACAATGGTGGTCGGCCACTATAAAAGGAGGTGGAGGGTGAGTGTAGGAGAGGGGGGGTGACCATAAGACAAAAGATCATGAAGAAATATCCTTAAGTAAACAAGAAGCATTAAAGCTTAAAGCATGAGTCATTATAACACATCATCAAGTCTTTAATGCACCAATTAATGTCAAGATGACTCATTAGCCACCTCACCACTTCTAGAACCTTCTAGAAGCATCCACACTCATCTCAAGAAAAGACAAATCCGTCTTTAACCGAATGTTAAAAGACGGCTGATAGAAAACTGGAAACTGGCAACTTCCAAAAGCGATCCTGAAACGACTTTCAGGATAACCCCGTAACTGTATAAATATACCCGCATTTGTATTACGACCGAATACAAATGCAACTGAGACAAAGATATTATATCTACTCAATATAATACTCGGATCCGGCTTAAACCAAAGCAGACCAGTATCATCTGCCTGAAAAATAACACGTGCGTAAACGCACGTGCATTTTCCGAACCCTGCCATAAAACCATACGGCCTCTACAACGTTTCGCCCGAACTTGGGAAACTGTCTGTGGGGGACTCTAATGACTCGTCAGTACCTTGGCAGTGGGTTTAACCACAAACCGTCAGCGGCACTAGCTATGCGTAACGGCTGCCCATGGACTGACCTCAAGGGAGGCCGATGAGCGAACTCATCCAGAAACCCTACTGAGCCTAACAGTGACAATGTATATACAGTCCGGTCCGTTCGTCAATGAGTATCGCATATCTTCCTAGGGGGCTAGTAACGTTAGACCCCCAATAGCAGTATAAGTCGTGTCGGAGTATAGCCCAATAACACCCTGAGATACTACTGGAGTACCAACCAGTAAATCTCCTGCCACGGCCGTGGGCTTTGTGTAATGGCTCTCCTAGACACAGCACGATCTCGCCCCCAATACCGGGAGAGACGAATCCCCTGCCGATCCGCTTACGTGCCTCCATATGGCGCGGGACTGTACCCAAAAACTACCTGTTTGCATGACTCCTTTGAGCCGTGGTAGGGTAGAAATCAAAGCACAGTGGGAACTGACACGAGACAAATGGCGACCTCAGGTCGATGAACTAACCTGTACACATGTCACCAGGGAACTGCTATCTGACGATATGTATAATACCAACTAGCAGGTTCCCGGCGAGTCCTGTCCGGTGTACTCATAACCCAATGAGCACCTGTATACATTTTAGGTGATCCAACTGACACCAGTGGCTTGTGAGACCGGCCACCGCCCCTCGTCGGGGTCTCGACTGTACACACTAGTCTACTCTGGAGTATCGATGCCCTGTCTCGAAACTCCCACGACTAGGGACCACAATTAAGGATATGCGTATAAATTACCCAACTCTCACGTATATGATCGCCATCATACTGTTGGTAGTAAAGCAAGATCTTAAGGGCTCTATCAAAGTGTAACATGTAATCTGTCACCTAAACATATGCACGACTGATAAAGACAAACCAGATAGCATACTATCATCTCGAGTAAGATTGTCCTACCAATATAGGTCCTCCGCAATCATTGCAATCACGTACCTGCGATCCAATAATTGACTCTGAGGGCACTGTCTCCAACAATCTCCCACTTGCACTTAAGGATAATTATTGCGATGTCGACTACTCACAGCCCGTGTGAAACCGAACATCCAACTCCTCTACTAATCAGTTTCACAAAGCCCGTTTGTAAAACTATTGTGTTCGAGAAATCGCCTCAGTGAGTGGATCCGCCTAGATGTTTCTTTCTATATCTCTCTTAATCTCAAATTCGCGGAGAAAGCCATCTCCTAAATTGAGTAATACCTGTCTTAGAATATGTCTGGATATCTGATGGGACCAAGTTCATAAATGAACTCCAAATCCAAACTTCTTAGACTGTATCGATCACTGAACCTAATCAGTATCCAGCACCAAGCCTCCCACAGTATCCTCTTGGACCACCTGTCCATAATAATGCCCCTCGTCAGAGGAAAAACTATAACTCTGACAATCACTCTGTCTACTATGTCACCTTTGAAGCCTGGAATGATAACCGTCTCCCGAAGGAGGCTGCCGTTATCAAATCCGTAGAACATGTACTCATGTTCTAAAACCGCTTCCTTATGTTTCTCCAGGATTGGATTAACACAAACTTATTGCATCTAGTGCAAAAACAACATTTGGTGTGGTACTTGACATCTCATGATTGACTCAATTGTCTAAGCAAGTGATCTACCAATCATGCACACCCCTCTCCCCTTTAGTCTGTAAGACATCTTTAGAGAGGGTGACTCCATCACCTGCAGGTACACCACCATGCTAGGAGTCATCTATTCTAAAAACCATTAGAATACTGTCAAAGTACCCACATTGGGAAACTACCCAAATCCAGATCTAAAACCATAGATCCAGAAACCAGAATGTCAAATATTATATCCATATCCTGTCTGGAGAAACAACTGTGTGGCGACCACAGTACAACCGATCGCCGTATAGGAATTTTACTTCCTACTCTGTGTATGTCATCCAAATACCATGACATCACACCTTACTACCTTCTTAACAGATCCATCCCTTATTCTGATTGAAATCAAACCCATGACTATCACATCAAAAATGAATGATCTATCTCCGCTATAACTGCTCAAGTCTATAAATAGACATAAGCATCTTGCCCACTATGCTTCCGCTGCTCCCACTGACTACGACAACCCTCCTACCGGGTCTCATAGCCTAGAACAACAGTAATGTCAAGTCTGGGTAAACAAGAACCTCCTTGTCACCGTCCTTGAGGCTACCGGAGTACCTCTCGGGTGTCTGAGGTTACCCACCATATCTGCGGAGTGGCTAATGAAATGTCAAACCTGATTGAATATATAGGTCCTATTAAATTTTCCGTAATCGTTTGCGGTTCTGGAATCACTTCCAGTTCTACCATACTCCCAGTACTGTTTTCTGAAAAAGTCCATTTTACTAAAACTGTGGCGAGTCAAGAACAATATCACTATTGATCTTCCAAATGGTAGAATATCAACCCTCGTCATAGCCAGGGTCAAACCACAAACATCCATTACAGAAACGTGCCCAGAGTTATCCAGAGTCTGGTTTTAAGCATAAGCTGGACAACTCCCCGTACCTTAATATCTTTTAAGGTATGAACCATTCTATATCCAATATAGAAACTTCAGCACATATTTAATTGGAACCATATTCAAATCATGCAACTGTCTCCAGTGCATATGAACTTAATGGAAAAGAGGCTAATCAGCATTACTCAACTTAGGAATCCATCCAATTATGAGTAACCTGAAAGAGAAACACGTTTCTCAAAACCATTACTATCATCTGAATACCAATCACAAGAATCTACATCTTCGATCTCTTTGAAGAATCCCGATACTTGTTGTTAGTTATATGTATGCCCTAGAGGCCATTGCTATACATAAGATGTATATTGTAGTGGATGCCGGGACATATATAGGGAGGACTTTCTTGCTCGACATGATAGTATGCTATCTGGTTGATCTTTACCTTAACGTGTATACTGATTGTCTCTCTGTTACATGTTGGTAAAGCCCTTAGGATGTGTACTTGACTACCTGGACTATGATGCGGATCATACTAGTGGGGACATGGTAGTCCATAAGTACATCCTTGAAAGTCCCTAGTCGTGGGTGTATCGAGATGGGGCATCGATATACCAGAGTAGACTAGCGTGTACCTTCTCGACCCATACAGATGGGCGATGGATGATCCCATATCCATTGGTGTTTGACATCAGAGATGATATACGGGTGCTCAGTAGAGACTGGGACACTGGACGGACTCGCCGAGAACTCCCAGATGGTATTATACCTTACGTCAGATGGCAGTTCTCTGGTGACATTGGTACAGAGTAGTCTGTTGACCCGAGATCGTCATAGAGTCTTGTGTGGTTCCCACTGTGCCTTGATTTCCACCTTACCACGTCCAAGAGGGCGTGCAAAACGGTGGTTTTTGGGTACAGTCCCGAGTCACATGGAGGCAATGAGCGATAGGAGGGGATTCGTCTCTCCCGGTAAAGGGGGTTGATGTTGCGCTGTGTTCGATTGGCTATAACAGGAAATCCCTGGCCACGGTTGCTGAGATTTACTGGTAAGTGTTACCAGTAGTTTCTCAAACAGTTATAGACCTCATATCGACACGACTTATCGAGCTATTGGGGTCTGACGTTTACCACCCCTAGGCAAGATATGCGATATATCAGACGACGAGACCGGACTGTACGGTAGTGTTACTGGTTGGATTAACTGGAGTGTGAGCGGACTTGCTCGTCGATCTTCTGATCGCTCAATACCCGGGTGGCCGTTACGTTTAGCAGACCGCTTGCGGCTTGTGGGTGTTTGATATGATCATCACCTGCTGCCGGCGTATTGACGAGTCTTCAGAGTCCTACACAGAGGTTTCCTGGCTCAAGCGAAACGAAATAGGAGCGCATATGAGATATGTGCAGGACCGAGAATAATGCGTGTATGTGATACCGTATTTCATTCTCGCGATGAATGTTTCAATTGGTTGTATGCGATATAACCTAGTTATCGAATCGGAGATTGATTCGATAAGTCGATACATTGGATACTAGTCGGTTATGTACGACATGACCGGATCATTGAATCAAGTGTTGATTTAATGATTTAATGTATAATTATATATATTTGATATATTACTATGCATTAACTAGTATTGGTTCACTTTTAAATGGATTTTCTCACTCGGATGTACACATTGTATATGTGATATACTTTTGTGCACTCGATTGTATCATGTTTGATGATGCATGCAAAATTGGTTTGTGTAAAGAATTAAACCTAGGTTAAGTAAATGGTTAAGGTTTATATTTATTTGTCCATTCATTTATCTTTTTATTTTGGATGAAAATGAAATGACAAAAGAAAACAAAATGGTTTCATTTTTTCTTTCTTTCTTTCATGAAGCTTGATGAAGCTTCATGAAGCTTTGACCATATGACCATTTTGTCTTCAAGCTTAACCCTAACCATTCTTTTAACCTTAGTCAATTCTCTACACCTAACTATAGTTAATGTTATGATAAGTATTCTTTTTCTTTTTTATTCTAATTAACTTATCATATCATTATCATCTTCTTCTTCATCTTCAACATTGAAGAAAGCTTTCTACCAACAATGGTGGAATGTGAAAATGAGTGAGAAATCCAATTCTAAAGTGAACCCACTTTCTATTTCTTCAACCTCTACCTCTTTCCAAGTAGTAGAGTGTGTTTCCTTCACAAGTTTTCTTGACTTGGTGAAGTGGGAGCTTGATCTAGTGATGCCTCGACGTAGATCATCTTCGGCACGAAGCCGACGACCTTGCCCGCCCATTTCTCCGATGAAGCCGATGCTAGAGTCCGGGATTTCATTTGGACAGCGGAGAGGACTTCATCACGGAGCCGTGGAGGTGGAGGACCGGATCTACAAAGGTTGTATTTCCGTACTCTTAGTTAAAGTAGTTAACTAGTTGCTTTATCGCCTAAAATTCTAGCCAACGATCTTATTATGGTTTCTCGGCACCGTTAAAATTGTAAATTGGCATGGTTGATGCCTTGTGAGACCTCTAGTGTGTGCCTAGGAACCCTACATTGGTATCAGAGCCTAGCTAGAGCCTTAGGCGTGTTAGTTGTATGTATGCCCTAGAGGCCAGTATTGTACAGATGATGTATATTATATTGGATGCTTGGACATATATAGAGATGACTTTCTTGCTCGATATGATAGTATGCTATCTGGTTACTCTTTATCTTAACATGTTTACTAGTCTCTTTAAACTGTCTTATGGTTACATGTTGGTAAAGCTCTTAGGATGTGTACTTGACTACCTGGACTATGATGCAGATCATACTAGTGGGGACATGGTAGTCCATAAGTACATCCTTCAAGGTCCCTAGTCGTGGGTGTATCGAGACGGGGCATCGATATACCAGAATAGAATAGCGTATACGCTTCTCGACCCATGAGATGGGCGATGGATGATCCCATATCCATTGGTGTTTGACATCAGAGATGGTATACAGGTGCTCAGTGGAGACAGGGTACACTGGACGGACTCGCCGAGAACTCCCAGATGGTATTAAACCTCACGTCAGATGGTAGTTCTCAGGTGACACTGTATAGGTTAGTCTGTAGACCCGAGATCGTCATAGAGTCTTGTGTGATTCCCACTGTGCTTTGATCTCCACCTTACCACGTCCATGAGGGCGTGCGAAACGGTGGTCTTTGGGCACAGTCCCGAGTCACATGGAGGCAATGAGCGATAGGAGGGGTTTCGTTTCTCCCGGTATTGGGGGTTGATGTTGCGCTGTGCTCGATTGGCCGTAACAGGGAAGTCCCTGGCCAGGGCTGATCAGAGATTTGCTGGTAAGTGTTACCAGTAGTTTCTCGACCCGTTATGAGCCTCATATCGGCACGACTTATCGGTTATTGGGGTCTTACGTTTACCACCCCTAGACTTGATATACGACATATCAGACGAACAGACCGGACTGTACGGTAAGTGTTACTGGTTGGATTCACAGGTGTGTGAGCGGGCTGGCTCGTCGATCTTCTGATCGCTCAATACCCGGATGGCCGTTACGTTTAGCAGACCGCTTGCGGCTTGTGGGTGCTTGATATGATCATCATCTGCTACCGGCGTATTGACGAGTCTTTAGAGTCCTACACAGAGGTTTCCTGGCTCAAGCGAAACGAAATAGGAGCGCATATGAGATATGTGCGGGACCGAGAATAATGCGTGTATGTGATACCGCATTTCATTCTCGCGATGAATGTTTCGATTGGTTGTATGCGATATGACCTAGTTATCGAATCAATGATTCGATAAATCGATACATTGAATACTAGTCGGTTATGTGCGACATGACCGGATCATTGAATCAAATGTTGATTTAATGATTTAATGTATAATTATATATTTGATATATTACTTTGCATAAACTAGTATTGGTTCACTTTAAATGGATTTTCTCACTTGATGTGCAAGTTGTATATGTGATATACTTTTGTGCACATGTTTGTATCATGTTTGATGATATATGTTAACTTGTGCTTGTGTAAAGATTAAACCATGATTATATGAATGGTTAGGGTTTTATTCACTTATTCATTTATTTATATTCATTATTCATTTTGGAAAAGAAAAGAAAAATGGTGGCTTTATTTGTTTCTTTCATGAAGCTTCATGAAGAGTTGAATAATTGACCATTTTTGTTTTCTTCTCTTAACCTAACCATGCACCTAACCCTAGTTTGCTCTCTACACTTCACCATGGTTAGTATATGATAAGTAATGATATTGTTCTCATTTTTAATCCAATACTTATCATATTCTATCTTCATCTTCTTCTTCTTCTTCAAAGAGAAAGCTTGATGCCATCAATGGCAACTTGAGATCTAAAGTGAGAAATCCAATTCTAAAGTGAACCCACCTCCTATTTCTTCACCCTCTACCTCTTGCCAAGTTGTCTTGGGTGTTTTCTTCACAAGTTTCACAAATTTGTGAAGTTGGAGCTTGAACTTGTGATGCCTCGACGTAGATCATCTTCGGCACGAAGCCGACGACCTAGTTCGCCCAATTCTCCGATGAAGCCGACGTTTGAGTTCGGGATTCGAGATGGACAGCGAGAGGATGCCTACGTGGAGCTTAGGAAGTGGAGAAATGGATCTACAAAGGTTGTAGCCTCTCTCCTTTAGTTAAGATGTTAACTAGTTTCGTTTATCGCCTAGATTTCTAGTTAACGATCTGTATAAGGGTTTCTCGGCACCCGTAAAATTTGAAATTGGCATGTTTGATGTCTTGTGAGACCTCTGGAGAGTGCCTAGGAACCCCACATTGGTATCAGAGCCTAGCTAGAGCCTTAGGAGAAGTCTAGACGGAGTTTGAAGTCCGATCGAACCCGAAACCCCATTTTTCCACGCTCTCTGGACTTTTTCTGAAAACGTGGATTTTTCCAAATTAAAAATTGCTAAAAAATTCATCATGTAAATCTATGAATTACGGTGCAAAAATAACTTACTGAAGAGTCTACAGTGCGGCGGAACCGCGGTAGAAGCCTTGCTTCTGCGGCGGTTCCGCGGCAAATTAATTGAATTATCAAATAATTTTTGCACAGTAACTGATTGATTCTGGTGTTGGATTTTCTGGGAATTTTTAAAAATTTATTCAAGAGTTGAATTTTCTGGGGTGTTTTGGGAGTTCGATGTTTCGATCGGAGTATCAGATTTTGTCTATGTGGTTTTCCGGATAATTTTTGAATATGTTAAAAAGTTCGACCGGATATAAATACCCAAATTTTCCCCTGCCGGGAAATTTCCAAGTGTTGGATTTTTCCGTAGTTTAACGACGTTCTAAGTAGTGCAAGTAACGCGATGGACCCTCTAGAAGACAACAAAGCTTAACTCGATTATGTGACCGTCTTGAACTGCCCTTTGAACCTTCGGGTTTGGGGCAGTACGGCGTGCCACATGTGAGACGTTGGCTTGACCCTTCTACGGCTGGACCGTTGGTACTGAGGCACGAACTGAATGTTGTTAGACTTATTTCATGTGTTGAGCTATATCGGGAAAACTTGGGTGTTCGACTGTTCGATTGGAAAGTTTAACATTTTCTAATTATCTGGAATGTGATACAATAATTGGAATTCACAAGTAGTTATGAGATAACTGAATGAATGTTATAAATCTAGCCGTTTAGTCTCACTTGATGTTGAAAAGAGTTTTCGATAATGAGACTAAAATGCGGGGTTTATAATTGTTAGGCATGTGATGTCTAAGTAATTCATTTGATTAGGCATGCGATGTCTAAAGAGGTTGCGGATTCCAACTGTTGTAGTTTTACACTTTCTTTTCTGTGACCGTAAGTGTAATATGTGATATCGTCGGTTTCGTTGCTATATGTCAACGACAATTGGGATGCGCATATTTACTTACGTTGATGACATGTGATGTTATGTGTTGCTGGATATGTTATATTGGATTGTCGTGTTTGAATAGCCGGGGGTTTTTATGTGAGATGAGTGTTTTTCATTTTCATTCATGTAAAAACTTGTATGTAATATTCTTTTATTTGGGGCACTTCCAGGTTGCGGAAGTTGTCACCTTTTGTATATTATTTACTTTTCCGCATTAGGATAGACCCAAGGAGGGGAGCACAAGTAACCGGGTTCTGGGGTCCAGTGGGAGACCAACTCGAGGAGTCGAGTCCGGGTCTCCTAACCCTAGAATTGGCAGGGTTGCTTGACGCTCTCGTAGGGGTCTAGGGGTGTGGGATTGGCTATTCATCACGACCGTGGAATCCGTGTTTTATACTGGCTCGTATTGAAAACACGGACGTTCTAGTATATCCAATGTTTCATATGTTTCTTCTGCTGCGATATCTGTGATGCGATCATGTGATGTTCTGTGATAGATACTTTATATAGTATATATGATATATTATATAGACGTTACTTATGTTTTACACCCGCGCTAGCCCTGCCCTGCTCTGTCGTTAGTTACCTAACCTAACGGTGCACGAGGGGACATCGAGGCGAATGCGGATGGCATAAGTGTACGTCGTATTTATCTGTGATGTTTAGGTATATAAATGATGGGACTTCATTAATGTGATTAATGAAAGATAAGAAACCTAAGATGTCGTGGAATCGAATTTCAAAATAAAAACAGGTAGCTACAGTTCTTGCTTTGCATAGCGGTATATATGATATGCCCTGCACCTTATTCGATGAGGAAAGGACGAGATCCCTTCACCGGGAGTGACTCCTTTAGCAATAACTGGCACATGCTACACACTCGGTTTGGTTATTGATTGCTTTTAAGAGTTTTTGCTTTGCACAGAGATATATATGATATATCCCGCACCTCATTCGACGAGGAAAGGGCCGACGATCCCTTCACCGGGAGTGACCCCTTTAGCAAAACTAGAAAAGCCTCAAAATCACTCCATTTCAAAACTTCATTTGATTCTACAACGATATCAAGTTCATTACGCAATAGGTTTTCAGAAAAACCTGCCGTAGCCCTCCGTCATTTCAGATAAGAACTGTTTAGTATTCGTGCTACGTTTGTTGGCCTTTGTCAAGGCGTACATATTATTATCTTCATTTGGGCATGAAATGGTCGCTACCTGGAGAGAGAGAGAAGAAAACACTTTAGCGTATGCTCGTGCAAGATCAGATTGGTTATTATCTTATCTAATCAGAATGGCTCACACTGCTTTTTATCAAATCTTCCTTCAAACCCTAAAAGGAAAGACTAGCCGGGATTAATTACACACTACAAGTTCGCCAATCTTTCAGCCAGGCCAGTGTCGGTACTTTGAGGGAGGTTCCCCGTGCTTTCGCACGAACCTAATTAATCTAAACCTCATTTTCCCAGAGGCGTAACCCCGTTGACACCTTTCTAGACACCTACTTGATCAGCTAATTGCAATGTGTAAAACTCTCCCAGGAGTAACTCTTACTCGCAGTGGGTATCGGGATCCAACTATCTCATAGAAGGTATGCAATCTCATTGCAAATTTCAACACTTGAAATTCCCGATAATATTTTGCCCCTAGTGTCCTATGACCTTGACAAAGGCCAACAAATCACAGGATGCTAGTCAAGTTCAACCCGTCATTTCTTGATTGAATCAAACCCACCCGCACGACCCTTGACAAAGGCCAACAAGGTCGTACGACTACCCCGAAACAATCTGCATCACATGCATAAGCAGATAAGCACTATTCAGCTACCGCACACTACGCCTTGACAAAGGCCAACAAACGCAGCACGAATACTAAACAGTTCTTATCTGAAATGACGGAGGGCTACGGCAGGTTTTTCTGAAAACCTATTGCGTAATGAACTTGATATCGTTGTAGAATCAAATGAAGTTTTGAAATGGAGTGATTTTGAGGCTTTTCTAGTTTTGCTAAAGGGGTCACTCCCGGTGAAGGTATCGTCGGCCCTTTCCTCGTCGAATGAGGTGCGGGATATATCATATATATCACTGTGCAAAGCAAAAACTCTTAAAAGCAATCAATAACCAAACCGAGTGTGTAGCATGTGCTAGTTATTGCTAAAGGAGTCACTCCCGGTGAAGGGATCTCGGTCCTTTCCTCATCGAATAAGGTGCAGGGTATATCATATATACCGCTATGCAAAGCAAGAACTGTAGCTACCTGTTTTTATTTTGAAATTCGATTCCACAACATCTTAGGTTTCTTATGCATGTGATGCAGATTATTTCGGGGTAGTCGTACGACCTTGTTGGCCTTTGTCAAGGGTCGTGCGGGTGGGTTTGATTCAATCAAGAAATGACGGGTTGAACTTGACTAGCATCCTGTGATTTGTTGGCCTTTGTCAAGGTCATAGGACACTAGGGGCAAAATATTATCGGGAATTTCAAGTGTTGAAATTTGCAATGAGATTGCATACCTTCTATGAGATAGTTGGATCCCGATACCCACTGCGAGTAAGAGTTACTCCTGGGAGAGTTTTACACATTGCAATTAGCTGATCAAGTAGGTGTCTAGAAAGGTGTCAAAGGGGTTACGCCTCTGGGAAAACGAGGTTTACATTAATTAGGTTCGTGCGAAAGCACGGGGAACCTCCCTCAAAGTACCGACACTGGCCTGGCTGAAAGATTGGCGAACTTGTAGTGTGTAATTAATCCCGGCTAGTCTTTCCTTTTAGGGTTTGAAGGAAGATTTGATAAAAAGCCGTGGGTGCCATCCTGATTAGATAAGATAATAACCAATCTGATGTTGCACGAGTATACGCTAAAGTGTTTTCTTCTCTCTAGATATAGTGCGCTCTATGATGAGCACAGCTGAGTTACCTATTTCCTTCTGGGGTTATGCGCTGGAGACAGCAGCATACCTATTGAATCAAGTTCCTCTAAATCTGTACCTACCACACCATATGAGATATGGAGTGGGAAGAGACCATGTCTTAAACGAGTTAAGATATGGGGTTGCCCGGCCTATGTCAAAAGGCAAAATCCGGACAAACTCGAGGCACGGTCAGTTCTATGCAAGTTTGTGGGATATCCCAAACATTCACATGGATATCTTTTCTACCATACAGAGGAACAAAAAGTGTTTGTTTCTCGACATGCCACCTTTTTGGAAAAGGAATTTCTTGCAAAGGAAATTAGTAGCGATAAGGTAGAACAGGAAGAAATTCCGGCTACACAAACTCAAACTGAAGATTTAGTGGAACCAGAGGATTCAGTAGCTCCCGACGAACCTCAGCCTCTCCGCCTATCTAGTAGGGTTCCTCGCCCACCTGAGAGATACTACGGTTTTCTCATGGATGGTGGGAGCGAGGATTGCATCATGGAGGATGATGACCCAACTAGCTTTGAGCAGGCCATCATGAGTGGGGACTCAGTGAAATGGCTGGATGCTATGCGGTCCGAGATGGAATCCATGTACACCAACAAAGTATGGACTTTGGAAGTTGCTCCTGAAGGGGTAAAACCCATTGGGAGCAAGTGGATCTTCAAGAAGAAAATTGGTGTAGATGGGAAAGTGGAGACTTTCAAAGCTAGACTTGTTGCAAAAGGTTTTCGTCAAAGACCAGGTGTGGACTATGACGAGACCTTTTCTCCAGTGGCTATGCTTAAATCCATCCGGATCATTCTTGCCATCGCTGCATATCATAACTACGAAATCTGGCAAATGGATGTTAAGACCGCCTTTCTAAATGGTGATTTAGAAGAGTGCGTGTACATGACTCAGCCAGAGGGCTTCATAGACAGTGGGAGCAGCGGGAAGGTGTGCAAGCTGCTTAAATCCATTTATGGATTAAAGCAAGCATCGCGGAGTTGGAACATCTGCTTTGACGTCGTTATCAAAGAGTTTGATTTCGTCAAAAATCCAGATGAACCTTGTATCTACAAGAAGGTGGCAGAGAGTAAGGTTGTCTTCCTCGTATTGTACGTGGACGACATACTCTTGATAGGAAATGATATTCCTATGATGCAATCGGTCAAGCTCTTCTTATCACAAAGATTCTCAATGAAAGATCTTGGTGATGCCTCCTGCATATTGGGAATCAGGATCTATAGAGATAGATCCAAAAGGATATTGGGATTGTCCCAATCCAGATACATTGACACCATACTAAAGAGGTTTAGTATGGAAGAATCCAAGCGTGGGAACTTGCCCACGATCTCTGGAGTCACTCTCTCCAAAGAGATGTCTCCCAAGACTGATTTGGAGAGAGCTCGCATGCAAGGGATACCCTATGCTTCGGCTGTAGGCTCTATCATGTACACGATGCTATGTACCAGACCCGATGTTGCATACTCACTAAGTGTAGTGAGCAGGTATCAAGCTGATCCTGGAGAGAGTCACTGGACAGCTGTGAAGAGCATTCTTAAGTACTTACGAAGGACTAAAGAGATGCTCTTGGTGTATGGTAACGGAGAACTTCAAGTGGAGTCCTTTACCGATTCGAGCTTCCAGAGTGATAAGGACGACTCTAAGTCGCAGTCGGGATTTGTCTTTACCCTTTACGGAGGGGCGGTTAGCTGGAAGAGTTCCAAGCAGGAAACCGTGGCAGACTCGACGATGGAGGCTGAATACATCGCTGCCAACGATGCTGCCAAAGAGGCTGTCTGGATCAAGAAGTTCATTACTGAACTTGGAGTGGTTCCATCCATTGAGCATCCAATACCTTTGTATTGAGATAACAATGGAGCGGTGGCTTTGGCCAAGGAACCCAGGTCCCATCAGCGATCCAGGCATATTCTGAGACGGTATCACCTGATCCGGGAGATAGTTGATCGCCGGGAGATCGAGGTTAGGAGGGTTGACACAAAGAACAACACGGCGGATCCACTCACGAAGGCCATTCCCCAAATACAGTTTGAGAGACTCTTCGGGATGCTCGGTATGCGATACTACAGCAGCTGGCCCTAGTGCAAGTGGGAGATTGTTAGTTGTATGTATGCCTTAGAGGCCAGTATTGTACAGATGATGTATATTATATTGGATACTTGGACATATATAGAGATGACTTTCTTGCTCGATATGATAGTATGCTATCTGGTTACTCTTTATCTTAACATGTTTACTAGTCTCTTTAAACTGTCTTATGGTTACATGTTGGTAAAGCCCTTAGGATGTGTACTTGACTACCTGGACTATGATGCAGATCATACTAGTGGGGACATGGTAGTCTATAAGTACATCCTTCAAGGTCCCTAGTCGTGGGTGTATCGAGACGGGGCATCGATATACCAGAGTAGACTAGCGTATACGCTTCTCGACCCATGAGATGGGCGATGGATGATCCCATATCCATTGGTGTTTGACATCAGAGATGGTATACGGGTGCTCAGTGGAGACTGGGTACACTGGACGGACTCGCCGAGAACTCCCAGATGGTATTATACCTCACGTCAGATGGCAGTTCTCAGGTGACACTTGTGCAGGTTAGTCTGTAGACCCGAGATCGTCATAGAGTCTTGTGTGATTCCCACTGTGCTTTGATCTCTACCTTACCACGTCCATGAGGGCGTGCAAAACGGTGGTCTTTGGGCACAGTCCCGAGTCACATGGAGGCAATGAGCGATAGGAGGGGTTTCGTCCCTCCCAGTATTGGGGGTTGATGTTGCGCTGTGCTCGATTGGCCGTAACAGGGAAGTCCCTGGCCAGGGCTGATCAGAGATTTGCTGGTAAGTGTTACCAGTAGTTTCTCGACCCGTTATGAGCCTCATATCGGCACGACTTATCGGTTATTGGAGTCTAACATTTACCACCCCTAGACTTGATATGCGACATATCAGACGAACAGACCGGACTGTACGGTAAGTGTTACTGGTTGGATTCACAGGAGTGTGAGCGGGCTGGCTCGTCGATCTTCAGATCGCTCAATACCCGGATGGCCGTTACGTTTAGCAGACCTCTTGAGGCTTGTGGGTGCTTGATATGATCATCATCTGATACCGGCGTATTGACGAGTCTTTAGAGTCCTACACAGAGGTTTCCTGGCTCAAGCGAAACGAAATAGGAGCGCATATGAGATATGTGCGGGACCGAGAATAATGCGTGTATGTGATACCGCATTTCATTCTCACGATGAATGTTTCGATTGGTTGTATGCGATATGACCTAGTTATCGAATCAATAATTCGATAAATCGATACATTGAATACTAGTCGGTTATGTGCGACATGACCGGATCATTGAATCAAATGTTGATTTAATGATTTAATGTATAATTATATATTTGATATATTACTTTGCATTAACTAGTATTGGTTCACTTTAAATGGATTTTCTCACTTGATGTGCAAGTTGTATATGTGATATACTTTTATGCACATGTTTGTATCATGTTTGATGATACATGTTAACTTGTGCTTGTGTAAAGATTAAACCATGGTTATATGAATGGTTAGGGTTTTATTCACTTATTCATTTATTTATATTCATTATTCATTTTGGAAAAGAAAAGAAAAATGGTGGCTTTATTTCTTTCTTTCATGAAGCTTCATGAAGAGTTGAATAATTGACCATTTTTGTTTTCTTCTCTTAACCTAACCATGCACCTAACCCTAGTTTGCTCTCTACACTTCACCATGGTTAGTATATGATAAGTAATGATATTATTCTCATTTTTAATCCAATACTTATCATATTCTATCTTCATCTTCTTCTTCTTCTTCTTCAAAGAGAAAGCTTGATGCCATCAATGGCAACTTGAGATCTAAAGTGAGAAATCCAATTCTAAAGTGAACCCACCTCCTATTTCTTCACCCTCTACCTCTTGCCAAGTTGTCTTGGGTGTTTTCTTCACAAGTTTCACAAATTTGTGAAGTTGGAGCTTGAACTTGTGATGCCTCGACGTAGATCATCTTCGGCACGAAGCCGACGACCTAGTTCGCCCAATTGTCCGATGAAGCCGACATTTGAGTTCGGGATTCGAGATGGACAGCGAGAGGACGCCTACGTGGAGCTTAGGAAGTGGAGAAACGGATCTACAAAGGTTGTAGCCTCTCTCCTTTAGTTAAGATGTTAACTAGTTTCGTTTATCGCCTAGATTTCTAGTTAACGATCCGTATAAGGGTTTCTCAGCACCCGTAAAATTTGAAATTGGCATGTTTGATGCCTTGTGAGACCTCTTGAGAGTGCCTAGGAACCCAGTAAGGCGAAGTCTAGACGGAGTTTGAAACCCGATCGAACCCGAAACCCTAAGTTTTACATGCTCTCTGGACTTTTTCTAAAAACTGGGATTTTTCCAGATTAAAAATGCTTAAAAAATTCAGCAGGGAATTCTAAGAATTACGGCGCAAAAATTATTTCATGATCCCTCTAATGAGCGGCGGAACCGCGGCATAAGCCTAGCTTATATGGCGGTTCCGCGGCAAGTTGATGACATCATCATTTACTGTTTGCACAGTAACTCCGATTTTATTATGCTGAGTTTTCTGGGAATTTTTAATTTTAATTCAAGAGTTGAATTTTCTGGGGTTGTTTTGGGGATTCGGTGTTTCGATCGAGGTATCAGATTTTGTCTATGTGTCTTTCCGGATAAATTTTAGAATATGTTAAAAAGTTCGACCGGATATAAATACCCAATTTTTCCCCTGTCGGGAAATTTCCAAGTGTTCGATTTTTCCGTAGTTTAAAGACGTTCTAAGTAGTGCAAGAAACTCGATGGACCCTCTAGAAGACAACAAACCTTAACTCGATTATGTGACCGTCTTGAACTGCCCTTTGAACCTTCGGGTTTGGGGCAGTACGGCGTGCCACATGTGAGGCGTTGGCTTGACCCTTCTACGGCTGGACCGTTGGTACTGAGGCACGAACTGAATGTTTTTAGACTTGTTTCATGTGTTGATCTGTATCGGGAAAACTTGGGTGTTCGATTGTTCGATCGGAAAGTTTGACATTTTCTATTTATCCGGAATGGGATACAATAATTGGAATTCACAAGAAGTTATGAGATAACTGAATGAATGTTATAAACATAGCAGTTTAGTCTCACTTGATCGGTTGCCACGGAATTTTGATGTGATCAAAAGTTCGTCGCAATCACGTAGTGTACGCGGATACTCGCCGGGTAAACTTAATAGACAGCCTCGTCCCATAGCCCCGACCAAGTGACTGTAGGAGAACCCCGTCGCCGAAAGCATCCGTTCGGGTGCTCGCGGTAGCGGTGTTCCGCCTTGGTGCACTTCGTCGACGGCGTCGGGGGTGCAGCCGCCTACTAAAGTTTGCGACGAGCATTCGATCAGGATGTCGGGAATCTTGTTGAATTACCCGACTTGATAATGAAAAGTGTTTTCGATAATGAGACTAAAATGCGGGGTTTATAATTGTTAGGCATGCGATGTCTGAGGTGGTTGCGGATTCCAACTGTTGTAGTTTTACACTTTCTTTTCTGTGACCGTAAGTGTAATATGTGATATCGCCGTTTTCGTAGCTATATGTCAACGACAATTAGGATGCGCATATTTACTTACGTTGATGACATGTGATGTTATGTGTTGCTGGATATGTTATATTGGATCGTCGTGTTTGAATAGCCGGGGGTTTTTATGTGAGATGAGTGTTTTTCATTTTCATTCATGTAAAAACTTGTATGTAATATTCTTTTATTGGGGCACTTCCAGGTTGCGGAAGTTGTCACCTTTTGTATATTATTTACTTTTCCGCACTAGGATAGACCCAAGGAGGAGGGCACAAGTAACCGGGTTCTGGGGTCCAGTGGGAGACCAACTCGAGGAGTCGAGCCCGGGTCTCCTAATTCCAGAATTGGTAGGGTTGCTTGCCGCTCTCGTAGGGGTCTAGGGGTGTGGGTTTGGCTATTCATCACGAACGTGGAATCCGTGTTTTATATTGGCTCGTATTGAAAACACGGACGTCCTAGTATATCCAATATTTCATATGTTTCTTCTGCTGCGATATCTGTGATGTGATCATGTGATGTTCTGTGATTGATACTGTATATAGTATATATGATATATTATATAGACGTTACTTATGTTTTACACCCGTGCTATCCCTGCCCCGCTCTGTCGTTAGTTACCTAACCTAACGGTGCATGAGGGGACATCGAGGCGAATGCGGATGGCATAAGTGTACGTCGTATTTATCTGTGATGTTTACGTACTTAAATGATGGGACTTCATTAATATGATTAATGAAATAAAAGAAACCTAAGATGTTGTAGAATCGAATTTCAAAAATAAAACAGGTAGCTACAGTTCTTGCTTTGCACAGCGGTATATGTGATATATCCTGCACCTTATTCGATAAGGAAAGGACCGAGATCCCTTCACCGGGAGTGACTCCTTTAGCAATAACTGGCAGATGCTACACACTCGGTTTGTCTTTTGATCGCTTTTAAGAGTTTTTGCTTTGCACAGTGATATATATGATATATCCCGCACTTCATTCGACGAGGAAAGGACCGACGATCCCTTCACCGGGAGTGACTCCTTTAGCAAAACTAGAAAAGCCTCAAAGACACTCCATTTCAAAATTCATTCGATCCTACAACGATATCAAGTTCATTACGCAATAGGTTTTCAGAAAAACCTGTCGTAGCCCTCCGTCATTTCAGATAAGTCCTATTTAGTATTCGTGCTACATTTGTTGACCTCCGTCAAGGCGTAGTGTGCGGTAGCTAACTAGTATTTATCTGCTTATGCATATGATGCAGATTGGATTAGGGTAGTCGTGCGGCCTTGTTGACCCCCGTCAAGGGTCATGCGGGTGGGTTTAATTCGATCAAGAAATGACGGGTTGAACTTGACTAGTAGCCTATGGTTTGTTGACCTCCGTCAAGGTCATAGGGTGCTAGGGGCAAAATTATCGGGAATTTCAAGTGTTGAAATTTGCAATGAGATTGCATACCTTCTATGAGATAGTTGGATCCCGATACCCGCTGTGAGTAAGAGTTACTCCTTGGAGAGTTTTATACATTACAATTAGCCGATCAAGTAGGTGTCTAGAAAGGTGTCAACGGGGTTACGCCTCTGGGAAAACGAGGTTTACATTAATTAGGTTCGTGCGAAAGCACGGGGGACCTCCCTCAAAGTACCGACACTGGCCTGGCTGAAAGATTGGTGAACTTGTAGTGTGTAATTAATCCCGGCTAGTCTTTCCTTTTAGGGTTTGAAGGAAGATTTGATAAAAAGCAGTGGGAGCCATCCTGATTAGATAAAATAATAACCAATCTGATCTTGCAAGAGCGCATGCTGAGTTTTTTCTTCTCTCTCTCTCCAGGTAGCGATCATATCACGCCTTAATCAAGATAATAATACGGATATTTGACCGAACCCGCTTGTTATACTGAGCTGGGGAACGTTGGTCCCACTCCTACTTATAATTGTTATAAGACAGAGCAGGAAATTGGGGAATACCAGATTTCCCGTGCCGCCCAAACGAAGAGAGTGCATGTTGATGCATCATCTTCGGGTGTGTTCATTACAAAGAACTGTTTCTCAGTATCCTCCGCATCCTGGGTATATGATACCGGATCAGGATCCCAGATATGTAATATGTTACATAGGGCTACAAAAGGGTAGAAAAACTGAGAACGGGTGATAAGTTTCATGAGGCAGAAAACGGGGCAAGAGTTTCAGCCAAGTCTTTCGGTCACTGTCACCCTGTATTACCAATACATTGATTCTGAACGAATGTTATTAGATACCGAACCTGATATACAAAATCATATCAGTCTCTTTATTAGTAAAGAAATGATAAAATTTTGTATTGTTGGATAATGTTTTGAACATTTCCTATGTCAAAAGTTGATCGGTTCAGGCACGTTATCTAAAAGCATTAATGTTCTAAATCAAACTACAGTTCTAAGAATACGGAACACACACAAGAGGAAGAGTTCAGAAATGAACGAATCCTTCTTAAGGTATTATAGACTAGGTCAGATCAATGTGACCCGACTAGCTAGAGTTACATATAGATGCATATTTAAATCAGTTTGAATTTACATCTTGTGAAACTCGTCAGTCATGTCACAAAGATAAGATGACCATAGCTCTGTTTATTGGAAACAGAGAAAGAGTTAGTGAACTCTTGGGACTGATACATGATGATGTATGCAAGGTCTCCTGTCTACACATGCCAGGGCTGGTTCTTTATACTTCATTACATTCTCTGATGATCTTTCGAGATTCAGACCTATGTTCCTGTTGAAACACAAGTCCGAACCCTTTGAGATATTCACAGAATATAAGTTAGAAGTAGAGAACCAAAATACGGGTAAAAGTATTATGTCCTTTGATGAGATCAAGGAGGAGAATACTTGAGCATGGAAATCCTGGACTATTCTAAAGGAGAATGAGATTCTCTCTCAGCATTACTCCTCTGTATACACCATAGCATGATGGTATATCGGGGTGGAGCAATCACACCCTATATGATAAGGTGTGCTCTATGATGAGTACTACTGAGTTACCTATTTCCTTTTGGGAGTTATGCACTTATGAAGTTGCATACCTATTGAATAGGTTTCCAATCAAATCAGTTACCTACCGCTTCATATGTGATATGGAATGGGAAGAGCCCATGTCTTAAGTTAGTTAAGATTTGGGGTTGTCCGGCCAATGTCTAAAAGCAAAATCCGGACAAGCTCGAGGCAACGTCTGTTATGTACAACTGGAAATGTTCCAGCTATACAAACTGCAGCTGATGATTTGACAGAACCAAAGGATTCAGTAGATTCCAACGAACCTCAGCCTCTCCGCCGATCTAGTAGGGTTCCTCACCCACCTGAGAGATACTTCTGTTTCTCTATGACAGTGGGAGCGAGGATTGCATCATGAGATGATGACCCAACTAGTTTCGAGCTGGCCATCAGGAGTAAGACTCTGTCAGAATGGCTGGATGCTTAGTGATCTGAGATGGAATCCTTATACACCAACAAAGTATGGACTTTAGTTGCTATATCTGAAGGGTTAAATCCCCATCAGGAGCAAGTATATCTTGAGAAGATTACTTGGTGTAGATAGAAAAGTTGAGACTTTCAAAGCTAGACTTGTTAAAAGTTTGCATCATTGACCAGGTGTGGATAATGATGAAACCTTTTCAAGTAGCTATGCTTAAGTCCATCCAGATCCTACTTGTCACGGCTACATACCATGACTACGATATCTGGTGGTTGGGTGTCATGACTGCTTTTCTAAATGATGTTTTAGAAGAGTGCGTCTATAAGTACACAGCCAGAGGGCTTCGTAGACAGTGGGAGCAGCGGAAACGTGTGCAAGATGCTTTATAGGATTAAAACAGGCATCGCGGAGTTGGAACATCTGTTTTGATGGATTAGTCAAAGAAGTTGACATCATCAAAATAGTAGATGAACCTTGTATAAACAAAAAGGTAGTAGGGAGTATGGTGACGATCCTCGTAGAGTACGTTGATGACTTACTCTTGATAGGGAAGGAGTTTCCTATGCTACGCTCGATCAATCTCCGCTTATCACAATGATTCTCCACATAGGATCAAAGTGATACGTACTAAATCCTGGGTTTTGGATCTATGAGATAGATCTAATTGGATGTTAGGAATCTCACTAGTAGTAGTGAGATGGTATCAATCGATCCTGGGGAAAATCACTGGAAAAGTTCCAGGGTGATAAAGACGACTGAATGTCAGTCTCAGGCATTGTCTTTACCCTCAGTAAAGGGACGGTATGTTGGAAGAGTTCCAAGCTAGATACCGTGACATACTAGACGATAAAGGCATGATACATCGCTACTTAAGATGCTACCAAAGAGGCTGTTTGGGTGTATATTGGTTCATGAGATGAACTATGTTCCTCCCATTGTGTGACAATGGAGTTGTGGCTTATGCCAAGGAACGCAGGTCCCATCAGTGATCCAGACATATTCTAAGGCAGTATCACCTGATCATGGAGATAGTTGATCTCCAAGGAGATCGGGGTAAGGAGAGTAGACTCAGTGGATAACACGGCGGATCCACTCACGAAGGCCTATTCCCAGAGAGAGACTTTTATGGGATGGTTGAGTATGAGATACTACAACCACTGCTACAGATGGCCCTTGTGCAAGTGGGAGATTGTTAGTTATATGTATGCCCTAGAGGCCATTGCTATACATAGGATGTATATTGTAGTGGATGCTGGGACATATATAGGGAGGACTTTCTTTCTCGACATGATAGTATGCTATCTGGTGGATCTTTACCTTAACGTGTATACTGATTGTCTCTCTGTTACATGTTGGTAAAGCCCTTAGGATGTGTACTTGACTACCAGGACTATGATGCGGATCATACTAGTGGGGACATGGTAGTCCATAAGTACATCCTTGAAAGTCCCTAGTCGTGGGTGTATCGAGATGGGGCATTGATATACCAGAGTAGACTAGCATGTACCTTCTCGACCCATACAGATGGGCGATGGATGATCCCATATCCATCGGTGTTTGACATCAGAGATGATATACGGGTGCTCAGTAGAGACTGGGTACACTGGACGGACTCGCCGAGAACTCCCAGATGGTATTATACCTTACGTCAGATGGCAGTTCTCTGGTGACACTGGTACAGAGTAGTCTGTTGACCCGAGATCGTCATAGAGTCTTGTGTGGTTCCTACTGTGCTTTGATTTCCACCTTACCACGTCCAAGAGGGCGTGCAAAACGGTGGTTTTTGGGTACAATCCCGAGTCACATGGAGGCAATGAGCGATAGGAGGGGATTCGTCTCTCCCGGTATAGGGGGTTGATGTTGCGCTGTGTTCGATTGGCTATAACAGGAAATCCCTGGCCAGGGTTGCTGAGATTTACTGGTAAGTGTTACCAGTAGTTTCTCGAACAGTTATAGACCTCATATCGACACGACTTATCGAGCTATTGGGGTCTGACGTTTACCACCCCTAGGCAAGATATGCGACATATCAGACGACGAGACCGGACTGTACGGTAGTGTTACTGGTTGGATTCACTGGAGTGTGAGCGGGCTTGCTCGTCGATCTTCTGATCGCTCAATACCCGGGTGGCCGTTACGTTTAGCAGACCGCTTGCGGCTTGTGGGTGTTTGATATGATCATCACCTGCTGCCGGCGTATTGACGAGTCTTTAGAGTCCTACACAGAGGTTTCCTGGCTCAAGCGAAACGAAATAGGAGCGCATATGAGATATGTGCAGGACCGAGAATAATGCGTGTATGTGATACCGTATTTCATTCTCGCGATGAATGTTTCGATTGGTTGTATGCGATATAACCTAGTTATCGAATCGGAGATTGATTCGATAAGTCGATACATTGGATACTAGTCGGTTATGTGCGACATGACCGGATCATTGAATCAAGTGTTGATTTAATGATTTAATGTATAATTATATATATTTGATATATTACTTTTCATTAACTAGTATTGGTTCACTTTTAAATGGATTTTCTCACTCGGATGTACACATTGTATATGTGATATACTTTTGTGCACTCGATTGTATCATGTTTGATGATGCATGCAAAATTGGTTTGTGTAAAGAATTAAACCTAGGTTAAGTAAATGGTTAAGGTTTATATTTATTTGTCCATTCATTTATCTTTTTATTTTGGATGAAAATGAAATGACAAAAGAAAACAAAATGGTTTCATTTTTTCTTTCTTTCTTTCATGAAACTTGATGAAGCTTCATGACGCTTTGACCATATGACCATTTTGTCTTCAAGCTTAACCCTAACCATTCTTTTAACCTTAATCAATTCTCTACACCTAACTATAGTTAATTTTATGATAAGTATTCTTTTTTATTCTAATTAACTTATCATATCATTATCTTCTTCTTCTTCATCTTCAACATTGAAGAAAGCTTTCTACCAACAATGGTGGAATGTGAAAATGAGTGAGAAATCCAATTCTAAAGTGAACCCACTTCCTATTTCTTCATCCTCTACCTCTTGCCAAGTAGTAGAGTGTGTTTCCTTCACAAGTTTTCTTGACTTGCTGAAGTGGGAGCTTGATCTAGTGATGCCTCGACGTAGATCATCTTCGGCACGAAGCCGACGACCTTGCCCGCCCATTTCTCCGATGAAGCCGATGCTAGAGTCCGGGATTTCATTTGGACAGCGGAGAGGACTTCATCACGGAGCCGTGGAGGTGGAGGACCAGATCTACAAAGGTTGTATTTCCGTACTCTTAGTTAAAGTAGTTAACTAGTTGCTTTATCGCCTAAAATTCTAGCCAATGATCTTGTTAGGGTTTCTCGGCACCGTTAAAATTGTAAATTGGCATGGTTGATGCCTTGTGAGACCTCTAGTGTGTGCCTATGAACCCTACACTTATGACACCTGGTTCTCTACTTTATTCTTATACCCACAACTTCTCAAAACTTAGACCTTGTATTTCTACGAAATACTTGTCTAAAAACTAGAGAAGTCATAAGTAAACAGAACATAGTATGAGGACCTACCCCTTTGTCCTGATGGACACTGGACAATATACAATACTCTGTATAAGTCCGCTGAGTTAAGCAACTCAAAACCTGTGCGTCGTAGGTTGAAAACTGTACACTGGCGATTTCCTCAAATATCACCAATTACAACGAATTCCGATATAATGAGGATAATCACCTAATTCCCAATAATTTACTCCCACTCATCATCTGTAAAACCATACAGATATGAGAATGAAACCTGGTAAATACATACCCTTGGAGTAAGTATCTAAACGGGAAAACAGTTTTCCTTTAACAATGCACTGAAACATGAAAATGTTTCGCAGGGGTATCCTGGTATTCCTAGCAATGCCTCTTCCATAATCCAATTCATGACTATAACCGTATATTTCTTTGCCATCTCTCCAAATCCCTTTATTTGTCTTTAGTCATTACCGTCTGTACACCATCGTTAGGCTAAATGGTTTTCTTCCTTCCCTACCGTTCGGCACCAGCCTATGGTTTGGAAGAAGAAGATCCAGTAAGCATAGTAGGTGTACTCTCCTAAACCAAGGAGTACTCATATCTTGAGAGAAGGTGATGATAAAAGACAACTGAAAAATACCTTATTCCTTTAAAGGTGAAATAGGAGTGGCGATGAAGTACGCGGTTTTGGTCGTGAATGATAGCAGTCGCAATTTACTTTGCCCTCTTTCTAATCCCTTTATTTTGTCTTTACATATTACCTTCTGCACACCCTACTTAGGCTAATTGGTTTTCTTCATTCCCTACCTTTCGGCACCTGCCTATGGTTTGGAATAAGACTATCCAATAAGCGTAATAGGTGTACTCTCCTAAACCAAGGAGCCCTCGCAACCTGAGAGAAGGTGATAATAAAAGACAACTGAATAAACCAATTCTATTTCTCCTGAACCTGGATCCATCCTCGAAGAAGTCCCTTCGAGTTCGTATATAACCATACGATGGATCTATCCAATAGAAGTGGATGTCCGTAGTAATACAGGGTGTTCTGAGAAATACAAAGGGCAAAAGAAGGAGTGGCAATGACTTATGCAACATAGACAATCCAAAAGCCAGTATTTTAAGAAGGTTCGGTCAACTAGGTCACTGAGTCATAGTCTAGGGTCGGTCAAAGGTCGCTGTCAAAGAGAGAGAGAAAAGAAACACTCTGCGTGCACTCTAACCTAGATCAGAATGGTTATCACTTTATCTAATCCGGAAACCTCCCACTGTCCTGTCAAATTCTCCTCCAAACCTGAAAGAAGAATCAATCGGGATCACCCGAAGAGTAAACCAACTCATAAGTGGGAATCGGGATCCAACTCTCATCGCATGATAACGTGATGGAATGCATCCACGTTACTCATACTCCAGAAGGTATGCGCATACTTGGCAAGTTTCAGTTTCTTTAGAAACTCCCGATATGATTTTTTCCCCATGCTCTTATAACCTTGGCGTTAGGTCAAAATGTCATAAGTCACATGCCAAGTTCTACCCGTCACTATCTTGTTAATTTGAACCCACCCGCACATGCCCTTGGCGTTAGGTCAAAATGGCAGAACGGCTGTCCCAAACCAACTCATCTATCTATGCAACAATTGAATACCCAGCAGCTACCAAACACTATGCCTTGGCGTTAGGTCAAAATACCCAGCTTGAATACTACTGAATACCCAAAAGAAGTGACGGAGGGCTACGGCTGGTTTTTGGCGAAAAACCTTTAACGTAGTGAACTTGATATCGCTGAAGGAACCTGATAGCTTTTTTAAAATATAGTGGCGAAAACCTTTTGCTAAAGAGGTCACTCCCGGTGAAGGGATCTCGGCTCTTTTCTCGTGGAATGAGGTGCAGGATATTCCACTGAATACCGCGATGCAAAGCAACTTGTAATCGACTATAGTGAAGTTATTACCCTGACGCAAACTTCTGCCCAAGGGGTCAGTCCCGGTGAAGGGATATCGGCCCTTGCCCCGTCGAATGAGGTGCAGGATATTCCACTGAATACCGCTATGCAAAATAAAAGGAAACGTCTTTGCAATAACACTTTTTAAATTTGTTCCAACAACTGCAAACAGGTTTGTTTTACTTTGCATTGATCAGAATCAACGCAGTCCCATCAATCAATCACACCAGAAAAGAACGAAAATAAAATGTATGTATATGCCATCCGCATTCGTCACTGGGTCCCGTCATCACCCGTTAGGTTACTTAACTAACGACAGAGCGGGGACAGGACTAGCGCGGGTGTAAAACATATACAACATCTAATAGTATATAAACCAATACACAATAATCGCTCCAGGCGTGATAATATGCAATATTACAGAAAAGTAATAAGCATCACAGAACAATACAGATAATCTGGGATCCCCGGGTTTCACAAAGCCGCTGCTGAAACCCGACGTTCCCTTGTCGTGTGGATAGCCTGTGCAATGAAACCTAGACCCCTACGGGTGCGGCAAGTTACCTACCAAAACCTGAAGCGAGGCAGCCCCCTACAGCAAAGTGAATGGACCACCCAACACTTCACGGAATCCGGTAATCTTGGTCACCCCTCCTTGGGTCAACCTGTACCCCCTACGAGTGCGGCGAATAGTCTGCCAATTTCTAGAGTGAGGCCCCTCTGCCTCTCAAAGCCATGAGATGCGGACCCGTTGCCCGCCAGAACCCTGCTATCCGTGCACTCCGTCGTGGGGTAAAACCTAGTACAGAAATGGAAAAATAGTACAACAGGTACATCGACCGCAACCTGGTCGTGCCCCAAAAGAATATTATACAACAGGCAGAGACGGCAGTCCACATGTTGGACGCTCACCCCGCAATATCAAATGTACAAATAAACTCAAACTGCACTACCATTGCACACTGCTATCCACCACGACAAATCCGCAACATCACAGCACAACAAAGAACATGAACGCGAATGTCACGTTCGCAAACCCATCTAAAAGAACTATAGCAATCAGACGCGGTTTACCGATCAAATGACATTCCCGGTCGGAGATATAATGTAAGCACTGTAAACTAACATATTTAAATTTCGATCGACTAAATATCACAAAGTGGGCCCCATGAACAACTGGTGAACAGTAACAAAATCTGGGCCCAAAAGATATGTACCAAAACCCCAATTTCCAGAGAAGAATACACTGTGCAAGTTTGGGGGCATGATCACACAGAATGGCCGCGGATGCGCGGCCAAACCATGGGTTTGACCGCGATTCCACGGCAGACTTGTCGATTCATGAGCCCAAATTTGTACGGTGTTCTTATAAAACCCTGCACAGATTTCTGAGATATGTAGAAAAATTTTAGGAACCCTTTAAAAATCGACAGAAACTGTGAAGCTTGAAAATTGTGTTTTCCGATATCCGGTTCGATCGATGTTTTAAACGCGTTAGCACAAGTTAGTAAAGCAAAATGGTGAGGCTTTGATACCACTGTAAGTCTACGGTAGCGCCCCGGCCGTCTACAGACGCCAAATGCGGAACAAAACTTTTTAACTGGCGCCATTGTATACTTTAACCCGGATCTGCCATTATTGCTAAACTAACAAACTGTAAAGAGTGTAGAAAGGTTATACCGAACGATCCGATTCCTTCGTTCTTTAACCATCATCCCACGCTCCGTTGCGGCTGCTCCGATCTCGTCGATCTCCGATCTGCTCGTCCAGGTAGCACTACGTCAACGATTCTTTAAACGGGCTCCCGCTTCTGACTCGAGGCAACTCGGTCGTCAAGTTTGCCAAAAGAGATGACCAAGAATGATGTAGAGAATGAATAGATTACTTTGTCTCACTTCGTCTAAAGCCGTGGACGATCGGTAAATGAAGTTGCCATTTTTATCGGGTGATGGAATGAAAGAGGCTATGAAATTTCCATGCACCATAAACCATAGTCTTTTTACCAAAAATGAAATCAATCTCTCACTCTCTCACAATGGTGGCCGGCCACTATAAAAGGAGGTGGAGGGTGAGTGTAGGAGAGGGGGGTGACCATAAGAGAAAAGATCATGAAGAAATATCCTTAAGTAAACAAGAAGCATTAAAGCTTAAAGCATGAGTCATTATAACACATCATCAAGTCTTTAATGCACTAATTAATGTCAAGATGACTCATTAGCCACCTCACCACTTCTAGAACCTTCTAGAAGCATCCACACTCATCTCAAGAAATGACAAATCCGTCTTTAACCGAATGTTAAAAGACGGCTGATAGAAAACTGGAAACTGGCAACTTCCAAAAGCGATCCTGAAACGACTTTCAGGATAACCCCGTAACTGTATAAATATACCCGCATTTGTATTACGACCGAATACAAATGCAACCGAGACAAAGATATTATATCTACTCAATATAATACTCGGATCCGGCTTAAACCAAAGCCGACCAGTATCATCTGCCCGAAAAATAACACGTGCGTAAACGCACGTGCATTTTCCGAACCCTGCTATAAAACCATACGGCCTCTACAACGTTTCACCCGAACTTGGGAAACTGTCTGTGGGGGACTCTAATGACTCGTCAGTACCCTGGCGGTGGGTTTAACCATAAACCGTCAGCGGCACTAGCTATGCGTAACGGCTGCCCATGGACTGACCTCAAGGGAGGCCGATGAGCGAACTCATCCGGAAACCCTACTGAGCCTAACAGTGACAATGTATATACAGTCCGGTCCGTTCGTCAATGAGTATCGCATATCTGCCTAGGAGGCTAGTAACGTCAGACCCCTAATAGCAGTATAAGTCGTGTCGGAGTATAGCCCAATAACACCCTGAGATACTACTGGAGTACCAACCAGTAAATCTCTTGCCACGGCCGTGGGCTTTGTGTAATGGCTCTCCTAGACACAGCACGATCTCGCCCCCAATACCGGGAGAGACGAATCCCCTGCCGATCCGCTCACGTGCCTCCATATGGCTCGGGACTGTACCCAAAAACTACCTGTTTGCACGACTCCTTTGAGCCGTGGTAGGGTAGAAATCAAAGCACAGTGGGAACTCACACGAGACAAATGACGACCTCAGGTCGATGAACTAACCTGTACACATGTCACCAGGGAACTGCTATCTGACGATATGTATAATACCAACTAGCAGGTTCTCGGCGAGTCCTGTCCGGTGTACTCATAACCCAATGAGCACCTGTATACATCTTAGGTGATCCAACTGACACCAGTGGCTTGTGAGACCGGCCACCGCCCCTCGTCGGGGTCTCGACTGTACACACAAGTCTACTCCGGAGTATCGATGCCCAATCTCGAAACTCCCACGACTAGGGACCACAATTAAGGATATGCGTATAAATTACCCAACTCTCACGTATATGATCGCCATCATACTGTTGGTAGTAAAGCAAGATCCTAAGGGCTCTATCAAAGTGTAACATGTAATCAGTTACCTGAATATGTGCACGACTGATAAAGACAAACCAGATAGCATACTATCATCTCGAGTAAGACTGTCCTACAAGTATAGGTCCTCCGCAATCATTGCAATCTCGTACCTGCGATCCAATAATTGACTCTGAGAGCACTATCTCCAACAACTAACAAGTACTACCAATATATGAAACCGTGCATAAGTGAATAGGTATGAGGTATGGAGTGAAATATGTCAATCCCACGGAAACTTGACATCGTGGTAGGGTCACAATCCATTAAGACATTCAAATCCAAATTCCTCAAATCAGCCCCCACATTGGGCTCTCACATCATATAAGTCTCACATCTCCTCAATGTACAATATCGAGTAATCTCCTATATCCCGAATGTACAAATCAGTATTCGATAGGTATGTCCAATATCCAATCTCAATGAATCACCTAATATCCCAAGTCAAATCTCAAGTAAGAATCTAACATCCTAAAGGTATATATATACAGAAATAAATATGATGGGGGAAATACACATATATTAGCGTCCCATTCCACTAATATTGGTGTAAGGGTATATATAACAACGGCTAAATCCCCTGTTATATATACAAAGGTGTTAAAGAAATATCATGAAAACCATGTGCCAAGCATCGACACAGAAATCCTGATCACGTATCATACGCTATCCCGAAAGCACGAGTGTCTAGCTCTGACCCTCGCCTTTCGACGTATGCATACGTACATGACTCCCAACGGTGTCTCCGTGATCCCCCGCCGAGTCATGGGTACTGTCACCTGTAGGTACTCGCCCGCCTCCAGGCTCAATCGGCAAAGTCCATCGATCTTCTTGCCAAGGGGAACCATACCGGGCCCCACCATGTACCCTCATACGGCAACCACACCTCGTATGGAGTATACAATCAGAACCGATAAATCTCATGGTGGCTGCGCGAATATCATATCAAGGAAACCGGGTTTTTCAATGTATGCATAATTTCATGAACTCCCGCGGTTCTCAAATCCAGAAATCATCATGTGAAATCAAAATAGCAATGCGCAAATCCAGGTGTACATATATGCGATATATCTGAAATGCAAGCATATAAATGAAAATATGTAGCTGAAACCAGACGTATGCGAAATCAACAAGGTATAGCTAAGTATAGGTGTCTACCTATAAGTAAAAGATGTCGTATACCCCCCCTTGGTATAAGTAGAATATGAAGGATACCCCCTGGGTATAAGTAAAATATGTGCAAGGTATACCTGTAGCTGTATCGCAAGGTGTAGATGTACCTATCACTAAGGGTAAGATACACTATAGGTATACCGATAAGCTAGATGTCATGTATGATAAGCAATACAGTATCTATAAGGGGTTGTGTGTGACATGGCAATTATTGACGGTGTGTGTGTAGCATACAATCTGTGCTCGTGCAATATGAACCATCAATAATATGTGCAGTGTCCTACGGCTGCTAGTCACGGTACAACTATATCAAGGAAATAAGATAAAGGCGCAATTCTAACAATGACGTAGAATATACGACAAGTATTGAATTCTAGCCCAGACGCATAACGCCATGCGGGCGATTCCCCTGTAGGTGTTAAATCTACTCACCTACACTCCACGCTAGGTGAATCCTACCATCTGCTCCCCCCTGTAGCAGTGTCCGTAGTCCCTGCCTGCAAACCTGCAAATAAGACATGGAAATCATAAATAAGCCAAATATTCCGCAAAACGCGATACCGAACCAAAACGAGAAACTCGCGTCGCGAACTAAACGCGCCTGTGCACAATACGCTGAATCGTGTGTATACGCGTTTAAAACCATCGCGACACGCCGCGATACGCTGGATCACAGAACCCACTCACGTATCGCGCGTATCGCGTAAACACAACTGACATGAAAAATGGTATATTGTCCCAGATTTTACTACAGGCCAAATCTTACAAAACTAGACATGCCAAAGCCCTAGACAACACTGCAGACAACCCTAGCCAAGACCCTAACACCCCTGCCCCCTACTTGGCCGCATATTGCGGCCAAACACAATAAATCTGCGGCCCAAGGAAAGAGTTAGGGGCTCGTGCTCTGGTGGTGTGTTCTAGACCTAGTGTGCATGCCCCAGTTTCCTCAATTTTGTCCTGAAGGCCCCGGGTCAAAAGCAGATCTCAGAAAGCCAATACATCGCTTTAAAATCACCAATTTGCACAAAACACAAACCCTATGGTATTTTAGTGTAATCCAGGGTTAAACTCAGTTCAAGTGACCCTAATAACACTTAAATAGGTAGGGTTAACTGACACAATCATCAATTAGCCACAACATCTCACAAATCACCATAATTAGCACTAAACTAGCTAATTAACACTAACCGACACCAATTAACACATAAACTAAGCAACTAGGAGATTGGGTTCATAAAATATACCCTAACGAACCCTAGATGGCAGGTGAAGAAGTGAAAGGAGCTGCTGCAAGTCGCTGGAGCTCCTGCTACTGCTGTTGCTGCCTGCTGCTCCTGCTGCTGATGATGATGATGGTGATGATGCTGTTGCTGATGATGCTGGTGGAGCTGCTGTTGTTGTTGATGCTGATGTTGCATTTGCTGTTGCTTCTTCTTCTTGAGCTGCTGCTGATGCTCTGCTGCAGGTGTGTGTGTGAGTGAGAGAGTGAGGAAAAATGAGAGGAGTGAAAAGGATGAGAGGCAAGAATGATAACACAAACAAGCCAACCCCCTTTTCTTTCTCTCTCTTCATTAATTGAAGCATGGCAAGGCCATTATGCCCCATCATGCACTCTCTCTCTCTCTCACCAAGGTCAACACTTCAAACCATAATTTAAATCCCTTTTAAATTCATTTTTCATTTTAAACAACCATCCATACTTAAAACCCATAACACTTAAAACAAAACTATAAAAACTAGATTAGGGAATGGTTAGTTCACCATGTTGCTAATCATGGTTTAACCCCAAATTAGCACCCTAATTATCATGCACAAGTGTGTGCAAGCCTAGGAAAAATCTAATAAAATACTCATTAAATAGGATAAAATATTTGAAACTTAATTTGGTAAACTTTTTATTAAAAACTATATATTAAAATATAATTAACCACAAAACACAATCTAAGGTGTTACAGGACCTCCAGGTCGAAGCTTTTACCGACTCCAGCTTCCAAAGTGACAAAGATGACTTTAAATCCGTTTTGGGTTTTGTGTTTACCCTCAATAGAGGAGCAGTATGTTGGAGGAGTTCCAAATAGGATACCGTCGCAGACTCAAATATGGAGGCTGGGTATATAGCTGCTAACGATGCCATGAAAGAAGCTGTCTGGATGAAGAAGTTCATCTATGAATTTCAGGTGGTTCCGTCCATTGCCAATCCAATACCTTTGTATTATGATAACAATGGGGCTGTAGCATTAGTGAAGGAACCAAGGTTCTATCAGAAATCTAAGCATATCTTGAGGCGGTATCACCTGATTAGGAAGATCGTGGATCGACGGGAGATCGAGGTGCGGAGAGTGGACACAAAAGACAACACGGCAGATCCATTCACCAAGGCCATCCCTTAAGTTCAGTTTGAGAGGCTGTTTGAGATGTTGGGCATGCAGTACGCCAGCAACTGGATCTAGTACAGATAGTGGGTACTCATTGCGCCAATTGCAGGCCTTAGTGCAAGTGGGAGATTGTTGGATATATATGCCCTAGAGGCCTTCATTGTATAGAATGCTAGGGATATGTGTGTACAGGACAATCTTGCTCGATATGATAGTACGTTATTTGGTTTGTCTTTATCTTAACATGTGATATATTATACTTTGTATTTCATATATTGTGAACATGTTGATAAAGCCCGTAGGATATTTGCCTGACTACCAGCATTGTGATGTCAGTCATACTTGTGGGAGCTGGGTGGTCAATAAGCATATCCTTAATCGTCCCTGGTCGCAAGAGTATTGAGACTGTGCATCGATACTCCAAAGTAGACCAGTGTATACATATCTAGACCTTGACGAGGGGCGATGGAATGGTCCCACAGCCATGGTGATGTACATCTAAGATTGTATACAGATGCTCACTGGGTGTGAGTACACCGGACATGACTCGCAGAGAACTGACTAGATGGTATTATACCTAGCGTCAGATAGCAGTTCTCAGGTGACATGTATGCAGATAGTGTGCCGACTTGAGGTCATCATTTGTCTCGTGTGAGTTCCCAATGTGCTTTGATTTCTACCCTACCACGGCTCAAAGGAGTCGTGCAAACAGGCTTTAGTTGAGTACAGTCCCGAGCCACATAGAGGCAGTGAGCGACTGTTAGGGATTCGTCTCTCCCGGTATAGGGAGTCGATATCGCACAGTGATCAGTTGGTCATTACCATAAGTCCCTGGTCAGGGCTGATTGAGAATTACTGGTGGACGGACCAGTAGATTCTCGGATGGTCTTGAGCCACACTGACACGACTTGTACGGTTATTAGGGGTCTGACATTTTCCACCCCCTAGACCTTACATGCGATACTCTCAGACGAACAGACCGGACTGCATGGATATTGTCACGGACAGGCACAGTAGGGGTTACGGACGAGTTCGCTCGTCGGCCTCCTTTTCGGCATGTACCTGGGTTACCGTTACGTACAGCTAGTGCCACTGACGGACTTGTGGTTAAACCCACTGCCAGCATACTGTCGAGTCTTTAGAGTCCGACACAAAGGGTTTTCCCTGGATCAGGCGAGATGATGTAGAGGCCGTACGGTTTTACGGCAGGATTTCGATCGCATACGTGTACTAGCTACACGAATGATGTTCGGACAGATAATACTAGTAGGCTTTGTTTTAAACCGGATACTAGTATTATATTATTGGATTATACCGGTCTCAGTGTATCCGTATTTTTCGGAATACGGATACGGGTATGAAAATACGGTGAGGGCATTCTTGTAATTTTGCAAGGATGAGCTTCTAGAAGGAGACACATCATTATTGATTTATCCTTTTTTCCATAAAGGATTAATGAGGTGGATATTATGAGATATTTGAGGAATGGGTTGCAAGCATGGCTTATTTATTTGTTTATTCATTTGGAGCTACTATTCAAGCAAGGTTGCATTTTATGTGTTTTGTTTATACCATGGTTGAATTATTAGCCAAATACTTAGCCATTCTCACAACTCATTCTCTACTCATTCTCACAAATGCTTTCTCTCTCCTAGGTATTTCCTCTCCTTCTCCTTCAATCTCATACACTCACATGTGTTGTGAAACAATGAGCTTTGAGATCAACTAGTCCATTACATTCTCTCTACTTCTACTTAGTGATCTTTCTTAGCAAGTTGGGCCACTAAGTTATCTTTTTGAGATTGGAGCTTGACCATAGGCCCTCAGGTGGATCCATCTTCGACACAAAGGAGACTGGCAACCGAGTTCGTACGAAGCCAAGGAGGAGCCAAAGAAAGGAGCTGAACCAAGGAGCTACCAACCACTTGAAGAACCGAAGGACTAGAAAATAGGGTATAACTTCTCAACCTAGTAGTTAGCACTCTCTAGTAGTTTAGTTTTGTTCGCTAAGGTCTAATCAAGATCCAAAAGATGGTACAAGTGTATGTTGCAAAGAAAAAACAAATTTTTTTGATGTGATAAAACCGTTTTTAAAGTATTCCGCCTCCCCGCGAGCCTTGGGGTGTGCTACATAGACTTATAGTTACTTGGTTTCTTCACTCACTCACCCTCACACCCCCTTCCTCCTATTCTCGGCCTACTGCAGACCCCTCCCCCCTTTTCTTCTTCTTCTTCTTCTTCACTTGAAAACCTCACAAAACCCACTCAAAAATCCACAAATACAACCCTAATTCCTATTAATATCATCACAAAAATTCCTTGTTCAAATCTAAGCATGGTTCTTGGCTCAAGTCTTCTTTTTGGTTAGCTTGTTTGGATCTCTTTCCAAACCATCTTGAAGTATAAAACCTAATCTAATTGTTACTTTGTTAATTATTGCTTTAATCTAATTTTAATTAGGTGTTAATATAGTTTAATTGCAATATTAGATTTTAAAGAGAAGGGTTTGGGTTAAGTTAAGGTTTTTATCACTTAATTAGGTTAGCTAAGTGTAGTTTAATATCTAATGGCTTTACAAATGTAATCTAGTTATTAACTTGCTAATCTTTACTTTTAAATTGTCCTAATTAAGTGTTTATGCAATTTAATTGCATGTTTAGTGTGTAAATGTAAGATTAAATTTTAGTTAATGTTTGTATGGCTTGATTAGGATATTAAGTGTAATTTACGACTAATAGGCTTGTTAATCCGTTTACTTTTGCACTAAAATAGCTTAATGTTGCTTAATAGGTTTTAAAAAGAAATAGATTTTAGTTGAGTTTGAGATTGTGATGATCTACAACCAATTTTCCAAAATTTTTAGCGTGATGTGAATGCGCGATTAGTACGATTAGATTCTAGGATTGGTGTTTGCTTCGCATAGCAACCCTTAGTTATGGTTTGTGGCAATGTCGCGCGCGTCTTGTGCACCTAGTGCACCCGTATTTTAACTCGTAGTGTTAATTCTTTCGTATTGTTTTGTCTTCACGTACTATCGAATGTTTAGCTTTCTATATATTGATATTTGTACGATTCTAGGATCAGTTGCGGAGACGTCGGACGCGGCACGGAAAGGAAAGGCTGTGATTGGATCAGATTAGCCGAGGCGTCCCGGTGAGTAGATGTACACATCTATGGGGAAATCGTATGGATAGCGCAAGGCGCCCGATAGTTAGGATTATAAGTAGTTCTTGCATCAATATGCGTAGTCTCAAATCAATCATATCATGGCATTGCATCTTCTTACATATGATGTTATTACCTAGGACACTTGCACCATTACCATTGGTTCATGCTGCACGTGCACTATTTATGCGAACACACACGCCATTGGTAATTGCTATGTCACGAACACTATAGAACTTGCTTAAATCAGTATGTGAGTATTTGCATCATATATGATATGTAAACTGGTAGTTGTATATTCATTTCACCAGGATGGATACGTAGCATTGCTAGTCATATATATACCTTATTGCATCATCATTCATACATAGTTTTCTGGTCATACATCGCATTGCATATTATTGATATCATAGACATACATCGCATTGCATATTATTGATATCATAGACATTCATCATTACCGACATGTTCATATATTGTGATTCTTCTTGGAGATTTCAGTGTTTATGAGATTTATGGATTTTGGAGAAAACCGCAAGAATTTTATAAACTTACTATCATTTTAAAAATTCAAGTTGTGGTTTTCTCGTGATATGATGTGTATGGTGTCCACCATGAGTTTTCCTGATTTGAGTTTGATTTTTGAGACCCGATTCTAGGAGTAGGATGAACCGTCTTGGGTACATGGTGGACCCGGTTAGGTACCCCGGGGCAATAAGCTCGAGTTGTAGACAATGAGCCTGGCAGGGAAGCATTATCTACCGGTTATTATTGGCTCGACGGTTATCCGGAAGATACCGACCGGAGTCATGGGATGTGACAGATTTGAGAGCTGATCTGAGAGACGGCTATTGAGATATTGAGATACATATATTGTGTCGATGTTTGACATAGATTTTCTGTCGATTTCGCTGATGATACTCCAGTTTTATTATACAAAAGTTTTACTAAGATAAGGATACAGATTTTCTCATACCGGATATATCCAGATTTCGCGTTTGATTATTCATTCATGTTGCATTCATACTGTTAGGTTCCCTAAGGTGGAAGCAAGGTTTCGGGAGGCATCGTCCATGCCAATTTCAATAATTTTCCGTTCTAAAGAACCCTAACCTAGAATCTTAACTAGAGATTTAGACGAACTATCAATGCAAACAACTTTACATCTAAGTGAACAAGGAATACAACCTTTGTAAACCGGTCTTCACTTCGATAGCTCCGTGTAGTAGTCCATTTGCTCCAAGTAGTGATCTCCCGGACTCTAGTGAGGATCCACAAGGTGAAATGAACAAGCTTGCTTGAAGTCTTCGAGGCCGAAGATAATCTACGTTGAGGAGGCACTAACTCAAGCCACCTCTTCCATGAGTGATGAACTTGTGAAGAAACAACCCAATCTAAATGGCTAGTAGAGAAGAGATTGATGAAGTAGGAATTTTGCTCACTTTAGAAATTATTTTCTCACTATATTTCTTCATCTCCCATAAACCTAGAGAGCTTAGCTCTTGATGAAGAAGAAGATGAAGAGAGAAGAGAATGAAACTCATGAGGCGAGAATAGAAACCATGGGTAAGTTAGTATCATATACTAACTCATGTAGAGTCTAAACTATGGCTAACAATAATGATTAAGTTAATAAATATCTATAAGTAAAACAAAATTAGTGGACTTGGTCAATGGTTCCACAAGCTTCTATAAGCTTCAACCATGTGACTAATTACCAACTAATTTGATTTACTTTAAATAAATAAAACCCATCATTATTATAAGCATGGTGTGAGTCTCATACACCCATGTAGCATGTTGCATCAAGCATGACACAAAATAATGTACATTAATATATATCACATATATACTAAGTGTACACAAGTGAGAAAAAGAAATCTTAAGTGAGCTAATATTAGTTCATATAAGATAATATATCAAATATATAATTATACATTAAATTATTAAATCAACACTTGATTTAATAATCCGGCTATATCATATACAACCGACTAATATCATATTTATCAACTTATCGAATCAACACTTGATTCGACAGCCCGGCTATATCATATATAACCGACCGATATCACATATCGCGAGAATAGAATGCGGTATCACATACGTGCATTAATCTTGGTCCCACACATATCACATATGTGCTCCTACTCCGTTTCGCTTGAGCCAGGAAACCTCTGTGTAGGACTCTAAAGACTAGTCGATACGCCGGCAGTAGGTGGTGATCATATCAGTCACCCACAAGCCGCAAGCGGTCTGCTAAACGTAACGGCCACCCGGGTATTAAGCAATCAGAAGATCAACAAGCAAGCCTGCTCATACTCCTGCGAATCCAATCAAGTAACACTACCGTATAGTCTGGTCTCTTCGTCAGATATGTCACATAACTCGGCCTGGGGGTGGTAAATGTCAGACCCCACTAGCCCTGATAAATCATGACGATGTGAGGTCCATAACGGTTCGAGAAACTACTGATAACACTTACCAGTAGATCTCAGCAACCCTGGCCAGGGATTTCCTGTTATGGCCAATCAAGCATAGCGCAACATCAACCCCCAATACCGGGAGAGACGAAATCCCCTCCTATCGCTCATTGCCTCCATGTGACTCGGGACTGTACCCAAAAACCACCATTTTTCACGATCTCTTAAACGTGGTTAGGTGGAAATCAAAGCACAGTGGGGATCACACAAGACTATATGACGATCTCGGGTCGACAGACTAACCTGTACCAGTGTTTGACGATAGGTATAATACCATCTAGGAGTTCTCAGAGAGTCCATCCAGTGTACCTAGTCTCCACTGAGCACCCGTATACCTTCTCTGATGTCAAACACCAATGGATATGGGATCATCCATCGCTCATCATATGGGTCAAGAAGCGTATACGCTGGTCTACTCCGGAGTATCGATGCCCTTTCTCGATACTCCCACGACTAGGAACATTTGAAGGATGTACTTGCCGACTACCTTTGCCCGACTAGTATGATCCGCATCATAATCCTGGTAGTCAAGTACTCATCCTAAGGGCTTTATCAACATGTAATAGAGAGACAATAAGTGTACATGTTAAGATAAAGTGCAACCAGATAGCATACTGTCATGTCGAGCAAGAAAGTCCTCCCAATATATGTCCAAGCATCCACTACAATGTACATCACATGTACAGTAATGGCCTTATAACATTTCAGAAAAATAAAATATTATTTTTGGGAATTTTTATAATTAAATAATAAATATTATGAATATTTTATTAATGCGGTATAATTAAATACCGATAAATTGGAAAATATTTGGAAAATTATAGGAATTACGGAAATGAGAGTGTTTTATATGATTTAAGCAAATTATAGATTCTTTATGATTAATTATATTCAATTTTAATGCTAATCACGGTTAAATATCACTAATCATCCATTAAGCTTGATTTGTGCACATGACATGCACCAAGTCATTTTACACATTTGTTACATTTTCTAACATGGCTTTTTTTCTTCATTTTCATGCATTGCTTTGTTTTGAGTGAGAAGAAAAGAAAAGATAAAGGAAAACAGAAGAAAAGAAAAGAAAAGGGAAATATTAAACAATGAGGGATGGGCAAGAGAGAGAGAGAGGGGGTGAGGGGTCAACCTTAGTCTTGGCTCATTTCCCTCTTCATTATTTCCTTCATCTTTTCCCCACTTCCTCTCACATGGCTGCCCTCTCCCTTCACCTCCACTACACCCCTCACTTCATCATAAAAAAACTCATCAAAACATCATCTCCACTTCATTAAAAACATGCGCAAGCTCCCTACAAACACTTTGGACCAAGAAAGTTTAGATTTTGGAGGCTTGGGGCAACTCAAGAAAATTCTTGAGTTGCTAAATGAGGTAATTCATTTACCATTAGTATTGTATTTCATTCACCTTAGCATCTTTACATGTTTAGAACCGATTTAGTGTTGTTTAGTGAGCTTTGAAAATTTCAAGTTAGGGTTTGAAGGATTCTTGAGTTGAGATTGTGTAATTGAGGTTAGTAGAGGCTATACAACCCCTGTAGTGATGGTATATTGGACTAAACCATAGGCTTAAACCCCATTTCACAAACTTAGAAATCCCTGATATCGTATTTTGTGGAAATTGTGATGTGTTTTGGTGATCTGTTATAACCCGGGTGACCCGAAAAATATTTTGCAAACACAGTGATACAAGCAGGCAACCTGGAGTATACCCTGAAGACCCGAGCCCCAACCCCCAAGCTAAGGCAATAAATTTAATCTTCCTGGCCGCAATTTGCAGCCAGGGTAGGGGTGTCTGCCTCCGTGTTTGGTTCAGGGCTCCATTTGCTGAAAATTAGACCCTTTCCATGTGCAAAATTGACTAATTTCACCTAGGGTAAAATCTGGGACCATTTTCTTGAGCTGCTGCATTGTTTTGCAACTTCGTTTTAATTTGGGATTTGGTATTTGATGTTGTATTCCATCGTCTGATGTTTGTACGTCAGCGACGGGGGTTGTTTGGTGGTTTTGCAGGCGTAGGCTATAGGTTCTAACCTATAAGCGATTCACATGCCGTTTTAGTTTCATGTTCGCTTTTTGATACTATATGACGCATTGGAAATTATAGGTACCCCCACGTGGACTTCGAGACGACGAGGATGAGCGTGGCGTCATCGACTCAAGCAAGCGAGGATCGAGGTGAGTAGATATATATCTGCGGGGGAAGTCGGGTGGATAGCGTATAACGCCCCGCAGTTCCGTAGTGTAAAATACGAATATATTATATTATATATATAAATGTGCGTATTGTGAGATTAATGATTTTCAAGATAGGTTTATGTGTTCATTGGTTAGTTTTAGTGTAATTAGAAGTAACTTAGTTTAGCTTCTTAGTCGCAAACCCTAGAGTAAAGATTAAACCCACACGCGCACACACACGCTTACTTTGTTTTACTTGTGCGTGTATGGAGATATATACGTACACATATATATATACACACACACACATATAGGTATGTGAATATGTGTGTGTGTGTGTGTGTGTGTATATATATATGTATACATATACATGGATGATGAGGATAGTATATGATACTTGGAGATGAGTCGACGTGATTGGGTATGATGCCACGAGATCGGTGATGATACATGGTTCGTATTATGAGACACGACATGATATTATAGCGGGTCCTTAGGCGATGTGTTTTCATACACACGCATATATATATATATATATATATATATATATATATATGTAGATGGTATCAGTATATACTAGATTTTAGATCAGTACCCCTAATACAGGATATGATGATAAGGATACCAGATGAATAATGAGATAATGTGATATTTTACCCGTATCCAGATTTGGGATGCTGTATGATGGATTTACCGTACGTGATATGATTATGTTGATAGATCAGCACTCTTGACTCGGGGATGACATATTATATATTTTATCGTACGTGATACTATTGAGGCGGGATGACCGACTATTATATATATATATATATATATATGTGTGTGTGTGTGTGTGTGTGTGTGTGTGTGTGTGTGTGTGTGTATGTATGTATGTATATATATATATCGACTCAGACTTAGGTGGTTTTCCTTACCCTTTTCGACTAGTCTGTTAGTTTAGGCCTGTAGTGTACTTAGTAGATGTTAGACTGGGCTCGAGTCATACTTAATTCCAAAACTAAAGAATCGTGAGTATTTTAAAGACAGGCCAAGGGATACTACGGATATTTCAAAGGACGTACCTTTTCTTAAAAACACCGTGGCCCTATTTTCTAAACACCACGATTCGTGTTATTTCAAATGCCAAAATAGTATGACTCGATTATATAAATGTATATTATTTATTGCGGCGTTTACCATTCATTTTCCGCATATATTCTTTTTATTCGCATTGCATTGCATGTTTATGTAACATTTCAAAAAATAAAATATTATTTTTGGGAATTTTTATAATTTAATATTATTTTATTGAATATTTTAATGTTTAGGTATAATTAAATACAGAAAAATTTGGAAAAATTATGGAAAATTATAAAATAGGGTATTTTATAGAATTATTCCATTTTTAAGTTTTTATGATTAGTTATATGCTAATTTAGTGCTAATCGCGATTAAAAATCGCTAATCGGTTTTCAGCAATTTTGTGCAAAACATGCACATATCTTTTTCTACACTTATGTTGCATTTTTCTTGCCATGGTTTTACTTTGGGGTTACTATTCTTGGGAGAAGGATTTTGAGAGAAAAAGAAAAAGGAAAAGGAAAAGAAAAAGAGGGAACATGGGCATTTAATGAGGCATGGTGTATTTTGACTTGGATTTCTCTCTCCCTCTCATTTTCCTCTTCTCTCTCCCTCTTCATTTTCTCCATTCTCAGCTGAAACCTTTGCCCTCTTCACCCTCCCCTCTTCAAGCCCCAAATCACCTCAAAAACAATACCAAACCCCTACCCCCATTTCATTAAAAGTGTGCACAAGCTCAAGATCTACACATGGGACCAAGAAAGCAAGGATTTTGGCCACTAGGGGCAACTCAAGAAAATTCTTGAGTTGCAAAATGAGGTAACTACTGAACCATTAGCTAAATTTTAGCATTCCTTATACCCCCATGTGGTGATAGAACCGATATTGTTTGATTTTGTGGACTTAAAGAAAACCTAGTTAGGGTTTGAGGGAATTATGAGTTGTAATGTGAAATTGAGCTTAGTAGAGACCGCACAACCACCCTAGTGGTGTTATTTTGGACCCGAACCTGAACTAGAAACCAGAATACGGAATTATGGAATCGATATCGGGGAAAACTGTAAATCTGGGAGTGTATTTTGTAATCTGCTATCACCCGGGACATTATGAAATAAAATTGATTGGACAGTGAGAAGTGCAGGAACCATAGAACCACCACACAAGACCCCAGCCCCTAACTCCATGACCCGGCCACAGATTTATTCTGTTTGGTCGCAATTTGCGGCCAGACCTGCCCCATTTTGCCTCGTTTTGGTTCTGCTGCTCCTACATGTATAGATTAGATCCCTGGTATATATAGATTTGTCTAATTTGACCTAGGGTGAAATCTGGAGCCATTTCCTTTGTTGTTGTTTTAGATTCGTGTTTCCGTATTCCGTATTTTAATTCTGAATTCACGTATTGTGTTTACCTCGACTATTTGGCGTTTATACGACGATATCGAGGATTGATTGTTGGTTTTGGAGGCGTACCCATAGGTTCTAACCTATAGGCCCCTTAGCGTATCGTTTTGGTTTTCGTGTGTCGTTTTAGCTTTGATTTGGTTTTAATGCGCATATACGATATGTTAATGTGTAGATACCCCATGAAGACTTCGGCACGACAAGCAAGCGTGTGGCGACGTCGACAAATGAAGACGCAAGGTGAGTAGATTATATCTACGGGGGAAGTCGGGTGGATGGCGTATAGCACCCTCGCAGTCCGTAGTTGATATAGTATATTTTATTTATGATAGTATAGTGTAGTGGATTATTTGATATGTGTTAGATGTGATAGGGTTAGAAGTAAACTAGAATATTTCCTAGTTGCGAACCCTAGGATAGGTTTACACCCACACGCACACACATGTTGATTTGCTATACTTATACTGTGATGATGATGGATAGTGGACGACATTGGAGATGAGTCGATGATATTGGGCATTGTGCCGCGAGATCGGTGATTTGATATGATTCGTATTTGGGATACGACATGTGATCTCTAGCGGGCCTTTGGACGTGTGTTTACACACGCAGTCATATTTATGGTATCAGTTGTACTAGACTTAGATCAGTACCCCAGATTATGTGATATAATGATGAGGATACCAAATAATTGATGAGCTGATTGTGATATTGACCCGTACCCAGCTATTGGGATGCCGTACGACGATTTACCGTACGAGCTTTTCATTGATGATAGATCCGCACTCATGACTCGAGGATGTCAGATGATATACTGTATCGTACGCGATACTATTGAGGCGGGATCACCGACTATTATATAATATATATAAATATATATCGACTCAGATTTAGGTGGTTTCCATACCCCTCCTGATGGACTTGGCTTAGTAGATGTTAGACTAGACCCGAGTCATACCTATTTCAAAACTAACGAATCGGGAATATCTTAAGGACAAGTAAAGGGATTCTACGGGTATTTTCAAAAGACGTATCTATTCTTAAAAACACCGTAACCCTTATTTTACCAAAACCCCAATTCGTCTTATTTCAAATGGCACCATTGCATGACATGTACATATTGGTGTAGGTTCTTCACTGTTGCATTGATTATTCGATTCTGCATCGCATCACATGTGTTTATCTCTATATTGCAATCATGCTGCTAGGACACCAGCACCATTATCGATGATGCATATGTTCCACGTACACTTCCTTGCCAGCTCACACACTTCATCATCGATAATTGCCATGTTATTGTATCAGGATATGACCTTGTATGTGCATACTATTACTCTAGGTCATATACATCATGCTTTCTGATTTACGCATTGAGATATTCGTTTTCATGATATTTCTGGATTTGGGAACCGTGGATAATTTCAAAGGAGAGTATGTACTTATTTGAGAAACCCGGTTTCCTTGATATGATATTTGCGCAGCCACCATGAGATTTATCGGTTCTGATTATATACCTCATACGAGGAGTGTGTGTCGTATGAGGGTACATAGTGGGGCCCGATATGGTTCCCCTCGGCAAGATGATCGAATGATTATGCCGATTGAGCCTGGAGGTGGGCGAGTACCTACCGGTGATTGTATTTGAGCTCGGCGGATATCCAGGGGATACCGACCGGAGTTGAGAGATGGATATGGGTTGACCCGTGCTGCCAGGGCCGAGGGCCGATTCCGCAGACGGAGCCCCATTTGGACGAGGATTTACGTGCCGATGCTAGGCACAGGTTTCATGATGTTTCCATGATTTTGTTTATATCCACACATTTACATGCATGATGCTTATTGTCATTGGGGTGACAGGTGGACGGGATCCACATATATACAGACTTTTATTACATTGATCATACTTCATTTGTATATATAACACGGTATGAGGGCGCTGTTATATATACCCTTACACCAATATTAGTGGAATGGGACGCTAATATATGTGTATTGATGTCCTTTTTGATACTTCATCATATTTACTTCATGCAGACATGCCCTTTATCTATGACATGTTATTACCTGAGGCACTGGCACAGGCACTTGGCACTACATACATGTTTAGATGTTACATTGCCACCTTATCATGCTTCAGATTTATTCCTTGAGGTTTATACATATTTGATCGTATTGACCTAGGATTATGTCATGCTTTCGATTTCTGCTTGTAGATATTCTCTATTCACGAGTTGGCAACTCACCCCCGTTGTGCCACAGTTCTTGCAGGTTTGCCGTACAGGTTCCATAGCGGCATTTCTGGCACACTGCTTACTTTGCGGGTGATTTTCATGGTAGGTGGGTTCTTTTGTATCAGAACCGCCATTGTACATGTATTATTCTTTGTATCTAGAAATTCCATCAACCAAAACTTGTATATTGTTTCAGACTTAGACATTAGTGATGTATTATTTCGACCTTAGAGTCGCGTGTAGCAGTATTACGGTTTTCATGTTATCATGAGTTTTCTTTTTTTAAGTTTTGATCCTCGCCCTTCGGCGTTGTATATTATATTGCTTGTGTGGTTGTGACCGTCGATTGACGAAGAGCTAGCTCCCGCATGGGGATGTCTTTTATCATTGTATATATATATTGTGCTTGTTGTACCCCGTTCGGGGCCAGTATTTACAAAAAAAACTCTGCCGAAATTTTTAGAAAAGACTTTACATTTTTAAAATGCATATTCGGCTTAGTTATTTAAAAACCTTGACTTCAAACATGTTTTTCTTCACTTCTTTAAACCAGTTTTCTTTACTTACTCTTAAAATGGTTTTAGATTTCTGGGCTTTTGGCTTACTTGGATCAGATGGAGTCCTATAGGCTTCATATGGTTCAAGGGCCAGTCACGTGTTCTTTCGGGTCGTGACAAAGTTGGTATCGGAGCGCTAGGTTAACCTTAGTTCGAGTCTAAGTTTGACTATGTGGAGCCTAGGGCGTCTATATATATACGAAACTTAGGCTTGACCTTACGGAAGTTAGACTTAGTCGAGGGGGTATTAGACCCGAACTTTCGTCGCGTAGGATGACCCTTGGTTGATGGAATAGGTGACTAAAGTAGAGTGACGTACCGTGGGTATATTCCGCGGCATACTAACGATACGCTACTCCGCTTAAGGAGCCTTAGGATGTACATTTCCTTGCACAGTATTATATTCCTTCCTATGATCTATCTTCATCGATACTGGTTATGATTTTGCTGCCACGATCACACAGGCAGAAAGAGCTACGGCTAGAGTTGTGTCAGCTTGAGCTCGTCGCAGACGAGGACTGGCCAGGGCGTGATTCCAGAGACATACGATTGCATATAGAGGCGTCGTTCTATTGTGATTTCGCGCCATGAGCGTTCGACAGATCGCCTTTACGAGATTTCTCGGACGTGCCGTTTGGTACCAAAAGAACAGGCTACTGCTAGAGACCAGCCAGGATGTGATGGCCATTGATATATTGCTTATTCAGGATGATAGAGGCGCTGTTCAGCGTACAGACGAATGAGCCAGTTGTTGCTGCAAACGACGAGATGTCACCCAGATGATTGGAGCTACTGCAGCATGAGTATATGCTTAGAGATATGATGGTGAGTCGCTAGTCACCTGAGGATGAATGACTAGGACAGGTGTTCGTTCGCTTACCCCGATGCGAGGTCATCAGATAGATTGCTTTCAGCTAGAGACGACTTCACGCGGAGACGTTGAGAGTCGACAGAGACGATCGAATGTCAGGAGCCCATTTTCCAAGTTTAAAGTATACGGAAAGACATGCAGGCGATTCCATGGACCCTCTAGAAGAATGAAACCCTAACTCGACTTAATGACCGTGTGAAAGCCTTTGAACCTTAGGGTTTGCGGCAGTTCCGCGGCGCCATTAGTGAGGCTTGGGTTTGCCCTTCTACGGCTGGACCACCGACGCTGTGGCATGTACTCGATACTATTAAACTGTACTCAAGATGTTGATCTCTTGGGGGATTATGAGGTTCTAACGAGTCGATCGGACGATTCGACATCATTCGGATATCATGTGATGGGACACAGCTCGGGAGACTCCAGATACGAGTATAGCCGTTGGAGCACAGTCTATGCAGCCACGATGAGACGAGTCCGAATCAGTCGATATTGAAGCAGAGTGAAGTAAAGAGTTCGCAAAAGATTTCGAAGAGATGACGTTCCCCTCCGCCGACCACAGAGATGCGATACGCACACAGAGGCATTGTTTATGGATATATCTTCCAGAAAAAGGCACGATGAGTATGCAGCCACTCCTGGACAAGAATTAGCTTCAGCAATGGACGATGACTTCCGGGCAATTCGGCAGAAAAGAGATACGCGAGAGACTTTGGATGGACCATAGCCGAGAACGTTGCAGTGCGCAGATAGAGACGTGACGTCGAAGTGGACGGTAATACAGACAAGCGGACAAAAGGTTCGTGCGAGAAGCTGACAAGCTGTCATGACTTTCCGTCGAGACCGGAGACTTGATATGCTTACAGAGGCGTTGGGATGCGACCAATTTCCGAGGGAATGCTGTGCTGAGGACACAGACGTCCATCGAGCGAGAAGAGATTATGCAAGAGTACCAGCCTCCATACAGACCGGCATAGGCAAGATCGGAAGAGACATTGAGCGGGATTCCTTCCAGGACACTGCTGCAATGATATTTGCATCCAGGATCAGATTTGTAACGTTTTCAAAATAATAAAATATGATTTTTGGGAAATTTTATAATTTAATATTATTTTAATGAATATTTTAATATTCTGGTATAATTAAATACAAATAAATGGGGAAAAATTATGGAAAATTCTAAAATAAGGTATTTTATGGAATTATGCCATTTTAAAGTTTTAAAAGATTAGTTATATGCTAATTTAGAGCTAATCGCGATTAAGAATCGCTAATTGGATTGTGCACATATCATTTTCCACACTTGTTACACTTGTGTTACATTTCTTTTGCCATGGTTCTTTGGGTTCACTATTGGAGTGAGAAGGAAAAGAAAAGAAAAGGAAAAAGTAGTATGATGAGAGAGAGAAAGGGACCAAGTAAACCTTCACCTTTTTGAACCATACCCCATTATTTTCCCCTTCTCATTCTCTCTCCTCTCCCTCCCCTTGTTGAGCTGCTGCTGCACTCTCTCCCTCTCTCACCCTCTTCACAAAAACCCTAGATCCACCATAAAAACAAAGACAAAACCCCATTCCCACTTCACAAAACTTACTCCCAAGCTCACTAGCTACACATTGAACATAGCAAGATTGGATTTGGAGGACTTTGAGCAACTCAAGAATTTTCTTGAGTTGCTAAAGGAGGTAATTTCTGCACCTATTAGAGTAGTATTTCATTTCCTTGTGCATCTATTCTAGTTTCATATCGATAATGTGTTGTTTGTGGACTTTAGAGATTTCTAGTTAGGGTTTAGGGTAAAACTGAAATCAAAGATGGAATTGAGGATTGTGGTGACCTTAGAATCCCTTGTGTGATGCTAATTTGGACCCAAACCTGAACTTGAAACCAGAATACGGAATTACGGAATCGATATCGGGGAAATCTGTAAATCTGGAAGTGTTTTGTGGAATCTGCTATCACCCCGAGACCCCAAAAATAAAACTGAGTTGACAGTGAGATGTGCAGGCACCAATGAACCACCACACCAAACCTTAGCCCCCAACTCCAAGGTGAGGCCGCCAATTATTCCCTTCTGGCCGCAAATTGCGGCCAGAGCAGGAGGGAATTGCCTCGATTTTTGTGCATGGCCCCATTTCCTCTATTCTTGACCCTGGGTATGTCTAGTTTTGACTGATTCCATCTAGGGTGAAATCTGGGTTGATTTGCTTGAGTTGGTGTATGATTTACGACTTGTTTTAGTATGGATTTTGGTATTTGATGATTCATTCCTGTCGGGTGGCGTTTGGACGTCAACGACAAGTGGATATTGATCGTGTTTACATGCAAGTCGATAGGTTTTTACCTATGCGGGTAGCGTGTGCTATTTTGGTTTCCGATGTGATTTTCATATGCTTTAGCGTTCTGATATACTTGTAGGTACCCTACGAGATGTTGAGGCAAAGAAGATGAAGATGGCGACATCGGCACCGACACATGAGAAGCAAGGTGAGTAGATTATATCTACGGGGAGAAGTCGGGTGGATGGCGTATAGCACCCCCGCAGTCCGTGGTGATGTATACGAATACGTATACACACATATATTTATTATGTGTTGTTTAGGATTATTGATGGTAATAATGGATTATTGGTGATAAGATGTATTGGTTGAGTATAGTACGAAACCCTAGAGTAGTGGTTGCACCCACACTCACACAAACACACATACTTGCATACATTCTTTCATATATCTGTGCGCATATGGTGGTGTGTATATCTACACATGGGTATGGGACTATGTGTTCATATACGGGTTTGAGGATGATACGTGGGATTGAGATGAGTCGATGAGATTCGATTGAGGCCGTGAGATTTGGCGACATGACAGAGTTCGTATTGGAGATGTGATATGATGGTAGTGATACCTGTCATGTGATGAGATATTGTGATATCGACTAAGATTTAGGTGGTTTCCATACCCCTCTCTATTGACTTGGTTGTGGGTTCGTAGTTCGCATAGTAGGCGTTAGACTAGACCCGAGTTATACCTATTTCAAAACTAACGAATCAGGGATATTTTAAAGATAGGAAAAAGGGTTTATACGGATATTTTCAAAAGGCGCATCTTTTCTTAAAACACCGTAGCCCTTATTTTACCAAAAGCCCTGATTCGTCTTATTTCAAAAGGCAAGGTTGCATGATATATCTATTGAGGCAGGTTCTCTACTGTTGCGCTGATTACTCGGTTCCGCACATTCATGCTGTTTGCATGGCATCGCTTTTATTGTTGATATATTTCAGTCATGCTGCTAGGACACCAGCACCATTATCGATGATGCGTATGTTCCACGTACACTTGTTTGCCGGCTCACACACTTCATCATCGATAATTGCTATGTCACTACACTGTAGTACTGTTGCATTCAGGATATGACCCTTGCATGACATATTGATATGCTTACCTTTCTGCTATATGTCGCATACATGCTGCTTTTTGATTATACGCATTGAGATATGCTGTTTCCATGATATTTCTGGTTTTGGGAACCGTGGGTGTTTCAAAGAGGATATGTAATTGTTTTAAAACCCGGTTACCCGTGATATGATATTTCAGTGCGTCCACCATGTGTTTTCTCGGTGCTGAGAGCGACATGTGAAACCCGATAAAAGGAGGCGGATGAGGCCGATTGCGGGTACATGGTGGACCCGGTATGGTTCCCCGGGGCAAGAAACGTTTTTCGTGGAGTAGGCGATGAGCCTGGCAGGGTGGCGAGTACCTACCGGTGATTTTGTTGGACCTGGCGGTTATCCGGAGGATACCGACCAGAGTCGATAGGTGGATATGGCGTACTGCCGGGGCCGAGGGCCGATACCGCAGACAGAGCCTGTGGGCCGATCCGGACTGACGGAGCCCGATATATGAGGATTTACGTGCCGATGCTGGGCACAGTTTTCATGATGTTTTCGAGTGCCGATGCTGGGCACTCCGGTTCCATGATTTTGACGTGTCGCGAGGGACACAGGTGGTTTATATCCTCATATTTCCATGCATATGCTGATGATATTTACATGCATGATGGTTTTGTCATTGGGTGACGAGTGGACGGGATCCACGTACATGCAGATTGATTTCATTGATTGTACCTCACATTTATGATATGCTATTACCTGAGGCACTGGCACGAGCATTTGGCATTACACTCATGTATAGAGATTACATTGCCAGTTTAGCATGTTTCAGACTTATTCATATTGAGGTTTATGTGTATATCTGATCGTATTGACCTAGGATGGGTCATGCATTCGATCTCTGCTTGTAGATATTTTCTATTCACGAGTTGGCAACTCACCCCCGTTGTGCCACAGTCCTTGCAGGTTTTTGCCGTACAGATTCCATAGCGGCATTTCTGGCACACTGCTTCCATATGGGTGACTTGCGTTGGTAGGTGGGTTCTTTTGTATCAGAACCGCCATTGCTCCTGTATTATTCATTGTATCTAGTAATTCCATCAACCAAAACTTGTATATTGTTTCAGACTTAGAAAACAATGTTGTATTATATCGACCTTAGAGTCGCGCTTGTAGTATTACGGTTTTCTGGCTGTTTTGAGTTTCTTTTTGGGTTTTGATCCTCGCCCTTTGGCGTTGTATATTATTATTGCTTGCGTTGTTGTGACCGTCGATTGATGAAGAGCTAGCTCCCGCTTGGGTATGCCTTTTATCATTTCTTATATTATTCTTGTTGTACCCCGTTCGGGGCCAGTTTTTACAAAGGAAACTCTGCCGAAATTTTCAGGAAAGGTTACACATTTTAAAAATACACATTCGGCTTAGTTATTTAAAAACTTTGATTTTCGAAACATGATTTCTTTACTTTTCAAAACCAGTTTTCCTTATTTACTCTTTAAATGGTTTTAGATTGCTGGGCTTTTGGCTTACTTGGATCAGATGGGGTCCTATAGACTTCATATGGTTCAAGGGCCAGTCACGTGCTCTTTCGGGTCGTGACAAAGTTGGTATCAGAGCACTAGGTTGACCTTGGTTCGAGTCTGAGTTTGACTATGTGGAGCCTAGGGCGTTATATATATACGGAACTTAGGCTTGACCTTACGGAACTTAGACTTAGTCGAGGGGGTATTAGACCCGAACTTTCATCGTATAGGATGACCCTTGGTTGATGGAATAGGTGACTAAAGTAGAGTGACGTACCGTGGGTATGTTCCGCGGCATACTTACGACACGCCACTCCACTTAAGAAACCTTTGGTTGTACATTTCCTTGCACCGTATTATATTCCTTCCTATGATCTACCTTCATCGATACTGGTTATGGTTTTGCTGCCGCGATTGCACGGGCAGAGTGAGCTACGGGTCGAGTTGTGTCAGCATGAGCTCATCGGGGACGAGGGCTGACCGGGGCGTGATTCCAGAGACATACGGATTGCATTGAGGCTTCGTATTTTGTGTTTTCGCGCCATGAGCGTTTGACAGATTGCTGTTGCAAGATTTCCCGGGTGTGCTGATCGGTACCAGAGGATTGAGCCACTGATAGAGGCCAGCCAGGATGTGATGACCGTTGATTTATCGCTTATTCATGATGGTTGAGGCGCTGCTTAGCGTACCGACGAATGAGCCAGTTGTTGCTGCGAATGATGAGATATCGCCCAGATGATTGGAGCTACTGCAGCATGAGCATATACTTAGATATATGATAGTGAGTCGCTAGTCACCGAGGATTAATGACTAGGACCTGTGGTTCGTTCGCTTACCCCGATGCGAGGTCATCAGATAGATTGATTCCAGCTAGAGGCGACTTCACGCAGATACGTTGAGAGTCGATTAAGACGATCGAATGTCAGGAACCCATTTTCCAAGTTTAAAGTATTCGGAAAGACATGCAAGCGATTCTATGGACCCTCTAGAAGAATGAAACCCTAACTCGACATAATGACCGTGTGAAAGCCTTTGAACCTTAGGGTTTGCGGAAGTTCCTCGGCGCCATTAGTGAGGCTTGGGTTTGCCCTTCTACGGCTGGACCACCGATGCTGTGGTATGTACTCGATACTATTAAACTGTACCCGAGATGTTGAGCTCTTGGGGGATTGTGAGGTTCTGACGAGTCGATCGGATGGTTCGACATCTTTCGGATATCGTGTGATGGGACACTGCTTGGGAGACTCCAGATATGAGCTTAGCCGTTGGAGCGCAGTCTGTGTAGCCACGATGAGATGAGTCTGAATCAGTCGATATTGGAGCAAGGTGGAGTAAAGAGTTCGCACGAGATGACGTTCCACTCCGCTGACATCAGAGATGCGATATGCACGCTGAGGACGTGTTCGGCTAGATATCTTCTACTGAGTGATGAAGATACCGAGTTCGTGATTTCGAGTCTGTGTGAGGGACTTCGGGTGGACCGTAGCCGAGGACATTGCAGTGCGCAGATAGAGACGCGATGTCGAATGGTCGATGATACAGACAAGCGGGACAAGAAGTTCGTGCGAGATGCAGATAAGCTGTCACTACACCCCGTTAAGATTAAAGGACGGATATGCATACAGAGGCGCAGGGGTGCAACCAGCTTCCGAGGAGATGTTGTACTAAGGACGCAGATGTCCAGAGAGCGAGAAAAGATTACGCCAGAGTACCAGCCTCCTTACGGTTTGGCTTAGGCAAGATCAGAAGAGGCCTTGAGTAGGATTCCTTCCAGTACACCGCTGCAATAAGAGTTGCACCCAGGATCGGATGTGTGATGGGTATTCAGAGGACCCGAGGTCGGCGCCAGAGATGTGCTGCTTTACGAGCGGTCGTGAGGATTGACCGAGAGATGACCAGGGAAGTGCCAGAACGGAATCGTTCTTGTCAGCACACCTGACCGGGCCGATGAGCCGATGGATTGCGAGATTGGTAATTTATAGGAAAGATCAGGAACCAGAGGCAGAGGACGCCAGCCGCGAGAAAGAGGCAAGTAGATATCTTACGCCGCTAGCACCGGATGTACCGGTACCTTCTCGACCCTGAAAAAGGATATACCGATGACAATATTTATGATTTGTGATTTTGTGATTTGACTATCACGTATCCGTTGCTTTGGATTTCGGTATTTTGGGCGATCTATTTGCATGATTTAGTCTTGATGACTGAGTTCCATGATATTTGATTTTGTGCACCATGGTTGCACCTACTGGGTATTTATACCTTGCACATAGTTATTACTCTTGAGGTGTTGATTGCGATTTCATGCCTATTTTATGCCGGTGATTTGATTTACGCTTCCAGCATAGTTTCATGTACTCTTAGTGTTTTGATTTGTGCACGCTGATGCACGCGGTTGTGAGTTTTTCCATCGCGGTACACCTGATTTGATTAAGCCGCGTTGCATGTTGTTTCGTGCCTTGGCTGCACCTGCTTATGACTTTATGGATTTCATACGGTTGATTTGATGTTGTGCATATGTTATGCACACGATTTGATTTTTGCACTCAGTATAGCTTATATGTGCTTGTAGTGCATTGATATGTATTTTGTGCACGCAGTTGCACACGTTTATGATTTTCTTTATATCTGGGTACACTTAGTGTTGCTGCTTACGCATTTGAGTTATTGCTGGTATTTGTGCATGGGATGCACCAGTTCTATACTTCGTGCGTTTGTCGCACCAGTTTTATGTTTCTTGCGTTTATCGCATCAGATTTATATTTCGTGCCTTTGTTGCACCGGACTAATATTTTGTGCATTTCGGTTACACCTGACTTCGATTTGATGCCTTTCGGTATGTCGATTTTGATTGTGATATTGATGTGGATTCTTGCACTCCGTACTTTTGACTGGACTTACGCATGTTCGGAGTTGCTATTGGATTTTGTGATTCCGTGCATGTTGAGTGCGCAGGGTCTAGATTTTCATTCGTGCACGATGGATGCACCGATTTGGATTTTCGCGCATGTTGGGCGCAGGCTTTGAGATACGATTTTGGTGCACACCAGATGCACTAAATCGAAATTCTTCGTGCATGTTAGATGCACCTGTTTTGGCTGTCAGGCACACACGTTGCCTATGACAGATGTTTCGTGCACACCCGTTGCACCTAGATGATGTTTTGTGCACCTGTATGGCACATATATAGATTTTGATTTCCGTGCGCACCAGACGCATAGGGTGATGTTATGTGCATTTTTGGGATTTATTCCTTTTGGATCAGTACATTTCTATGATATTTGATATTCGTTTTGTACCGAGCAGGACTAGTCAGAGGACAGTACCTGGATATATTTTGCATGCATTGATAGTTCGAAGGGATTTCCAAGAGCGAGCTATGGTCTCGATATATATACACCTACGTGTCCGATATGACACGAAACGTTTAAAAACAAGGAAACCCTTCTAAATTGTTTTCAAAACGGCGGAACGTACGTATTAAACAAAGGATATATATATATATATATATATATATAGTTATTTTCTTGTAAAAACGTCCGCCACTGAGCAGTATTACGCGCATCGCACTGCGACTTAAAAAGATTTGGCATGCATTTACATCAGCTATTTACATGTGTAGATTGGATGTCTACATGTATAGTTCTGATCTATATCATATTGGTTTTGTATTGGATTTGACATTTGTGTCTTTACCATGACTCCGATGATTGCGGGAGGCTTGATGGAGTGTTGCTTTTGAGTTATCTGCTCAGTACTCATGCGCATGCATTGCGCTATGATGTTTTATGTATAGACGATTTCGGAGCCCCAATGACTTGGAATTTGTACTGCAATATTTTAGTATTTGGGGGTTTAAATTTAAATTCGGGGACCGAATTTCTTTAAGGGGGGTAGATTGTAACGTTTTCAAAATAATAAAATATGATTTTTGGGAAATTTTATAATTTAATATTATTTTAATGAATATTTTAATATTCTGGTATAATTAAATACAAATAAATGGGGAAAAATTATGGAAAATTCTAAAATAAGGTATTTTATGGAATTATGCCATTTTAAAGTTTTTAAAGATTAGTTATATGCTAATTTAGAGCTAATCGCGATTAAGAATCGCTAATTGGATTTTTAGCATTTTTGTGCAAAAATGTGCACATATCATTTTCCACACTTGTTACACTTGTTACACTTGTGTTACATTTCTTTTGCCATGGTTCTTTGGGTTCACTATTGGAGTGAGAAGGAAAAGAAAAGAAAAGGAAAAAGTAGTATGATGAGAGAGAGAAAGGGACCAAGTCAGCCTTCACCATTTTGAACCATACCCCATTATTTTCCCCTTCTCATTCTCTCTCCTCTCCCTCTCCTTGTTGAGCTGCTGCTGCTCTCTCTCCCTCTCTCACCCTCTTCACAAAAACCCTAGATCCACCATGAAAACAAAGCCAAAACCCCATTCCCACTTCACAAAACTTACTCCCAAGCTCACTAGCTACACATTGAACCTAGCAAGATTGGATTTGGAGGACTTTGAGCAACTCAAGAATTTTCTTGAGTTGCCAAAGGAGGTAATTTCTGCACCTATTAGAGTATTATTTCATTTCCTTGTGCATCTATTCTAGTTTCATATCGATAATGTGTTGTTTGTGGACTTTAGAGATTTCTAGTTAGGGTTTAGGGTAAAACTGAAATCAAAGATGGAATTGAGGATTGTGGTGACCTTAGAATCCCTTGTGTGATGCTAATTTGGACCCAAACCTGAACTTGAAACCAGAATACGGAATTACGGAATCGATATCGGGGAAAACTGTAAATCTGGAAGTGTTTTGTGGAATCTGCTATCACCCCGAGACCCCAAAAATAAAACTGAGTTGACAGTGAGATGTGCAGGCACCAATGAACCACCACACCAAACCCTAGCCCCCAACTCTAAGGTGAGGCCGCCAATTATTCCCTTCTGGCCGCAAATTGCGGCCAGAGCAGGAGGGAATTGCCTCGATTTTTGTGCATGGCCCCATTTCCTCTATTCTTGACCCTGGGTATGTCTAGTTTTGACTGATTCCATCTAGGGTGAAATCTGGGTTGATTTGCTTGAGTTGGTGTATGATTTACGACTTGTTTTACTGTGGATTTTGGTATTTGGTGATTCATTCATGTCGGGTGGCGTTTGGACGTCAACGACAAGTGGATATTGATCGTGTTTACATGCGAGTCGATAGGTTTTTACCTATGCGGGTAGCGTGTGCTATTTTGGTTTCCGATGTGATTTTCATGTGCTTTAGCGTTGTGATATACTTGTAGGTACCCTACGAGATGTTGAGGCAAAGAAGATGAAGATGGCGACATCGGCACCGACACATGAGAAGCAAGGTGAGTAGATTATATCTACGGGGAGAAGTCGGGTGGATGGCGTATAGCACCCCCGCAGTCTGTGGTGATGTATACGAATACGTATACACACATATATTTATTATGTGTTGTTTAGGATTATTGATGGTAATAATGGATTATTGGTGATAAGATGTATTGGTTGAGTATAGTGCGAAACCCTAGAGTAGTGGTTGCACACACACTCACACATACACACATACTTGCATACATTGTTTCATATATCTATGCGCATATGATGGTGTGTATATCTACACATGGGTATGGGACTATGTGTTCATATACGGGTTTGAGGATGATAAGTGGGATTGAGATGAGTCGATGAGATTCGATTGAGGCCATGAGATTTGGCGACATGACAGAGTTCGTATTGGAGATGTGATATGATGGTAGTGATACCTGTCATGTGATGAGATATTGTGATATCGACTCAGATTTAGGTGGTTTCCATACCCCTCTCTATTGACTTGCTTGTGGGTTCGTAGTTCGCATAGTAGGCGTTAGACTAGACCCGAGTCATACCTATTTCAAAACTAACGAATCAGGGATATTTTAAAGATAGGAAAAAGGGTTTATACGGATATTTTCAAAAGGCGCATCTTATCTTAGAACACCGTAGCCCTTATTTTACCAAAATCCCTGATTCGTCTTATTTCAAAAGGCAAGGTTGCATGATATATCTATTGAGGCAGGTTCTCTACTGTTGCGTTGATTACTCGATTCCGCACATTCATGCTGTTTGCATTGCATCGCTTTTATTGTTGATATATGTCAGTCATGCTGCTAGGACACCAGCACCATTATCGATGATGCGTATGTTCCGCGTACACTTGTTTGCCGGCTCTCACACTTCATCATCGATAATTGCCATGTCACTACACTGTAGTACTGTTGCATTCAGGATATGACCCTTGCATGACATATTGATATGCTTACCTTTCTGCTATATGTCGCATACATGCTGCTTTCTGATTATACGCATTGAGATATGCTGTTTCCATGATATTTCTGGTTTTGGGAACCGTGGGTGCACTACTACAAATAGGGGTTGCCCCTACGGATAAATCCGTAGGGGCAACCCACTGCCCCTACGGATATATACGTAGGGGCGAAAAAAGACCCCGTAGGTGCAAAGGCCGCAGGTGCAAGTTGAGGTCCTGGACTTTGCCCTACGGGTAAATTTCTGCCCCTACGGATAACTCGGTAGGTGCTATAGCCCCTACGGAGTACCCCGTAGGGGTAATAAAATCATATATTTAAATTTTTTTTTTGAATATATTGTATATACCTACGGATATACCCGTAGGTCCTATTTATATCCCCTACGGATGTATCCGTAGGGGATATAAAGTAGCCCCTACGGCTGTTTCCGTAGGGGCCACTTCCAACACAATGCACTGAGATCGGGGGGAAAATATCAGGGAACCTGATATTTTGCCCCTACGGATATATACGTAGGGGATAGACAATGGCCCCTACGTACATATCCGTAGGGGCACTCCCAACACCCTGCACTGATATCAGGTGGGAAAATATCAGGTTTCCTGATAGTTTGCCCCTACGGATATGTACGTAGGGGCAATATATATACCTACGGAGTAATCCGTAGGTACATGTTTTCTGTATTTTTTTTTAAAAAAGGGCTGCTAGATTTTTTCCCGCTCTGTGCACAATACTATATACATCAATCAAATCATATATTACAGTATTCATAATCACATCCCACGCATATATATAATATACAAAAGAAACCCAAAAACTGAATATGATATAAATTCAAACCAATATCAATAACGTTTCAAAATGTAGTACAATGTGATATAAATAAATACATGTTTCAAAAAATAAGAACCAAAAAGCTACCCTAGTTCGGTCCAGCTCCACCTCCGAGTAACGTTCGAATAACGCGCGCCTGCTCCTCGGTAAATACACTATCCAATACTGCAAATAAAGGAGTCTGAGCGGCATGTGGAGCTGGCGTCGTGGTCTGCGCAGCCGCCGTCGAGGTAGTCGCTTGCGGAGCCGCGGCTGCGGGAGTCTGAGTGGGCGGTGGAGCTATAGGAGCTGTCTGCGGAACCGCAGCCGATGTAGTGGCTTGCGGAGCCGCAGCCGAATGAGATGCATGTGGAGGCTCGGCCGATCTACCCTGTCGCGTCTGGACATAACGTGTGTAAGAAGCGTCTAAGAACTGTGTATTATTCGAATTCGTTTCATTATTAAGTTATTTCGAAACCCTGTTTGGATATCTAGTTTGGAAAAGCGTTGTTTATTTTAATTACATATGTATGTATGATTAATCAGACTTAAGTCTAAAACCAAATAAGCTCAACCTACGTACTAATAAGGGTTGTGTTGATATGTATATAATATGAAATGATATTTTACTATAAAGTAGTATACATACCAGCATCTCCTTCAACTCCTGAACGGTGGCCCTCAAGCTATCCAGTTCCTGATGGACATGCCGGCCACTGGAGACGGAGGAAGTAACCGCCGGGGTGGAGTCCAACCTCATATGGGCCCTGCTAGGGCCCAATCCCCGGCCTCTCTCCCAACCTCCGTGGTGCCCTCCGTGTGCGGCGTCCAGAACTGGGGTCAGCAGCCTCGGATCGTTCTGTCCGGTAAAATCGATCCCCGAGGCCTGGGCCTGCTCAACCACCCGCTCCTACACCCACATTAAGCAGTAAAGTATAAGTATAGAATTTAAACTTGAACCTTCCAAAACTAAAATTTAAAATTTGGGTAGAAAAAATATTAACACTTACGCAGTACTCCTAGGTAGCGACGTCGGGACATCGAAGCTCGCCCGTGGCGGGATCTGTCGAGGTGCCGTGGACGGCAAGATATGCGGACAGCACGCTCGGTGTACCACCTGACGCCACGGTCCGAGATGTCTGCAATATTAGAAAGTAACTCTTAATATTAGAAATATTAGAGAATAACTCTTAATATTGCAGAATATTAGAGAATAACACTTAATTTACCGATAACTCCATGGCTCGAGTAATGTTCCTCGAGCCACCTGTGTAAGTGGGGCGACCCCTCTTCGCCGACTTCCTGTTCTCCGTATTCTGAGCGGCCTGTTTCTGCACAACGCATTAACATTTAGTTTTCTAATTAAGAAACACAAAGAAATAAATTATATCATAAATAATGAATTAAATTTAAAATACATACTTGTTTGCGTTCGGAGTCGAAATAAGCGCACAATAGAGGCCATGTCTCTACGTCGACTCTCGCAAACGCCGGAGTAGATAGGAGGGCCGCTCTCTCTGCCTCGGGGGTCGCTATCCACAGGGAGTAGCAGTCGGCCTTCAGCTCATTCCTGTTGTATCGGACCTTGGCCTGCATGTTCTTCATCAGGCCATTGTACAGAGCATGAAGGTCGAGCACCCTCCCCGAGTGATCAGGGTCGGCTACAGGCTGAAAATCGTAATCCAGCTGAAAATCGTAATCCAACTGAAAATACAAAAAAAAACATTGTTATTAGATTGCAAGTGTTAATAATAAATATATTGGATAGATCAAATGAAAATATATATTAATACATACCCGAGCCTGTTCAAAGAAGAGGGCGAATGAGCGCTGGTGCTGCTCGCCCCACTCAACGTGAAGTGGATAGTTCTTCACGATCCGGCTCTCGTCCCCCAAATACCGGCCGAACCTCTCGGCATGAGGACCGGTATAGCGATAGTCAAGGGTAAAAAATAGGGGGAATGCTGCCTCCCCCCTAGCTCTATTAGGCCTCAGCCTATGAGACTGATTCGGGCCTCGAGTCCCCCTCTGGGGATGGAGAGGCCCTGCGTCTGCACGAAATATCAAGACAATCAATAATAATACAAAGTTGTATTAAGAAATCAAGGTTAAACAAAAATTCAAGTGTGATATATACCTCCGGTGAATAACGCACGAGCCTGGGCCCGAGCAGCAGCACGAGCGGGACGATAGTTCCTCCGGTGAGGAACAACCGGGGTCCCGGACCCGGACGCATCCCCTCCAACTATAAAATAAACATCGACGCTAAATCTCCATGAAGTTCATATTTATTCTATAGAGCATATGTAAAATAAATAAATATTTTAAATTTATTCATGCTAACCTGCAGACGATGCGGAGGGTACGGAAGCGGCAGGAGTGGCCCCTGTGGAAGGTGTGGACGCACCACCTATAATTAGACAATTAAAAATAGATTTTATAAGTAATTGCAAAAAGAATGTGTAGATCAATAATATAACGTTCTAAATCAATATGCATGAACTATAGGACATATAAACATACCCGCAGGTGCGGTGGTGTCACCACCTACAGCTAGACAATAATAAAAATTGCTAAGTAAGAGCAAAAGGAATGTGTATATATATGATATAGCATTCTAAATCAATATACATACACTATATGATATATGAACATACCTGGAGGAGCGGGGGTGGCCTCTGTCCCAGATGTGGACGCAGGACCAACAACTAGACAATTAAAAATAGATTTGATAAGTAATTGCAAAAAGAATGTGTAGATCAATAATATAACGTTCTAAATCAATATGCATGAATATCTGTAATATTAAATTGAAAATGGATATGCGTGCAGTATACCTGGAGATGTGGCAAAATCCACACGGAAGGAGGCATCCGAAGGGGTCTCCGATCTGGGTGCAAGACCGGCCCTCTGAAGCTCCCTACGGAGCTCTCCGGGCGGCAGAACCGCTCTGCCTCTGCCTCTGCCTCTGCCGCGGCTGGAGCTCCTGCCGCCCCTCGCTGCTCCCGACATCGTCATCCAATCTAGATAAACGGTTCGTGGACGCATTAGACAATCATTAAAAGTATTGACTATATATGATCTAGAGCGTAAAATGTGAAGTAATAATATAACATTACTGATAACCTTTTTCGTTTCGTGGGCGCATCATACATATCTACTTGGATTTCATCGTCGATGTCATTTCTAACCCACGTAACTTCATGATCGGTCGAAGACAACCCGTCCTTCGAAACAGACGGTCGGAGCACTTTAAGCCTTCTCTCTTCTTCGTCCTCATCGCTGTCCTCGTATTCTGGGACATCGTAGACATCTCTAGGTTTCCATCGGCATACAACACTCCACCCCGGATGCTTCAAACACTGTGAGTAGTATACTTGGAACGCTTGGTTCGGAAAGATAAACGGATCGTCCTGACCGTAAAATCGAAGTGTGTTCACACTGGTCAATCCATATTCATCTTTCCAAGTCCCAAGACTGCTTCTCCACCTGTCTGTATCGGTTCGCGGATCGTACCAAGTACAGTGGAATATATAAAAGGGTTCTGATCGTCCGGGATAGTGGATGCCGAGTATACAATTTAAGTACCCATAGTAAATCACACCGTCCGATCCTACCGTCGCAATACCACTATTCTGAGTGATTCTAGATGTTTCTATGTCCTTAATTTCGAATTTGTATCCAAGGACACCAAATCCTTTGTAATGTGCAACCTCCATACTAGGAAATTGAGCTAAACATCTTGAATCACTCTCAAATGATGCAGACAAGTTCGGATCGTGGATCTAACAAAACAAATTTTACGATAAATACATAACGATACAAGTTTAGATTAAAACTGATAGCAATAAAATGTAATTCGAATAACTTACATGCTCTGTGACCCAATCACAAAAATTATCCTGATGGTATTTTTCCAAACGCTCTTCGTTCCAATCAGGATGCCCCTCACGTACCTCGTTAAAATGAGTTCTGTTTTCGACAAATAATTGTGACATTAATATTATGTCATTTCATACACGCACAAACACAGATATAACAATTAATCCAAAAGAACTTACTCTCTAATTTGTTCAAGACATTCGCAATTAAGCAAGATAAACCGGTATATCTTGTTGATAAACATAGTGTCTACCCTCTTATACTCGGCTTTACCATATGGCCCGTCTTGAATTCTTCGAGGTCGGTTAAGTCTTGTCTCAATGTTCTCGTCCAGATAGCGGGAACAAAATGTGGTTGCTTCATCAAGAAGATAACCTTGCATGATAGAACCCTCTGGTCGATTTTTATTGCGTATATACTTCTTAAGAGTGTAAAGGTACCTAATAAGAATATGTTGAATAAATAAAGACGGGCATACATGACAAAACTAAATTTATAAATTGCGCGAAACGAAAAATTACACGTACCTCTCGACGGGATACATCCATCGATATTGTACCGGTCCGGCTAACTTCGCCTCAGTTGCAAGATGAACCGTCAAGTGTATTATGATATCGAAGAATGACGGTGGGAAAATACGCTCAAACTTGCAAAGTATCAACGCAATAGAATTTTCTAGTTTATCCAGCGTCGCAACCTCCAGCGTTTTAGCACACAACTCCCTGAAAAAACAACATAGGTCGTTGATTACTAGACCAACCGAGTCGGGGAGAGAAGTCCTGAGGGCTAATGGAAGAAGGTGCTCCACGATAACATGGTGGTCATGACTTTTCAGCCCATCGATCTTGCCCTTCACAATTTTTATTTTCTTGCTGAATGATCCTGAGAAACCTGTGGGGACTTTCAAATCATGCAACACCTGCAGGAATCTTTTCTTCTCCGGTTGTGACATATGATAAGCGGCATTGGGAAGTACAAACTTGCCCGGTTTACCCGCTACCGGTTTAGGGTGCAGTTCACTTCTTATTCCCCACTCTTGTAGATCCATCCGGGCATTCATGTTGTCTTTCGATTTACCGTCTTTACACAGAAGCAAGTTAAGTATGTGCTCTGATACTCCCTTCTCTATATGCATGACGTCCAGACAATGACGCACTGAATTTGTAGACCAGTACGGAAGCTCGAAGAAAATGCTTAACTTGTTCCAATATTGTGGTTTGACCTGTCTCGTCGGATCCATCCCGAAGGTCACGTTATTGTAACCATCCCATTTAGCTGTCACGTCCTCTCCGGACAATGGGGATGGAGGCCCAAGAAGCTCCTGATGACCATCAAAGTGAACCGTGTCTAACCTGTAGGGGTGGTCTGGAGGCAGAAAACGTCGATGGCCGCAATAACAAACCTTCCTGCTAAAATTCAAAAATTTTGATGTTGTGTGTTCATGGCAATGAGGACATGCTTTGTGACCATGTACGGACCAACCTGAAAGCATTCCATACGCAGGAAAGTCATTAATTGTCCACATTAAAGCCGCACGCAGTATGAAGGTTGTATTTGTGTTTGAATCATATGTCTCTACACCATCAATAAACAAAGTTTTCAGCTCCTCAATCAGAGGTCGGAGATAGACGTCGATATTGTTCCCCGGTGAGTTTGGTCCGTCGATAAGAAGAGGCATCATAAAGTATGATTGGTCCATAGCCAACCAAGGCGACAGATTATAAATTATCATTACAACGGGCCATGTACTGTGACTTCCAGCCATATAGTTGAATGGGCAGAAGCCATCGGCAGCCAGTCCGAGCCGGACATTGCGGGGATCGCTACTGAATATTGTGTGCCTCCTATCGAAATCCTTCCATGCCGGTGAATCTCTTGGATGGCTCATTTTTCCATTTTCGCTTGGAGGAGCACGATGATGCCAAATCATTGCCTCGGCTGTTTTCTTGCACCTGAATAGCCTCTGTAGCCTCTGTGTTATGGGAAAATATCGTGCTATCTTCACAGGTATATCAGGCTTCTTATCAGAATCTTTCGGCTTATACCTGGCCTCTCCGCATGTTGGACACTCTTTCAAATCTGAATTCTATTTCCGGTACAACACGCAATTTTTAGGACATGCTTGAATCTTCTCGCACTTTAGACCCAAATCAGACATCATTTTCTGGGCTTCGTACCAGTTTTCGGGCACATTATTTCCCGGAGGCATAGAATCTTTCAAGAACGAAAGAAGCATTGTGAATGACTTGTTGCTCCATCCATTTAGGCACTTAATTTGGAAAAGTTGGACGAACCATGAGAGGGTGGAATACTTCGCATTCTCATAAATTGGTTTCCTAGCATCATTCATGAAATTTTCATATTTATCCGCACGCGGTCCTTGACCGGAAGGAATGTCATCTTCGGTACGAATAGATTCACCTAGGGCAGCATCTACCATATCCTCCATTTCTTCTGATGGAAATAAATTTCCGTATCCTGCCGTATTACCGAATTCTTCTTCTTCTCCTGCCGCATTATCGCGTAGACTATACGACGGTTGTTAGTATCGAGCTATACTGTCCGATATTTAACAACCTTCGTATAGTTCTAGGTCACAATGAGCATCGCACGTATGTTAACCGATAGACGGGGACTAAGTGGCGCTTTTAGTTTCATATATGGGTATCGATGGGAATATGAAGGTTTCATATTATCATCGAGTATCATATATTGGTTATAACTTGAAAAACGTGCCGTTGAAACAAATTATTGTTCTCCACCTTGCACTCTCTTAACAATGGTACATGCATTAAACATGTAGAGCTATCTATAACAACTCTAAAGTTTCACATGTTGGGTTCAACAAAAAGGTTTTTGATATAACAAACACAATCTTCCTCAATTTTTCCCTTGAATCGATGTGAAATTAATAGTGTCCATATACATACTATCAATAGTAAAGCAATTATAATTCTATCAAGTATCCATACTGAAAAAGAATATAGCAAACTAAAAATTAATCACTAATGAAAAACAAACAAAAGTGCTTATTATTATACTTCAGAGGTTATAAGTGCTTGATCCCCATAGTACATAGGCTGTATCCGCAATTAACCCTTTTCTATATACTTGAGTGTATAGAATTTCTAAAAGTTACACACGGTTTTTCTAAATCCAATTCTTTCCTTTCACTACAGAACCCTTTATATTTTCTAATAGGTACCAAGAACTTTCAAAGTTTTTGGATATGCACAAAAAGAAAGTATCGCCAATAAGATTGACATAACCCAAATGACTTTGACCCATTACATATAAATGTCATGGTCTTTCAATATTTATCAAACAAATACCATAGACTTTGTTTGTTACAAATAAATACCATGAAGTTTTAACGTTTCACATAATTTTCATAGATTTTGTTGTTTATAAATACATACCATTGACCTCCAACGTTTTCCAGATAAATACCATGAATTTTGTTGTTTACAAATAAATACATGAACTTTCAGCGTTTTTTAGATAAATCCCATAGACTTTCATGGACCATTTTCTCATATAAAAATCATGGACTGTGTTATTCACAAATAAACAGTATCGACTTTCACTATTTTCCAGATCAATCCCCTAAAATTTCACCTTTTTAAGCCTAACCCAGCCCCAGCCGAACCCCAACCCAACACCAAACCCTAACCCGGCCTAACCCTAACCCCAACCCAGTCCCAGCCGAACCCCAACCCAACACCAAACCCTAACCCCAACCCAGCCCCAGCCGAACCCCAACCCCAACACCAAACCCCAACCGAACCCTAACCCTAACCCTAACCCCAACACCAGTCGAACCCCAACCGATCGAACCCGTACCCTAACCCTAATCCTAACCCTAACCCCAACCGATACCTAACCCTAACCCTCATCGCTACCCTAACATCATTAAAATAATGTTTAACTAACCTGTAGGCTAGGCGGTGGAGGAGACGACGGAGACGCAATCGGCGACGACGAGGGCGGTGGCGACGACGAGATCACTGCAGGCGGTGGCGACGACGATTCGGCCGGCGGTGGCGACGACGAGATCACTGCAGGCGGTGGCGACGACGATTCAGCCGGCGCTGGCGATGACGAGAACGGCGATCGGCGGGAACGTCAAGGTTTGGGGATTTTGGGTTCGCGCGCAACGATAAAGGGAATAAGAAATAATCAGCGTAGGGATCGATCACTTAAATCGCTATTTAGATGCCCCTACGGATATACCCGTAGGTGCTTGGTTTGCGCCACCGTAGGGGCAAAAAACACTTTAAGATTTAATAAATTTTAAATAAATATTGCACGACCGTAGGGGCAACCACTTTGCCCTACGTATTAATCCGTAGGGCCAAACTTTTGTTGCCCCTACGGATGATATTATCCGTAGGGGCAACCCCTTATTTTACTAGTGGTGTTTCAAAAAGGATATGTAATTGTTTTAAAACCCGGTTACCCGTGATATGATATTTCAGTGCGTCCACCATGTGTTTTCTCGGTGCTGAGAGCGACATGTGAAACCCGATTCGAGGAGGCGGATGAGGCCGATTGCGGGTACATGGTGGACCCGGTATGGTTCCCCGGGGCAAGAAATGTTTTTCGTGGAGTAGGCGATGAGCCTGGCAGGGTGGCGAGTACCTACCGGTGATTTTGTTGGACCTGGCGGTTATCCGGAGGATACCGACCAGAGTCGATAGGTGGATATGGCGTACTGCCGGGGTCGAGGGCCGATACCGCAGACAGAGCCTGTGGGCCGATCCGGACTGACGGAGCCCGATATATGAGGATTTACGTGCCGATGCTGGGCACAGTTTTCATGATGTTTTCGAGTGCCGATGCTGGGCACTCCGGTTCCATGATTTTGACATGTCGCGAGGGACACAGGTGGTTTATATCCTCATATTTCCATGCATATGCTGATGATATTTACATGCATGATGGTTTTGTCATTGGGTGACGAGTGGATGGGATCCACGTACATGCAGATTGATTTCCTTGATTGTACCTCACATTTATGATATGCTATTACCTGAGGCACTGGCACGAGCATTTGGCATTACACTCATGTATAGAGATTACATTGCCAGTTTAGCATGTTTCAGACTTATTCATATTGAGGTTTATGTGTATATCTGATCGTATTGACCTAGGATGGGTCATGCATTCGATCTCTGCTTGTAGATATTTTCTATTCATGAGTTGGCAACTCACCCCCGTTGTGCCACAGTCCTTGCAGGTTTTTGCCGTACAGATTCCATAGCGGCATTTCTGGCACACTGCTTCCATATGGGTGACTTGCGTTGGTAGGTGGGTTCTTTTGTATCAGAACCGCCATTGCTCCTGTATTATTCATTGTATCTAGTAATTCCATCAACCAAAACTTGTATATTGTTTCAGACTTAGAAAACAATGTTGTATTATTTCGACCTTAGAGTCGCGCTTGTAGTATTTCGGTTTTCTGGCTGTTTTGAGTTTCTTTTTGGGTTTTGATCCTCGGCCTTTGGCGTTGTATATTATTATTGCTTGCGTGGTTGTGACCATCGATTGACGAAGAGCTAGCTCCCGCTTGGGGATGCCTTTTATCATTTCTTATATTATTCTTGTTGGACCCCATTCGGGGCCAGTTTTTACAAAGGAAACTCTACCGAAATTTTCAGGAAAGGTTACACATTTTAAAAATACACATTCGGCTTAGTTATTTAAAAACTTTGATTTTTGAAACATGATTTCTTTACTTTTCAAAACCAGTTTTCCTTATTTACTCTTTAAATGGTTTTAGATTGCTGGGCTTTTGGCTTACTTGGATCAGATGGGGTCCTATAGACTTCATATGGTTCAAGGGCCAGTTACGTGCTCTTTCGGGTCGTGACAAGATTTGTGATGTGCATTCAGAGAATTAGAGGACGACGCCAGTGACATGCTACTTTACGAGTAGTCGTGATGATTGACCGAGGGATGACCAGAGAAGTGCCAGAATGGAATCGTCCCCGTTAGCACACCTGACAGGGCCGATGAGCCGATTAATTGCGAGATAGGTAATCTGGAGAGAAGATAAGGACCCAGAGGCAAAGGACGCTAGACCGTGAGCAAGAGGCAAGTAGATATCTTGCACTGCTAGCATTGGATGCACCGACACCTTCTCGACTTTGAAGGAGGGACTACCGACGACGGTATTTACGATTTGTGATTTTGTGATTCGATTATCACGTATCTGTCATCTTGGATTTCGGTATTTTGGGCGTTCTGTTTCCATGATTTAGTCTTGATGACAGAGTTTCATGATATTTGTTTTCTTGCACCTACTGGGTATTTATATTTTGCGCATAGTTATTACGTTGATGCATTGATTGTTGTTTCATGCCTATTTTATGCCAGTGATTTGATTTACGCTTCCAGCATAGTTTTCATGCACCTTTAGTGTTTTGATTTGATTTGTGCACGCTGATGCACATGGGTGTGAGCTTATACACCGCGGTATACCTGATTTTGAGTGAGCCGTATTGTATACCGTCGATTTTGGATTTTCGCGCATGTTGGGCGCAGGTTTTGAGATACGATTTTGGTGCACACCAGATGCACTAAATCGGGATTCTTTGTGCATGTCAGATACACCTGATTTTGCTGTCAGGCACACACGTTGCCTATGACAGATGTTTCGTGCACACCAGTTGCACCTAGATGTTGTTTTGTGTACATGTATGGCACATATATGGATTTTGATTTCCGGGCGCACCAGACGCACCGGATATTCATATATACATTGTGAGATTTATTCCTGATAGAGCATTACATTTTATGATATTTGCTATGTGTTTTCATACTGAGCGGGACTAGTCAAAGGATAGTGCCCGCATACTTTTGCATGTATTTACTTAGTTATTTACACATATAGGTTTCATATATACATGTATAATTTTGATGTACATCATACTGGTTCTGTTTTGGATTTGACATTTGTGTCTTCACCATGACTCCGATGATTGCAGGATATGATTGATTCTTTTTTCCGATTGTGTAAGTAAATCAAATGATCCCCAGCAACGGCGCCATTTGATTGATTCTTTTTAGGATGTGTCGGTATTTAGAAAATGAATAGAATTCACAATCAAAGAATATTTGACCGCAATCAACAACGGTGTCGGTTTGTAGCGCGTTAGTAAGTGCGGATCGTCCACAGGGATTGTGCGATTCGTTCTTATTTTGTTTTGTTTGAATCGAAAATTTAATAGAAAAGAAAAGAAAAAACGATTCAAGATTTATATCGATGAATTTCAAGAATCAAGTAGTCTAATCAAGAATCAAGAAAGCGATAAACATCAAGAATCAAGTAGTGATAGAATTCCAATCAATTTAGGTTTCAAGATTTGAAGTAAAGCTCGTAGGAATCGATTCGATCATAGATGTGAAGAAGATTCGAAATTACCGTTTCTTATCCATTAACAAATTGATGATAAATCGATGTAGATTCATCGAGAATCAAGGATCTTGCGAAGAATTAGGGTTCCTCATCCTATCGTTTGTCCTTTAGATTAATCACATTCACTAGATAGCTTCTTGAAAATCGGATGATCGATCGTTGATCTCTAGATCGTGCGAAAGGAATCAAGAACGCATTCGCATCGATCTAGATCATCGATCATTCAATTTTTAAGAATTTATAATTGTTATAAGACTTAAGAAAACGTTTAAAGATTCATCAACATCATCATTCTACAATCGTTTCGATTCCTCCACGAGCGGAGTTTTATTCAAGCATCATCATGAAGAATACATTCAAGAATTGAATATGAATCATAATGCTCGAATTGAAATATAAGCAAGTTTAAAGAATCTTCACCTTTATTATATCAACAATTAGTTACAACTCTCAAGAACTACAAGAGGAAGGAACTTTGATCGTCGAATTTAGCGTCGCTCGGCTCCTTGAGTCTTGGATCGGCTTGGATCTCGTGATCCGTTGAAGTCCGGCTTCGCTTCTAAAGGTTGGTTGAAGACTAGGTAGCTAGAACTCAAAGGATCTTGAATTTTGGCTTTGGATTAGGGTTAGGGTTTGGCACAAGTCTTGTCACTAAACTTGTGGGAGGATGAAGAACTAACTATTGATTGAAGATTAGTTCTAGGATTAAGGAAGGATTTTAACAACCTTTAACAAGAGAGGCCTAGGGTCTTTTTATAGGTTTCCCAAACCCTAGGTCTAGGATTTGAATTTTGAATTTCCCTCCAAAAGTTTGTTATAGGGAGAGGCTTCTAGAAATAGTTAGTTAGGAGGGAGCTTCTAGAAATAGTTTGTTAGGAGCTTAATCAAGATTAGCTTAATTAATCATCCTTACTGATCTGGCAGAAGCTTCGAGAAAAATCTGGAATTTGAAGTATATGAAATGAATGTGGGCCTTGAGAGAAGAATTTTGCACTGAAAATGGGGAGCTGACGTGGCAAGGCTGCGGCGGATCCGCGGCGCAAGCAGGCTCTCGCTGCGAATCCGCGGCGCTATTGAAGTATTAGGGCTTGGGCTCTCTGTTGCTGCTTTGGGCTGATGTTTAGGGCTTTTTATGATATGTTGAATTTTATTTGTCTTTCTGTATCACTACTAGATCTCAAATCTTGGAGTTGGTGTAATTTTGATCAGCTCTTTTCCCATTTTGGCTCTGTTCCTCTGGAATTTCCTGCACAGACTTCGAAACACAAGTTGCGCAATATAGGAATGATGCGATGCCATAAAATACAGTCAATTTCCCTTAAAGTTCCGGTTTTAAAGTCTAACACATGCAATCTGATATTTTACGACTGATTTGCTAATATGTGTAATATGAATGCCGAACACTTCTAGATGAGTGCAAATGATAGGGAAATTGCCGGTTTAAAAATGCATTATTTTCGACTGATCAAATTCCCCCAAACTTATTTTCGGTCGTCTCGAGCGAACTCTTTTATTAAAAAGAGAAGGAGAAAATAAAGAAAGAGAAAAACTAACTAGCACACTTTCCTAGGCAACACGATTGCACTGAGCACGTGCAACAAGCCTTTAAACCTCTAGACGTCCCTAGTAGGAGGAGTGTTGTCTCCTGAGGGTTTTCAGCGGATTGCACCCACAAAATCCAATAATAAAAGGAATATCATGAAATTTACATTTAAAGAAAAGAATTGTAAAAGAAAAGCTTTGAAAATTAGGGTTTCCAACTAAGCTAGCTTTTCGGTTGTCATGAGCCCTATCTTAATAGTCATGAAAAGATGTCAGAAATCACGTCCTCCCTCAATAAAACATCGTCTTATTCTTCATTCCTATCTTTCTTCTAAACATCGATCATATAACCCTACGTGTGTGTAAAGACATCCCTACACCCGGAGAATTCAATTCAAGCTATCATACTCTTGCCCATCAGCCTCAGTACTTTTTAATTAATGAATATTTAGATGAGATTGCTCACACACTTCCATACGACCGTTAATACTTCTTGAGGTACTAATCGACCGATTACTCATGTGCTTACTTATTTGGTGTATTTTTCTCGTCTTGCACCACCTAAGGCTTAGCAGTAACTCCCAGACCAGTTGGACTTAGGGCACTAGGTGAAGAGGCACCCTCGCTATATTTTTTTATTGCTGCCTTGGCGATAACAAAACCAGTGTCCATTTTTCTCACCACTTTATATTTTATTCATTTTTTTTATTTCCTTCATACTTTTGGCCTTAAGACAAGAGCATTTCAAGGTATCCTCTACTATCCCGGGCTTCAAGAAGTGTGTAAGTGCGAATAGCAGGGTATCAACGTTCAAAATGTTTGGCTTCAAGAATAGAAACTATTTTTCAGACTTATTTTTATCCTCAGATTAGTGACTTCCTTCATCTTACTAACCCTTGGGACAACGGCTCATAACTACTTATTACTAGTTCGTATAAGAAAACTTCTAATTTTCTTGGTTTTATTAAACTTTTCTAATCTCATGGATGTAATTTTTCACTATCTAATCTTTTATTATCTTATTTATGTACAAAAATGTTTTTATCTTTTTGAAAATTCTTAAATTTTTATAGGTTTTGAAAATGTTTTGTGCTTATGCAAAGTATGATGCAAATGATGCGAAAATAAGCACAAAGCTCCCTGTTAGTTCCGACCGCGATTAGAGATTAGATTAATGATTGTTTTGGTAAAGGCTAGATATGAACGGAGTTCCGTGTCGAGATAAGGGTTAAGAGTGGGATTCCTTTTCCCTCCAGAAACCCTAATCTACACGCATCACCGTCGTTCTAGTTTTAAATCTACTAAAGGATAAAAATGGTAACTTTTAATGAATCATCCATGACTACTAAATCCTAACGAACCCTAAAAGCCCTCTTATTATATTAACTACATCCTTAAAATAATCTAGATCTATATTTTTGCATTCTTGCTTAACATAGATCTAGAAACCATTCCACAAGATTCTTATTTCTCCCCCCTTCTTCAACACATCTAAAGTAAGAGTAAAAGATTCCACGTTTCCCAGAGGACGACCCGTACTCATCTCGGTCTAGCTACATGCGACACCATTATTGATTGCGGTTAACTAATACAATGTCACGACCCAAAGTTTGGCCCGTGACCGGCACTTAACCACGTAACGTCTACAGGCGTAACGCAACTAAGTGAACCGAAAACCCAGAAATCAAACCAGTTTAAGTATAGAGTGTTATAAGTTTTAAATGAAAGCACTTACTAACATGATAAGAAATCTAAGTAAACAATCACCAAGATAGCAATATACGACGCCGTAGCGAAGATCAAGATCCACAAGTGAGAACATCACAGAAAGGATAAACTGCAAGTACAGTCGGCTCACAACGAGCTCGACACCAGAATACAATTAATAATACATCATCATCCTCATACTGTCTCTAAGTCAAATACATACATGGTAGATGGAGAATACTAGATACAACAATGTACATACTGAAAGATAAACAGATACTGCACAAAACCCACCTATCAGCAAAAGAGCTAGTACACCAACTATGGGGGTATCTGTGTCAAAAGATGCAAAGCAGCCTGCCGTGACTACTCCGAAGGGCAACCTGCAAACACTGTGGCACAACGGGGGTGAGTTGCCAACTCGTGAATAGAGATAACATATAAAGGTAATCGCGAGCATGCACGTACTGCGCTACTTTATCATATGCCAACAGATGATATTAATATGTGATAAGCAGTATGTGTAACAATCATGCAAGTGCTCTATCAGGTAATGTAACTACAGGATGAGGTAGCAAATGCTCTATCAGGTAATGTAACTACTGGATGAGGTACAATAATAATTGATGAGCAGGGGAAATATAGTATCTACACGAAATGTCAACGTGGAATATATAATCGGTGTCCATCAATGCTCCCAGATCCCCCAAATAGCTCAGGCGCCGGCACCCTCATCGGCCCTCGAATCCTGTACATCTCTGAGAATCCTGAGTGCCCAACATCGGCACCCTTTTATCATAAATACTCGTGTCCAGCATCGACACGCAAATCCTCATCCATCGGGCCCCGTCAGTCCGGGTCAGCCCACGGGCTCCGTCTGCGGTATCGGCCCTCGGCCCCAGCAGTACGGATCACCCCGCATCCATCTATAGACTCTGATCAGTACCCTCCGGATAACTGTCAGGTCCAACCAATCACCGGTAGTTAGTAGTCCCTCTGTCAGGCTCACCGTCTACTGCACAGCGAAACCGTTCTTGCCCCGGGGTACCATACCGGGTCCACCATGTACCCGTAATCGGCCTCAACCAGCTCCTCGATTCGGGTTCACATATATCACTCTAGCACCGAGAAAACACATGATGGACGCACAGAAATATCATATCGAGGGAACCGGGTTTTTAAATGATTACATATTTGCAATAGCCATGGTTCCCAAATCCAAAAATCACATGTAATCCAAACCAAAATGCAAGTCAATGATCCGATATGATATGTGCGTCAAATATAAATATCATGTCAAGTCACATATAGATGAGCTACAATATGATGATCCGATGTGATATAAGCATCAAGTATGAATAGCATGTCAAGTCAAATATAGATGAGCTACAATATGATGATCATATGTGATATAAGCATCAAGTATGAATAGCATGTCAAGTCACATATAGATGAGCTACAATATGATGATCCGATGTGATATAAGTATCAAGTATGAATAGCATGTCAAGTCACATATAGATGAGCTACAATATGATGATCCGATGTGATATAAGCATCAAGTATGAATAGCATGTCAAGTCACATATAGATGAGCTACAATATGATGATCCGATGTGATATAAGCATCAAGTATGAATAGCATGTCAAGTCACATATAGATGAGCTACAATATGATGATCCGATGTGATATAAGCATCAAGTATGAATAGCATGTCAAGTCACATATATATGAGCTACAATATGATGATCCGATGTGATATAAGCATCAAGTATGAATAGCATGTCAAGTCACATATAGATGAGCTACAATATGATGATCCGATGTGATATAAGCATCAAGTATGAATAGCATGTCAAGTCACATATAGATGAGCTACAATATGATGATCCGATGTGATATAAGCATCAAGTATGAATAGCATGTCAAGTCACATTTAGATGAGCTACAATATGATGATCCGATGTGATATAAGCATCAAGTATGAATAGCATGTCAAGTCACATATAGATGAGCTACAATATGATGATCCGATGTGATATAAGCATCAAGTATGAATAGCATGTCAAGTCACATATAGATGAGCTACAATATGATGATCCGATGTGATATAGGCATCAAGTATGAATAGCATGTCAAGTCACATATAGATGAGCTACAATATGATGATCCGATGTGATATAGGCATCAAGTATGAATAGCATGTCATGTCACATATAGATGAGCTACAATATGATGATCCGATGTGATATACTACAGTGTGAGTGTCATGGCAATTACTAACGGTGTGTGTGTAACATGCAGGATAGTGCTCGTGCAACATGGACCATTAGTAATGGTGCGGTGTTCTATCAATTCTAGTTTATATCCAAATATCAGGGAATGCAGCATGCACTAAATAGTAGCCATGAATAGTCAATATATACAAAGGAAACTATAAGGTCCTATCAGCCCTAACGTAGAACGCCATGCGGGCGATATCCCCGTAGATGTGAAATCTACTCACCGTAGTCCGTCGCTAGGTATAGCCAACAACTTGTTTCCCCTTCTGCGCGGCGTCCGCCGTACTCGCCTGCGAACCTAGAATTACACAATATAACACACGTAAGCTTGAAATCACACAAACGCGACATTAAAGCCGAACTAGTAACTCGTGTCGCGAACCAAGGGCGCGTGTGCGCGATACGCTAAAACGTGTGGTTACGCGCCTGAAACCACTCCGACGCGCCGCGCTACGCAGAAACCCCAAACCCACACACACGTATCACGCGTGTCGCGAAAGATTGAAAATACGGGAAAATAGGGTATTCTACTCCAGATTTTGATACAGGAAAGATATTGTAAAACTAAATATACCAAAATAACCCACACAGCAGCAGATACCAACACCCCAAACCCCAACCCAAAACTCCCCCATCTGGCCGCAAATTGCAGCCAGAATGCACTATTTGGCGGCCTCACTTGGGAATTGGGCTCCCAGGTTTGGTGTGTGCACTCTATACCCCCCATACATGTTACAGTAACATCTAGATTTACACTGAAAAGTCTCGGGTAACAGCAGATCCTACAGGGCCTTATATCTAGTTAAAATCCACACTTTGCACTAAAATGGAACTTTAGGGTATTTTGGTGAAGACCTGAAACAAAACCTGGTCTAACAGCTCTAATAACACTTAAAAGAGTTAACAAAACCATGAGAGCACCAATCTATCACATACTTCACAAATATCCTCTAATATCACCAATAATGCACAAAAACATGATTTTTAGCTAGGATACTACAGGATATGGAAAAGAGTGTTAACTATGAGTATATACCTTCAAGAGACCTTAAGAAACACCAAAATTCTCAGCCCTTGCCTCAAGCGTGCAGATTTGCCTCCAAACACCTCAAAAGCTCATTTTTTTTCCCAAGGTTTTGTGAAGGAAAATGTTAGATTTGTGTAGGGTTTTGTGTAGGTTCAAATGGGAAGTGAAAAGAGAAGAGGAGATGAAGAAAACATTATTGTTGCTGCTGCTTTCTCTGCTGAACTCAGAAATGAGGGAAAGAGAATGAAGTGAGAGAGAAAACAAGGGTCAACCAAGTCAAAAGTGCTCACCTAACCACCATACCTCCTATTTTCTATTTAAAAATTGAATTATAAAAGGGGTTTGACTTGATTAAAAATGGGTGGGGAAAAATAACAACCATGCAACACAAGAAAAATGGTTACATGCTACCAAAACCCTAAGTCTCAAAAATGATAAAGTGTGCAAGTGTACACTTCACAAGGAAAATGATGCTAACACTACTAACTAACTAATAATCCTATAAACACATATATAAATTAACACGTACGATCACTAATTATCACGAAAGACATCAAACGGAAAATCCAAAGTGTTACAATCTACCCCCCTTAAAGAAATTCGGTCCCCGAATTTAAAAAAAAATCTAACTATACGCACCTTCAAAAAGATGGGGATACCTCTTCCTCATCTCGCTCTCGGTCTCCCAAGTGACTTCCTCGCCGCTCTGGCCACGCCAAAGCACTTGACGGATGGTATCTCTTTCGACCTCAATTTCTTCACTTGCCGATCCAAGATCATCACCGGCTGCTCTGCATAGGAAAGGTCGCGCTCAAGCTGGATCGTCTGGTGTTGAAGCGCATGCGAAGGATCATGAAGATATCTGCGGAGCATCGAAATGGGAAATACGGGGTGCACGTCTGAAAAACTGAGCGTAAGGGCTAATCGATACGCAACCACACCAACATGCTCGAGGATCTCGAAGGGCCCCACATATCTGGGACTAAGCTTCCCTTCTTCCCAAATCCCATTACGCCTTTCATTGGGGAGACTCTCAAGAAAACATGATCACCAACAGGAAACTCAAGTCTGCGCCGACGACGGTCCGCATAAGATCTCTGCCTACTCTGGGCTGCTCTCATCGTATCGCGAATCAAATGGATCTTCGCGGTCGTCTACTCCACAATCTGCGGTTCTAAGATACTGCTCTCACTAAGCTCCGTCCAACAGGTGGGCGATCTGCATCTCCTCCCATAAAGAGCCTCAAACGGTGCCATCTGAATGGTCTCCTGGTAGCTGTTGTTGTAGGAGAACTCTACCAAGGGCAAATGATGATCCCAGCTACCTCCGAAGTCTAAAGCGCATGCTCTGAGCATGTCCTCTAGAGTCTGAATAGTCCGCTCTGACTGTCCGTCGGTCTGCGGATGGAATGCTGTGCTGAAACTGAAGCGAGTGCCCAAAGCCTCCTGAAGCCTCTGCCATAGCCGGCTGGTAAACTGGGTGCCTCTATCGGACACGATACATGTCGGAACTCCGTGCAGTCGTACAATCTCATCAATGTAAATCTGGGCATACTGAGCAAATCCGAAAGTTGTCTTCACCGGTAGGAAGTGAGCCGCTTTCGTCAAACGATCCACGATCACCCAGATGGAGTCATACCCTCGACTAGTCCTGAGTAGACCCACAATGAAATCCATAGATATCTGTTCCCATTTCCACTCCGGAATGGGTAACGACTGTAGCTCTCCCGCGGGCCTCTGGTGCTCAGCCTTGACTTGCTGACAAGTCAGGCATCTCGACACAAAATCTGCAATATCCCTCTTCATACCGTCCCACCAGTAAACATCTCTCATATCGTGGTACATCTTGGTGGAACCGGGATGAACACTATATACCGACCGATGTGCCTCCTCAAGAATCTCGCGCCGCAATCCCTCAGCATCTGGTACGCACAGTCTAGCTCCAAATCGTAGTATCCCCTGATCATCGATCATGAACTCGGAAAATCTGCCATGTCCCATCTGTGTCCTGATCTCTGAACAGCGGTCATCACTGTGCTGTGCCTCATGTACACGGTCAAGCAACTGTGGGCGTGCACGAACATGCGCAATCTATCCTCCGATCGGCGTAAACTCGAACTGTACCCGGCTGTCGCATAAGATCTACCGATCCACCGATGACTGCCTCTGCACTTCGCTCAAACAGGATAGACTACCCCCGGGTCTCCTGCTCAAAGCATCCGCCACTACATTCGCCCTGCCGGGATGATACAAGATCTCACAATCGTAGTCCTTCACTAACTCCATCCATCAGCGTTGTCTAAGGTTCAGGTCTCACTGCTGAAATATGTACTTTAAGCTCTTGTGGTCAGTGAGTATCTGGCAGGACTCTCCATACAGATAATGTCGCCAGATCTTGAGTGCAAAGACCACTGTAGCCATCCCCAGATCATGAGTGGGGTAATTCTGTTCATGTTTCTTTAATTGCCGCGAAGCATACGCAATCACCCTATCATGCTGCATCAAAACGCACCCCAGCCCTACTCGTGAAGCATCGCAGTAGACCACAAATCCACCTGATCCCGAAGGCAATGATAGAACTGGTGTCGTAGTCAGTAGAGCCCGTAGCCGCTGGAAACTGTGCTCACACTCCTCCGTCCAATCGAAGAAAACTCCCTTCCGGGTCAACCCGGTCAAAGTTGTAGCAATGCGAGAGAAGTCCTGCACGAATCGCCGGTAATAGCCTGCAAGCCCTAGAAAGCTGCGAATCTCCGTCACTGACGTGGTTCTAGGCCAACTCCGAACTGCCTCGATCTTCCTCAGGTCGACCCATATACCATCTCGTGTAATCACGTGCCCTAAGGAGTCTACGCTGTCTAGCCAGAAGGCACACTTGGAGAATTTGGCGAAAAGCTGATGCTCCCTCAAGGTCTGCAGCGTAATCCGCAGGTGCTGCTCATGCTCCTCTCTACTCCGAGAATACACCAAGATATCGTCAATAAACACTATAATGAACAGATCAAGATACGGCCGGAAAATACGGTTCATCAAATCCATAAATGCTGCTGGCGCGTTGGTGAGTCCGAATGACATCACCAATAACTCATAATGGCCGTAACGTGTGCGGAAGGCTGTCCTAGGAATGTCCTCCTGTCGAACCCGCAGCTGATGGTAGCCCGATCGCAAATCGATCCTCGAAAAGTATCCTACCCCCTGAAGCTGGTCGAACAAATCGTCGATGCGTGGCAAAGGATATCTGTTCCGCACTGTCACCCTGTTCAGCTGGCGGTAGTCGATACACAATCGCATACTGCCGTCCTTCTTCTTGACGAACAGGACTGGAGCACCCCAAGGAGAAACATTGGGTTGAATAAGTCCCTTATCCAGCAAGTCCTGCAACTAACCCTTCAATTCTCGAAGTTCCGCCGAGGCCATCCGATAAGGCGGTACAGAAATAGGCCCCGTGCCAGGAACCAAGTCAATACAGAAGGAAATATCACGCTCGGGCGATAGCCCAGGAAGCTCGTCAGGGAATACATCAGGGAACTCGCTAACAACCGGAACCTGATCCACCGGAACCTCTGTAGCTCTAGTATCGCAAACATAGGCGAGAAATCCCTGACATCCCTTCCGCAAAAGCTGTCCAGCGCGAAAAGAAGAATCACACTGTGAGGGGTGGCACCACGGTCCCCCAACACAACAACAACCGACTCGCCGGGAAAACAAAATCAAACCGTCTTCTCGCGGCAGTCGACAGAAGAATAGCACGTGGCCAACCAATCCATGCCCAAAAGAACGTCGAAGTCCAACATCTCAAGAAGGATCAAATCGACCGGCAACTCACTTTCGCCTATACGGACGGTACAGGATCGGAACACGTGCCTAGCAACAAACGACTCTCCCACTGGAGCAGTCACAACAAGCGGCTGGTCAAGCAAGCCGGACTTTCTACCCAAACTCGGCACAAAGTGTGTGGATACATACGAGTACGTGGAAACATATGAGCACAAGGATCCGGATCAAACAATACGTGTGCAACAAAGGACAAACTGAAAGAGTACCTGAAAGCTCTGCGTTGGACGCCCTCACGTCCCGATGAGTCGAAGCGAAAACTTGTGCCTGTCCTTCATCGGCGACTGACCGAACTCCTCCTCTACTAACCGGACCCCTCTGCGCGAACCCTCCGTGTCCACGACGTCTCAGAATACGACCCTGACGTGGTGTGAAGGAACACTGCCTGATGAGGTGTTGAAGGCTCCCACATCGCAAACATCTACGCGCTGGCTGTCGTCCTCCCTGGGGATGAGAGCCGAACAACTGTCCTCGTCCTAAGCCACTGCTCTGGGCTGGTACACCAGTACGATTCCTCAACTGTTCTGGAACTCTCACGGTCTCTGGAAGACGTGTCCCGTAAACTGAGGCTGCCCCCACCGGTGCTATGTAGGGGACGGAATACTGCATGATGATCGCAAGGAACAACTGGGTAACAGGGGTGACAACCACCTGTCGCTGCGCTCGCACGACCTCTACCAACGAGCTCATCGCCTAGCGTAGGCCCTGCATCTCTACCACTAGTCTAGCGATCTGAGCTGTCGTAGGGGAAACAATCTGTCCTGGTACAACAGGAGTACTACTCGGATTAGTCCTCGTCTCAGATGAATCAACTCGAACCTCGGCTCTCGCGGCCGCTCTCTGCGCCCTCGTAGTCCTTGGCGGCATATTGGCTATAAGGAACAACAGGATTCGATAATGATACGGAAATCGAATCGCAAGAATGTATATACTCAAGAAGGAATTTAAATCAACAAGTCCTAAGGTCGCGTAGGCGGAGTACCGTGTCGCGAGTATGCCGCGGAACATACACACGCTACGCTACCCTGCTGCAGCTACCTACTCCATCATACCAGGGTCATCCTACACTCCGAAAGGTAAAATCTACGCTCTGATACCAACTTTGTCACGACCCAAAGTTTGGCCCATGACCGGCACTTAACCACGTAACGTCTACAGGCGTAACGCGACTAAGTGAACCGAAAACCCAGAAATCAAACCAGTTTAAGTATAGAGTGTTATAAGTTTTAAATGAAAGCACTTACTAACATGATAAGAAATCTAAGTAAACAATCACCAAGATAGCAATATACAACGCCGTAGCGAAGATCAAGATCCACAAGTGGGAACATCATAGAAAGGATAAACTGCAAGTACAGTCGGCTCACAACGAGCTCGACACCAGAATACAATTAATAATACATCATCATCCTCACACTGTCTCTAAGTCAAATACATACATGGTAGATGGAGAATACTAGATACAACAATGTACATACTGAAAGATAAACAGATACCGCACAAAACCCACCTATCAGCAAAAGAGCTAGTACACCAACTATGGGGGTATCTGTGTCAAAAGATGCAAAGCAGCCTGCCGTGACTACTCCGAAGGGCAACCTGCAAACACTGTGGCACAACGGGGGTGAGTTGCCAACTCGTGAATAGAGATAACATATAAAGGTAATCGCGAGCATGCACGTACTGCGCTACTCTATCATATGCCAACAGATGATATTAATATATGATAAGCAGTATGTGTAACAATCATGCAAGTGCTCTATCAAGTAATGTAACTAGAGGATGAGGTAGCAAATGCTCTATCAGGTAATGTAACTACAGGATGAGGTACAATAATAATTGATGAGCAGGGGAAATATAGTATCTACACGGAATGTCAACGTGGAATATATAATCGGTGTCCATCAATGCACCCAGATCCCCCAAATAGCTCAGGCGCCGGCACCCTCATCGGCCCTCGAATCCTGTACATCTCTGAGAATCCCGAGTGCCCAACATCGGCACCCAAATATCATAAATACTCGTGTCCAGCATCGACACGCAAACCCTCATCCATCGGGCCCCGTCAGTCCGGGTCAGCCCACGGGCTCCGTCTGCGGTATCGGCCCTCGGCCCCAGCAGTACGGATCACCCCGCATCCATCTATAGACTCTGATCAGTACCCTCCGGATAACTGTCAGGTCCAACCAATCACCGGTAGGTAGTAGTCCCTCTGCCAGGTGTTGGAGATAGTGCCCTCAGAGTCAATTATTGGATCACAGGCACGTGATTGCAATGATTGAGGGAGGACCTATCCCGGTAGGACAGTCTTACTCGAGATGATAGTATGCTATCTGGTTTATCTTTATCATCGTGTACTGCTTTAGGTGACCTTGTTAGTGTATATGCCCTAGAGGCCATTACTGTATCATACTAGTATGTATATTACTTAATGGAAGCTTGGGATATTCACCTTGTATGTACAATCTTGCTCAAAATAGTAGTATGCTACTTGGTTTATTTCTACTTCAATGTGTACATGTGTTTATCTTTGTATATTGCTTATACACATTAGTGGAGCCCTTAGGATCTTTGCTTGATTACCAGCGATGTGATGGCCGTCACACTAGTGGGGCTGGGTAATCTAGAAGCACATCCTTATGCAGGTCCCTGGTCGCAGGACTATCGAGATAGGGCATCGATACTCCGGAGTAGACCAGCGCATGCGCTTCTCATCCCAGTGTGGGAGACGGTCTGTCCCACAGCCGTCAGTACGTCGTACTTGAGATAGTATGCGGGTGCCCGTTAGGTTACGGGTACACTGGACAGGACTCGTCGGGAACTGACCAGTTGGTATTATACCTATCGTCAGTTATCAGTTCCCAGGTGACATGAGTACAGCTTAGTCCGCTGACTTGACACTGTCACTTCGCCTCGGGTGTGTTCCCACTGTACTTTGATCACTACCCTACCACGGCTCAAAGGAGTCGTGCAAACAGGTGGTGGTTGGGTGCAGTCCCGAAGCACTTGGAGGCAGTGACGGTTAGACAGGATTCGTCTCTCCCGGTATTGGGGGTTGACATCGCGCTGTGTCTAGGAGAGCCATTACACGAGTAGTCCCTGGCCAGGGCAAACGAGATATACTGGTAGGTTTCCAGTGTTATCTCAGGGTGTTTTGGGCTTCGCTCCGGCACGACTTGTACCGCTATTGGGGGACTGACGTTTACCGCCCCCTAGGCCCGCCATGCGATGTATCAGACGAACAGACCGGACTGTACGGAGAATGTCACACTCAGGCTCAGTAGGAGTTCAGATGGGTTTCGCCTCGTCGGTCTTCTTGTCGGCATTACCTGGGGACCGTTACGCACAGCTAGTGCCGCTTGCGGTCTGTGGTTAAACCCACTGCCAGCGTAGTGTCGAGTCTTTAGAGTCCCACACAGAAAGCTTTTCGCCTTTAGGCAAAAGAGTAGAGGTCGCATGGTATTGCGACAGGTCGCATGGTTTTGCGACAGGGTTCGGTCACATCCGTGCACTTGTGCACGTACAGTGTCCGGACAGTTTACACTAGCGGGCTTTGGTTTAAGCCAGATCCTAGTGTACCTTATGGGATTGGATTTATCCAGTTTGCTTTCGTGTTCCTCGGAACGCGGATGCGGGTGTGTATGCACAGTTGACAGGGAGGCACAGACAGCGGATTCTCATTAGGGTTGTTGACAGTTGACCGTTGACTTTTTGACTTTTTGCTCAACCCTAATGAGAATTTGATATGTGATTAACTATTGTATTAATTAAGTATTATGGTGACTTGGTTGTTGACTTTGTTGACTTGTTGACTTTTGTTGACTTGTTGACTTTGTTGACCGGTTGACTAGGCTTGACTAGTTGACCATCATGATAACCATGGCTATCATTTCATGCCAAAGACTTTTACTTGCTTGTTCATTTAAGTAAAATGAGTGCATGACATGATAAGCTTATGGTTGCTTCTACCATCACATAAGACTTTTGTTAATATGATGAGTTATGATTACTTTGGATTATGAGAGGGTGAGAGACAAAAAGAGTTGCTCATTCTTTGTTGCTCATTCTTTCTTGCTCATTCTCTCTCTTGTTCTTGAGCTCTCCTCTTGCTCTCACCCTCAACCTCTTGCTCCCTCTCTTGATCTATGGTTCTCTTGTCTCATGAGTTGAGAATCAAGAACCATAGATAAAATCCCATTCTAAATCATCTCTACTCATTCTAGTTCACTAGGTTTAGCAAACCAAGTGAACTAGTTTCTTCAAAGAACGAAGAAGGAGCTAAAGGTTGGAGCTTTCAAGTGGATCTATCTTCGGCGTACGGAGACAACGAGAAGGAGCCATCGAACCACCATCGGAGCTTGAAGAGAAGGAGTTCAAGTTTAGGTATAACCATCTTCATCCGAGTAGCTAAATATCTTTAGCTTAGTTTGCTAGTTTTAGTTTAGGTAAAGATCCCGACCTAGCTTAGTCCATGTTGCCTCTTGCGTTAAAATTTTGATTTTATACCGTTTCCGCCTCCCCGTAAGAACCGGGGGTCGCAACGTGGACTTACAGTGGTATCAGAGCCTAACTAAACTAAAACTAGCTTGGTAGTGAAGTGTAACGAAGTTCGGAACCGGAAAAATCCAAAAACCAAACTTTTACAAAAACTGAGTTTCTGTTGAAATTTTTTCTGGTCAAAATGAAAAACTTTATACTCCTAAATTCGGCTCAGGGTTTTGTTAGAACACCCATGAAAAACGGCCCACTAATTCGTTCAAACCGCCGCGCTTCCGCCGCACGAGGTAGGCATGTGCCGCGGAAGCGCCGCGGTTTGTCGTCTTCAGTGCATCGTTTTTCGTGCAGTGTGTGTCTGTGTTGGTTTTGGGATTTTTGAGATATATTATATGTGCCCAGATTTTCCAGAAAAGAAATTTCCTTTTGGGGTCCTATAATTCCGTATTTTTCCGAACTTCACTGCACTTTGACTATGATGGTTATATCTGTGTTGTTTGCATGTATTGAACGTCGGCTAATCGCTATAAGTCGATTAGTCGGAGTTATACATGATCTGTAATGTGCTGGAATGTGTATATAAATATGTTGGATTGTCGCGGGTGAATAGCCGGGGGTTGTGAGACGAGAGTTTTCTTTTCTTGCAATTCATGTAAATTTGTAAATTGATGTAATAATTATTTGTATGGCCGCACAACCGGGTCGGGGTTGTAGCCGTCATTGTATAATTTCTTTTTACTGTTTTTGCTCCTAGGATAGACCCATGGAGGGGTGCACAAACTACCGGGTATGCCGAAGTGTCGAGTGGCCTACTCATGGTGATGAGGGAGGTTGCTACGCTTCGGGTACTTGGCGGGTAGTTTGCCGCACCCGTAGGGGTCTTGGGTGGGGTATTGGCTATTCACCGTGACCGTGTAATCTGTTTTTGTTACAGGCTCGTACAAATTACAGATTCCTAGTATATCCAATGTATTTATCTGTGATCTGAAATGTCTATCATTGCTTTCTATTTAGGCGTTGCTTATGTTTTACAGACGCGCTAGCCCAGCCCCCGCTCTGTCGTTAGTTAAGTAACCTAACGGGTAATGACGGGGCCCAGTGGCGAATGCGAATGGCATAAGCGTACGTCATATTTTGGTTGTTTTCTGCAATGGTAGGATTAAATGATGGGACACATTAAAAGAACTAATGCAAGAATATCACGCATTAAAAGAACTAATGCAAGATAATAAACCAAGTTAAAGTCGTTGGAACACTTTCGAAAAACCACTCGGTTCTTTTCAAAACAAACTTTTAAAATACGGAGTTTGAGCCACTCCATTTAAAAGCTATCTCGTTCCATCGACTAAATCAAGTTCACTACGTTCACGGTTTTGCCAAAACCATTCGTAGCCCTCCGTCGTTTCGCATGAATAGTCAATAGTATTCAAGCTGTGTATGTTGGCCAAAGTCAAGGCACAGTGATTGGTAGCTATTGGGTGTTCATGTGTAGCATAGATAGATGCGTTGGTTTGGGACAGTCGTACTGCCATTTTGGCCAAAGTCAAGGGTAGGTACGGATGGATCCAAATTAACCTGGATAATGACGGGTAGAACTTGACATGTGACTTATGATATTTTGGCCAAAGTCAAGGTCATAAGAGCATGGGGCAAAAATCCACATCGGGAGTTTCATAAGTACTGAAACTTGCTAGATTTGCATACCATTTGGAGTGTGATGATTCTGGTAGGATTCCTTCAGTTTCGTCACGCAATGATATTTGGATCCCGATCCTACTGTGAGTATATGCTACTCCTCGGGAAATTTCTCACTTAACGATCAATGCTATAAACCTAGTAGGTGCCTAAGAAAGGTGTTAGCGGGGCTATGCCCCCAGGGAAAAGAGGTTCTTTAATTAAGGAACTTCGCGAAAGCGTTGGAAAACCTCCCTCGAAGTACCGACACCAGCCTGGCCGAACGGTTAAGCAAGTATTGTACGGTGGGATTGATCCTGACTAATTCTTCCTTTATGGTTTGAGGAGGGATTCGAGAAACAGTGGGAGCCATCCTGTTTAGACAAACTAAAAACCACTCTAAACTTGCAAGAGCATCATGCTGAGTGTTTTCCTCTTCTCTCCAAATTGCAGCGACCAATCAACATGACTGGACTTAAGTTACTCCTAGATAAAAACAAACTGACAGGGCCAAACTACAAAGATTGGCTCAGGAATGTCAAGATAGCAATCACTTATGACAAGCTGGGGTATCTTCTTACCACCAAAGCTCCCCCTGTCCCTGGTCCAACTTCCAGTGTCGCGGATAAGGAAATCCGCAAGACTTGGGAGATTGATAGCGCGAAGGCCAAATGCCTCCTGCTTGCCTCGATGGACAACGAACATCAGAGGAGGCATGAGAATATGGACATGGAATCCATATTGCTCCATACAAAAGAACTGTATGGAGAGCAATCTCGTATCGCAAGATACGAAGCGTCGAAAAAGTTATTTTCGACAAGAATGGCCGTCGGATCATCAGTAGCCGAGCACGTGCTAAAGATGATCGGCTTCATTGAGGAGCTCGCTGACCTAGGGATCACATTGGAGAGTGAGCTATATACGGATATAGTTCTCCAGTCCCTTCCTTCCACTTACTCCCAGTTTATACTGAACTTCAACCTACAAGAAAAGGAGGTTGAACTTTCAGAGCTCCTCAACATGCTGAGGAGCGCAGAGGGCACCCTACAGAAAGGTAGGGATACATCCACTTTGTTTGTAGGAGGATCATCTTCTTCTAGGTCCAAGGCGAAAGCCAAGGGAAAGAAGAAGAAGGCCCCCGCCAAACCAAGGGGCGGTGTAAGTAAAGTGGATACGAAGGGAAAAGGTAAAGCAACAAAGATAGCGGGGAAGCTTGTGGATAAGGAAGAATGCTTCTATTGTCATAAGAAAGGACACTGGAAGAATGATTGCAGGGCCTGGAAGGCCAGAACACAGGAATTGAAGCAGGTTGCAGCTTCAGCTTCAGGTGTGTATGTTATTGAAAACTGTCTTTCAATAAACTCTACTTCCTGGGTATTGGATACCGGATCAGGATCTCATATCTGTAATTCTTTGCAGGCGTTGAGAAACCGTAGTGTTTTGAAAGCAGGTGACATGACCCTCAGAGTTGCGAACGGAGCTAGCATGGATGCTAAAGCCGTGGGGGACTATCACCTGGGAATGTCAGATGGACATGTTTTGGTTTTGCGTAATTGCTTTTTTGTACCCAACGCAACTTGTAATATCATTTCTGTATCTTTAGTTTCTAAAGAAGGTTATGAATTTGCGTTTGTAAGTAATGTTGTAAACATTCACCTTAATCAAGTTTTGATTGGGTCAGGTACTTTGAGTAATGGTATATACGTATTGAACCAACCACAGATTTTTAATGTCCAGAATACACACAAAAGAAAGTCTCCAGAAATAAATCAGACTTTCTTATGGCATTGTAGATTGGGTCACATCAATGAGAGAAGGTTGACGAAGTTACATACAGAAGGGTATTTGAATGCGTTCGAATATCAGTCGTATGCCACTTGTCAATCCTGTCTCAAAGGAAAGATGACAAAGACTCCGTTTACTGGACATGCAGTAAGAGCGAGCGAGCTCTTGGGACTCGTACACAGTGACGTATGCGGTCCAATGTCTACACATGCCCGAAGCGGACATTCTTACTTCATTACTTTTACGGATGACTTCTCAAGGTACGGTTATGTCTTCTTAATGAAACATAAGTCCGAGGCTTTTGGAAAATTCCAGGAGTATAAGAATGAAGTAGAGAAACAGACCGGCAAAAGTATTAAGATTCTAAGATCGGATCGAGGTGGAGAATACTTAAGTGCCAAATTCCTGAATTACTTAAAAGAGAATGGTATTCTCTCTCAGCTTACTCCTCCATACACTCCGCAACATAACGGTGTATCGGAGAGACGGAACCGAACCCTATTGGATATGGTTCGGTCCATGATGAGTAACGCTGAGTTGCCGCGATCATTCTGGGGATATGCGCTAGAATCAGCCGCATACCTTTTGAACCGAGTTCCCACTAAGACTGTGCCTACTACGCCATTTGAGATGTGGTGTGGGAAGAGACCCCATCTTAATCATATTAAGATATGGGGAAGTCCAGCTTTTGTCAAAAAGCAGCATGCGGACAAGCTCGAGGCACGCTCAGTACTGTGCAAGTTTGTGGGATATCCAAAGAATTCCAAGGGATATTTCTTCTACTGCGAAGAGGAACAAAAAGTTCTTGTTTCTCGACATGCCCACTTTCTAGAACACCAGTTCATAGAAAAGGAAATAAGTGGGAGCGCAGTAGAACTGGAAGAGATTCCAGAACCACGGACTATTACTGAAAGTTTAGTGGAACCAGAGGGTTCGGAAGAACAGGACATTCCTACGCCGCTCCGCAGAAGTAGTAGGCAGTCTCATCCGCCCGAGAGATACTACGGTTTTCTCATAGACGGGGATAGAGAGGATTGCATCATAAATTATGATGAGCCTACTAGCTTCCAGCAAGCCGTTCAGAGCGTTGACTCAGTGAAATGGCTGGATGCAATGCGGACCGAAATGGAGTCCATGTACACCAACAAGGTATGGACGTTGGACATTGCTCCAGACGGGGTAAAACCCGTAGGATGCAAGTGGATCTTCAAAAGGAAGATTGGTGTAGATGGACAGGTTGAGACCTATAAAGCTAGGCTGGTAGCAAAAGGTTTTCGTCAAAGACCTGGCTTGGACTATGACGAAACCTTCTCTCCAGTAGCCATGCTGAAATCCATTTGGATCCTTCTTGCCATTGCTGCCTTCCACGATTATGAGATTTGGCAAATGGACGTAAAGACAGCTTTTCTAAATGGAAATTTAGAGGAGTGTGTCTATATGGACCAGCCAGAGGGTTTCATTCAGAGTGGGAGCAGCGGAAAGGTGTGCAAGTTGCTTAAGTCTATCTATAGACTAAAGCAGGCATCGCGGAGTTGGAACATCTGCTTTGATGAGACGGTCAAAGAATTTGGCTTTATCAAAAATCCAGATGAACCATGCATCTATAGTAGATTTGTAGCGAGAACTGCAGTATTCCTCGTTTTATACGTGGATGACATTCTCTTAATAGGAAATGACATTCCTATGCTACAATCTGTCAAGGGGTTCTTGTCACACAAGTTCTCCATGAAAGACCTGGGTGATGCCTCATACATTCTGGGTATCCGGATCTACCGTGACAGATCCAAGAGGATATTAGGACTTTCACAGTCCAGGTACATCGACACCATACTGAAGAGATTCAGTATGGAAGATTCCAAGCGCGGTAACCTACCGGCTTGTCACGGGATCACCCTCTCTAAAGAGATGTCTCCCAAGACTGATTTAGAGAGGGATCGCATGTCTATTATACCCTACGCTTCTGCGGTAGGCTCTATAATGTATGCGATGTTGTGTACCAGACCGGACGTAGCTTATGCACTGAGTGTGGTAAGCCGGTATCAGTCAAACCCTGGGGAGAAACATTGGATAGCGGTAAAGAACATTCTCAAGTACCTGAGAAGGACTAAGGAGATGTTCTTGGTGTATGGCGGAAAAGACCTCCAGATCGAGGCCTTTGCTGACTCCAGCTTCCAGAGTGACAAGGATGATTCCAAGTCCATGTCGGGTTTTGTCTTCACCCTCAATGGAGGGGCGGTGTGTTGGAAGAGTTCCAAACAGGAAACCGTTGCAGACTCGACGATGGAAGCGGAATACATCGCTGCATCTGATGCCGCAAAAGAAGCTGTCTGGATAAGGAAGTTCTTGAAAGAACTTCAGGTGGTTCCGTCCATTGTTGATCCAATACCTCTATATTGCGACAACAACGGGGCTATAGCTTTAGCGAAGGAACCCAGGTCCCATCAGAGATCCAGGCACATCTTGAGGCGGTATCACCTGATCAGGGAGATCGTGGATCGCCAGGAGATCGAGGTTCGGAGAGTCGCTTCGGAAGACAACACTGCAGATCCATTCACCAAGGCCCTACCCCAGACTCAGTTCGAGCGGCTGATCGAGATGATAGGTCTTCGATACGCCAGTACATGGCCTTAGTGCAAGTGGGAGATTGTTAGTGTATATGCCCTAGAGGCCATTACTGTATCATACTAGTATGTATATTACTTAATGGAAGCTTGGGATATTCACCTTGTATGTACAATCTTGCTCAAAATAGTAGTATGCTACTTGGTTTATTTCTACTTCAATGTGTACATGTGTTTATCTTTGTATATTGCTTATACACATTAGTGGAGCCCTTAGGATCTTTGCTTGATTACCAGCGATGTGATGGCCGTCACACTAGTGGGGCTGGGTAATCTAGAAGCACATCCTTATGCAGGTCCCTGGTCGCAGGACTATCGAGACAGGGCATCGATACTCCGGAGTAGACCAGCGCATGCGCTTCTCATCCCAGTGTGGGAGACGGTCTGTCCCACAGCCGTCAGTACGTCGTACTTGAGATAGTATGCGGGTGCCCGTTAGGTTACGGGTACACTGGACAGGACTCGTCGGGAACTGACCAGTTGGTATTATACCTATCGTCAGTTATCAGTTCCCAGGTGACATGAGTACAGCTTAGTCCGCTGACTTGACACTGTCACTTCGCCTCGGGTGTGTTCCCACTGTACTTTGATCACTACCCTACCACGGCTCAAAGGAGTCGTGCAAACAGGTGGTGGTTGGGTGCAGTCCCGAAGCACTTGGAGGCAGTGACGGTTAGACAGGATTCGTCTCTCCCGGTATTGGGGGTTGACATCGCGCTGTGTCTAGGAGAGCCATTACACGAGTAGTCCCTGGCCAGGGCAAACGAGATATACTGGTAGGTTTCCAGTGTTATCTCAGGGTGTTTTGGGCTTCGCTCCGGCACGACTTGTACCGCTATTGGGGGACTGACGTTTACCGCCCCCTAGGCCCGCCATGCGATGTATCAGACGAACAGACCGGACTGTACGGAGAATGTCACACTCAGGCTCAGTAGGAGTTCAGATGGGTTTCGCCTCGTCGGTCTTCTTGTCGGCATTACCTGGGGACCGTTACGCACAGCTAGTGCCGCTTGCGGTCTGTGGTTAAACCCACTGCCAGCGTAGTGTCGAGTCTTTAGAGTCCCACACAGAAAGCTTTTCGCCTTTAGGCAAAAGAGTAGAGGTCGCATGGTATTGCGACAGGTCGCATGGTTTTGCGACAGGGTTCGGTCACATCCGTGCACTTGTGCACGTACAGTGTCCGGACAGTTTACACTAGCGGGCTTTGGTTTAAGCCAGATCCTAGTGTACCTTATGGGATTGGATTTATCCAGTTTGCTTTCGTGTTCCTCGGAACGCGGATGCGGGTGTGTATGCACAGTTGACAGGGAGGCACAGACAGCGGATTCTCATTAGGGTTGTTGACAGTTGACCGTTGACTTTTTGACTTTTTGCTCAACCCTAATGAGAATTTGATATGTGATTAACTATTGTATTAATTAAGTATTATGGTGACTTGGTTGTTGACTTTGTTGACTTGTTGACTTTTGTTGACTTGTTGACTTTGTTGACCGGTTGACTAGGCTTGACTAGTTGACCATCATGATAACCATGGCTATCATTTCATGCCAAAGACTTTTACTTGCTTGTTCATTTAAGTAAAATGAGTGCATGACATGATAAGCTTATGGTTGCTTCTACCATCACATAAGACTTTTGTTAATATGATGAGTTATGATTACTTTGGATTATGAGAGGGTGAGAGACAAAAAGAGTTGCTCATTCTTTGTTGCTCATTCTTTCTTGCTCATTCTCTCTCTTGTTCTTGAGCTCTCCTCTTGCTCTCACCCTCAACCTCTTGCTCCCTCTCTTGATCTATGGTTCTCTTGTCTCATGAGTTGAGAATCAAGAACCATAGATAAAATCCCATTCTAAATCATCTCTACTCATTCTAGTTCACTAGGTTTAGCAAACCAAGTGAACTAGTTTCTTCAAAGAACGAAGAAGGAGCTAAAGGTTGGAGCTTTCAAGTGGATCTATCTTCGGCGTACGGAGACAACGAGAAGGAGCCATCGAACCACCATCGGAGCTTGAAGAGAAGGAGTTCAAGTTTAGGTATAACCATCTTCATCCGAGTAGCTAAATATCTTTAGCTTAGTTTGCTAGTTTTAGTTTAGGTAAAGATCCCGACCTAGCTTAGTCCATGTTGCCTCTTGCGTTAAAATTTTGATTTTATACCGTTTCCGCCTCCCCGTAAGAACCGGGGGTCGCAACGTGGACTTACAGACCTGGCATGTCGCTATTGCACGTTGATAGAGCCCCTAGGATTCTTGCTTGACTGCCGGCAGTATGATGGCGATCATATACGTGGGAGCTGGTAGTCTATAAGCACATCCTCAAAAGGTCCCTAGTCGTAGGAGTTTCGAGACAGGGCATCGATACTCCATTAGTAGACTAGTGTATACAGTCGAGACCCCGACGAGGGGCGGTGGCCGGTCTCACAAGCCACTGGTGTCAGTTGGTTCACCTAAGATGTATACAGGTGCTCATTGGGTTATGAGTACACCGGACAGGACTCGCCGGGAACCTGCTAGTTGGTCTTATACCAGACGTCAGATGGCAGTTCCCTGGTGACATGTGTACAGGTTAGTTCATCGACCTGAGATCGTCATTTGTCTCGTGTGAGTTCCCACTGTGCTTTGATTACTACCCTACCACGGCTCAAAGGAGCCGTGCAAACAGGTTTTAGTTGGGTACAGTCCCGAGCCACATGGAGGCAGTGAGCGGATCTGCAGGGGTTCGTCTCTCCCGGTATTGGGGGTGAGGTCGTGCTGTGTCTAGGAGAGCCATTACACAAAGCCCTCGGCCGAGGCAAGGAGATTTACTGGTAGGTATTCCAGTAGTATCTCAGGGTGTTCTGGGCTACACTCTGACACGACTTGTACCGCTTTTGGGGGTCTGACTTTTACCAACCCCCTAGGCCCGCCATGCGATACTCATAGACGAACGGACCGGACTGTACGGATATTGTCACTGACAGGCTCAGTTGGGTGTCGGGGTGAGCTTCCTCATCGACGTCCCTTTTGGTCAATAGCTGGTGGCCCGTCACGTATTGGCTTATACCTCTGACGTGCTAGTGGTTAAATACACAGCCATAGTATTGACGAGTCTTTAGAGTCCACCACACTTACAGTTACTCAAGCTTTCGGGCGAAACGCTGTAGAGGCCGTATGGAGATATGGCAGGGTCCGATCAGATACGTGCGGTATTGCACGGATCAGGATCGGACAGTTTTGTACTAGTGGCCGTATAGTTATATGGCAGGGTTCGATCTGATACGTGCGGTATTGCACGAATCAGGATCGGACGGATATTACTAGCCGGCTTTGGCTTAAGCCGGTCCTAGTCTAGTACAGTGTACATTTTGTCTTATTGCATTTGTATCCGGACGGAATACAGATGCGGGTGTGTATGCACAGTATAGGGGTTTTCCTGTAATTTATTACGGGACCAGTTTTCTGGAGTTGCCAGTTTGCATTCCGTTCCGGCCGGTTTTCCTTTGTTCTTTCCCGGCCGGACTTTTCTGATGGAGGGGGTAATTTGCTGTTTTGCAAATTACATTTGGTGGAGGTTTTATTTGTAAAAGTATTTATCATGAAAGCATCTTTTATATTCCTTTCTTTTCTATCATCATTTCTTGAAAAGGTGATTAGGATTGATTTTAAGCTTGATGTGAGTTTGTGATGATGGTGTTAGAATATGGTCACCCTCTCCTTTTTCCTACACTCACCTCCCTTCATGTTTATGTGTTCATATTGTTTCCTCCACCATTCTTCTTCTCACTTGATGGATGATAAGTTTTTCATGAGAGGAAAAAGAAAGAGAGAAGAAGAAGAAGAGAGCTTCATCTTGAGAGTTTCATCCATGATCTCATTTTCTTGCTAGAAAAATGCAAGCACCATTTTTCTATTCTTGATTCCTCCATCACCATGGCAACAAACCCCAAAGAGACATACCCTCTACACTACACATTCTACAGCATATCTTGAGCATGTCGAGTTGCCGGCTTCATGCGCGAGTTGCCTCGGTATTGAGGCGGGAGCCCGTAAAAGAAGAAGGCGATGTGGTGCCCTTTCCGGCGAGGAGGCGACGATGTGGAGACTACTCTTTCCGCGGGAGATCGGGACGATGACGAGAAGACCGGAGGACTCGGATCACTCGATATACTTCTCACCCTATCTCTTAAATGCTAGCTTTAGGTTAATGGTAAACGATCCGGGTTTTCATTGTCCGCGGTAGCGCCGGTTTCCGAGTAAGGAAAATTTTTATTCCGCATTTTGGCCTCGAGCAAGAGGCCGGGGCGCTGCCGTGGCGCAACATGGTATCAGAGCCACGCCATTAACCTTACCTAGCTTCGTTTGATGTGTTTGCGTTTCCGATCGACCAAAATTTCCAAAAACCGTATTTTTCTGGCACAATCAGTTTCTGTCGAAATTTTTTGGAGTCTAAAAATTTTTCAGGTGGTCTCAGAATGATGTGCAGGTAGTTCTAAGAACACTGAAAAAATTTGGTGACACGATCCCTCCGTACGACCGCGGAAGGGCGGCCATAACCCCCTTTTGGCCGCGCTTCCGCCGCAGGTATGTGGGGTCGTGTGATTATTTTTTTGCAGTGGGCTTGTGGGCTTAAATTAAGGCTTTTGGAATATTAAAATTGGGCCCAGGTTTTCTGTGAGTGCTACAGTTTTGATTGGGGGCCCACTTGTTAATTTTTGGTCAATCGGAAAATTTTAAACACATTTTTCACAGTATTTACATTATATCTACGACCGTGAATGTCACTCGATCGGTAAATCCGGTCTAACTGCTATAGCCCGGTTAGACGGATTTGCGAACGTGACTTTCACGTTGATGTTCTTTGTTTATGCTGTGATGTTGCGGATCGGTCGTGGGGGATAGCCTGGATGCAATGCTAGTACAGTTTTGTTGTATTATATACATTTGATATTGCGGGGCGAGCGTCCGACATGTGGACTGCCGTCACTGCCTGTTTGTATTATTCTTTTGGGGCACGACCTGGTTGCGGTCGATGTACCCGGTGTATGTATATTTTTCTTTCTGTACTAGGATTACCCCACGGTGGGGTGCACGGATGGCCGGGTTCTAGAGGGCAACGGGCCCGCATCTCATGGCATTGAGACGGAGGGGGCTTCACTCTAGGATTGGCGGGCTATTCGCCGCACTCGTAGGGGGTACAGGTTGACCCAGGAGGGGTGCCCAAGTTACCGGATTCCATGAAGTGCTGGGTGGTCCATTCACGGAGCTGAAGGGGGCTGCCTCGCTTCAGGTTTTGGCGGGTGACTTGCCGCGCCCGTAGGGGTCTAGGATTTCATTGCACCGGCTATCCACACGACCAGGGGAACGTCGGGTTTCAGCAGCGGCTCTGTGAAACCCGGGGCTTCCAGATATCTGTATTGTTCTGTGATGCTGTACATTTCTGTGATGTTGCATTTTATCACGCCTTGAGCGAAATATAATATATTGGTATATATATTAGTAGATGTTGTATATGTTTTACATCCGTGCTAGTCCAGTCCCCGCTCTGCCGTTAGTAAGCTAACCTAACGGGTGATGACGGGACCCAGTGGCGAATGCGGATGGCATATACGTACATCAGTATATTTTCGTTCTTTGTGGTGTGATCAATTGATGGGACTGCGTTGATTCGGATCAATGCAAGATAAACAAACCTATTCTGATGTTGTTGGAACATTTTTCAAAAAGCTGTTATTGCAAGGACGTCCACTTTTGTTTTGCATCGTGGTATTCATTTGGAATATCCTGCTCCTCAGTCGACGAGGCAAGGGCCGAGATCCCTTCATCGGGAGTGACCCCTTGGACAGAAGTTTGCGTCAGGGCATTAACTTCACTATAGCCGATTACTTTTACTTTGCATCGTGGTATTCAGATGGATATCCTGCACCTCATTCTACGGGGAAAGAGCCGAGATCCCTTCACCGGGAGTGACCTCTTTAGTAAAGGTTTTCGTCACTATATTTTATAAAAAGTTGTGTAGTTCCTTCAACGATATCAAGTTCATTACGTTAAAGGTTTTTCGCCAAAAACCAGTCGTAGCCCTCCGTCATTTCAGATTAGTATTACTTAGTATTCGTGCTGCGTATGTCGTGCTCAGCCGAGGCGTAGTGTTCGGTAGCTATGTAGTGCTTTTCTGTTGCATGGATATGTGATTGGTTAGGACAGTCGTACGGTCATTTTGGCTCAGTCAAGGACTCGTGCGGGTGGGTCTAATGCAATCAAGATAATGACGGGTTGAACTTGACTAGGATCCTTTGATATGTTGGCTCAGTCAAGGTCACTTGGGTCCTAGGGGTAAAAATCACATCGGGAGTTTCAAAAGAACTGAAACTTGCCAGGCATGCGCATACCTTCTGGAGTGTGATAGCGTGAGTGGATTCCGTCACGTTATCATGCGATGATAGTTGGATCCCGATTCCCACTGATGAGTTATTTTACTCCACGGGTGACACCGACTAGTTCTTCTTTCAGGTTTGGAGGAGAATTTGAGGTACAGTGGGAGGTTTCCAGATTAGAAAAAGTAATAACCATTCTGATCTAGGTTAGAGTGCACGCTGAGTGTTTCTTTTCTCTCTCTCTTTGGCTGCGACCATTGACCCGACCCTAAGACTATGACTCAGTGACCAAGTTGACCGAACCTTATTAACACAGGCCTTTGGATTGTCAGAGTTGCAGGCCTCATTGCCACTCCTACTTTTACCCTTTCTCCAGGACACCCCGCGTTACTGCGAACGTCCACTTCCATTGGACAAAACCATCGTATGGTTAGATACGAACTCGAAGGACTTCGAGGATGGTTTCTGGTTCTGGAGAAAACGAATAGGATTATTCAGTTGTCTTTTCTTTTCACCCTCTCTCACGTTGCGAGTACTCCTTGGTTTAGGAGTAGTACACCTATTACGCAAATTGGATAGTCTTCTTCCAAACCATAGGCTGGTGCCGACCGGTAGGGAATGAAGAAAACCAGTTAGCCTAAACGGTGTACAGAAGGTATTAAGATTAAGACAAAGCAAGGGATTAGTAAGAGGGCAAAGTAAATTGCGACTGATATTCACGACCAAACCAAGTATTTCTTCGCCAATCCTAAATCACCTTTGTATTTCTCCAGGACACTCCGTATCACTACGAAGATCCACAGTTTATTGGATACTCCATCGTATGGTTATATACGAACTCGAAAGGAACTTGTTCCAGTTCGGGGATGGATTCTGGTTCAGGAGAAATAGGAATAAAGTACATTCAGGTGTTTTTATCTTCACCTTCTCTCGTATTGCGAGTGTTCCTAGGATTAGGACAGTACACCCTTTATGCTTTTTGGATAGTCTTCTTCCAAACCATAGGCTGGTGCCGAACGGTAGGGAAGGAAGAAAACCATTTGGCTTAAAGGGGTGTACAGAAGGTAATGACCAAAGACATATAAAGGGATTTGAAGAGGTAGCAAAGAATTATACGGTTATAGTTGTGAATCTGGATAATGGAAGAGGCATTACTAGGAATACCAGGATACCCCGACGAAACATTTCAATGTTTCAGTTTCAACTGTGTACTGTTAAAAGAAAACTGATTTCCCGATTAGACGCTTGCTCCAGGGTATGTATTTACCAGGTTGGATTCTCATATCTGTATGGTATTACAGATGCTGAGTGGGAGTAAGTTATTGGGAATTAGGTGACCATCCTCTTTATATCGGGATTCGTTGTAATTGGTGATATTTGAGGAAGCCACCTGGATTGTTTGCCGGTCGGCAAATATTTGGTTTTGAATATCCGCTGTTGTGCACCAATTTCAAATTGATATATCTGTACGTCTATTTTCATAGAGTGAGATATACCTTTTGATATTATGTCGATGACATTTACCTATATCAGTGGATGGTTAGGTAAGGAGCATTAAACAGCGGTGTAATTCTTCTTAACCATAAGTACAGTTTTCAACCTACGACACACAGTGAAAGAGTTGTTAGACTCAGAGGACTTATACAGAGTATTGTATGTTGTCCAGTGTCCATCAGGACAGAGGGGTTGGTCCTCATACTATATTCTGTTTACTTTTAACTTCTCTGGTTCTTAGACATGTGTTTCGTGGAAACACAGGGTCTAAGTTTTGAGGAGTTATAGGTATTTGAATAGAGTAGAGAACCAGGTATAGCAAGTATCGGGATTCTTCAAAGTGATCGAAGATGTAGATACTTGTGTATGGTATTCAGTTGATAGTAATGATAAAGAGAACTAGCTTCTCTTTCAGGTTACTCATAATTGGAAGCATTCCTAAGTTGAGTAACGCTGATCGGCCTCCTTCCATTTAGTTTACATGCACTGGAGATAGCTGCATGATTTGAATCTGGTTCAATTAAATCAGTGCCTCTGTTTCTATATTGGATATAGAACAGTTCATATCTTGACATTGTTAAGGTACGGGGAGTTGTCCGGCTTATGCTTAAAACCAGACACTGGACAACTCAAGGCACGTTTCTGTAATGGCTGTTTGTGGGTTGACCCAGGCTATGACGAGGGTTGACTTTCTACCATCTGGATGAACAATAGCAATATTGTTCTAGACTCGCCACAGTTTTTATTAAAAATGGATTTTTTCAGAAAAAGTAGTGGGAGTATGGTAGAACTGGAAGTGATTCCAGAACCGCAAACGATTACTGAAGATTTGATAAGCAACCTAAAGATTCAATCTGGTTTGACATTCCATTGGCCACTCTGCAGATACGGTGGGTAACTTCAGGCACCCGAGAGGTACTCCGGTAGCCTCAAGGACGGTGACAGGGAAGTTCTTGTTTACCCACAATTACCATTGCTGTTGTTCCAGGCTGCGAGACCCGGCAGGAGGATGAGTATAGCGTCGTTCTAAACTAGCTTTGGAAGTGCACGTCTATATGACTCTGCCAGAGGGTTGTCGTAGTCAGTGGGAGCAGCGGAAGCATTGGTGGACATCAGGCTTATGTCTATTTATAGACTAAAGCAGATGTAGCGGAGATAGATCATCCATTTCTGATGTGACAGTCATAGGTTTGACGTCATCAGAATAAGGGGTGGATCTGTTGAGAAGGTAATAGGAAGTGATATTCCTATACTACGATCGGTTATACTTTGGTCGTCATACAGTGGTTTCTCCACAAGGGACTTCGATATTATATCAGACATACTGGTTACTAGATCTATGGTTTTAGATCTAGATTTGGTTGGTTTCCCAATCTGGGTACCTTGACAGCATTCTATGAGTATTTAGAATGGACGACTCCTGACACGGTAGTGCACCTGCAGTTGATGGAGTCACCCTCTCTAAAGGTGTCTTACAGACTAAAGGGGAGAGGGATACTCATGATCGGCAGATCACTTGCTTGGGCAATTGAGTCAATCATGAGATGTCAAGTACCACACCAGATGTTGTTCTTGCACTAGATGCAATAAGTTGACATTGATCCAATCCTGGAGAAACAGTCGGAAGCAGTTTTAGAACATAAGTGAATGTTCTAGGGATATGATAACGACAGCCTCATTTGGGAGACAGTTATCATTCCAGGCTTCCAAGGTGACCTGGATGGCAGAGTGGCCGTCAGAGTTATAGTTTTCCTTCTGACGAGGGGCAGTATTTTGGACAGGTGGTCCAAGGCAATACTGAGGGTGGCATGGCGCAGGATACTGATTAAGTTCAGTTGACGATACAGTCTAAGAAGTTTGGATTTGGAGTTCATTTATGAGCTAGGTCCCATCAGACATCCAGACATTCCAAGACAGGTATTGCTCATTTCGGGAGATGGCTTTCTCCGCGAACTTGAGATATAGAGAGACATAGAAAGAAACTTCTCTGCGGATCCACTCACTGAGGCTATTCCTCGAACGCAATAGTTTCGCAAACGGGTTTTGTGAGACTGACTAGTAGAGGAGTTGGGTGTTCGGTATCACACGGGCTGTGAGTATGCGACATCGCAATAATTAGCCTTGAGTGCAAGTGGGAGATTGTTGGAGATAGTGCCCTCAGAGTCAATTATTGGATCACAGGCACGTGATTGCAATGATTGAGGGAGGACCTATCCCGGTAGGACAGTCTTACTCGAGATGATAGTATGCTATCTGGTTTATCTTTATCATCGTGTACTGCTTTAGGTGACCTGGCATGTCGCTATTGCACGTTGATAGAGCCCCTAGGATTCTTGCTTGACTGCCGGCAGTATGATGGCGATCATATACGTGGGAGCTGGTAGTCTATAAGCACATCCTCAAAAGGTCCCTAGTCGTAGGAGTTTCGAGACAGGGCATCGATACTCCATTAGTAGACTAGTGTATACAGTCGAGACCCCGACGAGGGGCGGTGGCCGGTCTCACAAGCCACTGGTGTCAGTTGGTTCACCTAAGATGTATACAGGTGCTCATTGGGTTATGAGTACACCGGACAGGACTCGCCGGGAACCTGCTAGTTGGTCTTATACCAGACGTCAGATGGCAGTTCCCTGGTGACATGTGTACAGGTTAGTTCATCGACCTGAGATCGTCATTTGTCTCGTGTGAGTTCCCACTGTGCTTTGATTACTACCCTACCACGGCTCAAAGGAGTCGTGCAAACAGGTTTTAGTTGGGTACAGTCCCGAGCCACATGGAGGCAGTGAGCGGATCTGCAGGGGTTCGTCTCTCCCGGTATTGGGGGTGAGGTCGCGCTGTGTCTAGGAGAGCCATTACACAAAGCCCTCGGCCGAGGCAAGGAGATTTACTGGTAGGTATTCCAGTAGTATCTCAGGGTGTTCTGGGCTACACTCCGACACGACTTGTACCGCTTTTGGGGGTCTGACTTTTACCAACCCCCTAGGCCCGCATGCGATACTCATAGACGAACGGACCGGACTGTACGGATATTGTCACTGACAGGCTCAGTTGGGTGTCGGGGTGAGCTTCCTCGTCGACGTCCCTTTTGGTCAATAGCTGGTGGCCCGTCACGTATTGGCTTATACCTCTGACGTGCTAGTGGTTAAATCCACAGCCATAGTATTGACGAGTCTTTAGAGTCCACCACACTTACAGTTACTCAAGCTTTCGGGCGAAACGCTGTAGAGGCCGTATGGAGATATGGCAGGGTCCGATCAGATACGTGCGGTATTGCACGGATCAGGATCGGACAGTTTTGTACTAGTGGCCGTATAGTTATATGGCAGGGTTCGATCTGATACGTGCGGTATTGCACGAATCAGGATCGGACGGATATTACTAGCCGGCTTTGGCTTAAGCCGGTCCTAGTCTAGTACAGTGTAGATTTTGTCTTATTGCATTTGTATCCGGACGGAATACAGATGCGGGTGTGTATGCACAGTATAGGGGTTTTCCTGTAATTTATTACGGGACCAGTTTTCTGGAGTTGCCAGTTTGCATTCCGTTCCGGCCGGTTTTCCTTTGTTCTTTCCCGGCCGGACTTTTCTGATGGAGGGGGTAATTTGCAGTTTTGCAAATTACATTTGGTGGAGGTTTTATTTGTAAAAGTATTTATCATGAAAGCATCTTTTATATTCCTTTCTTTTCTATCATCATTTCTTGAAAAGGTGATTAGGATTGATTTTAAGCTTGATGTGAGTTTGTGATGATGGTGTTAGAATATGGTCACCCTCTCCTTTTTCCTACACTCACCTCCCTTCATGTTTATGTGTTCATATTGTTTCCTCCACCATTCTTCTTCTCACTTGATGGATGATAAGTTTTTCATGAGAGGAAAAAGAAAGAGAGAAGAAGAAGAAGAGAGCTTCATCTTGAGAGTTTCATCCATGATCTCATTTTCTTGCTAGAAAAATGCAAGCACCATTTTTCTATTCTTGATTCCTCCATCACCATGGCAACAAACCCCAAAGAGACATACCCTCTACACTACACATTCTACAGCATATCTTGAGCATGTCGAGTTGCCGGCTTCATGCGCGAGTTGCCTCGGTATTGAGGCGGGAGCCCGTAAAAGAAGAAGGCGATGTGGTGCCCTTTCCGGCGAGGAGGCGACGATGTGGAGACTACTCTTTCCGCGGGAGATCGGGACGATGACGAGAAGACCGGAGGACTCGGATCACTCGGTATACTTCTCACCCTATCTCTTAAATGCTAGCTTTAGGTTAATGGTAAACGATCCGGGTTTTCATTGTCCGCGGTAGCGCCGGTTTCCGAGTAAGGAAAATTTTTATTCCGCATTTTGGCCTCGAGCAAGAGGCCGGGGCGCTGCCGTGGCGCAACACCAGGCTCACCGTCTACTGCACAGCGAAACCGTTCTCGTCCCGGGGTACCATACCGGGTCCACCATGTACCCGTAATCGGCCTCAACCAGCTCCTCGATTCGGGTTCACATATATCACTCTAGCACCGAGAAAACACAAGGTGGACGCACCGAAATATCATATCAAGGGAACCGGGTTTTTAAATGATTACATATTTGCAATAGCCACGGTTCCCAAATCCAGAAATCACATGTAATCCAAACCAAAATGCAAGTCAATGATCCGATATGATATGTGCGTCAAATATAAATATCATGTCAAGTCACATATAGATGAGCTACAATATGATGATCCGATGTGATATAAGCATCAAGTATGAATAGCATGTCAAGTAACATATAGATGAGCTACAATATGATGATCCGATGTGATATAAGCATCAAGTATGAATAGCATGTCAAGTCACATATAGATGAGCTACAATATGATGATCCGATGTGATATAAGCATCAAGTATGAATAGCATGTCAAGTCACACATAGATGAGCTACAATATGATGATCCGATGTGATATAAGCATCAAGTATGAATAGCATGTCAAGTCACATATAGATGAGCTACAATATGATGATCCGATGTGATATAAGCATCAAGTATGAATAGCATGTCAAGTCACACATAGATGAGCTACAATATGATGATCCGATGTGATATAAGCATCAAGTATGAATAGCATGTCAAGTCACATATAGATGATCTACAATATGATGATCCGATGTGATATAAGCATCAAGTATGAATAGCATGTCAAGTCACACATAGATGAGCTACAATATGATGATCCGATGTGATATAGGCATCAAGTATGAATAGAATGTCAAGTCACATATAGATGAGCTACAATATGATGATCCGATGTGATATACTACAGTGTGAGTGTCATGGCAATTACTAACGGTGTGTGTGTAACATGCAGGATAGTGCTCGTGCAACATGGACAATTAGTAATGGTGCGGTGTTCTATCAATTCTAGTTTATATCCAAATATCAGGGAATGCAGCATGCACTAAATAGTAGCCATGAATAGTCAATGTATACAAAGGAAACTATAAGGTCCTATCAGCCCTGACGTAGAACGCCGTACGGGCGATATCCCCGTAGATGTGAAATCTACTCACCGTAGTCCGTCGCTAGGTATAGCCAACAACTTGTTTCCCCTTCTGCGCGGCGTCCGCCGTACTCGCCTGCGAACCTAGAATTACACAATATAACACACGTAAGCTTGAAATCACACAAACGCGACATTAAAGCCGAACTAGTAACTCGTGTCGCGAACCAAGCGCGCGTGTGCACGATACGCTAAAACGTGTGGTTACGCGCCTGAAACCACTCCGACGCGCCGCGCTATACAGAAACCCCAAACCCACTCACATGTATCACGCGTGTCGCGAAAGATTGAAAATACGGGAAAATAGGGTATTCTACTCCAGATTTTGATACAGGAAAGATATTGTAAAACTAAATATACCAAAATAACCCACACAGCAGCAGATACCAACACCCCAAACCCCAACCCAAAACTCCCCCATCTGGCCGCAAATTGCGGCCAGAATGCACTATTTGGCGGCCTCACTTGGGAATTGGGCTCCCAGGTTTGGTGTGTGCACTCTATACCCCCCATACATGCTACAGTAACATCTAGATTTACACTGAAAAGTCTCGGGTAACAGCAGATCCTACAGGGCCTTATTTCTAGTTAAAATCCACACTTTGCACTAAAATGGAACTTTAGGGTATTTTGGTGAAGAACTGAAACAAAACCTAGTCTAAACAGCTCTAATAACATTTAAAAGAGTTAACAAAACCATGAGAACACCAATCTATCACATACTTCACTAATATCCTCTAATATCACCAATAATGCACAAAAACATGATTTTTAGCTAGGATACTACAAGATATGGAAAAGAGTGTTAACTATGAGCCATATACCTTCAAGAGACCTTAAGAAACACCAAAATTCTCAGCCCTTGCCTCAAGCGTGCAGATTTGCCTCCAAACACCTCAAATGCTCATTTTTTTCCCATGGTTTTGTGAAGGAAAAGGTTAGATTTGTGTAGGGTTTTGTGTAAGTTCAAATGGGAAGTGAAAAGAGAAGAGGAGATGAAGAAAACATTATTGTTGTTGCTGCTTTCTCTGCTGAACTCAGAAATGAGGGAAAGAGAATGAAGTGAGAGAGAAAACAAGGGTCAACCAAGTCAAAAGTGCTCACCTAACCACCATACCTCCTATTTTCTATTTAAAAATTGAATTATAAAAGGGGTTTGACTTGACTAAAAATGGGTGGCGAAAAATAACAACCATGCAACACAAGAAAAATGGTTACATGCTACCAAAACCCTAAGTCTCAAAAATGATAAAGTGTGCAAGTGTACACTTCACAAGGAAAATGATGCTAACACTACTAACTAACTAATAATCCTATAAACACATATATAAATTAACACGTACGATCACTAATTATCACGAAAGACATCAAACGGAAAATCCAAAGTGTTACATACAAACACACTCTTTCACACCAATCAAATGGCGCCGTTGCCGGGGAAACGTGCGTAATTTTTTATTTTTACTATTTGTGTTGAATTCTTAGACGAGTCATATCATTATTAAAACAAAACTGCAAATTTTATATTGTAAATCCCCGTTTTCATTCTAATAATATTTTCCCGGCCCATTGCCAGTTTGCATTTCGTTCCGGCCGGTTTTCCTTTGTTCTTTCCGGCCGGACTTTTTGATGGAGGGGGTTAATTGCAAGTTTGCAAATATTTTTGTGGAAGGGGTTTCTTGCAAAATATATTTTCATTATGGTGATTAGTGGATTAAATTTTTAAAGAAAGGAATGGGAGGCCAGCCACTTATGTAGTGTGCTGGAGAGAGAGATTGTGAGCATATTAAGATGCTTGGTTTAATTAGCAAATCATGAGTGCAGGCATTATAATGTGCTGTGTGATTCTTGTGAGCCCATATTGAATGAATATGCTGAAGCTTTTGAGGCATTAATTTAGTGTTGTGAATGGGCCGGCCATTAATGATGTGAGTGAAACTTTGTGTTAATTAATTGATTAGTGGAGAAAGGCATACCATAATGAATGCTGGTGTTTTATATTAGTGAGTGAGGAATAATAGCACAATGTGTGTGCTGGAAGGCATGGAAAGATTGATGAAATTATGGGCCGGCCACTATACATGAGGGGATTAATTAAAGAGTTTAATGGTGGGTGCAATTGAACCTGGCAGTGAGCATTACATCCATGAATGGAGCATTAATTAATGTTATAGGTTACTTTGAGTAATATAAAGAGAGAGGGAGCTTGATTCATTCTTTCATGAGAGCCATTCCACAGCACAAAATGTTTGTGCAGTGAGCCATTTTCCAGTGATCCATTTTCAATGAGCCTGCTTCATTCTTGAGGAGCATCCATCAATGCAAAATTCCTTTGTACAAATTCCTCCATCATGCCAACTCCTTCAACCTCCATCTAACCCCATCTCAACCGCAACCACCGATCCCCCTCTCTCCCTGTCTCTCTCTCTCTCTCAGTCTCTCATTTCTCTAAATCTCTCTCTCTCCAATTCACAGTTCTCTCTCCCAATCTCCCCTCTGTGCACATTCTCTCTCTCTCTCTTTCCCCCCTTAACTCTACAGCCTCTCTCCGTCGCACCCGCATACTACCAACAGAGCGAGCCCAGGTTCACAGCAGAACCCCGACACCAAGCTGCGAGCCGCTGCCGAGACACGAGTCCGAGCCAAATCAAGTTGCCGTGCCGCGCGTGTGTCGCGCGTTCGTGACGACACAGCCACCGTACATCCCCGGGACATCTCCAGGCAAGTTCTTACTTGCTTTCATGCTATTCCGTATATATTACAAATCAGAATCGTAGATATATTCCATGTTTGCTTGATGTTATATATTGTCACAAAACTGTTCGATGCTTGTTCCCATAGAAAATCATTATCAATTTTGACGGAACTAGATATAATGCTTTGGCCCTTGATGTGATGGATACCCTGCGCAAGTTTTGCTAGAAAATATGACCGTTCATAACTAAAACAACTACCCCCAAGTTTGCCTGTAAAACTGGATATTTTCTGTACCTGAAAACCATAAATTAAATACATGCTGGATTGAGGTGCTCGAGGGCTCGTATCGAAGCCAACTGATAAACCTACAGTACGACATAGTCCATATTTACATTTGGATAAGTTATAGCAATGAATACTAAGGCGATTCGCGGCCCTGAACTGCAGTCCGGGGAAACGTTCGTTCGAATACCTGGCCTTGGGAACACCTGTACACCCCTTCTTTAAACTGAAAATGCGAGGAACCTTATAAGGTCGCGTAGAGAATTTAGTTAGCTAACCCCTGAAGTTGGTCCCGTGTCGTTTCACCGTCATTTGATATTTAAATTGTATTTTAGACTACCGTGGTAATCTGCAGTTTCTGCAGTGATCCCTTTTACACCAGCACCTTGTACATAACATAACTTTTAATACAGAACTGATATCGATAATCCGTTTGATGCATTGGAAAGATAACAGTAAAATCTACAATTAGTTTAACTGTAGTGTCGCCTAATTATGCTCCCAATTGGGAGTAAAATGTGTTACGAAACGGACATCCAGTTCAGAAATTGGATTTCCAGCAGTGAACACTTAAAATGAAATGGCCATAACTAGCGAACCTGAAACCCGATTGGCATGAAACCAATTTTGATGGATAGATAACTGAATATACTAATTATTACCTGTTTATCGTTTCGCTATACTATACACGTACATTTCATGATAAATCGTGCAAGTGATAGAATACTATTTTATGACACCTTAATCATGTTTCATATACTGTTTATGCATCATATCATACCTGTCATTACAGTGATAACCTAGTGATAACGTGCATTTACCCAGTGTTAGAATTTAGTGATGATTGTGGCAAGTACGTCAGTGTTCGTGTATCCGTGAATAAGTGGAAGTGAATGAATAAGTGATTAAGTGAATGAATAAGTGAAAGTGAATGAATAAAGTGAAAGTGATACGTACTTGTACACAATCAGTAAACCTTATTATTTTATTGCATTGTCGACGTCTGTGGGACGCGTGTACGTGTGACTATAAGTGGTATGGGACACTTATGGAAGCTCTTGCATGGGTGTCACAGATAAGGCACCAGACACTGCCATTTATCTTGGATATTAGTTGGGACGTGCTTGATGGAGATCTTGTCTCCAGTTCTCGTGCAGACTTGTCACAGACCGATTGGTATTTGAGGTTATGGTTAGCGTTTGATGTAGACCACGGGGTGTGGGGTAGTTTGAGTGTGAGTTCAACATAATCTCGGGAGTCCCTTGCCGGCTTATATATATATTTAGGGAGATATATGGAGATTTACAGGGTACGTGATATACACCGTGATATACATGTTACATGTTGGGCCCGTGGTCCCTTGCCCTTGGGTTCTACCCTTGGGTGGAGGACACTCACGAGTGGTTGACTCTCACACTTGGACTGACGATAGACTTAGTGACCTGTACAGTAAGACTTAGAGACTGATATGGATACTGGCATTGATATACCATACTTACTGTGTTGACATACGTGGCATATCGTTCTACTGATTTACTGTTCCGCTGCATTGATTACTGCACATTCATATTCATGATGTCATTGATTTACTGTTTCACTGTAGCGTCTTGAAAAGTCGTTTTGGTGTTTTCCTGAAATTCGGTGAAAATTCGGTATTTTTCCGAAAACCGTCTTTCTCGGTATTTTGCAGTTTAGGGCTAATTATACCTTAAATGGATAGGTAATTACTTGTTTTTAGTGACTAATGAGTTAATTATGAAATTTTGGTCATTTAAAATTTTTTCCCTATTTTTCATTTTTTTAATATTATTTTAAGCCGGTAAGAAAATACATTAAATAAGCGATAAATACAAATTTTTCCGGGCTAATTTTAATCTCTAAAATTATGATAATTATATTCTAGTGATAACATGAATTTTTAGTAATTTATTTTGATTTTTAACAAATTTTTATGAATTGAAACGAATTTATTGAATTTTGGGCTAAAACTTGCAATTTTTGAGTTGTAGGGGGCCTTTTTGCATAAAATTTCTTTTGTAAAACTCCTCTATCTTTTCCCTCAGCCCAAGAACAGCCCAAACCTTGGCCAAGACCAGAAATTTCTGGCCTCTCTTTTCTTTGGTTGCTTCTTGAGTTGTTTTGTTAGTTTATGGATTTAATTTTAAATATAATGAATAAAGTATGACACATTGACTTTGGAACTTGACCCTTGACCTTCCCACTCACCCCACACCCTCCCCCATACCTCCTACCTGGCCGAAACCTGCACCCCTCTTCCTCATCTCTTTTCTTTGCATTTTTCTTCAATTTCCTTCAAGAAAATACATCAAAATCCATGAATTAATTCCAAAAATCCAAACAAAATCCTTATGCTATCCATTCCTTAACCATTCTTGCTTGGATCTTGGTGCTTGAGGCCATCAATTGGAGCAATTCTCTTGCTTGATCCATTGATCAAGAGGTATAATTCTCATCAAGTTGCTTTCTTTTGCTAAAAATTCCTTTAATTGTATGGTTAGTGTTAAAAGTTAGCTTATTTCTAATCTAGTTTAAAAGAAGTAGTTTGTCTAAACTAGGGTTTTGAACCATGGTGATTAATTAAGTTGTTTATTAGTTAATCTAGTTGTTAGTGAACTAATCTATATGGTTACCTTGTTATGTAGTCTTTAATTATGCTAATTTAGGTAATTTTAGAAGTTGATTTTAGTTGTAAATTGTTGTTTTAAGGTTTTTCAAGAGAGGGTTATGTATGGAAAATGATATTTGAAGCTTGATTAGTGAGTGGATTAAGTTTTAGAAAGCATTATTTAGTTAATTGAACCTAAATTGTTATCTAGTGTTTTGCTAACCTAACCTAAGAGGTTAATTTCCTTAAGTGGGCTTTTGTAGTGTTAAATTAAGTTTTTCAAGTGTGGATTTTGATTTGCAATTGCTATTTATAAAAATCAAGAAAGGGTTTGGTTGTGGAATATAGGTTTTGGAGCATGGTTAATGTGTTGTAATTAGTGGGTGTGGATTGCTTGTAGTGTGCTTGGGTGAGTATGCTTTATTGTAGTCGTTTTGTCGCAAATCGGCGATTTTTGCACCGATTTTTGGAATGTATATGCTTACTAGATTTTTATATAAATTATGTGATGGACTATTTTTGATATCTTGATGATTGTAATGGCTTGTCCTACGACTTTTAGGATGCGTGAGTGCGGTTTTTGGGTAGTCGGGTTTTAGTTTTGCCGGGTGACCCAAATCGGCTTTTTTGGCAGTTTTTGCGATTTTCGCGTGTGTTCCGCGCACTTTGTGCACGTTGTACCTAGCTAGCGAACTTTAGTAGTTTCGTTGGGGGTTTTGCGTCGTTCTTGATATGTAACCTTATATTTGGTATTGATGTAAATTCCAGGTTCGGTCGCGGAGACGTCAGACGCGGCGCGAAAGGGAAAGGCGGTGATTGGACACGGCTAGCCAGGGATCCCGGTGAGTAGATTTAACATCTACGGGGGACGATCGTTTGGATGGCGCAAGTCGCCCGATAGATTTAGTAAACTGGAAAATAGTAAATTGGATAATCACTTGTGACATTAGAATAATAATACTGGCATGATAATTGCTGCAATTAGATCAATATGTTATATCCATATACGCAAACTCAATTGTAGGACACATGCACCATTACCAGGTTTTTATATGCAGCACGAGCACTATTCATGTTTACACACACACCCTGGTAATTGCCATGCCACCACACTAGATAACCTTTAATTTAAACCTTTTACTAATTGATACTTAATTTGTGCTATTTCCTTAAAATGAAACCCTAGGATTGCTATTCATGTGCATGTACTTCATCATATTCATTGTTCATGCTTAATACATTAATCACACATCGCAATTTGATTATTGATATCATACGCACTCATTATCATTGATATATGCACTTATGAGGATTTCTTGGGATTTTATGATATTGCTGGATTTCGGGGGAAAACCGCAAAATTTCTAAACTTATTATATTTTTAAAATATGTAAATTGCGGTTTTCTAGTGATGTAAGTGTCGTCCACCATGAGTTTGCTGTGGTTTTTGGAGACCCGTTTCGAGGAGTTGGATGAACCGTTTCGGGTACATGGTGGGCCCGGTAGGGTACCCCGGGGCAAGAAGCTCGTGGTGATGACGATGAGCCTGGCAGGGGACGGATTACCTACCGGTGACTTCATTGGGCACGGCGGATATCCAGAGGATACCGACCGGGGCCGCGAGAGGATGATATATTGATACTGAGATGGGTCAGCCGGATGGCTGAGGCCAGAGACACTATGACATGGATTTATGGGATTTGAGACAGCTTTTGGGTGTCGTTGCTGGACACCGATTTTCGTCGATTCATTGACATTATGCTGGCATTCTAAAAGAGTTTCAAAAACAAAAGAAGATAAAATATTTCTTATATATACCTATTGAGACCCCAGATTTCCATGTTGCATACATATTAGCACACTGATGTTGTATACACACCTGCTAGTGCATCCAGTCATACCTGTATTTTAGATGCTAGGATGCTTGTGTGCATGCATACGATAGCCTTTGTAGATGTTATTTATTACTCACGAGTTGGCAATTCACCCCCGTTGTGCCACAGTCTTTTGCAGGTCCGCTCCGTCAGTTCAGTAGCGGTGGGCGCACTTGTCTTTTGCCTCTTTTGCCTGAGCTCGAGATTTGCTCATAGGTGGGTTATGTTATTTTTTTGTACCACCTTGTATATTCTTGTATCTAGTGTACTCCATCTACTGTTCTACCAGATTATTGTATATTGACCTAGAGATGAGACTGTGAGGTTTGTGGATTTTATACTGTATTTGGGGTCGAGCTCACTTGAGCCGACATGCTACTTTTTCATGCTTCCTTATGCTTTATTATGCTTGTTGTCATTTACATTGCGTGGGATTTGTGACCGCCGTATGGCGAAGAGCTAGCTCCCGCTTGGGGATGCCCTATTTTGTGGATTCATGTATATATTTTGTTGTACCCATTTTTGGGGGCCAGTGTTTACAAAGGAGACTCTGCCGAAATTTTCGGAAAAATTGATATTGTTTTTAAAAAGGGTTTTACATGACTTATTTTGATAACTCGCTTTCAATTGATTGGGTTTTCTTCACTCTTTTGCTTCATTGGTTTTGTTTTTCTGGGCTTTGGCTTACTTATTTTACGGACGCCTTTAGACGTTTCGTAAACTTAAGTGCCAGTCACGTTCCGTACCCTGCGGGTCGTGACAAAGTTGGTATCAAAGCGATAGGTTTTACCTTTGTGAGTGTACGATGACCCTTGGTAGATGGAGTAAGTGACTTAAGCAGGGTAACGTAGCGTGCGTATGTCCGCGGCATACTTACGATACGGTACTCCGCCTAAGTGACTTTAGGATATACTTGCTTGAAAATTCCTTCTTCAATTCCGTGTATCCTATGATCCTATTGCACTGTCCTTACTATCCGTTTTCCTGTAACAGCCACTATGCCGCCGAAGGCTACGAGGGCACAGAGGGCTGCCGCCAGAGACGAGATTCGAGCTGGCTCGTCCGAGACTAGGACTGAGCAGGGTGGTATGCCTACGCCGCAGGGACAGACCGATCCACCTTCCCCAGGCCGTATGGATAGGCTCGAGACCGGTATGGAGGAGTTGCGACAGATGATGGGAGGCATGCAGGAGCTGCGTCAGATGGTAGGATCCCTAGTTGCAGCCAGTCGTACACCGAGGCCGGATGACGTACCTACTACGTCACAGACGACCATGATACCTGCTCCTACTACTACCACCGTGGCCATTCCGGTTTCACTACAGGATTTCATGAGGCTGAGACCTCCAGTATTCACCGGCACCGAGGCAGCGGAGGACCCACAGACGTTCCTTGACAGTTTAGCCAGGATCTGCCGTTCGCTGAGATGTTCGGATGATCGATGGGTAGAGCTTGCGAGTTTCCGACTAGAGGGTCTCGCGCAGACATGGTGGGAGTCAGTCTTGAGAGGTCGAGCTGCAGGTCTACCGCCTATGACTTGGGCCGAGTTTACAGCGGTCTTTCTAGCCCGTTTCCTTCCAGAAAGCGTTCGTGACGCCAGAGCTTGTAGCTTCGAGGCCTTAGTCAAGACACCTGGGATGACGGTGTCTGAGTATGACATCCAGTTTACACAGTTATCCCGATATGCTCAGTATTTGGTGGATACCGAGGAGAAGATGGTGAAGAGGTTCGTACAGGGACTTAATGCCCAGCTATATCTTGCCATTGGCGCCCAGCGCTACGACACTTATTCAGCTGCTAGGGATACGGCATTGCGGATGGAGGCACGCATATCACAGACTTCGGCCGTTTCTGGGCCGAAGAGGATGCGCACCGATGTACCACCTCAGAGGCAGCGCGCCAGATTCTTTCCGAGAGATAGGCCTGGCAGAGGATTTGGGCGGGGACAGTTATATGGTTCTTATTCCCAGGGGCAGCAGCCGTCGCCAGGATGTTTTGGGTGCGGGAGTTTGCACCATCTTGTCAGAGACTGCCCGGTGAGACGACAGGGAGCAGCGACAGTTCCGCACGTGACCCTACCACCATCACCACCCCCTCCTCAGAGAGCCCTACTTCCTACCCCAGGCGATGCTCCACGCCAGTTAGGTGCACCGAGAGGCCGAGGACGTGGCGGTCCGGTTCAGAGAGGACGAGGAGGCAGAGGCCGAGGTCGAGGTCAGCCCGCTATCGGTGGAGGACAGGCCCGAGTATTTGCTTTGACACCGCAGGATGCGCAGGCATCCAATGCCGTTGTGACAGGTACCTTGCCAGTTTGTTCTTTCGACGCACGGGTATTATTCGACCCAGGTTCCACACATTCGTACGCCTCTACACACTTTGCACCGATGTTGGGCCGTGAGTCGTCGTCGTTAGATCAGCCGCTTGTTGTTGTTACTCCGGTAGGCGAGTCGTTTGTCGCTCGGTTTGTATTTCGTTTGTGTTCCGTTCGTATCAGGGAGAGGGATTCATCAGTTGATTTGATACTCCTCGATATGTTGGACTTTGATGTGCTTCTGGGCATGGATTGGCTAGCCACTTGTTATGCTTCGGTGGACTGCCGTGAGAAGGCAGTCAGATTTAGCTTTCCGGGAGAGCCAGTCCTTGTTATTCAGGGAGACCGCAGTGTCGCCCTTCCCAGCTTAATTTCGTCTCTTCGCGCTGGTCAGCTCTTGCGGAAGGGATGTCAGGGATTCTTAGCGTTTGTTTGTGATACTCGAGCTGCAGAGGTTCCGTTGGACCGGGTCCCGGTAGTTTGTGAGTTCCCTGATGTTTTCCCTGATGAGCTACCTGGGCTACCGCCTGAGCGCGATGTTGAGTTCTGCATTGATTTGATTCCCGGTTCGGGGCCTATTTCTATACCGCCTTATCGGATGGCCCCGGCAGAGCTTCGAGAGCTGAAGGATCAGTTGCAGGATTTGTTGGACAAGGGGCTTATTCGACCGAGTGTTTCTCCGTGGGGTGCTCCGGTCCTGTTTGTCAAGAAGAAGGATGGAAGTTTGCGCTTATGTATCGACTACCGCCAGCTGAACAAAGTTATCGTTCGGAACAGATATCCGTTGCCGCGCATTGATGATTTGTTCGACCAGCTTCAGGGTGCGGGGTATTTTTCGAGGATCGACTTGCGATCAGGATACCATCAGCTGCGAGTTCGACAGGAGGATATACCGAGGACAGCTTTCCGTACACGCTATGGCCACTACGAGTTTTTGGTGATGTCGTTCGGACTCACCAACGCCCCAGCAGCATTTATGGATTTGATGAACCGTACATTCAGGCCGTATCTTGACTTGTTCATCATCGTGTTTATCGACGATATCTTGGTGTACTCCCGGAGCAGAGAGGAGCACGAGCAGCACTTGCGGATTACGTTACAGACTCTGAGGGAGCACCAGCTGTTCGCGAAGTTCTCCAAGTGTGCATTCTGGCTGGACAGCGTCGGATTCTTGGGTCACGTGGTTACGAGGGACGGCATTTGTGTGGACCCGAAGAAGATTGAGGCTGTTCAGCAGTGGCCCCGACCTACATCGGTTACTGAGATCCGTAGTTTTCTAGGATTGGCGGGCTACTACATGCGTTTTGTTCAGGACTTCTCCCGTATAGCTGCACCGTTGACCAGTTTGACCCGGAAGGGAGTTCCTTTCGTTTGGACAGAGGAGTGCGAGCGCAGTTTTCAGCAGCTACGGACTTGTTTGACTACGGCGCCGGTATTATCTTTACCTTCGGGATCAGGTGGATTTGTTGTCTACTGTGATGCTTCGCGAGTGGGATTAGGATGCGTATTGATGCAGCATGGCCGGGTGATCGCTTATGCTTCTCGGCAGTTGAAGAAGCATGAACAGAACTACCCCACTCATGATTTGGAGATGGCTGCAGTGGTCTTTGCACTGAAGATTTGGCGACATTACCTTTACGGCGAGTCGTGTCAGATATTCACCGATCACAAGAGCTTAAAGTACATATTTCAGCAGCGAGACCTGAACCTCAGACAGCGTCGTTGGATGGAGTTGGTGAAAGACTACGACTGCGAGATCTTATATCACCCCGGCAAGGCAAATGTGGTGGCAGATGCGTTGAGTAGGAGGCCCGGGGGTAGTCTATCCTTTTTGCGCGCAGTGCAGAGGCAGTCGTCAGCAGATTGGCAGATGTTATGCGACAGCCGAGTTGAGTTCGAGTTCACTCAGACAGGGGGACAGCTCGCGCATGTTCGTGCACGCCCACAGTTGCTTGACCATATATATGAGGCACGGCGCAGTGACGACCGTTGCTCAGAGATCGTGGCACAGATGGGACATGGCAGATTTTCCGAGTTCGTGGTTGACGATCAGGGGATTTTACGATATGGATCTAGACTGTGCGTACCAGATGCTGATGGATTACGGCGCGACATTCTCGAGGAGGCACACCGATCAGTGTATAGTGTCCACCCCGGTTCCACCAAGATGTACCATGATATGAGAGAGACCTACTGGTGGGACGGGATGAAGAGGGACATTGCAGAGTTCGTTTCGAGATGCCTGACTTGTCAGCAAGTCAAGGCCGAGCACCAGAGGCCCGCAGGAGAGCTACAGCCGTTACCCATTCCAGAGTGGAAATGGGAGCAGATTTCGATGGATTTCGTTGTGGGTCTACCCAGGACCAGTCGAGGGTACGACTCCATCTGGATGATCGTGGATAGATTGACGAAAGCGGCTCACTTCCTGCCAGTGAAGACGACTTTCAGCTTCGCTCAGTATGCTCAGCTCTATATTGACGAGATCGTGCGACTACATGGCGTACCGACTTGTATCGTGTCAGATCGAGGCACTCAGTTCACCAGCCGACTTTGGCAGAGACTTCAGGAGGCTTTGGGCACTCGTTTGAGCTTCAGCACAGCGTTTCATCCGCAGACCGACGGACAGTCAGAGCGGACCATTCAGACTCTCGAGGACATGCTCAGAGCGTGCGTTTTAGACTTTGGTGGTAGCTGGGATCGTCATTTACCTCTAGTGGAGTTCTCCTACAACAACAGCTTCCAGGATACTATTCAGATGGCACCTTTCGAGGCATTGTATGGGAGGAGATGCATATCGCCCGTTTGTTGGACAGAGCTCAGCGAGAGCAGCATTTTAGGGCCGCAGCTTGTTGAGGAGACGACATCGAAGATCCAGTTGATCCGAGACCGGATGAGAGCGGCTCAGAGCAGGCAGAAATCGTATGCAGACAGGCGCCGTCGCAGATTAGAGTTCGCAGTTGGCGACCATGTTTTTCTGAAAGTCTCTCCGATGAAAGGCGTGATGCGTTTTGGGCGAAAGGGAAAGCTTAGCCCTAGATTCGTAGGTCCCTTCGAGATCCTCGAGCGTGTCGGCGCTGTTGCATATCGTTTGGCTCTTCCACCCAGCTTTCCCGATGTTCACCCCGTTTTTCATGTTTCGATGCTCCGCAAGTACCTTCACGACCCTTCGCATGCGATTCAGCACCCGACAGTCCAGCTAGAGCGCGACCTTTCTTTTGCAGAGCAGCTGGTGGCCATCCTGGATCGGCAGGTGAAGAAGTTGAGGTCGAAGATTATACCAACCGTCAAGGTCCTTTGGCGTAGCCCGAGCAGCGAGGAGGTTACCTGGGAGACCGAGGGCGAGATGAGGAAGAAATATCCCCATCTCTTTGAAGGTACGCGTAGCTATATTTTTAAATTCGGGGACCGAATTTCTTTAAGGGGGGAAGATTGTAGCGTCTAGAAAAGTCGTTTTGGTGTTTTCCTGAAATTCGGTGAAAATTCGGTATTTTTCCGAAAACCGTCTTTCTCGGTATTTTTCAGTTTAGGGATAATTATACCTTAAATGGATAGTTAATTACTTGTTTTTAGTGACTAATGAGTTAATTATGAAATTTTGGTCATTTAAAAATTTTTCCCTATTTTTCATTTTTTTAATATTATTTTAAGCCGGTAAGAAAATACATTAAATAAGCGATAAATACAAATTTTTCCGGGCTAATTTTAATCTCTAAAATTATGATAATTATATTCTAGTGATAACATGAATTTTTAGTAATTTATTTTGATTTTTAACAAATTTTTATGAATTGAAACGAATTTATTGAATTTTGGGCTAAAACTTGCAATTTTTGAGTTGTAGGGGGCCTTTTTGCATAAAATTTCTTTTGTAAAACCCCTCTATCTTTTCCCTCAGCCCAAGAACAGCCCAAACCTTGGCCAAGACCAGAAATTTCTGGCCTCTCTTTTCTTTGGTTGCTTCTTGAGTTGTTTTGTTAGTTTATGGATTTAATTTTAAATATAATGAATAAAGTATGACACATTGACTTTGGAACTTGACCCTTGACCTTCCCACTCACCCCACACCCTCCCCCATACCTCCTACCTGGCCGAAACCTGCACCCCTCTTCCTCATCTCTTTTCTTTGCATTTTTCTTCAATTTCCTTCAAGAAAATACATCAAAATCCATAAATTAATTCCAAAAATCCAAACAAAATCCTTATGCTATCCTTTCCTTAACCATTCTTGCTTGGATCTTGGTGCTTGAGGCCATCAATTGGAGCAATTCTCTTGCTTGATCCATTGATCAAGAGGTATAATTCTCATCAAGTTGCTTTCTTTTGCTAAAAATTCCTTTAATTGTATGGTTAGTGTTAAAGTTAGCTTATTTCTAATCTAGTTTAAAAGAAGTAGTTTGTCTAAACTAGGGTTTTGAATCATGGTGATTAATTAAGTTGTTTATTAGTTAATCTAGTTGTTAGTGAACTAATCTATATGGTTACCTTGTTATGTAGTCTTTAATTATGCTAATTTAGGTAATTTTAGAAGTTGATTTTAGTTGTAAATTGTTGTTTTAAGGTTTTTCAAGAGAGGGTTATGTATGGAAAATGATATTTGAAGCTTGATTAGTGAGTGGATTAAGTTTTAGAAAGCATTATTTAGTTAATTGAACCTAAATTGTTATCTAGTGTTTTGCTAACCTAACCTAAGAGGTTAATTTCCTTAAGTGGGCTTTTGTAGTGTTAAATTAAGTTTTTCAAGTGTGGATTTTGATTTGCAATTGCTATTTATAAAAATCAAGAAAGGGTTTGGTTGTGGAATATAGGTTTTGGAGCATGGTTAATGTGTTGTAATTAGTGGGTGTGGATTGCTTGTAGTGTGCTTGGGTGAGTATGCTTTATTGTAGTCGTTTTGTCGCAAATCGGCGATTTTTGCACCGATTTTTGGAATGTATATGCTTACTAGATTTTTATATAAATTATGTGATGGACTATTTTTGATATCTTGATAATTGTAATGGCTTGTCCTACGACTTTTAGGATGCGTGAGTGCGGTTTTTGGGTAGTCGGGTTTTAGTTTTGCCGGGTGACCCAAATCGGCGTTTTTGGCAGTTTTTGCGATTTTCGCGTGTGTTCCGCGCACTTTGTGCACGTTGTACCTAGCTAGCGAACTTTAGTAGTTTCGTTGGGGGTTTTGCGTCGTTCTTGATATGTAACCTTATATTTGGTATTGATGTAAATTCCAGGTTCGGTCGCGGAGACGTCAGACGCGGCGCGAAAGGGAAAGGCGGTGATTGGACACGGCTAGCCAGGGATCCCGGTGAGTAGATTTAACATCTACGGGGGACGATCGTTTGGATGGCGCAAGTCGCCCGATAGATTTAGTAAACTGGAAAATAGTAAATTGGATAATCACTTGTGATATTAGAATAATAATACTGGCATGATAATTGCTGCAATTAGATCAATATGTTATATCCATATACGCAAACTCAATTGTAGGACACATGCACCATTACCAGGTTTTTATATGCAGCACGGGCACTATTCATGTTTACACACACACCCTGGTAATTGCCATGCCACCACACTAGATAACCTTTAATTTAAACCTTTTACTAATTGATACTTAATTTGTGCTATTTCCTTAAAATGAAACCCTAGGATTGCTATTCATGTGCATGTACTTCATCATATTCATTGTTCATGCTTAATACATTAATCACACATCGCAATTTGATTATTGATATCATACGCACTCATTATCATTGATATATGCACTTATGAGGATTTCTTGGGATTTTATGATATTGCTGGATTTCGGGGGAAAACCGCAAAATTTCTAAACTTATTATATTTTTAAAATATGTAAATTGCGGTTTTCTAGTGATGTAAGTGTCGTCCACCATGAGTTTGCTGTGGTTTTTGGAGACCCGTTTCGAGGAGTTGGATGAACCGTTTCGGGTACATGGTGGGCCCGGTAGGGTACCCCGGGGCAAGAAGCTCATGGTGATGACGATGAGCCTGGCAGGGGACGGATTACCTACCGGTGACTTCATTGGGCACGGCGGATATCCAGAGGATACCGACCGGGGCCGCGAGAGGATGATATATTGATACTGAGATGGGTCAGCCGGATGGCTGAGGCCAGAGACACTATGACATGGATTTATGGGATTTGAGACAGCTTTTGGGTGTCGTTGCTGGACACCGATTTTCGTCGATTCATTGACATTATGCTGGCATTCTAAAAGAGTTTCAAAAACAAAAGAAGATAAAATATTTCTTATATATACCTATTGAGACCCTAGATTTCCATGTTGCATACATATTAGCACACTGATGTTGTATACACACCTGCTAGTGCATCCAGTCATACCTGTATTTTAGATGCTAGGATGCTTGTGTGCATGCATACGATAGCCTTTGTAGATGTTATTTATTACTCACGAGTTGGCAACTCACCCCCGTTGTGCCACAGTCTTTTGCAGGTCCGCTCCGTCAGTTCAGTAGCGGTGGGCGCACTTGTCTTTTGCCTCTTTTGCCTGAGCTCGAGATTTGCTCATAGGTGGGTTATGTTATTTTTTTGTACCACCTTGTATATTCTTGTATCTAGTGTACTCCATCTACTGTTCTACCAGATTATTGTATATTGACCTAGAGATGAGACTGTGAGGTTTGTGGATTTTATACTGTATTTGGGGTCGAGCTCACTTGAGCCGACATGCTACTTTTTCATGCTTCCTTATGCTTTATTATGCTTGTTGTCATTTACATTGCGTGGGATTTGTGACCGCCGTATGGCGAAGAGCTAGCTCCCGCTTGGGGATGCCCTATTTTGTGGATTCATGTATATATTTTGTTGTACCCATTTTTGGGGGCCAGTGTTTACAAAGGAGACTCTGCCGAAATTTTCGGAAAAATTGATATTGTTTTTAAAAAGGGTTTTACATGACTTATTTTGATAACTCGCTTTCAATTGATTGGGTTTTCTTCACTCTTTTGCTTCATTGGTTTTGTTTTTCTGGGCTTTGGCTTACTTATTTTACGGACGCCTTTAGACGTTTCGTAAACTTAAGTGCCAGTCACGTTCCGTACCGTGCGGGTCGTGACATTCACATATCTATTACCACTGGTAGAACTGTTACTTGATTTTATATATATATTACTATTGTGTCGCTCTGACGACCTGAGTATGCATGCTCAGTGTGAGGAGAAGATTTAGCCTAGACCAGAACTAGACGTGTATCACAGACTTCCTGACTTGCCGTTCCTAGTTACATCCGTTTGTTCCACTTCAGGTCAGTTTACATTATTGTATCTTTCAGTTACTGCATTTCTCATTACCTGCGCATTGTTTACAGTTCACCATGATAAACTAGAAGCCGAAGTGTGACTACGGCAGGACATTTCCTTGACCGTAGGAGCATGGCTGGCCTTGTCTACCCCTCGTATTCCGTATTTTGGGAAGCGAGGCGTGACATGGTTTTGTTGGTATCAGAGCGCCAGGCTTAGAATGGAATTACAGTTTCCGTGTAGTGCTTGACAATCTAAGACATTCTTCGGTCTAGATTGTAAACTTGTTATCCTTGATCTTGATTCATACAATGAGTTCTTCTACATATTTTGATCCATTCGCTAGAACTTTGGGTAACTTGGTAGAGTTATGTAGTTGTAATTATGAACTGCAGTATAGTTACAATACTGTACTCTGTGGAGTGACTTGGAATTCTACATTTGATTTCTATTCGTTTGAGTTTCACCCCACCCGATATCCTTGTTTCATTGTCCATTCTATATTTTATTCTGATTCTTATTCCTTGTATCTTATGTCGTTCTAAAATTTGTTGTTTTAGGACCGACCTCCGACCACTCTCCGATTTATATCTTATATCATTCCCGGGTTTTCAAATCTATTTACGTTTTCATCCTTGTACCTTCCTATTGATCCTACACCTGCTTACGTTTCTTATTGGACTCGTTGCATTCTCATGTCTTCGTTTCTTCGAGTTACGTATCGCGTCGCATATTTTAAGTTCCTATCAGAGTGGCGCAGCGGAAGTTAAAATCTGGCTTCCAATGACTCTTCTTCTATCTTCACTCCCCAAAGTCAAGCCGTCGAGATTTTGAGCATATTGCAAGGTTTGATGGAAGCCCAGGAGCGAACGAACGATCTCTTAGCTGAAGGACTAAGAAGGTGAATGGCTCAAGTCCCCAATCGTAGGGAAATCGCTGATAAACGAAAAGGTGGCGTGCGGATGAAGCGCTCATTTGTTACTAAGCCACGGAAGCAGCGGAGAACTCAATGTTGCGGTTTTTGCAAGCGACCAGGACACCTTCAGAGAGATTGTCGTAAGGATAAAGAACAGTGCTTGATTTGTGGATCCGACAAACATCTGGTCAATGGTTGCCCTAGAAGGAAAGAGCTACAAGGAGGAGATTCGTCAACGCTCTCCACGTCGGCTTGAGTAACTTGGTTGTTTCGTAGTTCGAGTTTGATGATGTACGGACCCTGCACAGGATCCAAACTCGCTTGACGAGATCGCAGAGATTTAGACATCGACGCTAAGTTATCACCTTCCCTGCTTCCAACAAAGATATCCCTTTCAGTTGTTCCTTTTCGTTTAACTCCTGTATCTGTTGAACTCCTTGATTTATATGCCAAAAAAATATATATATACGTTTGTTTTCCTCATCTTTTCTAAGCACTCAACTATTTTCAAATTTATCATGGTTCACCACCGCATCCCTTGACTCTTTTTCGATTAAGTTGTATCTTACCGCTACCCCGTCTGAAGTTGTCAAATCACACTCTTTCTAAATTATCTCTCCCTAATTTTGAATCTGATTTCATCCTTTATCTTTATGTCATTCTGGACAGCCCAATTCTTCCTCACTTTCCTCCCATTCGGGTGTTTACTTGTCTTTTCTAGTTCCGGAAATTTCGAGGACGAAATTTTTGTTAAGGGGGGTATGATGTAAATCCCCGTTTTCATTCTAATAATATTTTCCCGGCCCATTGCCAGTTTGCATTTCGTTCCGGCCGGTTTTCCTTTGTTCTTTCCGGCCGGACTTTTTGATGGAGGGGGTTAATTGCAAGTTTGCAAATATTTTTGTGGAAGGGGTTTCTTGCAAAATATATTTTCATTATGGTGATTAGTGGATTAAATTTTTAAAGAAAGGAATGGGAGGCCGGCCACTTATGTAGTGTGCTGGAGAGAGAGATTGTGAGCATATTAAGATGCTTGGTTTAATTAGCAAATCATGAGTGCAGGCATTATAATGTGCTGTGTGATTCTTGTGAGCCCATATTGAATGAATATGCTGAAGCTTTTGAGGCATTAATTTAGTGTTGTGAATGGGCCGGCCATTAATGATGTGAGTGAAACTTTGTGTTAATTAATTGATTAGTGGAGAAAGGCATACCATAATGAATGCTGGTGTTTTATATTAGTGAGTGAGGAATAATAGCACAATGTGTGTGCTGGAAGGCATGGAAAGATTGATGAAATTATGGGCCGGCCACTATACATGAGGGGATTAATTAAAGAGTTTAATGGTGGGTGCAATTGAACCTGGCAGTGAGCATTACATCCATGAATGGAGCATTAATTAATGTTATAGGTTACTTTGAGTAATATAAAGAGAGAGGGAGCTTGATTCATTCTTTCATGAGAGCCATTCCACAGCACAAAATGTTTGTGCAGTGAGCCATTTTCCAGTGATCCATTTTCAATGAGCCTGCTTCATTCTTGAGGAGCATCCATCAATGCAAAATTCCTTTGTACAAATTCCTCCATCATGCCAACTCCTTCAACCTCCATCTAACCCCATCTCAACCGCAACCACCGATCCCCCTCTCTCCCTGTCTCTCTCTCTCTCTCAGTCTCTCATTTCTCTAAATCTCTCTCTCTCCAATTCACAGTTCTCTCTCCCAATCTCCCCTCTGTGCACATTCTCTCTCTCTCTCTCTTTCCCCCCTTAACTCTACAGCCTCTCTCCGTCGCACCCGCATACTACCAACAGAGCGAGCCCAGCTTCACAGCAGAACCCCGACACCAAGCTGCGAGCCGCTGCCGAGACACGAGTCCGAGCCAAATCAAGTTGCCGTGCCGCGCGTGTGTCGCGCGTTCGTGACGACACAGCCACCGTACATCCCCGGGACATCTCTAGGCAAGTTCTTACTTGCTTTCATGCTATTCCGTATATATTACAAATCAGAATCGTAGATATATTCCATGTTTGCTTGATGTTATATATTGTCACAAAACTGTTCGATGCTTGTTCCAATAGAAAATCATTATCAATTTTGACGGAACTAGATATAATGCTTTGGCCCTTGCTGTGATGGATACCCTGCGCAAGTTTTGCTAGAAAATATGACCGTTCATAACTAAAACAACTACCCCCAAGTTTGCCTGTAAAACTGGATATTTTCTGTACCTGAAAACCATAAAAATCACCATAAATTAAATACATGCTGGATTGAGGTGCTCGAGGGCTCGTATCGAAGCCAACTGATAAACCTACAGTACGACATAGTCCATATTTACATTTGGATAAGTTATAGCAATGAATACTAAGGCGATTCGCGGCCCTGAACCGCAGTCCGGGGAAACGTTCGTTCAAATACCTGGCCTTGGGAACACCTGTACACCCCTTCTTTAAACTGAAAATGCGCGGAACCTTATATGGTCGCGTAGAGAATTTAGTTAGCTAACCCCTGAAGTTGGTCCCGTGTCGTTTCACCGTCATTTGATATTTAAATTGTATTTTAGACTACCGTGGTAATCTGCAGTTTCTGCAGTGATCCCTTTTACACCAGCACCTTGTACATAACATAACTTTTAATACAGAACTGATATCGATAATCCGTTTGATGCATTGAAAAGATAACAGTAAAATCTACAATTAGTTTAACTGTAGTGTCGCCTAATTATGCTCCCAATTGGGAGTAAAATGTATTACGAAACGGACATCCAGTTCAGAAATTGGATTTCCAGCAGTGAACACTTAAAATGAAATGGCCATAACTAGCGAACCTGAAACCCGATTGGCATGAAACCAATTTTGATGGATAGATAACTGAATATACTAATTATTACCTGTTTATTGTTTCGCTATACTGTACACGTACATTTTATGATAAATCGTGCAAGTGATAGAATACTATTTTATGACACCTTAATCATGTTTCATATGCTGTTTATGCATCATATCATACCTGTCATTACAGTGATAACCTAGTGATAACGTGCATTTACCCAGTGTTAGAATTTAGTGATGATTGTGGCAAGTACGTCAGTGTTCGTGTATCCGTGAATAAGTGGAAGTGAATGAATAAGTGATTAAGTGAATGAATAAGTGAAAGTGAATGAATAAAGTGAAAGTGATACGTACTTGTACACAATCAGTAAACCTTATTATTTTATTGCATTGTCGACGTCTGTGGGACGCGTGTACGTGTGACTATAAGTGGTATGGGACACTTATGGAAGCTCTTGCATGGGTGTCACAGATAAGGCACCAGACACTGCCATTTATCTTGGATATTAGTTGGGACGTGCTTGATGGAGATCTTGTCTCCAGTTCTCGTGCAGACTTGTCACAGACCGATTGGTATTTGAGGTTATGGTTAGCGTTTGATGTAGACCACGGGGTGTGGGGTAGTTTGAGTGTGAGTTCAACATAATCTCGGGAGTCCCTTGCCGGCTTATATATATATTTAGGGAGATATATGGAGATTTACAGGGTACGTGATATACACCGTGATATACATGTTACATGTTGGGCCCGTGGTCCCTTGCCCTTGGGTTCTACCCTTGGGTGGAGGACACTCACGAGTGGTTGACTCTCACACTTGGACTGACGATAGACTTAGTGACCTGTACAGTGAGACTTAGAGACTGATATGGATACTGGCATTGATATACCATACTTACTGTGTTGACATACGTGGTATATCGTTCTACTGATTTACTGTTCCGCTGCATTGATTACTGCACATTCATATTCATGATGTCATTGATTTACTGTTTCACATATCTATTACCACTGGTAGAACTGTTACTTGATTTTATATATATATTACTATTGTGTCGCTCTGACGACCTGAGTATGCATGCTCAGTGTGAGGAGAAGATTTAGCCTAGACCAGAACTAGACGTGTATCACAGACTTCCTGACTTGCCGTTCCTAGTTACATCCGTTTGTTCCACTTCAGGTCATTTTACATTATTGTATCTTTCAGTTACTGCATTTCTCATTACCTGCGCATCGTTTACTGTTCACCATGATAAACTAGAAGCCGAAGTGTGACTACGGCAGGACATTTCCTTGACCGTAGGAGCATGGCTGGCCTTGTCTACCCCTCGTATTCCGTATTTTGGGAAGCGGGGCGTGACATATATTTAACGATTATTGTGTGAATTTTTGCGAGGAAATCTGGAGTCACGGACTTGAGGAAACAGGAGATCTAGGGTTGACACTTCTCTGGTAAGATTCTAACTCCCTTCTCTCTCCTCTAAAATCCAATAAAACCTATTTTCTGCAGGATCCTTTGCAAAATATCGCCGCTCAAAAATATTTTTGCAAAGTTTTGTTTTTCGGTTTGTTTTTGCATATTTTAATACGAACTCTAAGGGGCAAAGACCAAATCAAGATTAGGTGGGGATTTCATCACCCTTCCTAAGCCCCACAAATCACAAACCGAGCATATAGATCAACCCTTCATTAATTTAAAAAATATCTAGACCAGACTCTAAGGACTGTCGCGCTCAATAAGGACAGAGGAAGGTCGTGCGTAATCTATTGTTTATCCGCATTACTTTTGTAGTGCCTAGGCAAGTGTGACAAAGGCTAGTAGTTTTTAATTAGGCCCACGACGTGGTTCCTTCCCACTTACTTGGCACTTATCTGGCTACAAGGGTAGTACGGAGGCGGTAGAGGTTTGATCCTGCGGCTTGTCCTTTGAAAGTCTAGGAGCGGTCTAGAGACTGACCTAGGTAACCTGTTCTAGGGTTGCTTGTGCATCTTAGGGTGATTTGTCTTGAGTCCCACTTTTTCAAAAACAAGCCAATTTTAAAATCACACACACGCTGCCACTTGCACTAAACCCGCTTAGTGCATGCTCGGCTGGACACGGGATCCTAGTGCCCGTCTTGTCCGCATTCCTGCTATCGACACCGAAGTCGGTACTTCTTCATCTTCTTTTCCACCACCACACACCACAACCGAGATGGACGGCACTCCATCAGAGTATAACACCACGCTGCCACCGCCCGAAGGTGCGCAGAATCCACCGCGCATCTCTCTCCAAGAGAGATGCTATCCTATCCGTGGTCCTCTTCCTACTTGTCTATCTCTTCCACCACCTAACGGGGATAATTTCGAAATTAAACCCCACTACATCAATCTGCTGCCCAAATTTCACGGGCTTGAGTCGGAAGACGCGTACGTTTTCATCACCAAATTCGAAAACGTATGCGCAATGATGGGTACTTCACAATTGACTTTAGATGCTATGCGCTTACGTCTTCTCCCATTCACACTGTGCGACTTGGCAGAAAAATGGCTTTATAATACTGCAGCACACTCTATCGCTAATTGGGATGAATTCGTCGTAGCATTTCTTAAGAAGTTTTACCCAAATCATAAGACTGCACATGTTAGGAGCGAGATCAACCAGTTCACCCAGCTTCCCAATGAACCATTTTGGAAGTTCTTTGAACGTTTCAAAGATCTGCTTGTCCAATGCCCCCATCACGGAATACAAAGATGGGATTTATGTCGGATTATATATGAGGGCATTAATCCAGCGACAAAGCAGATGCTTGAAACAATGTGTCAATGCAATTTCAGGTCTAAAGATGGCGGTGAAGCATGGAAATATCTGGAAGACCTTGCTGAACACACGTTGCAGTGGGAAAGCGTAAGACCACCTTCAACTAAGGGAGGTATTCACCAGCTCGATGTTTCTATCGCAGTGAAAGCCGAAATGGCTGCGATACAGAAGAAACTCGATGCTATTGAAAACAAGTTCTCAACATTCTCCCTAAATCAGGTCACGCTTCCTAAGACTGTCTGTGGTTGCTGTTCGGATCCTTCACACTTAACGGAAGAATGTCCTATGAATGCATCGTTTCAAGCTAATGCTGCTTTTCAGCAGCGACCTAGAAATGATCCTTATTCTTCCATATATAATCAAGGATGGAGGAATCATCCTAACTTTGCTTGGAATCAAAACCAACAAAGTAATTATCAAAGACCTCCTCCACAGCAACCACAACCACAGAATCAGCCCCCCTTTCAGTCATAAAATTTCCAAAATCCGGCCAACATTTCTATACCACAAGTGGCCGGTACTGACAACTCGCTTGCACAAACTTTGGATATGTTCATGAAACAATCCATGCAAAATTCGGCTGAGATAAGGTCTTCTATTGATACCCTAACGAAAAACTCCTCCTCCCATAGTGAGAGTATTAAATCAATAGAAAACCAAATCGCACAGTTAAACGCCGCAATGAGTGCGAGAGAAAAAGGGAAACTCCCATCTCAACCCCTACCGAATCCTGGCCATTCACAAAGTCATAATGTGAATGCCATTACTACGTTGAGATCGGGGAGAGTGCTGAATAACCAAGTGGGTGAGCAATTGGATGATAGTGACATCAATGATACCCCAGCTTCTTCTTCTTCCCCTAATTCGTCTAGTCTCCCACCTTTATCCAAGCCTATTCTCTGTTTTCCCCAAGGCTCGAACCCTTCGCCCATTTCGCCAAATCTATCTAAGTCGATTCCCACTCCAATTTTGGGATCGAATCCATCCCCACATTCTTCTCCACAAACGTTGGACCCAAAACTTATTGATCAAGCACCTTATCCAAACAGGTTAAGGGGCAACAGACCAAGTCCACAAATGGAGAAAATTGTGGAAATTTTTAAGCAAGTTAACATAAACATTCCTCTCCTAGATGCTATTCAACAAGTTCCGTCATATGCGAAAATCCTAAAGGACTTGTGCACTAGGAAGAGAAAAGTTCAATTACCTAAAAAAGTTTTCCTTGCGAGTAATGTGAGCACAGCTTTTACACAACAACTTCCCAAGAAACGAAAGGACCCCGGAAGTCCTAAAATTTCAATCTTTATTGGGGGTAAAAATATCAATCGTGCTCTACTCGATCTAGGTGCTAGTGTTAACTTGCTTCCGTATTCTGTTTATGAGCAATTAGGGATCGGAGAGTTAAAGCCAGCGCATTGCACTCTTCAGATGGCCGATCGATCTATCACCCAACCTAGGGGTGAGCTAGAGGATGTGTTAATCAAAGTCGGGGAATTCATATTTCCTGTGGACTTTATCGTTATTGATACACAACCTGTAGCAAACCCACGCAATCAAATTCCGGTGATACTCGGTCGACCCTTTTTGGCCACTTCCAACGCAGTAATTAATTGTAGAAACGGCTCTATGACCCTATCCTTTGGAAAGAAGTCAATTGAGCTTAATATTTACAAGTTGGGAAGTGAACCCTCCGAACCCTATGCTCATGTGTGTTCTGTCGAATTAATGGATGTCGACAGCAGCGAATTTGATCAACCTCATGATACAGACTCTTTTCATATGTTGTTGTTTGACCCAACCATTTACTCTTCCACCGAGTTGACCGAGTCAACATCTAATGAGGAACTTTATATTGAGTCTGACGATCACCCCATTTTTTCTGATGACATTATTTTTCGGGGTATCGATGAAAGCTTTGAGGAAATTTTCGCTGATAAACTCACATTTTTACAAGACACGGGTGTTGAGATGAATCAACTCCAAGATGAAGAAATTGGACCTCCACCCTCTCTTTTGGACAATCATGACAATGCGAGTAATCCATCATTACTATCACTGTGTCGTCTCTCCAAATTGAGACGCAATCCTTTTCCAATACACCTCTTGTCACCTCCCACTTCTTCACGTCAATAGGTGACATGTTCTTGAAAGGTTCCTAGGCACTCTAGTGAGGTCTCACAATGCATCGAACATGCCAATTTAAAAAAAATGGTGCCGAGAAACCCTAGACTAGGATCGTAGACTAGATGTTTAGGCGAAAAACTAAACTAGTTAACATACTAACTAAAGGTTAGATGCTACAACCTTTGTAGATCCGGTTACCCTCTTCCTTGGCTCCACGAAGGCATCCTCTCGCTGTCCATCTCGATTCCCAAACTTGAACGTTGGCTTCATCGGAGAAACGGGCAAGCTAGGTCGTCGGCTTTGTGTCAAAGACGATCTACCTCGAGGCATCGCAAGTTCAAGCTCCGACTTCACAAACTTGTGAAACTTGTGAAGAAAACACCCAAAACAACTTGGCAAGAGGTAGAGGGTGAAGAAATAGGAGGTGGGTTCACTTTAGAATTGGATTTATCTCACTTTAGCTCAAGTTGCCATTGATGGCATCAAGCTTTTCTTTTTGAAGATGAAGAAGAAGATGATGCTAGAATTATGATAAGTGTTTTAAAATGAAAAGAAAAAGCATACTTATCATAATATAACAAGGGTTAAGTGTAGAGAATAAACCATGGTCATTTGGAGAGTTAGGGTTAAGCATGAGGATAAGAATGGTTGAAAAAGTCAAGGCTTCATGAAGCTTCAACTAATGACAAAAGAATGCCACCATTCTCATTAAATCTTTTTCAAATAAATAAATGAATAAATAAATAAATAAATGAATATGCAAAACCCTAATTATCAAATCAACCATGGTTTAATTCTATATACTTAACTAAACAATCAAGTATCATCAAACATGATACAAATGTGTGCACAAAAGTATATCACATATACCTCTTGCACATCAAGTGAGAAAATCCATATAAAGTGAACCAATACTAGCTAATGCAAAGTAATATATCAAATATATAATTATACATTAAATCATTAAATCAACATTTGATTCAATGATCCGGTCATGTCGCACACAACCGACTAGTATTCAATGTATCGATTTATCGAATCAATGATTCGATAACTAGGTCATATCGAATATAACCAATCGAAACATTTATCGCGAGAATGAAATAAGGTATCACATACACGCATCATTCTCGGTCCCGCACATATCTCATATGCGCTCCTATTTCGTTTCGCTTGAACCAGGAAACCTCTGTGTAGGACTCTAAAGACTCGTCAATACGCCGGTAGCAGATGATGATCATATCAAGCACCCACAAGCCGCAAGCGGTCTGCTAAACGTAACGGCCATCCTGGTATTGAGCGATCAGAAGATCGACGAGCTAGCCCGCTCACACTCCTGTGAATCCAACCAGTAACACTTACCGTACAGTCCGGTCTGTCCGTATGATACGTCGCATATCAAGTCTAGGGGTGGTAAACGTCAGACCCCAATACTCGATAAGTCGTGCCGATGTGAGGCTCATAACGGGTCGAGAAACTACTGGTAACACTTACCAGCAAATCTCTGATCAGCCCTGGCCAGGGACTTCCATGTTACGGCCAATCGAGCACAGCGCAACATCAACCCCCAATACCGGGAGAGACGAAACCCCTCCTATCGCTCATTGCCTCCATGTGACTCGGGACTGTACCCAAAGACCACCGTTTTGCACGCCTTCATGGACGTGGTAAGGTGGAGATCAAAGCACAGTGGGAATCATACAAGACTCTATGACGATCTCGGGTCTACAGACTAACCTGCACAAGTGTCACCTGAGAACTGCCATCTGACGTGAGGTATAATACCATCTGGGAGTTCTCGGCGAGTCCGTCCAGTGTACCCAGTCTCCATTGAGCACCCGTATACCATCTCTGATGTCAAACACCAATGGATATGGGATCATCCATCGCCCATCTCATGGGTCGAGAAGCGTATACGCTAGTCTACTCTGGTATATCGATGCCCCGTCTCGATACACCTACGACTAGGGACCTTGAAGGATGTACTTATGGACTACCATGTCCCCACTAGTATGATCTGCATCATAGTCCAGGTAGTCAAGTACACATCCTAAGGGCTTTACCAACATGTAACCATAAGACAGTTTAAAGAGACTAGTGTACATATTAAGATAAAGAGTAACCAGATAGCATACTATCATATCGAGCAAGAAAGTCATCTCTATATATGTCCAAGCATCCAATATAATATACATCATGTGTACAATACTGGCCTCTAGGGCATACATACAACTAACAATCTCCCACTTGCACTAGGGCCAGCTGCTGTAGTATCGCATACCGAGCATCCCGAAGAGTCTCTCAAACTGTATCTGGGGAATGGCCTTCGTGAGTGGATCCGCCGTGTTGTTCTTCGTGTCAACCCTCCTGACCTCGATCTCCCGGCGATCAACTATCTCCCGGATCAGTTGATACCGCCTCAGAATATGCCTGGATCGCTGATGGGACCTGGGTTCCTTGGCCAAAGCCACCGCTCCATTGTTATCGCAATACAAAGGTATTGGATGCTCAATGGATGGAACCACACCAAGTTCAGTAATGAACTTCTTGATCCAGACAGCCTCTTTGGCAGCATCGTTGGCAGCGATGTATTCAGCCTCCATCGTCGAGTCTGCCACGGTTTCCTGCTTGGAACTCTTCCAGCTAACCGCCCCTCCGTAAAGAGTAAAGACAAAGCCGGACTGCGACTTAGAGTCGTCCTTATCACTCTGGAAGCTCGAATCGGTAAAGGACTCCACTTGGAGCTCCCCGTTACCATACACCAAGAACATATCTCTAGTCCTTCACAAGTACTTGAGAATGCTCTTCACAGCTGTCCAGTGACTCTCTCCAGGATCAGCTTGATACCTGCTCACTATACTTAGTGAGTATGCTACATCGGGTCTGGTACATAGCATCGCATACATGATAGAGCCTACTGCCGAAGCATAGAGTATCCCTTGCATGCGAGCTCTCTCCAAATCAGTCTTGGGAGACATCTCTTTAGAGAGAGTGACTCCAGAGATCGTGGGTAAGTTCCTACGCTTGGACTCTTCCATACTAAACCTCTTTAGTATGGTGTCAATGTACCTGGATTGGGACTATCCCAAAATCCGTTTGGATCTATCTCTATAGATCCTAATTCCCAATATGCAGGAGGCATCACCAAGATCTTTCATTGAGAATCTTTGTGATAAGAAGAGCTTGACCGATTGCAGCATAGGAATATCATTTCCTATCAAGAGTATGTCGTCCACGTACAATACGAGGAAGACAACCTTACTCTCTGCCACCTTCTTGTAGATACAAGGTTCATCTGGATTTTTGACGAAATCAAACTCTTTGATAACGACGTCAAAGCAGATGTTCGAACTCCGCGATGCTTGCTTTAATCCATAAATGGATTTAAGCAGCTTGCACACCTTCCCGCTGCTCCCACTGTCTACGAAGCCCTCTGGCTGAGTCATGTACACGCACTCTTCTAAATCACCGTTTAGAAAGGCGGTCTTAACATCCATTTGCCAGATTTCGTAATCATGATATGCAGCTATGGCAAGCATGATCCGGATGGATTTAAGCATAGCCACTGGAGAAAAGGTCTCGTCATAGTCCACACCAGGTCTTTGACGAAAACCCTTTGCTACAAGTCTAGCTTTGAAAGTCTCCACTTTCCCATCTACACCAAGTTTCTTCTTGAAGATCCACTTGCTCCCAATGGGTTTTACCCCTTCAGGAGCAACTTCCAAAGTCCATACTTTGTTGGTGTACATGGAATCCATCTCAGACCGCATAGCATCCAACCATTTCACTGAGTCCCCACTCATGATGGCCTGCTCGAAGCTAGTTGGGGCATCATCCTCCATGATGCAATCCTCGCTCCCACCATCCATGAGAAAACCGTAGTATCTCTCAGGTTGGCGAGGAACCCTACTAGATCGGCAGAGAGGCTGAGGTTCATCGGGAGCTACTGAATCCTCTGGTTCCACTAAATCTTCAGTTTGAGTTTGTGTAGCCGGAATTTCTTCCAGTTCTACCTTATTGCCACTAATTTCCTTTGCAAGAAATTCCTTTTCCAAAAAGGTGGCATGTCGAGAAACAATCACTTTTTGTTCCTCTGTATGGTAGAAAAGATATCCATGTGAATGTTTGGGATATCCCACAAACTTGCATAGAACTGACCGTGCCTCGAGTTTGTCCGGATTTTGCCTTTTGACATAGGCCGGGCAACCCCATATCTTAACTCGTTTAAGACATGGTCTCTTCCCACTCCATATCTCATATGGTGTGGTAGGTACAGATTTAGATGGAACTTGATTCAATAGGTATGCTGCTGTCTCCAGCGCATAACTCCAGAAGGAAATAGGTAACTCAGCTGTGCTCATCATAGAGCGCACCATATCTAATAGGGTGCGGTTCCTCCGTTCTGATACACCGTTGTGCTGTGGTGTATATGGAGGAGTCAGCTGAGAGAGAATCTCATTCTCTTTTAGGAAGTCCAGGAATTCATTGCTTAAGTATTCTCCTCCTCGATCAGATCGTAGGATTTTAATACTTTTTCCGGTTTGGTTCTCAACTTCTTGCTTATATTCCCTAAATTTCTCAAAAGCTTCTGATTTGTGTTTCATCAGGAACACATACCCGAACCTAAAGAGATCGTCAGTGAATGTAATGAAGTATGAAGAACCATCCCTGGCATGTGTAGACATGGGACCGCATACATCACTATGTATAAGTCCCAAGAGTTCGGTAACTCTTTCTCCGTGTCCCGTAAACGGAGTTTTGGTCATCTTGCCTTTGAGACATGACTGGCAAGTGTCATAAGATGAAAATTCAAACGGATTTAAATATCCATCTTTATGCAACTTAGCTAGTCGTGTCGCATTGATGTGGCCCAGTCTACAATGCCACAAGAAGGATTCGTTGAGTTCAGAACTCTTCCTCTTGTGTGTGTTTGTTATGCTCAGAACTGTTGATTGATTTAGAACATAAATGCCATTGCACAACGTGCCTGATCCAACCAACTTTTGGTTATGGAAAATGTTCATAACATTGTCCTATAATACAAAATTATATCCCTCTTTACTTAATAAAGAAACCGATATAATGTTGCATATCAGGTTCGGCATGTAATAGCATTCGTTCAGAACCAATGTATTACCAGTTGGTAATACAAGGTGATATTCCCCGACAGTCTTGGCTGCAACAATTGCACCATTTCCTACTCTTATTTCTTTATCACCTTCTCCAAGTTCTCTACCTTTCCTAAGCCCATGTAACTGATTACATATATGGGATCCTGACCCGGTATCCAATACCCAGGACGTAGAGCAAATGGAGAAACAGTTCTCAGTAACGAACACACCCGAAGAAAATGCATCAACTTGTACTTCAATCGGGTGGCATGGGAATCCTGGTATTCCCCTATATCCTGTTCATTCCTATAACTCTTATAGGAAAGAACGGAACCAACGTTCCCCAGCACAGTATAACATGCGGGTTCGGTCAATACATCCATATTATTATCTTGATTAAGGCATGAACTGGTCGCTACCTGGAGAGAGAGAGAAGAAAACACTTTAGCGTATGCTCGTGCAAGATCAGATTGGTTATTATCTTATCTAATCAGGATGGCTCCCACTGCTTTTTATCAAATCTTCCTCTAAACCCTAAAAGGAAAGATTAGCCGGGATTAATTACACACTACAGGTTCGCTAATCTTTCAGCCAGGCCAGTGTCGGTACTTTGAGGGAGGTCCCCCGTGCTTTTGCACGAACCTAATTAATGTAAACCTCGTTTTCCCAGAGGCGTAACCTCGTTGACACCTTTCTAGACACCTACTTGATCAGCTAATTGCAATGTGTAAAACTCTCCCAGGAGTAACTCTTACTCGCAGTGGGTATCGGGATCCAACTATCTCATAGAAGGTATGCAATCTCATTGCAAATTTCAACACTTGAAATTTCCGATAATATTTTGCCCCTAGTGTCCTATGACCTTGACAAAGGCCAACAAATCACAGGATGCTAGTCAAGTTCAACCCGTCATTTCTTGATTGAATCAAAACCACCCGCACGACCCTTGACAAAGGCCAACAAGGTCGTACGACTACCCTGAAACAATCTGCATCACATGCATATACAGATAAGCACTATTCAGCTACCGTACACTACGCCTTGACAAAGGCCAACAAACGCAGCACGAATACTAAACAGTTCTAATCTGAAATGACGGAGGGCTACGGCAGGTTTTTCCGAAAACCTATTGCGTAATGAACTTGATATCGTTGTAGAATCAAATGAAGTTTTGAAATGGAGTGATTTTTAGGCTTTTCTACTTTTGCTAAAGGAGTCACTCCCGGTGAAGGAATCTCGGTCCTTTCCTCGTCGAATGAGGTGCAGGATATATCATATATATCGCTGTGCAAAGCAAAAACTCTTAAAAGCAATCAAAAATCAAACCGAGTGTGTAGCATCTGCCAGTTATTGCTAAAGGAGTCACTCCCGGTGAAGGGATCTCGGTCCTTTCCTCATCGAATAAGGTGCAGGATATATCACATATACTGCTGTGCAAAGCAAGAACTGTAGCTACCTATTTTATTTAAAATTTGATTCCACAACATCTTAGGTTTCTTATCTTTCATTAATCACATTAATGAAGTCCCATCATTTAAATACCTAAACATCACAGATAGATATGACATACACTTATGCCATCCGCATTCGCCTCGATGTCCCCTCGTGCACCGTTAGGTTAGGTAACTAACGACAGAGCAGGGCAGGGCTAGCGCGGGTGTAAAACATAAGTAACGTCTATATAATATATCATATATACTATATACTATATCCATCACAGAGTCACAACACAGATATCGCAGCAGAATAAACATATGAAATATTGGATATACTAGGACGTCCGTGTTTTCAATACGAGCTAGTATAAAACACGGATTCCACGGTCGTGATGAATAGCAAATCCCACACCCCTAGACCCCTACGAGAGCGGCAAGCAACCCTGCCAATTCTAGGGTTAGGAGATCCGGACTCGACTCCTCGAGTTGGTCTCCCACTGGACCCCAGAACCCGGTTACTTGTGCTCCCCTCCTTGGGTCTATCCTAATGCGGAAAAGTAAATAATATACAAAAGGTTACAACTTCCGCTACCTGGAAGTGCCCCAAATAAAAGAATATTACATACAAGTTTTTACATGAATGAAAATGAAAAACACTCATATCACATAAAAAACCCCGGCTATTCAAACACGACGATCCAATATAACATATCCAGCAGCACATGACATCACATGTCATCAACGTAAGTAAATATGCGCATCCCAATTGTCGTTGACGTATAGCAACGAAACCGGCGATATCACATATTACACTTACGGTCACAGAAAAGAAAGTGTAAAACTACAACAATTGGAATCCGCAACTTCTTTAGACATCGCATGCCTAATCAAATGAAATATTTAGACATCACATGCCTAACAGATATAAATCCTGCATTTTAGTCTCATTATCGAAAACTCTTTTCAATATCAAGTGGGACTAAACTGCTAGATTTATAACATTCATTCAGTTATCTCATAACTGTTTGTGAATTCCAATTATTGTATCACATTCCAGACAAACAGAAAATGTTAAACTTTCCGATCGAACAGTCGAATACCCAAGTTTTCCCGATACAGCTCAACACATGAAATAAGACTAACAACATTCAGTTCGTGCCTCAGTACCAACGGTCCAGCCGTAGAAGGGTCAAGCCAACGCCTCACATGTGGCACGCCGTACTGCCCCAAACCCGAAGGTTCAAAGGGCAGTTCAAGACGGTCACATAATCGAGTTAAGGTTTGTTGTCTTCTAGAGGGTCCATCGCGTTACTTGCACTACTTAGAACGTCGTTAAACTACGGAAAAATCCAACACTTGGAAATTTCCCGACAGGGGAAAAATTGGGTATTCATATTCGGTCGAACTTTTTAACATATTCTAAAAATTATCCGGAAATACACAAAGACGAAATTTGATAATCCGATCGAAAACATCGAAGCTCTAATACACCCCAGAAAATTCAACTCTTGAAAAATTATTAAAAATACCCATAAAACTCAGCTGCTGATATAATGAATTACTGTGCAAAGCATGAGGGATGACATCATCAATCTGCCGCGGAACCGCCGCCTGAGGCAGGCATATGCCGCGGTTCCGCCGTAGGTTGCACTGTTCATGACCCCAATTTTGCATCGTAATTCATATATTTCCCTGCTGAATTTTTTAAGCGTTTTTAATCTGGAAAAATCCCAGTTTTTAGAAAAAGTCCAGAGAGCATCATGTGTTAGGGTTTCGATGCGTATTCGGGTTTCAAATCGCGTCTAGACTTCGCCTAAGGCTCTAGCTAGGCTCTGATACTAGTGAAAGGTTCCTAGGCACTCTAGTGAGGTCTCACAAGGCATCGAACATGCCAATTTAAAAAAAATGGTGCCGAGAAACCCAAGACTAGGATCGTAGACTAGATGTTTAGGCAAAAAACTAAACTAGTTAACATATTAACTAAAGGTTAGATGCTACAACCTTTGTAGATCCGGTTACCCTCTTCCTTGGCTCCACGAAGGCATCCTCTCGCTGTCCATCTCGATTCCCAAACTCGAACGTTGGCTTCATCGGAGAAACGGGGGAGCTAGGTCGTCGGCTTTGTGTCAAAGACGATCTACCTCGAGGCATCGCAAGTTCAAGCTCCGACTTCACAAACTTGTGAAACTTGTGAAGAAAACACCCAAAACAACTTGGCAAGAGATAGAGGGTGAAGAAATAGGAGGTGGGATCACTTTAGAATTGGATTTATCTCACTTTAGCTCAAGTTGCCATTGATGGCATCAAGCTTTTCTTTTTGAAGATGAAGAAGAAGATGATGCTAGAATTATGATAAGTGTTTTAAAATGAAAAGAAAAAGCATACTTATCATAATCTAACAAGGGTTAAGTGTAGAGAATAAACCATGGTCATTTGGAGAGTTAGGGTTAAGCATGAGGATAAGAATGGTTGAAAAAGTCAAGGCTTCATGAAGCTTCAACTAAAGACAAAAGAAAGCCACCATTCTCATTAAATCTTTTTCAAATAAATAAATGAATAAATAAATAAATAAATGAATATGCAAAACCCTAATTATCAAATCAACCATGGTTTAATTCTATATACTTAACTAAACAATCAAGTATCATCAAACATGATACAAATGTGTGCACAAAAGTATATCACATATACCTCTTGCACATCAAGTGAGAAAATCCATATAAAGTGAACCAATACTAGCTAATGCAAAGTAATATATCAAATATATAATTATACATTAAATCATTAAATCAACATTTGATTCAATGATCCGGTCATGTCGCATACAACCGACTAGTATTCAATGTATCGATTTATCGAATCAATGATTCGATAACTAGGTCATATCGAATATAACCAATCGAAACATTTATCGTGAGAATGAAATACGGTATCACATACACGCATCATTCTCGGTCCTGCACATATCTCATATGCGCTCCTATTTCGTTTCGCTTGAACCAGGAAACCTCTGTGTAGGACTCTAAAGACTCGTCAATACGCCGGTAGCAGATGATGATCATATCAAGCACCCACAAGCCGCAAGCGGTCTGCTAAACGTAACGGCCATCCGGGTATTGAGCGATCAGAAGATCGACGAGCTAGCCCTCTCACACTCCTGTGAATCCAACCAGTAACACTTACCGTACAGTCCGGTCTGTCCGTCTGATACGTCGCATATCAAGTCTAGGGGTGGTAAACGTCAGACCCCAATACTCGATAAGTCGTGCCGATGTGAGGCTCATAACGGGTCGAGAAACTACTGGTAACACTTACCAGCAAATCTCTGATCAGCCCTGGCCAGGGACTTCCCTGTTACGGCCAATCGAGCACAGCGCAACATCAACCCCCAATACCGGGAGAGACGAAACCCCTCCTATCGCTCATTGCCTCCATGTGACTCGGGACTGTACCCAAAGACCACCGTTTTGCACGCCCTCATGGACGTGGTAAGGTGGAGATCAAAGCACAGTGGGAATCACACAAGACTCTATGACGATCTCGGGTCTACAGACTAACCTGCACAAGTGTCACCTGAGAACTGCCATCTGACGTGAGGTATAATACCATCTGGGAGTTCTCGGCGAGTCCGTCCAGTGTACCCAGTCTCCACTGAGCACCCGTATACCATCTCTGATGTCAAACACCAATGGATATGGGATCATCCATCGCCCATCTCATGGGTCGAGAAGCGTATACGCTAGTCTACTCTGGTATATCAATGCCCCGTCTCGATACACCTACGACTAGGGACCTTGAAGGATGTACTTATGGACTACCATGTCCCCACTAGTATGATCTGCATCATAGTCCAGGTAGTCAAGTACACATCCTAAGGGCTTTACCAACATGTAACCATAAGACAGTTTAAAGAGACTAGTGTACATATTAAGATAAAGAGTAACCAGATAGCATACTATCATATCGAGCAAGAAAGTCATCTCTATATATGTCCAAGCATCCAATATAATATACATCATGTGTACAATACTGGCCTCTAGGACATACATACAACTAACAGTTCTTCCACCAACCTTGGTGCTTCATCGATAAAATTTTTGAATGGTTGGTGTTGACCTTCGGTCTTTGCAAAGCTTGGCATTGACCAATAACCTTGACCCCCTCATGTGATTTTAAAAGATTAAAAATGTTTAACTCAAGTTTGGGGGAGGGGTGGTATATTTTGGCTCTTGAAAGAAAATGATGTTTACAAAATTGTGAGCCTAAAATAAGTTTGGGGGAGGATTTTCACTTTCATATATTGTTGCCCCCATTAATAATTTCCTCCCAAGTCTACAGGTTTTTTTTGAGCTTAACGGATGAAATCAGTGAGGACACTGCTGTAAACAGGTTTGGGGGAGGTTTGTGCTTATTTACACATCAATTTGCATCATATTTTGCATAAGCACAACATTTTCAAAAAAATTTTAAAAAAAATTTCTTTTATAACAAAAGAGTAGAAAGTGAAAAATTACATCCAAAAGATAGGAATAGTTTAAGAAAACCAAGAAAATTAGAAGTTTTCTTAAACGAACTAGTAATAAGTAGTTATGAGCTGTTGTCCCAAGGGTTAGTAAGATGAAGGAAGTCACTAATCTGAGGATAAAAATAAGTCTGAAAAATAGTTTCTATTCTGAAAGCCAAACATTTGAATGTTGATACCCTACTATATGCACTTACACACGTCTTGAAACTCGGGATAGTAGAGGATACCTTGAAATGCTCTTGTCTAAAAGCCAAAGTATGAAGGAAATGAAAAAAAATGAAGAAAATATAAAAATGGTGAAAAGAAAAAAATGAACACTGGTTTTGTATCGCCAAGGCAGCAATAAAAAAATATAGCGAGGGTGCCTCTTCACCTAGTGCCCTAAGGCCAACTGGTCTGGGAGTCACTGCTAAGCCTTAGGTAGTGCAAGACGAGGAAAATATTATCACCTAATTAGCAAGCACATGAGTAATCGGTCGGTTAGTACCTCAAGAAGTATTAACGGTCGCATGAAAAGGTGTGAGCGAATCTTAATATTCATCAAATTAAAAAGTACTAAGGTAGATAGACAAGAGTATGATAGCTTGAATTGAATTCTCCGAGTGTAGGGATGTCCATTTCACACACGTGGGGTTATATGATCAATATTTGGATGAAAGGTAGGAATGAAGAATAAAGACGATGTTTTATTGAGGGATGATGTGATTTCTAACATCTTTTCATGACTATTAAGATAGGGCTCATGACAACTGAAAATCTAGTATAGTTGGAAACTCTTATTTTCAAAGTCTTTCTTTTATGGTTCTTATCTTTATATGTAAATTTCACCATCTCTCTTTTATTATAGGATTTTGTGGGTGTAATCCGCTGAAAATCCTCAGGAGACAACACTCCTCCTACTAGGGACACCTAGAGGTTTAACGGCTTGTTGCACGTGCTCAGTGCAATCGTGTCTGCCTACGAAAGTGTGCTTAGTTTTCTCCTTTCTTTTTCTCCTCTTAAATAAACTAGTTTGCTCGGGACGATCATAGATAAGTTTGGGGGTATTTGTTCAGTTGATAAAACTGCACATTTGTATTACATTTTTCCTACCATTTTCATATTAAAAAAGGACTTTATTATAATATATTATACATATGAGGATTTATGTGTAAAAACACTATTTTCCATGTGTTAATATATTTTAATTAGTATTTGGTAGGAAAATATATGCAAATAAATTCATTGACCAAATCCTAGTAGAACTAAGTCTACTAAATATTATTTGAGATTATTGTGCAGAATTTTCCAAGTTGTTATACAGAATTTATCAAACAAATCAAGTTGTTGAAGAAAACTTGCTAAATTAAGAAGCAAAACTTGGAGACCAAGTCTGGGAGCAACCGAGAAAAGATTTCTGAATTCTGAAGGTGCCTAGGATTGCCACATGTCACAATCACAAAGCCCAAGAAAAATGATCAAGAGATCCCCACCATTGGCCGCGGAACCGCGGCCAAACCCCCCTGTTGGCCGCGGATCCGCGGCAATCTAAAGAGATCATTTGCTAAGATTTTGTGGCTTAAATCTTTGCTATATTTTACCAACTTTTGAAGCAAAAGATTGTGGCTTTGGACTATAAAAGGGCACCGAGAGTCTCTTGGAAAAATCATCAAGCCGACGCGATCATGAAGTACCAGACGGCACACGCATCCAGGCGCCATTTGATTATTACGAAAGAGTGTGTTTGTAGTTAACAGCAATCAATAACGGTGTCGCGTGTAGCTAGACCGAGATGAGTACGGGTCGTCCTCTGGGAAACGTGGAACCTTTTACTCTTACTTTAGATGTGTTGAGAAAGGAGGAAGAAATAAGAATGTTGATGAATGGTTTCTAGATCTACGTTAAGCACTAATGCAGAATATAGATCTAGATTATTTATGGATGTAGTTAATATAATAAGGGGGCTTGTAGGGTTCGTTAGGATTTAGTAGTCATGGACGATTAATTAAAAGTTACCCTTTTTATCCTTTAAAAGATTTAAAATTAGAACGACGGTGATGCGTGCAGATTAGGGTTTCTGGAGGGAAAAGGAATCCCACTCTTAACCCTTATCTCGACATGGAACTCCGTTCATATCTAGCCTTTACCAAAACAATCATTAATCTAATCTCTAATCGCGGTCGGAACTAACAAAGAATTGTTAGCGCGCCCGATTAGGATGTTAATGATTCTTTTGATAAAGTTCATAAACTTTATAGGACTTAAAAAGGGTTTAGAGATGTTCATCATCCATTAGCCTACCCTAATCATACGAATCCTAACAAGCGGATAATTACTCGCGCATGTTGGGAGAAAAAGAGATGGAGAGAAAATGCATAACTAAACTACGAAGAAATAGAATAAGAAAAAGAACTACCTTTATTAATCAACAAGATCAAGTACACTTTGATTCCTTAGAAAATGATTACAAAAACCTAGTTTGCTTCTCGATCTCTTCTAAGGAGGTAGATGAACCGTTGATGATCAGCCTGGATGCGTGAGCCGTCTTGGACTTCGTGATCTCTTCGGCTTGATGATTTTTCCAAGAGGCTCTCGGTCCTTATTTATAATCACAGAGCCAGAACCCTAGTTTCCTAATATGGAAACTGGTTGTTAGGATCCTAACCACCACAATCCCATATCTCAACTCTTCAAATCCGCGGCGGAACCGCGACCATTGGATAGGTTTGGCCACGGATCCACCCCCTTTTGGTGAGATCATGGCCTCTAATTTTTGTAGCTTCATATCTGTAACACTTGGTAATCTTTTGAGTATCTAGACTTTGAAAATCTTTTCTATATTTCTACCAGAATTAGTTTCTTGAATATCTTTGGTAGATTTGATTTGCCAACTTTGATTTCTTTGATTTTAGCCCTGCAAATTCTGCACAATATCTCAACAAATAATATTTAGTAGAGTTTGTTATATTGAGATATTAACTTAACCATTAAGAATTGGTCAAAGGTATTTAATAAGGTAAGCATATTTAAATGGGCCAAATGTTACATGGATATTATATGCTTACTTTTTCCTACAAAATGTTATTTATAATATATAAACACATGAAAATAGTATTTTTACTGGTAAACCCTCATATGTATCATATATTATAATAAACACCTTTTATTATATAATAATAGTAGGAAAAATGTCATATTAAATATGCAGTTTTATCAACTGAACAAATACCCCCAAATTTATCTTTGATCGTCCCGAGCAAACTAGTTTATTCAAGAGGAGAAAACTAAGCACACTTTCGTAGGTAGACACGATTGCACTGAGCATGTGCAACAAGCCGTTAAACCTCTAGGTGTCCCTAGTAGGAGGAGTGTTGTCTCCTGAGGGTTTTCAGCGGATTACACCCACAAAATCCTATAACAAAAGAAAGATGGTGAAATTTACATATAAAGATAAGAACCATAAAAGAAAGGCCTTGAAAAGAAGAGTTTCCAACTATACTAGCTTTTCAGTTGTCATGAGCCCTATCTTAATAGTCATGAAAAAATGTTAGAAATCACATCATCCCTCAATAAAACATCGTCTTTATTCTTCATTCCTACCTTTCATCCAAACATTGATCATATAACCCCACGTGTGTATAAAGAACATCCCTACACTCGGAGAATTCAATTCAAGCTATCATACTCTTGTCCATCTACCTTAGTACTTTTTAGTTTAATGAATATTTAGATTTGCTCACACATTTTCATGCGACCGTTAATACTTCTTGAGGTACTAACCGACCGATTACTCATGCGCTTGCTGATTAGGTGATAATATTTTTCTCGTCTTGCACCACCTAAGGCTTAGCAGTGACTCCCAGACCAGTTGGCCTTAGGGCACTAGGTGAAGAGGCACCCTCGCTATATATTTTTTTATTGCTTCCTTGGCGATAACAAAACCAGTGTTCATTTTTCTTTTCACCATTTTTATATTTTCTTCATTTTTTCATTTCCTTCATATTTTGGCTTTTAGACAAGAACATTTCAAGGTATCCTCTACTATCCCGAGTTTGAAGACGTGTGTAAGTGCATATAGTAGGGTATCAACATTCAAATATTCGGCTTCCAGAATAGAAACTATTTTTCAGACTTATTTTTATCCTCAGATTAGTGACTTCCTTTATCTTACTAACCCTTGGGACAACAGCTCATAACTACTTGTTACTAGTTCGTTTAAGAAAACTTCTAATTTTCTTGGTTTTCTTAAATTATTCCTATCTTTTGGATGTAATTTTTCACTTTCTACTCTTTTGTTATAAATTTTTTTTTTTAATAAAATTTTTGAAAATTTCTGCTTATGCAAAATATGATGCAACTTGATGTGTAAATAAGCACAAACCTCCCCCAAACCTGTTTACAGCAGTGTCCTCACTGATGTCATCCATTAAGCACAAAAAGCTGTAGACTTGGGAGGAAATTATTAATGGGGGAAAGAATATATGAAAGTGAAAATCCTCCCCCAAACTTATTTTTGGCTCACAAATTTGAGGACAAAAGTTATGATCAAAAGCCAAAAATATACCCTCCCCTCAAACATGAGTTAGACAATACAAAGCATTTTAAGAGGGGGTGAGTCATTTTGTCAAAGTAAGACTTTACAAAGACCAAAAGTTAACACCAACCATTCAAAAAATTTATTAGTATAGCGTATAGGTTGGTGGAAGAATGTGTTGTATTGAGTCAAGAAATAATGGGGAATGGATAAGAGGTGGTCTGGAAAGGGTTTGAATTTAGAGAAAAGAAAGAATGAGGAGGAATGTGAATAATTAGGAAGAAAAAATGGTGACGGTTCAACCTCTATAGGTGGAGATTGATCAATCACAAAATCCGTATTGTTTAAAAATTCAAGTTCGTCAGCAAAAAGTTCTTCAAAACTTTTATCAATGGTGTGATTGAACATTTTGCTGTCAAAGAATTTTATGCCAGAATTTATTCTACTTGATTCATAAAAAATCACTGAGGTAGAGGACTCGAAAAACTCATCTACCTCATTTTCAAAAATATCAAGTTGAATTTCTGGTATTAGTGAACTTGAGTTAACGGATTGTGATTCATCAAAACTCACTGGAACTATAGGAACAGAAGAAGAACCGGAGAGAATAGAAGGTGAAATGGGTAAAAAAATTGGTGTGTCGAGTGTTGCTGAACCAGATGTGGAAGATGGAGGCTGTATTTCGGTCTGATCTTCGGGTATACCATTATCATCAACTTCAAGACATATTTGGAGTTCGGGAAGAATTAAAGGCTCAAGATGATGACCATAAGGAAGTGAAAGGATTTGATGAATTGGTGGGACAAAATCATCCAATATTTCGGGTTCATCAATCAAAATATCCCCAACGTCAATCACCTCATTCAAGTGAAGGTTAAAATTCTCAAACTCCTCATCAAAAGTATGGTTTTCAATCAGTTTTGGTTCAAGAGTGGAGGTGTAGAGATCACAAGGGTTGGGTATGGTTTCACTTGAAAGGGACCCTTCACAGTTGGGTAAATCAAACACTACAAAGTCAAACAACTTATCAGACATTTTACTTGATGAATCTATGAAACTGGAGTTGTGGATTTCAGTTTGGAAATGGAAGGTTTGATTAGGAAGGGTGTATAATTCTGTCTCTCTACCCAAATTCTCATTTTGTCCAATGCCCGTATTATATACTGAAAAATTTTGAGCTGGTTCGGAACTCGTTGCCCTTTCATATTTAGCCATGCTTTCCTTCCATTCCTCTCTAATGCGGTTCATCATCACTATACCTTCTTCTAATTTTCGCTCAAGACTAGACTTTGGTTGATAAGGGGTTTCGGTATAAGATTGAAATTCCTGTGGATAATTAAAACTCCCAAATGACTGATTAGAAGAACTGTCTAGAGAAGGTGGAAAAGTCGGATTGGATTGATAGGAATAGAATGGTTGCGAAAATTGGGTAGGAGTAGGATCAATATTATGATAAGAAGAATATTGATATGGGTTAGCCGGTTGGCTATCAAACTCTTCTTTGGAAAGTGGAGGTGATGGTTGATATTGGTCTGGGTTGAAACTTTGGCCTCTAGCCCTAGCTATGTGCTCAGCAATGGACATTCGTCTAGGGGCTTTCTCACTCTGGGTATCAACTAAAACAGGTGTAGGATTAGGATACGGTTGATAAGACCTAGACTGAGGTGGCCAACTGTTTCTTCCTGCTTGTTCTATATGATCTCTTAAGGACATGGAAGAGCCGGACAGTATACCGAAGGGATTTCGAAAACAAGAGATATCTGGTTGTTGACAGCAAAGCTCGACAAGTGTTCTTCTGTCTAGGTCACCCATTATAAGAAGAGAAGAAGGGGGAAGGGGTAAAAAGGGGAGAAAATAATTTTTTTGTTTTGAAAAATGACGGATTTAGACAAATCACACAAAAATGCACAAACAACCCTAAAACTAAGGTTACCTAGGTCAGTCTCTAGACCGCTCCTAGACTTCCAAAGGACAAGCCGCAGGATAAATCCTCTACCGCCTCCGTACTACCCTTGTAGCCAGGTAAGTGCCAGGTAAGTGGGAAGGAACCACGTCATGGGCCTAATTAAAAACCACTAGCCTTCGACACACTTGCCTAGGCACTACAAAAATAATGCAGATAAACGATAGATTACCCACGACCTTCCTCTGTCCTTATTGAGCGCGACAGTCCTTAGAGTCTGGTCTAGATATTTTTTTAAATTAATGAAGGGTTGATCTATATGCTCGGTTTGTGATTTGTGGGGCTTAGGAAGGGTGATGAAATCCCCACCTAATCTTGATTTGGTCCTTGCCCCTTAAAGATCCGTATTAAAATATGCAAAAATAAACCGAAAAACAAAACTTTGCAAAAAGATTTTTGAGCGGCGATATTTTGCAAAGAATCCTGCAGAAAATATATTTTATTGGATTTTAGAGGAGAGAGAAGGGAGTTAGAATCTTACCAGAGAAGTGTGAACCCTAGATCTCCTGTTTCCTCAAGTCCGTGACTCCAGGTTTCCTCGCAAAAATTCACACAATAATCGTTAAATATACAATTTGCAGTTTTGTTTTAATAATGATATGACTCGTCTAAGAATTCAACACAAATAGTAAAAATAAAAAATTACGCACGTTTCCCCGGCAACGGCGCCATTTGATTGATACGAAAAAGGTGTTTTTGTAGTTAACCGCAATCAATAACGGTGTCGTGCGTAGCTAGACCGAGATGAGTACGGGTCGTCCTCAGGGAAACGTTGAACCTTTTACTTTTACTTTAAATGTGTTGAAAGAGAGGAGAAAATAAGAATTTTATAGATTGGTTTCTAGATCTACGTTAAACAAGAATGTAAAATATAGATCTAGATTATTTTAAAGATGTAGTAAATATAATAAGAAGGCTTATAGGGTTCGTTAGGATTTAGTAGTTATGGACGATTAATTAAAAGTTACCATTTTTATCCATTAATAGATTTAGAACTAGAACGACGGTGATGCGTGTAGATTAGGGTTTCTGGAGGGAAAAGGAATCCCACTCTTAACCCTTATCTCGACACGGAACTCCGTTCAAATCTAGCCTTTACCAAAACAATCATTAATCTAATCTCTAATCGCGGTCGGAACTAGCAAAGAATTGCTAGCGCGCCCGATTAGGATGTTAATGATTCTTTTGATAAAGTTCCTAAATTTTATAGGACTTAAAAAGGGTTTAGTTATTTTCATCGTCCATTAGCCTACCCTAATCCTACGAACCCTAACAGGTGGAGAATTACTCGCGCATGTTGGGAGAAGAAAATGAAAAGAAAGAGAGGGAAAACATAATGTAAAATGCAAAAAGAATTAAATAAAACAACTACCTTTATTAATCAACTTGAACAATCTACACTTTGATTCCTTAGAAAATGATTACAAAGACTAGTTTGCTTCTCGATCTTTTCCAAGGAGGTAGACGAACAGTTGATGATCAGCCTGGATGCGTGAGCGTCTGGGGCTTCGTGATCTCTTCGGCATGATTATTTTCCAAGAGGCTCTCGGTGCCTTTTTATAGTGCAAAGCCAAAATCTTTTGGTTGAAGACTTGGTAAAATTCAGCATAGATTCATGCCCCAAAATATATTCCTCTAACTCTCATATCTTGCCGCGGATCCGCGCCCAAATGGGGGGTATGGCCGCGGATCCGCGGCCATTTGATCTCATCCCTCCATCATTTTTTCTGGGGCTCTATCTTTGGGACATTTGGACTTCTCTGGAACCTTTGTATTTCAGAAATCTTCTCGTGGTTGCTGCCAGACTTGGTCTTCAAGTTTTGATTCTTAATTAGGCAAGTCTTCTTCAACAACTTGATTTGCTTGATTCTAGTCTTTGAAAAATTCTGCACACTTGGAATTATTCTGCACAACAACTCAAATAAGATTTAGTAGACCTAGTTTTACTAGGATTAGGTCAATGAATTTATTTGCATAAATTTTTCTACCAAATACTAATTAAAATATATTAACACATGGAAAATAGTGTTTTTACACATAAACCCTCATATGTATAATATATTATAATAAAGTCCTTTTTTAATATGAAAATGGTAGGAAAAATGTAATACAAATGTGCAGTTTTATCAACTGAACAAATACCCCCAAACTTATCTTTGATCGTCCTGAGCAAACTAGTTTATTTAAGAGGAGAAAAAGAAAGGAGAAAACTAAGCACACTTTCGAAAGAGTTGTGTTTTTGTAGTTTAACCGCAATCAATAACGGTATCGCGTGTAGCTATACCGAGATGAGTACGGGTCATCCTCTGGGAAACGTGGAACCTTTTACTTTTACTTTAGATGTGTTGAGAAAGAGAGGAGGGATAAAAAAATTTATAGAATGGTTTCTAGATCTACGTTAAACAAGAATGTAAAATATAGATCTAGATTATTTTACAGACTTAGATAATATAATAAGAAGGCTTGTAGGGTTCGTTAGGATTTAGTAGTTATGGACGATTAATTAAAAGTTACCATTTTTATCCATTAATAGATTTAGAACTAGAACGACGGTGATGCGTGTAGATTAGGGTTTCTGGAAGGAAAAGAAATCCCACTCTTAACCCTTATCTCGACACGGAACTCCGTTCAAATCTAGCCTTTACCAAAACAATCATTAATCTAATCTCTAATCGCGGTCGGAACTAGCAAAGAATTGCTAGCGCGCCCGATTAGGATGTTAATGATTCTTTCGATAAAGTTCATAAACTTTTTAGGACTTAAAAAGGGTTTAGGGATGTTCATCATCCATTAGCCTACCCTAACAAGCGGAGAATTACTCGCGCATGTTGGGAGAAGAAGATGAAAAGACAAAGAGGGAAAACATAATGTAAAATTTAAAAGAATTAAATAAAATAACTACCTTTATTAATCAACTTGAACAATCTACACTTTGATTCCTTAGAAAATGATTACAAAGACTAGTTTGCTTCTCGATCTCTTCCAAGGAAGTAGATGAACAGTTGATGATCAGCCTGGATGTGTGAGCGTCAGGGGCTTCATGATCTCGTCGGCTTGATAAATTTTCCAAGAGGCTCTCGGTCCTTATTTATTGTCACAGAGCCAGAACCCTAGTTTCCTAATATGGAAACTAGTTGTTAGGATCCTAACCACCACAATCCCATATCTCAACTCTTCAAATCCGCGGCGGAACTGCGGCCATTGGATAGGTTTGGCCGCGGATCCGCCCCCTTTTGGTGAGATCATGGCCTCTAATTTTTGTAGCTTCATATCTGTAACACTTGGTAATCTTTTGAGTATGTAGACTTTGAAAATCTTTTCTACATTTCTACCAGAATTAGTTTCTTGAATATCTTTGATAGATTTGATTTGCCAACTTTGATTTCCTTGATTTTAGCTCTGAAATTCTGCACAATAACTCAACAAACAATATTAGTAGAGTTTGTGTTATTGAGATATTAACTTAACCATTAAGAATTGGTCAAAGGTATTAATAAGGTAAGCATATTTAAATGGGCAAAATGTTACATGGATATTATATGCTTACTTTTTCCTACAAAATATTATTTATAATATATAAACACATGAAAATAGTATTTTTACAAATAAACCCTCATATGTATCATATATAATAAACACCTTTTATTATATAAAAATAGTAGGAAAATGTCATACAAATGTGCAGTTTTATCAACTGAACAAATGCCCCCAAACTTATCTTTGATCGTCCCGAGCAAACTAGTTTATTTAAGAGGAGAAAAAGAAAGGAGAAAACTAAGCACACTTTCGTAGGCAGACACGATTGCACTGAGCACGTGTAACAAGCAGTTAAACCTCTAGGTGTCCCTAGTAGGAGGAGTGTTGTCTCCTGAGGGTTTTCAGCGGATTACACCCACAAAATCCTATAACAAAAGAAAGATGGTGAAATTTACATATAAAGACAAGAACCATAAAAGAAAGGCCTTGAAAAGAAGAGTTTCCAACAATACTAGCTTTTCAGTTGTCATGAGCCCTATCTTAATAGTCATGAAAAAATGTTAGAAATCACATCATCTCTCAATAAAACATCGTCTTTATTCTTCATTCCTTCCTTTCATCCAAGCATTGATCATATACCCCTACGTGTGTGTATAGGACATCCCTACACTCGGCGAATTCAATTCAAGCTATCATACTCTTGTCCATTTACCTTAGTACTTTTTAATTTGATGAATACTTAGATTTGCTCACACATTTTCATGCGACCGTTAATACTTCTTGAGGTACTAAACGACCGATTACTCATGTGTTTGCTGATTAGGTGATAATATTACATCGTCTTGCACCACCTAAGGCTTAGCAGTGACTCTCAGACCAGTTGGCCTTAGGGCACTAAGTGAAGAGGCACCCTCGCTATATTTTTTTATTGCTTCCTTGGTGATACAAAAACCAGTGTTCATTTTTTTCTTTTCACCATTTTTATATTTTCTTCATTTTTTTTTCATACTTTGGCTTTTAGACAAGAGCATTTCAAGGTATCCTCTACTATCCCGAGTTTCAAGACGTGTGTAAGTGCATATAGTAGGGTATCAACGTTCAAAATGTTTGGCTTCCAGAATAGAAACTATTTTTCAGACTTATTTTTATCCTCAGATTAGTGACTTCCTTCATCTTACTAACCCTTGGGACAACAGCTCATAACTACTTATTACTAGTTCGTTTAAGAAAACTTCCAATTTTCTTGGTTTTCTTACACTATTCCTATCTTTTGGATGTAATTTTTCACTTTCTACTCTTTTGTTATAATTTTTTTTTTAAATTTGAAAATGTTGTGCTTATGCAAAATATGATGCAAATTGATGTGTAAATAAGCACAAACCTCCCCCAAACTTATTTTCAACAGTGTCCTCACTGTTGCTATCTGCTGGATCACAAAAACCTGTAAGCTTGGGAGGACATTATTAATGGGGGCAAGAATATATGAAAGTGGAAATCCTCCCCCAAACTTATTTTTGGCTCACAAATTTGAGGACAAAAAATTATGTTCAAGAGCCAAAAATATACCCCCCCTCAAACATGAGTTAGACAATATGAAGCATTTTAAGAGGGGGTGAGTCATTTGGTCAAAGTAAGACTTTACAAAGACCAAAAGTTAACACCAACCATTCAAAGATTTTATCAGTATATCGTATAGGTTGGTGGAAGAATGCGTTGTATCGAGTCAAGAAAAAGTGGGGAATGGATAAGAGGTGGTCAGGAAAGGATTTGAATTTAGAGAAAAGAAAGAATGAGGATGAATGTGAATGATTAGGAAGAATGAATGGTGACGGTTCAACCTCTATAGGTGGAGCTTGATCAATCACAAAATCCGTATTGTTTAAAAATTCAAGTTCGTCAGCAAAAAGTTCTTCAAAACTTTTATCAATGGTGTGATTGAACATTTTGCTGTCAAAGAGTTTTATGCCAGAATTTATCCTACTTGATTCAAAAATTATTGAGGTAGAGGACTCGAAAAACTTATCTACCTCTTTTTCAAAAATATCCAAATCAAGTTGAATTTCTGGTATTATTGAACTTGAATTAACGGATTGTGATTTATCAAAACTCACTGAAACTATAGGAACAGAAGAAGAACCGGAGAAAGTAGAAGGTGAAATGAGTAAACAAGTTGGTGTGTCGAGTGTTGCTGAACCAGATGTGGAAGATGGAGGCTGTATTTTGATCTGATCTTCGGGTATACCTTTATCATCAACTTCAAGACATATTTGGGGTTCGGGAAGAATTAAAGGCTCAAGATGATGACCACAAGGAAGTGAAAGGATTTGATGAATTGGTGGGACAAAATCATCCAAAATTTCGGGTTCATCAATCAAAATATCCCCAACGCCAATCACCTCATTCAAGTGAAGGGTAAAATTCTCAAACTCCTCATCAAAAGTATGGTTTTCAATCAGTTTTGGTTCAAGAGTGGAGGTGTGGAGATCACAAGGGTTGGGTATGGTTTCACTTGAAAGGGACCCTTCACAGTTGGGTAAATCAAACACTACAAAGTCACACAACTTACCAGACATTGTACTTGATGAATCTATGAATCTGGAGTTGTGGAGTTCAGTTTGGAATGGGGAGGTTTGATTAGGAAGGGTGTACAGTTCTGTCTTACTACGCAAATCCTTCATAATTTGATTCGTCAGTTCCATAAATTTTTCTAATGTCTGCTCCAGACTAGTCTTGGGTTGATAAGGGGTTTCGGTATAAGATTTAAATTCCTGTGGATAATTAAAACTCCCAAATGACTGATTAGAAGAACTGTCTAGAGTAGGTGGAAAAGTCGGATTGGATTGATAGGAACAGAATGGTTGCGAAAATTGGGTAGGAGTAGGATTAAAATTATGATAAGAAGAATATTAATATGGGTTGGTCGGTTGGCTATCAAACTCTTGTTTGGAAAGTGGGGGTGATGGTTGATATCGGTCCGGGTTGAAACTTTGGCCTCTAGCCCTAGCTATGTGCTCAGCAATGGACATTCGTCTAGGGGCTTCCTCACTCTGGGTATCAACTGAAACAGGTGTAGGATTAGGATACGATTGATAAGACCTAGACTGAGGTGGCCAACTGTTTCTTCCTGCTTGTTCTATATGATCTCTTAAGGACATGGAAGAGCCGGATGGTATACCGAAGGGATTACGAAAACAAGAGATATCTGGTTGTGGACAGCAAAGCTCGGCAAGTGTTCTTCTGTTTAGGTTACCCATTATAAGAAGAGAAGAAGGGGGAAAGGGTAAAAAGGGGAGAAAATAATTGGTTTGTTTTGAAAAATGACGGATTTAGACAAATCACACTAAAATGCGCAAACAACCCTAGAACTATGGTTACCTAGGTCCAGTCTCTAGACCGCTCCTAGACTTCCAAAGGACAAGCCGCAGGATCAATCCTCTACCGCCTCCATACTACCCTTGTAGCCAGATAAGTGCCAGGTAAGTGGGAAGGAACCACAGTAGTGGGCCTAATTAAAAACCACTAGCCTTTGACACACTTTCCTAGGTACTACAAAAGTAATACGGATAAACGATAGATTACCCACGACCTTCCTCTGTCCTTAATGAGCGCGACAGTCCTTAGAGTCTGGTCTAGATATTTTTTAAATTAATGAAGGGTTGATGCAGATGCTCGGTTTGTGATTTGTGGGGCTTAGGAAGGGTAATGAAATCCCCACCTAATCTTGATTTGGTCTTTGCCCCTTAAAGATCCGTATTAAAATATGCAAAAACAAACCGCAAAACAAAACTTTGCAAAAAGATTTTTGAGCGGCGATATTTTGCAAAGAATCCTGCAGAAAATAGATTTTATTGGATTTGAGAGGAGAGAGAAGGAGTAAAGAAAGATACCAGAGAAGTGTGAAACCCTAGGTCTCCTGTTTCCTCAAGTCCGTGACTCCAGATTCCTTCGCAAAAGTCACACACAAATCGTTAAATATGCAATTTGCAGTTTTGTTTTAATAATGATATGAATCGTCTAAGAATTCAACACAAATAGCAAGAATAAAAAATTACGCACGTTTCCCTGGCAACGGCGACATTTGATTGGTTCGAAAGAGTTGTGTTTTTGTAGTTTAACCGCAATCAATAACGGCGTCGCGTGTAGCTATACCGAGATGAGTACGGGTCGTCCTCTGGGAAACGTGGAACCTTTTACTTTTACTTTAGATGTGTTGAGAAAGAGAGGAGGGATAAAAAAATTTATAGAATGGTTTCTAGATCTACGTTAAACAAGAATGTAAAATATAGATCTAGATTATTTTAGAGACTTAGATAATATAATAAGAAGGCTTGTAGGGTTCGTTAGGATTTAGTAGTTATGGACGATTAATTAAAAGTTACCATTTTTATCCATTAATAGATTTAGAACTAGAACGACGGTGATGCGTGTAGATTAGGGTTTCTGGAAGGAAAAGAAATCCCACTCTTAACCCTTATCTCGACACGGAACTCCGTTCAAATCTAGCCTTTACCAAAACAATCATTAATCTAATCTTTAATCGCGGTCGGAACTAGCAAAGAATTGCTAGCGCGCCCGATTAGGATGTTAATGACTCTTTTGATAAAGTTCATAAACTTTATAGGACTTAAAAAGGGTTTAGGGATGTTCATCATCCATTAGCCTACCCTAATCCTACGAACCCTAACAAGCGGAGAATTACTCGCGCATGTTGGGAGAAGAAGATGAAAAGACAGAGAGGGAAAACATAATGTAAAATGCAAAAGAGTTAAATAAAATAACTACCTTTATTAATCAACTTGAACAATCTACACTTTGATTCCTTAGAAAATGATTACAAAGACTAGTTTGCTTCTCGATCTCTTCCAAGGAAGTAGATGAACAGTTGATGATCAGCCTGGATGCGTGAGCGTCAGGGGCTTCGTGATCTCGTCGGCTTGATAAATTTTCCAAGAGGCTCTCGGTCCTTATTTATAGTCACAGAGCCAGAACCCTAGTTTCCTAATATGGAAACTAGTTGTTAGGATCCTAACCACCACAATCCCATATCTCAACTCTTCAAATCCGCGGCGGAACTGCGGCCATTGGATAGGTTTGGCCGCGGATCCGCCCCCTTTTGGTGAGATCATGGCCTCTAATTTTTGTAGCTTCATATCTGTAACACTTGGTAATCTTTTGAGTATGTAGACTTTGAAAATCTTTTCTACATTTCTACTAGAATTGGTTTCTTGAATATCTTTGATAGATTTGATTTGCCAACTTTGATTTCCTTGATTTTAGCCCTGCAAATTCTGCACAATAACTCAACAAACAATATTAGTAGAGTTTGTTTTATTGAGATATTAACTTAACCATTAAGAATTGGTCAAAGGTATTAATAAGGTAAGCATATTTAAATGGTCCAAATGTTACATGGATATTATATGCTTACTTTTTCCTACAAAATGTTATTTATAATATATAAACACATGAAAATAGTATTTTTACAGATAAACCCTTATATGTATCATATATTATAATAAACACCTTTTATTATATAGAAATAGTAGGAAAATGTCATACAAATGTGCAGTTTTATCAACTGAACAAATATGATTCTTTTGATAAAGTTCCTAAACTTTATAGGACTTAAAAAGGGTTTAATTATTTTCATCGTCTATTAGCCTACCTAATCCTACGAACCCTAACAAGCGGAGAATTACTCGCGCATGTTGGGAGAAGAAGATGAAAAGAAAGAGAGGGAAAACATAATGTAAAATGCAAAAGAATTAAATAAAATAACTACCTTTATTAATCAACTGAACAATCTAAACTTTGATTCCTTGGAAAATGATTACAAAGACTAGTTTGCTTCTCGAACTCTTCCGAAGGAGGTAGATGAACCGTTGATGATCAGCCTGGATGCGTGAGCCGTCTGGGACTTCGTGATCGCGTCGGCTTGATGATTTTTCCAAGAGACTCTCGGCCCTTTTATAGTCCAAAGCCACAATCTTTTGCTTCAAAAGTTGGTAAAATATAGCAGAGATTTAAGCCACAAAATCTTAGCAAATGATCTCTCTAGATTGCCACGGATCCGCGGCCAACAGGGGGGCCAATGGTGGGGATCTCTTGATCATTTTTCTTGTGCTTTGTGATTGTGACATGTGGCAATCCTAGGCACCTTCAGAATTCAGAAATCTTTTCTCGGTTGCTCCCAGACTTGGTCTCCAAGTTTTGCTTCTTAATTTAGCAAGTTTTCTTCAACAACTTGATTTGTTTGATAAATTCTGCATAACAACTTGGAAAATTCTGCACAATAATCTCAAATAATACTTAGTAGACTTAGTTCTACTAGGATTTGGTCAATGAATTTATTTGCATACATTTTCCTACCAAATACTAATTAAAATATATTAACACATGGAAAATAGTGTTTTTACACATAAACCCTCATATGTATAATATATTATAATAAAGTCCTTTTTTAATATGAAAATGGTAGGAAAAATGTAATACAAATGTGCAATTTTATCAACTGAACACTCCCCTAAACTTGTTTTCAACAGTGTCCTCACTGTTGCCAACCGCTATATCTCGAAAAACCTGTAAGCTTGGGAGGAATTTATTAGTGGGGGCAAAATATTTAAGTGAAGATCCTCCCCCAAACTTATTTTTGGCTCATCATTTTGTAAAAATTTTCTTCTCAAGAGCCAGAAAAAATGCCCCTCCAAACTTGAGTTATGCAATGTTAACTTTTGAAAATCACATGAGGGGGTCAAAAATCATTGGTCGATGCCAAGCTTTGCAAAGACCGAAAGTTAACAACAACCATTCAAAAATTTTATCAATGCAGTGCTCTGGTTGGTGGAAGAAGAAGTGGGGAAAGGTTAAGTGGTGGAATAGAATGTGTGTGCGTCTCATTTTGGAGAGACGATGCAGTGAATGTGATGGATTACTCGCATTCTTTTTACAGTTCAGAAGAAGGGGTGGAGGTTCAATTTCATTGATTGATAGATGATTCATCACAACACCCGTGTCATTCAAAAATGTGAGTTCATCAGCGAAGATCTCCTCAAAAGTTTCATCAATACCCCGAATAATAATGTCATCACAAAGCGCGGGGTGATCTTCAGACTCCAGAAACGGTTCATAATCGGTGTTAGTTGTTGACCCGGACATCTCGGTGGAAGAGTCCGTATGTGTATGATACATAGTTGGGTCAAACAATAACGTATGAAAAGAGTCAAGATCGGTATCATGAGGATCATCAAATTCGCTGCTGTCGACATCCATTAAGTCGACAAAACAGACGTGAGTAGTAGGTTCGGAGGGTACACTTCCCAACTTGTAAATGTTCAGCTCTATTGACCTATTCCTGAAGGATAGGGTCATAAAACTATTACGACAGTTGATGATAGCGTTGGAAGTGGCCAAAAAGGGGCGACCTAAAATCACCGGAATTTGATTCCGTGGGTTCGCTAAAGGCTGTGTATCAATTACAATAAAGTCCACAGGGAATATAAATTCCCCGATTTTTATTAACACATCCTCCAGTTCACCCCTAGGTTTGGTGATTGATCGGTCAGCCATCTGGAGAGTGCAATGGGATGGTTTCAACTCTCTGATCCCTAACTGCTCATAGATTGAGAAAGGAAGCAGGTTAACAATTGCGCCAAGGTCAAGTAGAGCACGGTTAATGTGTTTTCCCCCGATAGAAATGGAAATCGTAGGATAACCAGGATCCTTACGTTTCCTCGGTAATTGTTGGGGGAAAGTCGTGTCTACAGTCTTTGTTATGAATATCTTCTTGGGCACTTGTTTCTTCCTCTTTCTAGTGCACAAGTCTTTAAGAACTTTCGCATAAGCGGGGACTTGTTGGATAGCATCTAGAAGAGGGATGTTGATGTTAACCTGTTTCAAGATTTCGGTGATCTTCTCTATTTTTGGACTTGGTCTGTTTCCCCTTAACCGATTTGGGTAAGGAGCTTGGGCAATAAGGTCGGGGTCCAACATTGGAGAAGATCGTGTGGGTGGACCCGATCCCAGAATAGAAGTGGGGATCGTCCGTGGAGAACTAGAAGAGATGGGCTGAGGTGGCGAGCCTTGTGGGAAACGAAGAATAGGCTCGCAAGAAAGTGGTGGGGTAGAAGAACTGGGGTCAGAATTAGAAGTAGAAGTGGAAGGAAAGGTCTCAGCCGGGGTATCATCGATAGATTTTTCAGTGTCATCAATCTCTTCCCCAACGTGATTGTCAAGAACTCTTCCAGATCTCAACGTGGTGATTGCATTCACATGATGCGAATAGCCAGGATTGGGTAAGGGTTGAGCTAGAAGTTTCCCTTTCTCTCTTGTACTCATTTCGGCTTTTAATCGTGCAATTTCTTCTTCCATCGATTTAATACTCTCGCTTTGGGACGCAGAGTTTTTCTCAATTTTATCGACAGAAGACTTCATTTCAGCCGAAACTTGCATGATATTTGTTAAGACCAAATTCATGTATTGTGCAAATGAAGATGATTTATCAGTCCCGGTCAACTGTAAAGGACTAGACGGTGCGTGTGTGTTGACCGGATTTTGAAAGTTTTGTGCTTGAAAAGGTGCTGACTCAATTGTAGTGGTTGCTGTTGTGGTGGAGGGACCCTTTGGAAATTGTGTTGGTTTGGAACTGTATTTTGATTTTATGATTGGTTCCAAGCAAAGTTAGGGTGATTCCTCCAACCCCGATTATATGTGGAAGAAAATGGCTCGTTTCTAGGTCTTTGAAATGCGGCATTGGTATGCTCATGACCTTGAAACGGACATTCTTTCCTCAAGTGAGAAGGATCAGAACAGCATTCACATACAGTTTTGGAGAGTGACATTTGATTTAGGGCGGCAGCTAAAAATTTGATTTCCATAGTCTCGAATTTCTTGTGTATAGCTGAAATGTCAGCTCTAACTCCTATGGAAATATCATTGCCATCCCTAGACGATTGACTCACACCCTCCCACTGTAAAGATTTTTCAGCGAAATCTTCTAAAAATTTCCAGGCTTCCCCATCATCTTTGGTCATGAAGTTGCCTTAATACATGGATTCAAGGGTCTGTCTTGTGTTAGGATTAATACCCTCATAAATGATTCGGCACAGTTCCCATCTCGGGATTCTTGGACTAACAGATCCTTGAAGCGTTCAAGACATTTTGAAAACGGTTCATTTGGAAGCTGGTTGAATTGATTTATTTCGCTACGGACTCGAGCTGTTTTATGATGTGGGTAGAATTTCTTAAGGAATGCTTTGACGAATTCTTCCCAATTTGAAATGGAATGTGCGGTTGTGTTGTAAAGCCACTTCTCGGCTATATCGCACAAGGTGAATGAGAGAAGACGTAGACGCATAGCATCCATAGAAAGCTGTGAGGTACCCATCATTGCGCATACATTTTCAAATTTGGTGATAAAGGCATATGCGTCTTCAGACTCGAGACCGTGAAATTTTGGTAGAAGGTTGATGTATTGGGGTTTAATTTCAAAATTTTCCCCGTTGGCTGGTGGAATGGAAAGACAGGTCGAAAGAGGACCTCGTGTAGGATAGCACCTCTCCTGGAGAGAGATGGGGGGTGGATTCTGCGCACCAACGGACGGCGGCAGAGTAGTGGTAAAGAAGTTCGATGGAGAAGGATCCATCGATGTGGGTGTGGTGGTGGGTAAAGAAGAAGTAAATGTAGAAATACCGACTTTAGGGTCGATCAGGGGAACGCGGACTAAACGGGCACTAGAATCCCGTGTCCAGCCTATCTTGCACTAAAAAGGGTTAGTACAAGTGGCAGCGTGACTTATAATTAGGGGAATGAATGAATGCGGTGTTTGTTTTTGAAAAATATACGATTTTTTTTTGAAAAAATGATGCTAATCACAAAATGCAACAAGCAAAACCCTAATTCTAGGGGTCACCTAGGTCAAAGCTCTAGACCGCTCCTAACTGCCAAAAGACAAGTCGCAGGATCAATCCTCCACTGCCTCTTTGTCTCTCCTGTGGCCAGGTAAGTGCTAGGTAAGTAGGAGGTTCTCCACTACGTAAGTAGTGGGCCTAATTAAGTAACCACTAGCCTTCGACACACTTGCCTTAGACACCACAAAAGAAACGCGGATAAGCAATGAATTACCCACGGCCTTCTCTTGTCCTAAGTGAGCGCGACGGTCCTTAGAGTCATCTCTAGATATTTTTTTAGTTAATTAGGGTAAATGCGGATGCATTTTTTGCGATTTTCGGGGCTTAGGAAGGGTAATGAACTCCCCACCTAATCTGGATTTGGTCTTTGCCCCTTAATGTCCGTATTATTATGCAAACAACCACAAAACCAAAAACACGCACAATTTAATTTTGCTTTTTGCCTCGCTGCGATTTTGCAAAGAAGCCTGCAGAAAATTGTTAATTGGAGCAGATTTAGAGAGAGATAAGAAAGTTAGGAAGTTACAGAGCAAATTTGGTGCAGTGATGATGTCATCACACGGCGAAATCGCGGTGGGAGCTTCCTTAAGCCGCGGAAACGCGGTGAAGTATTGGGATCACTGCACAATTTTTTCACAGAATGTCCCTGTTCACTGCCCAAGCTCTCTGGAATGATCAGAAATTTTTTTCCACAGCTCCAATGATTCCAGATTTCCTCGCACAAATCACAACAACTCGTATTAGTGTTTCCGTGAATTTTGATCACAAAATTGTAATGGAATAAATCTTTCAATTCAAATTTCAAATAAAGAACGAATTAGCGCGCGATCCCCGGCAACGGCGCCATTTGATTGATTCTTTTTTCCGATTGTGTAAGTAAATCAAATGATCCCCGGCAACGACGCCATTTGATTGATTCTTTTTAGGATGTGTCGGTATTTAGAAAATGAATAGAATTCACAATCAAAGAATATTTGACCGCAATCAATAACGGTGTCGGTTTGTAGCGCGTTAGTAAGTGCGGATCGTCCACAGGGATTGTGCGATTCGTTCTTATTTTGTTTTGTTTGAATCGAAAATTTAATAGAAAAGAAAAGAAAAAACGATTCAAGATTTATATCGATGAATTTCAAGAATCAACTAGTCTAATCAAGAATTAAGAAAGCGATAAATATCAAGAATCAAGTAGTGATAGAATTCCAATCAATTTAGGTTTCAAGATTTGAAGTAAAGCTCGTAGGAATCGATTCGATCGTAGATGTGAAGAAGATTCAAAATTACCGTTTCTTATCTATTAACAAATTGATGCTAAATCGATGTAGATTCATCGAGGATCAAGGATCTTGCGAAGAATTAGGGTTCCTCATCCTATCCTTTGTCCTTTCGATTAATCACATTCACTAGATAGCTTCTTAAAAATTGGATGATCGATCGTTGATCTCTAGATCGTGCGAAAGGAATCAAGAACGCATTCGCATCGATCTAGATCATCGATCATTCAATTTTCAAGAATTTACAATTGTTATAAGACTTAAGAAAACGTTTAAAGATTCATCAACATCATCATTCTACAATCGTTTCGATTCCTCCACGAGCGGAGTTTTATTCAAGCATCATCACGAAGAATACATTCAAGAATTGAATATGAATCATAATGCTCGAATTGAAATATAAGCAAGTTTAAAGAATCTTCACCTTTATTATATCAACAATTAGTTACAACTCTCAAGAACTACAAGAGGAAGGAACTTTGATCATCGAATTTAGCGTCGCTCGGCTCCTTGAGTCTTGGATCGGCTTGGATCTCGTGCTCCGTTGAAGTCCGGCTTCGCTTCTAAAGGTTGGTTGAAGACTTGCTTGCTAGAACTCAAAGGATCTTGAATTTTGGCTTTAGATTAGGGTTAGGGTTTGGCACAAGTCTTGTCACTAAACTTGTGGGAGGATGAAGAACTAACTATTGATTGAAGATTAGTTCTAGGATTAAGGAAGGATTTTAACAACCTTTAACAAGAGAGTCCTAGGGTCTTTTTATAGGTTTCCCAAACCCTAGGTCTAGGATTTGAATTTTGAATTTCCCTCCAAAAGTTTGTTATAGGGAGAGGCTTCTAGAAGTAGTTAGTTAGGAGGGAGCTTCTAGAAATAGTTTGTTAGGAGCTTAATCAAGATAGCTTAATTAATCATCCTTGCTGATCTGGCAGAAGCTTCGAGAAAAATCTGGAATTTGAAGCATATGAAATGAATGTGGGCCTTGAGAGAAGAATTATGCACTGAAAATGGGGAGCTGACGTGGCAAGGCTGCGGCGGATCCGCGGCGCAAGCAGGCTCCCGCCGCGGATCCACGGCGCTATTGAAGTATTAGGGCTTGGGCTCTCTGTTGCTGCTTTGGTCTGATGTTTGGGGCTTTTTATGATATGTTGAATTTTATTTGTCTTTCTGCATCACTACCAGATCTCAAATCTTGGAGTTGGTGTAATTTTGATCAGCTCTTTTCCCATTTTGGCTCTGTTCCTCTGGAATTTCCTGCACAGACTTCGAAACACAAGTTGCTCAATATAGGAATGATGCAATGCCATAAAATACAGTTCCCTTAAAGTTCCGGTTTTAAAGTCTAACACATGCAATCTGATATTTTACAACTGATTTGCTAATATGTGTAATATGAATGCCGAACACTTCTAGATGAGTGCAAATGATAGGGAAATTGCCGGTTTAAAAATGCATTATTTTCGACTGATCAGGATGCTTGACGGAGTTTCGATTTTGAGTTATCTGCTCATTACTTATGCGCATGTATTGCTCTATGATGTGTTTTATGTATTGATGTTTTCGGAGCCCCGACAATTTGGATTTTTACTGAAATGTTTTAGTATTTGGGGGTTTAAATTTAAATTCGGGGACCGAATTTATTTAAGAGGGGAAGATTGTAACATTTCAAAAAAAATAAAATATTATTTTTGGGAATTTTTATAATTTAATATTATTTTATTGAATATTTTAATATTTAGGTATAATTAAATACAGAAAAATTTGGAAAAATTATGGAAAATTATAAAATAGGGTATTTTATAGAATTATGCCATTTTAAAGTTTTTATGATTAGTTATATGCTAATTTAGTGCTAATCGCGATTAAAAATCGCTAATCGGTTTTTAGCAATTTTGTGCAAAACATGCACATATCTTTTTCTACACTTGTGTTGCATTTTTCTTGCCATGGTTTTACTTTTGGGTTACTATTCTTGGGAGAAGGATTTTGAGAGAAAAAGAAAAAGGAAAAGAAAAAGAAAAAGAGGGAACATGGGCATTTAATGAGGCATGGTGTATTTTGACTTGGATTTCTCTCTCCCTCTCATTTTCCTCTTCTCTCTCCCTCTTCATTTTCTCCATTCTCAGCTGAAACCTTTGCCCTCTTCACCCTCCCCTCTTCAAGCCCCAAATCACCTCAGAAACAATACCAAAACCCTACCCCCATTTCATTAAAAGTGTGCACAAGTTCAAGATCTACACATGGGACCAAGAAAGCAAGGATTTTGGCCACTATGGGCAACTCAAAAAAATTTCTTGAGTTGCTAAATGAGGTAATTACTGAACCATTAGCTAAATTTTAGCATTCCTTATACCCCCATATGGTGATAGAACCGATATTGTTTGATTTTGTGGACTTAAAGAAAACCTAGTTAGGGTTTGAGGGAATTATGAGTTGTAATGTGAAATTGAGCTTAGTAGAAGCCGCACAACCACCCTAGTGGTGTTATTTTGGACCCGAACCTGAACTAGAAACCAGAATACGGAATTATGGAATCGATATCGGAGAAAACTGTAAATCTGGGAGTGTATTTTTTAATCTGCTATCACCAGGGACATTATGAAATAAAATTGATTGGACAGTGAGATATGCAGGCACCCTAGAACCACCACACAAGACCCCAGCCCCTAACTCCATAACCCGGCCGCAGATTTATTCTGTTTGGCCGCAATTTGCTGCCAGACCTGCCCCATTTTGCCTCGTTTTGGTTCTGCTGCTCCTACATGTATAGATTAGATCCCTGGTATATATAGATTTGTCTAATTTGACCTAGGGTGAAATCTGGAGCCTATTTCCTTTGTTGCTGTTTTAGATTCGTGTTTCCGTATTCCGTATTTTAATTCTGAATTCACGTATTGTGTTTACCTTGACTATTTGGCATATATACGACGATATCGAGGATTGATTGTTGGTTTTGGAGGCGTACCTATAGGTTCCAACCTATAGGCCCCTTAGCGTATCGTTTTGGTTTTCGTGTGTCGTTTTAGCTTTGATTTGGTTTTAATGCGCATATGCGATACGTTAATGTGTAGGTACCCCATGAAGACTTCGGGACGACAAGCAAGCGTGTGGCGACGTCGACAAATGAAGACGCAAGGTGAGTAGATTATATCTACGGGGGAAGTCGGGTGGATGGCGTATAGCACCCCCGCAGTCCGTAGTTGATATAGTATATTTTATTTATGATAGTATAGTGTAGTGGATTATTTGATATGTGTCAGATGTGATAGGGTTAGAAGTAAACTAGAATATTTCCTAGTTGCGAACCCTAGGATAGGTTTACACCCACACGCACACACATGTTGATTTGCTATACTTATACTGTGATGATGATGGATAGTGGACGACATTGGAGATGAGTCGATGATATTGGGCATTGTGCCGCGAGATCGGTGATTTGATATGATTCGTATTTGGGATACGACATGTGATCTCTAGCGGGCCTTTGGACGTGTGTTTACACACGCAGTCATATTGATGGTATCAGTTGTACTAGACTTAGATCAGTACCCCAGATTATGTGATATAATGATGAGGATACCAAATAATTGATTAGCTGATTGTGATATTGACCCGACCCAGCTATTGGGATGCCGTACGACGATTTACCGTGCGAGCTTTACATTGATGATAGATCCGCACTCATGACTCGAGGATGTCAGATGATATACTGTATCGTACGCGATACTATTGAGGCGGGATCACCGACTATTATATAATATATATAAATATATATCGACTCAAATTTAGGTGGTTTCCATACCCCTCCTGATGGACTTGGCTTAGTAGATGTTAGACTAGACCCGAGTCATACCTATTTCAAAACTAACGAATCGGAAATATCTTAAGGACAAGTAAAGGGATTCTATCGGTATTTTCAAAAGACGTATCTATTCTTAAAACACCGTAACCCTTATTTTACCAAAACCCCGATTCGTCTTATTTCAAATGGCACCACTGCATGACATGTACATATTGGTGTAGGTTCTTCACTGTTGCATTGATTATTCGATTCCGCATCGCATTCATGTGTTTATCTCTATATTGAAATCATGCTGTTAGGACACCAACACCATTATCGATGATGCATATGTTCTACGTACACTTGCTTGCCGGCTCACACACTTCATCATCGATAATTGCCATGTTATTGCATCAGGATATGACCTTGTATGTGCATACTATTACTCTAGGTCATATACATCATGCTTTCAGATTATACGCATTGAGATATTCATTTTCATGATATTTCTGGATTTGGGAACCGTGGATATTTTCAAAGGAGAGTATGTACTTATTTGAGAAACCCGGTTTCCTTGATATGATATTTGCGCAGCCACCATGAGATTTATCGGTTCTGATTATATACCCCATACGAGGAGTGTGTGTCGTATGAGGGTACATGGTGGGGCCCGGTATGGTTCCCCTCGGCAAGATGATCGAAGGATTATGCCGATTGAGCCTGGAGGTGGGCGAGTACCTACCGGTGATTGTATTTGAGCTCGGCGGATATCCGGGGGATACCGACCGGAGTTGAGAGATGGATATGGGTTGACCCGTGCCGCCGGGGCCGAGGGCCGATACCGCAGACGGAGCCCCATATGGACGAGGATTTACGTGTCGATGCTAGGCACAGGTTTCATGATGTTTCCATGATTTTGATTATATCCTCATATTTACATGCATGATGCTTATTGTCATTGGGGTGACAGGTGGACGGGATCCACATATATACAGACTTTTATTACATTGATCATACTTCATTTGTATATATAACAGGGTATGAAGGCGCTGTTATATATACCCTTACACCAATATTAGTGGAATGGGACGCTAATATATGTGTATTGATATTGTCACGTCCCGAAAGTACGGAATATGACCGGCACTTAAACTACGAACGTCTCGAGGCGTACGTAACCTAAGTAAGCCGAAAACCCAGAAACCCAAACTAAGAAAAGTAGTAGAGTGAAGGAAAACTAATTTAAAACAAGTATTTTTAATAGCATAAGCCGAATTATGTGGTTCCTTTTTAAAAAAAACATCAAATATTTCCCGAAAATTTCGGCAGAGTATCCTTTGTAAATACTGGCCCCCAAACGCGATACAACATGAATAGTATACGAAATCAATAAAAAGGCATCCCCAAGCGGGAGCTAGCTCTTCGTCAATCGACGGTCACAACCACACAAGCAATATAATATACAACGCCAACGGCGAGGATCAAAAATCAAAAGGAAACTCAAAACCACAAGAAAACCACAGAAATATAACGCGCGACTCTAAGGTCGAAAGAATAACATCACTGGTCTCTATCTCAAATAAATACATGTTTGGTTGATGGAACTTCTAGATACAACAGAATAATGATATACCAGATATAATGATGGGTGCGATACAAATAAACCCACCTACAAGAAAATCACCCGGAAATGGAAAGAGTGCCAGCAAGCCGTAATGAAACCTGTACGGCGAAACCTGCAAGAACTGTGGCACAACGGGGGTGAGTTGCTAACTCGTGAGTAGAAAAATATCTACGCACAGAAATCGCATAAATAACGCAATCCTAGGTCAATGATCATAATATATCCTCAAATATGTATATAACATGCAGCCTATAACAATGGCTAGGGTAAATATCTAACCTGAGTGTAATCTCATGTGCCTGTGTCAGTGCCTCAGGTAGCAATATATCATATGAATGAGGTATGAATGCATGAAAACAGAAAACATGTAAATGAAGAAACTGTTTTCATAATTTAGTGAGATTTCCTTGTATTTTTAAAATGAGGTATCATAATGAAATCAGCATAAAACAGTGCCTAGCATCGGCACAAAACGTAATCCCAAAATCTCGATATCTCTGTATCACAGTCTCTGTACCTCAATATCTCGAAATCTCAATGTCTCAATCACAATATCTAGTGCGCCGTCAGTCCAGACCGGTCCCTACCATCCATCTCAAGACCACGACGGTATCCTCCGGGTATCCGACGCGTCGGGTAAAATCACCGGTAGGTAGTGCTCCCCTGCCAGGCTCACATCGTTATCATCACGCGCTTCTTGCCCCGGGGTACCTTACCGGGTCCACCATGTACCCGAAACGGTTCATCCGCCTCCTCGAATCGGGTCTCGAAATCCATCAGCAAACTCATGGTGGACGACTCATACATCATGGGAAAAAACCGCACTTTTTATTTAAAAAGAGCGAAATCAGTTTATATAAGTTTTGCGGTTTCCCCCCAAATCCAGAAAATTTCATGGAAATACGAATCCAAATCATCAATAGCATGTAAAACCATGAATATAGGCATAACAATGAAAAACAGTATGCATGAAGTGACAAGTAATAACTACAATGTTAAGCTGGCATATAAGGCAGGTACACTAATATCATGTCAAATTACTAACTAACAAGCTAAGTCAAGCAATAATATTTTCTAAGGTGTACGTGACATGACAATTACCGATGAAGATGTGTGTGAGCCGGCAAGTAAGTGTACGTGGTACATACGCATCATCGGTAATGGTGCTGGTGTCCTAACAATATGATATCAACATTACAATAAGAAATTATAACATAAGTATGCGATGCGAAGCGAACCACAATAATAAGCGGGAGCTGAATACTAGACGCAACTGTAACTAACCTGCATTAATCTAATATAAGTCCTACAAATGGTGCCTTTTGAAATAACACGAATCATGGGGTTTTGAAATAGGGGCTATGGTGTTTTTATGAAAAGATACGTCTTTTGAAATATCCATAGGATCCCTTGGGCTGTCTTTTAAAATACCCACGATTCGTTAGTTTTTGAAATAGGTAAGAAGTCTAATCTAATCTAACAACTACACCAAAATATACGGCTGAACTAACAAGCTGAACTACAGGTAAGGAAACCGCCTAACATCTGAGTCGATACATATATATACCTGTATATGTATAGTCGGTGATCCCGCCTCAATAATATCATATCCGATACCACATCTATAATCAGACATCCCAAGTCAAGAGTGCGGATCAATCATCATATATAGCTCGTACGTAAATCCGTCGTACGGCATCCCAAATCTGGGTAAGGGTCAATATCACATTCATCATACTATTCATCTGGTATCCTCTTTATCAAATATCATGATCGGGGTACTGATCTACGTCTTGTACAATACTGATACCGCCTAAGTATGCATGCAGGTGTAAGAATCACTACGCCAAAAGTCCCGCGAAAACATCATGTCGTATCTCAATACGAACCAAATCACATCACCGATCTCCTGGCCTCAAGCCCAATCTCATCGACTAATCTCAAATCCCAAATACCATCCTCAAATCCAGTATATGAACACATAGTCCCATAACCATGTGAACACATAAATATATATTCCCATATACGCACATATGAAAGAAGGAATGTATGCAAGTATGTGAGTGCGTGCGTGTGTGAGTGCGACCACTACTCTAGGGTTTCGCAACTACTCTAAACCAATCCAAAAATACTAAATATCCATCTTTATCATCAATAATCTCAACAACATACAATCAATATATGTGTGTATACGTATTCGTATACATCACCACGAACTGCGGGGGTGCTATACGCCATCCACCCGACTTCTCCCCGTAGATATAAATCTACTCACCTGTATCCTGCGTGTCGGTGTCGATAACGCCATGCTCCGTCGCCTCGGAATCCACGTGAAGGTACCTACAATGGTCAACCATAGCAATGCGTATGAAAATCAAGGCAGAAAACTGATACAGCGCACAGAGTGCTCATAGGTTGGAACCTATGGCCCAAACATGCAAATCCAACAAACAACCCCTGTTGTCGATGCACGAACACCCGACAACCAAATACAAATCCAAATATCAAGAAAGTGCATTTAAAAATACGGAAAATATCGCCTAAAACACACCAAAATGCTCCCAGATTTTCCCCAGATGATAATTAGCCAAAACTGCATATAGGAGGGGTCTAATTTAGTGCAAAATGAGCCCTGGAACAAAAATGGACCGATTCTCTTCTACTCTGGCCGCAATTTGCGGCCAGAATGATTAAATCTGCGGCCGTAGGTTTGAGTTAGGGGCTCGGGTCTTGGTGATAGCTTCCTAGGTGCCTGCACGACTCACTGTCAGCTCAATTTTATTTTTGGTGCCCCCGGGTTGCTCCAGATTCCAGAAAACCTTCACAGATCATACAAACCGACATGTAAAGTTCCGTAATTCCGTATTTTTGGGTTTCAGGTTGTGCTAGGCCAGTGTTTTGGTCAATATAGGGTCTAAGGTCACCATTTAAGTCCAAATGCAAAGCAACGTCTCAACTTTACCCTAATCCTCTCTAAGTTGGTCCAAAATACACCAAATTACACGATATCGATATGAAACTTGAATTAAAGCTTAAGCACAAGCAATAACACTCTAATTGTGAAGAAATTACCTCATAAGACCCTCATGAATCCTCAACAACGCCAAAATGAAGACTTTCTTGGTCCAATGTGTAGCTAGTGAGCTTGGGAACAATTTTTGTGAAGTGGGGATAGGGTTTTGAGGTGTTTTTGGATGTGTTTTGAGGAGTTGAAGAGGGGAAGGAGGTGAAGAGCAGGAGCAGCAGCAGCAATGAAGGAAGAAGGAGAGAAATGAGTTAAGGAATGAAGGGAAATGGCCAAGTCAACACCCTCACCTACTCTTTCTCACCCATACCTCAATATAATATCCTTTTTCCCTTTCTTTTCTTTTCTTTTCCAATTTCATTAACCCAAATCCTTCTCACACCAATAGTAAACCCAAAGTAACATGGTAGAAATGCACAAGTGTAAAACAAAAAAAATGATATGTGCATTTTTTGCACAAAAATGCTAAAAAACCGATTAGCGATTTTTAATCGCGGTTAGCACTAAATTAGCATATAATTAATCATAAAAACTTAAAAATGGCATAATTCCATAAAATATCATATTTTAGAATTTTCCATAATTTTTTCCCATTTATCTGTATTTAATTATACCGAAATATTAAAATATTCATTAAAATAATATTAAATTATAAAAATTCTCAAAAATAATATTTTATTTTTTTTGAAATGTTACAATCTTCCCCCTTTAAAGAAATTCGGTCCTCGAATTTAAATTTAAACCCCCAAATTCTAAAACATTTCAATAGAATGTCCAAGTCGTCGGGGCTCCGAAATCATCAATACATAAAACGCATCATAGCGCAATGCATGCGCATGAAAAATGAGTAGATAACTGAAAATCGAAACTCCGTCAAGCATCCCGCAATCATCGGAGTCATGGTAAAGACACGAATGCGAAATCCAAAGCAAAACCAATATGATATAAATCAGAACTATACATGTAAGTATATGAAGGAATTGCATACCAAAACTCTTTAAAGTCAATATGCAATGCACATAACACTGTACAGTGGCGGACGTCTTTATAAAAAAAATAGCCATATACTTATATATCTTTTGTTTAGCATGCACAATCCGCCGTTTTGAATACAATTTAGAAGGGTTCCCTCGTTTTAAACGTTTCGTGTCATATCGGACACGTAGGTAAATATTGAGACTATAGCTCGCTGTTGGAAATCCCTTCAATAACTATCTATACATGCAAAACACACTCAGGTACTGTCATCTGACCAGTCCTGCTCAGTACGAAAAAAAAACTCCATATCATAAAAATATATTGTTCTATAAGAAATCAATCCCAAAATGTGCATAGGAATACTACGTGCGTCTGGTGCGTACGGAAATCAAAATCCATGAATGTGCCATATATGCGCACAAGAACAACATCAAGGTGCAATGGGTGTGCACGAAGTATCTGTTAAGGGCAACGTATGTGCCTGACAGCAAAACAAGTGCATCTGACATGCACGAAAATCCCGATTTAATGCATCTGGTGTGCAACCAAAATCGTATCTCATAACATGCGCCCAACATGTACTAAAATCCAAATCCGGTGCATCCATCATGCACGAAATCATGAAATCCAATATCAAGCGCTGAAACACACGTAAAATCCAATCAGGTGCATAAAGTGCACAAACAAACATCGAACATCCCAATCAAAATCGAAGTCCAATGCAACTAGGTGCACAAAATACATGTCACTGCACTGCAAGCATATATAAACTATACAGAGTGCAAAAACCAAATCGTGTGCGTGCATACGCACAAAATCAACTCAAATGTATGAAACCCATGAAATCCTATATATGGGAAACCAAGGCACGAAAACAATATCAAGTGCAACAACTGTGCAAAATCGTAAATATCCGATAGGTACAACCATGGTGCATGAAAACAAATATCATGAATCCAATCATCAAATCAGTCATGCGAATAGATCGTCCAAAATACCAAAACAAGTATGGCGGAATAGTCCTGCTCAAGCTCGTCCTCCAAGAATTTTTGGCCAACTGTCGCGGTTACTCGTAGCATATCCCGTCGACGATCCTGAACTCTGGCCTACTGGTGTGCGTATCAATGACCACTCCTGGGTCCAAGTCTTCTCTGTCGATTACCAATCTCACGATCCATCGGCTCATCGGCCCTGTCAGGTGTGCTAACGGGGACGATTCCGTTTTGGCACTTCTCTGGTCATCTCTCGGTCAATCCTCACGACCACTCGTCAAGCAGCATGTTACTGGCGTCGGCCTCTGGCTCTCTGAATGCACGTGACACATCTAATCCTGGGTGCAAATATCATTGCAGCAGTATCCTGGAAGGAATCCTGCTCAAGGTCTCTTCCAAGTCTCGTCTCTGCCTAACTGTCCGGAAGTCATCGTCCTTTACTATATCTGTTTCTTGCTCCGGAACGGCTGCATACTCATCACGACTGCTTCTGGAAAGTATATCCAAGTACAGTGCCTCGGCATGCGCATATCATCTCTGATGTCGGCGGAATGGAACGTCATCTTATCCAGACCTGGTATGAACCTCTTACTCCACTTTTCTCTAATGTCGACTGCTTCGGACTCGTCTCGTCGTAGCTGCATGGACTGAGCTCCAACGGCTATCCTCGTATCTGGAGTCTCCCAAGAAATGCATCTCACCGATTAGCATCCGAATTAAGCCGAGCCATCCGATCGATTCGTCGAATCCTCATAGTCCCCCAAGAGCTCAACATCTTGGGTACAGTATAATAGTATCGAGTAAATACCACAGCATCGGTGGTCCAGCCGTAGAAGGGCAAACCCAAGCCTCACTAATGGCGCCGCAGAACTGCCACAAACCCGAAGGTTCAAAGGCTTTCACACGGTCATTAAGTCGAGTTAGGGTTTCATTCTTCTAGAGGGACCATAGAATTGCCTGCATGTCTTTCCGACTACTTTAAACTTGGAATAATAGGTTTCTGACATTCGATCGTCTCTGTGGACTCCCAACGTCTCCGCGTGAAGTCGTCTCTAGCTGGAACCAATCTATCTGATGACCTCGCATCGGGGTAGGCGAACGATCCACATGTCCTAGTCATTCATCCTTGATGACTAGCGACCTTCTATCATCTCTTAGTACAACTCGTTCTACCCTAATTCCAGTATCTGAGGCAATATCTCGTCGTTCGCAGCAATAACTGGCTCGCTCGTCTGCACGCTGAACATTGCCTCGATCATCATGAATAAGCAACACACCAACGGTCATCAAAATCTGGCTGGCCTCTATCATTGGCTCAATCCTCTAGTGTCGATCAACACATCCGAGTAACCTCATAAAGGCGATCCGCCAAACGCTCGTGGCGCGGAAACACAGTAAAAAGACACATCTCTGCAATCGTGTGTTGCCGGAATTTCGCCCTGGTCAGTCCTCGTTCGTGACGAGCTCGTGCTGACCGCAACTCTAGCTGTAGCTCTCCCTGCCCATAATCGTGGCAGCAAAACCATAACTGGTACTGATGAGGTTAGATCGGAATGAATATAATACTGAGCAAAGAAATGTACATCCTAAGGCTCCTTAAGTGGAGTGGCGTGTCGTAAGTATGCCGCGGAACATACCCACGGTACGTCACTCTACTTTAGTCACCTATTCCATCAACCAAGGGTCATCCTACGCTCCGAAGGTAAAACCTAACGCTCTGATACCAACTTTGTCACGTCCCGAAAGTACGGAATATGACCGGCACTTAAACTACGAACGTCTCGAGGCGTACGTAACCTAAGTAAGCCGAAAACCCAAAAACCCAAACTAAGAAAAGTAGTAGAGTGAAGGAAAACCAATTTAAAACAAGTAGTTTTAATAGCATAAGCCGAATTATGCGGTTCCTTTTTAAAAAAAACATCAAATATTTCCCGAAAATTTCGGCAGAGTCTCCTTTGTAAATACTGGCCCCCAAACGGGATACAACATGAATAGTTTATGAAATCAATAAAAAGGCATCCCCAAGCGGGAGCTAGCTCTTCGTCAATCGACGGTCACAACCACACAAGCAATATAATATACAACGCCAACGGCGAGGATCAAAAATCAAAAGGAAACTCAAAACCACAAGAAAACCACAGAAATATAACGCGCGACTCTAAGGTCGAAGGAATAACATCACTGGTCTCTATCTCAAATAAATACATGTTTGGTTGATGGAACTTCTAGATACAACAGAATAATGATATACAAGATATAATGATCTGTGCGATACAAATAAACCCACCTACTAGCAAATCACCCGGAAATGGAAAGAGTGCCAGCAAGCCGTAATGAAACCTGTACGGCGAAACCTGCAAGAACTGTGGCACAACGGGGGTGAGTTGCCAACTCGTGAGTAGAAAAATATCTACGCACAGAAATCGCATAAATAATGCAATCCTAGGTAAATGATCATAATATATCCTCAAATATGTATATAACATGCAGCCTATAACAATGGCTAGGGTAAATATCTAACCTGAGTGTAATCTCATGTGCATGTGTCAGTGCCTCAGGTAGCAATATATCATATGAATGGGGTATGAATGCATGAAAACAGAAAACATGTAAATGAAGAAACTGTTTTCATAATTTAGTGAGATTTCCTTGTATTTTTAAAATGAGGTATCATAATGAAATCAGCATAAAACAGTGCCTAGCATCGGCACAAAACGTAATCCCAAAATCTCGATATCTCTGTATCACAGTCTCTGTACCTCAATATCTCGAAATCTCAATGTCTCAATCACAATATCTAGGGCGCCGTCAGTCCAGACCGGCCCCTATCATCCATCTCAAGACCACGACGGTATCCTCCGGATATCCGATGTGTTGGGTAAAATCACCGGTAGGTAGTGCTCCCCTGCCAGGCTCACATCGTCATCATCACGCGCTTCTTGCCCCGGGGTACCTTACCGGGTCCACCATGTACCCGAAACGGTTCATCCGCCTCCTCGAATCGGGTCTCGAAATCCATCAGCAAACTCATGATGGACGACTCTTACATCATGGGAAAAAACCGCACTTTTTATTTAAAAAGAGCGAAATCAGTTTATATAAGCTTTGCGGTTTTCCCCCCAAATCCAGAAAATTTCATGGAAATCCGAATCCAAATCATCAATAGCATGTAAAACCATGAATATAAGCATAACAATGAATAACAGTATGCATGAAGTGACAAGTAATAACTACAATGTTAAGCTGGCATATAAGGCAGGTACACTAATATCATGTCAAATTACTAACTAACAAGCTAAGTCAAGCAATAATATTTTCTAAGGTGTACGTGACATGACAATTACCGATGAAGATGTGTGTGAGCCGGGAAGTAAGTGTACGTGGTACATACGCATCATCGGTAATGGTGCTGGTGTCCTAACAATATGATATCAACATTGCAATAAGAAATTATAACATAAGTATGCGATGCGAAACGAACCACAATAATAAGCGGGAGCTGAATACTAGACGCAACTGTAACTAACCTGCATTAATCTAATATAAGTCCTACAAATGGTGCCTTTTGAAATAACACGAATCATGGGGTTTTGAAAATAGGGGCTACGGTGTTTTTATGAAAAGATACGTCTTTTGAAATATCCATAGGATCCATTGGGCTGTCTTTTAAAATACCCACGATTCGTTAGTTTTTGAAATAGGTAAGAAGTCTAATCTAATCTAACAACTACACTAAACTATACGACTGAACTAACAAGCTGAACTAGAGGTAAGGAAACCGTCTAACATCTGAGTCGATACATATATATACAAGTATATGTATAGTCGGTGATCCCGCCTCAATAATATCATATCCGATACCACATCTATAATCAGACATCCCAAATCAAGAGTGCTGATCAATCATCAATATATAGCTCGTACGTAAATCCGTCGTACGGCATCCCAAATCTGGGTACGGGTCAATATCACATTCATCATACTATTCATCTGGTATCCTCTTTATCAATTATCATGATCGGGGTACTGATCTACGTCTAGTACAATACTGATACCGCCTAAGTATGCATGCAGGTGTAAGAATCACTACGCCAAAAGACCCGCGAAAACATCATGTCGTATCTCAATAATAACCAAATCACATCACCGATCTCCTGGCCTCAAGCCCAATCTCATCGACTCATCTCAAATCCCAAATACCATCCTCAAATACAGTATATGAACACATAGTCCCATACCCATGTGAACACATAAATATATATTCCCATATACGCACATATGAAAGAAGGAATGTATGCAAGTATGTGAGTGCGTGCGTGTATGAGTGCGACCGCTACTCTAGGGTTTCGCAACTACACTAAACCAATCCAAAAATACCAAATATCCATCTTTATCATCAATAATCTCAACAACATACAATCAATATATGTGTGTATACGTATTCGTATACATCACCACGAACTGCGGGGGTGCTATACGCCATCCACCCGACTTCTCCCCGTAGATATAAATCTACTCACCTGTATCCTGCGTGTCGGTGTCGATAACGCCATGCTCCGTCGCCTCGGAATCCACGTGAAGGTACCTACAATGGTCAACCATAGCAATGCGTATGAAAATCAAGGCAGAAAACCGATACAGCGCACAGTGTGCTCATAGGTTGGAACCTATGGCCCAAACATGCAAATCCAACAAACAACCCCTGTTGTCGATGTACGAACACCCGACAACCAAATACAAATCCAAATATCAAGAAAGTGCATTTAAAAATACGGAAAATATCGCCTAAATCACACCAAAATGCTCCCAGATTTTCCCCAGATGACAATTAGCCAAAACTGCATATAGGAGGGGTCTAATTTAGTGCAAAATGAGCCCTGGAACAAAAATGGACCGATTCTCTTCTACTCTGGCCGCAATTTGCGGCCAGAATGATTAAATCTGCGGCCGTAGGTTTGAGTTAGGGGCTCGGGTCTTGGTGGTAGGTTCCTAGGTGCCTGCACGACTCACTGTCAGCTCAATTTTATTTTTGGTGCCCCCGGGTTGCTCCAAATTCCAGAACACCTTCACAGATCATACAAACCGACATGTAAAGTTCCGTAATTCCATATTTTTGGGTTTCAGGTTGTGCTAGGCCAGTGTTTTGGTCAATATAGGGTCTAAGGTCACCATTTAAGTCCAATTGCAAAGCAACATTTCAACTTTACCCTAATCCTCTCTAAGTTGGTCTAAAATACACCAAATTACACGATATCGATATGAAACTTGAATTAAAGCTTAAGCACAAGCAATAACACTCTAATTGTGAAGAAATTACCTCATAAGACCCTCATGAATCCTCAACAACGCCAAATGAAGACTTTCTTGGTCCAATGTGTAGCTAGTGAGCTTGGGAACAATTTTTGTGAAGTGGGGATAGGGTTTTGAGGTGTTTTTGGATGTGTTTTGAGGAGTTGAAGAGGGGAAGGAGGTGAAGAGCAGGAGCAGCAGCAGCAATGAAGGAAGAGGGAGAGAAATGAGTAAAGGAATGAAGGGAAATGGCCATGTCAACACCCTCACCTACTCTTTCTCACCCATACCTCAATATAATATCCTTTTTCCCTTTCTTTTCTTTTCTTTTCCAATTTCATTAACCCAAATCCTTCTTACACCAATGGTAAACCCAAAGTTACATGGTAGAAATGCACAAGTGTAAAACAAAAAAAATGATATGTGCATTTTTTGCACAAAAATGCTAAAAAACCGGTTAGCGATTTTTAATCGCGATTAGCACTAAATTAGCATATAATTAATCATAAAAACTTAAAAATGGCATAATTCCATAAAATACCATATTTTAGAATTTTCCATAATTTTTTCCCATTTATCTGTATTTAATTATACCGAAATATTAAAATATTCATTAAAATAATATTAAATTATAAAAATTCTCAAAAATAATATTTTATTTTTTTTGAAATGTTAAGTTGAGAGATGGACATGGGTTGACCCGTGCCGCCGGGGCCGAGGGCCGATACCGCAGACGGAGCCCCATATGGACGAGGATTTACGTGTCGATGCTAGGCACAGGCTACATGATGTTTCCATGATTTTGATTATATCCTCACATTTACATGCATGATGCTTATTGTCATTGGGGTGACAGGTGGACGGGATCCACATATATACAGACTTTTATTACATTGATCATACTTCATTTGTATATATAACAGGGTATGAGGGCGCTGTTATATATACCCTTACACCAATATTAGTGGAATGGGACGCTAATATATGTGTATTGATATCCTTTTTGATACTTCATCATATTTACTTCATGCAGACATACCCTTTATCTATGACATGTTATTACCTGAGGCACTGGCACGGGCACTTGGCACTACATACATGTTTAGATGTAACATTGCCATCTTATCATGCTTCCGACTTATTCCTTGAGGTTTATACATATTTGATCGTATTGACCTAGGATTATGTCATGCTTTCGATTTCTGCTTGTAGATATTCTCTATTCACGAGTTGGCAACTCACCCCCGTTGTGCCACAGTTCTTGCAGGTTTGCCGTACAGGTTCCATAGCGGCATTTCTGGCACACTGCTTACTTTGCGGGTGATTTGCTTGGTTGGTGGGTTCTTTTGTATCAGAACCGCCATTGTACATGTATTATTCTTTGTATCTAGAAATTCCATCAACCAAAACTTGTATATTGTTTCAGACTTAGACACTAGTGATGTATTATTTCGACCTTAGTGTCGTGCGTAGCAGTATTACGGTTTTCATGTTATCATGAGTTTTCTTTTTTTGAGTTTTGATTCTCGCCCTTCGGCGTTGTATATTATATTGCTTGTGTGTTTGTGACCGTCGATTGACGAAGAGCTATCTCCCGCTTGGGGATGCCTTTTATCATTGTATATATATATTGTGCTTGTTGTACCCCGTTCTGGGCCAGTATTTACAAAAGAAACTCTGCCGAAATTTTTAGAAAAGACTTTACATTTTTAAAATGCATATTCGGCTTAGTTATTTAAAAACCTTGACTTCAAACATGTTTTTCTTCACTTCTTTAAACCAGTTTTCTTTACTTACTCTTAAAATGGTTTTAGATTTCTGGGCTTTTGGCTTACTTGGATCAGATGGAGTCCTATAGGCTTCATATGGTTCAAGGGCCAGTCACGTGCTCTTTCGGCTCGTGCAATTTAAATGTGTTTTTACTGTTATATTGAACCCATGTTATCAGGACACCAGCACCATTACCGATGATGTGTATGTCTATGAACACTTACTTGCCGGATCACACACATCATCATCGGTAATTGCCATGTCACGTACACTTTAGAGAATATAAATTCATTGATATCGCTCGTTAGCTGATAGTTTCGATATATTATTATTGTGCTAGATTAGATATTGCATGTATTACTGAGATACTTCATGCATTTATACATTCGTTTGTCATGAGTTTTATGGAGCTTTATGCCAGTATTCACTGTCTATTGACATTGTGATTTTGAGATTTCGGTTTTCCATGAGATTTATGGATTTGGAGAAACCGCAAGGATTTTATAAACTGAAAATCATTTTAAAGATAAAATGGCAGTTTTCTTATGATATGATTTGAAATATGTCCACCATGAGTTTTCTCGGCTCTTGAGCGATATCATACACCCGATTCGAGGAGGAGGAGGAACCGTCTGTGGGTGCATGGTGGACCCGGTGCGGTACCCCGGGGCAAGATGGTCACAGATGATGGCGTTGAGCCTGGTAGGGGAGCACTACCGACTGATGATTTTATCGTGACTCGACGGATATCCGGAGGATGCCGATCGGAGTATGGGCCAGTCCGAATAGCCGGAGCCCTAGATATTGAGATTTGAGGATACGGGCCAGTTCGGATTGCCGGAGCCTGAGATATATGTTTTGTGTCGATGCTTGACACTGATTCTATGTTGATTTCATTGATGATACCTCGATTTAAACATACAGAAATCTCTCTAAATTAAGAAAACAGTTTTCACATGCATGTTGTATTCTGTTTTCATTATATTGCATTCATACCTCATATTTATGACATGTTGCTACCTGAGACACTGACACGAGCACTTGGTATTACACTTATATATAGATGTTTACCCATGCCATTATTAGATGCTTCAGGCTACATTATTTTGAGGATATATATTATGATCGTATGACCTAGGATTGAGTCATACATACGATTTCTGCACTGTGATGATTTATACTTACGAATTGGCAACTCACCCCCGTTGTGCCACAGTTTCTTGCAGGTTTTGCCGTATGGGTTTTCCTTGGCGGCTTTGCTGGCATATTACTTCATTCCGAGTGATTTCTTTGGTAGGTGGGTTCACTTGCATCGTGACCACCATTGTACCTTTATATTATTTCAGTTGTATCTAGTAACTCCATCAACCAGACTTGTACATTATGTTGATAACCTTAGAAGACCAGTGTATTATTTCGACCTTAGAGTCGCGCTTGTATTATTATAGTTTTCTTGATATTATTGAGTTTCCTTTTGAGTTTTGATCCTCGCCCTTCGGCGTTTTATATTTTATTGCTTGCGTGGTTGTGACCGCCAATTGGCGAAGAGCCAGCTCCCGCTTGGGGATGCCTTTATTCATATTATTCATGTTGTACCCTTTTGGGACCAGTATTTACAAAGGAAACTTTGCTGAAATTTTCAGAAAAGACTTGATCTTTTAAAAATGCATACTTCGGCTTATGTTGTTAAACTACTTGCTTTAAAACTAAACTTTTTCTTCTGTCTTCTTTTAAATGGTTTAGATTTCTGGGATTTTTGGCTTACTTGAATTAGATGGGGTCCTATAGAATTCATAGGATTCAAGTGCCAGTCACGTGCCATTTCGGGTCGTGACAAAGTTGGTATCAGAGCGCTAGGTTAACCTTGGTTCGAGTCTATGTTTGACTATGCGGAGCCTAGGGCATTTGTATATATTCGGAACCTAGGCTTGACCTTACGGAACTTAGACTTAGTCGATGGTGTATTAGACCCGAACTTTCGTCATGTGGGTTGCCCTTAGTTGATGGAGTAGGTGACTTAAGGAGAGTGACGTACCGTGTGTATGTTCCGCCGCATAGTTACGATACGCTACTCCGCTTAAGAAGCCTTAGGATGTACATTTGCTTGCACAGTATTATATTCATTCCTATGATCTATCCTCATCATTATCGGTTTATGGTTTTTGCTGCCACGATTACATGGGCAGAGAGAGCTACGGCTAGAGTTGCGTCAGCATGAGCTCATTACGGACGAGGACTGACATGGGCGTGATTCCAAGGACAAACGATTGCATAGATGTATCGTCCTATTGTGTTTTCGCGCCATGAGCATTTGGTGGATCGCTTTTACAAGATTTCTCGGACGTGCAGATCAGCACCAGAGGATTGGGCTACTGCTATAGGCCAGCCAGAATGTGATGACCGTCAATGCACCAATTATTTAATGATTGAGGCACTGTTCAGCGTACGGACAAATGAGCGAGTTGTTGCTGCGAATAACAAGAAATTGCCCCAGATGTTTGAAGCTAATGTCGCATGAGTTATACTTAGAGATATGATAGAAGATCACTAGTCACCCAAGGATGAGGGACTAGGACATGTGATTCGTTTGCACACCCCAATGAAAGGTCATCAGATTGATTGATTCCAGCTTGAGAAGACTTCACGCAGGTACGTTGGGAGTCGAAGGAAAACGATCGAATGTCAGAAACCCATATTTCCAATTTTAAAGTATTCGGAAAAACATGCAAGTAATTCCGTGGACCCTCTAGAAGAATGAAACCCTAACTCGATATAATGACCATGAGAACGCTTTGAAACCTTAGGGTTTGCAGCAGTTCCGCGGTGCCATTAATGAGGCTTGGGTTTGCCCTTCTACGGCTGGTCCATAGGTACTGTGGCATGTACTGGAATACTATTAAACTGTATTCAAGATGTTGAGCTCTTGGGGGATTATGAAACTTTGATGAATCGATCGAAATGTTCGACATCGTTCGGATATCATATGCTGGGATACATTGCTTGGGAGACTCCAGATACGAGTATAGTCGTTGGAGCGCAATCCATACAGCCACGAAGAGACGAGTCCGAATCAGCCGACATTAGAGAAAAGTGGAGTAAGAGGTTCGTATGAGATCTTGATGAGATGACGTTCCACTCCGCTGACATCAGAGATATGATACGCATGCAGAGGCGTTGTATATAGATATATCTTCCAGGAGGAGTCGTGATGAGTATGCAGCCGTTACGGAACAAGAAACAGATTTAGTAAAGGATGATAACTTCTGGGCAGTTCGGAAGAAACGAGATTTGGGGGAGACCTCGACAGAACCTTTCTAGAATACAATACTAGAAGACTTGGACCCAGGATCGGTCATATTACGCACACCCAGTAGGCCAGAGTTCGGCATTGTCGACGAGACATGTTATGAGTGACCATGACAGTTGGCCAAAGATCTTTAGAGGATGTGCCAGAGCGGGACTATTTCCGCCATCTTTGATCTCGGTATTTTGGGCGATTTATTTGCATGATTGAGATTTTGTACACCACAGTTGCACTTGACTTCGATTTGATGTCATTCGAGATGTTGATTTTAATTTCATGCCTATGTTATGCATGTGATTTGACTTGTGCTTTCGGCATAGTTCATGCACTTTCAGTATTTTTGATTCAATTTTGTGCACGCTGATGCACATGGTTGTGAGATTATATACCACGGTATACCTGAGTTGGATTGAGGTTTGTTGTATACCGTCGATTTTGATTGTGATATTCGATATTGTTTTCGTGCACCTTGTGCACTTGATTTAGATTCTTGCGCATACTTGGGTGCTTGATGCGATTTTGGTGCATACCAGATGCACTAAATTGAGATTCTTCATGCATATCTGATGCACCTGATATTGTTGTCAAGCACACACCGTTGCCCTTAACAGTTGTTTTCGTGCACACCCGTTGCACTTAGATTTTGTTTCCGTGCACATGTATGGCACATATAGAGGCGGGTGTACTTCCTCTTCTGCTCCCTTTGCATCGACTTGCGGCTTGCTTGTAGGTGGGTTTGTGAGGATACTCTTTTGTTCCCACCTTGTGTATTTTTTTTGTATCTAGTATACTCCATCTACCCTATTTACTTTTTCTACCAGTTGTTTATTGGACTTAGACCATGAGCTTGAGAGACTTGTGTATATTTATATATTCTGATTCTGGTGTCCAGCTCGTGTGAGCCGACTTTATACTTGGTTTCTGTTTTCTTGCTTTTAAATATTGATTTCATATTGTGATGATATATCTTGCATGTGGTTGTGTTCCGTCGTTCGGCGAAGAGCTAGTTCCCGCTTAGAGATACCTTTATTTCATTGTTTATACATATTCATGTTTTGTACCCGTTTGGGACCAGTTTTTACAAAGGAAACTCTGCCGAAATTTTTATAAAACCGAAGCTTCGTGCAAGGATTTTTCAAAGTAGCTCTTTTATGTTAACTTAACTTTTAAACAAGTTTTCCTTCACTCTTTTTCTTTAAACGGTTTAGTTTTCTAGCCTTTGACTTGCTTGGATTACGATACACCTCTAGACGTTGCGTGATTTAAGTGCCAGTCACGTTCCACATATTCGGGTCGTGACAAGTACTCTCTACATCCTTCTTACTAGGTTCATCTATTGTTTTGATGAAGTCAATCAACTTGACTGTCACATCAAAACAGATGATCCGTCTCCGCTATCCTTGCTTTTGTCTACGAATAGACATAAGCAACATGCACACCTTCTGTTGTTCCTACTGACTACGATAACCCAATGGCAGAGTCATATACACGTTCTGTCACGCCCCGCTTCCCAATGTACGGTGAAGTGGACGCGACGAGGCCCGCTACGTATATACTCAGAAGTATATACGCTAAGCGTAACTAAGCAATATAAAGTAAATCACAAGAAACGAATAATATGGAAATAACAGCAACTTTTATTAATAACATTCTTTTTACAATGCAGGAAAAGAAAATACAACTGGAATGAAAAAGCAATGCCTAAACAGTGGCATAACAGAAAATGAAATAAACTGGAAAGAACAAGGTACAATTATCTAGAGCTCTGGGTCTGCCTGGAACTGCTCCAAATCTTCACCGGTGGGCTCGATCTTAACTTGGTCCAACGCACCTGACGACATTCAAAGAAGAAAGAGATAGAATGTCGTCAGCGAACAGGTCGCTCGGTAAGTCCCAAAAGAATAAGAAGAATAAGAATGATAGAGTAACAGTATTTTCTGAAGTATTATATTGTGAATATTATGGAACATTGTGTAACGCTATTGTTTGTAGCTTGGTACAGAAGGATGCCAGTGTATACGAGGGGGATCTCTATATGCTAGAGATCAGGGCAAAAGGAAAGTACAAGGAACCGTTATGCCACGGTACAACATCAATAGGATTCAGGTTAGGTGTTTTAATCTGACCACCTCGTGCCACGTTTAACACCTTCCGTACCAATCTACCCCTTAAACCCCGTAGTGTTTTAACAGTATTGTAGTATTGGAATATGTAAGTTGGGTGACTGACCAAAACCATGATATCAGTAAACATGTTGCAACTGTATAATCAGGTAAATGGAATATCAGGATAATGGATGAATATCCATGGTTTGATTCAGTCAAAAAGAATATATTGTTAACTGGATTCACGGTTTCATGTATTCAAATTGTATTGGAATATAAAAGAATAAAGATTGACTTGAATCATATTCGAGTCAGGAATAGTCAGACTCTAACCCGAGTCAGACTAAAAGAAAGATAATTTGAAGTTCAATATTAGCTAGGGGCCTTATTGTAATTTGTAAAACTTGAGGGGGTTTTATATAAAAGTACTTTTGTATATTTTTCAAAATACACCTCAAGTATTTATTATTCATCTTTATTGTTATAATGAATGTGAATTTTATTTGTGTTATTCTAGTGAATATATCCAAATAAAAGTATTAATTGTTTTATCTAAAATTCATGGGATTTTAGTGTAACTTTTAATCTTGTAATTTTTTTAGAAAAATGTGGAAACTTTATATTATGATAAAATAGGTGTTTAAATGATAATTATATATATATTAACACATGAATAATTTTTAAATGAATATTTTATTTTCAAAAATCTCATTTTCCTTAAATATCGTATTTTAAACCTTTCGAGACCGAATGCTCCTTGCGGAGATCTGAATCTCGCACTACTAGCCTGCGGGTGCACGATGAACTGTACTATCCCTAACAGGTTCCCCAAAAGTGGGTTATAGCGGCGCTTTGCTTAGGTTTAACAAATGCTTTTCATTTGGGAAAACGGTTTTATAAATATGGGGTATTTATTTGCAAAAGAGTACATTTTTCCGTATTTTAGTTATTCACTAGTAAAATAGGGGGTTGCCCCTACGGATGAACATATCCGTTGGGGCAGATTTTACTTGGCCCTACGGATTAATCCGTAGGGCTAAAAGGTTGCCCCTACGGGCACAGACGTCTAAGAATAAAAATATTAATTTTTAATTTGGTGTTTGCCCCTACGGAGCCGCAAACAAAGGACCTACGGGTATATCCGTAGGGGCAAGTAAATATCTATTCACCAAAACCCCAGATCGATCGCCTACGCTCACTTTCTCTCTCTCTCTCAATCGCGCGCGAGAAAAAACCCCAAATCGCCTCCGTCGTCGCCACCGTCGCCTCCGTCGTCGCCACCGCCGGTTTCGTCGCCACCGTCGTCGCCAGCGCCTGTTTCGTCGCCACCGTCGTCGCCAGCGCCGGTTTCGTCGCCAAATCGCCACCGTCGTCTCTCCAGCCCACCAGCAGCCGTTCAGGTATAAATCTCGAGGTAAATTAAAGTATTTTTGGATTATTTTGGGCTTAGGGTTCATGGCTGGGTCTGGGTTGCGCGTGCGAGAGTTGGGGTCGGGGTCGGGGTCGGGGTCGGGGTCGGGGTTGGGGTTCGGCTGCTGCTGGGGTGGGGCTGGGGTTAGGGTTACGGTGGGGCTGGGGTTAGGGTTACGGTGGGGCTGGTTGAATGGATATTCTGATTAGTTGACAAATATAATGTTAATCATAATTTACTCGACACAGATGGTAGAAAATCAGAAAAAGATCAAGAAAAAAATAATCGATTTTGATTTTAACATGCAGGGTGTTGATGCAAGATGTAATATCTAGTAGCAGATGCTAGGTATATAGACTAAAGAATAGTTGTAAATGAACCGCTAGCAAGAAAATCCTATAATTATACGTACACATCGCTTGACTCATGAAGCCTCAAGCTCTTTCTTTTGGGGGATAAAACTAGTTATATTCCTGCATTGCCTAGAAATAGCAGTGAGTTGGTTAAAACTTTTCAAACACAACCCCCCACCCCCCAAAAAAAAGAAAGAAAGAAAGGACAAGGAAAAAAAAAGAATAGCAACAAGCAATACAAGCTAGCAACCGTAAATAACTGCTGAGATTATGTCTACCTTGGCAATTTGAACAATGATGGTCTTGTCTGGATTGTTAAGATCCACTTTATGGGGGTGAGGAACACATTTTGCAACTGTATTTATGATTTTCATTCTGTCAAGTGTTGAAATAAAAATCAACACTTGACAATCAATCCAAGATGCTCAATAACTTGCTTCAAAACCATAATCTAATCTTGATGATGCTCAATATTAGTGATTTCCATGATCACGACACGTGGCAGATGACGTGTCTCATAACGCTTTATGATATCAGTATCCTATATTTGTAGTTTTAATTGTTGATTGTTATAGATGTATACCATTGCAATAATAGTTTTTGGTTGATGAATGCTATTGCAATGTAGGATGATCAGTTCTATCAATCTTGATCTCAATGGTTTAAAATCATGTTACACATACAACACGAATGCACAACAAACGCATAATTAGAGAGCGACCCGAGATATTCAGGTTAAAACCAATATATGATACTCGATGATCATATGAAACCTTCCTATTCCCATCGATACCCATATATGAAACTAAAAGCGTCACTTAGTCCCCGTCTATCGGTTAACATACGTGCGATGCTCGTCGTGACCTAGAACTATACGAAGGTTGTTAAATATCGGACAGTATAGCTCGATACTAACAACCGTCGTATAGTCTACGCGACGAGAAAATTCAATAGTATGGTAACCCATAGATTTGTCCCGTGTGGACAAGTTAAGAATGTATAAAGCAAACGCCTTCATTCACTTGTGTTTTCATCCGTTTCGAGATATTTCGTCGGTATCTTTCCGCGGGTTCTCCGTGTACAAAGATAGATTAGATGTTCATTTCAACGTTGTTTCACAGCTTTGAAATGATTATCTATTCTATTACAGTGTACTCGGAGAACAGCGGGGAGGTGCTGCCGAAATTTACTCGAAACGGTTGAAAGCACAAATGATGGGCGTTCGCTCTATACATTCTTAATGGGATAGAAGCCTACCCCCGACAGCCGGAACACATACATACAAACGCATAATTAGAGAGCGATTCGAGATGTTCGGGTTAAAACCAATATATGATACTCGATGATAATATGAAACCTTCATATTCCCATCGATACCCATATATGAAACTAAAAGCGCCACTTAGTCCCCGTCTATCGGTTAACATACGTGCGATGCTCGTCGTGACCTAGAACTATACGAAGGTTGTTAAATATCGGACAGTATAGCTCGATACTAACAACCGTCGTATAGTCTACGCGACGAGAAAATTCAATCGTATGGTAACCCATAGATTTGTCCCGTGTGGACAAGTTAAGAATGTATAAAGCAAACGCCTTCATTCACTTGTGTTTTCATCCGTTTCGAGATATTTCGTCGGTATCTTTCCGCTGGTTCTCCGTGTACAAAGATAGATTAGATGTTCATTTCAACGTTGTTTCACAGCTTTGAAATGATTATCTATTCTATTACAGTGTACTCGGAGAACAGCGGGGAGGTGCTGCAGAAATTTACTCGAAACGGTTGAAAGCACAAGTGATGGGCATTCGCTCTATACATTCTTAATGGGATAGAAGCCTACCCCCGACAGCCGGAACACATACATACAAACGCATAATCAGAGAGCGATTCGAGATGTTTGGGTTAAAACCAATATATGATAATATGAAACCTTCATATTCCCATCGATACCCATATATGAAACTAAAAGCGCCACTTAGTCCCCGTCTATCGGTCAACATAACGTGCGATAATTTATTCTTTTCAACGACAAACGCACACACAAAGCATATACACGGATTTTCTCCTTTGTCAGTAACTACCCCGTTCTTATATTTCTCAATATAGTCAGCATAACCTACAATTTATATGTTATTCAGTCTAACATGGCCCATGAGTACGTCAGAGTTAAGGACTGGATGTATGTGGATTGGAAACAACGTATGCAACCTAAGTTTGTCGCAGGAGTTGCTACTTTCCTTGAATTTGCACGAGCACATAATAAGATCATAATAGAGAAGATTCTCTGTCCGTGCGATAGATGTGGCAATAAGTACCGGCAGAAGGTAGAATTGGTAGAGCTTCATATTGTAAAACATGGGTTTACTAGACTTTATTCAACTTGGAAATATCACGGGGAAGGAGAAGAATGCAGTACTGCGGTAGAAGAAGAAGGAGAAGAAGAAGAATTCGGTAATACGGCAGGATACGGAAATTTATTTCCATCAGAAGAAATGGAGGATATGGTAGAGGCTGCCCTAGGTGAATCTATTCGTACCGAAGATGACATTCCTTCCGGTCAAGGACCGCGTGCGGATAAATATGAAAATTTCATGAATTATGCTAGGAAACCAATTTATGAGAATGCGAAGTATTCCACCCTCTCATGGTTCGTCCAACTTTTCCAGATTAAGTGCCTAAATGGATGGAGCAACAAGTCATTCACAATGCTTCTTTCGTTCTTGAAAGATTCTATGCCTCCGGGAAATAATGTGCCCGAAACCTGGTACGAAGCCCAGAAAATGATGTCTGATTTGGGTCTAAAGTGCGAGAAGATTCAAGCATGTCCTAAAAATTGCATGTTGTACCGGAAAGAGAATTCAGATTTGAAAGAGTGTCCAACATACGGAGAGGCCAGGTATAAGCCGAAAGATTCTGATAAGAAGCCTGATATACCTGTGAAGATAGCACGATATTTTCCCATAACACAGAGGCTACAGAGGCTATTCAGGTGCAAGAAAACAGCCGAGGCAATGATTTGGCATCACCGTGCTCCTCCAAGCGAAAATGGAAAAATGAGCCATCCAAGAGATTCACCGGCATGGAAGGATTTCGATAGGAGGCACGCAATATTCAGTAGCGATCCTCGCAATGTCCGGCTCGGACTGGCTGCCGATGGCTTCTTCTCATTCAACTATATGGCTGGAAGTCACAGTACATGGCCCGTTGTAATGATAATTTATAATCTGTCGCCTTGGTTGGCTATGGACCAATCATACTTTATGATGCCTCTTCTTATCGACGGACCAAACTCATCGGGGAACAATATCGACATCTATCTCCGACCTCTGATCGAGGAGCTGAAAACTTTGTTCATTGATGGTGTAGAGACATATGATTCAAACACAAATACAACCTTCATACTGCGTGCGGCTTTAATGTGGACAATTAATGACTTTCCTGCGTATGGAATGCTATCAGGTTGGTCCGTACATGGTCATAAAGCATGTCCTCATTGCCATGAACACACAACATCAAAATTTTTGAATTTTAGCAGGAAGGTTTGTTATTGCGGCCATCGACGTTTTCTGCCTCCAGACCACCCCTATAGGTTAGACACGGTTCACTTTGATGGTCATCAGGAGCTTCTTGGGCCTCCATCCCCATTGTCCGGAGAGGACGTGACTGCTAAATGGGATGGTTACAATAACGTGACCTTCGGGATGGATCCGACGAGACAGGTCAAACCACAATATTGGAACAAGTTAAGCATTTTCTTCGAGCTTCCGTACTGGTCTACAAATTCAGTGCGTCATTGTCTGGACGTCATGCATATAGAGAAGGGAGTATCAGAGCACATACTTAACTTGCTTCTGTGTAAAGACGGGAAATCGAAAGACAACATGAATGCCCGGATGGATCTACAAGAGTGGGGAATAAGAAGTGAACTGCACCCTAAACCGGTAGCGGGTAAACCGGGCAAGTTTGTACTTCCCAATGCCGCTTATCATATGTCACAACCGGAGAAGAAAAGATTCCTGCAGGTATTGCATGATTTGAAAGTCCCCACAGGTTTCTCAGGATCATTCAGCAAGAAAATAAAAATTGTGAAGGGCAAGATCGATGGGCTGAAAAGTCATGATCACCATGTTATCGTGGAGCACCTTCTTCCATTAGCCCTCAGGACTTCTCTCCCCGACTTGGTTGGTCTAGTAATCAACGACCTATGTTGTTTTTTCAGGGAGTTGTGTGCTAAAACACTGGAGGTTGCGACGCTGGATAAACTAGAAAATTCTATTGCGTTGATACTTTGCAAGTTTGAGCGTATTTTCCCACCGTCATTCTTCGATATCATAATACACTTGACGGTTCATCTTGCAACTAAGGCGAAGTTAGCCGGACCGGTACAATATCGATGGATGTATCCCGTCGAGAGGTACGTGTAATTTTTCGTTTCGCGCAATTTATAAATTTATTTTTGTCCTATATGCCCGTGTTTATTTATTCAACATATTCTCATTAGGTACCTTTACACTCTTAAGAAGTATATACGCAATAAAAATCGACCAGAGGGTTCTATCATGCAAGGTTATCTTCTTGATGAAGCAACCACATTTTGTTCCCGCTATCTGGACGAGAACATTATGACAAGGCTTAACCGACCACGAAGAATTCAAGAAGGGCCATATGGTAAAGCCGAGTATAAGAGGGTAGACACTATGTTTATCAACAAGATATACCGGTTTATCTTGCTTAATTGAGCATGTCTTGAACAAATTAGAGAGTAAGTTCTTTTGGATTAATTGTTATATCTGTGTTTGTGTGTGTATGAAATGGCATAATATTAATGTCATAATTATTTGTCGAAAACAGAACTCATTTTAACGAGGTACGTGAGGGGCATCCTGATTGGAACGAAGAGCGTTTGGAAAAATACCATCAGGATAATTTTTGTGATTGGGTCACAGAGCATGTAAGTTATTCGAATTACATTTTATTGCTATCAGTTTTAATCTAAACTTGTATCGTTATGTATTTATCGTAAAATTTGTTTTGTTAGATCCACGATCCGAACTTGTCTGCATCATTTGAGAGTGATTCAAGATGTTTAGCTCAATTTCCTAGTATGGAGGTTGCATATTACAAAGGATTTGGTGTCCTTGGATACAAATTCGAAGTTAAGGACATAGAAACATCTAGAATCACTCAGAATAGTGGGATTACGACGGTAGGATCGGACGGTGTGATTTACTATGGGTACTTAAATTGTATACTCGGCATCCACTATCCCGGACGATCAAAACCCTTTTATATATTCCACTGTACTTGGTACGATCCACGAACCGATACAGACAGGTAGAGAAGCAGTCTTGGGACTTGGAAAGATGAATTTGGATTGACCAGTGTGAACACACTTCGATTTTACGGTTAGGACGATCCGTTTATCTTCCGAACCAAGCGTTCCAAGTATACTACTCACAGTGTTTGAAGCATCCGGGGTGGAGTGTTGTATGCCGATGGAAACCTAGAGATGTCTACGATGTCCCAGAATACGAGTACATCGATGAGGACGAAGAAGAGAGAAGGCTTAAAGTGCTCCGACCGTCTGTTTCGAAGGGCGGGTTGTCTTCGACCGATCATGAAGTTACGTGGGTTAGAAATGACATCGACGATGAAATCCAAGTAGATATGTATGATGCGCCCACGAAATGAAAAAGGTTATCAGTAATGTTATATTATTACTTCACATTTTACGCTCTAGATCATATATAGTCAATACTTTTAATGATTTTCTAATACGTCCACGAACCGTTTATTTAGATTTGATGACGATTTCGGGAGCAGCGAGGGGCGGCAGGAGCTCCAGCCGCGGCAGAGGCAGAGGCAGAGCGGTTCTGCCGCCCGGAGAGCTCCTTAGGGAGCTTCAGAGGGCCGGTCTTACACCCAGATCGGAGACCCCTTCGGATGCCTCCTTCCGTGTGGATTTTGCCACACCTCCAGGTATACTGCACGCATATCCATTTTCAATGTAATATTACAAATATTCATGCATGTTTATGTCAAAATTACTTATATTGTCAATGTTTGATTGTCTAGTTGTTGGTCCTGCGTCCACATCTGGGACAGAGGCCACCCCCGCTCCTCCAGGTATGATTATATATCATATAGTGTATGTATATTGATTTAGAATGCTATATCATAAATATACACATTCCTTTTGCTCTTACTTAGCAATTTTTATTATTGTCTAGCTGTAGGTAGTGACACCACCGCACCTGCGGGTATGTTTATATGTCCTATAGTGCATGCATATTGATTTAGAACGTTATATTATTGATCTACACATTCTTTTTGTAATTACTTATAAAATCTATTTTTAATTGTCTAGTTGTTGGTCCTGCGTCCACATCTGGGACAGAGGCCACCCCCGCTCCTCCAGGTATGTTTATATATCATATAGTCTATGTATATTGATTTAGAATGCTATATCATAAATATACACATTCCTTTTGCTCTTACTTAGCAATTTTTATTATTGTCTAGCTGTAGGTGGTGACACCACCGCACCTGAGGGTATGTTTATATGTCTTATAGTACATGCATATTGATTTAGAACGTTATATTATTGATCTACACATTCTTTTTGCAATTACTTATAAAATCTATTTTTAATTGTCTAATTATAGGTGGTGCGTCCACATCTTCCACAGGGGCCACTCCTGCCGCTTCCATACCCTCCGCATCGTCTGCAGGTTAGTATGAATAAATTTAAAATATTTATTTATTTTACATATGCTCTATAGAATAAATATGAACTTCATGGAGATTTAGCGTCGATGTTTATTTTATAGTTGGAGGGGATGCGTCCGGGTCCGGGACCCCGGTTGTTCCTCACCGGAGGAACTATCGTCCCACTCGTGCTGCTGCTCGGGCCCAGGCTCGTGCGCTATTCACCGGAGGTATATATCACACTTGAATTTTTGTTTAACCTTGATTTCTTAATACAACTTTGTCTTATTATTGATTGTCTTGATATTTCGTGCAGACGCAGGGCCTCTCCATCCCCAGAGGGGGACTCGAGGCCCGAATCAGTCCCATAGGCTGAGGCCTGATAGAGCTAGGGGGAAGGCAGCATTCCCCCTATTTTTTACCCTTGACTATCGCTATACCGGTCCTCATGCCGAGAGGTTCGGCCGGTATTTGGGGGACGAGATCCGGATCGTGAAGAACTATCCACTTCACGTTGAGTGGGGCGAGCAGCACCAGCGCTCATTCGCCCTCTTCTTTGAACAGGCTCGGGTATGTATTAATATATATTTTCATTTGATTTATCCAATATATTTATTATTAACACTTGCAATCTAATAACAATGTTTTTTTTTTGTATTTTCAGTTGGATTACGATTTTCAGCCTGTAGCCGACCCTGATCACCCGGGGAGGGTGCTCGACCTTCATGCTCTGTACAATGGCCTGATGAAGAACATGCAGGCCAAGGTCCGATACAACAGGAATGAGCTGAAGGCCGACTGCTACTCCCTGTAGATAGCAACCCCCGAGGCAGAGAGAGCGGCCCTCCTATCTACTCCGGCGTTTGCGAGAGTCGACGTAGAGACATGGCCTCTATTGTGCGCTTATTTCGACTCCGAACGCAAACAAGTATGTATTTTAAATTTAATTCATTATTTATGATATAATTTATTTCTTTGTGTTTCTTAATTAGAAAACTAAATGTTAATGCGTTGTGCAGAAACAGACCGCTCAGAATACGGAGAACAGGAAGTCGGCGAAGAGGGGTCGCCCCACTTACACAGGTGGCTCGAGGAACATTACTCGAGCCATGGAGTTATCGGTAAATTAAGAGTTATTCTCTAATATTCTGCAATATTAAGAGTTATTCTCTAATATTTCTAATATTAAGAGTTACTTTCTAATATTGCAGACATCTCGGACCGTGGCGTCAGGTGGTACACCGAGCGTGCTGTCCGCATATCTTGCCGTCCACGGCACCTCGACAGATCCCGCCACGGGCGAGCTTCGATGTCCCGACGTCGCTACCCAGGAGTACTGCGTAAGTGTTAATATTTTTTCTACCCAAATTTGAAATTTTAGTTTTGGAAGGTTCAAGTTTAAATTTTATACTTATACTTTACTTCTTAATGTGGGTGTAGGAGCGGGTGGTTGAGCAGGCCCAGGCCTCGGGGATCGATTTTACCGGACAGAACGATCCGAAGCTGCTGACCCCAGTTCTGGACGCCGCACACGGAGGGCACCACGGAGGTTGGGAGAGAGGATGGGGATTGGGCCCTAGCAGGGCCCATATGAGGTTGGACTCCACCCCGGCGGTTACTTCCTCCGTCTCCAGTGACCGGCATGTCCATCAGGAACTGGATAGCTTGAGGGCCACCGTTCAGGAGTTGAAGGAGATGCTGGTATGTATACTACTTTATAGTAAAATATCATTTCATATTATATACATATCAACATATCCATAATTAGTACGTAGCTTGAGCTTATTTGGTTTTAGACTTAAGTCTGATTAATCATACATACATATGTAATTAAAATAAACAACGCTTTTCCAAACTAGATATCCAAACAGGGTTTCGAAATAACTTAATAATGAAACGAATTCGAATAATACACAGTTCTTACACGCTTCTTACACACGTTATGTCCAGACGCGACAGGGTAGATCGGCCGAGCCTCCACATGCATCTCTTTCGGATGCGGCTCCGCAAGCCACTACATCGGCTGCGGTTCCGCAGACAGCTCCTATAGCTCCACCGCCCACTCAGACTCCCGCAGTCGCGGCTCCTCAAGCGACTACCTCGACGGCGGCTGCGCAGACCACATCGCCAGCTCCACATGCCGCTCAGACTCCCTTATATGTAGCATTGCAGAGTGTATTGACCGAGGAGTAGGCGTGCGTTATTCTAACGTTATTCGGAGGTGGAGCTGGATCGAACTAGGGTAGCTTTTTGGTTCTTATTTTTTGAAACATGTATTTATATCACATTATACTACATTTTGAAACGATATTGATATTGGTTTGTATTTATATCATATTCAGTTTTTGGGTTTCTTTTGTATATTATATATATGCGTGAGATGTGATTATGAATACTGCAATATATGATTTGATTGATGTATATAGTATTGTGCACAGGGCGGGAAAAAATCTAGCAGCCCATTTTTAAAAAAAAAAATACAGACAATATGTACCTACGGATTAAGCCCTAGGTATATATGTTGCCCCTACGGGCATATCCGTAGGGGCAAACTATCAGGAAACCTGATATTTTCCCACCTGATATCAGTGCAGGGTGTTGGGAGTGCCCCTACGGATATGTCCGTATGGGCAACTGTTTATCCCCTACGAATTTATCCGTAGGGGCAAAATATCAGGTTTCCTGATATTTTCCCCCCTGATCTCAGTGCAGGGTGTTGGGAAGGCCCCCACGGATCTATCCGTAGGGGCCACTTTCTATCCCCTACGGAGCTATCCGTAGGGGTAGAACAAGGACCTACGGAGTTATCCGTAGGTATATACAATATATCCAAAAAAAAATTACATATATGATTTGATTACCCCTACGGGGTACTCCGTAGGGGCTATAACACCTACGGATATATCCGTAGGGGCTCTAATTTGCCCGTAGGGGCAAGTTCAGGGCCTCAACTTGCACCTGCGGCCTTTACACCTACGGGGTCTTTTTTCGCCCCTATATACATATCCGTAGGGGCAGTGGGTTGCCCCTACCGATAAATCCGTAGGGGCAACCCTTATTTGTAGTAGTGATTAGGGTTTCCTAAGCCAACTAGCCTACTTATAAGTCTAAACGATGAGTTATTAGAAGCCTCAAATCGCCTCTTCACCGTCAATTGCGGCCAGGTAAGTGTCAGGTAAGTGGGAAGGAACCACAGTCGTGGGCCTAATTAAAAACCACTAGCCTTAGACACACTTGCCTAGTCACCACAAGACAGTTTAGATAAACGATCGATGTCCATGACCAATCGTGTTTTCATTTTATTAAAAGATTTTATCTAGAAAAGTTTACAACTTAAAGCTTTAAATAAAAGTTTTAAAGATTATGGTATTTTAGTGAAAAGTCCTGTAATTTCGTATTCTGTATTTTGATATTTATCAATCAGGGTTATATTGAGTGTGTGTAAGGGTAGGTCATTACCCCGTGACTTATTTTAAGTTTTGGTGAAGTTTAAAGGTAAAACATGACAAGTTAAAGTTGAAGGTATTAAAGTGCAAGAATACGGTATTCGAAAACGTTATCATTTTATGTGTGAAATTTCATTCAAAGTGGGTTCTACAAGTTTAGTGATCAAGATTAACCTATTTAGGAGTGAGGGAATTAATTAAACTAAGAAAAATGAACTTCATGGTATTTTTATGAAAAAAATACGGTTTTGCAAAGATGTTATCATTTTATGTGAAAAAGTTTGATTAAATTGGTTTATGGGTGATTAATAGTCAACAAGCATATGGGTAGATAATATGTATTAGGTGACAAGTGGAAATTTAGAGATAAACCGAATCGGAAATCGGTTTGTCCGATTTCCGTCGGGTTCCAAAAAGTCGTATTTTTACTTTAAAGAAAAGAGAGATAGAAGAAGGCGGGACTTATGATTTGGACAAGCTAAGGAATGTGGTGGTTGTCGATTCGTCGAAAACGTCACGAAGGTTCTGATCCGGTCGCCGGAATTCGTCGTCGATTTCGGCAGCGCTTCGCTTCTCGCTCTTCGTACCGAGTTCTCGAGAATTTGAGAGAGTGGACTTAGAGTTGTGAGGTGAAATGGTAGAGGGTAGGGGTCTTTATATAGGCTAGGCTAGGGTTAGAGTTAGGGTTAAAAAATATTAAAAGAAAATATAAAAAACATTAAAAATTCATTAAAAATCATTAAACCTAGGAGTAAAAGGGATTTATTGGCCAAATTAAAACTGATCCAGGTATAATAAGTGTGCAAGAGGGTTGACCAAGTCAAGAGCCAACTTTTCTCAGTTGGTGACTCGGCCGTCCGGCCAAGTCCGGCCGGCGGAGCCGGACCGAGTCGGCCGAGTCGCCGGCCGGCGGCGCCGAGTCGGGCCGAGTCAAGGGTCCAATGGCCGGGGGTTTTCCTGAGGAACAACTTGGTATTTTTACTTTTTGTTGTCCAGTACATATTTTGGGAGTTATGGCCTTTTTACCGTTGACTTCCAAAAAAATTAAAACAAAATAAATACAAAAATAATGTGGGGCATGGGATTTGAACTCCGGTGGCTTGGTTCAGCAGTGCAAGGTATTACCAATGAGCTACAAGCTCCTTCTTGTAATTATTGTGGTTTTTAATTACTTAAACTGATAGCAGCAAGAATAAATACTCCTAGTATACATTAAATTTAAAGTAATTTCTTGTACACTAAAAATGGAGTTATTTCATTCTTGTAGCTTGTAATTAAAAACAAAAATAATTACCTAAATCTTGTGCTCAGGCTAAAATACCTCTTTGTGGATTTTAAAAATATTTTGAAAAAAATTTGTATAGGAAAAAGTGTATAAGAAAATTAGGGTTGTTACACGTTCACTTCTAAATTCCTATTTAGAAAGATGTTATAGTCATCCACCTGCCAGATATCATAGCCAAGAAATAGCATCAGCGCCAAGTCACATCCGTATTGATTTCAGCGTAGACACTGAAGTAAAAGTCACATCACAATCCACAGCGGGTATTTGATGAAAACTCTTTACAACAAGTCTAGCCATATTAGGTTAGTAACTTTCCACCAGCACAGATCTCGAAATATCTACTTACTCCTAATGGGTTTTACCCCTTCAGGAGCACCCAACAAAGTGCAAAATCCATGATTTGCTGAAGTGCGTGGAGTTCATCTTGGGTATGAAGCATCTGGTCACCTGGAAGTTACCATTTCCTATGATCTACTGATAACTGAAAGTCAACCTTAACACCACCATGAGGTTCTAGAGGCATCAAGCATGCCACATTTTAATTTTTATTAGGTGCTAAGTTAGACTAACAAGATTATTACTAGATTATTAGGGTTTGCCTTTGTGATGTGATTAACTCAAGATAAGAAAAAAGCATACAACCTTTGTAGTTCGGGTCCTTTTCTTCTATAGCTCCGGGTTGAAGTCCACGCGACTCTACTAGGCTCCTCTTCGATTTGAACGAACCTCCTTCGTGATCTTCGCGCCAAAGCAATCCACCTTAAGTTCCTCTAGCCCAAGCTAACTCTACACTAAACTTCTTTAGTGTAGAAACACACCACACCAAATTGCTAGTTTGTTGTGGGATGGTGAAGTAGGGGATGTTAAAATCTCACAAGTTTGTGTTCAAGCTTCATGATTCACATCTCATGTGAGGGTTGAAGCTTGAACCATGGGATTGAGGAAGAAGAAGAAGCTAGAGAGAAACCATGCGAGCAAAGCAAGTAAAATGGCTAAGTGTTGAGAATGAGACTAGAATGAATGGAAACTCTTGACCCCCACTCATTCAAGCATGGAATTTTGCAATATAAAATTGCAACCATGCTTGAATAGTGAGTCAAGATGAATAAACTAAGAATAAAGCCCATGATTGCAACCATGCTCTCATTTTCCACCTCTTTTTCTATTTTTCTCAAAAATAGAAATCGTGCCATACACTATTATTTTATATATATATATATCATATATATTAATATATATATATATATATATAATGAAGAATAATTAGTGAGCTAATGATATTAGTTAAGATATAATTATATCATATATAATATATATCATATTATTAAATCAACAATTGATTTAATAATCCGGTTATATCATATATGACCGACTAATATCATTCATCTGTATATCACATTATCAAATCAACATTTGATTCGACAATCTGGTTATATCACATATAAGCGAACCGATAACAGATTAATGCCAGATTACAATACGGTATCACATACTCATATTTAATCAGGCCCATGCACATATCAACATATGTGTCCTAATTAATTTCACATGAACCAGGAAACTTCTGTGTGGGGCTCTAAAGACACGTTAATACGGCAACAGTAGGTGATGATCATATCAGTCACCTACAAGCCGTCAGCGGTACTAGCTGGACGTAACGGCTACCTGGGTATTGAGCGATATGAAGATCAACAAGCAAGCTCGTCCATGCTCTCCATGAAGCCTATCAGTAACAATACCTACATTCTGGTCTCTTCGTCTGATATGTCGCATATCATGTCTAGGGGTGGTAAACGTCAGTCCCCAGTAACGTGATAAGTCATGCCGATGTTTGGCCTATAACGGTTCGAGAAACTACTGATAACACCTATCAGTAAATCTCGGCAGTAGCCCTGGCCAGGGACTTCCAGTTATAGCTAATCGAGCATAGCACAACATCAACCCCTAATACCGGGAGAGACGAAACCCCTCCTATCGCACATTGCCTCCATGTGATTCGGGACTGTACCCAAAATCCACCTGTTTGCATGACTCCTTTGAGTCGTGGTAGGGAGGAAATCAAAGCACAGTGGAAGCCACACAAGACTCTATGACGATCTCGGGTCTACAGACTAACCTATACCAGTGTTACCAGAAGACTGCTATTTGATGATAGGTATACTACCACATAGGAGTCCTCAGCGAGTCCGTTCGGTATACCCATTCTCCAATTGGCACCTATGTACAATCTTTGATGTCACACACCAATGGTTGTGGGATCAACCATCGCCCTCTAAGGGACAAGAAACGTACACACTAGTCTACTCTGGAATATCGATGCCCTGGTCTCGATATTCCCACGACTAGGAACTTATTAAAGGATGTACTTTTGGACCACCCTGGCCCCACTAGTATGATCTCATCATAATCCTGGTAGTCAAGTACATATCCTAAGGGCTTTATCAACATGTAAGAGACAGACAATATAAATTCCAGTCTACATGTTAAGATAATGGTAACCCGATAACATACTATCATGTTGAGCAAGAAAGTCCTCTATACATATGTCCAAGCATCTACTATATCATCAATAATGGACTTTACATATTACTAACAATCTCCCACTTGCACTACGGCCAGTTGTTGTAGTATCTCATACCCAACGTCCCAAAAGTCTCTCGAATAGCATCTGGGGAATGGCCTCGGTGAGTGGATCCGCTGTGTTATCCTCTTTGTCAACTTTCCTGACCTCGATCTCCCGGAGATCAACTATCTCCCTGATCAGGCGATACTGTCTAAGAATATGTCTGGATCGCTGGCGGGACCGGAGTGTAAGTCCACGGTAGCGCCCCGGCCGTCTAACAGACGCCAAATGCGGAACAAAAACTTTTACAACTGGCGCTATCGCGTACTATAACCCGGATCTGCCATTAAAGCTAAACTAACAAACTACAAAGTGGGTTGGAATGTTATACCGAACGATCCGAGTCCTTTGGTCTTCAACCATCATCCCACGCTTTGTTGCGGCTGCTTCGATCTTCTCGATCTCCAGTCTTCTCGTCTAGGTGGCACCACGCCGACAGATCTTTAAACGGGCTCCCGCCTCTGAACCGAAGCAACCCGATCATCAAGTTTGCCAAAAGAGATGACCAAGATTGATGTAGAGAATGAGTAGAACACTTTGTCTCGTTACGTCCAAAGCCATGGACGAACGGTTAATGAAGTTGCCATTTGGATCGGGTAAATGAGAAAATGAGTATACAAATTATCATGAACCATAACTATCATAATCTTTTTTCATGCAACCATAACTTTAACCAAAGAATGGCCGGCCACTAAATAGGAGGAGGGGTGAGTGTAGGAGAGAGAGGGAGGTGACCATAACAATGAATGAAAGAATGAGTCATTTTAACCTTGTCACCAAAAACCATTAATGAACTAATGAATCATCTAACACATCATCATAGCATTAAATGAACCATTAATGTAGGGTTCCTATGCACTTTTGTGAAGGTTCATAAGGCATCAAACATGCCCGGATTAAATTTTAGACGTGCCGAACAACCCAAAGCCGGGATCTTTGCTAGATTATTAGGGTTTAACATGCAAGATGATAACTTTTATCTAAGTGTGAGGGATTACAACCTTTGTAGTCCGCTCCTTCACTTCACAAGCTCCGAGTAGAAGTCCCTTTGCCGCGATCCACGATCTCCCGGACTCATGAGAGGCTCCACGACTCGAACGATCCATGCTAGCTCGAAGTATTCCAAATCTCCGATGATCTACTTTGAAGTTGCTTCGACTCAAGCTTTCTCACTCAAAAGAGAAGAACACACTAATCCCATGGGCTAGATGAGATGAGGATGAGAGAGTAGTAATTTTGCTTTCTTTTAATATCATTTTCTCATATTTTTCTCATCACTTAAGGATTTTCAAGTAAGCTTTCAAGAGAGAAGGAAGAAGATGATCATGAAAAGATAAATGATAATCCTTTTTCTTTTGTGATGAATAGAAATAAAACATATGATTGATATATAACCATGGTCAAGAATGAATGGCTAAGAATAAGTAGAGAAACAACTAGAGTTAGGGTTTGGTTAAGTTAAAAATGTGTCATCCAAAATATCTTTACAAATGACAAAAGAAAAATGCTTCTAGAAGGAACTCGAAGCATCTAACCCTAATCAAACCCTAACCTCAATTAATCATCCTTAAACATGTTTAACAATTAATCATATCATGTCACAATAATATATATCACATATATATTATATATTTGCAACAAAAGAAAATAATACAATTAACATATATCGCATATATATCAATGTATCATCCACTGAGAAAATGAAATAATAAAGCAAGCCAATATTAGTTAATATAATAATATATCATATATATTATTATATATTAAATCATCGAATCAACACTTGATCCGACGATCCGGCTATATCGAATATTACCGACTAATATATCATGTACCGATTCATCGAATCAACACTTGATCCGATGACCCGGTTCATATCTAAATATCGCGAGAATATAATACGGTATCCCATATCGCATTATTCTCGGTCCTGCGCATATCACATATGTTCCACTACTCTGTTTCGCCTGAGCCAAGAAACCTCTGTGTAGGACACTAAAGAATCGTCAATACGCCGGTAGCAGGTGATGATCATATCAAACACCCACAAGCTGCAAGCGGTCAGCTAAACGTAACAGCCACCCAGGTATTGAGCGATCAGAAGATCAACATGCTAGCCTGCGCGTTCTCCTGTGAATCCGATCAGTAACACTCCCGTACAGTCCGGTCTGTTCGTCTGATATGTCGCATATCATGTCTAGGGGTGGTATACGTCAGACCCCAGTAACCGATAAGACGTGTCGATGTGTGGCTCATAACGGGTCGAGAAACTACTGGTAACACTTACCGGTAAATCTCTATATCAGCCCTGGCCAGGGACTTCCAGTTATAGCCAATCGAACACAGCACAACATCAACTCCCTATACCGGGAGAGAAGAATCCCCTCCTATCGCTCATTGCCTCCATGTGATTCGGGACTGTACCCAAAAGCCACCGTTTTGTACGCCCTCTTGGACGTGGTAAGGTGGAAATCAAAGCACAGTGGGAATCACACAAGACTCTATGACGATCTCGGGTCTTCAGACTACCCTGTACCTGTGTCACCGGAGAACTGCCATCTGACGTGTGGTATATCACCATCTGGGAGTTCTCGGCGAGTCCGTCCAGTGTACCCAGTCTCCACTGAGCACCCGTACACCATCTCTGATGTCTAACACCGATGGATATGGGATCATCCATCGCCCATCATATGGGTCAAGATGCGTATACGCTAGTCTACTCTGGTGTATCGATGCCCTGTCTCGATATACCCTCGACTAGGAACAGTTATAGGATGTACTCATCGACTACCGCAGCCCCATTAGTATGATCTCATCATAGTCCCAGTAGTCGAGTACAAATCCTAAGGGCTTTATCAACATGTGAGAGTAAAACAGTAAACCAATACAAGTCAACATGTTAAGATAAAGTGAAACCAAATAGCATACTATCTTGACGAGCAAGAAAGTCATCTCTATATATAACCAAGCATCTATTATAATATACATCACATGTACAACAATGGCCTCTAGGGCATATACATAACTAACAATCTCCTACTTTCACTAAGGCCAGCTGCTATAGTATCTCATACCTAGCATCCCGAATAATCTCTCAAACTGTATCTGGGGAATAGCCTTCGTGAATGGATCCGCAGTGTTGTCCTTCGTATCTACTCTCCTGACCTCGATCTCCCGGCGATCAACTTTCTCCCTGATCAGGTGATACCGCCTCAGAATATGTCTGGACTTCTGATGGGACCTGGGTTCCTTGGCCAAAGCCACAGCTCCATTGTTATCGCAATACAGAGGTATTGGATGCTCAATGGATGGAACCACACCAAGTTCACTAATGAACTTCTTGATCCAGACAGCCTCTTTGGCAGCATCGTTGGCAGCGATGTATTCAGCCTCCATCGTTGAGTCTGCAACGGTATCCTGTTTGGAACTCTTCCAACATACCGCCCCTCCATTGAGGGTAAAGACAAAACCCGAATGCGACTTAGAGTCGTCCTTATCACTTTGGAAGCTGGAATCGGTAAAGGACTCCACCTGGAGTTCTCCGTTACCATACACCAAGAACATCTCCTTAGTCCTTCGTAAGTACTTGAGAATGTTCTTTACAGCGGTCCAGTGACTCTCTCCAGGATCTGCTTGATACCGACTAACTACACTTAGTGAGTATGCTACATCAGGTCTGGTACATAGCATCGCATACATGATAGAACCTACTGCCGAAGCATAGGGTATCCCTTGCATGCGAGCTCTCTCCAAATCAGTCTTGGAAGACATCTCTTTGGAGAGAGTGAGTCCAGAGATCGTGGGTTGGTTCCCACGCTTGGATTCTTCCATACTAAACCTCTTTAGTATGGTGTCAATGTACCTGGATTGGGACAATCCTAGTATCCGTTTAGATCTATCTCTATAGATCACGATTCCCAATATGCAGGAGGCATCACCTAGATCTTTCATTGAGAATCTCTGTGATAAGAAGAGCTTGACTGATTGCAGCATAAGAATATCATTTCCTATCAAGAGTATGTCATCCACGTACAATACGAGGAAGACAACCTTACCCTCTGCTACCTTCTTATAGATACAAGGTTCATCTATATTTTTGATGAAGTCAAACTCTTTGACTACAACATCAAAACAGATGTTCCAACTCCGCGATGCTTGCTTTAACCCATAAATGGATTTAAGCAGCTTGCACACCTTTCCGCTGCTCCCACTATCTACGAAGCCCTCCGGCTGAGTCATGTACACGCTCTCTTCTAAATCACCGTTTAGAAAGGCGGTCTTAACATCCATTTGCCAGATTTCGTAGTCATGGTATGCAGCAATGGCAAGTAAGATCCGGATGGACTTAAGCATAGCCACTGGAGAAAAGGTTTCGTCATAATCCACACCTGGACGTTGACGAAAACCCTTTGCTACAAGTCTAGCTTTGAAAGTCTCAACTTTTCCATCTACACCAAATTTCTTTTTAAAAATCCACTTGCTCCCAATGGGTTTTACCCCTTCAGGAGCATTTTCCAAAGTCCATACTTTGTTCGTGTACATGGATTCCATCTCAGATCGCATTGCATCCAGCCATTTCACAGAGTCACCACTCGTGATGGCCTGCTCGAAACTAGTCGGGTCATCATCATCCATGATGCAATCCTCGCTTCCACCATCAATGAGAAAACCGTAGTATCTCTCAGGTGGACGAGAAACCCTACCAGATCGGCGGAGAGGCTGGGGTTCGCCGGGTACTACTGAATCCTCTGGTTCCACAAAATCTTCAGTTACAGTCTGTGGTGCTGGAACCTCTTCCAGCTCTACCTCTTTGCCACTAATTTCTTTTGCAAGAAATTCCTTTTCTAAAAAGGTGGCATATTGAGAAACAAACACTTTTTGTTCCTCAGCGTGATAGAAAATATATCCTTGAGAATTCTTTGGATATCCTACAAACTTACAAAGAACTGATCGTGCCTCGAGTTTTTCCGGATTTTGTCTTTTTACATAGGCCGGACAACCCCATATCTTAAACCGTTTAAAATATGGTCTCATTCCCCTCCATATCTCATATGGGGTTGTAGGCACTGATTTAGACGGAACTTGATTCAATAGGTATGCTGCTGTCTCAAGTGCATCCCCCCAAAAGGAAATAGGTAACTCAGCTGTACTCATCATAGAGCGCACCATATCTAATAGGGTGCGATTCCTCCGCTCAGATACACCGTTGTGCTGTGGTGTATAAGGAGGAGTAAGCTGAGAGAGAATCCCATTCTCTTTTAGATAATCTAAAAACTCACCGCTTAAGTATTCACCTCCTCTATCAGATCGAAGAATCTTAATACTTTTGCCCGTTTGGTTCTCTACTTCGTGCTTATATTCTCTGAATTTCTCAAAAGCTTCAGACTTGTGTTTCATCAGAAACTCATGTCCGTATCTAGAGAGATCGTCAGTGAATGTAATGAAGTAGGAAGAACCGTTCCTGGTATGCGTAGACATAGGACCGCATACATCACTATGTATCAGTCCTAAGAGTTCGGTAACTCTTTCTCCGTGTCCACTAAACGGAGCTTTGGTCATTTTTCCTTTGAGACATGAATGGCAAGTATCATAAGATGATAATTCGAACGGATTCAAATAACCATCTTTATGTAACTTAGCTAGTCGTGTCGCATTGATATGACCAAGTCTACAATGCCACAAGTAGGATTCGTTCACATATGAACTTTTCCTCTTGTGTGTGTTTTGTATATTCAGGACTGTATTCTGATTAAGAATGAATATGCCATTATGTAACGAGCCTGATGCAATCAACTTTTGATCTAGAAATATGTTCATAACATTATCCTTTACTACAAAATTATATCCTTCTTTAGTTAATAAAGAAACTGATATAATGTTGCACATCATGTTCGGTATATAATAGCATTCATTTAGAATCAGTGTATTACGACTTGGTAATACAAGGTGATATTCTCCAACTGCTCTGGCTACAATACTTGCACCGTTCCCTACTTGAACGGAATGATCACCTTTTCCCAGTTCTCTACCTTTACGTAGCCCATGTAACTGTTTACATATGTGGGATCCTGATCCGGTATCTAATACCCAGGACGTAGGGTGAACTGAGAAACAGTTCTCAATAACTAACACACCTGAAGAAGATGCATCAACATGCATGTTCTTTTGGGCGGTGTGAGAATCCAGATATTCTCTTGTTTTCTGTTCAGTCTTATAACTCTTATAAGAAAGAACGGGTCCAACGTTCCCTTGCTCAGTACAATAATCGGGTTCAGTCAATACATCAATTTTATTATCTTGATTATGGCATGAAATGGTCACTACCTGGAGAGAGAGAGAGAAGAAAACACTTTGGCGTATGCTCTTGTAAGATTAGATTGGTTATTATCTTATCTAATCAGGATGTCTCCCACTGTTTTTATCAGATCTACCTTAAAACCCTAAAAGGTAAGATCAGCCGGGATTAATTACACCCTACAATTTCGTCAATCTTTCAGCCAGATCAGTGTCGGTACTTTGAGGGAGGTTCCCCGTGCTTTCGCACGGACCTAATTAAAGTAAACCTCGTTTTCCCAGAGGCGTAACCTCGTTAACACTTTTCTAGACACCTACTTGAATGACTAATTGTCCTGTGTAAAACTCTCCCAGGAGTAACTCTTACTCGCAGTGGGTATCGGGATCCAACTATCTCATAGGAGGTATTCAATCTCATTGCAAATTTCAACACTTGAAATTCCCGATATTATTTTTTTTGCCCCTAGCAACTCATGACCTTAACATGGTCAACAAATCATAAGCGCTAGCCAAGTTCAACCCGTCATTTCCCGATTGAATTAAACCCACTCGTACGACCCTTAACATGGTCAACAAAGTCGTACGACTACCCTAATCCAATCACATCATATGTTTTAACAGATAAGTATTAATTAGCTACCGCACACTACGCCTTAACATGGTCAACAAACGCAGCACGAATACTAAGAAGTACTTATCTGAAATGACGGAGGGCTACGCAGGTTTTTCAGAAAACCTTGAGCGTAAAGAACTTGATATCGTCGTAGAATCGAGTGAAGTTTTGAAAAGGAATGTTTTTGAGGCTTTTCTTAGTTTCACTAAAGGGGTCACTCCCGGTGAAGGGATTGTCGGCCCTTTCCTCATCGAATAAGGTGCAGGATATATCATATATACCGCTGTGCAAAGCAAAACACTAAAAGCAATCAAAAGACAAACCGCGTTTTGTAGCATCTGCCAGTTTCGCTAAAGGAGTCACTCCCGGTGAAGGGATCTCGGTCCTTTCCTCATCGAATAAGGTGCAGGACATATCATATATGTCACTGTGCAAAGCAAAACTGTAGCTACCCTTTTTATAAAGTTTTTATTCTACAACATCTTTAGGTTTCTTTTCTTTTATTAATCTCATTAATAAAAATCCCATCAGCTTATGCTTCCTAAGCATCACAGAAGAAACGAAAGCAGTAATATTTATATATCAGCATATATATATATAGTATAAGCATTCGTCTCACGCAGTAATATGATCTCATCACAGAACATTGCAGCAGAAGAACATATATGAAATATTGAATATACTAGGACGTCCGTGTTTTAAATACGAGCCTGTATAAAAACACGGATTCCACGGTCGCGACGAATAGCCAAACCCACATCCCAAGACCCCTACGAGAGCGGCAAGTAACACTGCCAATTCTAGGGTTAGGAGACCCGGTCTCGACTCCTCGAGATGGCCTTCTACTGGACCCTAGAACCCGGTTACTTGTGCTCCCCTCCTTGGGTCTACCTAATGCGGAAAAGTAAATAATATACACTGGTGACATCAACCGCATCCTGGAAGTGCCCCAAATAAAAGAATATTACATTACAAATGAATTTTACATGAATGAAAATAAAAACCCTCATCTCACATAAAACCCCCGGCTATTCAGAACGCGACGATCCAATATAACATATCAAAGCAACACATAATATCTCATATCATCAACGTAAGTAAATATGCGCATCCCAATTGTCGTTGACATATAGCAACGAAACCGGCGATATCACATATTACACTTACGGTCACAGAAAAGAAAGTGTAAAACTACAATATTTGGAATCCACAATTACTTTAGACATCGTAAATGCGAAATATCACATACTCCGCATTTCATGCCTAACTTTATGAATTCCACATATTGTATCACATTCCAGATAAATAGACAGTATTAAACTTTCCGAACAGATAATCAAATACCCAAAATTTCCCAAACTGCTCAACACTTGAGCGGGGTTCAAATAATCCCAGAATATGTCACAGTACCGGTGATCCAGCCGTAGAAGGGTCAAGCCAACGCCTCACATGTGGAACGCCGTACTGCCCCAAACCCGAAGGTTCAAAAGGCAGTTCAAGACGGTCACATAATCGAGTTAAGGTTTGTTGTCTTCTAGAGAGTCCACCGCTTAACTTGTACAATTTTTTCCGAAAGATTTAAACCCGAATAAATTTCAACACTTGAAAGTTTGCCGTACCGGGAAACAGTAAGTTAATGATATCCTTTCAAATAGTTTAACAGTTTCTAAATATCAGGAAAAAAATACGAATTTAAAATTTCCGATCGAGTCTACTATTAAAAAACAAACCCCAGAATTTTAAACACCTGACACAGATTAAAAATACCCAGAATAGTCAGCAAGTACCTACGGTTATTACCAAGAAGCCACGTGTCGCCAATCGACTGTTCCGCCGCGGAAGCGCCGCGCAAGCAAGCTTGCGCCGCGCTTCCACGGCCGTTTGGTCGAATTGGGGGCTCGGGCTTCTTGGTAATTGTTAGAATTCCCTGCTGATATTTTTACATATTTTTAATTCAGAAAAATCCCAAAATTTAAAAAATTTCCAGAGAGGGGTCAAGTTTCGTCGTTTCGGGTTCGATCGGAGTTTTAACATCGTAAACACATCGCCTAATGCTCTAGCTAGGCTCTGATACCATTGTAGGGTTCCTATGCACTCTTGTGAAGGTTCATAAGGCATCAAACATGCCCGGATTAAATTTTAGACGTGCCGAACAACCCAAAGCCGGGATCTTTGCTAGATTATTAGGGTTTAACATGCAAGATGATAACTTTTATTTAAGTGTGAGGGATTACAACCTTTGTAGTCCACTCCTTCACTTCACAAGCTCCGAGTAGAAGTCCCTTTGCCGCGATCTACGATCTCCCGGACTCATGAGAGGCTTCACGACTCGAACGATCCATGCTAGCTCGAAGTATTCCAAATCTCCGATGATCTACCTTGAAGTTGCTTCGACTCAAGCTTTCTCACTCAAAAGAGAAGAACACACTAATCCCATGGGCTAGATGAGATGAGGATGAGAGAGTAGTAATTTTGCTTTCTTTTAATATCATTTTTTCATATTTTTCTCACCACTTAAGGATTTTCAAGTAAGCTTTCAAGAGAGAAGGAAGAAGATGATCATGAAAAGATAAATGATAATCCTTTTTCTTTTGTGATGAATAGAAATAAAACATATGATTGATATATAACCATGGTCAAGGATGAATGGCTAAGAATAAGTAGAGAAAAAACTAGAGTTAGGGTTTGGTTAAGTTAAAAATGTGTCATCCAAAATATCTTTACAAATGACAAAAGAAAAATGCTTCTAGAAGGAACTTGAAGCATCTAACCCTAATCAAACCCTAACCTCAATTAATCATCCTTAAACATGTTTAACAATTAATCATATCATGTCACAATAATATATATCACATATATATTATATATTTGCAACAAAAGAAAATAATACAATTAACATATATCGCATATATATCAATGTATCATCCACTGAGAAAATGAAATAATAAAGCAAGCCAATATTAGTTAATATAATAATATATCATATATATTATTATATATTAAATCATCGAATCAACACTTGATCCAACGATCCGGCTATATCGAATATTACCGACTAATATATCATGTACCAATTCATCGAATCAACACTTGATCCGATGACCCGGTTCATATCTAAATATCGCGAGAATATAATACGGTATCCCATATCGCATTATTCTCGGTCCTGCGCATATCACATATGTTCCACTACTCTATTTCGCCTGAGCCAAGAAACCTCTGTGTAGGACTCTAAAGAATCGTCAATACGCCGGTAGCAGGTGATGATCTTATCAAACACCCACAAGCTGCAAGCGGTCAGCTAAACGTAACAGCCACCCAGGTATTGAGCGATCAGAAGATCAACAAGCTAGCCTGTGCGTTCTCCTGTGAATCCGATCAGTAACACTCCCGTATAGTCCGGTCTGTTCGTCTGATATGTCGCATATCATGTCTAGGGGTGGTATACGTCAGACCCCAGTAACCGATAAGTCGTGTCGATGTGTGGCTCATAACGGGTCGAGAAACTACCGGTAACACTTACCAATAAATCTCTATATCAGCCCTGGCCAGGGACTTCCAGTTATAGCTAATCGAACACAGCACAACATCAACTCCCTATACCGGGAGAGACGAATCCCCTCCTATCGCTCATTGCCTCCATGTGATTCGGGACTGTACCCAAAAGCCACCGTTTTGCATGCCCTCTTGGACGTGGTAAGGTGGAAATCAAAGCACAGTGGGAATCACACAAGACTCTATGACGATCTCGGGTCTTCAGACTACCCTGTACCTGTGTCACCGGAGAACTGCCATCTGACGTGTGGTATATCACCATCTGGGAGTTCTCGGCGAGTCCGTCCAGTGTACCCAGTCTCCACTGAGCACCCGTACACCATCTCTGATGTCTAACACCGATGGATATTGGATCATCCATCGCCCATCATATGGGTCAAGATGCGTATACGCTAGTCTACTCTGGTGTATTGATGCCCTGTCTCGATATACCCTCGACTAGGAACAGTTATAGGATGTACTCATCGACTACCGCGGCCCCATTAGTATGATCTCATCATAGTCCCAGTAGTCGAGTACAAATCCTAAGGGCTTTATCAACATGTGAAAGTAAAACAGTAAACCAATACAAGTCAACATGTTAAGATAAAGTGAAACCAAATAGCATACTATCATGACGAGCAAGAAAGTCATCTCTATATATAACCAAGCATCCATTATAATATACATCACATGTACAACAATGGCCTCTAGGGCATATACATAACTAACAATTAATGCACCCATGAGTCACTAATCCTAGTCACCATCCTAGTCATCATCTAGAAGCTTCCACACTCATCTCAAGAAAAGATAAATCCGTCTTTAACCGAACGTTAAAGACGGGTGATAGAAAACTGGAAACTGGCAACTTCCAAAAGTGATCCTGAAACGAATTTCAGGATAACCCCGTAACAGTATAAACATACCCGCATTTGTATTACGACCGAATACAAATGCAACTGAGACAGATATTATATCTACACAGTATAATACTCGGATCCGGCTTAAACCAAAGCCCACCGGTATTATCTGCCCGAAATATGACACGTGCGTAAATGCATGTGCATTTTCCGAACCCTGCCATAAAACCATACGGCCTCTACAACGTTTCGCCCGAACTTGGGAAACAGTCTGTGGGGGACTCTAATGACTCATCAACACACTGGCACTGGGTATAACCTCTAGCACGTCAGAGGTACAAGCTGTACGTAACGGTTGCCTATGTATTGATTGGAAGGGAAGCTGACGAGCGAACTCATCCAGAAACCCTACTGAGCCTGACAGTGACAATATCCGTACAGTCTGGTCCGTTCGTCTAAGAGTATCGTATATCGAGTCTAGGGGGGTGGATAAAGTCAGACCCCTAATAACGCGATAATTCGTGTCGGTATGAAGCCCATCACCTCCTGAGAAACTATTGATCCAAATCAGTAATTCTCCACTACGTCGGCCGAGGATTTCTAGTGATGGCCACCCGTGCACTGTGCGACATCAACCCCCAATACCGGGAGAGACGAATCCCCGACGATCCCCTCACTTCCTCCATGTGGCTCGGGACTGTACCCAAAAAATACCTGTTTGCACGTCTCCTTTGAGCGTGGTGTGGTAGAAATCAAAGCACAGTGGGAACTCACATGAGACAAATGACGATCTCAGGTCGACAAACTAACCTGTACACATGTCACCAGGGAACTGCTATCTGACGATATATATAATACCAACTAGCATGTTCCCGGCGAGTCCTGTCCGGTGTACTCATAACGAGATGAGCACCTGTATACATCTTAGGTGAACCAACTTACACCAATGGCTTGTGAGACCGGCCATCGCCCCTCGTCGGGGTCTCGACTGTATACACTAGTCTACTCTGGAGTATCGATGCCCTGTCTAGAAACTCCTACGACTAGGGACACTTTAAGGATGTGCTTATAGACCCCAGCACCCATGTATATGATCGCCATCATACTGCTGGCAGTCAAGAAAGAATCCTATGGGCTCTATCAACATGCAATAGAGAACTAAAGCATGTATACAATGATAGCGACAAACCAGATAGCATACTATCATCTCGAGTAAGACAATCATGTCGGTATAGGTCCTCCCTCAATCATTGCAATCACATACCTGCGATCCAATAATTGACTTAGAGGGCACTATATCCAACAATCTCCCACTTGCACTTAAGGCTATTATTGCGATGACGCATACCCATAGCCTCAGTGAGTGGATCCGCCCTGATGTTTCTTTCTATGTCTCTCTTAATCTCAAGTTCGCGGAGAAAGCCATCTCCCGAATCGAGTAATACCTGTCTTAGAATATGTCTGGATATCTGATGGGACCTAGTTCATAAATGAACTCCGAATCCAAACTTCTTAGACTGTATCTATAACTGAACCTAATCAGTATCCAGCACCATACCTCCCACAGTATCCTTTTGGACCACCTGTCCATAATACTGTTCCTCGTCAGAGGGAAAACTATAACTCTGACAATCACTCTGTCATCCATGTCACCTTTGAAGCCTGGAATGATAACCGTCTCCCGAAGGAGGCTGCCATTATCAAATCCATAGAACATCCATTCATGTTCTAAAACTGCTTCCTTATGTTTCTCCAGGATTGGATTAATATAAACTTATCGCATCTAGTGCAAAAACAACATCTGGTGTGGTACTTGACATCTCATGATTGACTCAATTGCCTAAGCAAGTGATCTGCCAATCATGCACATCCCTCTCTCCTTTAGTCTCTAAGACACCTTTAGAGAGGGTGACTCCATCATCTGCAAGTACACCACCATGCCAGGAGTCATCTATTCTAAATACCTTTAGAATACTGTCAATGTACCTACATTAGGAAACTACCCAAATCAAGATCTAAAACCATAGATCTGGAAACCAGAATGTCTGATATTATTTCCATATCCTGTCCGGAGAAACAACTGTGTGACGACCACAGTACAACCGATCGTAGTATAGGAATTTTACTTCCTACTCTGTGTATGTCATCCAAATACCAGGACATCACACCCTACTACCTTCTCAACAGATCCATCCCCTATTCTGATGAAGTCAAAGCCATGACTGTCATATAAAAATTAGATGATCTATCTCCGCTATTTCTGCTCAAGCCTATAAATAGACATAAGCTACTTGTCCACTATGCTTCCGCTGCTCCCACTGACTATGACAACCCTCTGGCAGAATAATATATACGTCCACTTCTAAAACTAGTTTAGAACGACGCTATCATATCTTCCTGCCGGGTCTCACAGTCTGGAACAACAGTAGTGTCAAGTCTGGGTAAACAAGAACCTCCCTGTCACCGTCCTTGAGGCTACCGGAGTACCTCTCGGGTGTCTGAGGTTACCCACCATGTTTGCGGAGTGGCTATTGGAATGTCAAACCTGATTGAATATATAGGTCCTATTAAATTTTCCGTAATCATATGCGGTTCTGGAATCACTTTCAGTTCTACCATACTCCCACTACTGTTTTATGAAAAAAAATCCATTTTATAAAAACTGTGGCGAGTCAAGAACAATATTACTATTGATCTTCCAGATGGTAGAAAATCAACCCTCGTCAAAGCCAGGGTCAACCCACAAACTGCCATTACAGAAACGTGCCTCTGATCTATCCAGTGTCTGGTTTTAAGCATAAGCTGGACAACTCCCCGTATCTTAACATCGTTAAGATATGAACCATTCTATATACAATATAGAAATAGAGGCACTAATTTAATCGGAACCAGATTCAAATCATGCAGCTGTCTCCAGTGCATATCAACTTGATGGAAAGTAGCTACTCAGCATTACTCAACTTAGGAATCCATCCGATTATGAGTAACCTGAAAGAGAAACGAGTTTCTCAAAACTATTACTATCAACTGAATACCAATCACAAGAATCTACATCTTCGATCTCTTTGAAAAATCCCGATACTTGCGATACCTGGTTCTCTACTTTATTCTTATACCCACAACTTCTCAAAACTTAGACATTGTATTTCAACGAAACACTTGTCTAAAAACTAGAGAAATTACAAGTAAATAGAATAGAGTACGAGGACCAACCCCTTTGTCTTGACGGACACTGGACAACATACAATACTCTGTATAAGTCCGCTGAGTTGAATAACTCAAAACCTGTGCATCGTAGGTTGAAAACTGTACTTATGGTTAAGAACTACTCCGTTGTTAAATGCTCCTTACCCAATCGTCAACTGATATAGGTAAATGTTACGGACATAATTTCAAAAAGTTATATCTCAATTTATAAAAATAAACATACAGATATATCATTTTGAAATTGGTGCACAACAACGGATACTCAAAACCAAATACATGCTGTCCGGAAAAAACCTAGGCGACTACCTCAAATATCACCAATTACAACGAATTCCAATATAATGAGGATGATCACCTTATCCCCAATAATCTACTCCCACTCATCATCTGTAAAACCATACAGATATGATAATGAAACCTGGTAAATACATACCCTGGAGTAAGTATGTAATCGGGAAATCAGTTTTCCTTTAACAGTGCACTGAAACATTAAAAATGTTTCGTAGGGGTATTCTGGTATTCCAAGTAATGCGTCTTCCATAATCAAATTCATGACTATAACCTTATATTTCTTTGCCATCTCTCCAAATCCCTTTATTTGTCTTTAGTCGTTACCTTCTGTACACCTTCGTTAGGCTAAATGTTTTTCTTCCTTCCCTACCGTTCGGCACCAGCCTATAGTTTGGAAGAAGACTATCCAGTAAGCATAATAGGTGTACTCTCCTAAACTAAGGAGTACTCACAACTTGAGAGAAGGTGATGATAAAAGACAACTGAATAATGCCTTATTCTATTTCTCCCGAACTGGGGAAAAAAGCAAAGGTGAAATAGGAGTGGCGATGAAGTACGCGGTTTGGTCGTGAATGATAGCAGTCGCAATTTACTTTGCCCTCCTTCTAATCCCTTTATTTTGTCTTTAGTTATTACCTTCTGTACACCCTACTAAGGCTAATTGGTTTTCTTCATTCCCTATCTTTCGGCACCAGCCTATGGTTTGGAATAAGACCATCCAATAAGCGTAATAGGTGTACTCTCCTAAACTAAGGATCCCTCGCAACTTGAGAGAAGGTGATAATAAAAGACAACTGAATAAACCAATTCTATTTCTCCTGAACCTGGATCCATCCTCGAAGAAGTCCCTTCGAGTTCGTATATAACCATATGATGGATCTATCCAATGGAAGTGGATATCCATAGTAATACAGGGTGTTCTGAGAAATGCAAAGGGTAAAAGAAGGAGCGGCAATGACTTATGCAACTTTAGATAATCCAAAAGCCAGTATATTAAGAAGGTTCGGTCAACTTGGTCACTGAGTCATAGTCTAGGGTCGGTCAAAGGTCGCTGCCAAAGAGAGAGAGAGAGAAAAGAAACACTCTGCGTGCACTCTAACCTAGATCAGAATGGTTATCACTTTATCTAATCAGGAAACCTCCCACTGTAATCTCAAATTCTCCTCCAAACCTGAAAGAAGAATTAGTCGGGATCACCCGAACATTAAACCAACTCATCAGTGAGAATCGGGATCCAACTATCATCGCATGATAACTTGATGGAAGCCACTCAAGTTATCACACTCCAGAAGGTATGCGCATGCCTGGCAAGTTTCATGTATGTTTGAAACTCCCGATATGATTTTTGTGTCCCATGCTCTTATGACCTTGACGAAGGTCAACAAATCATAAGTCACATGTCAAGTTCTACCCGTCATTGTCCAGGTCAATTTGAACCCATCCGTGCAAGCCCTTGACGAAGGTCAACAAGGCTATACGACTGTCCCAAACCAACACATCTATCTCAGCAACAAATGAATGCCCAGCAGCTACCAAACACTATGCCTTGACGAAGGTCAACAAACATAGCTTGAATACTACTGACCATCCATAAGAAATGACGGAGGGCTACGACTGGTTTTTGGCGAAAAACCTTTATCGTAATGAACTTGATCTCGTTGAAGGAACCTGATAGCTTTTTATAAAAATATAGTGGCGAAAACCTTTGCTAAAGAAGTCACTCTCGGTGAAGGGATCTCGGCTCTTTCCTCTTGGAATGAGGTGCAGGATATTCTAACTGAATACCGCTATGCAAAGCAACTTGTAATCGACTATATTGAAGTTATTATCCTGACGTAAACTTCTGCCCAAGGGGTCACTCCCGGTGAAGGGATCTCGGCCCTTGCCTCGTCGAATGAGGTATTCCAACTGAATACCGCTATGCAAAACAAAAGGAAATATCTTTGTAATAACACTTTTTAAAATTTGTTCCAACAACATCAAATATAGGTTTGTTTTCCTTTGCATTGATCAGAATCAACGCAGTCCCATCAAACAATCACACCAGAAAAGAACGAAAATAAAATGTACGTATATGCCATCCGCATTCGTCACTGGGTCCCGTCATCACCCGTTAGGTTACTTAACTAACGACAGAGCGGGGGCTAGACTAGCGCGGGTGTAAAACATATACAACATCTAATAGTATATATACCAATATACAATAATCGCTCCAGGCGTGATAATATGCAACATTACAGAAAAGTAATAAGCATCACAGAATAATACAGATAATCTGGGATCCCCGGGTTTCACAGGGCCGCTGCTGAAAACCCGACGTTCCCCTGATCGCGTGGATAGCCTGTACAATGAAACCTAGACCCCTACGGGTGCGGAAAGTTACCCGCCAAAACCTGAAGCGAGGCAGCCCCCTACAGCAAAATGAATGGACCACCCGGGACTTCACGGAATCCGGTAACTTGAGCACCCCTCCTTGGGTCAACCTGTACCCCTTACGAGTGCGGCGAATAGTCTGCCAATTCTAGAGTGAGGCCCCTCTGCCTCTCAAAGCCATGAGATATGGACCCGTTGCCCTCCAGAACCCGGCTATCCGTGCACTCCGTCGCGGGGTAAACCTAGTACAGAAATAAAAATATGTACAACGGGTACATCGACCTCAACCCGGTCGTGCCCCAAAAGAATATTATACAAACAGGCAGTGACGGCAGTCCATATGTTGGACGCTCGCCCCACAATATCAAATGTACAAATAAATCCAAACTGAACTACCATTGCACACTGCTATCCACCACGACATATCCGCAACATTACAGCACAACACAGAACATCAACGCGAATGTCACGTTCGCAAATCCGTCTAAAAGAACTATAGAAATTAGACGCAATTTACCGCTCGAATGACATTCCCGGTCGGAGATATAAAGTAAGTACTGTATACTAACAAGTTTAAAATTTCGATCGACAAAATTTCCCGAAGTGGGCCCCACGAACTTCTGCTGTACAGTAACCAAATATGGGCCCAAAAGAAACATTCCAGAAACCACAATTCACTGTGTAGAAGCTACTGTAGAAAATTGGAGTACCAATCTCACAAAACGGCGGCGGATCCGCGGCCAAACCCTTGTTTGGGCCGCGGATCCGCGGCGTTACTGTTGAGTTGGGCCACCAAATTTCACCAGTATTCTTATAAAAGCCTGCTTGTTTTTCTGTGATGCTCAAAATAATTTTTAGACCCTTTTAAAAATCGACAGAAACTTTAATGCAGAAAATTGTAGTTTCGGAAATTCCGTTCGATCGATCTTTTAAACGCGTTAGCACAAGTTAGTATAGCTTAATGGTGAGGCTCTGATACCACTGTAAGTCCACGGTAGCGCCCCGGCCGTCTAACAGACGCCAAATGTGGAACAAAAACTTTTACAACTGGAGCTATCGCGTACTATAACCCGGATCTGCCATTAAAGCTAAACTAACAAACGACAAAGTGGGTTGGAATGTTATACCGAACGATCCGAGTCCTTCGGTCTTCAACCATCATCCCACGCTTTGTTGCGGCTGCTCCGATTTCCTCGATCTCCAGTCTTCTCGTCCAGGTGGCACCACATCGACGGATCTTTAAACGGGCTCCCGCCTCTGAACCGAAGCAACTCGATCATCAAGTTTGCCAAAAGAGATGACCAAGATTGATGTAGAGAATGAGTAGAACACTTTGTATCGTTACGTCCAAAGCCATGGACGAACGGTTAATGGAGTTTCCTTTTGGATCGGGTAAATGAGAAAATGAGTATACAAATTATCATGAACCATAACTATCATAATCTTTTTTCATGCAACCATAACTTTCACCAAAGAATGGCCGGCCACCAAATAGGAGGAGGGGTGAGTGTAGGAGAGAGAGGGAGGTGACCATAACAATGAATGAAAGAATGAGTCATTTTAACCTTGTCACCAAAAACCATTAATGAACTAATGAATCATCTAACACATCATCATAGCATTAAATGAACCATTAATGCACCCATGAGTCACTAATCCTAGTCACCATCCTAGTCATCATCAGGTATTGGATATATGTATGCCCTAGAGGCCATTATTTGCTAGTAGATGTATTTATACATGTATGTACGTATATATATATATATATATATATATATATATATATATATATTCAGTGTACATTCTTGCTCGACATGATAGTATGCTATCTGGTTCTTCTTTATCTGACATGTTGATTTGATCATGCTTTTATTCATTCACACATGTTGATAAAGCCCTAAGGATATAGACTTGACTACAGTGATTATGATAGAGATCATACTAGTGGGACATCTGTAGTTTATAAGCATATCCTGGAATGTCCCTAGTCGTAGGTGTATCGAGACGGGGCATCGATATACCAGAGTAGACTAGCGTATATGATACTAGACCCATATGATGGACGATGGATGTTCCCACATTCATCGATGTTTGACATCGAGATCGTATACGGGTGCTCAGTGGTGACTGGGTACACTGGACGGACTCACCGAGAACTCCTATATGGAATTATATCTATCGTCGGATAGCAGTTCTCAGGTGACACTGGTGCAGGTTAGTCTGTAGACCCGAGATCGTTATAGAGTCTTGTGTGTTCTCCCACTGTACTTTGATTACCATCCTACCACGGCTCTACTGAGTCGTGCAAACAGGTGGCCATTAGGTACAGTCCCGAGACGCACGAAGGCGATGAGCGATAGGAGGGGTTTCGTCTCTCCCGGTATTGGGAGTTGATGCTGTGCTGTGCTCGACTGGCTATATCAGTAAGTCCCTGGCCAGGGCTGTTGAGATTTACTGATAAGTGTTATCAGTAGTTTCTCGATTTGTTATAGACCATTCATCGGCATGACTTATTGAGTTATTGGTGTCGACGTTACCATCCCTAGACTCGATATGCAGCATATCTGACGAAGAGACTGGACTGTACGGTAGTGTTGCCGGTTGGCTTGACGGGAGTTGTAACTGGTTCGCTTGTTTTCTTCTGATCCCTCAATACCCGGGTGGCCGTTACGTTTAGCTGACCGCTTGCGGCTTGTAGGTATTTGATACGATCATTACCTACTGCCGGCGTATTGACGAGTCTTAGAGTCCCACAATGAAGTTTCCTGGCTCAGGCGAAAAGATGTGGTGTGCATATGAGATATGCGCGGGAACCCGATTAAATACGGATATGTGACATCGTATATTAATCGGGCATTTTCTATTGGTCGGGTCGTAAGTGATAAGACCGGTTTGCAAAATCAAGTGTTGATTTAACAAATGACTTTTAGATTAATTCTTTAATCAAACTCTTTTTCTATTTTTGTATGCATGCATGTATGCACATGATGATGTGCATGGATACATACATACATACATAGTATCATGGTTGTTGATACATGTTTGGTGGCAATGCAAGACTTACATTATAGAATTATCTATTTATTTATCATTTAGTAAAAGAGAAAGGATAATTCACACAAGGTTTATACTTATCATCTTTGACAATGCTTCAACCACCATTTAACCTTGAGTTAATTATCCTTTCATCTTTAACCCATTTGATAAAAATCTAGATGATTCTAACCATGGTTGAAGTGAGAAAAGATTAATATATATTATTCTTTTCTCATTTTAATTATTATTCACTCTCATAATTTTTCTTTTGTGAGAAAGCTTAGCCACCATCTTCTTCTTCCTCTCTTGATAATTTCCTTGAGTGAGGTTGATAAAAAGAAAGAGTTTTGATCATAGAATACAAACCACATCATCATACTACACACATCTAGCCCATTTGTGTTGGGTGTTTGCTCTACTTCATTCACATATCGAGTAAAGCAAGGAGCTTTGGGCAAAGGAGCTTCGGGTGGATCGTCGTGGACCAAGAAAATCTCAAGCGAACCTTTTTCCAACTCTCAAGTAGCCAAGGAGTCTAGCGTAGGGAGCTACAAAGGTTGTACTCTCAAAACCCTAGCTTTTATTACTTGTGATGTTGTCTTTGTAATGAAACCCTAAATTTCTAGTGAAGATTCTTTGTATGTTCACTTAGCACCTTAAAAATTTGATTTTGAGACATGTGATGCTTCCAAACCCTTCATGAGGTGCTAAGTAAACCTAACATTGGTATCAGAGCCTAGCTAGAGCTTTGGGCGATGCTTTAGCGAAGTTAAAACTCCGGTCGAACCAAAAATACGGATTTTTTAACCCTCTCTGGACATTTTTTGAAACTATGTTATTTTTATAACTAAAAATACTTAAAAAATTCAGCAGGCGAATATAAGGATTACTGTAAAAAACGAAGCCATAAGTTGTACACGCTGCCGCGGAACCGCGGCCATACCTTGCTTGGGCCGCGGCCGTACAGATGCTTTATGGCCTCGTATTTATACAGTAATGTCTAGAACTGCTTGTATATATTTTTGGGTATTTTTAATCTGATTCAAGTGTTGAATGTTCTTGGGATTGTTTTGGATTCGGTGATTCGATCGGAATTTTAATTTCGTCCCTTTTTTGGATAATTTAGAAAGTATTAAAAAGTTCGAACGGATATCATTAACTCACTTTTTCCCGGCCCGAAAAATTTTCAAGTGTTGAATTTTTTCTCGAGTTTAAATCTTTCGGAAATACGTGCAAGTTTTGTGGTGGACCCTCTAGAAGAACACAAACCTTAACTCGATTATGTGACCGTCTGAACTTCCTATAAATCTTAGGGTTTGGGGCAGTACGGCGTGCCACATGTGAGGCGTTGGCTTGACCCTTCTACGGCTGGACCGCTGCTACTTTGACACATTCCGGGTTTTTTGAACTCCGCTCAAGTGTTGAGCTTTAGGAAATTTTGGGTATTTGATTATTCGATCGAAATGTTTAATACTGTCTATTTATCTGGAATGTGATACAATATGTGGAATTCATATAGTTAGGCATGAAATGCGAAGTATGTGATATTTCAGATTTACGATGTCTAAAGAGAATGTGGATTCCAAATGTTGTAGTTTTACACTTTCTTTTCTGTGACCGTAAGTGTAGTATGTCGCTTATCGCCGGTTTCGTTTCTATACATCAACGACGATCGGGGTACGCATACTTACTTACGTTGATGATATATGATATTATGTGTTGCTGAGATATGATGTGCAGGATTGTCGCGATTGAATAGCCGGGGTTTTTTTTATGTGAGATGAGAGTTTTATTTTCATTCATGTAAAATTCAAATGTAATGTAATATTCTTTTATTTGGGGCACTTTCGGGTTGAGGTTGATGTCACCAGTGTTGTATATTATTTACCTTTCCGCATTAGGATAGACCCAAGGAGGGGAGCACAAGTGACCGGGTTCTGGAGTTCAGTGGGAGGCCATCTCGAGGAGTCGAGACCGGGTCTCCTAAACTCCAGGATTGGTAGGGTCGCTTGCCGCTCTCATAGGGGTCTAGGGGTGTGGGCTTGGCTATTCATCGCGACTGTGGAATCCGTATTTTCTATTGTTGGCTAAATACTAAATACAGACGTCCTAGTATATCCCACATTATATCTGTGTTTCTGCTGCCTGTGTTCTGTGATATCTGAGATGAATAATATATTATATATGAGATATACAGTAGACGTTGCTTATGTTTTACACCCGCGCTAGTCCCGTCCCGGTATGCCGTTAGTTAAGTAACCTAACGGTGCATAACGGAACATTACGGCGAATGCGGATGGCATAAGCGTTCGTTGTATTTTCGTTTCTTTTCTGTGATTGGCTTAAGGAATTAAATGACAGGACTACATTAATATGATTAATGTAAAGAAAATAAACCTAAAAAGATGTTGTAGAATCGGATTTGAAAACCACTCGGCTCTTTATGAAAAAGCTATATTTCAAAACTGTGGAGCTCAGGCCACTCCTTTTGAAAACTATTTGATTCTACGACGATATCAAGTTCAAAGCGTTAAAGATTTTCTTAAAAATCATCCGCAACCCTCCGTCATTTTAGGAAGTAAAGTACTTAGTATTCGTGCTACATTTGTTGACTATAGTTAAGACGTAGTGTACGGTAGTTAAGTGATGTCTTCCTACACTGCATATGATGCAGATTAATTAGGACATTCATGCGACTTTATTGACCATAGTTAAGGGTCATATGAGTGGGTCTAATTAATCAAGAAATAACGGGTAGAACTTGACTGGTACTTATGATTTGTTGACCATAGTTAAGGTCGTAGGTACTAGGGGTAAAAACTGCATCGGGAATTTCAAGTGTTGAGATTTGCAATGAGATTGCATACCTTCCATATGATGGTTGGATCCCGATCCCACTGTAGGCAATAGTTGCTCCCAGGAGAGTTTTGCAGTTTACAATTAGCTAACTCATTAGGTGTCTAGAAAGGTGTTAACGGGGCTACGCCTCTGGAAAAACGAGGTTTACTTTAATTAGGTCCGTGCGAAAGCATGGGGAACCTCCCTCAAGTACCGACACTGGCCTGGCTGAACGGTTAGCGAAGTTGTAGACTGTAATTAATCCTGGCTAGTTTTCTTTTTAAGGTTTGAAAGAAAAACTTGATTAAAGCAGTGGGAGACATCGATTAGACAAGATAATAACCAATCTGATCTTTGCAAGAGCTTTCGCTGAGTGTATTCTTTTCTCTCTCTTAATGGCAGATACCAATGACTGGACTCAAGCTTCTACTAGATAAAAATAAACTGAATGGGACCAATTATAAAGACTGGCTAAGGAATCTGAAAATTGCCTTGACTTATGATAAAGTATCATATGTCCTCACGGCTTCAGCTCCGCCCTTCCCAGGTCCAAAATCCTCAGTTGCGGATAAAGAAGTCCGCAAGACATGGGACGCTGACTGTGCCACGGCCAAATGCCCCGCGCTTGCATCGATGGAAAACGCACATCAAAAGCAGCACGAGAATATGGACATTCAAGCCATATTCCTCCATACAAAGGAGTTGTATGGAGAGCAATCCCGCGTATTACGATACGAAGCATCAAAGAAATTATTTCAGATGCGAATGGCCCCTGGCACACCAGTAGGAGACCATGTTCTGAAGATGATAGCTCTCATAGAAGAGCTTGAGGACCTTGGATGGACGATGGACAATGAACAATATACATATATTATTCTGCAGTCCCTCCCCTCCACCTTTGCTCAATTCATAGTTAACTTCAACATGCACAACATGGAGAGGGAACTACCTGAACTCCTTAATATGTTAAAGAGTGCAGAGAGCACACTGAAATCAGTGAAAACTCCCGTTTTAAGTGTTGGGTAATCTTCTTCTTCTCGTCTAAAGGCTAAGGCCAAGGGAAAGCTCAAGAAGAAGTCCACCAAGCCTAGGGGTGGAGTTAAAAAGGTTAAGGGGAAGGACAAGTCCAAAGCTGGAGAATCGGGGAAAGGGGAATGTTTTCATTGCCACAAAACAGGACATTGGAAGAGCAACTGTACCGAGTACTTAAATCTCAAGAAGAAGCATGGGGATGCTTCCGCTTCAGGTGTGTTTGTGATTGAAAACTGTTTTTCAATAAACTCTGCTTCCTGGGTATTAGATACCGGTTCAGGTTATCACATTTGTAATTCTATGCAGGGGCTGAGAAATAGCAAGGTTTTGAAGACAGGTGACCATACTCTCCGCGTTGGAAATGGTTCCAATGTACATACAGTCGCAGTGGGAGAGTATCACTTGGGGTTGCCATCTGGGTGTATATTGGTTTTGAACCCATGTTATTTTATACCAAGTATGCTTGTTAGACAATGAAGGATATAATTTTGTATTACAGAACAATATTATGAACAGTCACCTGAATCAAATGTTGGTTGGGTATGGTACGCTTAATAACGGGATATACGTCCTAAATCAACACACAGTTTTCAGCATACAACACACTAATAAAAGAAAACTTTTAGAAATAAATGAAGCTTTTCTTTGGCACTGTAGACTTGGTCATATTAACGAAACAAGACTAAACAAGTTACACAAAGATGGATATTTAAAACCTTTTGAATATAAATCTTATGCGACTTGCCAGTCTTGTATCAAGGGTAAAATGACCAAAACTCCGTTTACTGGACACGGAGAAAGAGCTACCGAGCTCTTAGGACTCATACATAGTGATGTATATGGGCCAATGTCTACACGGGCTAGAGGCGGTTTTTCTTACTTCATTACTTTCACTGATGATTTCTCAAGATTCGGTCAAGTATTTTTATTAAAGCACAAATCCGAAGCTTTCGAGAAATTCACTGAATATAAACTCGAAGTAGAAAAAAAACTGGCTTGAGTATCTAAATGCTTCGATCAGATCGAGGTTGGGAGTACCTCAGTACAGAATTTGCAAACTTCCTAAAAGAGAATAGGATTCTCTCTCAGCTCACTCCTCCTTACACACCATAGCACAACGGTGTGTCAGAACGACGGAATAGGACCCTATTAGATATGGCCCGTTCCATGATGAGTGATGCTGAGTTACCCGTCTCATTTTGGGGGCATGCATTGGAAACTGCAGCGTTTTTACTGAACAGGGTTCCAACCAAAACCGTGTCTACCACGCCATATGAGATATGGCATGGGAAAAGACCATCTCTTAAGAGAATTAAGATTTGGGGTTGCCCGGCCTATGTTAAAAAGCAGAATCCGGACAAACTCGAGACACGGTCGGTCATGTGTAACTTTGTGGGATATCCAAGGAACTCTTATGGATATCTATTCTACCACAAGGAGGAACAAAAGGTGTTTGTTTCTCAGTATGCCACATTCTTAGAAAAAGAGTTTTTCACAGATAAAGATGATGGCAAGGTGGTGGATCTAGAAGAGGTTCTAGAGACACAAACTACAAATGACGACTTGGTTGAACCGGCTGTTGCAATAGAAACTGAGGAACCTCGGCCACTCCGTAGGTCTGGTAGGATTTCTCGCCCACCGGAGAGGTACTACGGTTTCCTCATTGATGGTGACAGAGAAGACTGCATCATGGAGGATGATGATCCTACCAGTTTTGGAGACTCTGTGAAGTGGCTGGATGCCATGAGATCCGAAATGGAGTCTATGTACACCAACAAAGTATGGACTTTGGACGTTGTACCCCCTAGGGTAAAACCTGTGGGGTGCAAATGGATCTTTAAGAGAAAGATTGGTGTAGATGGGCAGGTAGAGACCTATAAGGCAAGACTTGTGGCGAAGGGCTTTCGTCAAAGACCAGGTTTGGACTATGACGAGACTTTTTCGCCCGTAGCCATACTTAAATCCATTCGGATCCTACTTGCTATTGCTGCTCACTACGACTATGAAATCAGGCAGATGGACGTTAAAACAGCATTTCTAAAAGGGGATTTAGAAGAATGCGTTTATATGGATCAGCCAGAGGGCTTCATTGACAGTGGGAGCAGCGGGAAAGCATGTAGATTGCTTAAATCCATATATGGGTTAAAGCAGGCATCACGTAGTTGGAACATCTGTTTCGATGATGTTATCAAAGAGTTTGATTTCATCAAAAATCCAGATGAACCTTGTGTTTATAAGAAGGCTGTAGGGAGAGCTGTCACATTCCTCGTATTGTACGTGGATGACATTCTTCTGATAGGAAATGATATTCCTATGCTACAGTCAGTCAAATCTTTCTTATCACTAAGGTTCTCCATGAAGGACCTGGGTGATGCCACATACATTCTGGGCATTAGGATCTATAGGGATAGATCCAAGAGGTTATTGGGATTGTCCCAAACCAGGTACATCAACACCATCCTGAAAAGGTTTAGTATGGAAGACTCCAAGCGGGGTGCCTTACCCGCTTGCCATGGAGTCACTCTCTCTAAGGACTCTTGCCCAAAGACCGATGAATAGAGAGCTCGCATGAGCATTATACCCTATGCTTCGGCAGTAGGATCTATAATGTATGCGATATTATGTACACGCCCAGATGTAGCTTATGCACTTAGTGTTGTAAGCAGGTATCAATCCAACCCAGAGGAGAATCACTGGATAGCTGTGAAGAACATTCTTAAGTACTTGCGAAGGACTAAAGAATTGTTCTTGGTGTATGGTAATGGAGATCTCCAAATGGAGGCCTTTACCGATTCGATCTTCCAGAGCGATAAGAACGACAACAAATCTATCTCAGAGTTTGTATCTACCCTCAATGGAGGGGCGGTAAGTTGGAAGAGTTCCAAACAGGATACCGTTGCAGACTCTACGATGGAGGCTGAGTACATTGCTGCAAATGATGCCGCCAAGGAAGCTGTCTGGATAAGGAAGTTCGTCTCGGAGCTTGGAGTAGTTCCAACCATTATTGATCCAATACCATTGTTTTATGATAATAATGGGGCTATGGCGTTAGCCAAGGAGCCCAGGTCCCATCAGCGATCCAGACACATCCTGAGGCGCTTTCATTTGATCCGGGAGATTGTAGATCGCCGCGAGATCGAGATTAGGAGAGCAGACACAAAAGATAACGCCGCGGATCCACTCACCAAGGCCCTCCCTCAGTCGCAGCATTAGCGACTTTTTGAGATGTTGGGTATGAGATACGCCAATAACTGGCCTTAGTGTAAGTAGGAGATTATTGGATATATGTATGCCCTAGAGGCCATTATTTGATAGTGGATGTATTTATACATGTGTGTGTATATATATATATATATATATATTCAGTATACATTCTTGCTCGACATGATAGTATGTAATCTAGTTCTTCTTTATCTGACATGTTGATTTTATCAAGCTTTTATTCATTCACACATGTTGATAAAGCCCTGAGGATATAGACTTGACTACTGTGATTATGATAGAGATCATACTAGTGGGACATCTGTAGTATATAAGCATATCCTGGAATGTCCCTAGTCATAGGTGTATCGAGACGGGGCATCGATATACAAGAGTAGACTAGCGTATATGATACTAGACCCATATGATGGGCGATGGATGTTCCCACATTCATCGATGTTTGACATCGAGATCGTATACGGGTGCTCATTGGTGACTGGGTGAAAGGTTTGTTTAGCACCCTATGAAGAGTTTTGAAGCATCACATGACCCAAAGTTTTAATTTTTATGGTGCTAAACTAACATGCAAAGGGATCGATCCTAGAAAATTAGGGTTACGAAATAAAAAGCGAACTAATCTAGGGTTTCGAGACTACAACCTTTGTAGCTCCCTTTCGCTGGACTCCTTGGTCTCTAGGGTGTTGAACGAAGGTCCTCTTGAAGTCCCCTTATGTCCACGACGATCCACCACGGAGATCTCCGTCCAAGCTCGCAACTTCGTCAAACCGAAGAGAACACTCTAAACAAAACGGCTAAGCTTGTGTAGAATGATGTTGTGGTTAGGTTTCTCACTTAAAAAACCTATCTTTAAGTGGTATTTTCTCACTAGGAAAAACTAGAGAGCAAAAGAGCAAGAGGAAGAAGATGGTGGCAATTTTTTTGACAAGAGGTAAAAAGATAACTCAAGTGAAGAAAAAGAAATATATCAATATATATTTTATTCCTTCATGCTATGAACCATGGTTAAAGTGATGGAGACATTATTTAACTTTAGTTTGGAATGATAAATAGAAGGATAACCTTAGGTTAGTGGTAGTTGAGCATGGTTAGGTCAAAGGAAGAATGTAGAAGCAAGAATGATTATCCTTCCCTTTTTCATTTTCTTTTAAATCCAAAATTAAACAATAATCCATTATATAATCCATGGTGTGAGTCTTATATTGCCACCATTTCCATATGCTAACAACCATGATGGATGAGTGTATGTATGTGTGCATGTATGCACATCCACATGTGCATGAAACTAGCATGAAAGAAAGAAAGAAAAGCACACATGCATGCACACATCTATCATCTAAGAAAAGGTTTTAAGTGAGAAAACTAATGGTTAAATGATAAATCAACAATTGATTTATCAATCCGGTTATATCTCATATGACCCCACCAAAAGCAGTTCACCCGATCAATGTTCGGTATCATATACGCACATTTCAATCGGGTGCATGCGCATATCGCATATGCGCACCACAACGTTTCGCCTGGACTGGGTAACTCCTTTGTGGGACTCTAAGACTCGTCAATACGCCGGCAGAGGGTAATGATCATATCAAGTACCCTCAAGCCGCAAGCGGTCAGCTGAACGTAACGGCCACCCGGGTATTGAGCGATCAGAAGACAACAAGCGAACCTGCTACAACTCCCGTCGAGCCATCCGGCAATACTACCGTACAGTCCGGTCTCTTCGTCAGATATGCTGCATATCGAGCCTAGGGATGGTCACGTCGACCCCAATAACTCAATAAGTCGTGTCGGTGAATGGTCTATAACAGATCGAGAAACTACTGATAACACTTATCAGCAAATCTCAGCAGCCCTGGCCAGGGACTTGCTGTTATAACCAGTCAGGCACAGCACATCATCAACTCCCAATACCGGGAGAGACGAAACCCCTCCTATCGCTCATCGTCTTCGTGTGTCTCGGGACTGTACCTAACGGCCACCTGTTTGCACGACTCAGTAGAGCCGTGGTAGGGTGGCAATCAAAGTACAGTGGGAGAACACACAAGACTCCATGACGATCTCGGGTCTACAGACTAACCTGTACCAGTATCACCTGAGAACTGCTATCTGACGATAGATATAATTCCATATAGGAGTTCTCGGTGAGTCCGTCCAGTGTACCCAGTCACCACTGAGCACCCGTATATGATCTTGATGTCAAACATCGATGAATGTGGGAACATCCATCGCCCATCGTATGGGTCTAATATCATATACGCTAGTCTACTCTGGTATATCAATGCCCCGTCTCGATATACCTACGACTAGGGACGTTCCAGGATATGCTTATAGACTACAGATGTCCCACTAGTATGATCTCCATCATAATCAGAGTAGTCAAGCCGATATCCTCAGGGCTTTATCAGCATGTATGAATGATTAAAAGCATGATCAAATCAACATGTCAGATAAAGAAGAACCAGATAGCATACTATCATGTCGAGCAAGAATGCAAACTGAATATATATACATGTATAGATACATCCACTATCACATAATGGCCTCTAGGGCATACATATATCCAACAATCTCCCACTTGCACTAAGGCCAGTTATTGGCGTATCTCATACCCAACATCTCAAAAAGTCGCTCATGTTGTGGCTGAGGGAGGGCCTTGGTGAGTGGATCCGCGACGTTGTTCTTTGTGTCAACTCTCTTAATCTCGATCTCGCGGCGATCTACAATCTCCCGGATCAAATGAAAGCGCCTCAGGATATGTCTGGACCGCTGATGAGATCTGGGCTCCTTGGCTAACACCATCGCCCTATTATTGTCCCAATACAAAGGTATTGGATCAATAATGGTTGGAACTACTCCTAGCTCCGAGACGAACTTCTTCATCCAGACGGCTTCCTTGGCAGCATCATTTGCAGCAATGTACTCAGCTTCCATCGTGGAGTCTGCAACGGTATCTTGTTTGGAACTCTTCCAACTTACCGCCCCTCCATTGAGGGTAAATACAAACCCTGAGATAGATTTGCTGTCATCCTTATCGCTCTGGAAGCTCGAATCGGTAAAGGCCTCCATTTGGAGATCTGTATTACCATACACCAAGAACAATTCTTTAGTCCTTCGTAAGTACTTAAGAATGTTCTTCACAGCTGTCCAGTGGTTCTCCCCTGGGTTGGATTGATACCTGCTTACAACACTAAGTGCATAAGCTGCATCTGGGCGTGTGCATAACATCGCATACATTATAGATCCTACTGCCGAAGCATAAGGTATAATGCTCATGCGAGCTCTCTCTTCATCGGTCTTTGGACAAGAATCCTTGGAGAGAGTGACTCCATGGCAAGCGGGTAAGGCACCCCGCTTGGAGTCTTCCATACTAAACCTCTTTAGAATGGTGTTGATGTACCTGGTTTGGGACAATCCCAATAACTTTTTGGATCTATCCCTATAGATCCTTATGCCCAGGATGTATGTGGCATCACCCAGGTCCTTCATGGAGAACCTTAGTGATAAGAATGATTTGACCGACTGTAGCATAGGAATATCATTTCCTATCAGAAGAATATCATCCACGTACAATACGAGGAATGTGACAGCTCTTCCTACAGCCTTCTTATAAACACAAGGTTCATCTGGGTTTTTGATGAAATCAAACTCTTTGATAACATCATCGAAGCAGATGTTCCAACTCCGAGATGCCTGCTTCAACCCATATATGGATTTAAGCAATCTACATGCTTTCTCGCTGCTCCCACTGTCAATGAAGCCCTCTGGCTGATCCATATAAACGCATTCTTCTAAATCTCCATTTAGAAATGCTGTTTTAACGTCCATCTGCCAGATTTCATAGTCGTAGTGAGCAGCAATAGCAAGTAGGATCCGAATTGATTTAAGTTTGGCTACGGGCGAAAAAGTTTCGTCATAGTCCAAACCTGGTCTTTGACGAAAACCTTTCGCCACAAGTCTTGCCTTATAGGTCTCTACCTGCCCATCCACACCAATCTTTCTTTTAAAGATCCATTTGCACCCTACAGGTTTTACCCCAGGGGGTACAACGTCCAAAGTCCATACTTTGTTGGTGTACAGACTCCATTTCGGATCTCATGGCATCCAGCCACTTCACAGAGTCACCACTCGTGATAGATTGCTGAAAACTGGTAGGATCATCATCATCCATGATGCAATCTTCTCCGTTACCATCAATGAGGAAACCGTAGTACCTCTCCGGTGGGCGAGAAGTCCTACCAGATCTACGGAGTGGCCGAGGTTTTTCAGTTTCTGTTGCAACAGCCGGTTCAACCAAATCGTCATTTGTAGTTTGTGTCTCCAGAACCTCTTCCAGATCTACTACCTTGCCATCATCTTTATCTGTGAAAAACTCTTTTTCCAAGAATGTGGCATACTGAGAAACAAACACCTTTTGTTCCTCTTTGTGGTAGAACAGATATCCATAAGAATTCTTTGGATATCCCACAAAATTACACATGACTGACCGTGTCTCGAGTTTGTCCGGATTCTGCTTTTTAACATAGGCCGGGCAACCCCAAATTTTAATTCTTTTAAGAGATGGTCTCTTCCCATTCCATATCTCATATGGCGTGGTAGACACGGCTTTAGTTGGAACCATGTTTAGCAGAAACGCTGCAGTCTCCAATGCATGTCCCCAAAACAAGACTGGTAACTCAGCGTCACTCATCATAGACCGGACCATATCTAATAGGGTCCTATTCTATCGTTCTGACACACCGTTGTGCTGTGGTGTGTAAGGAGGAGTGAGCTGAGAGAGAATCTCATTCTCTTTTAGGAAGTTTGCAAATTCTGTACTGAGATACTCTCCACCTCGATCTGATCGAAGCATCTTAATACTCAAGCCGGTTTGTTTTTCTACTTCTTGTTTATATTCAACGAATTTCTCGAAAGCGTCGGACTTGTGTTTTAATAAAAATAAATGACCGAATCTTGAGAAATCGTCGGTGAATGTAATGAAGTATGAAAAACCGTCTCTAGCCTGTGTAGACATTGGCCCACAAACATCACTATGTATGAGGCCAAGGAGCTGAGTAGCTCTTTCTCCGTGTCCGGTAAACGGAGTTTTGGTCATTTTACCCTTGATACAAGACTGGCAAGTCGCATAAGATTTATATTCAAAAGAGTTTAAATATCCATCTTTGTGTAACCTGTTTAGTCTTGTTTCGTTAATATGACCAAGTCTACAATGCCAAAGAAAAGCTTCATTTAATTCTGAAAGTTTTCTTTTATTAGTGTGTTGTATACTGAAAACTGTGTGTTGATTTAGGACATATATTCCGTTATTAAGTGTATCATACCCAACCAACATTTGATTTAGGTGAATGTTCATAACATTGTTCTGCAACACAAAATTATACCCTTCATTGTCCAACAAAGAAACGGATATTATATTACATAGCATACTAGGTACAAAATAACATGGACTCAAAATCAAAATACATCCATATGGCAACCCCAAGTGATACTCTCCCACTGCGACTGTATGTACATTGGAACCATTTCCAACGCGGAGAGTATGGTCACCTGTCTTCAAAACCTTGTTATTTCTCAGCCCCTGCATAGAATTGCAAATGTGAGAACCTGAACCGGTATCCAATACCCAGGAAGCAGAGTTTATAGAAAAACAGTTTTCAGTCACAAACGCACCTGAAGCAGAAGCATCACCATGCTTCTTCTTGAGACTTAGGTACTCCGTGCAATTGCGCTTCTAATGTCCTGTCTTGTGGCAATGAAAACACTCGCCTTTCCCCGGGTCTCCAGCCGTGGACTTTCCCTTTCCCTTCACCTTTTTGACTCCGCCCTTAGGATTAGTGGGTTTCTTCTTTTTCTTTCCATTGGCCTTAGCTTTTGGGCGAGAAGAAGAAGACTGTCCAATGGTCATAACGGGAGTCTTTGCTGACTTCATAGTGCTCTCTGCACTCCTTAACATATTAAGGAGTTCAGGGAGTTCCTTCTCCATGCCATGCATGTTAAAGTTCACTATGAACTGAGCAAAGGTGGAGGGGAGGGACTGCAGAATAATATCTATATATTGTTCATTGTCCATCCAAGGTCCTCAAGCTCTTCTATAAGAGCTATCATCTTCAAAACATGGTCTCCTACTGGTGTGCCAGGGGCCATTCGCATCTGAAACAGTTTCTCTGATGCTTCGTATCGTAATACGCGGGATTGCTCCCCATACAACTCCTTTGTATGGAGCAGTATTCCGTGAATGTCCATGTCCTCGTGCTGCTTTTGATGTGCGTTGTCCATCGATGCAAGCGCGAGGCATTTTGCCGTGGCACAGTCAGCGTCCTATGTCTTGCGGACTTCAATGTCCGCAACTGAGGATTTTGGACCTGGGACGGGCGGGGCTGAAGCCGTGAGGACATATGATACTTTATCATAAGTCAAGGCGATCTTCAGATTCCTTAGCCAGTCTTTATAGTTGGTCCCATTCAGTTTGTTTTTATCTAGTAGAAGCTTAAGTCCAGTCATTGGTATCTGCCATTAAGAGAGAGAAAAGGATACACTCAGCGAAAGCTCTTGCATAGATTAGATTGGTTTATTATCTTGTCTAATCGATGTTTCCCACTGCTTTTTATCAAGTTTTTCTTTCAAACCTTAAAAAGAAAAACTAGCCAGGATTAATTATAGTCTACAACTTCGCTAACCGTTCAGCCAGGCCAGTGTCGGTACTTTGAGGGAGGTTTCCCGTGCTTTCGCACGGACCTAATTAGAGTAAACCTCGTTTTCCCAGAGGCGGAGCCCCGTTAACACCTTTCTAGACACCTAATGAGTTAGCTAATTTTAAACTGTAAAACTCTCCTAGGAGTAACTATTGCCCACAGTGGGATCGGGATCCAACCATCACATGGAAGGTATGCAATCTCATTGCAAATTTCAACACTTGAAATTCCCGATGTAATTTTTACCCCTAGTACTTATGACCTTAACTATGGTCAACAAATCATAAGTACCAGTCAAGTTCTACCCGTCATTTCTTGATTAATTAGACCCACCCATATGACCCTTAACTATGGTCAACAAAGTCGCATGAATGTCCTAATTAATCTGCATCATATGCAGTGTAGGAAGACATCACTTAGCTACCGTACACTACGCCTTAACTAAAGTCAACAAACGTAGCACGAATACTAAGTACTCTACTTCCTAAAATGACGGAGGGTTGCGAATGATTTTTAAGAAAATCTTTAACGCTTTGAACTTGATATCGTAGTAGAATCAAACAGTTTTTCAAAAGGAGTGGCTTAAGCTCCGCAGTTTTGAAATGTAGCTTTTTCATAAAAAGCCGAGTAGTTTTTAAATCCGATTCTACAACATCTTTTTAGGTTTATTTTCTTTACATTAATCACATTAATGTAATCCCATCATTTAAGTCCTTAAGCCAATCACAGAAAAGAAACGAAAATAACACGTACGCTTATGCCATCCGCATTCGCCGCAATGTTCCGTTATGCACCGTTAGGTTACTTAACTAACGGCATACCGGGACGGGACTAGCGCGGGTGTAAAACATAAGCAACGTCTACTATATATCATATATATAATATGTCATTCGTCTCAGATATCACAGAACACAGGCAGCAGAAACATAGATATAACGTGGGATATCCTAGGACGTCCGTATTTAGTATTTAGCCAGAATAGAAAATACGGATTCCACAGTCGCGATGAATAGCCAAGCCCACACCCTGGACCCCTACGAGAGAGGCAAGTGACCCTACCAATCCTGGAGTTTTGGAGACCCGGTCTCGACTCCTCGAGATGGCCTCCCACTGAACCCCAGAACCCGGTCACCAGTGCTCCCCTCCTTGGGTCCATCCTAATGCGGAAAAGTAAATAATATACAACACTGGTGACACAACCGCAACCTGGAAGTGCCCCAAATAAAAGAATATTACATTTGAATTTACATGAATGAAAATATAAAACTCTCATCTCACAAAAAAACCCCAGCTATTCGATCGCGACAATCCTGCACATCATATCTCAGCAACACATAATATCACATATCATCAACGTAAGTAAGTATGCGTATCCCGATTGTCGTTGATGTATAGCAACGAAACCGGCGATATCGTACATACTACACTTACGGTCACAGAAAAGAAAGTGTAAAACTACAATATTTGGAATCCAGATTCTCTTTAGACATCATAAATGCGAAATATCACATATTTCGTATTTCATGCCTAAACTATATGAATTCCACATATTGTATCACATTCCAGACAAACAGACAGTATTAAAGTTTTCGAACGAACGATCAAGCACCCAAGATTCACTAAAGCTCAACACTTGAGCAGGGTTCAAAAATCCGGAGTGTGACACAGTAGTAGCGGTCCAGCCGTAGAAGGGTCAAGCCAACGCCTCACATGTGGCATGCCGTACTGCCCCAAACCCTAAGGTTCAAAGGGCAGTTCGAGACGGTCACATAATCGAGTTAAGGTTTGTTGTCTTCTAGAGGGACCACCGCAAAAAGACTTGCACGTATCTCCAAAGTATTTAAACCCCGTGAATAGTGAGTAAATGATACTCGTTCAAACACTTCAATACTTTCTAATTTACCCGGAAAAGCTACGAAATAAAAATCCCGATCGAAATGACGAGTTCAAAACCATCTCCAGAATTTTTCAAAACCAAATACAAATTAAAAATATCCAAAAATTTATACAAGCAAATTCATGAATTACTGTACAAAAAATATTCATCAATACATATATACGGCCGCGGAACCGCTGCCTAAGCAAGTTTAGGCCGCGTTTCCGCGGCGAGAATCACTGTTCACTGAAAATATTTTGTACCGTAACTCTTATTTTTTCCTGCTGTAATTTTTACATATTTTTAATTCTGCAAATTATCAAATTTTAGAAAATTTCCAGAGAGCACCCAAAAATACCGTATTTTTGTCCGATCGGGGTTTTCACTTCGTAAAAACGTCGCCTAATGTTCTAGGTCGGCTCTGATACCAATGAAAGGTTTGTTTAGCACCCTATTAAGAGTTTTGAAGCATCACATGACCCAAAGTTTTAATTTTTATGGTGCTAAACTAACATGCAAAGGGATCGATCCTAGAAAATTAGGGTTACGAAATAAAAAGCGAACTAATCTAGGGTTTCGAGACTACAACCTTTGTAGCTCCCTTTCGCTGGACTCCTTGGTCTCTAGGGTGTTGAACGAAGGTCCTCTTGAAGTCCCCTTGTGTCCACGACGATCCACCACGGAGATCTCCGTCCAAGCTCGCAACTTCGTCAAACCGAAGAGAACACTCTAAACAAAACGGCTAAGCTTGTGTAGAATGATGTTGTGGTTAGGCTTCTCACTTCAAAAACCTATCTTTAAGTGGTATTTGCTCACTAGGAAAAACTAGAGAGCAAAAGAGCAAGAGGAAGAAGATGGTGGCAATTTTTTTGACAAGAGGTAAAAAGATAACTCAAGTGAAGAAAAAGAAATATATCAATATATATTTTATTCCTTCATGCTATGAACCATGGTTAATGTGATGGAGACATTATTTAACTTTAGTTTGGAATGATAAATAGAAGGATAACCTTAGGTTAGTGGTAGTTGAGCATGGTTAGGTCAAAGGAAGAATGTAGAAGCAAGAATGATTATCCTTCCCTTTTTCATTTTCTTTTAAATCCAAAATTAAAAAATAATCCATTATATAATCCATGGTGTGAGTCTTATATTGCCACCATTTCCATATGCTAACAACCATGAGGGATGAGTGTATGTATGTGTGCATGTATGCACATCCACATGTGCATGAAACTAGCATGAAAGAAAGAAAGAAAAGCACACATGCATGCACACATCTATCATCTAAGAAAAGGTTTTAAGTGAGAAAACTAATGGTTAAATGATAAGTCAACACTTGATTTATCAATCCGGTCATATCTCATATGACCCCACCAAAAGCAGTTCACCCGATCAATGTTCGGTATCATATACGCACATTTCAATCGGGTGCATGCGCATATCGCATATGCGCACAACAACGTTTCGCCTGGACTGGGTAACTCCTTTGTGGGACTCTAAGACTCGTCAATACGCCGGCAGAGGGTAATGATCATATCAAGTACCCTCAAGCCGCAAGCGGTCAGCTAAACGTAACGGCCACCCGGGTATTGAGCGATCAGAAGACAACAAGCGAACCTGCTACAACTCCCGTCGAGCCATCCGGCAACACTACCGTACAGTCCGGTCTCTTCGTCAGATATGCTGCATATCGAGCCTAGGGATGGTCACGTCGACCCCAATAACTCAATAAGTCGTGTCGGTGAATGGTCTATAACAGATCGAGAAACTACTGATAACACTTATCAGCAAATCTCAGCAGCCCTGGCCAGGGACTTGCTGTTATAACCAGTCAGGCACAGCACAGCATCAACTTCCAATACCGGGAGAGACGAAACCCCTCATATCGCTCTTCGTCTTCGTGTGTCTCGGGACTGTACCTAACGGCCACCTGTTTGCACGACTCAGTAGAGCCGTGGTAGGGTGGCAATCAAAGTACAGTGGGAGAACACACAAGACTCCATGACGATCTCGGGTCTACAGACTAACCTGTACCAGTGTCACCTGAGAACTGCTATCTGACGATAGATATAATTCCATATAGGAGTTCTCGGTGAGTCCGTCCAGTGTACCCAGTCACCACTGAGCACCCGTATATGATCTTGATGTCAAACATCGATGAATGTGGGAACATCCATCCCCCATCGTATGGGTCTAGTATCATATACGCTAGTCTACTCTGGTATATCAATGCCCCGTCTCGATATACCTACGACTAGGGACGTTCTAGGATATGCTTATAGACTACAGATGTCCAACTAGTATGATCTCCATCATAATCAGAGTAGTCAAGCCGATATCCTCAGGGCTTTATCAGCATGTATGAATGAATAAAAGCATGATCAAATCAACATGTCAGATAAAGAAGAACCAGATAGCATACTATCATGTCGAGCAAGAATGCAAACTGAATATATATACATGAATAGATACATCCACTATCACATAATGGCCTCTAGGGCATACATATATCCAACACTGGGTACACTGGACGGACTCACCGAGAACTCCTATATGGAATTATATCTATCGTCGGATAGCAGTTCTCAGGTGACACTGGTGCAGGTTAGTCTGTAGACCCGAGATCGTCATAGAGTCTTGTGTGTTCTCCCCTTGTACTTTGATTATCACCCTACCACGGCTCTACTGAGTCGTGCAAACAGGTGGCCATTGGGTACAGTCCCGAGACGCACGAAGGCGATGAGCGATAGGAGGGGTTTCGTCTCTCCCGGTATTGGGAGTTGATGCTGTGCTGTGCTTGACTGGCTATATCAGTAAGTCCCTGGCCAGGGCTATTGAGATTTACTGATAAGTGTTATCAGTAGTTTCTCGATCTGTTATAGACCATTCATCGGCACGACTTATTGAGTTATTGGGGTCGACGTTACCATCCCTAGACTCGATATGCAGCATATCTGACGAAGAGACCGGACTGTACGGTAGTGTTGCCGGTTGGCTCGACGGGAGTTGTAACAGGTTCGCTTATTTTCTTTTGATCGCTCAATACCCGGGTGGCCGTTACATTTAGCTGACCGCTTGCGGCTTGTAGGTATTTGATATGATCATTACCTACTACCGGCGTATTGACGAGTCTTAGAGTCCCATAATGAAGTTTCCTGGCTCAGGCGAAAAGATGTGGTGTGCATATGAGATATGCGCGGGGACCCGATTAAATACGGATATGTGATATCGTATATTAATCGGGCATTTTCTATTGGTCGGGTCGTATGTGATATGACCGGTTTAAAAAATCAAGTGTTGATTTAACAAATGACTTTTAGATTAATTCTTTAATCAAACTCTTTTTCTATTTTTGTATGCATGCATGTATGCACATGATTATGTGCATGGATACATACATACATACATAGTATCATGGTTGTTGATACATGTTTGGTGGCAATGCAAGACTTACATTGTAGAATTATCTATTTATTTATCATTTAGAAAAAGAGAAAGGATAATTCACACAAGGTTTATACTTATCATCTTTGACCATACTTCAACCACCATTTAACCTTGAGTTAATTATCCTTTCATCTTTAACCCATTTGATAAAAATCTAGATAATTCTAACCATGGTTGAAGTGAGAAAGGATTAATATATATTATTCTTTTCTCATTTCAATTATTATTCACTCTCATAATTTTTCTTTTTTGTGAAAGCTTAGCCACCATCTTCTTCTTCCTCTCTTGATAATTTCCTTGAGTGAGGTTGATAAAACGAAAGAGTTTTGATCATAGAATACAAACCACATCATCATACTACACACATCAAGCCCATTTGTGTAGGGTGTTTGCTCTACTTCATTCACATATCGAGTAAAGCAAGGAGCTTTGGGCAAAGGAGCTTCGGGTGGATCGTCGTGGACCAAGAAGATCTCAAGCGAACCTTTTTCCAACTCTCAAGTAGCCAAGGAGTCTAGCGTAGGGATCTACAAAGGTTGTACTCTCAAAACCCTAGCTTTTATTACTTGTGATGTTGTCTTTGTAATGAAACCCTAAATTTCTAGTGAAGATTCTTTGTATGTTCACTTAGCATCTTAAAAATTTGATTTTGAAACATGTGATGCTTCCAAACCCTTCATAAGGTGCTAGGTAAACCTAACATCTAGAAGCTTCCACACTCATCTCAAGAAAAAATAAATCCGTGTTTAACCGATCGTTAAAGACGGGCGATAGAAAACTGGAAACTGGCAACTTCCAAAAGTGATCCTGAAACGAATTTCAGGATAACCCTGTAACAGTATAAAGATACCCGCATTTGTATTATGACCGAATACAAATGCAACTGAGACAAAGATATTATATCTACACAGTATAATACTCGGATCCGGCTTAAACCAAAGCCCACCAGTATTATCTTCCCGAAATATGACACGTGCGTAAACGTACGTACATTTTCCGAACCCTGCCATAAAACTATACGGCCTCTACAACGTTTCGCCCGAACTTGGGAAACAGTCTGTGGGGGACTCTAATGACTCATCAACACACTGGCACTGGGTATAACCTCTAGCACGTCAGAGGTACAAGCTGTACGTAATGGTTGCCTATGTATTGATTGGAAGGGAAGCAGACGAGCGAACTCATCCAGAAACCCTACTAAGCCTGACAGTGACAATATCCGTACAGTCCGGTCCGTTCGTCTAAGAGTATCGCATATCGAGTCTAGGGGGGTGGATAAAGCCAGACCCTTAATAACGCGATAATTCATGTCGGTATGAAGCCAATCACCTCCTGAGAAACTACTGATCCAAAGCAGTAATTCTGCACTACCTCGGCCGAGGATTTCTAGTGATGGCCACCTGTGCACTGTGCGACATCAACCCCCAATACCGGGAGAGATGAATCCCCGACGATCCGTTCACTGTCTCCATGTGGCTCGGGACTGTACCCAAAAAATACCTGTTTGCACGTCTCCTTTGAGAGTGGTAGGGTAGAAATCAAAGCACAGTGGGAACTTACACGAGACAAATGACGATCTCAGGTCGACAAACTAACCTGTTCACATGTCACCAGGGAACTGCTATCTGACGATATATATAATACGAACTAGCATGTTCCCGGCGAGTCCTGTCCGGTGTACTCATAACGAGATGAGCACCTGTATACATCTTAGGTGAACCAACTTACACCAATGGCTTGTGAGACCGGCCATCGCCCTTCGACGGGGTCTCGACTGTATACACTAGTCTACTCTGGAGTATCGATGCCCTGTCTCGAAACTCCTACGACTAGGGACACTTTAAGGATGTGCTTATAGACCCCCAGCACCCACGTATATGATCGCCATCATACTGCTGGCAGTCAAGCAAGAATCCTATGGGCTCTATCAACATGCAATAGAGAACTAAAGCATGTATACAATGATAAAGACAAACCAGATAGCATACTATCATCTCGAGTAAGACAATCATGTCGGTATAGGTCCTCCTTCAATCATTGCAATCACGTACCTGCGATCCAATAATTGACTTAGAGGGCACTATATCCAACAAGTTCCTAGGCCAAAGCCACAGCTCCATTGTCATCCCAATACATAGGTACTGGATGCCTAATGGTAGGAACCAAGTTCATCATATGAACTTTTTCATCCAGACAAGCTCTTTGGCAGCATCGTTGGTAGCGATGTAATTAGCCTTTATCAACGAGTCTGCTACGGTATATAGCTTGGAATCTTTCCAACATACCGTTCTTCCACTGAGGGTAAAAACAAAACCCGAGACTGACTTTCAGTCGTCCTTATCACTCTGGAAGCTTGAATCGGTAAAGGACTCCATCTGGAGTTCGCAGTTACCATACACCAAGAACATCTCTTTAGTCCTTTTCAAGCACTTAAGAATGTTCTTCAGCTGTCCTGTGGTTTTCCCAAAGATCTTTTCGATACTTATTCACTACACCTAGTGATTATGCTACATCTGGTCTGGTACATAATATCGCGTACATGATTTGCCCGTCTCCTAAAGCATAGGGTATCCCTTGTATGCAAACCCTCTCCAAATCAGTCTCGAGAGACATCTCTTTGGAGAGAGTGATTCCTGAATAAGCAGGTACATTACCATGATTAGAATCATCCATACTAAATCCCTTTAGCATGGTGTCTATGTACCTGGATTGGGACAATCCCATATCCATTTAGATCTATCTCTATAGATTTATATCCCCAGGATGTAGGAGACATCAGTTAGATCTTTCATGGAGAACCTGTGTTATAAGAGGTGCTTGACCAAGTGTAGCATAAGAACACCCTTTCCTATCGAGAGTATGTCATCCGCGTACAATACGAGGAAGACAACCATACTCTCTACAACCTTCTTATTTATACATGTTTCATCATCTTTTTGATGAAGTCAAACTCTTTGACAGCTTCATAAAAATAGATGTTCCATCTCCGTGATGCCTGCTTTAACCCGTAGATGGATTTAAGTAGCTTGCTCATGCTTCCGCTGCTCCCACTGTCTATGAAGCCCTCTGGCAGTGTCATATACACGCTCTCTTCTAAATCACCATTTAGAAAAGCGGTTTTAACGTGCAGTCTGCCAAATATCGTAGTCATGGTATGCGGCAATGGCAAGTAGGATCCTGATGGACTTAAGCTTACCAACAAGTCTAGCTTTGAAAGTCTCAACTTTTCCATCTACACCAAATTATCATTCTCAAAGATCATTTTGCTCCCGATGGGTTTTACCCCTTTAGGAGCAACATGAAAAGTCAAACACTTTGCTAGTGTACATGGATTCCATCTCAGATCGCATAGCATCTATCCATTTCACATAGTCTCCACTTGTGATGGCCTGCTCAAAACTAGTTGGGTCATCATCTCCATGATGCAATCCTCGCTCCCACTGTCTAAGAGAAAACCGTAGTATCTCTCAGGTTGATGAGGAACCCTACTAGATCTGCGGAGTGGCTTCGCTTCGTCAGGGACTATTGAATCCTCCGCTTCCAATAAATCGTCAGTTATAGTTTGTGTTTGCTGGAACTACTTCCAGTTCTACCTCATCGCCACTAATTTCTTCCACAAGAAATTCCTGTTCTAAAAAGGTGGCATGTCGAGAAACAAAATATCTTTTGCTCCTCGGTGTGGTAGAAGATATACCCTCACGAATGCTTGGGATATCCTACAAACTTTCACAGAACTGACCATGCTTCGATCTTGTCCGAATTTTTCTTTTCAACATAGGCCGGACAACCCCATATCTTAACTCTTTAAGAGATGGTCTTTTCCCCACTCCATATCTCATATGGAGTGGTGGGCAACAGATTTGATCGGAACTCTATTCAATAGGTATGCATCTTCTCAAGTGAATATCCCTGAAAGGAAATAGGCAACTCAGCAGTACTCATCATAGAGCGCACCATATCTCATAGGGTGCAATTCCTCCACCCTGATATACTGTTGTATTGTGGTGTATACGGAGGAGTAAACTGAGAGAGAATCTCATTCTCTTTTAAACAGTCTCGGAATTCCGTGCTCAAGTATTCTTCTCCCCGATCATATCGATGGATTTGAATACCTTTACCCATCTGGTTCTCTTCTTCGTACTTATATTCCTTGAAATTCTCAAAAGATTATATTTTGTGTTTCAACAAGAACACATGTCCATATCTTGAGTGAATATCGGTGAATGTAATAAAGTACGCGGAACCATCCCAGGTATATATAGACATAGGACCGCATACATCACCATGTATCTGTCCAAGAGTTCAGTAGCTCTTTCTCCGTTTCCAGTAAACGGAGATTTGGTCACCTAGTCTTTGAGACATGACTGGCAAGTTTCATAAGATATAAATTCGAACGGATTAAAAAATGCATCCATATGTTCAGCTAGTCTTGTTTTATCGAAATGACCCAGTCTACAATGCCACAAGAAGACTTCGTTCATTTCTGAACTGTTCCTCTTATGTGTGTTTTGTACGTTTAGAACTGTAGTTTGATTCAGAACGTGTACACTGTTATACAACATACCTTACCCAATAAACACTTGATTTAGGAAAATATTCACAATATTTATTGGTATGAAATAACAGTCGCTAAGAATCAATGTATTACCAGTTGGTAACACTAGGTGATATTTGCAAACTGCTTTGGCTGCAACAATTGCACTATTCATAACTACTAGAGACATATCACCTTTTTCCAGTTCTCCACCTGTCTATAGCCCATGTAACAAATTACATGTGTGGGATCCTGACCCGGTATCCAATACCCAGGATGTAGAGGTAATTGAGAAACGGTTCTTGGTTATGAACACACCTGAAGACAATGCATCAACATGCTTTTTCTTTGTTTGGGTGGCGTGAGAATCCGAATATTCCCCTATTCCTTTCTCAGACTTATGACAATCATAAGGTAGAGAGGAACCTAGCCCAGTATGATAAGTATGTTCGGTCAATACATCCATTTTATTATATTGATTAAGGTATTTCATTGGTCGCTACCAAGAGAGAGAGAAGGATAATCACTTTGCGTGCGCTCTTGGCAAGATTAGATTAGACTTTTTTATCTAATCAGGATGACTCCTACTGTTTTTATCAAATCTTCCTTCAAACCCTAAAAGGTAAGATTAGCTGGGATTAATTACACCCTACAAGTTTTCCAATATTTCAGCCAGGTCAGTGTCGGTACTTGTTCAGACCATAATATTGCATTATTATATTCCCCATTCTTATTCTTTTTACAAATAAACGGGTGCTTTTGACGCATGTCTGCTACATGTTACAGGTTACAGGTTCTTGGACAGAAAAACAGTGAAACCGATGTAAAACGATGAAAAAAATGGATTTTGACCAACAAATAGAAGGACCTTGATCAAGCCTACATAAAGATAGAGTTCACAACGTACAAGGCAATGCAAAGTCCAAGATCGCGAAGCCACGGTTAAAGTCCACCATAATTGTTCACTGAAGATCTGGAATCAATGTAGAAGCCCAAATGGAAAAATAACTAAAGAAATGAAAAGCCCATAAGAACCTAAAGAAGCCCAGAAAATATTGTTAGCTGACCACACTAAAAGGCCGCGGAACCGTGGCCCAAGCGCGCCATTGCCGCGGTTCCGCGGCCATAAGAAGACAAAAGAGGGATTTATTTTTACCATAATTTCGTGGCGGCTCTGAAAAGATTTCCTAAGGGCTATTTTTGTAATTTCGGACATGCGAAACAAATGTAACCCTAGGGTTTCCTATTCTTTATAAATAAGAACTCTAATCATTGTAATTCTTTATGCCTCCCTTTAATAAAAATTCAGAAATTCTTTATGGAGAGCATCAGTGCCTCTCTTCAATTCAGAAATTCAGATCTGACAAACCTGCATTGATGATTGGAGACATGCATCTGTAAGTAATTTAATTTCTTGCCCTAGTGTAGATTTAAATTCCTTGCCCTAGGTAGATTTAATTTCATGCCCTAGAAACTTGTTTAGGGTTTAGCTTTGAGGAAGGATTTTGAGAGATGAGATCTCTCATCCCTTTCTTACCCACCAAATATTTACAATAGGACTCCATGCATACATGCACATACCGCGCCCTATGGCATCTTACCCCTCGAGGTAACGATGACACCGTAGTGTAAACGCCCGGTTGTGATGTCTTCCATGGAGGTTAGGGTAAGGATCTCTAAAGGAAGGACAAGAACCTAGAGAAAGGAACACCTTCCCGAACGGATCTAATCCCCTTTATTGATAATTACCATAACTCCTCACAGATCTTCATTCGGGTATTGAAAGCGGTGAGATTTAATTACATTTCCAAACCATCCCTAAACCTAGCCCTAGCAAGAGTAGATCTAGATAATTGCCCTAGGTTAATTAGGTTTTTAGATTTAATAATTAATCCGAACACCCTTCGGAATTAACTCGTTAGAGCGAATCGGAAATTCACAACATCCCTGTGGATCGACCCGTACTCACCGGCTAGCTTCATGCGACGCCGTTCTTGATTACGGTTTAGAAATAGTTTTTGACATATAATCAAATGGCGCCGTTGCCGGGGATGGCGTAGAATTTTCTTTTCGCGATTTCGGGTTATTCAAAATTAAAAAAAATCATAAAATTCTGAAAAATCACAAAAAATTTAAAAATATATCATCTGTTATTTTTGGAAGGGATACTTTGTTGTTTGAATTTTGCAAGATATACGAAAATCGGATCTGGAAATCTACAGAGATCAAAACAAGAAAAAACAGATCGGAACAACAGAAGATCACAGCAACCGAGAAACAGAAGAAACTTGGAGGACCGAGTCTACAAGTTAACTGCGGTGATCTGGTCCACCAAAAAAAAAAGCCGGTTGCGCTAATTTATTCACTCGATTTACACCCTCAAGTTCGCGCGACCCTTCTTTCTCCTTTCCGCCCTTCTTCTCCCCCACCGAGACCATTTTCTACCATTCCTCTTTCCACACGGTCTCGCGTGCTTCTTATTTCTTTCTTCTACACCCCATTATTGCACCAACTATACCATTACCATGATAAGATTTTTGAATGGTTGGTGCTAACCTTTGGCTTGTGTAAGGCCAAGCTTAAGTTGGGGGGGGGCCTTGTTGTATATATGTATATATTTTTTGTTTTCTTTTTCTATAAAATATAAAAAAAATTTCAAAGCAATAAAATAAAAAAAAATTATAAATAAATAAACAGGGGAGTGCCGACATTTTGACCCTCTTGGTTTAGTATGACAGTGAGGACACTGTCAAGTTCAAGTTTGGGGGTATGCTCGGTACGTCTTCTTCCTTCGCATTCATTTGTACATATTTTTGCATTTGCATATTTATTTGAAAACCCATAAAAATTAAAAAAAATTCACAATGTATTCAATTTTGGCCGTATTTGACTTGAGTTTGACAAATAGGTTAACTGGCTAGGAACAACTAGATCTTAGACGTAGTAAATTAAAAACCCTAAAGATAACCTTCCTTAAAGTTTAACGGTAGAAAGTATATGCCTTGTAGTTTATTTAGAAATAGGCAAATTTTGGGTTCACTTTTTGGGCTAAGTCGAAACAAGGGAAGAGTATTGATGTTCTTATTAGAGTATTGTAGGGTTCCTAGGAACTCTCAAGGGGTCTCACAAGGCATCAACCATGCCCGTTTCAAAAATTACGGTGTCGAGAAACCCTAGACTACGGATCGTTAGCTAGATGTCTAGGCGAATAACTATGCAAGTTAACATCTTAACTAAAAGTAAACGGAAATACAACCTTTGTAGATCCGGTGCTCCACCTCCATAGCTCCGTGATGATGTCTCCTCGCTGTCCAAGTCGAACCCCGGGCTCTAGCGTCGGCTTCATCGGAGAATGGACGGGCTAGGTCGTCGACGACGTGCCGAAGATGATCTACGTCGAGGCATCACTAGATCAAGCTCCACCTTCACCAAGCCATGAAAACTTGTGAACGAAACACCCTATACTACTTGGCAAGAGGTAGAGGATGAAGAAATAGGAAGTGGGTTCACTTTAGAATTGGATTTCTCACTCTTTTTCATCAATCACCATTGATGAAGTGAAGCTTTCTTCAAGTGATGAAGAAGAAGAAGAAGATGAATATTATGATAAGTTGTTTTCAAAATAAAAAGTAAATCAATACTTATCATAATAATAACCATGGTCAAGTGTAGAGAATAAACTAGGGTTAGGTCAATGGTTAGGTTAGGCATGAAACAAAAATGGTGGACTTTTTCAAACCTTCATGAAGCTTCAATGTAAATCAAAGCAAGCCACCATTTCTTTTCTTTTGCCAAAATGAAATAAATAAATAAATAAATGAGTAAGTAAATAAAATCATAACCCTAACCATTACATAACCATGGTTTAATCTTAACATACACTTAAACAATCATGTATCATCAAACATGATACAATCAAATGTACAAATGTATATCACATATACAATGTGCACAATCCAAGTGAGAAAATCCATTTAAAGTGAACCAATACTAGTTAATGCAAAGTAATATATCAAATATATAATTATGCATTAAATCATTAAATCAATACTTGATTCAATGATCCGGTCATGTCGCACACAACCGACTAGTATACAATGTATCGGCTTATCGAATCAACGCTTGAATCGATAACTAGGTTATATCGCATACAACCATTCGACACATTGATCGCGAGAATGAAATACGGTATCACATACACGCATTATTCTCGGTCCCGCACATATCTCATATGCGCTCCTATTTCGTTTCGCTTGAGCCAGGAAACCTCTGTGTAGGACTCTAAAGACTCGTCAATACGCCGGCAGCAGATGATGATCATATCAAACACCCACAAGCCGCAAGCGGTCTTCTAAACGTAACGGCCACCCGGGTATTGAGCGATGAGAAGATCGACGAGCAAGCCCGCTCACACTCCAGTGAATCCAACCAGTAACACTACCGTACAGTCCGGTCTGATCGTCTGATATGTCGCATATCTCGCCTAGGGGTGGTAAACGTCAGACCCCAATAGCTCGATAAGTCGTGTCGATATGAGGTCTATAACAATTCGAGAAACTACTGGTAACACTTACCAGTATATCTCAGCAACCCTGGCCAGGGATTTCCTGTTATAGCCAATCGTTCACAGCGCAACATCAACTCCCTATACCGGGAGAGACGAATCCCCTCCTATCGCTCATTGCCTCCATGTGATTCGGGACTGTACCCAAAAGCCACCGTTTTGCACGCCCTCTTGGACGTGGTAAGATGGAAATCAAAGCACAGTGGGAACCACACAAGACTCTATGACGATCTCGGGTCAACAGACTACTGTGTACCAGTGTCACCAGAGAACTGCCATCTGACGTAAGGTATAATACCATCTGGGAGTTCTCGGCGAGTCCGTCCAGTGTACCCAGTCTCTACTGAGCACCCGTATATCATCTCTGATGTCAAACACCGATGGATATGGGATCATCCATCGCCCATCTGTATGGGTCGAGAAGGTACACGCTAGTCTACTCTGGTATATCGATGCCCCGTCTCGATATACCCACGACTAGGGACTTTGAAGGATGTACTTATGGACTACCATGTCCCCACTAGTATGATCCGCATCATAGTCCAGGTAGTCAAGTACACATCCTAAGGGCTTTACCAACATGTAACAGAGAGACAATCAGTGTACACGTTAAGGTAAAGTACAACCAGATAGCATACTATCATGTCGAGCAAGAAAGTCCTCCCTATATATATCCCAGCATCCACTACAATATACATCCTATGTATAGTAATGGCCTCTAGGGCATACATATAACTAACAAGTATAAGTTTGAAAAATAGTTCCTAGCTTAAGTCTAGATTCTGAAAACGTATACCCTACAATTTGCACAATCACGCATCTTGAAACTTGGAATAGTAGAAGAGGCCTTGAAATGCTCTTGTCTAAAGTCCTTAGTATGATGAAAATGAAAAAAATATATAAGTGTGAATAAAGAATAAAAAAATGTACACTGGTTTTTGTGATTACTTAAGGCTGCAAAAATAGAAAAATATTTAGCGAGGGTGCTTCATCACCTAGTGCCTTAGACCAACTGGTTTGGGAGTCACTGCTAAAGCCTTGGGTGTTGCAAAACTAGGAAGTACGCTTTAAAGTGCTAACGCATCTTGTAATCGGTTGTTGGTACCTCAAGAAGTATTAATGGTCGCATGAAGGATGTGTAAGCAAATTTCATTTAAAAATTCACTAATTAATAAGTGCTTTGGACAATGGACGAGAGTATGATTGCTTGATTTGAATTTCTAAGTGTAGGGGTGATCTATACACACACGTTGGGATATGTGATTGGAATTTAGATAAGAGAGAGGAATGAAAAATAGAACTTATATCTTTAATAGAGTTGATAGAAATTCCTAAGTCGAGATGGAATCCTAGAAGGAAAACTTAAGAGATGCCGAAATCTAAGTAAGTCTATAGGATATATATAATCTTAAGTTAAATAATGAGGAAGTGTGAAGAATGTGGGTGGATAATTTGCGAGTCAAAAGATAATAGAATTCCTTGTTAGAAAACTTAATTGAAAAACAAAAGTCGAAAGGCCGAATTGATAGGATTTTGTGAGTGTAATCCGTTGAAAACCCTCAGGAGACAACACTCCTCCTACTAGGGACACCTAGAGGTTTAACGGCTTGTTGCACGTGCTCAGTGCAATCGCGTTTCCCTGTGAAAGTGCGGTTAGGATTTTAGTGAATAAAAATAAGTTTGCTCGAGGACGAGCAACAGATAAGTTTGGGGGTATTTGTTCAGACCATAATATTGCATTATTATATTCCCCATTCTTATTCTTTTTATAAATAAACGGGTTCTTTTGATGCATGTTTGCTACATGTTACAGGTTATAGGTTCTTGGACAGAAAAACAGTGAAAGCGATGTAAGACGATGAAAAAAATGGATTTTGACCTACAAATAGAAGGACCTTGATCAAGCCTACATAAAGATAGAGTTCACAGCGTACAAGGCAATGCAAAGTCCAAGATCGCGAAGCCACGGTTAAAGTCCACCATAATTGTTCATTGAAGATCTGGAATCAATGTAGAAGCCCAAATGGAAAAATAACTAAAGAAATGAAAAGCCCAGAAGAACCTAAAGAAGCCCAGAAAAAATTGTTAGCTGACCACACTAAAATGCCGTGGAACCGCGGCCCAAGCGCGCCATTGCCGCGGTTCCGCGGCCATAAGAAGACAAAAGAGGGATTTATTTTTACCATAATTTCGTGGCGGCTCTGAAAAGATTTCCCAAGGGCTATTTTTGTAATTTCGGACATGCGAAACAAATGTAACCCTAGGGTTTCCTATTCTTTATAAATAGGAACTCTAATCATTGTAATTCTTTATGCCTCCCTTTAATAAAAATTCAGAAATTCTTTATGGAGAGCATCGGTGCCTCTCTTCAGTTCAGAAATTCAGATCTGAAAAACCTGCATTGATGATTGGAGAAATGCATCTGTAAGTAATTTAATTTCTTGCCCTAGTGTAGATTTAAATTCCTTGCCCTAGGTAGATTTAATTTCATGCCCTAGGAACTTGTTTAGGGTTTAGCTTTGAGGAAGGATTTTGAGAGATGAGATCTCTCATCCCTTTCTTACCCACCAAATATTTACAATAGGACTCCATGCATACACACACATACCGCGCCCTACGGCATCTTACCCCTCGAGGTAACGATGACACCGTAGTGTAAACGCCCGGTTGTGATGTCTTCTATGGAGGTTAGGGTAAGGATCTCTAAAGGAAGGACAAGAACCTAGAGGAAGGAACACCTTCCCGAACGGATCTAATCCCCTTTATTGATAATTACCATAACTCCTCACAGATCTTCATTCGGGTATTGAAAGCGGTGAGATTTAATTACATTTCCAAACCATCCCTAAACCTAGCCCTAGCAAGAGTAGATCTACATAATAGCCCTAGCAAGAGTAGATCTACATAATTGCCCTAGGTTAATTAGGTTTTAGATTTAATAATTAATCCGAACACCCTTCGGAATTAACTTGTTAGAGCGAATCGGAAATTCACAACATCCCTGTGGATCGACCCGTACTCACCGGCTAGCTGCAAAGCGACGCCGTTCTTGATTGTGGTTTAGAAATAGTTTTTGACATATAATCAGTACTTTGAGGGAGGTTCCCCATGCTTTCGCACGAACCTAATTAAAATAAACCTCGTTTTCTCAGGGGCATAACCCCGTTAACACCTTTCTAGACACCTACTTGTTCGACTAATTATGATGTGTAAAACTCTCCCAGGAGTAACTCTTACTCGCAGTGGGTATCGGGATCCAACTATCTCATAGAAGGTATGCAATCTTATTGCAAATTTCAACACCTGAAATTCCCGATAATATTTTTACCCCTAACCACTTATGACCTTAACAAGGTCAATAAATCATAAGTGATAGCCAAGTTCAACCCATCATTTCTTGATTGAATTAAACCCACCCGTACGACCCTTAACAAGGTCAACAAAGCCGTACGACTACCCTAATCCAATCGCATCCATGCTGCAGATAAATACTAATCAGCTACCGCACACTACGCCTTAACAAGGTTAACAAACGCAGCATGGATACTAAATAGTACTTATCTGAAATGATGGAAGGCTACGCAGGTTTTTAAGAAAATCATGAGCGTAATGAACTTGATATCGTTGTTGAATCTAGTGATTTTGAAAAGGAGTGTTTTTGAGGCTTTTGCTAGTTTCTTTAAAGAGGTCATTTCCGGTGAAGGGATCTCGTCTCTTTCCTCATCGAATGAGGTGCAGGATATTCAACAATACCACTATGCAAAGCAAGAACTAAAAAAGCTGTCAAAAACAAAACCGAGTGGGTTATAATATTTGCTAGTTTCGCTAAAGAGGTCACTCCCGGTGAAGGGATCTCGGATCTTTCCTCATCGAATGAGGTGTTGGATACTCGTCAAGGAATATCATTATTCAAAGCAAAAACTAGAGCTACCCTTTTTGAAAATTTGATTCTACAACATCTTTAGGTTTCTTTCTTTTCATTAATCTCATTAATGAAGTCCCATCAATTAATGTTTCCTAAACATTACAGAAAAATGAAACGAAAATAGAACTTATGCTTATGCCATCCGCATTCGTCACTGGGCCCCGTCATGCACCGTTAGGTTACTTAACTACCGGCAGAGCGGGGGCTGGACTAGCGCGGGTGAAAAACATAAGCAACGTTTATTATATATCATATATATAATATTACATTCGTCTCACGCAGTTATATGATCAACATCACAGAATCAAGCAGCAGAAGCAACATATGAAATATTGGATATACTAGGATGTCCATGTTTTAAATTTAGCCAATAATGTAAAACACGGATTCCTCAGTCGTGATGAATAGCCAAACCCACATCCCTAGACCCCTACGAGAGCGGCAAGTAACCCTGCCAATTCTAGAGTTAGGAGACCCGGTCTCAACTCCTTGAGATGGTCTCCCACTGGACTCTAGAACCCGGTTACTTGTGCTCCCTGCCTTGGGTCTATCCTAATATGGAAAAGTAAATAATATACAACAGTGGTGACATCATCCTCAACCCGGAAGTGCCCCGATAAAAGAATATTACATACAGATTTTACATGAATGAAAATAAAAACCCTCATCTCACATAAAAACCCGGCTATTTTTTCACGACGATCCAATAAATCATATCAACAGCAACACATGATATCATATATCATTAACGTAAGCAAATATGCGTATCTCTAAAAATCGGTGACATATAGCAACGAGATTGGGATACCCTACATATTACACTTACGGTCGCAGAAAAAGAAATAGAAAACTACAATAATTAGAATCAGCAATTTCCTTAGACATCATAAACCCGGAATATCTCATATTCCGGATTTCATGCCTAACTTATAAAACTTGCATTTTAGTCTTAAATTGAAAACTCTTTTCAATTGGTTGTCGGATAATTCAACAAGATTCTCGACTTAGTGATCGCGTACAATACAATTGCGACGGAGTTTTGATCCGAATCAAAACTTCGTAGCAATGGATTAAATGAGACTAAACGGCTAGCTTTACAATATACTAACTAGTTTTCATAAAAATAATTAATCTGGATTCTAATAATTGTATCACAAACATCACAAAGCTTGTAAAGTAACCACGACATTAGAATTCCGCACGCAATTAGCAAACTTAACCAATTTTTCCTAGACATGAAAATTCAAGTGAGCTAAAGTTCCAAAACCGATCATTTTAAGCCAATCCGGAAGTCGAAACGAACTTGAAACCCACCCGAATCTTTGCGAGGGTGAAGATCCAAAAATTAACTATCGAATGGGTGGCCTAGAAGGGGTACCCCACCCCCGAGGCAACCACGAGATGGCCAGGGGGTGAGGCAGACCCGAAACTGCCTAAGGTGGGGTAGTTTCGGGTCCCCACCGCCAAGACCAGCTTGTGGTGGTCTTAGGGAGTAGGCCCAGCCATTCGGTCCCCGCAGGATGTCCCCTAGGTGTGCACGCTCCACTCTGTGGCTTCTCGGTTCAAACCGTGAGCCCGCGCGGTGTGCAAACAACTCAAAACATCAATTTCGAAACTGTTTTTATCGGCAGTTTTTGCGCGTCAAAAACGATGGATTTCTAACGTCGCTACAAGTTACCCTAATGTTCTAGCATGTCTATGATACCATGAAAGTCTACCTTAACACCACCATGAGCTTCTAGACGCATCAAGCATGCCACATTTTAATTTTTATTAGGTGCTAAGTTAGACTAACAAGATCATTACTAGATTATTAGGATTTGCCTTTGTAATGTGATTAACTCAAGAGAAGAAAAGAGCATACAACCTTTGTAGTTCGAGTCCTTCTTTTCTATAGCTCCGGGTTGAAGTCCACGCGACTCTATTAGGCTCCTCTTCAAGTTGAATGAACCACCTTCGTGATCGTCGCGGCAAAGAAGATCCACCCGAAGTTCCTTTAGCCCAAACTAACTCTACACTAAACTCCTTTAGTGTAGGAAACACACCACACCAAATTGCTAGTTTGTTGTGAGATGGTGAAGTAGGGGATGTTAAAAGCTCACAAGTTTGTGTTCAAGCTTCATGATTCACATCTCATGTGAGGGTTGAAGCTTGAACCATGGGATTGAGTAAGAAGAAGAAGCTAGAGAGCAACCATGGGAGCAAAGCAAGCAAAATGGCTAAGTGTTGAGAATGAGACTAGAATGAATGACAACTCTTGACCCCCACTTATTAAAGCATGGAATTTTGCAGTATAAAATTGCAACCGTGCTTGAATAGTGAGTCAAGATGAATAAACTAAGAATAAAGCCCATGTTTGCAACCATGCTCTCATTTTCCACCTCTTTTTCTATTTTTCTCAAAAATAGAAATCATGCCATACTTCATTATTATATATTTATATATATATATATATATATATCATATATATTAATATATATATAATGAAGAATAATTAGTGAGCTAATGATATTAGTTAAGATATAATTATATCATATATAATATATATCACATTATTAAATCAACACTTGATTTAATAATCCGGATATATCACATATGACCGACTAATATCATTCATCTGTATATCATATTATCAAATCAACACATGATTCGACAATCTGGCACAAACGTTATTGCAGTCATTTCAGCTTTCATCGCAATAGAGACATCAAGTTGGTGAATTCCTACCCTAGACTGACCGGTAGAAGTGGAGGTAGAAGAAGAAGAAGTCGGTCTGGTGCTCTCCCATTGTAGCGTTTGCTCCGCAAGTTCGTCAAAGAATTGCCACGCTTCCTCGTCAGATTTCGATAGGAAGTGGCCCTGACAGATGGTTTCCAACAACTGCTTGGTTGCTGGGTTCAGGCCCTTGTATAAGGTTTGGCAAAGTTGCCATTTCTCTATACCGTGGTGAGGACACTGAACAAGAAGGTCTTTATACCGGTCAAAGCACTTCCAAAAGGGTTCAGAAGGAAGCTCAGAGAATTGGTTGATTTCATTATGGATCCTTGCGGTTTTATGATTCGGATAGAATTTTTTGAGAAACGCTTTAAAAAACTCGTCCCAACTGGTTATAGAGTGGGAAGCGGTGCTATACAGCCATTTTTCAGCAAGATTGCATAAAGTGAACGGAATGACCCATAGACGTATTGCATCGTCCGACAGCTGGGTGGTTTTCATCATGGCACAAACGTTTTGAAATTTATTGATGAAGATATAGGCATCTTCAGATTCAAGCTCATGAAATCGCGGAAGCATGTTGATGAAGTGGGGCTTAATTTCAAAATTATCCCCATTGGCCGGTGGAAGAGAAAGGCAGGTGGGAAGTGCAGAACGGGTGGAATAGAAACGATCCTAGAGCGCGATTCGTTGCGGCGCTACAACAGGCGGTGGTGGTGGGTTATTGTTCTCCGTAGGAGGTGGAGCCAATCCAGGGGTTGTCAAAGAGATGTTTGGATTAAATCCTGACATCGCGGAAGAAGAGGTTGGTGATGGTGAAGGTGAAGATGTATGAACAGAATTCCGGTCAACGTCGGAGTTGGCCGGCAAAGGTAAGAGTGAAAAAGGCATGGACGGAGTTTCGACGTCTGAGTCGATCGCGTAGTCGGTAGCGACTAACGTAACGCGGACTAGGCGGGCGCTAGTGTCCCGAGTCCAAGCGGACATACACTAAACGAGTTTAGTAAAGTCAAAGCGGAGAAGGTGAGGGTAAGAAAACGTCAATGGAGAAATACGATGGGTGGTGGGTGAAAAATGGATTTTGGCGACAAAGGGCAAGTTTTTATAAAAGTTTTTTGATTTTTTTTTAAAAAGAGCTTTACAGGAATATGTACGGACTTACGGCTTTAAGCAATCACAAACAAGATATGCACAATCACACCTAGATCTAGGGTCACATAGGTCTGCTAGATAGCTCCTAACTATTCCAGAAGGCTAGAAATAGGACCTCAAACCGCCTCTTCTCCGTCAATTGCGGCCAGGTAAGTGCCAGGTTAGTGGGAGGCTCCCACTACGTAAGTAGTGGTCCTAATTAAGTAACCACTTGCCTTCGACACACTTGCCTAGACACCGCAAAAGTCAGATAGGATAAATGGCCGATGCCTGTAACTAGTCCTCTGTCCTATTGAGCGCGAAGTCCTTAGGGCTGAGTCTAGTATTTTTTAATTAACAATGGTCAATGCATATGCTTTTGTGATTTCTGGGGTCCTGGGAAGGGTGATGAAATCCCCACTCAATCTGAATTCGTTTCAAGCCTCTTAAGTCCGTATTAATGAATGCAAAGCGGTAACAAATCAACTGCAAACAATTTTTATTTTTAGCACGGCGCAAAGAATCCTGCACAAAAACAGTTTATTGGAAGGGGGAAGAGAGTTTGCGCAAAGAATGCTGCAGAAAACATAATTCAGTAGAGTTCAGAGGAGTGGAGAAGAGGAAAGGAGAACTCACAGAAAATTTGGGATGCTGATGCCAGCAAAGAACCGCGGTTCCGCGGCCAAACAAGCCCTATGGCCGCGGTTCCGCGGCAGGAAGGAGAGCTTAGGACATCAATTTTCTTGGGTTTGCTAAGTTGGGTGTCCTCTTCTCTTCTGGAGCTCCTGAATTTGGATTTGCTCACTGAAACTGCTCCAGAATCTTTCAGTAGACCGTTTTATCCGTCTCGAATCTGTCGCGGTGTAGCCACGAGATATGGGTCTATCTTCCCACGTCTTTGGCACTGAACTCGAACTTCGTATTATTCTACACACTTGCATAAAAACTAATCAAAAATAACAAGATGATTTTTTTACAATGTATATTTTTTTGTTTTGTTTTTCGGTTATATTTATATTCACAAATTAACCCGAAATTACACAAAGAAATAAACTACCGTCTCCCCGTCAACGGCGCCATTTGATTGTTAGGGATTCTGCGTGTTCAAGTTTAGTTAATTACCGCAATCAAAACGGTTTCGCTTGTAGCTAGCCGGTTGAGTACGGGTCGTCCGTAGGGAGATGAGAATCTTTTTCTATGTGCTTTAACGAGTTAAGTCCAATTTTTCAGATTTGTTTGTGATTAACTAAGTGTTAAAATGATATGTAAAGAGAGCTTGTTAGGGTTAGGATTAGGTTAGTTTGAGTTAGGAGTCGCTCACCTCTTTTGTTGCCACTCTTAATATCGGTGTTACGGTAATCGGCAACAACGGAGATTAGCACGACTAGGAAGGAACTTGCGAGTATAAGCTAGGCTTTCCAACGCTTAAGTTCTTCCTTTTGGTGCTTGTCCTTCCGTTCTTGGCTTTTAGCCATAACCTCCGGTTAATTCAACCACAACCGGTCTCACTACGGAATCACCGCTATCATGTAGGATAGGGTGCCGTAAGGAGCGGATTGTGGTTCAATTAACGGGAGTCGATTTAAGATGTTGGGCAAGAAAAGAGTGAGGGAGATTTCCTTCTCTCAAACTTCCCTTATCCTACACTAACAAGTATGGAAATTACTCACCCATTACAAAAGAACGAAAAATAAAACGAAGGAGGAAGATAGAAAGAAAGAGATTAGAAGATAACAATTAGCTATTTGCGACCTCACCTTGGCAAGGATCAAGCGTAAGCATCATGGTTGTTTAAGGACAAAGGAAAAGAGAACAGAAAGAAACAACCATAAATAACAACAACTAAATTATCAATTAAAGATTACAAAAAATTACCATAACAAGAGCAAGACGAGTATAATAAAAAAATGAACTTCTTTATTCATCATTCTTCACTCACAAAAGATCACTTCAAGTTTTTCAATGGAGAAGAGATGAGAAGAGGAAGAAGAACAACAAGTATTCTAAAACCTAAAATACAAGATTAAGCACCCTTGGCTTCGCAAGGTTGTGGGCTATTTATAGGCAAGGAACTGGAAACCTAGGGCAAGAATCGGGCTCCATATAGAATGAACAAACTGCCCGTAAAATATTTCACTCTGAAGAGACCGTACGGCCGCGGTTCCGCGGCCTAAGCCTGCTAATGCCGCGGAACCGCGGCCATTTAGAGGGATTGTGCCTTCATTTTTGGTGGTGCTCACTGGTTTTGTGTGCCCTTTATTCTGGTATATGTATTTTCTCAGATTTTCTTCACGATTTTTCCAGAATTTCTGTTGATCAAAAGGTGATTGGATATGGATCTTTTTGTCATGATTTTCTTGAGCTCCGCGTAGATTTCTTGGATCTTGTGTTGCCATTGAGCCTTGTGGATGAAAATGACATTGATTTACCATTTTGTCTCTTAAACTGGTGTGTGGCAACAGACGGATAAAGAGCGGAGACCCGTGTTTTATCTGTGGTTGGCAGGAACCCGGATTTTGTCGTGCTTTTCCATGAATTTCATCGTTTGGAGATGAGAACCTGTATCCTGCAATTGACTAGAAAACACGGCTCAAGAGTACCTACCGATAAGCAATATGATAAAAATTGGGCGGTTTAAAAATGCAAAAATCTGATATGAACAAATACCCCCAAACTTATCATTTGCTCGTCCCGAGCAAAGCCAATTTATTCACAGAAATCCTAACCTCACTTTCGCAGGGAACGCGATTGCACTGAGCATATGCAACAAGCCGTTAAACCTCTAGGTGTCCCTAGTAGGACGAGTGTTGTCTCCTGAGGGTTTTCAGCGGATACTACCCACAAAATCCGGTCAAGCTAGTTTTGCAAAATAACTATGATTCAAACCCTAAAGTTTTGTTTCAGAAAATAACAATTCTATTATCCTAAGTCTAGACTATCGAACCTTTATTTTTCACATCTCGCTTCTTATTTAACTTAAGATTCTATATGTCTTTACGTGTAGTGCAAATGGTGTCGTTAAGTTCCAGAAGGGTCGAATAAAGTCATCATGTCACACAATAAAACCCAGATAAGAATTTTGAAAGGATCACATAAGTTTATAAAGAGTTAAGCATTTTTCAAGTTTCGTTTTCCAGTAAAGTTTCAACTTCAGAATTTCTATCTTCCTTAACAGGAAACCAGGTCTTATTTTTCACTCCACTTTTTTCTTGTTTTCATTTCATACACACTTCTGTGAATGTGCAATAGTCTTTATCATAGAATAAAACCTTTATATCTCCGCTAAATTTTTTTTTGATAAAAGCCTGTCTTTTATCAAGATTATTCTCACACAAAGAACCGTTAGGACTTTTAACTCGGAGAGAACACTTGCTTGACTTTGTTTTAATCTGGACTTTCTAGGCTTCTTAGCGAGCTTTGGGCCAATGCACCCAAACCAGTTGGCTTTAGGGCATTAGGTGTAGAAACACCCCAGCGGACTTAATTACTCAAGTTACCTAGGTCCAAAAACAAAAGACAATTTGGCGTGAAAATCATGATGATTTAATACGAACGGAGATATAACCGGTAGTTCAATTATTATTTTTGGATAAAAGACGTGTTTAGTGGGTTCGGTGTGTAATCATTCCAATCAAGTTCCAGATGGGTTATTTTTCAGACTTAGTTCCAATTAAGGCATCAATAACATTCCTTCATATTCACTTCACTTCATAAGCTATTCTTGGTATTACTTATTTCAGAACAAACCTATCTGATCCTCAGAAAATCATTGATCCATTTAAAAGTTTTTAGACATAAAAGACTTGTCATCTAATTTCCAAAACTCACGACACGTGTAGTGTGATGTAAAGACGTATATCAGCTATAGTTAACTTCAAGGGAGAGTTATCTTTCAGGTTTTCAAAATCTAAAAATAAGATTTAGTTATTCTTATCTCATCAAACAAAACCGTCGCAATGTTGAATCAGAGTCCTCCCACTAGCTAACTTGACAAAAAAGTTTTTTATGTTTTTAGAAAATTTTCAGATTTTTATGGATTTTAATATGCAGATGCAAAATATACATATGAATGCGAAGGTAAGAAATGCGTACCGAGCGTACCCCCAAACTTAAACTGGACAATGTCCTCACTGTCGTTGCATGAAGAGATCAGTTGAAGGGTCAAAATTTTCGGTTAGATATGCACAAATTTTTTTTTGGTTTTTGTTTTTTAAAGAGAAGAAAAAGGAAAAGAATATCCACAAAAAAGGGTATATACATACCCCCAAACTTATTTGGAACAGTGTCCACTGTTCTTGGCTGGATAACCGAAGTTTGGTGGTAGGCAGAGAAAGATTATGCAGGGTAAACCGGCTCCTGTAAGACCAGGAGATCCTCTGTTGGTTCGGCGCTAAGGTACGGATTTAGTCGGTGTCCGTTCACTTTGAAAAATGAACCGTCCTTTGGATTCTCCAAATCCATAGCGCCCTGCGGATACACATTCCGCACAAAATACGGCCCTTTCCAGCGAGATCTGAGCTTTCCTGGATGGAAGTGTAGCCGGGTGTCGTAAAGTAGTACCTGCTAACCAGGTACGAAGGTTTTGCGCAAAAGGTGTTTATCGTGAAACACCTTCGTTCGATTCTTAACGACAACCACGTTATCGTAAGCCTCATCCCTAAGCTCGCTCAGTTCGTTCAGCTGCAGCTTCCGATGGCTGCCCGCATCTTCGAGAGACAGATTCAGTTCTTTTATCGCCCAAAATGCGCGATGCTCTATTTCGACAGGTAGGTGGCAAGCTTTTCCGTACACAAGCCGATAGGGAGACATGCCAAGATCGGTCTTATAAGCGGTTCGAAATGCACAAAAGGCATCAGTGAGTTTCAGCGACCAATCTTTTTGGTTCTTGGAAACCGTCTTCTCCAGTATCTGCTTGATTTGCCGATTTGAAACTTCGGCCTGCCCGCAGGTTTGGGGGTGGTAGGGCGTGGATAGCTTATGATTAATGGAATATTTCCGCATCAAGGCCTCGAAAGTCTTATTGCAGAAATGACTTCCATTGTCGCTAATGATCTCTCGGGGGTGCCCAAAATGGGAGAAAATGTTTTCTTTAAGAAACCTAACGACAACCTTGTTGTCGTTAGTCTGGCTGGGCACAGCCTCGACCCACTTAGAGACGTAATCAACAGCGAGAAGGACGTACAAGTTCCCAAAAGAGCTGGGAAACGGCCCCATGAAATCTATCCCCCAAACATCGAAAATCTCCACAACCAAGATTGGTTGGAGCGACATCTCGTTCCTCCGGGATATCCGGCCCAAGTGTTGGCACCGGGAGCAAGTCTTGCAATAGTCATGAGCATCTTTGAAGAGTTGTGGCCAGTAGAAACCACATTGCAAGATCTTCTCAGCTGTCTTTCTAGGGCCAAAGTACCCGCCACACGCTTGATCGTGGCAAAATGACAGCACACTCTTGAATTCCTCGTCAGGGACAGACCGACAAATAATCTGGTCGGGACAATACTTGAATAGATAGGGTTCGTCCCAGTAAAAGTGTTTTACTTGGGATAAGAAGCGAAGTCTGTCCTGACTTGACCATTCAGTCGGTAGTAATCCTGTGGCCAAATAATTCACAATATGTGTGAACCAGGGTTCGCGAGATACTGTCAAGAGCTGTTCATCCGGAAAAACGTCGTTGATCGGAATTGGAAGTGAAGGCGAAGAAGGAAGTCGTGAGAAATGGTCGGCAACCACGTTTTCACATCCTCGTTTGTCCTTAATGACAAGGTCAAACTCTTGAAGCAAGAGGATCCAACGTATTAGCCGAGATTTTGCATCTTTCTTCGCAAAAAGATGGCGCAGAGCAGAATGGTCAGTGTAGACAATGACTGGAGAGCCGATGAGGTAGGGCCTGAACTTTTCTAAAGCAAATACAACAGCTAAGAATTCCTTCTCAGTTGTTGTATAATTAAGTTGGGCGTCGTTCAGGGTTCGGCTAGCATAATAGATTACGTGCGGCATCTTGTTGATGTGTTGTCCAACGACAGCACCAATGGCAAAGTCGGATGCATCGCACATAATCTCAAATGGGTGCGTCCAGTCAGGTGAAGAAAGAACGGGAGCAGAAGTGAGTGAGCTTTTCAATGACTCGAACGCAGTCACACAGCTCGAGTTGAAGTCAAATGGCGTGTCCTTGGCCAGTAGAAGAGTCAAGGGCCTAGCGATCTTGCGTCCTTGATGAACCGTCTATAGAAACCGGCATGGCCAAGGAAGGCTCGGATGTCTCGGACGCATCTTGGAGGAGGGAGATTGGAAATGACATCAATCTTCGCTTTGTCAACCTCTATGCCATTTTGCGAAATAATATGTCCTAAGACAATACCTTCGCGCACCATGAAGTGGCACTTCTCCCAATTCAAAGTCAGGTTCTTATCCTTACATCGGGTAAGGACAGCGTCAAGATGCAGCAAACACTCGTTGAAGGAATCGCCGAAGATGGAGAAATCGTCCATGAAGATCTCCAGAAATTTTTCCACCATGTCTGAGAAGATTCCCATCATACACCGCTGGAAGGTAGCGGGCGCATTGCATAACCCAAAGGGCATGCGACGATATGCGAACGTGCCGAAAGGACAAGTGAATGTGGTCTTGTCCTAGTCTTTTTCGGCGATGGGAATTTGATTATAGCCGGAGTAGCCATGAAGAAAGCAGTAGTACTCGTGTCCGGCCAATCGTTCAAGCATTTGGTCAATGAAAGGTAGCGGAAAGTGGTCTTTCCGCGTTGCGGCGTTGAGTTTTCTGTAATCAATGCATACTCGCCACCCAGTTTGGGTGCGAGTAGGGATTAACTCGTTCGCCTCATTAGTGGTGACCGTTATACCTGATTTCTTGGGGACAACGTGAATGGGGCTAACCCACTGGCTATCAGAGATAGGGTAAATGATACCACTATCCAGACATTTTACGATCTCCTTCTTCACAGCCTCTTTCATGACTGGGTTGAGACGTCTTTGTGGATCCCTGTCCGGTTTGGCATCATCCATCAGATGAATGTGATGTTCAACGATCAGGGGACTAATCCCCTTGATGTTCGCCACGGACCAGCCAAAAGCTTGCCTATTGTTGTGCAAGACCGCAAGAAGGGCTTTCTCTTGCTCGGGAGCTAGAGAAGCCGAGATGATAACCGGGAGGGTCTCGTTCTCACCCAAGTAAGCGTACTTAAGGTGAGACGGCAAAGGCTTGAGTTCGAGCGTTGGAGGTGAAACGATGGAAGGCAAGATTGGTGAAGAGGTCTCGAACTTAAAGGACTCCAGCAAAGGTTCAAAACGAGTGTAAGCGACCGAGTTGGATGGTTCAGGTAACTCATCCGGAAATTCGAAGGATTCAAACTCGGGTGGTGAGTGGCTAAGATCGTTCGAGAAAGTGAAACACTCGTAGTCATTGTCTGGCACAGAAACAGCAGCAGGTTCGAGGAGGAACGCACTAGTGGTGTTAAGGTTATCGTGATCGAATAGAAACTCCTCGAATTCACACTCTTCTGGGGTGATCTCCTGGATTGAGCAAACGTCCAGTATATGAGCATTAGGTTCGGAGGGCTGATTCCCCAACCTAAAAATGTTGAGTTCAATTGTCATGTTTCCAAAAGAGAGGTTCATCGAACCATTACGACAATTGATCACAGCATTTGAGGTTGCAAGGAATGGGCGACCGAGTATCACCGGAATTTGATTCCGGGGGTTAGCTACAGGCTGTGTGTCTAATACGATGAAGTCAACGGGGAATATGAAGTCCCCGAATTTGATTAACACATCCTCTAGCTCACCCCTATGATGGGTGATCGATCGGTCGGCCATTTGGAGAGTACAGTGCGTGGGTTTCAGCTCTCCTACGCCTAATTGCTCGTATACTGAGTACGGAAGCAGGTTAAAACTGGCACCAAGATCTAATCGTGCGCGGTTAATGTTCTTATCCCCAATGGTAATAGAAATCGTAGGACAGCCAGGGTCCTTCCGTTTTTGTGGTAAAGATTAGGTAAGAGCATCACTCACAGCACTAGCCAAGAAAACTTTCTTTGGTACCTGAGACTTCCTCTTTTTCGTGCACAAGTCCTTTAAGATTTTTGCGTATGACGGGACTTGTTGGACGACATCTAAAAGAGGAATGTTAATGTTAACCTGCTTAAATAACTCCAGAATTTTCTCCATTTGTGGATTTTGTTTATTGGACTTCAACCGGTTTGGAAATGGAACGTTTTTAAAATTGGTCGAGTCCAATGCTGGAGGAGGAGATTGTAGAGCTGGAACGGATCCCAGAACAGGTGTTTTCGTAGAGTGAGAAATGGGTCCGTTCAAAGCAGAAGAAGAGGAAGGAGAGCCTGTTGAAGAATGGAGAATAGGCTCAGAAGACATAGAAGCAGAAGCAGAAGAAGAAGAAGAAGAAGAAGAAGTGGCCAGGGTGTCATTGTTGGGCCGTGTGCCGATGTTTTTTTGCAGCATCCTTCCCGATCTCAATGTGGTCACGGCACTCACATTATGGTTCTGTTGTTCAAGAGCAACATGTACATTATGTGGGTTACCAGGATTTGGGAGTGGTTGGGACGGGAGCTTCCCCTTCTCTCTCTCGCTTAAGGCCGCATTCAGCTGTGTAATCTGGGCCTCGATGGTCTTGATGCTTTGCCCATGAGCGGCAGTGTGTTGCACTAAGGACTAAATGGAAGACTGGATGTTTGCGGTGGATTGTGTCGATTGTTTAACGAACGCCTCCAGACTTCGTTCGAGCGAGGAAACCTTATCGTTGTTTGACGAAACAAAGTTGTTTGGTGGAAAAGAATTGTTGGGTGCAAAGTTGTTCGTCTGATTTTGAAAAGGTTGGGGTTGGAAGGGCTGCTGAAATTGATGTTGAGTTTGTTGTTGCGCTTGTTGTTGCGGCGGAGGGGGCCTTTGGAAATTGTTGCCTTGGAATTGATTCTGATTCTGATTCCAGACGAAATTGGGGTGGTTCCTCCAACCGGGATTGTAGGTGGAAGAGTATGGATCATCCCTCGGTCTTTGCTGGAATGCAGCATTAACCTGATCCTGTCCTTGAGATGGTGGATTGTAAGGACACTCTTCGGTTAAGTGAGAAGGATCGGAACAACAAGCGCAAATGGTACGAAGGGGAAGAACAGGGGTAGGAGCAGGAGAAGAGAATTTGCTCTCTATCGCTTCAAGCTTTCTCGTTATTGCAGCCATTTCAGCTTTCATCGCAATAGAGACATCAAGTTGGTGAATTCCTATCCTAGACTGACCGGTAGAAGTGGAGGTAGAAGAAGAAGAAGTCGGTCTGGTGCTCTCCCATTGTAGCGTTTGCTCCGCAAGGTCATCAAAGAATTGCCACGCTTCCTCGTCAGATTTCGATAGGAAGTGGCCCTGACAGATGGTTTCCAACAACTGCTTGGTTGCTGGGTTCAGGCCCTTGTATAAGGTTTGGCAAAGTTGCCATTTCTCTATACCGTGGTGAGGACACTGAACAAGAAGGTCTTTATACCGGTCAAAGCACTTCCAGAAGGGTTCAGAAGGAAGCTCAGAGAATTGGTTGATTTCATTACGGATCCTTGCGGTTTTATGATTCGGATAGAATTTTTTGAGAAACGCTTTAACAAACTCGTCCCAACTGGTTATGGAGTGGGAAGCGGTGCTATACAGCCATTTTTCAGCAAGATCGCATAAAGTGAACGGAATGACCCGTAGACGTATAGCATCGTCCGACAGTTGGGTGGTTTTCATCATGGCACAAACGTTTTGAAATTTATTGATGAAGATATAGGCGTCTTCAGATTCAAGCCCATGAAATCGCGGAAGCATGTTGATGAAGTGGGGCTTAATTTCAAAATTATCCCCATGGCCGGTGGAAGAGAAAGGCTGGTGGGAAGTGCAGAACGGATGGGATAGAAACGATCCTGGAGCACGATTCGCTGCGGCGCTACAACAGGCGGTGGTGGTGGGTTATTGGTCTCCGTAGGAGGTGGAGCCAATCCAGGGATAGTCAAAGAGATGTTTGGATTAAATCCTGACATCGCGGAAGAAGAGGTTGGTGATGGTGAAGGTGAAGATGTATGGACAGAATTCCGGTCAACGTCGGAGTTGGCCGGCAAAGGTAAGGGTGAAAGAGGCGTGGACGGAGTTTCGACGTATGAGTCAATCGCGTAGTCGGTAGCGACTAATGTAACGCGGACTAGGCGGGCGCTAGTGTCCCGAGTCCAAGCGGACATACACTAAACGAGTTTAGTATAGTCAAAGCGGAGAAGGTGAGGGTAAGAAAACGTCAATGGAGAAATACGATGGGTGGTGGGTGAAAAATGGATTTTGGCGACAAAGGGCAAGTTTTTATAAAAGTTTTTTGATTTTTTTTTTTTTTTTAGAAAGAGCTTTACAGGAATATGTACGGACTTACGGCTTTAAGCAATCACAAACAAGATATGCACAATCACACCTAGATCTAGGGTCACCTAGGTCTGCTAGACAGCTCCTAACTGTTCCAGAGGGCTAGAAATAGGACCTCAAACTGCCTCTTCTCCGTCAATTGCGGCCAGGTAAGTGCCAGGTAAGTGGGAGGCTCCCCACTACGTAAGTAGTGGTCCTAATTAAGTAACCACTTGCCTTCGACACACTTGCCTAGACACCGCAAAAGTCAGATAGGATAAACGGCCGATGCCTGTAACTAGTCCTCTGTCCTATTGAGCGCGAAGTCCTTAGGGCTGTGTCTAGTATTTTTTAATTAACAATGGTCAATGCATATGCTTTTGTGATTTCTGGGGTCCTGGGAAGGGTGATGAAATCCCCACCCAATCTGAATTGGTTTCAAGCCCCTTAAGTCCGTATTAATGAATGCAAAGCGGTAACAAATCAACTACAAACAATTTTTATTTTTAGCACGGCGCAAAGAATCCTGCACAAAAACTGTTTATTAGAAGGGGGAAGAGAGTTTGCGCAAAGAATGCTGCAGAAAAAACAATTCAGTGGAGTTCAGAGGAGTGGGGAAGTGGAAAGGAGAACTCACAGAAAATTTGGGATGCTGATGCCAGCAATGAACTGCGGTTCCGCGGCCAAAGAAGCCCTATGGCCGCGGTTCCACGGCAGGAAGGAGAGCTTGGGACATCAATTTTCTTGGGTTTGCTAAGTTGGGTGTCCTCTTCTCTTCTGGAGCTCCTGAATTTGGATTTGCTCACTGGAACTGCTCCAGAATCTTTCAGTAGACCGTTTTATCCGTCTCGAATCTGTCGCGGTGTAGCCGCGAGATATGGGTCTATCTTCCCACGTCTTTGGCACTGAACTCGAACTTCGTATTATCCTGCACACTTGCATAAAAACTAATCAAAAATAACAAGATGATTTTTTTACAATGTATATTTTTTTGTTTTGTTTTTCGGTTATATTTATATTCACAAATTAACCCGAAATTACCCAAAGAAATAAACTATCGTCTCCCCGGCAACGGCGCCATTTGATTATTAGGGATTCTGCGTGTTCAAGTTTAGTTAATTACCGCAATCAAAACGGTTTCGCTTGTAGCTAGCCGGTTAAGTACGAGTCGTCCGCAGGGAGATGGGAATCTTTTTCTATGTGCTTTAACGAGTTAAGTCCAATTTTCCAGATTTGTTTGTGATTAACTAAGTGTTAAAATGATATGTAAAAATAGCTTGTTATGGTTAGGGTTAGGTTAGTTTGAGTTAGGAGCCGCTCACCTCTTTCGTTGCCACTCTTAATATCGGTGTTACGGTAATCGGCAACAACGAGGATTAGCACGACTAGGAAGGAACTTGCGAGTATAAGCTAGGCTTTCCAACGCTTAAGTTCTTCCTTTTGGTGCTTGTCCATCCATTCTTGGCTTTTAGCCATAACCTCCGGTTAATTCAACTACAACCGGTCTCACTACGGAATCACCGCTATCATGTAGGATAGGGTGCCGTAAGGAGCGGATTGTGGTTCAATTAACGGGAGTCGATTTAAGATGTTGGGCAAGGAAAGAGTGAGAGAGATTTCCTTCTCTCAAACTTCCCTTATCCTACCCTAACAAGTATGGAAATTACTCACCCATTACAAGAAGAACGAAAAATAAAACGAAGGATGAAGATAGAAAGAAAGAGATTAGAAGATAACAACCAGCTATTTGCGACCTCACCTTGGCAAGGATCAAGCGTAAGCATCGTGGTTGTTTAAAGATAAAGGAAAAGAGAAAAGAAAGAAACAACAATAAATAACAACAACTAAATTATCAGTTAAAGATTACAAACAATTACCATAACAAGAGCAAGACAAGTATAATAACAAAATGAACTTCTTTATTCATCATTCTTCACTCACAAAAGCTCACTACAAGTTTTTCAATGGAGAAGAGATGAGAAGAGGAAGAAGAACAACAAGTATTCTAAAACCTAAAATACAAGATTAAGCACCCTTGGCTTCACAAGGTTCTGGGCTATTTATAGGCAGGGAACTGGAAACCTAGGGCAAGAATCGGGCTCCACATAGAATGACCAAACTGCCCCTAAAATATTTCACTCTGAAGAGACCGTACGGCCGCGGTTCCGCGGCCTAAGCTTGCTAATGACGCGGAACCGCGGCCGTTTAGAGGGATTGTGCCTTCATTTTTGGTGGTGCTCCCTGGTTTTGTGTGCCCTTTATTCTGGTATATGTATTTTCTCAGATTTTCTTCACGATTTTTCCAGAATTTCTGTTGATCAAAAGGTGATTGGATATGGATCTTTTTGTCATGATTTTCTTGTGCTCCGCGTAGATTTCTTGGATCTTGTGTTGCCATTGAGCCTTGTGCATGAAAATGACATTGATTTGCCATTTTGTCTCTTAAACTGGTGTGTGGCAACAGACGGATAAAGAGCGGAGACCCGTGTTTTATCTGTGGTTGGCAAGAACCTGGATTTTGTCGTGCTTTTCCATGAATTTCATCGTTTGGAGCCGAGAACCTGTATCCTGCAATTGACTAGAAAACACGGCTCAAGAGTACCTACCGATAAGCAATATGATAAAAATTGGGCGGTATAAAAATGCAAAAATCTGATATGAACATCTGGCCTATAACGGTTCGAGAAACTACTGATAACAGTTATCAGTAAATCTCGGCAGCAGCCCTGGCCAGGGACTTCCAGTTATAGCCAATCGAGCATAGCGCAACATCAACCCCCAATACCGGGAGAGACGAAACCCCTCCTATCGCTCATTGCCTCCATGTGACTCGGGACTGTACCTAAAATCCACCTGTTTGCACGACTCCTTTAAGCCGTGGTAGGGAGGAAATCAAAGCACAGTGGGAGCCACACAAGACTCTATGACGATCTCGAGTCTACCAGAGGACTTCTATCTGACGATAGGTATACTACCACATAGGAGTTCTCGACGAGTCTGTTCGGTGTATCCATTCTCCAATGAGCATCTGTGTACAATCTTTGATGTCACACACCAATGGTTGTGGGATCAACCATCGCCCTCTAAGGGACAAGAAACGTACACACTAGTCTACTCTGGAATATCGATATCCAAGTCTCGATATTCCCACTACCAGGAACTTAATAAAGGATGTAATTTTGGACCACCCTGGCCCCACTAGTATGATCTCATCATAATCCTGGTACTCAAGTACATCGATAGCCTTACTTCCTCCCCCAGTTGGCACTACGCGCCAGGCTGCTACACTGCGAGGTCGGGGCTTTGCAGGACGCTTTCAGAGAGGCCGAGGAGACCGAGGGAGAGGCCGACAGGATGCGGGTAGGGGCCAGACATGAGTTTTTGCACTGACTCCACAGGATGCCCAGGCATCCAATGCTGTTGTGACAGGTACTCTTACAGTATGGTCTTTAGATGTACATATTTTATTTGATCCCGGTTCTACGCATTCTTACGTATCTGTACACTTTGCACTTTCTCTGGGGAGAGAGTCGTCGTTGTTAGAGTTACCACTAGTTGTGATTACTCCTGTAGGAGATTCTTTTGTAGCTCGACACATATTCAGGTTTTATTCAATACGTATTGGTGATAGGGATTCATTAGTTGATTTGATTCTCCTGGATATGCTAGATTTTGATATACTTCATGGTATGGATTGACTGGCCGCTTGTCATGCTTATGTAGATTGTCGGGGAAAAGCTGTCAGATTCTGTTTTCCAGGCGAACCGATTTTTGTTCTGCAGGGAGACTGTAGTATAACTCATGCCAACATGATTTCTGCTCTTTGTACGGGACGACTCTTGAATAAGGGTTGTCGTGGGTTTTTAGCGTTCGTTGAGGACGTAAGAGCCGCTGAAGTCCCATTGGACTAGGTTCCGATCGTGCGAGAATTTCCGGAGGTGTTTCTTGCTGAATTACCAGGATTACCGCCTGATCGAGATATCGAATTTTGCATCGACTTGATTCCGGGTGCGGGGCCTATTTCTATACCACCTTATCGGATGGCCCAGACGGAGTTGAAAGAACTCAAAGGTCAGTTGCAAGAGTTGTTAGATAGAGGACTTGTTCGTCCGAGTGTATCGTCGTGGGGAGCTTCAGTTTTGTTCGTTAAAAAGAAGGACGGCAGCATGAGACTATGCATCGACTACAGGCAGCTGAATCGTGTTACTGTGCGAAATAGGTATCCACTACCTCGTATCGATGACTTATTCGATCAGCTGCAGGGAGCTGGCTAATTCTCGAAGATTGATTTGCGGTCAGGGTATCACCGGCTGAGAGTTCGGAAGGATGACATTCCGAAGACTGCTTTTCGCACACGATACGGGCATTACGAGTTTATGGTGATGTCGTTAGGGCTCACCAATGCCCCAGCAGCTTTCATAGATATGATGAACCGCATTTTCAGGCCATTCCTTGATCAGTTTATTATTGTATTCATTGATGATATTCTTGTTTATTCCCGGAGTCAGGAGGAGCATGAGCAGCATTTGCGTATCATATTGCAGACCTTGAAGGAGCATCGGCTGTTCGCTAAATTCTTCTAGTGTGCTTTCCGGCTGGATAGTGTGGATTTCTTAGGTCACGTAGTTACAAGAGATGGTATACGTGTGGACCCAAAGATGGTCGAAGCAGTACAGCACTGTCCCAGACCTGTATCAGTTACAGAGGTTCGCAGCTTCTTGGGTCTAGCTGGTTACTACCGACGTTTTTTGCAAGATTTTTCTCGGATCGCTACACCACTGATCGGGTTGACAAGGAAGGAGGTTCTATTTCTATGGGCAAAGGCGTGTGAGCAGAGTTTCCAGCAGTTGAAGACTCGCTTGACGACTGCACCAGTTTTATCTTTACCTTCTGGGTCAGGTGGTTTGTTGTTTATTGTGATGCCTCTCGAGTGGGTTTAGGCTGTGTGTTGATGCAGCACGGTAGGGTCAACGCTTATGCCTCTCGGCAGCTGAAGAGGCATGAGCAGAACTATCCCACACATGACTTAGAGATGGCTGTTGTGGTATTCGCACTGAAGATTTGGAGGCATTACTTGTACGGTGAGTCATGCCAGATATTCACTGATCACAAGAGTTTAAAATATATTTTTCAGCAGCGAGATATGAATCTGAGGCAGCGTTGATGGATGGAACTCGTGAAGGATTACGATTGCGAGATTCTTTATCATCCGGTCAAAGCGAATGTTGTCGCAGATGCTTTGAGTCGGAGGCCTGGAGTTAGCTTACCTCATTTGTGCGCTATGCAGAGACAGTCTTCTGCAGACTGGCAGATTCTGTGTGATAGCCGTGTACAGTTTGAGTTCACATCGACAGGAGGACAGTTAGCTCATGTTCGCACCCGTCCTCAGTTATTGGAGCGTATCCGAGAGACACAGCCTACGGATGCTCGTATGTCGGAGATCATGGATCAGGTTAGACAGGGTAGAGAGTCTGAGTTCGTGATAGATGACCGTGGAGTATTATGATTTGGGACTCGTCTTTGTATGCCGGATTCGGAGGGACTGAGACGTGAGATCTTAGAGGAGGCTCATCGGTCATCATATAGTATTCATCCTGGTTCCACCAAGATGTATCATGACTTGAAAGAGGTCTATTGGTGGGAAGGCATGAAGAGAGATGTCGTGGAGTTTGTTTCGAGATGCTTGACTTGTCAGCAAGTCAAGGCCGAGAACCAGAGACCGGTAGAAGAGGGTGCAGCCCTTGCCTATTCCGGAGTGGAAATGGGAGAAGATCTCTATGGATTTTATTGTGGGTCTACCCAGGACTAGCAGAGGGTATGATTCTTGTTCCCTGATAAAATATCAGGAAATACCCCAATGGGGTATCACGTGTTCACACGTGACCAAGGGTCACGTGTTGACACGTGATGGTTCCTGGGATCTCCGCTTTATAGAATTAAATTCTAGTCAAACAAAAATATAACAAAACAGCTAGGAAATACCCCAATGGGGTATCACGTGCTCACACGTGGCCAAGGGTCACGTGTTGACACGTGATAGGTTCCTGTGATCTCTGCTTTTTAGGATTAAATTCTAGTCAAACAAAAATATAATAAGACACTAAGGAAAAACCCCAATAGGGCATCACGTGCTCACACGTGACCAAGGGTCACGTGCTGACACGTGATGATTCCTTAGCTCTGTTAAAAGGCAGAATTAAATTCTTAATAAAATTTTTAATCAAGTGGGTCACGTGACAGGTTCCTAAACTCTTTAATTGATAGAATTAAATTCTATTTAATAATCAAATAAAGGGATCACGTGCCAACACGTGATAGACTTTTAAAAGCCTTCTGAAATAATAGAATTAAATTCTAACTAAGGGAAATCAAAGACCCTAACTGGGAAAATATTTCTTTAAATCTTTCCAAACAAAAAAGATGGTGCTCTGTAAATTAGAGCACCATTGGATTAAAAATCCAATGGTGATTAAAAATAACCAATTTATGGAAAGATTTTATACAAGGAAAGATTTCCCTAAAATTCACCAAGAATAACAGACAGAATATCTTTTGGATTAAAAATCCATTGGTGAATAAAATTCACTGAGTGATCTAAAAGATCATGTTGGTTACAAAAACAACCAAAAATCTTTCAATGAAAGATTCACTAAACAAATTCATTCTTTTCTTTCTCCTATAAATAGGAGCCAAGAAGAGAAGAGAAGGGATCTTGGAATTTTGAATTTTCTGGAGAAAAGCAAGAACAGAGAGAAAAAAGAGAGGAGAATTTAATTCTCAAGAGAGAAAAGAAGTTCTTTTCAGAGAAAAAAAAACCTAGGTGAGAAAGGGGAAAGTGATCTAAGCTCCATAAAATAAAAGAGAATTTAATTCTTAAATTTAAGAGTTTAACACTTCTGATTAAGAACTTAGTTCTTCTTTTGGTTGAAGATCTGCAAAAGCAGATCTCCCCACAAGTTGAGAATTTTTCTCATCGGGGAGATTCTGCCATGCAGATCCAAAACTTAGAGGGATAATTGAGTTTAAGAAATTTAATTCCCCCAAATACATAGGAATTTAATTCCTACAAATAAAACTAGGGTTTAACCCTATATGAGAATTTAATTCTCTCAATTTCATAGGAATTTAATTCTTCCAAATAAAACTAGGTTTCAACCCTGCATGAGAATTTAATTCTCCCCAAATTCGTAAGAATTTAATTCCTCTAAATGAAATTAGGGTTTAACCCTACATAAGAATTTAATTCTTCCACATGCACAGGAATTTAATTCCTCTAAAACAGAATTAGGGTTTAACCCTACAGAGAATTTAATTCTTAAAACAAGAGACTTAAAGCTCTCCATGCACGTAAAGAACCGGGTCACGTGGTGACACGTGACCCCCATCCTCAATAATCAGAAAAGAAGGAACAAGACTAGGTCACATGTTCCCACGTGACCCTTAAAACAGACTCCCCAAAATGAGAAGAAAAAAAAGCTTGGAGGCAATGCCTCACGTGCTCACACATGACCCTCATAAATGAAGAGAACAAAGCCAAATGCAGTACTGATTTTGGGCGCCCTCGCATGTACCCACGTGATCCCTAATAAACACTTTAATAATCAATACATAGATACCCATCACGTGCCCACACGTGATGGCCTGAATATTAAAAGAGTTTAACACTTATTTGAATATTCTGATAATAAAATAAAGGAGGTCTGGCCCCATCTTCAGGCGCCTCACATGACCCCACGTGACCCCTTCCTTTCTAGTGTTTAACACTATTTTGAGCATTTTGTCTCTAGTATTTAACACTGTTTTAAATACATTACGTGAGGACACGTGACCGTCAGATGTCCTCTAGTGTTTAACACTATTTTCAAAACAGCTTAGCCCAAATTGGCTAAGTTTTCCAGAAGAAAATCTCTCCTTCAAATGAGCCTTAAAATCCAGAGCTATAATGTTTAATGCTCAGCCAAGGACAAAATGTCATCAGAGCCTTCAAACTCTTGTTTAGCCTTACTAAATAATGAGGGGTTGAACCCAAGAAAATGTTCAATAGCCCAACAAAGGGCCAACATTTCAAACTTAATTGGACTTAGCCCAAATTGGCCATAAGTCCTCAATTCAGATTTAACTGAGCCAATATGCTCATAATCTAATTAATTGAACTTAGTTCCAAATTAGACTACAGATCCCCCAATCAACTTTGGTTCATGGGTACATCTCTTCACTCCTTTGATATTTGTCGTTGTAATCCTTCAACGTCTTCAGAGAGGTGACGGGTCCCGACAACCACACATTTCACAGACTATAACGTTTTTAAACTGGACTGTGGGGTCCTTAAACTCATGGACTATGATGTCCTTAACCTTGGACTGTAGAGTCCTTACACCTATGGACTATGATGTCCTTAACCTTTGACCGCAATGTCCCTAAATTAAAACAATAGAGCCCAAATGCTCTTTTGTCGGATCTAAATGATTCCGTTAAGTTGATCTTGGCCTAAAAATTAGACTAATGTATCCTTAACAAACGTTTAAGTTGATCTTAGTCTCAAATGAGACTAACGTATCCTTAAACACAACCCCCCCAAACCCAAATCTAAGAAAATACGGATTTGGACTAATCCACGCCCTATAGGAGACGACATAAATTAGTCTCCATATACAATCCACGGGAAACCAAAAACAAAACAAACACCCATGACACGAAGTGACCATCTGGAGAAGGAGAAAGTTGTTACCGCAATGCGGTAGCGTAATTAACTGCAGGGGCTTGCGCCTGCAGGGAAGAACGTCCCCACAATCAAAAACCCTTCAAATGAGGGGGAATCTGACGAAGTCTGCTACATCGGCCGCATCTGTCTAAACCTTCGATACGTGGTGTCATAAATCAACTTGGCATCTTCGGAGAGGTGAAAGGATAGAACCAATTAGCATCTGCCCCCAAATTCAGGCAAGACGCATGTCTTCCCGGTTTTCGGCGGTGAACAGATTCTGGCACGCCCGGTGGGACCTTTTCCTATTTCCATTCCACACTTCGTGTGCCGTGTTCATGAACGAATCACGGTTTAATATGGTTACCCTTAGGTTCGAGGTACTAAGATTTGGTGTCTTGCTCCGTGCAGAAAACGAAAGATCAATGGCTTCTACCTGCACAAAATGCTCCAGCTGCAACTGCAACTCCCGTTCCGCCTCATCTGGAGGTGTAACTTACGGGCCGCAGCCGGCCTCCCTATTCACGATGCCGGTGGACCAAGTAACTCAGGCCACCACTGGACTGTTCTTTGGGACTATGATCCCACCCATGAGCTTTAATGCCCCGATGCTGCCGCAAGAATCCCCAAAGAAGTCGGTCTTTGATCGACTTACCATTACCGCGGCCCCTCTCAACGGGTCACCCAACTCCACTGCCTCAGTTTTCAGCAAACCGGGCTAGAACGCTAACAAGCCCGTGATACCTGAAGCAGCCATCCCTAAGCAGATAGCCATCCCGGTTCAAGCGGACGAAATCATCGGAGAGGCTTCTTCTGCCAAGAAGTCAGTCTTCACAAGGCTGGTCATCCTGGATCCTGCTCCAGGCGAAGTCCCCAAAGCTGATTCCCCTGCCCAAAGGTCTGTCTTTGACAGATTGGACATTGCTTCTCAACGAACATCGGTATTTAAGAGGCTGACGCCGGCGATAACCCTCGCCAAGACACGGGGCATGAGGAAGTCATCCCTATAGCTGAGACAATCCCAACCGCACGACATGCTCGCCGTCGTCACTGGCGTCGAGTAAGGAAGGCTGGGGGCAGCTCCCCGTCTGGACTAACTCCACCAGCTCCCATGGTGGAAATCAATGTTGTTGTTCCAACTGGGAACAGGTTTGAATCACTTAGGAGGGTTCGCAAGAATGCTTCGACTGTCGTGCTGAAGAGATCTCCTCCACCTATGGAGATTACTACGGAAAAGAAGCCGGAGCATCCCCCTCAGCGGCTGTCCTCCAAAATTTATAAAGTCTGGCGACAGGTTCAGGAATCGGTGATTAACCAGGACTACTCTCGCCGGACAAAGAAGCTCAAAGCTCAGCAAGAAAAGAGCCATCTCGTGGTACACAGAAGACGTCATCCGTTTGGGTGCCCGCTGCAACGGCCCCCTTGACTTCAACTGCTCACAAGAGAAGGAGGTTAGAGAAAGCCCCCGTGAATGCGGCAAACCGCAAGGACATTGAATCTAAACACCCCATGTCCGGGGGAATGGTAATACATACCATTTATATGGCTTCTGGAAAAGAAGAAAGCCATGCTTCTACGGGTCATCGACCGCTTACCCGATCGATAACGAAGGCTCAGGAACAACAGCAGCAGAAACTTCTGGAGATGCTGACTGCAATGGCCGCACTCACTGGGCCAAAAGAAAATCCAGAGACCTCAGAGCAGCGTCGAGAACAAGAGACTGATACTGAATTCCTCCGAAGAATGCTCGAGAGGAAAGAAAAAGAGGTTGTGGAGCAGGCAGCCAATATAAAACGAATAGCTCTTTTGTTCCAAGACATGGCTGGGATGATGTTACAGCCGGAAGCTCCAGCTGAAGACCCCCCGATCATCATTGAAGACGATAGAGGGGAACATCGAATCCTCCTCCGGCTCTTTCAGCAGCCAAAGAAGAGACAATCTCTAAGGCCGCCTTGGACGACTACATCGCTCAGCAAATACGAGCTCACCAGGCGAACGAAGTGGCTGGGCAGGTCGTTAAGATTGGACGACCTTATCCAGGCTGGTATGACCAAATAAGGTACCCACCGGGATATACGACCACTAAATTTCATGTATATAAAGGGACGGGAAATACGCATCATCATGTTGCCCAGTTCAGAGCCTTGTGCGGAAACACCGGGGGTGATGATAAACTTCTGCTCCGCCAATTTGTCAGCAGCTTATCAGAAACGGCGTTTGAGTGGTATTCGGAGCTTCCAAATGATTCTGTCAAAACATTTGCAGAGATGGAGCTACTATTCACCCAGCGTTTCGCGAGTGCTAGTGAACGCACCCCAATAACGGCATTGATCATGTTAGTTATGTATATGCCCTAGAGGCCATTGTTGTACATATGATGTATATTATGATGGATGCTTGGATATATACAGAGAGGACTTTCTTGCTCGTCATGATAGTATGCTATTTGGTTTCACTTTATCTTAACATGTTGACTTGTATTGGTTTACTGTTTACTCTCATATGTTGATAAAGCCCTTAGGATCTGTACTCGATTACTGGGACTATGATGAGATCATACTACTGGGACTATGATGAGTACATCCTATAACTGTTCCTAGTCGAGGGTATATCGAGACAGGGCATCGATACGCCAGAGTAGACTAGCGTATACGCATCTTGACCCATATGATGGGCGATGGATGATCCCATATCCATCGGTGTTTGACATCAGAGATGGTGTACGGGTGCTCAGTGGAGACTGGGTACACTGGACGGACTCACCGAGAACTCCCAGATGGTGATATACCACACGTCAGATGGCAGTTCTCTGGTGACACTGGTACAGGGTAGTCTGTAGACCCGAGATCGTCATAGAGTCTTGTGTGATTCCCACTGTGCTTTGATTTCCACCTTACCACATCCAAGAGGGCATGCAAAACGGTGGCTTTTGGGTACAGTCCCGAATCACATGGAGGCAATGAGCGATTGGAGGGGATTCGTCTCTCCCGGTATAGGGAGTTGATCTTGTGCTGTGTTCGATTGGCTATAACTGGAAGTCCCTGGCCAGGGCTGATATAGAGATATACTGGTAAGTGTTACTAGTAGTTTCTCGACCTGTTATGAGCCTCACATCGACACGACTTAGCGGTTACTGGGTTCTGACGTATACCATCCCTAGACTTGATATGCGACATATCAGACGAACAGACCGGACTGTACGGGAGTGTTACTGATTGGATTCACAGGAGAACGGACAGGCTAGTTTGTTGATCTTCCGATCGCTCAATACCTGGGTGGCTGTTACGTTTAGCTGACCGCTTGCAGCTTATGGGTGTTTGATATGATCATCACCTGCTACCGGCGTATTGACAATTCTTTAGAGTCCTACACAGAGGTTTCTTGGCTCAGGCAAAACGGAGTAGAGGCACATAAGTGATATGTGCAGGACCAAGGATAATGCGATATGAGATACCGTATTATATTCTCGCGACATTTAGATATGAACCGGGTAATCGGATCAAGTGTTGATTCTATGAATCGGTACATGATATATTAGTCGGTTATATTCGATATAGCCGGATCGTCGGATCAAGTGTTGATTCGATAATTTAATGTATAATGATATATATGATATATTGTATTACATTATCTAATACTGGCTCGCTTTATTATTTCATTTTCTCACCGGTTTAATACATTGATATATATGCGATATATGTTAATTGTATTATTTTCTTTTGTTGCAAATATATAATATATATGTGATATATATTATTATGACATGATATGATTTATTATGAAACATGATTAGGGATGATAAAAAGAGATTAGGGTTTGATTAGGGTTAGCTTCTTCTTGATTATTCTAGAAGAATTTCCTTTTGTCTTGGTTAAGATATTATGGTTGATACTTATCCTTGACTCATCCTTGACCTAACCAAACCCTAACTCTAGTTTATTCTCTACAAAGGTTAAGCCTCTCATCCTTGACCATGGTTTGATAATCAATCATATATTCTTGACTACTATTCATCACAAAAGGATTATCATTTTCATTCATCATGTTCTTCTCTCTTAGCTTTGAGAAAGCATACTAGTTAATTCTTTTGTGACGATTTCTTGTGAGAAAATGAATTAAAAAGAAAGCATAAATACTACTCCATCATCCGCATCTTATCTAGCCTATTAGATTAGGGTGTTCATCTTTTTAGAGTGTGAAAGCTTGGGTTATAGCAACTTCGACGTAGATCATCGGAGAAGTGGAACACTTCAAGCTAGCATGGATCATTCGAGTCGTGGAGCCTCTCTTGAGTCCGGGAGATCATGGATCGCGGCGAAGGGACTTCTACTCGGAGCTTGTGAAGCGAAGGAGCGGACTACAAAGGTTGTAATCCCTCACACTTAGGTTTAAAGATGTTATTTTGCATGTTAAACCCTAATAATCTAGCAAAGATCCCGTCTTTGGGTTGTTCGGCACATCTAAAATTTTATTCGGGCATGTTTGATGCTTTATAAACCTTCACAAGAGTGCCTAGGAACCCTACAGTGGTATCAGAGCCTAGCTAGAGCATTAGGCGACGTGTTTACGAAGTTAAAACTCCGATCGAACCCGAACCGACAAAACAAAACCCCTCTCTGGATATTTTTCAAAAATGGAATTTTTTTCGAATTAAAAATACCTTAAAAATTCAGCAGGGAAATATAAGAATTGTGGTGAAAAACGAGCACCCAATACTTCCAAACTGCCGCGGAACCGCGGCCGTACCGTGCTTGGGCCGCGGATCCGCGGCCGTACAGGGGAGATTGTTACTTTATTTTGCACAGTAATTCATATTTCTTTGATTTATATTTTATGGGTATTTTTATTCTGACTCAAGTGTTGAGTATTCTGGGGGTTTATTTTGTAATCGTAGATTCGATCGGAATATTTAAATTCGTTATTATTTCCGGATATTTAGAATCTGTTAAAATGTTCGAACGGATATCATTAACTCACTTTTTCCCGGCACGGCAAACTTTCAAGTGTTGAATTTTTATCGGGTTTTAAATCTTTCGGAAAAATGTGCAAGTAACACGGTGGACCCTCTAGAAGACAACAAACCTTAACTCGATTATGTGACCATCTTGAACTGCCTTTTGAACCTTCGGGTTTGGGGCAGTACGGTGTGTAAGGTTCCTAGGCACCCTAGTGATGTCTCACAAGTGATCAAACACGCTACTTTCTAAAAAATACGGTGCCTACAAACCCTAGAACGGATCGTTTGCTAGAAAACTAGGCGAAGAAGTAAACTAGTTAACAGTTAACAACAAGATAACGGACATACAACCTTTGTAGATCCGGTCCACCACCTCCACGGCTCCGCAACGAAGTCCCCTCCGCTGTCGAAAAAGAATCCGGACTCCAACGTCGGCTTCGTCGAAGAATGGGCGGGCTTGATCGTCGGTTCGATGCCGAAGATGATCTACGTCGAGGCGTCGCTAGAACAAGCTCCAACTTCACTAAGTCGGAAAAACTTGTGAAGGAAACACCCTATACTACTTGGCAAGAGGTAGAGGATGAAGAAATAGGAAGTGGGTAAACTTTATTTTTGGATTTCTCACTAGATTTCATGACTTGCCATTGGAGTAGCAAGCTTTCTCCATTGAAGAAGAAGATGAAGCAAGAAGAAGATGATATGATAAGATAATTAAAATAGTAAAGAAAATATAATACTTATCATATCATTAACCTTAGTTAGTGGTAGAGAATTGACTAAGGTTAATATGAAGAGTTAGGGTTAAGAAAGAAGACAAAATGGTTACTTAGTCAAAGTTTGAAGAAACTTCAACTACAAAAAAAATAAGCCACCATTTCATTTTCTTTATCATTTTATTTTTCCAAAATAAATAAGAAAAAGAAAACCCTAATCTTAATCTTAACCATGGTCAAATTCTTTACACTAACCCTAGCTTGCATGTATCATCAAACATGATACAATCATGTGCACAAAATATATCACATATGCAATGTGCACAAACTAAGTGAGTAAATCCATTTAAAGTGAACCAATACTAGTTAATGCAAAGTAATATATCAAATATATAATTATACATTAAATCATTAAATCAACACTTGATTCAATGATCCGGTCATGTCGCATATAACCGGCTAGTATTCAATGTATCGGTTTATCGAATCAATCCTTGATTCGACAACTAGGTTATATCGCATATAACCAATCGATACATTCATCGCGAGAATAGAATACGGTATCACATACATGCATTATTCTCGGTCCCGCACATATCTCATATGCGCTCCCATTTCGTTTCGCTTGAGCTAGGAAACCTCTGTGTAGGACTCTAAAGACTCGTCAATACGCCGGCAGCGGATGATGATCATATCAAACACCCACAAGCCGCAAGCGGTCTGCTAAACGTAACGGACATCCGGGTATTGAGCGATCAGAAGATCGACGAGCAAGCCCGCTCACACTCCTGCGAATCCAACCAGTAACACTTACCGTATAGTCCGGTCAGTTCGTCTGATATGTCGCATATCTCGCCTAGGGGTGGTAAACGTCAGACCCCAATAGCTCGATAAGTCATGCCGACTTGAGGTCCATAACATTCGTGAAACTACTGATAACTCTTACCAGTATATCACTACAACCCTGGCCAGGGATTTCCTGTTATGGCCAGTCGAGCATAGCACAACATCAACCCCCAATACCGGGAGAGACGAATCCCCTCCTATCGCTCATTGCCTTCATGTGAATCGGGACTGTACCCAAAAACCACCTGTTTGCACAACTCAGTAGAGCCGTGGTAGGGTGGAAATCAAAGCACAGTGGGAGACACACAAGACTCTATGACGATCTCGGGTCAACAGACTAAGCTGTACCAGTGTCACCAGAGAACTGCCATCTGACGTGAGGTATAATACCATCTGGGAGTTCTCGGCGAGTCCGTTCAGTGTACCCAGTCTCCACTGAGCACCCGCATACCATCTTCGATGTCAAACACCAATGGATATGGGATCATCCATCGCCCATCGCATGGGTCGGGAAGATATGAGCTAGTCTACTCTGGAATATCGATGCCCCGTCTCGATATTCCCTCGACTAGGAACAATGAAGGATGTACTCATTGACTACCTAGGGCCCACTAGTATGATCTGCATCATAATCCTGGAAGTCGAGTACACATCCTAAGGGCTTTATCAACATGTAATCAGAGAGACAGAAAGTATACATGTTAAGATAAAGAGCAGCCAGATAGCGTACTATCATGTCGAGCAAGAAAGTCCTACCTATATATGTCCCAGCATCCACTACAATATACATCCAATGTACAGTAATGGCCTCTAGGGCATACATATAACTAACAATCTCCCACTTGCACTAGGGCCATCTGTAGCAGTGGTCGCAGTATCTAATACTCAACCATCCCTTATGAGTCTCTCTCTGGGAAAAGGCCTTCGTGAGTGGATCCGCCGTGTTGGACTCTGAGTCTACTCTCCTGACCTCGATCACCCTGGAGATCAACTATCTCCATGATCAGGTGATGCTGCCTCAGAATTTGTCTGGGTCACTGATGGGACCAAGGTTCCAGGGCAGAAGCCACACTTCCATTGTCATACAATGGCCGGAACCCAGTTCATCTTATGAACCAATATACACCCAAACTTCCTCTTTGGTAGTATCTTTAACAGCGATGTCACCAGCCTTTATCGTCTAGTCTGCCACGGTATCTAGCTTGGAACTCTTCCAACATACCGTCCCTTTACTGAGGGTAAAGACAATGCCTGTGACTGACATTCAGTCGTCTTTATCACCCTGGAACACTTCCAGTGATTCTCCCCAGGATCGATTGATACAGTCTCACTATACCTAGTGAGAACCCTAATATCCCTTTAGATCTATCTCATAGGTCCAAATCTCAGGATTTAGGAGGTATCATCTTTATCCTATTTGGAGAATCCCAGTGATAAAAGGAGATTGACCGATCGTAGTATAGGAAACTCTTTTCCTATCAAGAGTATGTTGTCTACGTACAATGCGAAGATTACCACCTTACTCTCTACTACCCTTTTGTAAATATAAGGTTCGTCTACCATTTTGATGAAGTCAAACACTTTGACTATCACATCAAAACAGACGTTCCAACTCCGCGATGCCTGCTTCATTTTGTAAAGCAACTTGCACACGTTTCCGCTGCTCCCACTGTTTACGAAGACCTCTGGCTGTGTTCTTACAGACGTTCTCTTCTAAATCAGTATTTAGAAAAGCAGTCATGGCACCCAACCGCCAGATATTGTAGTCATGGTATGTAGCCGTGGTAAGTAGGATCTGGATAGACTTAAGCATAGCTACTGGAAAAAAGTTTCATCATTATCCACGCCTGGTCGATGACGAAAACCTTTAACAAGTCTAGCTTTGAAAGTCTCAACTTTTCCATCTACACCAAGTAATCTTCTCAAGATATACTTGCTCCTGATGGGGATTTAACCCTTCAGATATAGCAGCTAAAGTCCATACTTTGCTGGTGTATATGGATTCCATCTCAGATCGCTAAGCATCCAGCCATTCTTACAGAGTCCCTACTCTCGATGGCCTGCTCGAAACTAGTTGGGTCATCATATCATGATGCAATCCTTGCTCCCACTGTCATCGAGAAACCAAGGTATCTCTCAGGCGGATGAGGAACCCTACTAGATCGGCGGAGAGGCTGAGGTTCGTCGGAAACTATAGAATCCTTTGGTTCTGTCAAATCATCAACTGCAGTTTTGTATAGCTGGAACCTTTCCAGTTCTACAGAACTGATCCTGCCTCGATATTGTCCGGATTTTACTTTAAACATAGGCCGGACAACCCCAAATCTTAACTCACTTAAGAGATGGGATCTTCCCACACCATATCTTATATGGAGTGGTAGGCAGTGATTTGATTCAAACCTAATTCAATAGGTATGCAGCTTCTCAAGTGCATAACCCCAAAAGGAAATAGGTAACTCAGTAATACTCATCATAGAGCACACCATATCTAATATTGTGCAATTGCTCCGCCCTGATACACCGTTGTGCTGTGGTGTATTCAGAGGAGTAGTACGGAGAGAGAATCTCATTCTCCTTTAGAATGGTCCAGGAATGCCATGCACTAGTATTCTCCTCCCTGATCTCATCATAGGACATAATACTTATACCCGGTTATTGGTTCTCTACTTCTAACTTATATTCTGTGAATACCTCAAAAGGTTCGGACTTATGTTTCAACAGGAACATATGACTGAATCTTGAGAGATTATCAGAGAATATAATGAAGCATAAAGAACCAATCCTGGCATGTGTAGACAGGGGACCTACATACATCAACATGTATCATCCCAAGAGTTCACTAACTCTTTCTCTATTTCCAATAAACAGAGCTATGGTCATCGTATCTTTGTGACATGACTGGCGAGTTTCACAAGATGTAAATTCAAACTAATTTAAATATGCATCTATATGTAACTCCAGCTAGTCGGGTCGCATTGATATGACCTAGTCTACAATACCTCAAGAAGGATCCGTCCATTTCTGAACTATTCCTCTTGTGTGTGTTCCATATACTAAGAACTGTAGTTTGATTTAGAACATCAATGCTTTTAGATAACGTGCCTGAACCGATCAACTTTTGATATAGGAAATGTTCAAAACATTATCCAACAATACAAAATTTTATCATTTCTTTACTAATAAAGAGACAGATATGATTTTGTATATCAGGTTCGGTATCTAATAACATTCGTTCAGAATCAATGTATTACTATACAGGGTGACAGTGACCAACAGACTTGGCTGCAACACTTGCCCCGTTTTCTGCCTCATGAAACTTATCACCCGTTCTCAGTTTTTCTACCCTTTTGTAGCCCTATGTAACAGATTACATATCTGGGATCCTGATCCGGTATCATATACCATGGATGCAGAGGATACTGAGAAACAGTTCTGCACAATGAACACACCCGAAGATGATGCATCAGCATGCACTCTCTTCGTTTGGGCGTCATGGGAATCTTTGTATTCCCATATTTCCTGCTCTGTCTTATAATAATTATAAGTTGGAGCTGGACCAACGTTCCCCAGCACAGTATAACAAGCGGGTTCGGTCAATAATCCGTATTATTATCTTGATTAAGGCGTGATATGGTCGCTACCAGGAGAGAGAGAGAAGAAAACACTCAGCGTGCGCTCTGTCAAGAATAGATTGGTTATATATTTTATCTAATCAGGATGGCTCCCACTGTTTTTATCAAATCTTCCTTCAAACCCTAAAAGGAAAGACTAGCCGGGATTAATTACACTCTATAAGTTCGCCAATCTTTCAGCCAGGCCAGTGTCGGTACTTTGAGGGAGGTTCCCCGCGCTTTCGCACGGACCTAATTACTGTAAACCTCGTTTTCCCAGAGGCGTAACCCCGTTGACACCTTTCTAGACACCTACTTGATCGGCTAATTGCAAAATGCAAAACTCTCCCAGGAGTAACAATTACTCGCAGTGGGTATCGGGATCCAACTATCACATAGAAGGTATGCAATCTCATTGCAAATTTCAACACTTGAAACTCCCGATAATGGTTTTTACCCCTAGTACCTATGACCTTAACTATGGTCAACAAATCATAAGTACTAGTCAAGTTCTACCCGTCATTTCGTGATTAATTAGACCCACCCACATGACCCTTAACTAAGGTCAACAAAGTCACGCGACTGTCCTAACTAATCGCATCATATGCAGTGTAGGAAGACATCACTTAGCTACCGTACACTGTGCCTTGACTATGGTCAACAAACACAGCACGAATACTAAGTACTCTACTTCCTAAAATGACGGAGGGTTGCGGCTGGTTTTTGTGAAAACCTTTAACGCTTTGAACTTGATCTCGTTGCAGAATCAAACGGTTTTTAAATGGAATGCTTTCCGAAGCTTTTCTAGTTTTGCTAAAGGGGTCACTCCCGGTGAAGGGATCGTCGGCCCTTTCCTCGTCGAATGAGGTGCGGGATATATCATATATATCACTGTGCAAAGAGGAAACTATAGAAGCGATCAAATGACAAACCGAAGGTTGTAGCATCTTCCAGTTATTGCTAAAGGAGTCACTCCCGGTGAAGAGATCTCGGTCCTTTCCCTATCGAATAAGGTGCAGGATGTTCTACAAGGAACACCACGATGCAAAGCAAGAACTGTAGCTACCTGTTTTATTTTGAAATTCGATTCCACAACATCAATTAGGTTTATTTTCTTTCATTAATCTCATTAATGAATATCCCATCATTTAATTTACCTAAACATCACAGATAGATATGACGTACACTTATGCCATCCGCATTCGCCTCGATGTCCCCTCGTGCACCGTTAGGTTAGGTAACTAACGGCAGAGCGGGGCAGGGCTAGCGCGGGTGTAAAACATAAGCAACGTCTATATAATATATCATATATACTATATATAATATCTGCCACAGAACATCGCATGATCTCAGATAAAACACAGCAGAAGAAACATATGAAATATTGGATATACTAGGACGTCCGTGTTTTTAATACGAGCCAGTATAAAACACGGATTCCACGGTCGTGATGAATAGCCAATCCCACACCCCTAGACCCCTACGAGAGCGGCAAGCAACCCTACCAATTCTAGGGTTAGGAGACCCGGACTCGACTCCTCGAGTTGGTCTCCCACTGGACCCTAGAACCCGGTTACTAGTGCTCCCCTCCTTGGGTCTATCCTAGTGCAGAAAAGTAAATAATATACAAACGGTGACTACTTCCGCAACCTGGAAGTGCCCCAATAAAAAGAATATTACATACAAGATTTTACATGAATGAAAATGAAAAACACTCATCTCACATAAAAACCCCCGGCTATTCAAACACGACGATCCAATATAACATATCCAGCAACACATAACATCACATGTCATCAACGTAAGTAAATATGCGCATCCCAATTGTCGTTGACATATAGCAACGAAACCGACGATATCACATATTACACTTACGGTCACAGAAAAGAAAGTGTAAAACTACAACAGTTGGAATCCGCAACCACCTCAGACATCACATGCCTGACCAAATGAATTACTTAGACATCGCATGCCTAACATTTATAAACCCCGCATTTTAGTCTCATTATCGAAAACTCTTTTCAATATCAAGTCGGGCAATTCAACAGGATCCCAGACATTCTGATCGAATACTCGTCGCAAACTTCAGTAGGCGGCCGCACCCCCGATACCGTCGACGAAGTGCACCAAGGCGGAACACCTCTGCCGCGAGCACCCGAACGGATGCTTTCGGCGACGGGGTTCTCCTACAGTCACTTGGTCGGGGCTATGGAGTGAGGCTGTCTATTAAGTTTACCCGGCGAGTATCCGCGTACACTACGTGATTGCGACGGACTTTTGATCACATCAAAATTCCGTGGCAACCGATCAAGTGAGACTAAATTGCTATGTTTATAACATTCATCGAGTTATCATATAACTATTGTGAATTCCAATTATTGTATCCCATTCCAGATAAACAGAAAATGTTAAACTTTTCGATCGAACAGTCAAACACCCAAGTTTTCCCCATACTACTCAACACATGAAATAAGTCTAACAACATTCAGTTCGTGCCTCAGTAGCAACGGTCCAGCCGTAGAAGGGTCAAGCCAACGCCTCACATGTGGCACGCCGTACTGCCCCAAACCCGAAGGTTCAAAGGGCAGTTCAAGACGGTCACATAATCGAGTTAAGGTTTGTTGTCTTCTAGAGGGTCCATCGCGTTACTTGCACTACTTAGAACGTCGTTAAACTACGGAAAAATCCAACATTTGGAAATTTCCCGACAGGGGAAAAATTGGGTATTTATATCCAGTCGAACTTTTTAACATATTCTAAAATTTATCCGGAAAGCCACACAGACAAAATTTGATATTCCGATCGAAACTCCGAAACCCCAAAACCACCTCTGAAAATTCAACTGTAAAATAAAAATTAAAATATCCCAGGAAAACCAGAACAGAATACTGAGAATTACTGTGCAAACATTACCTCACAAAACGACAAAACGGCGGCGCTTCCGCCGCACGAGCCATGCTCGTGCCGCGGAAACGCGGTGGTAAAGTTGAATTAGGTCCTCGAAATTTACAGTAATTCTTATAAAACCCTGCTTGATTTTCTGGATATTTTTAATCTTGAAAAATCCACAATTTTAAAATCTGGACAGAGAGCAATATTGGTTCGGGGTTTCGGGTTCGTTCGGACTTCAAATTCCGTCGGGACTTCGCCTAAGGCTCTAGCTAGGCTCTGATACCACTGTAAGGTTCCTAGGCACCCTAGTGATGTCTCACAAGTGATCAAACACGCTACTTTCTAAAAAATACGGTGCCTACAAACCCTAGAACGGATCGTTTGCTAGAAAACTAGGCGAAGAAGTAAACTAGTTAACAGTTAACAACAAGATAACGGACATACAACCTTTGTAGATCCGGTCCACCACCTCCACGGCTCCGCAACGAAGTCCCCTCCGCTGTCGAAAAAGAATCCGGACTCCAACGTCGGCTTCGTCGAAGAATGGGCGGGCTTGATCGTCGGTTCGATGCCGAAGATGATCTACGTCGAGGCGTCGCTAGAACAAGCTCCAACTTCAATAAGTCGGAAAAACTTGTGAAGGAAACACCCTATACTACTTGGCAAAAGGTAGAGGATGAAGAAATAGGAAGTGGGTAAACTTTAGTTTTGGATTTCTCACTAGATTTCATGACTTGCCATTGGAGTAGCAAGCTTTCTCCATTGAAGAAGAAGATGAAGCAAGAAGAAGATGATATGATAAGATAATTAAAATAGTAAAGAAAATATAATACTTATCATATCATTAACCTTAGTTAGTGGTAGAGAATTGACTAAGGTTAATATGAAGAGTTAGGGTTAAGAAAGAAGACAAAATGGTTACTTAGTCAAAGTTTGAAGAAACTTCAACTACAAACAAAATAAGCCACCATTTCATTTTCTTTATCATTTTCTTTTTCCAAAATAAATAAGAAAAAGAAAACCCTAATCTTAATCTTAACCATGGTCAAATTCTTTACACTAACCCTAGCTTGCATGTATCATCAAACATGATACAATCATGTGCACAAAATATATCACATATGCAATGTGCACAAACTAAGTGAGTAAATCCATTTAAAGTGAACCAATACTAGTTAATGCAAAGTAATATATCAAATATATAATTATACATTAAATCATTAAATCAACACTTGATTCAATGATCCGGTCATGTCGCATATAACCGGCTAGTATTCAATATATCGGTTTATCGAATCAATCCTTGATTCGACAACTAGGTTATATCGCATATAACCAATCGATACATTCATCGCGAGAATAGAATACGGTATCACATACACGCATTATTCTCGGTCCCGCACATATCTCATATGCGCTCCCATTTCGTTTCGCTTGAGCTAGGAAACCTCTGTGTAGGACTCTAAAGACTCGTCAATACGCCGGCAGCGGATGATGATCATATCAAACACCCACAAGCCGCAAGCGGTCTGCTAAACGTAACGGCCATCCGGGTATTGAGCGATCAGAAGATCGACGAGCAAGCCCGCTCACACTCCTGCGAATCCAACCAGTAACACTTACCGTATAGTCCGATCAGTTCGTCTGATATGTCGCATATCTCGCCTAGGGGTGGTAAACGTCAGACCCCAATAGCTCGATAAGTCATGCCGACTTGAGGTCCATAACATTCGTGAAAATACTGATAACTCTTACCAGTATATCACTACAACCCTGGCCAGGGATTTCCTGTTATGGCCAGTCGAGCATAGCACAACATCAACCCCCAATACCGGGAGAGACGAATCCCCTCCTATCGCTCATTGCCTTCATGTGAATCGGGACTGTACCCAAAAACCACCTGTTTACACAACTCAGTAGAGCCGTGGTAGGGTGGAAATCAAAGCACAGTGGGAGACACACAAGACTCTATGACGATCTCGGGTCAACAGACTAAGCTGTACCAGTGTCACCAGAGAACTGCCATCTGACGTGAGGTATAATACCATCTGGGAGTTCTCGGCGAGTCCGTTCAGTGTACCCAGTCTCCACTGAGCACCCGCATACCATCTTCGATGTCAAACACCAATGGATATGGGATCATCCATCGCCCATCGCATGGGTCGGGAAGATATGCGCTAGTCTACTCTGGAATATCGATGCCCCGTCTCGATATTCCCTCGACTAGGAACAATGAAGGATGTACTCATTGACTACCTAGGGCCCACTAGTATGATCTGCATCATAATCCTGGAAGTCGAGTACACATCCTAAGGGCTTTATCAACATGTAATCAGAGAGACAGAAAGTATACATGTTAAGATAAAGAGCAACCAGATAGCGTACTATCATGTCGAGCAAGAAAGTCCTACCTATATATGTCCCAGCATCCACTACAATATACATCCAATGTACAGTAATGGCCTCTAGGGCATACATATAACTAACACGGTGTGCCACATGTGAGGCGTTGACTTGACCCTTCTACGGCTAGATCACTGGTACTGTGACATATTCTGGAATTTTTTGAACTTCGCTCAAGTGTTGAGCACTTTAGGAAATTTTGGGTATTTGATTATCTGTTCGAAAAGTTTAATACTGTCTATTTATCTGGAATGTGATACAATATGTGGAATTCATTGAGTTAGGCATGAAATGCGAAGTATGTGATATTTCGGATTTACGATGTCTAAAGTTATTGTAAATTCTAAATATTGTAGTTTTACAATTTCTTTTCTGTGACCGTAAGTGTAGTATGTAGTTGTATTGCCGGTTGTCGTTGCTATACATCGACGATGATCGGTGTATGCATACTTACTTACGTTGATGATATGAGATATTATGTATTGCTGAGATATGATGTGCAGGATTGTCGCGATTGAATAGCCCGGGGTTTTATGTGAGATGAGAGTTTTATATTTTCATTCATGTAAATTCAATTGTAATGTAATATTCTTTTATTTGGGGCACTTCCGGGTTGAGGTTGATGCCACCAGTGTTGTATATTATTTTCTTTTCCGCATTAGGATGGACCCAAGGAGGGGAGCACAGGTGACCGGGTTCTGGGGTTCAGTGGGAGGCCATCTCGAGGAGTCGAGACCGGGTCTCCTAAACTCCAGAATTGGTAGGGTCGCTTGCCGCTCTCGTAAGGGTCCAGGGTGTGGGCTTGGCTATTCATTGCGACTGTGGAATCCGTAGTTTCTATTGTTGGCTAAATACTAAATACGGACGTCCTAGTATATCCCACATTATATCTATGTTTCTGCTGCGATATCTGTGATGTGATCATTTGATATGTTGTGATGGATACAGTATATAGTATATATGATATATTATATAGACGCTACTTATGTTTTACACCCGCACTAGCCCTGCCCTGCTCTGTCGTTAGTTACCTAACCTAACGGTGCACGAGGGGACATCGAGGCGAATGCGGATGGCATAAGTGTACGTCGTATTTATCTGTGATTCTTAGGAAGCATAAGCTGATGGGATTTTTTATTAATGAGATTAATAAAAAGAAAAGAAACCTAAAAGATGTTGTAGAATCAAATCTTTATAAAAAGGATAGCTACAGTTTTTCTTTGCATAGCGTATATATGATATACCCTGCACCTTATTCGATGAGGAAAGAGCCGAGATCCCTTCACCGGGAGTGACCTCTTTAGCGAAACTGGCAGATGCTACAAAACTCGGTTTGTTTTTTGATTGTTTTTAGAGTTTTGCTTTGCACAGTGATATATATGATATGTCCTGCACCTTATTCGATGAGGAAAGAGCCGAGATCCCTTCACCGGGAGTGACCTCTTTAGCAAAACTGATGAAAGCCTCAAAAACACTCCATTTCAAAATTTCACATGATTCTACGACGATATCAAGTTCATTACGCTCATGGTTTTCTAAAAAACCTGCGTAGCCCTCCGTCATTTCAGATAAGTACTACTTAGTATTCGTGCTACGGTAGTTTGGCATTCGTCAAGGCGTAGTGTACGGTAGCTAACTAGTATTTATCTGCTTATGCATATGATGCAGATTGGATTAGGGTATTCATACGGCGTTGTTTGGCATTCATCAAGGGTCATGCGAGTAGGTTTAATTCAATCAAGAAATGTACGGGTTGAACTTGACTGGTGGACTATGGGTTGTTTGGCATTCGTCAAGGTCATAGAACACTAGGGGTAAAATATTATTGGGAATTTCAAATGTTGAAATTTGCAATGAGATTGCATACCTCCTATGAGAATAGTTGGATCCCGATACCCACTGCGAGTAAGTGTTACTCCTGGGAGAGTTTTACACAGGACAATTAGCCGATCAAGTAGGTGTCTAGAAAAGTGTTAACAAGGTTACGCCTCTGGGAAAACGAGGTTTACTTTAATTAGGTCCGTGCGAAAGCACGGGGAACCTCCCTCAAGTACCGACACTGATCTGGCTGAAAGATTGACGAAATTGTAGGGTGTAATTAATCCCGGCTAATCTTACCTTTTATGGTTTGAAGGTAGATTTGATAAAAACAGTGGGAGACATCCTGATTAGATAAGATAATAACCAATCTAATCTTGCAAGAGCATACGCTAAAGTGTTTTCTTCTCTCTCTCTACAGGTAGCGACCATGTCAGGCCATAATCAAGATAATAATATGGATGTATTGACTGAACCCGCTTATTATAATGAGCAGGGGAACGTTGGACCCGTTCTTTCTTATAAGAGTTATAAGACTGAACAGGAAACAGGAGAATATCTGGATTCTCACGCCGCCCAAAAGAACATGCATGTTGATGCATCTTCTTCAGGTGTGTTAGTTATTGAGAACTGTTTCTCAGTTCACCCTACGTCCTGGGTATTAGATACCGGATCAGGATCCCACATATGTAAACTGTTACATGGGCTATGTAAAGGTAGAGAACTGGGAAAAGGTGATCATTCCGTTCAAGTAGGGAACGGTGCAAATGTTGCAGCCAAAGCAGTTGGCGAATATCACCTAGTATTACCAAGTGGTGATACACTGATTCTGAATGAGTGCTATTATATACCGAACATGATGTGCAACATTATATCAGTTTCTTTATTGAGTAAAGAAGGATATAATTTTGTAGTATAGGATAATGTTATGAACATATTCCTAGATCAAAAGTTGATTGCATCAGGCTCGTTATATAATGGCATATTCATTCTAAATCAAAATACAGTCCTCAATATACAAAACACGCACAAGAGGAAGAGTTCAGAAATGAACGAATCCTTCTTGTGGCAATGTAGACTTGGTCATATCAATGCGACACGACTGGCTAAGTTACATAAAGATGGATATTTGAATCCGTTCAAATTATCATCTTATGATACTTGCCATTCATGTCTCAAAGGAAAAATGACCAAAGTTCCGTTTAGTGGACACGGAGAAAGAGTTACTGAACTCTTAGGAGTGGTACATAGTGATGTATGCGGACCCATGTCTACGCATGCCAGGAACGGTTCTTCCTACTTCATTACATTCACTGACGATCTCTCTAGATACGGGCATGTGTTCCTATTGAAACACAAGTCTGAAGCTTTTGAGAAATTCAGAGAATATAAGCACGAAGTAAAGAACCAAACGGGCAAAAGTATTAAGATCCTTCGATCTGATCGAGGAGGAGAATACTTGAGCAATGAGTTCCAAGATTATCTAAAAGAGAATGGGATTCTCTCTCAGCTTACTCCACCTTATACACCATAGCACAACGGTGTATCGGAATGAAGGAATCGCACCCTATTAGATATGGTGCGTTCAATGATGAGTACAGCTGAGTTACCTATTTCCTTCTGGGGGTATGCGCTTGAGACTGCCATACACCTATTGAATATGGTTCCTACCAAATCAGTGCCTACCACTCCATATGAGATATGGAAAGGGAAGAGACTGTCTCTTAAGTGTGTTAAGATATGGGGTTGTCCAGCCTATGTCAAAAGACAAAATCCGGACAAACTCGAGGCAAGATCTGTAAGTGCACGGCGGCGCCCCGGCCGTCAATCCGACGGCCAAATGTGGAAGCGGTGATAAACTTTAATTTTGCGGACTTAGCAAACCGGCACCACCGCGCACTAAACACACGGATCGTGCTATTAAACTTATTCTAGCAACTACAAGAAAGGGGAAGAGATATACCGAATGATCCGAGTCCTTCGGTCTTCGTCTCCACTCCGATCTCCCGCGGATGCTTCGTCCTTCATCTCCTCGCCGGAAGGGCACCACATCGCCTGTATCTTTTACGGGCTCCCACCTCAATACCGAGGCAACTCGGGCGCGAAGTAGGCTAGCCGACACGTCCAAGATTTGCTGTAGAATGTGTAGGGTTGAAGCTATGTCTCATTTGGGGTTTGTTGCCATTTGAAGATGATGGAGGAAACAAGATAAGAAAAATGGTGCTTGCATTTTTCTAGCATGAAATGAGATCAAAAATGAAACTCTCAAGAATGAAAACTCTCATCTTTTTCTTTCTTTCAACCATGAAAAAACTTATCATCTTAGAAATGGTGGAGGAAAGAATATGAAGCATGAAGGGAGGTGATGGTAGGAGCACAAGTGGTGACCACATCCAAAACATCATCATTACCATCTCACATCAAACTCTAATCACTTCTAATCAACAAAAAACAAGTGATAATGATGGATAAGAATGGTATCAAAAGATGCTTTCATAATAAATACATTTGCAAGAAAAACCTCCACAATGTGTTATTTGCAAACTTGCAAATAACCCCCTCCATCGGAAAAGTCCGGCCGCGAAAGAACAAAGGAAAACCGGCCGGAACGGAATGCAAACTGGCAACTCCAGAAAACTGGTCCCGTAATAAATTACAGGAAAACCCCGATACTGCGCATACACACCCGCATCTGTATTCCGTCCGGATACAAATGCAATGAGACAAAATCTACACTGTACTAAACTAGGATCCGGCTTAAACTAAAGCCGGCTAGTAATATCCGTCCAATCCTGATCCGTACAATACCGCACGTATCTGATCGAACCCTGCCATATAACCATACGGCCACTAGTACAAACCGTCCGATCCTGATCCGTGCAATACCGCACGTATCTGATCGGACCCTGCCATATCTCCATACGGCCTCTACAGCGTTTCGCCCGAAATCTTGAGTAACTGTAAGTGTGGTGGACTCTAAAGACTCGTCAATACTATGGCTGTGGATTTAACCACTAGCACGTCAGAGGTATAAGCCAATACGTGACGGGCCACCAGCTATTGACCAAAAGGGACGTCGATGAGCGAACTCATCCTGACACCCTACTGAGCATGTCAGTGATAATATCCGTACAGTCCGGTCCGTTCGTCTATGAGCATCGCATGTCGGGCCTAGGGGGTTGGTAAAAGTCAGACCCCCAAAAGCGGTACAAGTCGTGTCGGAGTGTAGCCCAGAACACCCTGAGATACTACTAGAATACCTACCAGTAAATCTCCTGCCTTGGCCAAGGACTTCGTGTAATGGCTCTCCTAGACACAGCGCGACCTCACCCCCAATACCGGGAGAGACGAACCCCTGAAGATCCGCTCACTGCCTCCATGTGGCTCGGGACTGTACCCAACTAAAACCTGTTTGCACGACTCCTTTGAGCCATGGTAGGGTAGTAATCAAAGCACATTGGGAACTCACACGAGACAAATGACGATCCCCAGGTCGATGAACTAACCTGTACACATGTCACCTGGGAACTGCTATCTGACGTCGAGTATAAGACCAACTAGCATGTTCCCGGCGAGTCCTGTCCGGTGTACTCATAACCCAATGAGCACCTGTATACATCTTAGGTGAACCAACTAACACCAGTGGCTTGTGAGACCGGCCACCGCCCCTCGTCGGGGTCTCGACTGTATACACTAGTCTACTCTGGAGAATCGATGCCCTGTCTCGAAACTCCCACGACTAGGGACATTTTAAGGATGTGCTTATAGACTACCAGCTCCCACGTATATGATCGCCCTCATACTGCCGGTAGTCAAGCAAGAATCCTAGGGGCTCTATCAACGTGCAATAGTGAGCTGTCATGTCACCTAAAGCAGTACACGATGATAAAGGTAAACCAGATAGCATACTATCATCTCGAGTAAGACTGTCCTACCGGGATAGGTTCCCCCTCAATCATTGCAATCACGTGCCTGTGATCCAATAATTGACTCTGAGGGAACTATCTCCAACAAGATCTATCTTATGTAAGTTTGTAGGATATCCTAAAAATTCACAAGGGTATATCTTCTACCACCCCGAGGAACAAAAGGTGTTTGTTTCTCGACATGCCACATTCTTAGAAAAATGTTTTCTTATGAAACAGATTAGTGGCATTGAGGTAGAACTGGAAGAGGTTCCATAACAGAAGACTTGGTAGAACCAGAGGATTCAGTAGTACCCAACGAACCCCAGCCTCTCCGCCGATCTAGCAGGGTTTCTCATCCGCATGAGAGATACTACGGTTTTCTCATTGATGGTGGAAGCGAGGATTGCATCATGGAAGATGATGACCCGACTAGTTTCGAGCAGGCCATCATGAGTGGTGACTCTGTGAAATGGCTGGATGCAATGCGATCTGAGATGAAATCCATGTACACCAATAAAGTATGGACTTTGGAAAATGCTCCTGAAGGGGTAAAACCCATTGGGAGCAAGTGGATTTTTAAAAAGAAATTTGGTGTAGATGGAAAAGTTGAGACTTTCAAAGCTAGACTTGTAGCAAAGGGTTTTCGTCAACGACCAGGTGTGGATTATGACGAAACCTTTTCTCCGGTGGCTATGCTTAAGTCCATCCGGATCTTACTTGCCATTGCTGCATACCATGACTACGAAACATGGCAAATGGATGTTAAGACCGCCTTTCTAAACGGTGATTTAGAAGAGTGCGTGTACATGACTCAGCCAGAGGGCTTCGTAGATAGTGGGAGCAGCGGAAAGGTGTGCAAACTGCTTAAATCCATTTATGGGTTAAAGCAAGCATCGCGGAGTTGGAACATCTGTTTTGATGTAGTAGTCAAAGAGTTTGACTTCATCAAAAACATAGATGAACCTTGTATCTATAAGAAGGTAGCAGAGAGTAAGGTTGTCTTCCTCGTATTGTACGTGGATGACATACTCTTGATAGGAAATGATATTCCTATGCTGCAATCAGTCAAGCTCTTCTTATCACAAAGATTCTCAATGAAAGATCTAGGTGATGCCTTCTGCATATTGGGGATTAGGATATATAGAGATAGATCCAAAAGGACACTAGGATTGTCCCAATCCAGGTACATTGACACCATACTAAAGAGGTTTAGTATGGAAGAATCCAAGCGTGGGAACCAACCCATGATCTCTGGACTCACTCTCTCCAAAGAGATGTCTCCCAAGACTGATTTGGAGAGAGCTCGCATGCAAGGGATACCCTATGCTTCGGCAGTAAGCTCTATCATGTATGCGATGCTATGTACCAGACCCGATGTAGCATACTCACTAAGTGTAGTGAGTCGGTATCAAGCAGATCCTGGAGAGAGTCACTGGACAGCTGTGAAGAACATTCTCAAGTACTTATGAAGGACTAGAGACATGTTCTTAGTGTATGGTAACGGAGAACTCTGGGTGGAGTCCTTTACCGATTCCAGCTTCCAAAGTGATAACGACGACTCTAAGTCGCACTCGGGATTTTTCTTTACCCTAAATGGAGGGGCGGTATGTTGGAAGAGTTCCAAACAGGATACCGTTGCAGACTCGACGATGGAGGCTGAATACATCGCTGCCAACGATGCTGCCAAAGAGGCTGTCTGGATGAAGAAGTTCATCACTGAACTTGGTGTGGTTCCATCCATTGAACATCCAATACCTCTGTATTACGATAACAATGGAGCTGTGGCTTTGGCCAAGGAACCCAGGTCCCATCAGAAGTCCAGACATATTCTGAGGCGGTATCACCTGATCAGGGAGATAGTTGATCGCCGGGAGATCGAGGTCAGGAGAGTAGATACGAAGGACAACACTGCGGATCCACTCACGAAGGCCATTCCCCAGATACAGTTTGAGAGATTATTCGGGATGCTAGGTATGAGATACTACAGCAGCCGGCTTTAGTGCAAGTGGGAGATTGTTAGTTATGTATATGCCCTAGAGGCCATTGTTGTACATATGATGTATATTATGATGGATGCTTAGATATATACAGAGAGGACTTTCTTGTTCGTCATGATAGTATGCTATTTGGTTTCACTTTATCTTAACATGTTGACTTGTATTGGGTTGCTGTCTTACTCTCACATGTTGATAAAGCCCTTAGGATCTGTACTCGACTACTGGGACTATGATGAGATCATACTACTGGGACTATGATGAGTACATCCTATAACTGTTCCTAGTCGAGGGTATATTGAGACAGGGCATCGATACACCAGAGTAGACTAGCGTATACGCATCTTGACCCATATGATGGGCGATGGATGATCCCATATCCATCGGTGTTTGACATCAGAGATGGTGTACGGGTGCTCAGTGGAGACTGGGTACACTGGACGGACTCACCGAGAACTCCCAGATGGTGATATACCACACGTCAGATGGCAGTTCTTTGGTAACACTGGTACAGGGTAGTCTGTAGACCCGAGATCGTCATAAAGTCTTGTGTGATTCCCACTGTGCTTTGATTTCTACCTTACCACATCCAAGAGGGCGTGCAAAACGGTAGCTTTTGGGTACAGTCCCGAATCACATGGAGGCAATGAGCGATAGGAGGGGATTCGTCTCTCCCGGTATAGGGAGTTGATGTTGTGCTGTGTTCGATTGGCTATAACTGGAAGTCCCTGGCCAGGGCTGATATAGAGATATACTGGTAAGTGTTACTAGTAGTTTCTCGACCTGTTATGAGCCTCACATCGACACGACTTATCGGTTACTGGGGTCTGTCGTATACCACCCCTAGACTTGATATGGGACATATCAGATGAACAGACCGGACTGTACGGGAGTGTTACTGATTGGATTCACAGGAGAACGGACAGGCTAGTTTGTTGATCTTCCGATCGCTCAATACCTGGGTGGCTGTTACGTTTAGCTGACCGCTTGCAGCTTGTGGGTGTTTGATATGATCATCACCTGCTACCGGCGTATTAACGATTCTTTAGAGTCCTACACAGAGGTTTCTTGGCTCAGGAAAAATGGAGTAGAGGCACATATGTGTATGTGCAGGACCGAGGATAATGCGATATGAGATACCGTATTATATTCTCGCGACATTTAGATATGAACCGGGTCATCGGATCAAGTGTTGATTCGATGAATCGGTACATGATATATTAGTCGGTTATATTCGATATAGCCGGATCGTCGGATCAAGTGTTGATTCGATGATTTAATGTATAATGATATATATGATATATTGTATTACATTATCTAATATTGGCTCGCTTTATTATTTCATTTTCTCACCGGTTTAATACATTGATATATATGCGATATATGTTAATTGTATTATTTTCTTTTTTTGCAAATATATAATATATATGTGATATATATTATTGTGACATGATATGATTTATTATGAAACATGATTAGGGATGATAAAAAGAGATTAGGGTTTGATTAGGGTTAGCTTCTTCTTGATTATTCTAGAAGAATTTCCTTTTGTCTTGGTTAAGATATTATGGTTGATACTTATCCTTGACTCATCCTTGACCTAACCAAACCCTAACTCTAGTTTATTCTCTACAAAGGTTAAGCCTCTCATCCTTGACCATGGTTTGATAATCAATCATATATTCTTGACTACTATTCATCACAAAAGGATTATCATTTTCATTCATCATGTTCTTCTCTCTTAGCTTTGAGAAAGCTTACTAGTTAATTCTTTTATGATGATTTCTTGTGAGAAAATGAATTAAAAAGAAAGCATAAATACTATTCCATCATCCTCATCTAATCTAGCCCATTAGATTAGGGTGTTCATCTCTTTAGAGTGTGAAAGCTTGGGTTATAGCAACTTCGACGTAGATCATCGGAGAAGCGGAACACTTCAAGTTAGCATGGATCGTTCGAGTCGTGGAGCCTCTCTTGAGTCCGGGAGATCGTGGATCGCGGTGAAGGGACTTCTACTCGGAGCTTGTGAAGCGAAGGAGCGGACTACAAAGGTTGTAATCCCTCACACTTAGGTTTAAAGATGTTATCTTGCATGTTAAACCCTAATAATCTAGCAAAAATCCCGTCTTTGGGTTGTTCGGCACATCTAAAATTTTATTCGGGCATGTTTGATACTTTATGAACCTTCATAAAGGTGCCTAGGAACCCTACAGATCAATGCCAGGATGAAACCTGGAGAAACATGGGTGCAATACGCAATACGATGACGAAATTTGTGGTCAAAATGTGAGCAGCGCATCAAGGTAGCGCCGGCAGTGGGCATGTTCGTGGTCACTCTTAACCCTCAAGAAACTATTTCCCAATTCATGTTGTTCTTCAAGCCGACCACATTCCTGGCCTTGATCGACAAACTGGCCTAAATAGACCAGATGGGTCATAGACCGTCTCCTTCAAACCCGGAGCCACGGAATGAAAAGGGTAAAGGGAAGGCGACCTTCATCGCGAATACTCAACAGAAACCCAGTGGTCCAAAATTAACAGATCGACTAGACGAGAGATGACAATTCTATAATGAGAAGATGAAGCACCCTTATTCGTTTCCCCGGGACAAAACGAGAAGATTGTTTGAGCTGGCGGTGCGCAACAGGCTCATCAATCTGACGAATCCAAAACGACCGTTGCAACCTGGTGTGGATAATAGTCCCAATTATTGCCCCTACCATCAAACGGTAAGCCATCGAATTGAAGATTGCTTCGTCTTTAAAGGCTGGATCGAAGATCAATAACAACAGGGCAAATTTGCTCTGTCCGAGAATTGGAAGGTGAACCCGCCACAGCCACACACTCCCAAGAAGAAGGACACACCGGGGGCATTACGTTCTTTCGTAGAAGAAGCTCTATAGGAAGTCGTTCTTTCAGCCATGACTAAAAGAATGCTGAAGGATCTCCAAACATGCCCAGCGATCAGATGGAAAAATCCACTGGAACCTGAGATCATCGAGGGAATGCTGAAACCGTGCCCAACTCCAAAAATTAGTGGTGATAGCTAAAGCGCTCACACCCAGCCGTCAAAGTCTTCGAAAAAGAAGAAGAAATCCAAGAAGCCCGTGAAGCCTGGTGATAAGTGTTAGTGTTTATGCCCTAGAAGGTCATTACTGTATCATACTAGTTTGTATATTACTTAATGGAAGCTTGGGATATTCACAGTAGTATTGATAGTCTTGCTAAAAATGGTGGTATGCTACTTGGTTTGAGTCTACTTTAATATGTGCATATGTTTCTTGTAATGTATCGCTTATACATATTAGTAGAGCCCTTAGGATCTTTGCTTGATTACCAGCGTTTTGATGGCAGTCACACTAGTGGGGGCTGGGTAGTCTATAAGCAACATCCTATACAGGTCCCTAGTCGTAGGATTATCGAGACAGGGCATCGATACTCCGGAGTAGATTAGTGTGTATGCTTCTCATCCCAGTTAGGGAGATGGTCTGTCCCACAAACATCAGTATGTCGTACTGGAGATAGTATACAGGTGCTCGTTAGGTTACGGGTACATCGGACAGGACTCACGGGGAACTGTTGGTTGGGATTATACCCGTCGTCAGTTAACAGTTCCCAGGTGACATGATTACAGCATAGTCCGCAGACTTGACACTGCTACTTCGCCTCGAGTGTGTCCCACTGTTCTTAGATTGCTATCCTACCACGGCTCAAAGGAGTCGTGCAAACAGGTAGTAGTTGGGTGCAGTCCCGAGCACTTGGAGGCAGTGGCGGTTAGACATGATTCGTCTCTCCCGGTATTGGGAGTTGATATCGCGCTGTGTCAAAGAGCCATTACGCAAAGTCCCTGGCCAGGGCAAGCAAGATTTACTGGTAGGTTTTCTAGTAGTTTCTCAAGGTGTAATAGGCTACGCTCCGACACGACTTATACCGCTTTTAGGGGACTGACGCTTGCCGCCCCCTAGGCCCGATATGCGATAGTCCTAGACGAATAGACCGGACTGTACGGAGATTGTCACAGCAGGCTCAGTAGGAGTTCGGATGGGTTTCCTCATCGGCCTTTTTATCGACATCTACCTGGGGACGTTACGTACAGTTAGTGCCGCTTGCGGTCTGTGGTTAAACCCACTGCCAGCGTAGTGTCGAGTCTTTAGAGTCCCACACAGAGAGTTTCCCTGCTTCGGGCGAAACGATATAGAGGTCGTATGGTTTTACGACAGGGTTCGGACGCATACGTGTTTTTACGCACGTACGATGTTCGGACAGTTTTTACTAGTCGGCTTTGGTTTAAGCCAGATTCTAGTATCGGATTATTGGATTTATACAGTCTAAAATTTTTCCGTGTTTTTACGGATAGGAGGGACGTTCTCGTAATTTGTCGGGAAGCTTCTTGAAGCTTGGTGACTTGGGGGTTAAGGTGGCATTTGCCTTAATTGGATAAGTGAGTCATGGTGTGATTCATACATGGAGTTAATGAATCATTTATGATTTATATGACTCATGTGATGAATCACTTAGTGTGTTAATGAAACATGATGATATATCATTATTTGTTATTCATTTAATATATATGATATGTTTCATATATACACATATGATCTATTCATCCAAAAGGATTCTCATTCTCACCTTCTCTCTCCTCAAGCTCTCTCTCTTCAAACCCTAACCCTAACCTCTCATGTGTTGAGATCAAGGGTTAGCTAGACTAATACTTCCATAATCCAAGTCTATATCACCTAGGTTGCTTAGATTAGCACTTTTAGTAACCTAGTTACCTTAAGTTAGAGGTTAAGCTTGGAGTAGGAGCTCTCGGGTGGATCGTCTTTGAATCGAGGAGGCCGTTGAGGTGCCGACGTTCCAAAGAGCCTACAAGGAGTGGAGGATAGTGATGAAGACCCGAAGGACAAGTAACGCGAGGTATAAATTCGAACCAGAGTAGTTAAACCTTTCGTAGTTTGCTAGTAGCGGTTTAGAGACGATTCATGCGCTCAAGTCCGTGTTACGAAGCTTTGATAATCGTTTTTCACATATTCCGCCTCCCCGCAAGTTCATGGGGTGCGTGACATGGACTTACAGTGGTATCAGAGCCAACTAAACCATTACTACCTTGTTAGCAACTAAGTAGAACTTCGATCGATGGAAAACACGAAAACAACACCCCGAAACCCTATCAGTTTCTGTTAATTTTAAAAGTGTCAGAAAAATTATTTGACAGGCCTTAAAATTCACAGCAGGGAAATATAAGAAAACTGGGAAAATACGAGCTCTCAACTCGGTTAGATGGCCGCGGATCCGCGGCACAATAGTGCTTTTGGCCGCGGATCCGCCGCCGAGTCAACTCCGAGTTGACTCGGATTTGCGCAGTAATTCTTAAATTATGGTGTTTTGTTTTCCTGTATATTCTGTTTCTACCCAGGTTACTTCTGTGCTGGCTTGCATTTGGGGTAGACATGGAAAAAGGTTGTCGATCGATATTCTAAGTTATTTGCTAATCGGGTTTTTATCTGTAATGATTAATGTGTTCGTAAACCTCCCCTAACTGCTAGTATGTCGGTTGGCAAGGGGTTGCACATTTCTGTAATGTTTACTGTTTGTGTATATGAACTTGATTGGATCCTTGTGATGATTAGCCGGGGTTTGAGATGGGTTTTATATTCATTCATTCGATGTAAAGTGTAATATGATGTAATATTCTTTTGCGGGGCACATCCAGGTTGCGGTTGTAGCCACCGTTGTATTATTTCATTTACTGTTTTTTGCTCCTAGGATAGACCCAAGGTGGGGTACACAAACTACCGGGTACGTTGAAGTGTTTAGTGGCCTACTCACGTTGTTGAGGGAAACCGCTTCACTTCGGGTACTTGGCGGGTAGTTTGCCGTACCCGTAGGGGTCTAGGGTGGGGTAAAGGCTATTCATCACAACTGTGTAATCCGTCTTTTGTTGCAAGCTCAAAGCAAACGTGGATTGCTTGTATATCCAATAATGTTCATCTGAGATCTGGAATGCTTATTATTGCGTCTGACGAATGTACAATATCTATATATGATAGCTATTTAGACGTCACTTATGTTTTCCACCCGTGCTAGTCCAGCCCCCGCTCTGTCGTTAGTTAAGTAACCTAACGGGTGATGACGGGACCCAGTGGCGAATGCGGATGGCATAAGAGGACGTTGTATTTTCGTTGTTTTCTGCAATGATGGGACACATTATTTTAATGCAAAGAAAATAAACCAAAGTTGAATCGTTGGAACAAATTTAGAAGAAACCACTCGGTTATTTTAAAAGAGCAGAATTTTTAATTGCAGAGCATTAACCACTCCTTTTAAAAAGCTATCAGGTTCCTTCGATTATATCAAGTTCACTACGTTCATGGTTTCGCCAAAACCAGCCGTAACCCTCCATCATTTCTTATGAATGGTCAGTAGTATTCAAGCTATGTTTGTTTGGCCCTTAGTCAAGATATAGTGATTGGTAGCTGCTGGGGTATTCATTTGTTGCATAGATAGATAAGTTGGTTTGGGACAGTCGTATTACTTTGTTTAGCCCTTAGTCAAGAGTATATACGAGTGGGTTCAAATTAACAAGATAATGATTGGTTCAACTTGACATGTGACTTATGATTTGTTGGCCCTTAGTCAAGATCATAAGAACATAGGGCAAAAATCCACATCGGGAGTTTCTAAAGAAACTGAAACTTGCTAGTGTTGCATACCATTTGGAGTTTGATGAATGTTGGTAGGATTCCTTCAACATTATCATACGATGATATTTGGATCCCGATCCTACTGTGAGTAAATGCTACTTATCAGGAGATTCGTCACTTAACGATCAATGCTATAAACCAAGTAGGTGTCGAGAAAGGTGTCAGCGGGGCTACGCCCCCAGAGAAAAGAGGTTATTTAATTAAGGAACTTCGCGAAAGCATTCGAAAACCTCCCTCGAAGTATCGACACTAGCTTGGCTGAACGGTTAAGCAAGTATTGTACAGTAAGAATAGTCCTAGCTAATTCTTCTTTTATGGCTTGAGGAAGGATTCGAGAAACAGTGGGAGCCATCCAGTTTAGATAAATTAAAAACCAATCTAAACTTGCAAGAGCATCATGCTAAAGTGTCTTTCTTCTCTCTCTCTCATTGCAGCGACCTTGTAACCATGACTAGGTTACATCTAGATAACAAGTTGACTGAATCTAACTTATATGACTGGCAAAGGTCTGTCCAGATGTCCATTGCCTATGACAAGCTGGACCACCCTATTACTACTCAAGATCCCGCCATCCCAGGTCCAGTTTCCACCGTCGCGGATATGAATATCCGTCAGAAAAGGGAAAAGGATAAAGCAAAAGCCAAGTGCCTCGTGTTGGCTTCAGTTGATAGTGTATACCAGAAGCAACACGAGAAGATGGACTTAGTTTCCATCTTTCTCCATAACAAAGATTTATATGGAGAGCAAACTCATATCGCAAGATATGAGACCTCGAACGATTTAATTCAAGCGAGGTTGGCTGTCGGGTCATCTATAGGGGACAACATCCTTATAATGACTAGCTATATTGATGAGCTCAAGGACCTGGAGACTACGTTGGGAAACAGGTCATACGCTGACTTATTTCCACAGTCCCTACCCTCTACTTACACCCTGAAAGAAACCAGGGAGACACAAGCTCTGCTTAATGGGGGACCTTCTTCTTCTACATCCAGGGCAAAAGCAAAGGGTGAAAAGAAGAAGACCTCTACAAAGCCGATATACGGTATCAATAAAGTAGGAGGAAAGGGAAGAGCAAAAGTTTTGGGACTTGGTATAGCTAAGGAGGGATGCTCCTATTGTTATGGGAACGGGCATTGGCAGAAGGATTGCAGGGCTTTGGAAGCCAGTAGCCAGGATGCGAAGCATGTTATGGCTTCAGCCTCAAGTGTGTTTGTAATTAAGAACTGTTTGTCAATTAACTCTATTTCCTGGGTACTAGATACCGGAGCAGGATCTCATATCTGTAATTCATTACATGCTTTGAGAAACCGTAGAGATATAAGGATAGGTGATTTTTCTCTCAGAGTTGCAAACGGAATGAGCATGGACGCTGAATCCGTAGGAGAATATCGCCTAGGTTTGACAAGTTGGAAGATATTGATTCTACGTAACTGTCTGTATGTACCTAGTTTGACTTATAATATCATATCAGTGTCCTCACTTTCGAGAGAGGGATATGACTTTACATTCGTAAGCGATGTAGTTCACATCCACCTAAATCAAGTTCTGATTGGGTTCGGTACATTAGATGACGGTATATACGTATTGAATCAAGCTCAGGTTTTCAATATCCAGAACACACTTAAAAGAAAGTCTCTAGAAATAAATTAGGCTTTCTTATGGCATTGTAGACTTGGTCACATCAATGAAACACGATTAACCAAGTTACATAGAGAAGGATATTTGAATCCGTTCGAATATCAATCTTATGCCACTTGTGAATCTTGTCTCATGGGAAACATGACAAAGACTCCGTTTACTGGACACGGAGTAAGAGCGAGCGAGCTCTTAGGACTCGTACACAGTGACGTGTGCGGTCCAATGTCTATACATGCGCGAGGTGGTTATTCCTACTTCATTACTTTTACGGATGATTTCTCTAGGTATGGATATATCTTCTTAATGAAGCATAAATCCGAGGCCTTTGAGAAATTCCAAGAATACAAGAATGAAGTGGAAAAACAGACAGGCAAAAGTATCAAGACACTGAGATCTGATCGAGGTGGTGAATACTTAAGTGCTGAGTTCCTGGGATACTTAAAAGATAATGGAATTCTCTCTCAGCTTACTCCTCCATACACACCACAACACAGTGGTGTATCGAAAAGGAGGAATCGAACCCTATTGGATATGGTTCGTTCCATGATGAGTAAGGCTGAGTTACCGCGATCTTTCTGGGGTTATGCACTGGAATCAGCTGCATATATTTTGAACCAGGTTCCAACCAAGACTGTGCCTACCACACCATATCAGATGTGGAGTGGGAAGAAATCCTATCTTAAACACTTTAGAACATGGGGACGTCCAGCTTTTGTAAAAAAGCAGCATCCGGACAAGCTCGAGGCACGCTCAGTACAGTGTAAGCTTGTGGGATATCCAAAGAACTCCAAGGGATATTATTTCTATTATGCAGAGGAACAAAAGGTTTTTTTTTCTCGTCATGCCCACTTCTTAGAAACTGAATTTTTAGAAAATCAGAAGAATCGAAGCGCAGTAGAACTGGAAGAAATTCCAGAACCACAAGCTGTTACTGAAAGTTTGGTAGAACAAGAAGTTTCAGAAGAAAGGGTCATACCAGCGCCTATCCGCAGAAGTAGTAGGCAGTCTCATCCGCCCGAGAGATACTATGGTTTTCTCATAGACGGGGATCGAGAAGATTGCGTCGTTGATAATGACGACCCTACTAGCTTCCAGCAAGCCATTCAGAGCGGCGACTCGGTAAAATGGCTGGATGCAATGCGGACCGAAATGGAGTCCATGTACACTAACAAAGTATGGACTTTGGACATTGCTACAGATGGGGTAAAACCCGTAGGATGCAAGTGGATCTTCAGAAAGAAGATTGGTGTAGATGGACAGGTTGAAACCTATAAGGCTATACTTGTTGCAAAGGGTTTCCGTCAAAGACCTGGTTTGGACTATGACGAAACCTTTTCTCCAGTGGCTATGCTCAAATCCATTTGGATCCTTCTTGCTATTGCTGCCTTCCACGATTATGAAATCTGGCAGATGGACGTAAAGACGGCCTTTCTAAATGGTAATTTGGAAGAGTGCGTCTATATGGATCAGCCAGAGGGATTCATTCAGAGTGGGAGCAGCGGTAAAGTATGCAAGCTGCTTAAGTCCATTTATGGACTAAAGCAGGCATCGCGGAGTTGGAACATCTGTTTTGATGATACTGTCAAAGAATTCGACTTTATCAAATATCCAGATGAACCATGCATATACAGTAAGATTGTAGGGAGAGTTGTTGTATTCCTCGTCTTGTACGTGGATGACATTCTCCTAATAGGAAATGATATTCCTATGCTACAGTCAGTCAAAAGATTCTTGTCACAGAAGTTCTCCATGAAAGACCTGAGTGATGCCACCTACATTCTGGGGATCTAGATCTATCGTGATAGATCAAAGAGGATGTTGGGACTTTCGCAGTCCAGGTACATAGACACCATATTGAAAAGATTCAGTATGGATGATTCTAAGCGCGGTAACCTACCGGCTTGTCACTGAATCACCCTCTCCAAAGAGATGTCTCCCAAGACTGATTTGGAAAGGGATCGCATGTCGATTATACCCTACGCTTCTACGGTAGGCTCTATAATATATGCGATGTTATGTACCAGAACAGATGTAGCATACGCATTAAGCGTTGTAAGCGGGTATCAGGCAAACCCAGGGGAGAAGCACTGGATAGCAGTAAAGAACATTCTCAAGTACCTGAGGAGGACTAAGGAGATGTTCTTGGTATATGGCGGAAAAGACCTCCAGATCGAGGCCTTTGCCGACTCCAGCATCCAGAGTGATAAGGATGACTCCAAGTCCATGTCGGGTTATGTCTTTACCCTCAATGGAGGGGCGGTCTGTTGGAAGAGTTCCAAGCAGGAGACCGTTGCTGACTCAACGATGGAAGCGGAGTATATAGCTGCTTGCGATGCCGCAAAAGAAGCTGTCTGGATGAAGAAGTTCCTCACAGAACATCAGGTGGTTCCTACCAGTGTTGGTCCAATACCTCTGTATTGCGACAACAACGGCGCTATAGCTTTAGCGAAGGAACCCAGGTCCCATCAGAAGTCCAGACACATCTTAAGGCGGTATCACCTGATCAGGGAGATCGTCAATCGCCGGAAGATCAAGGTAAAGAGAGTATATACAGAGAATAACACTGCCGATCCATTCACAAAGGCCATTCCTCATACGCAGTTCAAGAGGCTATTCGAGATGATAGGTCTGCGATATGCCAATACATGGCCCTGGTGCAAGTGGGAGATTGTTAGTGTTTATGCCATAGAAGGCCATTACTGTATCATACTAGTTTGTATATTACTTAATGGAAGCTTGGCATATTCACAGTAGTATTGACAGTCTTGCTAAAAATGGTAGTATGCTACTTAGTTTGAGTCTACTTTAATATGTGCATATGTTTCTTGTAATGTATCGCTTATACATATTAGTAGAGCCCTTAGGATCTTTGATTTATTACCAGCGTTGTGATGGCAGTCACACTAGTGGGGGCTGGGTAGTCTATAAGCAACATCCTATACAGGTCCCTAGTCGTAGGATTATCGAGACAGGGCATCGATACTCCGGAGTAGACTAGTGTGTAAGCTTCTCATCCCAGTTGGGGAGATGGTCTGTCCCACAGCCATCAGTACGTCGTACTGGAGATAGTATACAGGTGCTTGTTAGGTTACGGGTACACCGGACATGACTCGCGGGGAACTGTTGGTTGGGATTATACCCGTTGTCAGTTAACAGTTCCCAGGTGACATGAGTACAGCACAGTCCGCAGACTTGACACTGCTACTTCGCCTCGAGTGTGTCCCACTGTTCTTAGATTGCTACCATACCACGGCTCAAAGGAGTCGTGCAAACAGGTAGCAGTTGGGTGCAGTCCCGAGCACTTGGAGGCAGTGGCGGTTAGATAGGATTCGTCTCTCCCGGTATTGGGAGTTGATATTGAGCTGTGTCAGAGAGCCATTACGCAAAGTCCCTGGCCAGGGCAAGCGAGATTTACTGGTAGGATTTCCAGTAGTTTCTCAAGGTGTAATGGGCTATGCTCCGATACGACTTATACCGCTTTTAGGGGACTGACGCTTACCACCCCCTAGGCCCGATATGCGATAGTCCTAGACGAACAGACCGGACTGTACGGAGATTGTCACAGCAGGCTCAGTAGGAGTTCGGATGGGTTTCCTCATCGGCCTTCTTATCGACATCTACCTCGGGACCGTTATGTATAGCTAGTGCCGCTTGTGGTCTGTGGTTAAACCCACTGCCAGCGTAGTATCGAGTCTTTAGAGTCCCACACAGAGAGTTTCCCTGCTTTGGGCGAAATGATATAGAGGTCGTATGGTTTTACGACAGGGTTCGGACGCATAGGTGTTTTTACGCACGTACGATGTTCAGACAGTTTTTACTAGTCGGCTTTGGTTTAAGCCAGATTCTAGTATCGGATTATTGGATTTATACAGTCTAAAGTTTTTCCGTGTTTTTACGGATAGGAGGGGCGTTCTCGTAATTTGTCGGGAAGCTTCTTGAAGCATGGTGACTTGGGGGTTAAGGTGGCATTTGCATTAATTGGATAAGTGAGTCATGGTGTGATTCATACATGGAGTTAATGAATCATTTATGATTTATATGACTCATGTGATGAATCACTTAGTGTGTTAATGAAACATGATGATATATCATTATTTGTTATTCATTTAATATATATGATATGTTTCATATATACACATATGATCTATTCATCCAAAAGGATTCTCATTCTCACCTTCTCTCTCTTCAAGCTCTCTCTCTTCAAACCCTAACCCTAACCTCTCATACACATATGATCTATTCATCCAAAAGGATTCTCATTCTCACCTTCTCTCTCCTCAAGCTCTCTCTCTTCAAACCCTAACCCTAACCTCTCATGTGTTGAGATCAAGGGTTAGCCAGACTAATACTTCCATAATCCAACTCTATATCACCTAGGTTGCTTAGATTAGCACTTTGAGTAACCTTGTTACCTCAAGTTAGAGGTTAAGCTTGGAGTAGGAGCTCTCGGGTGGATCTTCTTTGAGTCGAGGAGGCCGTTGAGGTGCCGACGTTCCAAAAAGCCTACAAGGAGTGGAGGACAGTGATGAAGACCCGAAGGAAAAGTAACGTGAGGTATAACTTCGAATCAGAGTAGTTAAAGCTTTCGTAGTTTGCTATAAACGGTTTAGACACGATTCATGCGCTCAAGTCCGTGTTACGAAGCTTTGATAATCGTTTTTCATATATTCCGCCTCCCCGCAAGTTCGTGGGGTGCGTGACATGGACTTACAACAAGCGTACGGACCTGCAAAAATATATCGACGCGCTGGAAGAATATAATCAAAAAGCGCAGACTCCAGTCACACTCCAAGAATTTCTCAGCCATGTCCTTGAGGATGAAGATGATGACAATGGAGAAGACTCGTCGGATGAATCTGAAGATTACTTAGCAATTTGCCATGTGATCTCTCACTTGTCGACAGACGATGAAGAAGCTTCTTACACAGAGAAACTGGGGGCAGATCCTAAACCGGAACTTCTAGGGCCATCAGACGAAATGATTGATGCATTCCTGGATGAAGCTCTTATTAAAAGCAAAGCTGCTCGAGAGCATGAGATGACCATATTTGAAAAAGCCAGACGTCGGCGACTGTACGAAGAGGTTGAAACACCCCACCAGATCAAAGTACGTCCGCTGCAAATAAAAGCAAGTTCAAGACGAGGAAGAGGTTCACCAAAGCCATATCGATGGGAATGAAGCTTCCACCCTCCGAAGGAAACACTCTTGGTGAAGCGGAAATACATCCTAGCTACTGCTTATATCATCAAAAGATTGCGCACCCCACCGAAGAGTGCAACGCTTTTAAGAGATGGTGGCAGGGATATGTTGCTCACCGGCAACATTTTAAGCGGATGAAATGCAAAACTCACCGGGAGCAAAGAAATACGACCGAGGAGCGTAAAAGAACTACCGGCAACTGTCACATGGTCGACGCTGGGGGATCGCAAGTTCTCACCTTCGGGAGTGACTCTGACGAAGAAATGACTCTCGGCCCTCTCTTTAAAGAATCCACCAAGGGAAAAGAGGAAGAACCTAAGAGCTGTGAAAATATTCAGCTGCGCAATCGCACGTTACCTGAAAAGAATCTCGGACCTGCAAATAAGGGATCCAATAAAAAGTATAAGGGGAAAGAAAAGGTCCCTGAGGATATCACCCTAGATGACCAAGTCGTTAAAGAGCTGACAGCCAAGGACCCGCCAAAGAAAAGTAAGGTGGATTACAACGTTCTGGCACACTTGAGGAAGATACCCTCGCAGCTCAGCATTCTCGACGCCCTTATGCTATCCAAAGAGGCGAGAGATTCTCTGATCAGGGCATTACAAGAGCCCGACCAATTTCAAGCTTTCCTCGCCGAAGAAAAGATGAAGGACGAGCTGGAAGAAGTGCACACAGCCGATATCACCTTTGGTGATGAAGATCTCCTCTTCGGGATGTGCGAGCATAACCGTCCCTTTTATGTCTCCGGATACTGTCATGATATCAAGATAGGCAAAATCCTGGTCGACAATGGGTCCTCCATCAATCTCCTCAATGTGAGAGTGTTGAAGGAAATCTGCATGAGCGTTCAGCACCTCGCTCGTGATAAGATCACCATCTCCGGGTTTGACTCCCAGTCATCATGGACACTTGGGTCTGTAATATTGACATTACACTTTGGGCTACTTGTCACGGACATCATGTTTCACGTCATTGACGCTAAGACTTGCTATAACGCTTTGCTCGGCCAACCTTGGTTACACGAATACAACATCATCCCTTCTACACAACATCAGTGTATGAAATATTTCAAGGATGGTCTCGAGTATACCGTAACAGGAGAGCTGAACCCATTCTCCGTGAACGAAGTCCGAAAATACGAAGATGCAAAATACTTCTTACCAGATTTTGAGGACACAGAAAGATGTCACAGACCGAAGAACAAAGCCATCACTACTATTCCGGTCTTCGGGAGTGATACCGAGAAGGATGAAGAGATAGTTTATTCAGGGCCACCCCAATGCAACAAGCCGGGACCGTCCATCCCTATGTTGATCTTTGGCAGTGACTCGGAAGATGAGGTCAATGCCGTATTCTCTGCTCGGCCATCGATACAAGTCGTCGCTGATGAAGATCAAAATTTGCAAGTTGCCATGGTTTTACGGGAGCATTACAAAGATCTCGACGCACTTGAAACTTATAGTGTGCAGGAACTGCAAACATTATACGTCCCTCCCAGGCGAAGAGATGAAAAGGCGATCCTATTCTACCGATCCACGGAAACCAAAGTGGAGAAAGAAATTTCGCATGGTGCGGATTCTACACTTGAGAGGTTCCAGCCCATCCGTTTGCCTAGATATTACACGGAAGGCTTGAAAAGGCTATTGAAGCGCCAAAGGGTACCCTTCAGACAGACTGCTCGACAAGCTCGGTTCTACAACAGGATCTGGGACATCCCCAGAACTCAGCGAAAGTTGCCCAACGGGAGAATGGAAACTGTCGGGCTTGGATATGTCCAATCCAAGAAACGAGAACGAGTCCATGGTAGCTACGTCATACATGACTTCGATGAAGAAGGAGACGCCCTGTTAAAGGACGCTGACCCTGAACCAAAACGAGATCCTGCCATCAAAATGCCGAGTCCATTGTTTGAAGAACTGATGGACAAGCTAATAAGGGAAGCGGGTCAAAAGGTTCGGGATGACCATAACCGTGAAATGGCCATTTACGAGAAAGCCAGGACGCAGCGTCTCCTTCGGCAGGCCATGGAGAATAAAAATGCTCCTCGTCGCCAGCCCGTCATACAGAAGACCCGGCGCAGAGGCAAAAATAAACCAAAGAACGGAAAAAACGTTCAACAGCAGCCCAGCGGGTCTAAGAAGCCACACGAGCAAGAGTCGAGCAGCCGGGATCCGTCCCTTATAGTGAAGATGGGCCGTGAATATTCTTTTCCCTAAGATAAGACAAAGAAGATATTCAATCTCATCGTAAAGCATCAGATGATGACACTCCCGGAGTCCAAGCACCCCGAGAAAGCGAACGAGGTCTCTCACCCAGACTATTGCTCCTATCACCAAGCAATAGGACATCATCTCGAAGACTTTTTCACCTTCAAGAACTGGGTCAAAGACCAATATCAACAAGGCGGGTTCGCTCTATCCCACAGTTGGAGGGTAAGCCCACCACAGAAGCATGAACTGAAAGCGACGCGTATAACGAGAGTAGAACCGATCAACATCAATCTTGGAAACGATCTCGTACCTGTTACGCGATAACGTTGTCAAAAGAAGAGCCCGAAAATATGGATGACCTCCCCTGGTGCTTCGAAAACGATGATGGCGAGGTGATCTCGGAGTTTCCACCGGCGCCGAAAGAGCTGGAAGATGGGATACATACTACTGCAGATAACCTCAAGAAAATTGATTTGGGAACGACAAGTGACCCGCGACCGACATTCGTCAGTGAGCTGTTGTCTGAAGAAAGGGTGGCTACGCTAAAGGACGTGCTCATGCAGCATAAAGATTGCTTCGCATGGAACTAATCCGAGATGCCAGGACTAGATCCGAAGATTGCTGTACACAAATTGGCAATATCTCCGGACGTCAAGCCGATCAAACAAGCACCGAGAAGAATGCGGCTCGAGCTTGAGATGAGAATCAACGCCGAGGTCAAGAAGCTAATTGACTCTGGCTTCATCCAAGAGGTTTGGTACCCTGACTGGATCGCCAACATTGTTCCAGTAATGTAGAAAAATGAAACGGTGCGCATATATGTGGACTTTCGAGATCTCAACAAAGCTTGTCCAAAAGACGACTTTCCAGTACCAGTCACTGAGCTGATGATAGATAACACATCCACTCACGAAGTTTTCTCCTTCATGGACGGCTCGTCAGGATACAATCAGATAAAGATGCATCCCGAGGACCAGAAGCATACCGCTTTCCGGACACCTTTGGGCATATTCTGCTACAAGGTGATGCCTTTCGATCTAAAGAACGCCGGTGCCACCTATTAGAGGGCCATGACGAAGATCTTTGATGACCTCATACATGAAATTGTCGAATGTTATATCGACGACCTCGTAGTTAAAAGCAAATCATACGAGGAACATCTAAAGCATCTGAAGATCGTATTTCAACGCCTTCGGCAATACAACTTGAAGATGAACCCTCTAAAATGCGCGTTCGGAGTTTCCTCGGGAAAATTTCTAGGATTCATCGTCCGACACCGAGGCATCGAGATAGATCCGTCAAAGATCAAGGCGATTATGGAAATGCCTCCACCAAGGAATCTCAAGCAACTGCGGTCTCTCCAAGGGAAGCTCGCGTATATCCGGCGATTTATAGCCAATCTCTCCGGCAAGTGTCGCCCCTACAGTCACTTAATGAAGAAGGGAACTCCGTTCATCTGGGATCATAAATGCCAAAGCACACTGGATGAAATCAAGCAATACCTGCAGAATCCGCCAGTGTTGGCCGCTCCTGTTAAAGGAAAACCTCTCGTCCTATACACAACAGCCCTCGAAGGTTCTTTAGGCGCGCTGTGGGCACAAGAAAACGACCAAGGGAAAGAGAGAGCCTTTTATTATCTGAGTCGAGTTCTCCTGGGGGCAGAAAGCAATTACTCTCCCGTTGAAAAACACTGCCCGGCGTTGATCATCGCGATAACGAAGCTCAGACACTATGCGTTGGCACATGAGGTCCATCTCATATCGAAGGTGGATCCTCTCAAATATTTAATGTCAAAGGCTATATTAACGGGACGACTCGCTAAATGGGCCCTGCTCTTAAAGGAGTTGTCGATAACTTATCGACCCCTCAAGGTAGTGAAAGGCTAGGCCATCGCTGACTTCCTCGCTGAGCATCCGATACCTGTCGAATCTCCCTTGAACTGCGAGTTGCCAGACGAGCACGCGTTTGACAAAATCAACGAGGAGAGAAGAAATGATGATACCCAGTGGGAACTTTACTTCAATGGAGCATCTTCCATGAAAAAGCGCAAACAAAGCACCCCCATAATCAAATCAGGCGTAGGCCTCATCTTCGTGACTCCACAAGGAGGGATAATACGCTTTGCCTTCTCCTTAACAGAGCCGAGGAAAAATAATGAAGCCGAATATGAAGCTTTGATAGCAGGTCTCGAGATCGCTATCGGCATGGGAATTGAAAACCTCCTCATATACAAAGACTCCCAACTGGCTGTTAGTCAAGTAAACGGCGACTATCAAACGTGCTAGCCAGAGTTGGTGAAATATGGCGAGAGAGTGCAACAGTTGCTGACTCAAGTTCCCTCCTACATTCTGGAAAGCATACCGCGTGCGGAAAATAGCAAAGCGGATGCGTTAGCCAAACTCGCTAAAGAACTGGCTGACGAAAACCTCGATGACGTAAGGATCGTTGTGCAAAGCTATCGGGTTCTGTACCAGCAGAAATATCTCCGGAGTCGTCCGAAGGAAAGGGAGCGACCGAGCAAATAGCTCTGCAAATAAAAGACCAGGAAAAGGCTATGGATTGGAGAGAAGTCTTTATAGACTACTTCAAATCCCGTCGAACACCCGAAGATGTATCCTCGAGACATCAGCTCACGAAACGAGCTCTTTCTTTTGACTTCGTCAATGATACTCTGTACAGGAGGTCATTTGATTCTCTATTGTTAAGATGCACGGGACCTGAAGAAGCAAAAAGAGTCGTCCAAGAAACTCACGACAGACTTTGCGGTTCTCACCAAGCCGGTCCGAAGATGAAGCTGAAGATCAAAAGGATTGGTTACTATTGGCCCACGATGATCCAGGACTGCCTTGAATACGCGAAGCAATGCCACTCGTTCCAGATTCATAGGGACTTTATCCATCGGGATCCAAATCCACTGCATCCAACGGTGGCTAGTTGGCCATTTGAGATGTGTGGAACTGACATAATCGGCCCCATCGAACCAGCATCGTCTAGAGGACATCGATTCATTTTGGCGACAACTGATTACTTCTCCAAGTGGGCAGAAGCAGTACCGCTGAGGGAAGTGAAGGCGGAGAATATCCTCCATTTCTTCAAGACGCACGACATTTATTGGTTTGGAACTCCGCGACGGATCATCTCCGATAACGGGCCAGCCTACAGAAGCCATAAGATCAGCCGCTTCGCACAACAACATAACATAGACTGGAGATACACTTCAGTCTATAATCCTCGAGCTAACGGCCTAGCTGAGGCTTTCAACAAGACCTTCACGAAGATCATGAAAAAGACGCTGTCTCGAAATAAGAAGGACTGGCATGAGAGACTGCATAAAGCTCTCTGGGCATATCGAACTACGTTCAAAACTGCCACGAACACAACGCCGTACGCGTTGGTATTTGGCACAGAAGCGGAACTCCCCCTCGAGATAGAGATACCCTCTCTACGAGTGGTAGTTCGCTACGAGCTAACAGACGAAGAAAATGCTCACCTTCGGCTTGAGGAGATCGACGCCCTTGAGGAAACCCGGCTCATGGCGCAACAAAATCTGGAGGCTTATAAAGCAAAGATGACACGCTCATATGAGAAATTGACTAGGCCGAGAACATTCCGCCGAGGCGAACTCGTGCTAGTGGTCAAGAGACCCATGATCCTTAATCGTGCCAAGCGAGTGAAGTTCGAGACGAACTATGAATACCCATATATCATAGACAAAGTCTACCAGGGTGGAGCTTACCTACTCATGGACATGCATGGTGAAAGACCTTTTAGGCCAATAAATGGTCACTTCCTAAACAAATACTACGCCTGACGAGTCATGGCCTAGGTCAAAGATAGATGACGACGCCTATGTCCGCTCTCTATCTTCCTAAGCCTAAACTCTATAAGTAGTAGCCGGTTTGCGGACCGAAACGTCCTTAAACTAACGATGGACCACTATGTCCTAATACTGGTTGTTGACCGAGATGTCAATAAACTACTGTGGACTGCAGCATCCCAAGGCTGACAAAAAAAAATATATAATAAAAAAAACAAAAAAAACGAGATGTCCATAAGCAAAATGGGCACGGATGAAAACCCGAAAGGGCACCGTGAGTAAAAACAGCAGGGCTACCGGCAAGTTTTTGTGAAAACCCGAAAGGGCACGATCTCATTAAAAGACACTTGCATGGTCCTCTCAATCTTGTGACGAGAAACCACCTGCGTTAGATCCTTACGACTCACAAGGGAGCAACACACTTAGGGATCCCCATGATTCCTAAGGAGAAATTACACTTGCAAGATCCTCACGACTCGTAAGGAGAACCCTCTTATGAGACCCTCAAGGCTCATAAGATTCAAAAGTCTTAAGCTTCAGGGATCTGAACCGGTTCTTAAGCGGCCACCACAACCTCCAATGCTTCCTTACAAGCGGCTCAATGCTGACCCTTGTATACAATCCACGGGCGCGAATAAACATTTCCCTAACAAAGTCCCATCCGTGACTAGGGATATGTTTGCACAGTGAACCCCCCTTGTAAGCCCTCTCGACTTATAAGGAGAAAGAACTCTTGTAAGATCCTTACGAATTATAAGAGACCATGCACTTAGGAATCCTCATGATCTCTAAGGAGAAAACTCACCTACGAGATCTTCACGAATCGTAGGAAGAAATACCTTTATGAGACCCTTACGGCTTATGAAGTCAAAAAACTTAGTCGACAGGATCCCAACCCTGTCTACTAAGCCACCTTTGTTCGACATCGACGAAGGCAAATGATGATTCGCTCCTGGCAATATCCCAGCTGTAGCGGTGTTGATGCCGAAATCGGTGTCTAATTCCAAGCTTGCAGCAAAAAGCAAGCGAGCCACACATGCATACGGAATAGTCGAAATGATGGGTCAACTTGAAACAAAATCAGCAAGTAAAAATATATGCATACAAAAATAGCCGAAATGATTGGGCAACTCGCAATAAAAAGCAGCGGGTAAAAATAAAACAAATAGCCGAAATTATTAGGCACTGCGAAAAATAGCCGAAATGATTGGGCAATCGCGACCTTCGCGATATAAAAGCTGAAATGATAGAGCAATGAAAAAAAAATTGAAAAAATGAAATTTATGCCCTACAGGTAATATCACATCAATCCCTGTATACAATTCAGGGGCGCAAACAAAGAAGGAATCACACCTTCCCTCCGCGGGCTCCATCAGAAGAAGAAGCCAAATCTCAATGGTTCACAGACAGCCTGAAGATCATCTCATTATCCGTCTCATTTCAACAGACACAACATCAACAAATAAGAGCAGAGGCAAAATCCCCAGTTCCATGACTCGACGATGCATAAACAACCGAGAGTCAACCTTTCCTGGTCACGTGGAACGCGGCTTATGTCAATCTTGACCCATGGAAAATGTCCAGAGCGGATCCTGGTCCTTGCAGAACACGGCTATGTCAAACCGAACCCGTGGGAAGCATCAAGAGAAAATTCCTGGTCATGTGGAACACGACCTATGTCAATCCTGGCCCCGTGGGAAACGTCCAGAGCAGAGCCTAGTCCTCGCAAAACACGGCTATGCCAATCAGACCCCGTGGGAAGCATCCAGAGCAAATTCTTGGTCACGTGGAACACGGCCTAAGTCAATCCTGACCCCGTGGGAAACATCTAGAGCGGAGCCTGGTCCTCACAGAACATGGCTATGTCAATCAGACCCCGTGGGAAGCATCCAGAGCAAATTCCTGGTCATGTGGAACACGGCCTATGTCAATCGTGACCCCGTGGGAAGCATCCAGAGCGGAGCCTGGTCCTCGCAGAACACGGCTATGTCAATCAGACCCTGTGGAAAGCATCCAGAGCAAATTCCTGGTCATGTGGAACACGGCCTATGTCAATCCTGACCCCATAGGAAACGTCCAGAGCGGATCCAGGTCCTCGCAGAACACGGCTATGTCAAATCGACCCCGTGGGAAGTATCCAGAGCAAATTCCTGGTCACGTGGAACACGGTCTATGTCAATCCTGACCCCGTGGGAAACGTCCAAAGCGGAGCCTGGTCCTCGCAGAAAACGGCTATGTCAATCAGACCCCGTGGGAAGCATCCAGAGTAAATTCCTGGTCACGTAGAACACGGCCTATGTCAATCCTGACCCGTAGGAAGCGTCCAGAGAGGAGCCTGGTCCTCGCAGAACACGACTATGTCAATCAGACCCCGTGGGAAGCATCCAGAGCAAATTCCTGGTCAAATGGAACACGGCCTATATCAATCCTGACCCCGTGGGAAACGTTCAGAGCGGATCCTGGTCCTCGCAGAACACAGCTATGTCAAACCGACCCCGTGGGAAGCATCCAGAGCAAATTCCCGGTCACGTGGAACACGGCTTATGTCAATCCTGACCCCATGGGAAACGTCCAGAGCGGATCCTGGTCCTCGCAGAACACGGCTATGTCAAACCGACCCCATGGGAAGCATCCAGAGCAAATTCCTGGTCACGTGGAATATGGCCTATGTCAATCCTGACCCCGTAGGAAACGTCCAGAGCGGAGCCTGGTCCTCACAGAACACGGCTATGTCAATCAGACCCCGTGGGAAGCATCCAGAGAAAATTCTTGGTCATGTGGAACACGGCCTATGTCAATCCTGACCCCGTGGGAAACGTCCAGAGCGGAGCCTGGTCCTCGCAGAACACGGCTATGTCAATCAGACCCCGTGGGAAGCATCCAGAGCAAATTCCTGGTCACGTGGAACATGACCTATGTCAATCCTGACCTCGTGGGAAACGTCCAAAGCGGATCCCGGTCCTCGCAGAACACGGCTATGTCAAACCGACCCCGTGGGAAGCATCCAGAGCAAATTCCTGGTCACATGGAACACGGCCTATGTCAATCCTGACCCCGTGGGAAACGTCCAGAGTGGATCCTGGTCATGTGGAACACGGCCTATGTCAATCCCGACCCTGTAGGAAACATCCAGAGCGGATCCTGGTCCCCGCAGAACAATGCTATATCCAACGGACCCCGTGGGAAGCATCGAGAGCAAATTCCTGGTCACGTGGAACACGGCCTATGTCAGTCCTGACCTCGTGGGAAGCGTCCAGAGCGGAGCCTGGTCCTTGCAGAACACGGCAATGTCAATCAAACCCCGTGGGAAGCATCCAGAGAAAATTCCTGGTCACGTGGAACACGGCCTATGTCAATCTTGATCCCGTGGAAAACGTCCAGAGCGGAGCCTGGTCCTCGCAGAACACGGCTATGTCAATCAAACCCTGTGGGAAGCATCCAGAGCAAAAATCCTGGTTACGTGGAACACTGCCTATTTCAATCCTGACCCCATGGGAAACGTCCAGAGCGGATCCTAGTCCTCGCAGAACACGGCTATGTCAATCCTGACCCCGTGGGAAGCATCCCGAGTGGAGCCTGGTCCTCGCAGAACATGGCCTATGTCAATCCTGACCCCGTGGGAAGCATCCAGAGCAAATCCTGGTCCCATAAAACACGGCTAAAGTCAACCTTGACCCCGTGGGAAATGGCCAGAGCAACCCCTGACCCCGTGAAATGCGAATAATGTCAACCTCATCCATCACTTATGGGTCCTCTCGACTCGTAAGGGAGAAAACTCTTTTGGGAGATCCTTAAGACTCTCAGAAGAAAACGCACTTAGGAATCCTCATGATTCCTAAGGAGAAATTACACATACGGGATCCTTTCGACCTGTAGGGAGAAAATTCTTTATGAGACCCTCACGGCTCATAAAGTTGAAAAGTCTTAGGAGGCAGATCTTAACCCTGAATCCTAAGCCATCGCTGTCCTACAAAGAAATCAAAATAGATTATCCACAAAATGCCTTTACTAAAAGGAACACACCATCATGAAGCAAAATATGTCTTTTATTCATGAATCAAAATGAATATAAATGAATAAAAAAAATATATTCTCATTCAGGAGTATGTACAAAAGAAGAATAAAAAAAATATACAATTCTTCAATCCGGCGGACGATTCAGTAGATTTTCCAGTTCACCCTTTTTCCGCTGGGCCTCGGCTTCATAATTCATTATCGTCAAAAGACGGGCCTCCGCTTGAGCCTGTTGGGCCTGGTATGAGGCAAGCCGGCCTTCAATTTCTTTTTCAATAACCTTATGGGCTTCAACCATTTCACGAGTAAAAACGGCGGCCTTATCAATGGCTACCACCTCCTTGATAGCCTCTTGAAGCACCCGCCAAAGTTCATATGCCCTGGTGGTCTTGGCCGTAAGATTGGCTTGAAGCTCCCTCACCGCTTTGGAAGCCAGCTCCCTCTCCGAAAACTTGCGGCTAAGCCTGTTCTCGCATGATATCATGTTCGCAGCGCACCGCTCAATCAGCCCATGTAAGCTCGCCTTCGCGGCCACAACCTCTGAAGGAAGGCGTGTACATTCAGGAATATGCAAGCAAGCCTCCACCTGCCGACAAAACTCAACCCACACTTGCACCAATGTTTCACTATGGTAGGTGGCAAGAAAGGGAAGAGAATCGTTGGCTTCAGCGGCAAACGCTTCGGCCGTATCAGACTGCTAGCGCGAAGGTCTTCAATTAGGGCTGACAGGGAGTGGAGTCTTAGCTTTGCCATCCATTCTGAGGCACGTAGAGCATAGGGGCCGGGTGGCATGACGATGCGAGATTCCAGCGTGGTAAGAACTGGAAAAGCTGTTCATATTTATAAACAGTCAGCGAGACTTGTAAGCAAAGAGCAAATAGAACAGCGTTGAGACTTTACTTACCCACAGTCATGCAAGAGGGGTCTGAAGGCTCCCCAGTCCCGTCACGAATCTCAACCTCGTCATCAGCTTCCAGAACTGTAGAATACATCAATGTCATTATATGAAATAATAATAACACCGTGAGGAGAGGGCAAACGACACTAACCTTGCCCAGAAGAGAGGACGATGCGTTGAGGAAATATCGCCTGTGGAGCGGCCATCTCCAACAGGCGCTGAAAAGACTTCCTGGGAAACAGATTGGCAATAGACGCCACCAATCCGCGCAATTCTGAAAAGACAGAAGGGTTTAGATAATGGAGAGATTATTAATGTAAAATATAGAAGGCTACCTTCGATGCTTCTCCCATTCTGGGCTGGAGGGATAGCAGCTTCGACGGCCTCCTCCGTGCCCCCAGGCACATCATCGGGGACGTAGGCCCGTGTAACGACTTCCGAGCGAGGAGTAGTGGCCGCCACTGCAGGTTCCAGCAGAAGGACTGTAGCCTCGACTACCTGTCACCTAATCTCCGGGCCACCCCCAGAAAGATCCATTGAATCGGCGACCAACAAAGATCCCTCTCACGGGGGAGCAAGCACTTGGGGAGCGGGAATCACCGAGGGAAGCTCCATCGCAGGAGCAACAGTTGCATCGACCCCCTCCACAATGATTAGTGTTTCATTGGGGATATTGGCGGAGTCGACAGTCAAAGCGCGACTCGAACTCAGATCCTCCGCCATCGCCGAAGTCCCTGCAAAGTTTGTACGAGGATAAGGATATATATATATATATATATATATGTATATGAGCAATACAAAATATTACAAAGAGATACATGAACATACTAATGCGCAAAGGAGCCTCTAGTATGGCTTTTTCGAGCCGACGCTCCTTCCTGAGGAGGTATGCTCACCGAGGTTCGAGAGTAGACTCGTGGCCACCAGTCTACAATGAAAGTGCATCTTCGGCATCGGCTGAGACGGCTTGCTTAAGAGCCCTCTCACCCCATTCTTCCAAAGGGCCTATGAATATCCACTGTATCGATGGAGGGTCTTCGTAAAAGATGACGGCAGGATAAGGCCTCTTCGGGATCCTTACATTCTCGGATTCGTCTTGTGCGTGTCAGATAGCCTCAGCCAATTGTACGGCGTCCTCGGTAGATGAACCCGGGAAAAGTAGACCACCATCTGATTCCTGCATGGCTAGTGGTTCATCTTGGAGGATAGGCTCGGATTTCACTAAAGAGTCGAGTAGATTGGTGGCCGTCTTCCTCCGCCTCTTAGTCCCAGAACTAACCGCCGAAGATGATCCCTTCCTTCCCCTTGGTATTTTGGTACGGCGTTGACCCACTTCGTCTTCAATGTCCTCGCTCGGCGGTGCTACTGATGACGACACGGCCATTACTGACGCCGCAGTTGATGACATTGGCCCTTGATTGTGAGGGGTTCTGGCAGCGCCCCGGCCATCGAAACGCGGCAAAATGCGGAATAAAATTTTTCTAAACTGGCGCTACCGCTACTCGATTTACGGATCGACCTTAAACCCTAAACTAACAATCTAAAATAAGAGTTAGAATCGTTATACCGAGTTGATCCGTGTCCTTCGGTCTTCATTCCAAGCTCCTAGCGGTACCTTGATGAACTTTGGTTGCCGGTCTTCCTTCATCTCCGATGATCCACCCGAGGGATGTAATTCCGGCTCTAGCTCCACGACATGATGCAAACGGAGCAACTAGGGTCTCTAGGATGGTACCCTATAGAGCCTAGGATGTAGTGTGTATGTATTCTAAGTGTTATCTATCTCAAGACTTGAAGATGGAAGCAAAACATGTAAAACTAGAGGAGAGTGAAGCACAAATGGTGAAGGAGCTCAAGCTTGCTCAAGTGAAGGAAAAATGAAGCATGCAAAAAAATGAGCTCTCTTGTAGAGAGAAAAATGAGCAAGCTTGGTTTTGTAAAAATATTTTGCAATTTAAAATAGCTCCCATACTTGAATAGTGAGCACAAATGAATTAACAATTCATTTGTGTTCACTATTTAAGCATGGTCATCACCATACTCTCCTCATTTTCATTTCCACCTCATTTACCATTTTCTAAAAATGGTCAAAACAAAAATGAGGTGGCACCTTCTATAATGTTATCCGGTAAAAAATACGGATTACATTCAACTGTAAATATATCTGCATTCGTATCGAAATACGAATACCCAATAAGATAGAATTACACAAAGAATATAATACTAGAATATACGTACCGAAATACATATACTTAAATTATTAAATCAATACATGATTTAATAATCCGGCTCAAAACCGAGCCGGCTAGTATTATCAACTGTCCAACCGAAAACCTGAGTAAAATGTACATCAATCGATCGAAACCCTACATCATTTCGCGAGAACCAGGGAAACCCTCTGTGTGGGACTCTAAAGACTTGTCAATACGCAGGCAGTGGGTTTAACCACAAGCACGTCAGCGGCATTAGCAGTGCGTAATGGCTACCCAGGTATTGAGCGAAAGGGAGGCCGACGAGCAAACTCATGCAGAACCCCTACTGAGCCTGACAGTGACAATATTCGTACAGTCCAGTCTGTTCGTCTAAGAGTATCGCATATCGAGTCTAGGGGTTGGATAAAGTCAGACCCCCAACAACGCGATATTTAGTGTCGGTATGAAACCCATCACCACCTGAGAAACTATCGATCCTGGATCGATAATTCTCGTCCACCGTGGCCATGGATTTTTGGTGATGGCCATCTGTACACAACGCGACATCAACCCCCAATACCGAGGGAGACGAATCCCCAAAGATCCGATCACTGCCTCCATGTGGCTTGGGACTGTACCCAACTAAAACCTGTTTGCACGACACCTTTGAGTCGTAGTAGGGTAGTAATCAAAGCAAAGTGTGAACTCACACAAGAAAAATGACGATCTCAGGTCGATAGACTAACCTGTACACATGTCACCTGGGAACTGCTATCTGACAATAGGTATAATACCAACTAGCAGGTTCCCGGCGAGTCCGTCCAGTGTACTTATAACCCAATGAGCACCTGTATACTATCTTAGGTGAACAAACTAACACCAATGGCCTATGAGACCTGGCCACCGCCCCTCGTCGGGGTCTCGATCAGTATACACTAGTCTACACTGGAGTATCGATGCCCGGTTTCGATACTCCTACGACTAGGGACATTTAAGGATGTGCTTATAGACTCAAGCTCCCACATATATGATCGCCATCATAATGCTGGCAGTCAACCAAGAATCTTATGGGCTCTATCAACACGTACATGATGATAAAGACAAACCAGATAGCATACTATCATCTTAAGTAAGACCGTTCTATCGGTATATGTCCTCACTCAATCATCATAATCACAAGTCCGCGACTATGATAATTGCCTTGAGGGCACTATAGCCAACAATCTCCCACTTGCACTTAAGGCCAATTATTGCGATATCGCATACCCACAGCCCGTGTGATACCGAACACCCGATTCTCTACTAATCAGTTTCGCAAAGCCCGTTTGCGAAAATGATTGCGTTCGAGAAATAGCCTCAGTGAGTGGATCCGCTCTAATGTTTCTTTCGGTATCTCTCTGTATCTCAACTTCACGGAGAAAACTATCTTCCGAAATGAGCAATACCTGTCTTAGAATTTGTCTGGATATCTGATGGGACCCAGTTCACAAAAGAACTCCAATTCCAGTAAACTTCCTAGACAGTATCGTCTACTGAATTTAATCAGTAACATGCGCCATGCCTTCCTCAGTATCCGGTTGGACCACCTGTCCAACATACCGTCCCTCAGAAGAGAGAAAACTATAACTCTGACAGTGACTCTGTCATCCAGGTCACCTTGGAAGCCTGAAATGATAACCGTCTCCTGAAGGAGGTTGCCGTTACCATATTCCAAGAACATTCACTTATGTTCATAAACTGCTTCCCAATGTTTCTCCAGGATTCGATTAATATATGTTTATTGCAGCTAGTACAAAAAACAATATCTGGTGTGGTACTTGACATTTCATGATTAACTCAATTGCCTAAGCAAGTGATTTGCTAATCATGTAGATCCCTCTCCCCTTTAGTCTGTAAGACACCTTTAGAGAGGTTGACCCCATCACCTGTAGGTAGACCACCATACCAGGAGTCGTCCATTTAATGTCAAAATACCCAGATTAGGATACTTCCCGAATCTGGATCTAAAACCATAGATCTAGTAACCAGAAACCCTGATATTACATCCATATCCTGTGTGGAGAAACAAATTTATGACAACCATAGTACAACCGATCGTAGTATAGGAATATCTCTTCCTATCAAGTGCATGTCATCCCAATACTTGGACATCACTCTCTACTACCTTCTTACCAGATCCATCTCCTATTCTGATGAGGTCAAAGCCTATGACTGTCACATCAAAATTAGATGATCTATTTCCGCTATACCTGCTTTAGTCTATAAATAGACATAGGCTACTTGCCTACTATGCTTCCGCTGCTCCCACTGACTACAACAACCCTCTGGCAGAGTCATATACACATGCACTTCTAAAACTAGTTTAGAACGACGCTATACTCATCCTCCTGCTGGGTCTTATAGTCTAGAACAGCAGCAGTGGCAAGTCTGGGTAAACAAGAACCTCCATATCACCGTCTCTGAGAAGACCGAAGTACCTTTCGGGTTCCTGAAGTTACCCACCAAATCTGTGGAGTGGCTAATGGAACATCAAATCCAATTGAATCCTTAGGTTTATCAAATTTCCAGTAATCGTTTGTGGTTCTGGAATAACTTCCAGTTCTACCATACTCCCACTTGTGTTTTCTGAAAAAGTCCATTTTACTTAAACTGTGGAGAGTCAAGAACAATATAAATACTGATCTTCCTGATGGTAGAAAGTTAACCATCGTCAAGGCCCAGGATAACCCACAAACTGCCATTACTGAAACGTGCCTTGAATTTATCCGGATTCTGGTTTTAAGCATCAGCCGGACAACTCCCTATATCTTAACATCGTTAAGATATAAATTGATTCTATATAAATCTAATATAGAAACAAAAGCACTAATTTAATTTGAACCAGATTCAAAATCATGCAGCTGTCTCCAGTGCATATCAACCAGATGGAAAAAGGACAATCAGCATTACTCATCTAGGAGTGCATCCATATATGAGTAACCTGAAAAAGAAGCAAGTTCTCAAAACCATTACTATTAACTGAATACCAAACACAAGTATCTACATCTTCGACTTCCTCGAAGAATCCTGATACTTACAACAAATGGTTCTCTACTTTATTCTTATACCTATAACTTCTGAATATCTGGACCTTGCATTTCAACGAAATACATGTCCAGAACTAGAGAAGTCATAAGTAAACAGAATATAGTACGAGTACCAACTCCTTTGTCCTAATGGACACTGGACAACATACAATACTTTGTATAAGTCCCTTGAGTTCAATAACTCAAACCTTGTGCGTCGTAGGTTGAAAAACTGTACTATGGTTAAGAAGAATTACACCGTTGTTGAATGCACCTTACCTAATCACCAGCTGATATAGGTAAATGTCACAGACGTAATATCAAAAAGTTATATCTCACTTTATAAAATAAATGTACAGATATATCAGTTTGAAATTGGTGCATAACAACGGATATTCAAAACCAAATATTTGCCATCTGGCAAAAACCAAATGATTTCCTCAAATATCACCAATTACAACGAATTCCGATATAATGAGGATCTAATCACCCAATTCCCAATATCTTACTCCCACTCACCATCCATAATAACATACAGATGTGAGAAACTGATCTGATAAATACATACCCTGGAGTTAGATTCCAATTGGGAAAACAGTTTTCAATTAATATCGCACAGTCAGACTAAAACATGAAAATATTTCAAAAGGGTTAACTGGTATTCCTAGTAACGCCTCTTCCACTATTCTGATTCACAACATTAACCATATACTTACCTGCCCTCACTGCAATCCCTTTATTATGTCTTTACTTATTACCTTCTGTACACCTCCTTTACGCTAATTGGTTTTCTTCATTCCCTACCTTTCGGCACCAGCCTAAGGTTTGGAAGAAGACTATCCAATAAGCGTAATAGGTGTACTTTCTTAATTCTAGGAGCCCTCGCAACCTAAGAGAAGGTAAAGAGAAAAGGAATCTGAATAATCCTATTCTTTTTCTCCTGAACCAGAATCCATCCTCGAAAAAGTTCCTTCGAGTTCGTATGTAACTATACGATGGATTTATCCAATGGAAGTGGATATCCGTAGTGATACGGAGTGTTCTAGAGAAAAGCAAAGTGGATGTAGGAGTGGCAGGGGTATACACGATCTTTGTCGTGAATGATGGTGATCGCAACTTTCTTCGCCATTATTCTAATCCCTTTATATGTCTTTACTTATTACCTTCTGTACACCACAGTTAAGCTTGTTGGTTTTCTTCCTTCCCTACCGTTCGGCACCTGCCTATGGTCTGGAGGAAGACTATCCAATAAGCTTAATAGGTGTACCCTCTCCTAATCCTAGGAGCCCTCACAATCTGAGAGAAGGTAAACAGAAAAGACAATCGAATAATCCTATTCTATCTCTCCAGAACCATAATCCATCCTCGAAAAAGTTCCTTCGAGTTCGTATGTAACTATACGATGAATTTATCCAATGGAAGTGGATGTTCGTAGTGATATGAGGTGTTCTGGAGAAATGTAAATGTGATATAGAAGTGGCAATGATGTATGTGACACCGTGACATTCCAAAAGCCAAAATGTTTTAAGAAGGTTCAGTTAATTTGGTTCATGAGTTTTAGTTTATGTCGGGTCATAGTCGCAGCCAGAGAGAGAGAGAGAAAAGAAACACTCAGCCTGCACTCTAACCTAGATCAGAATGGTTAATCATTTTATCTAATCTGTATGGCTCCCACCGTTTCCTCGAATTCTCCTCCAAACCTAAAAGGAGAATTAGTCGGAATCACCCGAGGAGTAATCCTACTCATCAGTAGGAATCGGGATCCAACTATCATTGCATGATAACTTGATGGAAGCCACTCAAGTCACCACACTCCAGAAGGTATGCGCAAGCCTGGCAAGTTTCTTGTATGTTTGAAACTCCCGATATGATTTTTATCCCTAGGACCCAAGTGACCTTGACTAAAGATCAAAATGTCAAAAGGTCCTAGTCAAGTTCTACCCGACATTATCTTGACTGCATTAGACCCACCCGTACGAGCCTTGACTAAAGATTAAAATGATCGTACGACTGTCCTAACCAATCGCATTATCACTGCAACAGAAAAGCACTACATAGCTACCGAACACAACGCCTCGGCTAATGCACGACATACGCAGCACGAATACTAAGAAATACTAGTCTGAAATGACGGAGGGCTACGACTGGTTTTTTTTTGGCGAAAAACCTTTAACGTAATGAACTTGATATCGTTGAAGGAATCCAAGTGGTTTTATAAATATTTAGTGGCGAAAACTTTTGCTAGAGAGGTCACTCCCGGTGAAGGGATCTGGGCTCTTTCCCCGTCGAATGGGGTGCAGGATATCCCAAACTGAATACAACGATGAAAAGCAAAAATAATCGACTATAGTAAAGTTATTACGTTGACGTAAACTTTTACTCAAGGGGTCACTCCCGATGAAGGGATCTCGGCCCTTGCCTCGTCGAATGAGGTGCTGCATATTCATAACCGAATACCACTGTGCAAAGCAAAAGAGAACGTCTGTAATGTCAGTTTTTAATAAAAAATGGTTCCAACAACATCATATATAGGTTTGTTTTATCCTTGCATTGATAAGAATCTATGCAGTCCTATCAATTAATCACACCAGAAAAGAACGAAAATAAAATGTACGTATATGCCATCCGCATTCGCCACTGGGCCCCGTCATCACCCGTTAGGTAACTTAACTAACGACAGAGCGGGGGCTGGACTAGCGCGGGTGCAAAACATATACAACATCTACTAGTAAATATAAATATATATATATAACATTCATCCCAGGCATGATATAAAGCAACATCACAGAAACATCACAGAAGCAACACAGAATGGTGGATAATATGGAGCCTCGAGTTTCACTTGAGCCGCAAGTGAGACCCGACGTTCCCTGTCGTGTGGATAGCATGTGCAATGAAACCTAGACCCCTACGAGCACGGCAAGTTACCCGCCAAAACCAGAAGTGAGGCAGCCCCCTTCAGCATCGTGAATGGACCACCCAGCACTTCACGGAATCCGGTAACTTGAGCACCCCACCTGGGTTATCCTATACCCCTACGAGTGCGGCGAATAGCTCGCTAATTCTAGAGTAAGGTCCCCTCCGTCCCAACTCCATAAGATGCGGACCCGTTGCCCTCTAGAATCCGGCTATTCATGCACCCCACCGCGGGGTAATCCTAGTACAGAAAAGAAAATAATATTCAAGGGTGACATCGACCTCAGCCCGGTCGTGCCAGAAAAGAATAATATACAAACTGGCAATGACAGCAGTCCACATGTCGGATGCTCGCCCCGCAATATCAAATGTACAAATGAAATTAAACAGTATTAACATTGCACCACAGCTATCCACCACGACAATCCAACCAACATCACAGCACAACACAGAACATCAATATGAATGTCACGTTCGCAAACCCGTCTAAAAGAACATATAGCAGTTAGACGGGTTTACCAATCAAATGACATTCACGGTCGCAGATATAAATGTATGTACTGTTAAACTCCCACTTAAAATATCGATCGACTAAATTTCCAAATTGGCCCCAATAGCAAAACCAACACTGAAACAGAAATCTGGGACAAAACAGAACATGTCAAAAATCACAATTCCAAGTCAGAGGGCTACAGGAAAAATTTGGAAGCCCGTTGCCGCTAAACGACCGCGGAACCGCCGCCAATAGAGGGTAAGTGCGGCGGTTCCGCGGCGGTTTGGAGGCTTCAGGAGATCAAATTTATTATGTACCCTTAAAAACGCCTGCACGGATTTTTAAGCCTCTGGAAATAATTTTTTGACCACTTTTGAAAATCGGTAGAAACATCAATAATGGAATCGTGATTTCGGAAATTTCCGTAGATCGATCTATTAAGCAAATTTAACCAAGCTAGTAAGGGGTTTAAAGGGTGTCTCTGATACCATGAAAGGTTCCGGCAGCGCCCGGCCATCGAAACGCGGCCAAAATGCGGAATAAAATTTTTCTAAACTGGCGCTACCGCTACCCTATTTACGGATCAACCTTAAACCCTAAATTAGCAATCTAAACTAAGAGTTAGAATCGTTATACCGAGTTGATCCGTGTCCTTCGGTCTTCATTCCAAGCTCCTCGCGGCACCTTGATGAAGTTTGGTTGCCGGTCTTCCTTCAACTCCGATGATCCACCCGAGGGATGTAATTCCGGCTCTAGCTCCACGTCATGATGCAAACGAAGCAACTAGGGTCTCTAGGATGCTACCCTGGAGAGCCTAGGATGTAGTGTGTATGTATTCTAAGTGTTATCTATCTCATGACTTGAAGGTGGAAGCAAAACATGAAAAACTAGAGGAGAGTGAAGCACAAATGGTGAAGGAGCTCAAGCTTGCTTAAGTGAAGGAAAAATGAAGCATGCAAAAAAAATGAGCTCTCTTGGAGAGAGAAAAATGAGCATGCTTGGTTTTGTAAAAATATTTTGCAATTTAAAGTAGCTCCCATACTTGAATAGTGAGCACAAATGAATTAACAATTCATTTGTGTTCACTATTCAAGCATGGTCATCACCATACTCTCCTCATTTTCATTTCCACCTCATTTACCATTTTCTAAAAATGGTCAAAACAAAAATGAGGTGGCACCTTCTAGAATGTTATCCGGTAAAAAATATGGATTACATTCTACTGTAAATATATCTGCATTCGTACCGAAAAACGAATACCCAATAAGATAGAATAACACAAAGAATATAATACTAGAATATACGTACCGAAATACATATACGTAAATTATTAAATCAATACCTGATTTAAGAATCCGGATCAAAACCGAGCCGGCTAGTATTATCAACTGTCCAACCGAAAACCTGAGTAAAATGTACATCAATCGATCGGAACCCTGCACGTATCCAATACGGCTACTACATCATTTTGCCAGAACCAGGGAAACCCTCTGTGTGGGACTCTAAAGACTCGTCAATACGCTGGCAGTGGGTTTAACCACAAGTACGTCAGCGGCACTAGCTGTACGTAACGGCTACCCAGGTATTGGGCGAAAGGGAGGCCGACGAGCAAACTCATGCAGAACCCCTACTGAGCCTGACAATGACAATATCCGTACAGTCCAGTCAGTTCATCTAAGAGTATCGCATATCGAGTCTAGGGGGGTGGATAAAGTCAGACCCCCAAAAACGCGATATTTAGTGTCGGTATGAAACCCATCACCACCTGAGAAACTATCGATCCTGGATCAATAATTCTCGTCCACCATGGCCACGAATTTTTGGTGATGGCCATCTATATACAACGCGACATCAACCCTCAATACCGAGGGAGACAAATCCCCGACGATCCGATCACTGCCTCCATGTGGCTTGGGACTGTACCCAACTAAAACCTGTTTGCACGACTCCTTTTACCCATGGTAGGGTAGTAATCAAAGCACAGTGGGAACTCACACGAGACAATTGACGATCTCAGGTCGACAGACTAACCTGTACACATGTCACCTGGGAATTGCTATATGACAATAGGTATAATACCAACTAGCAGGTTCCCGGCGAGTCCGTCCAGTGTATTCATAACCCAATGAGCACCTGTATACTATCTTAGGTGAACAAACTAACACGAATGACTTGTGAGACCTGGCCACCGCCCCTCGTCCTGGTCTTGATCAGTATACACCAGTCTACACTGAAGTATCGATGCCCGTTTTCGATACTCCTATGACTAGGGACATTTAAGGATGTGCATATAGACCCCAGCTCCCACATATATGATCTCCATCATAATGCTGGCAGTCAAGCAAGAATCCTATGGGCTCTATCAACACATACATGATGATAAAGACAAACCAAATAGCATACTATCATCTTAAGTAAGACTGTTCTATCGGTATAGGTCCTCACTCAATCATCATAATCATAAGTCCGCGACTATGATAATTGCCTTGAGGGCACTATAGCCAACAGATTGAGCCCTAGTACGCAATAGCATACCAGCTGTGGGAGTTAAATCCACTCCCGCCGCCTCCGGAATAAGCACGACGCTAGTGTTTCTCAAGGGAGGGCGAACCGCTGCATGCGGTTGCAGCGGAACTCCCGTGGCTTGGATCGGAGTGGGAGCCCTGTATCCGAGGAGCACCCTCCTCTCCTCGGCAATAATTAGACTGACTCGGTGGAGGTACCAACCCGTGAAAGACCCCACACATCAAGGAATATGATCAACTTCAGGAATCACGAACCGGGAATGGGTGTTCAGCCGCATGAAGTGATGAGCGGTGTCACGAACAACTTCTGACGACGGGCTAGGCTCCACTATAAATGCCTCGAAGGGGACGCCCTGGTCATATCCGAGTTGCCGAGCAAAGCGGTATGGGTTGTACCGCATAAAAAGGGCCACACCGTTCTGACTAAATACCAGATAACCTGGTCTGATCTAATATAGGTGCATGGCCTCCCTGGGCTTCAGAGAAGGTACCCCCTTTTTCGACGAGTCGCAGAGCTGTTGAACCGGTCCTGAGGGAGCAGAGAGGACTCGATCGTTGAATACCATCCCGCCTGTATTGGCATAGGGACTAACCAGTACGCGAATAGCCCCAGACTGAGTCGGGTCAGGAACAGAAGCGTCCACCAGCCGCATGAGTCACGGAAAAGTGTAAGCATCATAAAAGCTGGGTCTTTGGTGTGCAGCAAATGCCCCCAGCACATGCATCCCAATCTAGGACGTAAAGTAATGAAGAGATAAGTTTACCACATCTACGCCTAGGGTTGAGGTATTAGCCGCGGCGCTTAGCCCGTGATACAGATGCGCCAGCCCCGTAATACCCACAGCTAGTCGCGTCCCCTCAGCAATGCGATGAGCGGGGTAAATAACTGAGGCTCTCATGAAACGACGGTGCATGGGAATGGCGAACCAACTGAGCCAGACACTGATGAAGCCCACGAAGAAAGTCTCCTCATCCATACCAGGAGCTGAGATCGACTCGAAAGACACGGCCGACATGATGGGAATGTAGAACTGCGACAAGTCCTCTTCTTTAGCAGGCCGCTTATTTAAACCAAACCCAAATGGGTCGTTGATGTTTGCAAACTTCGGAGCCATCTTCGACAGAACGTCTTCGCGAAGGATGCAAGCGATAAAGCTTTTGAAAGTGATTCCCTGCTCCTCTGACTCTGTGAATAGCTTCTCAAAAATACTCAGGATCTTGATCAAACTTGAGTGCTTGTGGCGGACGGCATTCTCGGTCGACAGGCCGTCAAGCATGGCAGGTTTGGTTTCGAAGACATACTCATCGGGAGGCAGTAGTTCTTCATAAAGTGTCCCCCTGATCGGCAACCCTGAGATCTCGTGAAATTCTTCCAGAGAAATTGAAACTTCGCGGTCCCCTAGAAAGAAGGTGTTGGTGGGAAGATTCCATTGGTTTAAGAAGGCCTTAACCCACCAGACATGGGAAGACTGATAGTGAAAAAGAGACGCATATATCGCTTGATAGAGTCCGACCCTCTGTAGTCGCGCACGATGGGCGGACAGGATATAACGGGCCCAGAGAAGGTAGCCCGTGGGATGTCGAGGGGTAAGCCCTATCTTGTAAATCTGTCCCCATGGCTGGGCTTCGCCTTGGAAAACACGGCACCCTAAAATGTCTATAGCCGGCACAGGATGGTTCAGAATACCAATTGTTGATGGCTCAAGCCGTCCCATAAGGGTCCAATTCAGCATCTCCACAGCAAAGGCGGTCCGTGGATGATCCATCGGCAGGAATGGATAGGTAGGCTCTGTCGGTATCTCGCAAAGGAAACTGCGGCGACTGCGGATGATGTGGCCGTACCTGGTCCCCCATAAAAGTAAATTGGTGCAATTCGGGTCATGAGCCCTGATCATCGCCATCACCTCTTCGTCAGACGGTGACTGAGGAAAGGCAGCCTCCGAGCGGGTGAAAGGGAAGTATGGAACAGAAGTCATTGTGCCTGAAATAAAAGAAGGGGAAACGGTTAAGCGAAGCCAACACGTGTATATATATATATATATTTATCAATGTATATATATATATATATATATATATATGTATATATATATATATATAAAGACAGTGGAAGAAAGCGACAGAGGAATTATTTTATGGGACAATTGGTTACAAAACACATGGGTCCCACAAAATAAAGATGGCGGCTCACTAATAATGAGGCCAAGCAATCATCATGAGAATAAAGGGAAGATTCTTAATGAATTCAAATGACTCTACACATTCCCCCAAAAGAGAAACCAATCTTGGACTCTGCGAAAATCAAGCAAAACAGGGGAATTAAATTCCCAGAAAACTCTACTGCAATTCTTTTTTGCAAAGAACTACTCAGGGCAAGAAAACCCCAAGAAGTTCTCTGGGAAGAACTGAGTTCTTTAGAGGAATTAAATTCTTTTTGAATAGAGGAATTAAATTCCTTTTGAATAGAGGAATTAAATTCCCAGAAAATATTATTCAGAGCCAAAACTCTTTGGAATGGAATTAAATTCCACAGAAAAGACAAGCATCACACTCGATCCCTGAAGATCAGAGAAGCCCTAAAAGGTTTATTATTTAAAGATTGAGCAGTTTTCTTTTTAAAAGAACTTTAAAAAAATGGGTTCTTGTTAAAGGGAAAACCCTTGGTGTGGATTTAAAATCCAAATTTCTACAAGGAGTTCCTCAGCCGTTCAAGATTCTCACCTGAAAAAAGGAAATCTTTGTTGACAGAGTTAAACTCTGGAAATATTTCGAATCAGAGAACTAAGCTTTGGGAAAGAGAATTAAATTCTCAGAGGAAAAACAATCAAGGAAGATGGAAAAAGTGGAGGCGCTTCTGAAGGGACTCTTACATTTATAGGATGTGATGGGGAACGGTTCATCTCCCCTATTCCCTAGACAGATCCAACGGTCACAAAGGAGACAGTGTTGCACTCACGTGTAGATACGTGAGAACAACGCTGTGGGGGCATTTATTCCCTGATAAAATATCAGGAAATACCCTATTGGGGTATCACGTGTTCACACGTGACCAAGGTTCACATGTTGACACGTGATAGGTTCCTGTGATCTCTGCTTTATAGAATTAAATTCTAGTCAAACAAAAATATAACAAAATAGCCAGGAAATACCCCAATGGGGTATCACGTGCTCACACATGGCCAAGGGTCACGTGTTGACACGTGATAGGTTCCTGTGATCTCTGCTTTATAGGATTAAATTCTAGTCAAACAAAAATATAATAAGACACTAAGGAAAAACCCCAATAGGGCATCACGTGCTGACACGTGACCAAGGGTCACGTGCTGATACGTGATGATTCCTTAGCTCTGTTAAAAGGAAGAATTCAATTCTTAATAAAAATTTTAATCAAGAGGGTCACGTGCCAACACGTGACAGGTTCCTAAACTCTTTAATTGATAGAATTAAATTCTATTTAATAATCAAATAAAGGGATCACGTGCCAACACATGATAGACTTTTAAAAGCATTCTGAAATAATAGAATTAAATTCTAACTAAGGGAAATCAAAGACCCTAACTGGGAAAACATTTCTTTAAATCTTTCCAAACAAAAAAGATGGTGCTCTGTAAATTAGAGCACCATTGGATTAAAAATCCAATGGTGATTAAAAATAACCAATTTATGGAAAGATTTTATACAAGGAAAGATTTACCTAAAATTCACCAAGAATAACAGACAGAATATCTTTTGGATTAAAAATCCAATGGTGAATAAAATTCACTGAGTGATCTAAAAGATCATGTTGGTTACAAAAACAACCAAAAATCTTTCAATGAATGATTCACTAAACAAATTGATTCTTTTCTTTCTCCTATAAATAGGAGCCAAGAAGAGAAGAGAAGAGAAGGATCTTGGAATTTTGATTTTCTGGAGAAAAACAACAACAGAGAAAAAAAAGAGAGGAGAATTTAATTCTCAAGAGAGAAAAGAAGTTCTTTTCAGAGAGAAAAAACCCTAGGTGAGAAAGGGGAAAGAGATCTAAGCTCCATAAAATAAAAGAGAATTTAATTCTCAAATTTAAGAGTTTAACTCTTCTGATTAAGAACTTAGTTCTTCCTTTGGTTGAAGATCTGCAGAAGCAGATCTCCCCACAAGTTGAGAGTTTAATTCTCATCGGGGAGATTCTGCCATGCAGATCCAAAACTTAGAGGGAGAATTGAGTTTAAGGAATTTAATTCCCCCAAATACATAGGAATTTAATTCCTACAAATAAAACTCGGGTTTAACCCTATATGAGAATTTAATTCTCTCAATTTCATAGGAATTTAATTCCTCTAAATAAAACTAGGATTCAATCCTGCATGAGAATTTAATTCCCCCCAAATTCATAAGAATTTAATTCCTCTAAATGAAATTAGGGTTTAACCCTACATAAGAATTTAATTCTTCCACATGCACAGGAATTTAATTCCTCTAAAACAGAATTAGGGTTTAACTCTACAGAGAATTTAATTCTTAAAACAAGATACTTAAAGCTCTCCATGCACGTAAAGAACCGGGTCACATGGTGACACGTGACCCCCATCCTCAATAATCAGAAAAGAAGGAACAAGACTAGGTCATGTGTTCCCACGTGACCCTTAAAACAGACTCCCCAAAATGAGAAGAAAAAAAAGCTTGGAGGTAATGCCTCACGTGCTCACACGTAACCCTCATAAATGAAGAGAACAAAGCCAAAGGCAGTACTGATTTTGGGCGCCCTCACGTGTCCCCATCAGAACTCCGCAGTTAGGTCATGTTGTTTTTCTCTGTTGCGACCATACCAGCACTAAAGCACCGGATCCCATCAGAACTCCGCAGTTAAGCGTGCTTGGGCGAGAGTAGTACTAGGATGGGTGACCTCCTGGGAAGTCCTCGTGTTGCATCCCCTTTTGGGATGCGACCATACCAGCACTAAAGCACCGGATCCCATCAGAACTCCGCAGTTAAGCGTGCTTGGGCGAGAGTAGTACTAGGATGGGTGACCTCCTGGGAAGTCCTCGTGTTGCATCCCCTATAAAAAACCCACCGTGGCCGGTCCCAAGTCCGGATGAGAAAGGGTGAGGGTTGTGGTAGGCTTGTGACAGCCAACGGAAAACTTTGTCACATTCTATGACATGAACCAATACAAGAATATCGTTGGGGCGTCCCCTACTCAGCGACGCGCTACATCGGATCCCGGGTGTAGTGTTAAATATGCAAGGGCTTGGTCGTCGTCCAGATACGGCGCGCTACATCGGACCCCGGGTGTAGTGACAAATAAGCAAGGGTCGTCGTCTACAGACGGCGCGCTACATCGGACCCCGGGTGTAGTGACAAATAAGCAAGGGTCGTCGTCTACAGACGGCGCGCTACATCGGACCCCGGGTGTAGTGACAAATAAGCAAGGGTCGTCGTCTACAGACGGCGCGCTACATCGGACCCCGGGTGTAGTGACAAATAAGCAAGGGTCGTCGTTCAGAGACGGCGCGCTACATCGGACCCCGGGTGTAGTGACAAATAAGCAAGGGTTTCATATGATCCGTCTAGCTTCCTGGAACATAGGTTCCCTTACGGGTAGATTAATAGAATTAGTGGAGGTGATGATTAGGAGGAGAGTTGGTATTATGTGTTTGCAAGAAACTAAGTGGGTAGGTGAAAAGAGTAGAGTCATAGAGCCTTGGGGTTATAAGCTTTGGTATACGGGTAGAGATAAAAATCGTAATGGGGTAGGTATAATCATAGATAGACGGTTGCTTGAGGATGTAGTTGAGATTAGGAGAAAAGGTGATAGAATTTTACTGGTTAAGCTTATTCTAGGTGGAGAGATCTTTAATGTTATTAGTGCTTATGCACCACAGATAGGTCTTGATGACGCTAGTAAGCGTCTATTCTGGGATGATTTAGACGAGGTGGTGCAAAGTATACCTAGTGGAGAGAAGTTATTTATTGGTGGTGATCTTAATGGACATGTAGGTACTAGTCGTAGTGGGTTTGATACTATCCATGGAGGTTTTGGTTTCGGACAAAGGAATGAAGTAGGTGACTCGATTCTAGATTTCGCTTTATCTTATGACTTGATCTTAGCAAACACCTGGTTTAGGAAAAGGGAGTCCCACCTTATCACTTTTAGGAGCGGATCAAATGCTAGTCAAATAGACTTTTTTCTGACGAGAAGAATAGATAGAGGTTGTTGTATCGACTGTAAGGTAGTGCCAGGTGAGAGTGTAACTACCCAACATAGACTTTTAGTTCTAGATTTTCGATTTAGAAGAGAACCTAGGAAGATTAGACGTAAGGTAGAGCCTAAAATTAAATGGTGGCGATTGAAAGAAGGTAATCAAAAGGCTTTTATAGATCGTGTAGTACAAGAAGCGGATTGGTAGTCGGAAGATGATCCAGACAAAACATGGAACAAAATGGCTAGTTGTATCAAGAAAGTAGCTAGAGATCTACTTGGTGAGTCGAGAGGTGGTGCTCCACCATCTAAGGACATATCATGGTGGAATGAAGATGTAAAGGCTGCTATTAAAATTAAAAGGGATTCTTATAAAGATTTGAAGAAAAGTAGAGATGTGGAGAGATTTGAGAAGTACAAAATGGCTAAAAAGAAAGTTAAGAAAGCTGTTCGGGAAGCTAAATCTAAGGTCTACAAGGAGGTGTACGAGAAATTAGACACTAAAGAGGCTGCAAATGATATATACCGGATTGCTCGAATGCGGGAAAGGAAGACCAGAGACTTGTGTGCGGTGAAGTGTGTCAAAAATGAAAATCCGAAGGTTTTAGTTCGAGATGTGGATATCAAGGAAAGATGGAGAGATTATTTTGAAAAATTGTTCAATGAGAGCTTTATTAAGAATTTGGATGGACTTGTCATTCAATCTCAAGATATAAATCGTGATTTCATGCGTAAAATAAGACTTACTGAGGTTAAAGAAGCTTTGAACAGAATGGGTTTAAGAAAAGCGGTTGGTCCTGACGGGATTCCTATCGAGATTTGGAGATGCTTAGGCGAAATAGGCGTTAAATGGCTGACAGATCTGTTTAATAAGATTTGGCAGACAAAAAAGATGCCAAATGAATGGAGGAAAAGTATCCTTGTACCTATCTACAAGAATAAGGGTGACATTCAAAGTTGCTCAAACTACCGTGGAATAAAACTAATGTGTCACACCATGAAACTTTGGGAGAGGGTGATTGAACACAGGCTAAGGAAGGATATTAAGATAACAGAGAACCAATTTGGGTTCATGCCTGGACGATCGACGACAGAGGCGATTCATTTGCTTCGTCAACTTGTCGAGCGCTTTCGAGAGAGGAGAAGAGATTTGCATATGATATTTATTGATTTAGAAAAAGCGTACGACAAGGTACCTAGAGAGGTATTATGGGGGACAATGATGAAAAAGTGGGTCCCCGTCAAGTATATTGACATAATCAAGGATATGTACGACGGAGTAGTGACAAATGTCAGAACTTGCGGTGGCTTAACAAGTGATTTTCCGATTACTATTGGTTTACATCAAGGATCTGCATTAAGTCCTTCCTGTTTACCATCGTGATGGATGAGGTTACTAGAACTATCCAAGATGAAGTCCCTTGGTGCATGCTATTCGCTGATGATATTGTTCTAGTAAATGAGACGAAAGCAGGGGTTAATGCCAAATTGGAATTATGGAGACAAACATTGGAATCTCGGGGATTCAGATTGAGCAGGTCCAAGACAGCATATATGCACTGCAAATTTAGTAGCCAGAGAAATCAAAACCATATTGGTATAACATTGGAAGGGCAAGAGATATCACCGAGCGACCAGTTTAGATATCTAGGTTCCATCATCCAAAGGAATGGGGAGATCGATAGTGATGTTAATCAAAGGATCCAAGCTGGTTGGTTGAAATGGAGGAGTGCAACAGGGATTTTGTGTGATCGTAACTTTCCGTTAAAATTGAAAGGGAAGTTTTATCGGAGCGCTATTCGGCCTGCCTTATTATATGGTACAGAATGCTGGGCTCCTAAGAAGCATCATACACAGAAGATGCACGTAGCGGAGATGCGCATGCTTCGTTGGATGTGCGGTAACACTAGAAAAGACAAGGTACGAAATGAGGATATCCGTGCAAAAGTTGGTGTAGCATCCGTGGAGGAGAAGATGCGGGAAAACCGGCTTAGATGGTTTGGTCATGTGCGACGCAGACCTATGGAAGCACCGGTTCGACGAATAGATACTCTCGATATGGGTAATGGCAAAAGGGCAAAAGGGAGACCGAAGAAAACATGGATGGAGGTGATACGAAATGATATGGTTGCCAAAGGACTCAATGAAAGTATATTGTTCGATAGAAGTGAGTGGAGACAGAGGATTCATGTGTTGGACCCGGCGTGATTCTCATGTTGGTTCATGTAGCCTACCCCTTATGCTTGGGATAAAAGGCTCAGTTGTTGTTGTACGTGTCCCCACGTGACCCCTAATAAACACTTTAATAATCAATACATAGATACCCATCACGTGCCCACACGTGATGGCCTGAAGATTAAAAGTGTTTAACACTTATTTGAATATTCTGATAATAAAATAATGGAAGTTTACCCCCATCTTCAGGCGCCTCACATGACCCCACGAGACCCCTTCCATTCTAGTGTTTAACACTATTTTGAGCATTTTGTTTCCATTGTTTAACACTGTTTTAAATACATCACGTGAGGACACGTGACCGCCAGTTGTCCTCTAGTGTTTAACATTATTTTCAAAACAGCTTAGCCCAAATTGGCTAAGTTTTCCAGAGGCAAATCTCCCCTTCAAATGAGCCTTAAAATCCAGAGCTATAATGTTTAATGCTCAGCCAAAGACAAAATGTCATCAGAGCCTTCAAACTCTTATTTAGGATTGCTAAATAATAAGGGGCTGAACCCAGGCAAATGTTCAATAGCCCAACAAAGGGCCAACATTTCAAACTTAATTGGACATAGCCCAAATTGGCCATAAGTCCTCAATTCAGATTTAACTGAGCCAATGTGCTCATAATCTAATTAATTGATCTTAGTTCCAAATTGGACTACAGATCCCCTAATCAACTTTGGTTCAACGGTACATCTCTTCACTCCTTTGATATTTGTCGTTGTAATCCTTCAACGTCTTCAGAAAGGTGACGGGTCCCGACAACCACACATTTCACAGACTATGACGTCTTTAAATTGGAATGTGGGGTCCTTAAACTCATGGACTATGATGTCCTTAACCTTGGACTGTGGGGTCCTTAAACCCATGGACTATGATGCCCTTAACTTTTGACTGCAAAGTCCCTAAACTAAAACAGTAGAGCCCAAATGGTCTTTTATCGGATCTAAATGATCCCGTTAAGTTGATCTTAGCCTAAAAATTAGACTAACGTATCCTTAACAAACGTTTAAGTTGATCTTAGTCAGACTAACGTATCTTTAAACCCAACCCCCAAACCCAAATCTATGAAAATACGGATTTGGACTAATCCACGCCCTACGGGCGACGACATAAATTAGTCTCCGTATACAATCCACGGGCAAAAAAAAACAAAACAAACACCCACGACACAAAGTGACCATCTGGAGAAGAAGAAAGTTGTTACCACAATGCGGTAGCGTAATTAACTGCAGGGGCTTGCGCCTGCAGGGAAGAACGTCCCCACAATCAAAAACCCCTCAAATGAGGGGGAATCTGACAAAGTCTGCTACATCGGCCGCATCCGTCTAAATCTTCGATACGTGGTGTCATAAATCAACTTGGCATCTTCGGAGAGGTGGAAGGATAGCACCAATTAGCATTTGCCCCCAAATTCAGGCAAGACGCATATCTTCCCGATTTTCGGCGGTGAACAATTCCATCTGGGTGATTGTGGATAGATTGAAAAAGACAGCACACTTTCTTCCGGTAAAGAAAACGTTTGGATATGCGCAGTATGCTCAGATCTATATTGATGAGATTTTGCGATTGCATGGAGTTCTGAAGTGTACAGTGTTCGATAGGGGTACACAGTTCACCAGCCGACTATGGTAGAAACTTCAAGAGGCTATAGGTACCCGACTGAGTTTCGGTACAGCTTTTTACCCGCAGACAGATGGTCAGTCAGAGCGGACCATACAGACTCTAGAGGATATGTTTTGAGCCTGCAGTCTTAATTTCGGTGGCAGTTGGGATCGTCACTTAACATTGATAGAATTCTCTTACAACAACATTTTTCAGGAGACGGTCCAGATGGCACCCTACGAAGCTTTATATGGAAGAAAGTGTCGATCACCTGTTTGCAGGACAGAACTCAGCGAGAGTAGCATTTTAGGACCGCAGATAGTACAGGAGACTACAGAAAAGATCCAGTTGATACGGGACAGAATGAGAGCGGCCCAGTGCAAATAGAAATAATATGCCGATCGACGCCGTCGAAGACTCGATTTTGATGTGGGAGATCATGTGTCCCTTCGTGTGTCTCCGATGAAGGGTGTGATGCGTTTCGGGAAAAAGGGGAAGCTCGGTCCCAGGTATGTCGGACCCTATGAGATTCTGGAGAGAGTGGATTTAAAAAGTTAATTTATTATGTTAATTAATTAAATAATAAAATGTTAATTTAAAAAGTTATTGAAACAAAATAGGACATTTTCATAAGTAGTGTGTGAAACTAATTAATTTGAAATTTTAGTTTGTAACATTAGTAAATTACAAGGGTTTTTGTGAAAAATTTAGCTTCATTTGTAGTATGATATAGTATGAGGGGTTTTGTGAAAAGTTTAAGTAATTGTGAAAATTTGGAAATTTGTGAGGGTTTATGTGTAAAAGGGTAAGGTCATGTTTAAGCTTAAGTTACACTTATGGCATAACATATCCTAGATGACACCTCATACACACACCTCATCCTTGTATGAAAACCCCACCATCTATTGTACACACGCCTCACCCTTGCATGAAAACCCCACATCCTTTTGGTGACACCTCCTCCTACAACCCACACTCATTATCCTTATCTTTGTTCAGTTATATATCATTGAGAAATAAGAATTTAGCTGAAAGGAAAAGAAAGGAAACATCTTAGAACAAACTAAAAGAAAAGAGAAAAGAAGAAAAGAGTTATGTGCTAAAGATTTCACCACCACCATCTAGCTAGGATCTTAAGCTTGTGCATCTTGGAGGAAACCTTTTCAGTGATCTTCTGTGGGTATAATTTCAACCCAGAAACTTAAGTGAAGTATTGTTTTATTTTCAGAAATTGAATATCGGTAATATCGTATTTTTACAAGTTTAGGCTCTGTCTTGAATCTGCTATAATTTAGATGAAAATTTACCTAACCAAACAGTACCTTCATCTTATATATTAGACCTAGAATAAACCCTAGAAGGATGAACCCAGTAGCTCGGAGATTGGCCGGCGACATATAGGGAAAATCCGAGATCGCCGTTTTTTTTTAGGGAGTTGGGTGTTGGGGTTTTTAGGGCAGCTCTCTGTATATGTATTAGGATGTTTGGTATTGCTAGTTTAAGTTAATATTTCAGTATGTGAAATCTGGAAGCTAATATCTGAAATGGGATTAAAATTCTAAAATACGACATGGATGTTTCGTAACACGTTTCTGTTTTCTGTTATGAGCAACGAGTGGTTAAAATCCAGTTAGCAGAAGTATTAGATAGTTTACAATAGTCGTACGTAGTATAGAATATGTAAAACTTGTATTTTCATATTTTCGCCGCATCGGAGTTTAGCCGTTTCTTATACGAGTTAATGTCGATGTTAGATTCGAGTACGGAAACTTCGGAGGCCGCAAGGAAAGGAAAAGGGATTGGTGATATCTGAGTAGATTCGGCGTATTCCGGTGAGTAAACTAAACATTTACCAGGGGATTTTGTATGGATGGCGTTAAACCGCCCGTAAATTTTAGTTGGATAATAATTTCCTTTATATTGATTACATGTTTAAAAATTAAGAAACTTCGTCAAATGCATTCCTATCTATAAAATAACACTTTCTAGAACACTGCACGAACTATCGATGAGTCATATTGCACGCGCACATACCTATATGTTACCCTACACCTCATCGATATTGACATGTCACGTATCACTTAGAACTTGCCATATCCTATATGATTCCTTTCATACCATATGTATCATTATTAGTGATTATGTGCATCGTTGTTATTGATTGATACCTATCATGGCTTACTTTTAATTAGTCGTAAATTTTAACACCAGTTGTGTTGGGTTTAAGGATTTCTGGTTTTGAGTTTTATATATTATTAAGTTATATTCATTGATTCTTCCTAAATGATATGATACGTCCACCATGAGATGTCGTTTTTATGATTTAGATTTATTCCGAACCGAGTGGGGGGGGCTATACGGTTGCGGATTTATACGTTATCCAGACTGAGTGGGGGATATACAGTTGGATACATGGTGGACCCGGTCGAGACCGTTGGGCAGGAAAGCCGCAGTTGAGGCAGGAAGCCTAGCGAGGATACTCGATACCGGAGACAGTTGTGAAACACGGCGGATATCTAAGTGATACCGACCAGTGTTATTGGATGACAGGATCGTTCAGGGAACGATGCCTGACGGAATAGAAGATATGTGTCGATGTTGGACACGGGAAAATGAACCTTATTTGGAAATAATTGATGAGATTTCAGTTTTGATTTATATACTTAGTAATACATGTTCATGCTGCACACTATTATCATGCATTATATTCATCCTTGTTGATATTAACTCTAGTTCGTCATACTTACATTATCAGCCGATATATGTTAGTTTTATTCACTGAGTTGGCAACACCCCCCATTGTGCCATAGTTCCTTGCAGGAGTCGTGTGGACGCGTAGCAGCAATGCAGATCCACTCGTCAGCTTTTATCGCTCTTTTTGCTAGGTGGGTTACGTATGTACTAACCTCCTATTTTGGAGATATGTATTTTGGATCTAGTAATACTCCATCAGACCATGTATATTGACTTAGAATGAACATGTTGTATATGTTCTAAAATTCGATTGAGTGTTGTACTGGTATTGCGTGTTGATTTCCCCTGTTTGGCATTGTTTTTCTCCCAACTAGGGGTGCAACTTAATTACACAACTTAAAATAGCCTTCTATTAATAATTAAAAAGGAGGCAATGTCGAAACTTTAAAATCGGTTGTTTACATTTCAACTTTTAAAAACCTTTCGGCGTGCTACTTCATTCTTATTACTTAAACACTGAAATTTTCTAAATTTCCGCAAAAAGGGTTTTGATCATGGTTTTCTGGCTTACTCAGATTGTGTCGTTATCTTTAGATAACATACAATCTAAGTGCCGGTTGTAAGTCTACGTTACCTCTCCCGGTTCTTTCGGGCTTGCGGAAATGATGAAAAACGATTTTTCTTTTGGTGGTAACATGGACTCAAAATACGGATCTTTGTTAAACAACTATCTAACAACCTAACTAGGAGTTTTACCTACTCGGTTAGGGGTTATACCTTAACTTGAACTCCTTCTCTTGGACTCCTTGTGGTGGTCGGATGGTTCTCTCCTCGTCGTCTCTTTGTGCCAAAGATGGATCCACCTGAAAGCTTCTACCTTTGGCTTCAACCTCAATCTTGAGGAAACTAGAACACTTGGTTTGCTAAACCTTGTATACTAGGATGAGTAGAGAAGTGTTTTGGGTTTTATCTCTATGGTTCTTGCTTCTAAACACATGAGACAATGGAACCATAGACTAGAGAGAGAGCAAGAGGAAGAGGGAGAGCATGAGGATGAGAGAGAATGAGAATGATAGAATGAGCAAGACTTTTGTCACCCTTTCTCTCATAATCCAAAATAATCATAACCCATAATAGTAATTGAGTATTATGTGATGGTTCAAGTCAAAATGGCAATATCATTTCATGCACTCATTTGGTGAAGAATAACAAGCAAGCAAAAGTCTTTGCCATGAAATGATAGCCATTGTAATGATGATGGTCAACTAGTCCAACCTAGTCAACCGGTCAACAAAGTCAACCTTTCAACCCAACCATGGCACAATAATACTTAATTAATATTATCATTAATCATATTTCTTATTCTCATTAGGGTTTAGCAAAAGTCAACAGTCAATAACCCTAATGAGAATCCTCTGCCTCTGTCTCTGTCAATCGTGCATACACACCCGCATCCGCGTTCCGAGGAACACGAATACAAACAAGATAAAACCAATCCCAAAACGTACACTAGGATCTGGCTTAAACCAAAGCCCGCTAGTGATAACTGCCCGGACACTAAACGTGCACAAGTGCACGGATGTGACCGAACCCTGTCGCAAAACCATGCGACCTCTACTCTTTTGCCTAAAGGCGAATAGCTCTCTGTGTGGGACTCTAATGACTCGACACTACGCTGGCAGTGGGTTTAACCACAGACCGCAAGCGGCACTAGCTGTGCGTAACAGCCCCCAGGTAGATGCCGAGAAGAAGACGGACGAGGTGAAACCCATCTGAACTCCTACTGAGCCTGAATGTGACAATCTGCGTACAGTCCGGTCTGTTCGTCTGAGAATATCGCATGACGGGCCTAGGGGGGCGGTAAACGTCAGTCCCCTAATAGCGGTACAAGTCGTGTCGAAGTGTAGCCCAGAACACCCTGAGATAACACGGGTAACCTACCAGTATATCTCGCTTGCCCTGGCCAGGGACTTTATGTAATGGCTCTCCTAGACACAGCGCGATATCAACCCCCAATACCGGGAGAGACGAATCCTGTCTAACCGTCACTGCATCCAAGTGCTTCGGGACTACACCCAACTACTACCTGTTTGCACGACTCCTTTGAGCCATGGTAGGGTAGTAATCTAAGTACAGTGGGAACACACTCGAGGCGAAGTGACAGTGTCAAGTCAGCGGACTAAGCTGTACTCATGTCACCTGGGAACTGATAACTGACGATAGGTATCGTACCAACCAACAGTTCCCGATGAGTCCTGTCCAGTGTACTCATAACCTAAAGAGCACCCGCATACTATCTCAAGTACGACGTACTGACGGCTGTGGGATAGACCGTCTCCCAAGCTGGGATGAGAAGCGCATACGGTAGTCTACTCCGGAGTATCGATGCCCTGTCTCGATAGTCCTACGACTAGGGACCTTCATAAGGATGTGCTTGTGGATTACCCAGCCTCCACGGGTGTGACTGCCATGACAACGCTGGTAATCAAGCAAAGATCCTAAGGGCTCCACTAATGTGTATAGGTGATATACTAAAATAAACACATGTACACATTAAAGTAGAAACAAACTAAGTAGCATACTACCATTTTGAGCAAGATTGTCTATATAAGGTGAATATCCCAAGCTTCCATTAAGTAATATACAAACTAGTATGATACAGTAATGGCCTCTAGGGCATATACACTAACAATCTCCCACTTGCACCAAGGCCATGTACTGGCGTATCGAAGACCTATCATCTCGATCAGCCGCTCGAACTGAGTCTGGGGTAAGGCCTTCGTGAATGGATCAGCAGTGTTATCTTCCGTAGCAACTCTCCGAACCTCGATCTCCTGGCGACCCACGATCTCCCTAATCAGGTGATACCGCCTCAAGATGTGTCTGGACCTCTGATGGGACCTGGGTTCCTTCGCTAAAGTTATAGCCCCGTTGTTGTCGCAATATAGAGGTATTGGATCAACAATGGACGGAACCACCTGAAGTTCTGTCAAGAACTTCCTCATCCAGAAGGCTTCTTTTACGGCATCTGCAGCAGCGATATATTTCGCTTCCATCGTCGAGTCAGCAACGGTTTCCTGTTTGGAACTCTTCCAACACACCGCCCCTCCATTGAGGGTAAAGACATAACCCGACATGGACTTGGAATCATCCTTGTCACTCTGGAAGCTGGAGTCAGCAAAGGCCTCGATCTGGAGGTCTTCTCCGCCATACACCAAGAACATCTCCTTAGTCTTTCTCAGGTACTTGAGAATGTTCTTTACCGCTATCCAGTGCTTCTCCCCAGGGTTTGACTGATACCGGCTTAACACACTCAGTGCATAAGCTACATCTGGTCTGGTACACAACATCGCATACATTATAGAGCCTACCGCAGAAGCGTAGGGTATAATAGACATGCGATCCCTTTCCAAATCAGTCTTGGGAGACATCTCTTTGGAGAGGGTGATCCCGTGACAAGCCGGCAGATTACCGCGCTTGGAATCTTCCATACTGAATATTTTCAGTATGGTGTCGATGTACCTGGACTATGAAAGTCCTAATATCCTCTTGGATCTGTCACGAAAGATCCGGATCCCCAGAATGTACGAGGCAACACCCAGGTCTTTCATGGAGAACCTGTGTGACAAGAACCCTTTGACAGATTGTAGCATAGGAATGTCATTTCCTATCAAAAGAATGTCATCCACGTACAATACGAGGAATACGACAGTTCTTGCTACAAATCTACTATAGATGCATGGTTTATCTGGATTTTTGATAAAGCCAAATTCTTTTACCGTCTCATCAAAACAGATGTTCCAACTCCGCGATGCCTGCTTTAGTCCATAGATGGACTTAAGCAACTTGCACACCTTTCCGCTGCTCCCACTCTAAATGAAACCCTCTGGCTGGTCCATATAGACACACTCCTCTAAATTTCCATTTAGAAAAGCGGTCTTTACGTCCATCTGCCAAATCTCATAATCGTGGAAGGCAGCAATGGCAAGAAGGATCCGAATGGATTTCAGCATAGCCACTGGAGAAAAGGTCTCATCATAGTCCAAACCAGGTCTTTGATGAAAACCCTTTGCAACAAGTCTAGCCTTATAGGTCTCAACCTGTCCATCTACACCAATCTTCCTTTTGAAGATCCACTTGAATCCTACGGGTTTTACCCCATCTGGAGCAACGTCCAACGTCCATACTTTGTTGGTGTACATGGACTCCATTTCGGTCCGCATTGCATCCAGCCATTTTACCGAGTCAACGCTCTGAATGGCCTGCTGGAAGCTAGTCGGCTCATCATAATTAATGATGCAATCCTCTCTATCCCCGTCTATGAGAAAATCGTAGTATCTCTCGGGCGGATGAGACTGCCTACTACTCCTGCGGAGCGGCGTAGGAATGTCCTGTTCTTTTGAACCCTCTGGTTCTACTAAGCTTTCAGTAATAGTCTGTGGTTCTGGAATTTCTTCCAGTTCTATTTCGCTCCCACTAATTTCCTTTTCTAAAAACTGGTAGTCCAGAAAATGGGCATTACGAGAAACAAAGATCTTTTGTTCCTCTGCGTAATAGAAGAGATACCCCCTGGAGTTCTTTGGATATCCCACAAACTTGCACAGTACTGAGTGTGCCTCGAGTTTGTGCGTATGCTGCTTTTTGACAAAAGCTGGACATCCCCAGATCTTCAGATATTGAAAAATAGGGTTTCTTCCCACTCCATATCTCATATGGTGTGGTAGGCACAGTCTTAGTTGGAACTCGGTTCAAAAGGTATGCAGCTGATTCTAGCGCATATCCCCAGAATGATCGTGGTAACTCAACGTTACTCATCATGGACCGTACCATATCCAATAGGGTTCGGTTCCGTCTCTCCGATACACCGTTATGTTGCGGAGTGTACGGAGGAGTAAGCTGAGAGAGAATTCCATTCTCTTTTAAGTAATCCAGGAACTCGGCACTTAAGTATTCACCACCTCGATCTGATCTCAGTATCTTGATACTTTTGCCTGTTTGTTTTTCTACTTCATTCTTATATTCCTGGAATTTTCCAAAGGCTTCGGATTTATGTTTCATTAAGAAGACATATCCGTACCTTGAAAAGTCATCCGTAAAAGTAATGAAGTAAGAATAACCGCTTCGCGCATGCGTAGACATTGGACCGCACACGTCGCTGTGTACGAGTCCCAAGAGCTCGCTCGCTCTTCCTCCGTGTCCAGTGAACGGAGTCTTTTCATCTTTCCTTTGAGACTGGATTGACAAGTTGCATATGATTGATATTCGAACGGATCTAAATATCCTTCTGTATGTAACTTCGTCAACCTTCTCTTATTGATGTGACCCAGTCTACAATACCATAAGAAAGCCTGATTTGTTTCCGGAGACTTTCTTTTGTGTGTATTCTGGACATTGAAAATCTGTGGTTGGTTTAATACGTATATACCATTGCTTAATGTACCTGACCCAATCAAAACTTGATTAAGGTGAATGTTCACAACATTACTTACAAATGCAAATTCATAACCTTCTTTAGATAATAAAGATACAGATATGATATTACAGGTTGCATTGGGTACAAAATAACAATCACGCAAAACCAAAACGTGTCCATCTGACAACCCCAGGTGATAGTCCCCCACGGACTCAGCATCCATGCCAGCTCCGTTTGCAACTCTGAGGGTCATATCACCTGCCTTCAAAACCCTACGCCTTCTCAGTGCCTGTAAAGAATTACAGATATGAGATCCTGATCCGGTATCCAATACCCAGGATGTAGAGTTTATTGATAGACAGTTTTCAATAACATACACACGTGAAGCTGAAACCGTAACTTGCTTCAGATCCTGGTTTCTGTCTTTCCAAGCCCTGCAATCCTTTTTCCAGTGTCCACTCTTGTGACAGTAAAAGCATTCTTCCTTTCCCACAAGCTTTCCCGCTACCTTTGTTGCCTTTTTCTTTCCCTTCGTATCCACTTTACTAACACCGCCCCTTGGTTTGGCAGGGGCTTTCTTCTTCTTTCCCTTGGCTTTCGCCTTGGACCTAGAAGAGGAAAATCCTCCTACAAACAAAGTGGATGTTTCCCTACCTTTCTGTAGGGTGCCCTCTGCACTCCTCAGCATGTTGAGGAGTTCTGAAAGTTCAACTTCTTTTTCTTGTAAGTTGAAGTTCTGGATAAACTGGGCGTAAGTGGAAGGAAGAGACTGGAGAATCAAGTCCGTGTAGAGCTCGTTCTCTAACGTGGTCCCTAGGTCCGCGAGCTCCTCAATGAAGCCAATCATCTTAAGCACGTGTTCCGCTACTGATGATCCGACGGCCAATCTCGTCGAAAACAGCTTTTTCGAGACTTCATATCTAGAGATACGGGATTGCTCTCCATACAGTTCTTTTGTATGGAGAAATATGGATTCAAGGTCCATATTCTCATGCTTCCTCTGATGTTCATTGTCCATAGAGGCAAGCACGAGGCACTTGGCCTTCGCGCAGTCGATTTCCCAGGTCTTACGGATTTCTCTATCCGCGACGCTGGTTTAGGGACATGGGACGGGGGGAGCTTTGGTGGTGAGGAGATACCCCAACTTGTCATACATGATTATCATTTTCACATTCCTGAGCCAATCTTTGTAGTTTGGCCCTGTCAGTATGTTTTTATCTAGTAGTAACTTATGTCCAGTCATGATGTTTGGTCGCTGCAATTAGGAGAGAGAGAAGAAACACTTTAGCATAATGCTCTTGCAAGTTTAGAGTGATTTTTAATTTGTCTAAACAGGATGGCTCCCACCGTCTCTCGAATCCCTCCTCAAACCAACAAGGAAGAATTAGTCGGGATCAATCTCACCGTACAATACTTGCTTAACCGTTCAGCCAGGCCAGTGTTGGTATTTCGAAGGAGGTTTTACAACGCTTTTGCGAAATTCCTTAATTAAATAACCTCTTTTCCCTGTGGACGTTGCCCCGCTAACACCTTTCTAGACACCTACTTGGTTTATAGCATTGATTGTTAAGTGAGAAAGTTCCGGAGGAGTAGCATATACTCACAGTAGGATCGGGATCCAAATATCATCGTGTGACAAAACTAAAGGAATCCTACCAGAATCATCACACTCCAAATGGTATGCAGCGCTAGCAAGTTTCAGTTTCTTTTGAAACTCTCGATGTGGATTTTTGCCCCATGCTCTTATGACCTTGGCATGAGGTCAAAATGTCATAAGTCACATGTCAAGTTCTTCCCATCATTATCCAGGTTAATTTGAACCCACCCGTACCTACCCTTGACGTAGGCCAAAATGGCAGTACGACTGTCTCAAACCAACGCATTCTATCTATGCAACAGATAAATATCCGGTAGCTACCAATCACTATGCCTTGGCGTGAGGTCAAAATACATAGCTTGAATACTACCGAATATTTAACTGAAATGATGGAGGGCTACGAATGGTTTTGGCGAAACCGTGAACGTAGTGAACTTGATATAATCGATGGAACGAGATAGCTTTTAAAAGGAGTGGCTTAGGCTCCGCGTTTAAAAGTTGTTTTTGAAAAGAAACCGAGTGGTTTTGAAAGTGTTCCAACGACTCAATTTTGGTTTATTTTCTTGCATTAATTTAATGCGTCCCATCATTTAATCCTACCATTGCAGAAAACAACGAAAATATGACGTACGCTTATGCCATCCGCATTCGCCACGGGGCCCCGTCATTACCTGTTAGGTTACTTAACTGACGACAGAGCGGGGGCTGGACTAGCGCGGATGCAAAACATAAGCAACGCCTAAATAGATATCATATATAGATATACACATTCGTCACATGCAATGATAGCCATTCCAGATCACAGATGAACACATTGGATATACTAGGAATCCGCATTCCGTACGAGCCTGTAACGAAGAGCGGATTACACGGTCGCGATGAATAGCCAAGACCCACCCTAGACCCCTACGGGTGCGGCAAACTACCCGCCAAGTACACGAAGTGAAGCAACCTCCCTCAACACCGTGAGTAAGCCACTCGGCACTTCGAGATACCCGGTAGTTTGTACACCCCACCTTGGGTATATCCTAGGAGCAAAAACAGTAAAAGAAATTATACAATGACGGCTACAACCCCATCCCGGTTGTACGGCCATATAAATAATATTACATCAATTACAAATTACATGAATTGAAAGAAAAAGAAAACTCTCATCTCACAACCCCCCGGCTATTCATCCGCGACAATCCAATGAATTCATATACACATACCATCAACATTACAGATCACAGATATGTATAACCCCCACTAATCGACGTATAGCGATTAGCAGACGTTCAATACATATATCACATCACAGATATAACCCGTTGGCTTAAGTCTTTAGAAGTTCGATCAAAATACGGATTTTTAAACCCTAAAAACAAATTTTGCTTTCTGGAAAATCTGGGAAGAAAAATCATATTCCAAAAATCCCAAAACACCCCCAGAAAAACACTGCAGGAAAATTGTGCCATGACCGAGTCAACTCGGCCGCGGATCCGCGGCGGGAGCATGCTCCTGCCGTGGTTCCGCAGCGCCTTGACCGAGTTAGTGGACCATTTTTCTTGCACGTTCTTTAAAAACACTGAGCCGATTTTTAGTACATGATTTATTAATTTTTGAACAGGAAAAAAAATTGGCAGAAAGTATACATTTCGGGCGTGTTTCGTGACTTTTTCTCCGATCGAACTTCTAGTTACTTTGCTAACATGTTAGATAGTGTTTAACGTAGCTCTGATACCACTGTAAGACCACGTTACCTCTCCCGGTTCTTTCGGGCTTGCGGAAATGATGAAAAACGATTTTTCTTTTGGTGGTAACATGGACTCAAAATACGGATCTTTGTTAAACAACTATCTAACAACCTAACTGGGAGTTTTACCAACTCGGTTAGGGCTTATACCTTAACTTGAACTCCTTCTCTTGGAATCCTTGTGGTGGTCGGATAGTTCTCTCCTCGTCGTCTCTTTGTGCCGAAGATGGATCCACCTGAAAGCTTCTACCTTTGGCTTCAACCTCAATCTTGAGAAAACTAGAACACTTGGTTTGCTAAACCTTGTATACTAGGATGAGTAGAGAAGTGTTTTGGGTTTTATCTCTATGGTTCTTGCTTCTCAACACATGAGACAATGGAACCATAGACTAGAGAGAGAGCAAGAGAAAGAGGGAGAGCTTGAGGATGAGAGAGAATGAGAATGATAGAATGAGCAAGACTTTTGTCACCCTTGCTCTCATAATCCAAAATAATCATAACCCATTATAGTAATTGAGTATTATGTGATGGTTCAAGTCAAAATGGCAATATAATTTCATGCACTCATTTTGTGAAGAATAACAAGAAAGCAAAAGTCTTTGCCATGAAATGATAGCCATTGTAATGATGATGGTCAACTAGTCCAACCTAGTCAACCGGTCAACAAAGTCAACAAGTCAACAAAGTCAACCTTTCAACCTAACCATGGCACAATAATACTTAATTAATATTATCATTAATCATATTTCTTATTCTCATTAGGGTTTAGCAAAAGTCAACAGTCAACAACCCTAATGAGAATCCTCTGCCTCTGTCTCAGTCAACCGTGCATACACACCCGCATCCGCGTTCCGAGGAACACGAATACAAATGAGATAAAACCAATCCCAAAACGTACACTAGGATTTGGCTTAAACCAAAGCCCGGTAGTGATAACTGCCCGGACACTAAACGTGCACAAGTGCACGGATGTGACCGAACCCTGTCGCAAAACCATGCGACCTCTACTCTTTTGCCTAAAGGCGAATAGCTCTCTGTGTGGGACTCTAAAGACTCGATACTACGCTGGCAGTGGGTTTAACCATAGACCGTAAGCGGCACTAGCTGTGCGTAACAGCCCCTAGGTAGATGCCGATAAAAAGACGGACGAGGTGAAACCCATCTGAACTCCTACTGAGCCTGAATGTGACAATCTGCGTACAGTCCGGTCTGTTCGTCTGAGAATATCGCATGGCGGGCCTAGGGGGCGGTAAACGTCTGTCCCCTAATAGCAGTACAAGTCGTGTCGGAGTGTAGCCCAGAACACCCTGAGATAACACTGTAAACCTACCAGTATATCTCGCTTGCCCTGGGCAGGGACTTTGTGTAATGGCTCTCCTAGACACAGCGCGATATCAACCCCCAATACCGGGAGAGACGAATCCTGTCTAACCGTCACTGCCTCCAAGTGCTTCGGGACTGCACCCAACTACTACCTGTTTGCACGACTCCTTTGAGCCGTGGTAGGGTAGTAACCTAAGTACAGTGGGAACACACTCGAGGCGAAATGACAGTGTCAAGTCAGCGGACTAAGCTGTACTCATGTCACCTGGGAACTGATAACTGACGATAGGTATAGTACCAACCAACAGTTCCCGACGAGTCCTGTCCAGTGTACTCGTAACCTAACGAGCACTCGCATACTATCTCAAGTATGACGTACTGACGGCTATGGGTCAGATCGTCTCCCAAGCTGGGAGGAGAAGCGCATACGCTAGTCTACTCCGGAGTATCGATGCCCTGTCTCGATAGTCCTACGACTAGGGACCTGCATAAGGATGTTTTTGTGGATTACCCAGCCCCCACGAGTGTGACTGCCATCACAACGCTGGTAATCAAGCAAAGATCCTATGGGCTCCACTAATGTGTATAGGTGATATACTAAAATAAACACATATACACATTAAAGTAGAAACAAACCAAGTAGCATACTACCATTTTGAGCAAGATTGTCTATACAAGGTGATTATCCCAAGCTTCCATTAAGTAATATACAAACTAGTATAATACAGTAATGGCCTCTAGGGAATATACACTAACACCGGTCACGGACCAAAAATTGGGTCGTGACAAAGTTGGTATCAAAGCTTAGGATTAACCTTACGGAACCGAGTAGTGATTTGGAGTAAGTAGACTTAAGTTTCATTACGTAGGATGACCTTTGGTTTGATGGAGTAAGTGATTTAGGATGAGTATAGTACCGTACATATGTTCTGCGGCATATTTACGCTACGATACTCAGCCTGAGTAACCTTAGGATGTATATCTTGCTAAATCCTTCCTTTGACTTCCTATTATTGCTGCTTCCATTCGTACACCTTATCAACTCTCGTTTCTTGTTCCAGTTGCTATGGCTAAGCGAGCTAGGTGAGCCGCAGCCAGGGATGCAACTAGGGCGAATCCGCCTGTGACGGCGACTGACGCACCGGACATTCCGGCGGAACCTGAGCATGTTGATCCTCCTCCTCCAGACAAACTGACTAGGATAGAGGAGGGCATGTTGGGCCTACAGTAAATGGTGGGACAATTGACTGAGGCCACCCGTGTTCAGAGGCATGATCAGGTACCGACGATGGTAGAACCCGATGAACAGCCTATGCAGACTGTCGCACTGGTAGGACCGAGAGTGATGGAGGTATCTCTTCCAGAGTTCATGAGGTTGAGGCCTCCGGTGTTAACAGGGACCGATGCGGCAGAGGATCCTCAGTCCTTTCTTGATAGGATGGCCAGGATTGGCAGGTCATTGCGATGTTCTGATGCGAGGTCGGTGGAGCTGACCAGCTTTCGATTAGAGGGACTTGCCCAGACGTGGTGTGAGTCGATGGAGATAGGGCGAGCTGCAGGTCTTCCTCCGATGTCATGGATGGAGTTTTCTAATATCTTCCTTGCCAGATTTCTTCCACAGAGTATGAGGGACGCTAGAGCCAGCAGTTTTGAAGCATTACGGAAAACTTCGAGTGTGTCGGTGGCAGAGTATGATTTACAGTTCACCCAGTTGTCATGCTATGCTCCGTACTTGGTTCCCACGGAGGAGCACCGGGTGAAAAGATTTGTGAGTAGCCTGGATACCCAGCTATTTCTTGCTATAGGCTCCCAGCATTTTGATATGCGCAGGACATGGACGCAGCTATGCGAGTGGAGGAGCGTCTCAGTGAGGCAGCGATTGTTCCGGAGCCAAAGAGAACCAGACCTATTGAGTCTGTTACCAGGAAGTTTGGTAGAGGACGAGGCAGACACACTCCAGGCCACGATTTTGGTCGAGATTGGACTCAGGGCCAGATGTTCAGTTCGTACCCCGTGGAGCAGAGGCCTCTATTTACATGTTATAGTTGCGGACTTTCAGGGCATTTAGCTAGAGAGTGTAGATGCCATGGAGGGACAGTTGTTCCGCAGGCTGCTTTACCCCTTCCTCCTTCTACTCCGATGGCCTTACTTCTTCCCCCAGTTGGCACTACACACCAGGCTGCTACACCGCGAGGTCGGGGCTTTGCAGGACACTTTCAGAGAGGCTGAGGAGAACGAGGGAGAGGACGATAGGATGCGAGTAGTGTTAGTTATATATATGCCCTAGAGGCCATTGTTGTACATATGATGTATATTATAGTGGATGCTTGGATATATATAGAGAGGACTTTCTTGCTCGATATGATAGTATGATATCTGGTTTTACTTTGTCTTAACATGTTGACTTGTATTGATTTACTGCCTTGCTCTCAGATGTTGATAAAGCCCTTAGGATTTGTACTCAACTACTTGGACTATGATGTAGATCATACTAGTGGGGCCAGGGTAGTCTAAGAGTACATCCTATAACTGTTCCTAGTAGAGGGTGTATCGAGACAGGGCATCGATACTCCAGAGTAGACTAGCGTATACGTATCTTGACCCATTTGATGGCCGATGGATGATCCCATATCCATCTGGTGTGGTGTGTTAGTTATGTTAGTTATATGTATGCCCTAGAGGCCATTGCTATACATAGGATGTATATTGTAGTGGATGCTGGGACATATATAGGGAGGACTTTCTTGCTCGACATGATAGTATGCTATCTGGTTGCTCTTTACCTTAACGTGAACACAGATTGTCTCTCTATTACATGTTAGTAAAGCCCTTAGGATGTGTACTTGACTACCTGGACTATGATGCGGATCATACTAGTGGGGACATGGTAGTCCATAAGTACATCCTTCAAAGTCCCTAGTCGTGGGTATATCGAGACGGGGCATCGATATACCAGAGTAGACTAGCGTATACCTTCTCGACCCATACAGATGGGCGATGGATGATCCCATATCCATTGGTGTTTGACATCGGAGACGATATACGGGTGCTCAGTGGAGACTGGGTACACTGGACGGACTCGCCGAGAACTCCCAGATGGTATTATACCTTACGTCAGATGGCAGTTCTCTGGTGACACTGGTACAGAGTAGTCTGTTGACCCGAGGTCGTCATAGAGTCTTGTGTGGTTCCCACTGTTCTTTGATTTCCATCTTACCACGTCCAAGAGGGCGTGCAAAACGGTGGTTTTTGGGTACAGTCCTGAGTCACATGGAGGCAATGAGCGATAGGAGGGGATTCGTCTCTCCCGGTATAGGGAGTTGATGTTGCGCTGTGTTCGATTGGCTATAACCGGAAATCCCTGGCCAGGGTTGCTGAGATTTACTCGTAAGTGTTACCAGTAGTTTCTCGAATTTTTATAGACCTCATATCGACACGACTTATCGAGCTATTGGGGTCAGACGTTTACCACCCCTAGGCGAGATATGCGACATATCAGACGACGAGACCGGACTGTACGGTAGTGTTACTGGTTGGATTCACTGGAGTGTGAGCGGGCTTGCTCGTCGATCTTTAGATCGCTCAATACCCGGGTGGCCGTTACGTTTAGCAGACCGCTTGCGGCTTGTGGGTGCTTGATATGATCATCATCTGCTGCCGGCGTATTGACGAGTCTTTAGAGTCCAACACAGAGGTTTCCTGGCTCAAGCGAAACGAAATAGGAGCACGTATGAGATATGTACGGGACCGAGAATAATGCGGGTATGTGATACCGTATTCTATTCTCGCGATGTATGTATCAATTGGTTGTATGCGATATAACCTAGTTATCGAATCAAGTATTGATTCGATAAGCCGATACATAAGATACTAGTGGGTTATATGCGATATGACCGGATAGTTAAATCAAGTGTTGATTTAATGATTTAATGCATAATTATATATTTGATATATTAGTTTGCATCAACTAGTATCGGTTTACTTTAAATGGATTTTTCACTCGGGTGTACACATTGTATATGTGATATACTTTTGTGCACTCGATTGTATCATGTTTGATGATGCATACAAAATTGGTTTGTGTAAAGAATTAAACCAAGGTTAAGTAAATGGTTAAGGTTTCTATTTATTTGTCCATTCATTTATCTTTTTTATTTTGGATGAAAATGAAATGACAAAAGAAAACAAAATGGTTTTGTTCTTTCTTTCTTTCTTTCATGAAGCTTGATGAAGCTTCATGAAGCTTTGACCATATGACCATTTTGTCTTCAAGCTTAACCCTAACCATTCTTTTAACCTTAGTCAATTCTCTACACCTAACTATAGTTAATGTTATGATAAGTATTCTTTTTCTTTATTATTCTATTTAACTTATCATATCATTATCTTCTTCTTCATCATCTTCTTCACTTGAAGAAAACCATTCTACATCAATGGTGATTGATGAAAACAAGTGAGAAATCCAATTCTAAAGTCTACCCACTTCCTATTTCTTCATCCTCTACCTCTTGCCAAGTAGTAGAGTATGTTTTCTTCACAAGTTTCTTGACTTGGTGAAGTTGGAGCTTGATCTAGTGATGCCTCGACGTAGATCATCTTCGGCACGAAGCCGACGACCTTGCCCGCCTATTTCTCCGATGAAGCTAACGCGAGAGTCCAAGATCGGATTTGTACAGCGGAGAGGACTTCATCATGGAGCTATGGAGGTGGAGAAACGGATCTACAAAGGTTGTATTTCCGTTCTTGTAGTTAAGTGTTAACTAGTTTCATTTTATCGCCTAGAATTCTAGCCAACGATCCGTAGTCTAGGGTTTCTCGGCACCGTATTTTTGAAATTGGCATGGTTGATACCTTGTGAGACCTCTTGAGAGTGCCTAGGAACCCTACAGTGGTATCAGAGCCTAGCTAGTGTTAGTTATATGTATGCCCTAGAGGCCATTACTGTACATGCGATGTATATTGTAGTGGATGCTAGGACATATATAGGGAGGACTTTCTTGCTCGACATGATAGTATGCTATCTGGTTGTACTTTATCTTAACATGTACTCTGATTGTCTCTATGTTACATGTTGATAAAGCCCTTAGGATATGTACTCGACTACTGGGACTATGATGAGATCATACTAATGGGGCCACGGTAGTCGACGAGTACATCCTATAACTGTTCCTAGTCGAGGGTGTATCGAGACAGGGCATCGATGCACCAGAGTAGACTAGCGTATACGCATCTTGACCCATATGATGGGCGATGGATGATCCCATATCCATCGGTGTTTGACATCAAGGATGGTGTACGGGTGCTCAGTAGAGACTGGGTACACTGGACGGACTCGCCGAGAACTCCCAGATGGTATTATACCATACGTCAGATGGCAGTTCTCCGGTGACACTGGTACAGAGTAGTCTGTTGACCCGAGATCGTCATAGAGTCTTGTGTGATTCCCACTATGCTTTGATTTCCATCATACCACGTCTAAGAGGGCGTGCAAAAAGGTGGCTTTTGGGTACAGTCCCGAATCACATGGAGGCAATGAGCGATAGGAGGGGATTCGACTCTCCCGGTATAGGGAGTTGATGTTGTGCTGTGTTCGATTGGCTATAACCGGAAATCCCTGGCCAGGGTTGCTGAGATTTACTGGTAAGTGTTATCAGTGGTTTCTCGAACTGTTATAGACCTCATATCGACACGACTTATCAAGCTACTGGGGTCTGACGTCTACCACCCCTAGGCAAGATATGCAACATATCAGACGACGAGACCGGACTGTACGGGAGTGTTACTGTTTGGATTCGCAGGAGAAGTTACAGGCTTGCTTGTTGATCTTCTGAGCGCTCAATACCTGGGTAGCTATTACGTTTAGCTGACCGCTTGCAGCTTGTGGGTGTTTGATATGATCATCACCTACTGCCGGCGTATTGACGATTCTTTAGAGTCCTACACAGAGGTTTCTTGACTCAGGCAAAACGAAGTAGGAGCACATATGTGATATGTGCGGGACCGAGGATAATGCGATATGTGATACCGTATTATATTCTCGCGATATTTGATATCAGCCGGGTCATCGGATCAAGTGTTGATTCGATGAATCGGTAAGAATAAATATTAGTCGGTTATATGCGATATAGCCGGATTGTCGAATCAAGTGTTGATTCGATAATTTAATGTATAATAATATATATGATATATTAAATTACATTAACTAATATTTGCTCACTAAAAGATTCTTTTTCTCACTCGGGTAATACATTGATATATATGCGATATATGTTAATTGTATTATTTTATTTTGTTACGATAAATATTATATATGTGATATATAATATTGTAACATGATATGATAAATAATGCAACTTGTTTAGTGGAGTTTAAACATGATTAGGGTTTGGATTAGGGTTAAACTTTCTAGATGTTTCTAGAAGGTTTTCTTTTGTTTTGTGAAAGATATTTGTGTTTGACTCATGCTTTAACCAAACCCAAACCCTAACCCTAGTTAATTCTCTACAAAGGTTTACTTGACCATGGTTTCATAATCTATCATATTATTTCATTTCCTATTCATCACAAAAGGATTCAACATTATTGTTCATCTTCTTCCTTCATTCTTTCATGGAAAAAAGCTTTCTTGATTTTTCCAAGTGATGAATAATTATGAGAAAAAGATAAATAAAGAGAGCAAAAATCCTACTTCATCATCCTCATCTTCCCTTGCCATTTAAATGAGGGTGTTCACATCATTTCATGAGTGTTAGCTTGTGTTAAAGAAACTTCAAGGTAGATCATCTTAGTATCGAAGATCGGAAGCAAAGGTTGCGTCTTTCTCTTCGTGGAACCTCTCAAGAGTCCGGATCCCGATGATCGCAGCGAAGGGACCACAACACGGAGCATATGAAGTGAAGGACCGGATCTACAAAGGTTGTAATCCCTCTCACTTAGTGTTAAAGTGTTTAGCATGCTAGTTTTCGCCTAATCTCTAGTTTAAAGTTCCGTATTCGGGTTGTTCGGCACGGCTAAATTTTTAATCGGGCATGGTTGATGCCTCGTAGACCCTTGTGCGCGTGCCTAGCAACCCAACAGTGGTATCAGAGCCAAGCTAGAGCTTTAGGCGAAGTCTGAACGAAGTTTAAAGTCCGATCGAAACCCGAAACCCCGATAAAACATGCTCTCTGGAAATTTTCTAAAAATTGGGATTTTTCCACATTAAAAATATCCAAAAATTACAGCAGGTAATTATAAGAATTACTGTGAAGCACGTGAGCGTAAGTCGCCCAAAGAGCCGCGGATCCGCGGCCCCACCCCAGCATGTGCGGAGGTTCCGCGGCCAGATGGTCGATTCTTGACACGTGGTTTTCACAGTAACTCCTATTTTGTAATGTTGTATTTTCTGGGAATTTTTAATTTTTATTCAACTGTTGAATTATCTGGGTTGTATTGGGGACTTAAAGTTTCGATCGGATATTATAACTTTGTTTAGTTTGTCCGGATAATTTTAGAAACTGTTAAAAAGTTCGAACGGATATCAATAACTCACTTTTTCCCCTGTCGGAAAATTTTTCAAAAGTTGGATTTTTCCTCGTGTTTAAGAACGTTCTAAGTCGTGCAAGTAACGCGATGGACCCTCTAGAAGACAACAAACCTTAACTCGATTATGTGACCGTCTTGAACTGCCTTTTGAACCTTAGGGTTTGGGGCAGTACGGCGTGCCACATGTGAGGCGTTGGCTTGACCCTTCTACGGCTGGACCATTGGTACTGTGGCATGTAATGGATGGTTTTAAACTGTTTTCAAGTGTTGAAATATATTGGGGAAATCTTGGGTGCTTGATGATTCGATCGGAAAGTTTAACTTTTTCTATTTATCTGGAATGTGATACAATAATTGGAATCCACAGGTAGTTATGAGATGACTAATTTGAATATTATAAACATAGCAGTTTAGTCTCAGATGATCAGTTGCCACGGAATTTTGATGTGATCAAAAGTCCGTCGCAATCACGTAGCGTACGCGAATACTCGCCGGGTAAACTTAGTAGACAGCCACGCCCCATAGCCCCGACCAAGTGACTGTAGGAGAACCCCGTCGCCGAAAGCATCCGTTCGGGTGCTTGCGGCAGCGATGTTCCGCCTTAGTGCACTTCGTCGACGGCATCTGGGGATGCGGCCGTCTACTAAAGTTTGCGACGAGCATTCGATCAGGACGTCGGGAATCTTGTTGAATTGCCCGACTTAGTATTGAAAAGAGTTTTCGATAAATGAGACTAAAATGCGGGGTTTATAATTGTTAGGCATGCGATGTCTAAGGAATTCATCTGGTTAGGCATGCGATGTCTAAGAAGGTTGCGGATTCCAACTGTTGTAGTTTTACACTTTCTTTTCTATGACCGTAAGCGTAGTATGTGGTGTATCGCCGGCTTCGTTGCTATACATCAACGACAATCGGGATACGCATACTTGCTTACGTTGATGATATGAGATATTATGTGTTGCTGTGATATGTTGTATTGGACCGTCGCTTTTGAATAGCCGGGGGTTTTATGTGAGATGAGAGTTTTTCTTTTTCATTCATGTAAAATTCTTTTGTATGTAATATTCTTTTATTGGGGCACTTCCAGGTAGCGGAAGATGTCACCGTTGTATATTATTTACTTTTCCGCATTAGGTAGACCCAAGGCGGGGAGCACAAGTAACGGGGTTCTAGGGTCCAGTGGGAGATCATCTCGAGGAGTCGAGACCGGGTCTCCTAACCCTAGAATTGGCAGTGTTACTTGCCGCTCTCATAGGGGTCTAGGGATGTGGGTTTGGCTATTCATCGCGACCGTGGAATCCGTGTTTTATACAGGCTCGTATTGAAAACACGGACGTCCTAGTATATCCAATATTTCATATATGTTCTTCTGCTGCAAAGTTCTGTGATGAGATCATATTACTGCCTAAGACGAATGTTTATATTATATATATGAGATATATGTTATATTGCAGATTTCGTTTTCAAAAGACATGCTTGTGAAGCATAATAAAATGGGACTTCATTAATGAGATTAATAAAACTAAAAGAAACCTAAGATGTTGTAGAAACTTGTTTAATAAAAACTGGTAGCTACAGTTCTTGCTTTGCATAGCGGTGTTCCTTGTAGAACATCCAGCACCTTATTCGATAAGGAAAGGACCGAGATCCCTTCACCGGGAGTGACTCCTTTAGCAATAACCGGCAGATGCTACAAACTCGGTTTGTCTTTTGATTGCTTCTATAGTTTCTGCTTTGCATAGTGGTATATATGATATATCCTGCACCTTATTTGATGAGGAAAGGGCCGACGATCCCTTCACCGGGAGTGACCCCTTTAGCAAAACTAGAAAAGCCTCAAAAGCATTCCATTTAAAATCACTCGATTCTACAACGATATCAAGTTCATTACGCAAAGGGTTTTCTGAAAAACCCGTCGTAGCCCTCCGTCATTTCAGATAAGTACTGGTTAGTATTCGTGCTGCGTTTGTTGACCTTAGCCAAGGCGTAGTGTACGGTAGCTGATTAGTGCTTATCTGCATAAGCATGTGATGCGATTGGATTAGGGTAGTCGTGCGACTTTGTTGACCTTGTCAAGGGTCGTGCGGGTGGGTTTAATTCAATCAGGAAATAACGGGTTGAACTTGACTTGCGGTCTATGGTTTGTTGACCTTGTCAAGGTCATAGATCGCTTGGGGTAAAATATTATTGGGAATTTCAAGTGTTGAAATTTGCAATGAGATTGCATACCTTCTATTAGATAGTTGGATCCCGATACCCGCTGTGAGTAAGAGTTACTCCTGGGAGAGTTTTACACATTACAATTAGCCGATCAAGTAGGTGTCTAGAAAGGTGTTAACGGGGTTACGCCTCTGGGAAAACGAGGTTTACTGTAATTAGGTTCGTGCGAAATCACGGGGGACCTCCCTCAAAGTACCGACACTGGCCTGGTTGAAAGATTGGCGAACTTGTAGCGTGTAATTAATCCCGGCTAATCTTTCCTTTTAGGGTTTGAAGGAAGATTTGATTAAAACAGTGGGAGACATCCTGATTAGATATATTAGATAACCAATCTAATCTTGCAAGAGCATACGCTGAGTGTTTTCTTCTCTCTCTCTCCAGATAGCGACCATATCACGCCTTAATCAAGATAATAAAACGGATATATTGACCGAACCCGCTTGTTATACTGAGCTGGGGAACGTTGGTCCCGCTCCAACTTATAATTGTTATAAGACAGAGCAGGAAATTGGGGAATACCAGATTTCCCGTGCCGCCTAAACGAAGAAAGTGCATGCTGATACATCTTCTTCGGGTGTGTTCATTACACAGAACTGTTTCTCAGTATCCTTTACGTCCTGGGTATATGATACCGGATCAGGATCCCGTATATGTAATCTGTTACATGGGCTACAGATAGGTAAAAAACTGAGAACGGGTGATAAGTTTCATGAGACAGAAAACGGTGCAAGTGTTGCAGCCAAGTCTGTTGGTCATTATCATCCTGTATTACCTGAATACATTGATTCTGAACAAATGTTATTAGATACCGAACCTGATATACAAAATCATATCAGTCTCTTTATTAGTAAAGAAGTGGTATAATTTTGTATTGTTGGATAATGTTTTGAACATTTCCTATATCAATAGTTGATCGGTTCAGGCACGTTATCTAAAAGCATTGACGTCCTAAATCAAACCACAGTTCTTAGTATATAGAACACACACAAGAGGAAGAGTTCAGAAATGAATAAATCCTTCTTGAGGTATTGTAGACTAGGTCATATCAATGCGACCCGACTGGCTGAAGTTACATAAAGATGCATATTTAAATTAGTTTGAATTTACATCTTGTGAAACTTTCCTGTCATGTCACAAAGATAAGATGACCACAGCTCTGTTTGTTGGAAACAGAGAAAGAGTTAGTGAAATTTTGGGATTGATACATGCTGATGTATGAAAGTCCCCTGTCTACATATGCCAAGATTGGTTCTTTGTACTTCATTACATTCTCTGATGATCTCTAAAGATTCAGACATATGTTCCTGCTGAAACACAAGTCTGAACCTTTTGAGATATTAACAGAATATAAGTTAGAAGTAGAGAACCAAAATACGGGTAAAAGTTTTATGTCCTTTGATGAGATCAAGGAGGAGAATACTTGAGCACGGAATTCCTGGACTATTCTAAAGGAGAATGAGATTCTCTCTCAGCATTACTCCTCTGTATACACCATAGCACGATGGTATATCGGGGCGGAGCAATAGCACCCTATTTGATATGGTGTGCTCTATGATGAGTACTACTGAGTTGCCTATTTCCTTTTGGGAGTTATGCACTTGAGAAGCTGCATACCTATTGAATAAGGTTCAAATCAAATCAGTTGCCTACCACTTCATATGTGATATAGAAAGGGAAGAGCCCATATCTTATGCTTGTTAAGATTTGGGGTTGTCCGGCCTATGTCTAAAAGCAAAATCCGGAAAAGCTCGAGGCAAGGTCTGTCATGTAATAAGCTGATGGGATTTTTATTAATGAGATTAATAAAAAGAAAAGAAACCTAAAAGATGTTGTAGAATCAAAACTTTATAAAAAGGGTAGCTACAGTTTTGCTTTGCATAGCGGTATATATGATATACCCTGCACCTTATTCGATGAGGAAAGGGCCGACGATCCCTTCACCGGGAGTGACCCCTTTAGCAATAACTGGCAGATGCTACACACTCGGTTTGTTTTTGATTGCTTCTATAGTTTCTGCTTTGCACAGTGATATATATGATATATCCCGCACCTCATTCGACGAGGAAAGGGCCGACGATCCCTTCACCGGGAGTGACCTCTTTAGCAAAACTAATGAAAGCCTAAAAAACACTCCATTTCAAAATTTCACATGATTCTACGACGATATCAAGTTCATTACGCTCATGGTTTTTCTGAAAAAACCTGCGTAGCCCTCCGTCATTTCAGATAGATATTATTTAGTATTCGTGCTATGTTTGTTGACTTAGTCAAGGCGTAGTGTACGGTAGCTAAGTAGTGTTTATCTGCTAAAACATGAGATGTGATTGGATTAGGGTAGTCGCACGGCCTTGTTGACTCAGTCAAGGGTCGTACGGGTGGGTTTAATTCAATCGAGAAATGTACGGGTTGAACTTGACTTGCGATTTATGGTTTGTTGACTTAGTCAAGGTCATAGATCGCTAGGGGAAAAACATTATCGGGAATTTCAAGTGTTGAAATTTGCAATGAGATTGCATACCTTCTATGAGATAGTTGGATCCCGATACCCACTGCGAGTAAGAGTTACTCCTGGGAGAGTTTTACACAGGACAATTAGTCGATCATGTAGGTGTCTAGAAAAGTGTTAACGGGGTTACGCCTCTGGGAAAACGAGGTTTGCTTTAATTAGGTCCGTGCGAAAGCATGGGGAACCTCCCTCAAAGTACCGACACTGATCTGGCTGAAAGATTGACGAAATTGTAGGGTGTAATTAATCCCGGCTAATCTTACCTTTTACGGTTTGAAGGTAGATTTGATAAAAACAGTGGGAGACATCCTGATTAGATAAGATAATAACCAATCTAATCTTGCAAGAGCATACGCTAAAGTGTTTTCTTCTCTCTCTCTCCAGGTAGCGACCATGTCAGGCCATAATCAAGATAATAATATGGATGTATTGACTGAAACCCGCTTATTATACTGAGCAGGGGAACGTTGGACCTGTTCTTTCTTATAAGAGTTATAAGACTGAACAGGGAATAGAAGAATATCTAGATTCTCAAGCCGCCCAAAAGAACATGCATGTTGATGCATCTTCTTCGGGTGTGTTGGTTATTGAGAACTGTTTCTCAGTTCACCCTACGTCCTGGGTATTAGATACCGGATCAGGATCCCACATATGTAAACAGTTACATGGGCTACGTAAAGGTAGAGAACTGGGAAAAGGTGATCATTCCGTTCAAGTAGGGAACGATGCAAGTATTGCAGCCAAAGCAGTTGGCGAATATCACCTTGTATTGCCAAGTCGTAATACACTGATTCTAAATGAGTGCTATTATATACCGAACATGATGTGCAACATTATATCAGTTTCTTTATTAACTAAAGAAAGATATAATTTTGTAGTAAAGGATAATGTTATGAACATATTCCTAGATCAAAAGTTGATTGCATCAGGCTCGTTACATAATGGCATATTCATTTTAAATCAGAATACAGTCCTCAATATACAAAACACACACAAGAGGAAAAGTTCAGAAATGAACGAATCTTTCTTATGGCATTGTAGACGTGGCCATATCAATGAGACACGGCTAGCTAAGTTACATAAAAATGGATATTTGAATTCATTCGAATTTTCATCTTATGATACTTTCCATTCATGTCTCAAAGGAAAAATGACCAAAGCTCCGTTTAGTGGACACGGAGAAAGAGTTACCGAACTCTTAGGACTGGTACATAGTGATGTATGCGGTCCCATGTCTACGCATACAAGGAATGGTTCTTCCTACTTTATTACATTCACTGACGATCTCTCTAGATACGAGCATGTGTTCCTGTTGAAACACAAGTCTGAAGCTTTTGAGAAATTCAGAGAATATAAGCACGAAGTAGAGAACCAAACGGGCAAAGGTATTAAGATCCTTCAATCTGATCGAGGAGGAAATACTTAAGCAATGAGTTCCTAGATTATCTAAAAGAGAATGGGATTCTCTCTCAGCTTACTCCTCCTTATACACCACAGCATAACGGTGTATCGGAATGAAGGAATCGGACCCTATTAGATATGGTGCGATCTATAATGAGCGATGCTGAGTTACCTATTTCCTTCTGGGGGTATGCGCTTGAGACAGCCATATACATATTGAATCTAGTTCCGTCTAAATCTGTACCTACCACACCATATGAGATATGGAGTGGGAAAAGACCATATTTTAAACGAGTTAAGATATGGGGTTGTCCGGCCTATGTCAAAAGACAAAATCCGGACAAACTCGAGGCACGATCAGTCCTTTGCAAATTTATGGGATATCCAAAGAATTCTCAAGGATATTTTTTCTACCACGCTGAGGAACAAAAAGTGTTTGTTGCTCAACATGCCACCTTTTTGGAAAAGGAATTTCTTGCAAAAGAAATTAGTGGCAGAGAGGTAGAGCTGGAAGAGCTTCCAGCACCACAAACCGCAACTGATGATTTGTTGGAACCAGAAGATTCAGTAGTACCCGACGAACCCCAGCCTCTCCGCCGATCTAGTAGGGTTTCTCGTCCACCTGAGAGATACTACGGTTTTCTCATTGATGGTGGAAGCGAGGATTGCATCATGGAAGATGATGACCCGACTAGTTTCGAGCAGGCCATCACGAGTGGTAACTCTGTGAAATGGCTGGATGCAATGCGATCTGAGATGGAATCCATGTACACCAATAAAGTATGGATTTTGGAAAATGCTCCTGAAGGGGTAAAACCCATTGGGAGCAAGTGGATTTTTAAAAAGAAATTTGGTGTAGATGGAAAAGTTGAGACTTTCAAAGCTAGACTTGTAGCAAAGGGTTTTCGTCAACGACCAGGTGTGGATTATGACGAAACCTTTTCTCCAGTGGCTATGCTTAAGTCCATCCGGAACTTACTTGCCATTGCTGCATACCATGATTACGAAATCTGGCATATGGATGTTAAGACCGCCTTTCTAAACGGTGATTTAGAAGAGAGCGTGTACATGACTCAGCCAGAGGGCTTCGTAGATAGTGGGAGCAGCGGAAAGGTGTGCAAGCTGCTTAAATCCATTTATGGGTTAAAGCAAGCATCGCGGAGTTGGAACATCTGTTTTGATCTAGTAGTCAAAGAGTTTGACTTCATCAAAAACATAGATGAACCTTGTATCTATAAGAAGGTAGCAGAGAGTAAGGTTGTCTTCCTCGTATTGTACGTGGATGACATACTCTTGATAGGAAATGATATTCCTATGCTGCAATCAGTCAAGCTCTTCTTATCATAAAGATTCTCAATGAAAGATCTAGGTGATGCCTCATGCATATTGGGGATAAGGATCTATAGAGATAGATCCAAACGGATACTGGGATTGTCCCAATCCAGGTACATTGACACCATACTAAAGAGGTTTAGTATGGAAGAATCCAAGCGTGGGAACCAACCCATGATCTCTGGACTCACTCTCTCCAAAGAGATGTCTCCCAAGACTGATTTGGAGAGAGCTCGCATGCAAGGGATACCCTATGCTTCGGCAGTAGGCTCTATCATGTATGCGATGCTATGTACCAGACCCGATGTTGCATACTCACTGAGTGTAGTGAGTCGGTATCAAGCAGATCCTAGAGAGAGTCACTGGACGGCTGTGAAGAACATTCTCAAGTACTTGCGAAGGACTAGAGATATGTTCTTGGTGTATGGTAACGGAGAACTCCGGGTGGAGTCCTTTACCGATTCCAGCTTCCAAAGTGATAAGGACGACTCTAAGTCGCATTCCGGTTTTGTCTTTACCCTCAATGGAGAGGCGGTATGTTGGAAGAGTTCCAAACAGGATACCGTTGCAGACTCGACGATGGAGGTTGAATACATCGCTGCCAACGATGCTGCCAAAGAGGCTGTCTGGATGAAGAAGTTCATTAGTGAACTTGGAGTGGTTCCATCCATTGAGCATCCAATACCTCTGTATTGCGATAACAATGGAGCTGTGGCTTTGGCCAAGGAACCCAGATCCCATCAGAAATCCAGACATATTCTGAGGCGGTATCACCTGATCAGGGAGATAGTTGATCGCCGGGAGATCGAGGTCAGGAGAGTAGATACGAAGGACAACACTGCGGATCCACTCACGAAGGCCATTCCCCAGATACAGTTTGAGAGATTATTCGGGATGTTAGGTATGAGATACTACAGCAGCTGGCCTTAGTGCAAGTGGGAGATTGTTAGTTATGTATATGCCCTAGAGGCCATTGTTGTACATTTGATGTATATTATAATTGATGCTTGGATATATACAGAGAGGACTTTCTTGCTCGTCATGATAGTATGCTATTTGGTTTCACTTTATCTTAACATGTTGACTTGTATTGGATTACTGTCTTACTCTCACATGTTGATAAAGCCCTTAGGATATGTACTCGACTACTGGGACTATGATGAGATCATACTAGTGGGGCCATAGTAGTCGGTGAGTACATCCTATAACTGTTCCTAGTCAAGGGTATATCGAGACAGGGCATCGATACACCAGAGTAGACTAGCGTATACGCATCTTGACCCATATGATGGGCGATGGATGATCCCATATCCATCGGTGTTTGACATCAAGGATGATGTACGGGTGCTCAGTGGAGACTGGGTACACTGGACGGACTCGCCGAGAACTCCCAGTTGGTGATATACCACACGTCAGATGGCAGTTCTCCGGTGACACTGGTACAGGGTAGTCTGTAGACTCGATATCGTCATAGAGTCTTGTGTGATTCCCACTGTGCTTTGATTTCCACCTTACCACGTCCATGAGGGCATGCAAAACGGTGGCTTTTGGGTACAGTCCCGAATCACATGGAGGCAATGAGCGATAGGAGGGGATTCGTCTCTCCCGGTATAGGGAGTTGATGTTGTGCTGTGTTCGATTGGCTACAACTGGAATCCCTGGCCAGGGCTGATATAGAGATTTACTGGTAAGTGTTACTAGTAGTTTCTCGACCTGTTATGAGCCTCACATCGACACGACTTATCGGTTACTGGGGTCTAACGTTTACCACCCCTAGACTTGATATGCGACATATCAGACGAACAGACCGGACTGTACGGGAGTGTTACTGATTGGATTCACAGGAGAACGCACAGGCTAGCTTGTTGATCTTCTGATCGCTCAATACCTGGGTGGCTGTTACGTTTAGCTGACCGCTTGCAGCTTGTGAATGTTTGATATGATCATCACCTGCTACCGGCGTATTGACGATTCTTTAGAGTCCTACACAGAGGTTTCTTGGCTCAGGCGAAACAGAGTAGAGGCACATATGTGATATGTGCAGGACCGAGGATAATGCGATATGAGATACCGTATTATATTCTCGCGATATTTTGATATGAATCGGGACATCGGATCAAGTGTTGATTCGATGAATCGGTACATGATATATTAGCCGGTTATATTCGATATAGCCGGATCGTTGGATCAAGTGTTGATTCGATGATTTAATATATAATAGTATATATGATATATTGTATTACATTATCTAATATTGGCTCACTTTATTATTTCATTTTCTCACTGGATTAATACATTGATATATATGCGATATATGTTAAATGTATTATTTTCTTTTGTTGCAAATATATAATATATATATGTGATATATATTATTGTGACATGATATGATTTATTATTAAACATGTTTAAGGATGATTAAATGGGATTAGGATTTGATTACGGTTAGCTTCTTCTTGCACATTCTAGAAGCTTTTCCTTTTGGGTATAGTCCCGAATCACATGGAGGCAATGAGCGATAGCAGATGTTTCGTCTCTCCCGGTATTGGGAGTTTATGTTGCGCTGTGTTCGATAGGCTATAACTGGAAGTCCCTGGCCAGGGATGTTATGGAGATTTACTGGTAAGTGTTATTAGTAGTTTCTCGACCCGTTATGAGCCTCACATCGACTTGACTTATCGGTTACTGGGGTCTGACGTTTACCACCCCTAGACTGGATATGCGACATATCAGACGAAGAGACCGGACTGTACGGGAGTGTTACTGATTAGATTCACTGGAGAATGTACATGCTTGCTTGTTGATCTTCTGATCGCTCAGTACCTGGGTGGCTGTTATGTTTATCTGACCGCTTACGGCTTGTGGGTGTTTGATTTGATCATCACCTACTGCCGGCGTATTGACGATTCTTTAGAGTCCTACACAGAGATTTCCTGGCTTAGGAAAAACGGAGTAGGAGCACATATGTGATATGTGCGGGACCAAGAATAATACACGTATGTGATACCGTATTCGATTCTCGCGATATGTGATATCGGCCGGGTATATGTGATATAGCCAGGTCATCGGATCAAGTGTTGATTCGATGGACTGATAAAAATTATATTAGTCGGTTATTTGCAAAATAGCCGGATTATCGGATCAAGTGTTGATTCGATAATTTAATGTATAATTATATATTTGATATATTACATTACATTAACTAATATAAGCTCACTTAAAGATTCTTTTTCTCGCTTGATGATACATTGATATATATGTGATATATGTTAATTGTATTATTTTCTTTTGTTACAAAATATTGTATATGTGATATATAATATTGTAACATGTTAGGGTTATAAATGCAACTAGGGTTAAAACCATGCTAGGGTTTAAACTTAGGTTAACATTTTCTTTTTGGTTAATTCTTTTTGGATGGATAATATTTTGGATGGGCTTTGAGGAAGCTTCATGATCATTTGACAAAGTCGACCCTCTTTGTTTTATCCTTGATATTTGTTAACCTAACTTTAACCCTAGCCTATGTTTTATTCTCTACATGAGTTTGCCATGACACATACTTAACCTTGGTTGCAATTCTAACCTCAACAATAATTCATTCATCACTTGTAATTCTTCTTTTTCTTCTTGATAAAAAAGCTTGCTTGATTTTTGCAAGTGATGATTGTTTGTGAGAAATAGAAAACAAAAGAGAGCAAAATTCTTACTTCATCATCCTCATCTATTCTAGCCACTTAGATTAGAGTGTTCACTTCACTAATACCTCATTAGAGAAGTGTGAGCTTGGGTTAGTGTTTGTTCAAGGTAGATCATCTTAGAAAGTGAAGACTTCAAGCAAGATACCTCATTCACCTCATGGTGCCTCTCTAGAGTCCAGGTACTTGATGATCGCAGCGAAGGGACCTCAACTCGAAGCTTATGAAACGAAGGAACGGACTACAAAGGTTGTAATCCCAAACTCTTAGAAGTAAAGATGTTTACTTGTTGGTTTTTGTTTGATTCTCTAGTTAAGATCCTATATTTAGGGTTATCTATAATGACAAATTTTGAAATTGGCATGTGAGATGCCACCCGAAACCTTGCTACCGTTGTAGGTATCCCAGCAGTGGTATCAGAGCCTAGCTAGAGAATTGAACGGATATGTGTAGGATTACGAAACCGAAACAAGTCTGAAACACCCGACGTAAAACCCCAGTTTCTGTAAATTTTTCAGAGTGTCAAAAAATGTTCCGAACAGTTGCAGAGTGATGTATGTGATACAATATGAACACCGTACAAATTTTAGCCCATTACCTGAAAATTTGGCCGAGATCATACCCTTGAAAACCGGCCAGATCGGACCCCATCAGGCTGAAATTTGCACAGTGTTTAAAGCTCTGGGTTTTGATACTTTAGGTGTTGTTTGTGTTTGCTAATTTTTCATGTGATGTTATCTTTTAGCAAATTCAATTCAGAGTGTTTCGTATTCGTAATTCTAGCTTTTGTTTCGGTTATTTTAGACGGTATTAAAAAGTTCAAACGGATATCAAATACCCATTTTTTCCCTTGCTGAAATGTTTTCAAGAGTTGGATCTTTTTCAAAGTTAACGAACATTCAAATAGCGTAAAAGTGATGCGGTGGACCCTCTAGAAGAACGAAAAGCTTAACTCGATTATGTGACCGTCAGAACCGCCTCTAAACCCTAGGGTTTGTGGTAGTTCAGCGTTGTCACGACCCGCAATTCGGTCCGTAACCGGCACTTAAACTACGTAACGTCTACAGGCGTACGTAACTTAAGTAAGCCGAAAACCCAGAAATCTAAACCACCCAAAACTGGATCAACGGAGAAAAATATAGTTTAAAACCTTTAGAAATTTACAATTTAAAATCTCTAACTCTAGTTTTCTTTCATGAAAATTTCGGCAGCACCTCCTTTGTAAAACTAGCCCCGAAAACGGGTACAACACAGATAATATATAAAACATCCCAAGTGGGAGAAAAATCACGCCCACCGGCGGAGACAATCACCACAACAAGTATACGACGCCAAAGCGAAGAAATATCAAAGAAACGACTATAACATAAATAACTATCCAACACAACCGGCTTCTACGAGCACGGTTCCCAAAATCATCCAATATAATGCAACACTGAAATCTCACAAGTCGTCTCTAAGTCATATACAACAGGGGTAGATGGAGAATACTAGATCCAACAAAAGATATACAATACACAAAACGGATAACCGCAAACCCACCTAAAAGCAACGGCCTCACTGCCAATAGTAGCGGTATCCACAAAAGTAGTGATGATAAGCTGCCCTGCCGCGACTACTCAGAGGGAAGGTCCTGCAAAACACTGTGGCACAACGGGGGTGAGTTGCCAACTCGTGAATAGTAATTAACATCATACAGTAATAGCAAGTATGCACTAACAGCAATGATCAATAACATGTGAACTGGTAGCATGAGTATGACAATATGAATATGCAACTATCATGATATCCATATCAACTAAATACTGAGTGCGGGATAGTAAATAATCTCATGCACAAATCATAAGCATGGAAAACACGGTGTAACTCAACAACACCCAAATCCCAAAATACTCAGATCGGCCCTCAGATCGGCCCTCAAATCCTGTACGTCTCATGGAACCTGAGTGTCAAACATCGACACTCGAAAACATCATGAAAACCAGTGCCTATCATCGACACATAAATACTCGTATCCATACGTTCCTCGAAACACAAGTATCCCTCTTCGACACTTATATTCCACGCATCGGTCTTCCTGATATCCATACGTTCCTCGAAACCAAAGTATCCCATCTCGACACTTATGTTCCACGTATCGGTCTGTCAAACCCCAAATATCTCTCGGAATGTAAGTGCCCAACATCGACACTTGACACTCCCATATCGCATGAAAACATATCTCAAATGCGTAAATCCATATAAAATAGCATATGCAACATAAAACATCGATATGAGCATATCACGGAAAAAGTTCACTAACCAATGCATCAAATCATTAAATGCATCATACAGTTTCCAAAAATCCAAATCCAGAATACATATATATACAGCGTCCCATACCACCGATATATATGCTATAAAAACTAATCATGTAACAATAGTAAAGTATATGTGCGAACGAGTAATATAGCAAGGCATACATATGAGCATGTAGGTATACAGGTATGTTCTATGTAATATGTACTATCGCACAAGTATAACTGTTTAATGTCGCTAACCAATAGCAAGGTATACAAATGAGCATTTGTGTTGTGTGTATCATGGCAATTACCAACAGTGTGTGTGTAGCATATCATTGGTGCTCGTGCAACATGGACTGTCGATAATAGTGCAGTGTACAACAGGTACAATATCATGCACAACAAGTAACTATATGCAATGTGAATCATGCAATATCTCTATATGAGTACATAAACATACGGCTAATATTATATCATGTCTAGCCCCGACGCTTAGCGCCATACGGGCGATTCCCCGTAGATGTTAAATCTACTCACATGTGGTCTTCAGCTATGAAAATCCGACCACCTGCTTCCCTTTGTTCGCAGCGTCTGAAGTCCCCGCTTGCGACGCTATAATATCACAAACACAAGAAATAATGCGAATATCTTAGAAGCAATCACAATAACGCAAAACTACGTATATATAAAACACACCAACGCGCTAACTCAACTCACGAGTACACGTCTAGTGCAAACACACGCAACGATACCTCAATACCATACTGAGTACGTCGCAGCACGACACACGACTCGTGTCGCAACACGTATCACGCGAACTCCAAACACACGATTATAGGTAATCGATCCCAGATTTTGCATACTACATTTACTAACTAAATAAACAGTACCAAACAACCCAAAACAACAGCAGACAACTACCACAGAAGACCCCACCCCAAAACTCCCCAAGTCGGCCGGCGTCGCCGGCCCCATCCTCAAGTCTCGCCGGCCTAAACCGGTGGGTTGGGCTCCGTCTCTCAGGTGGTGTCTCAGGTCAACCTGCACATCTCTCTGAAGTTGTTTACTCAATCACTAAAACTCCCAGGTCACAGCAGATACTAAAAGCTCTAAAAAGACACTAAAAACCCGATATCGCCTTAAACGATATAAACTACGTTCTACGCAGCAACTAACGATCAAAACCTCACAAAAACTACAAATAACAGTAGAGGGAATATACCTAACCACTTTGCTCCTAACTCCAAGCTTTTCCCTAGCTCCGAGTGATCAAGAAGCAAGAAATCCAAAGCTTTTGGGTATTTTGTGATATATTTAGGGATTTTGAGGATTTTTGTGAGTTAGAATGATAAAATATGAGAAAGGAATTAGCAAAGGCAGTAGGTAATGAGGGAATTTCGGCCAAGGGGTTGAGGAGGTGGACTTGTGAAGAATTTCCTAGCAATTTCCTTCATAAATGCATAGTTAATGCATTGCACACATACACACACATGCATGCATCTACTCATTTTCCTTTTCTTTTCTTTTTCTTTTAAATCCTACTTTAATTCTAGTCCACACACTAAATTCTAAGGTGAAGTGAGAAGGATTTCTTAACATCAAATGATTTAAAGAAAAGATTGCTATAGAAATTTTCCCAAAATTGAATACCGCATTAAAATAATATTAAAAATTGGGAAAAAATCAAATTGAACCAAAACGTCCCATATACTCCCAAAGCTCGCGCACTAGCTTTATTTTATCTAATCTAGGTGCTGGCAAGTCTATATGGTCGTTTGTTCACAGTCGGGTAAAAACGGAAAATACCGACAAACTTACCCTAAAACGGACAAATTCGCATAACGATTTCTAAAACGTTACAAGCGTTGCCACATGTGAGCCGTTGGTTTGACCCTTCTACGGCTGGTCCATTGGTACTGTGGCATGTGATGGATGCTTTTAAACTAAGTTCAAGTGTTGAGCATTTAGGAAAATTTTGGGTGTTTTTTGATTCGATCAGAATGTTTAACGTCGTCTAACTTTTTCTGTAATGTGATACAATATGTGGAATTCATATAGTTAGTACTTTTAAACTAAGTTCAAGTGTTGAGAATTTAGGAAAATTTTGGGTGTTTTTTGATTCGATCAGAATATTTAACGTCGTCTAACTTTTTCTGTAATGTGATACAATATGTGGAATTCATATAGTTAGGCATGAAATCCGTAATATGTGATATTTAGGGTTTACGATGTCTAAAGTGATAGTGGATTCCAAATGTTGTAGTTTTTCACTTTCTTTTCTGCGACCGTAAATGTAATATATGGTATATCACCGTTTTCATTGCTATATGTCAACGACAATTATGATAGGCATATTTACTTACGCTGATGACATGTGATGTTATGTGTTGTTGCGATATGTTATATTGGATCGTCGTGTTTTGAATAGCCGAGGGTTTTATGTGAGATGAGGGCTTTTATTTTCATTCATGTAAAATTCAATGTATGTAATATTCTTTTATTGGGGCACTTCCGGGTTGAGGATGATGTCACCATTGTATATTATTTACTTTTCCGTATTAGAATAGACCCAAGGAGGAGAGCATAAGTAGCCGGGTTCTAGGGTCCAGTGGGAGGCCATCTCGAGAAGTCGAGACCGGGTCTCCTAATCCTAGAATTGGGTAGGGGTCTAGGGATGTGGGTTTGTCTATTCATCGCGACCGTGCAATCCGTGTTTTATACAGGCTCAAAATAAAATACGGACCTCCTAGTATATCTAATATTTCATATGTTTCTCCTGCTGCTGATATCTATGATGTGATCATTTTATATGCGTGAGACGAATGCTTTATTATTATATATGATATATATAGTAGTCGTTGCTTATGTTTTGCACCCGCGCTAGTCCCGTCCCGGTATGCCGTTAGTTAAGTAACCTAACGGTGCATAACGGGACACAGTGGCGAATGCGGATGGCATAAGCGTACGTTGTATTTTCGTTTCTTCCATGACGCTTAGGAAGCTTAAATGATAGGATTCATTAATGAGATTAATGAAAGAAAAAGAAACCTAAAAGATTTTGTAGAATCAAATTTATAAAAAAAAAGGGTAGCTCTAGTTTTTGCTTTGCATAGCAGTATTCCTTGTAGAATATCCAGCACCTTATTCGATAAGGCAAGAGCCGAGATCCCTTCACCGGGAGTGACCTCTTTAGCGGAACTAGCAGATGCTACAAACTCACGGTTTAGTTTTTGATTGCTTCTATAGTTTTTGCTTTGCATAGTGGTATTTGTGAAATATCATGCACCTTATTCGATAAGGAAAGAGCCGAGATCCCTTCACCGGGAGTGACCTCTTTAGCGAAACTAGAAAAGGCCTCAAAACACTCCATTTCAAAATCACTTGTTTCTACAACGATATCAAGTTCTTTACGCTCATGGTTTTCTGAAAAACCTGTGTAGCCCTCCATCATTTCAGATAGGTACTACTTAGTATTCGTGCTACGTTTGTTGGCCTGCGTTAAGGCGTGGTGTGCGGTAGCTAACTAGTGCTTATCTGCAACATAAGATGAGATTGGATTAGGGTAGTCGTACGACTTTGTTGGCCTGCGTCAAGGGTCATGCGGGTGGGTTTAATTCAATCAGGAAATGACGGGTTGAACTTGACTAGCGGACTATGGTTTCTTGGCCTGCGTCAAGGTCATAGCACGCTAGGGGTAAAAGCATTATCGGGAATTTCAAGTGTTGAAATTTGCAATGAAATTGCATACCTTCTATGAGATAGTTGGATCCTGATACCCACTGCGAGTAAGAGTTACTCCTGGAAGAGTTTTACACATGACAACTAGCCAATTAAGTAGGTGTCTACAAAGGTGTTAAATGGGTTATGCCTCTGGGAAAACGAGGTTTATTTTAATTAAGTCTGTGCGAAAGCACGGGGAACCTCCCTCAAAGTACCAACACTGGCCTGGCTGAAAGATTGGCGAACTTGTAAAGTGTAATTAATCCCGGCTAGTCTTACCTTTTAGGGGTTTGATTGATCATTTCATGTCGTGTTTTGAAAAGTGTAAAAGATCACAACCAAAGAATTTTATAAACCGCAATCATTTAACGGTGTTTATTGTAGGTTCGTTAGCGAGAGCGGATCGTTCATAGAGATTGTGTGAATTTGTTCGAAATCGTTTTAGTTGAGTTGAAAAGAAAAGATGAAAGAAAATGATTCAATATTTGTGAGATTTAGTTTCAAGAATCATAAAGAAATAGATTTAAAATTGAGAATTAATAAAGATCAAGAAAATGTCCAAACCAATTGAATTATCAAGATTTGTAAAGTAGCTTGTAGGAATCGATCAAATAAGTAGTGATTATGAATACTAAAGATTTCGAAATCTTATCTATTGAGGATTTGTTGCTAGATCGATGACGATCAACGAAGATTAGGGATATATTGAAGAAACTAGGGTTTCTCCTTCACTATCCTTCGTCTTTTCATTGATTATCATTCAAATTCTAGCCTCTAGCAAAGAAAATCACCGATCGTTGATCTCTAATTTGGAGCAAAAATATTCAAGAAAGTGATCTCGCTCAAAATTAGGTCATCGATGATTCTTTTTCCTAGAGTTAACAAACCTCATAAGACTTAAGAATCATTCAAGAATTTCATCATCATCATCTACCTATTCTCTCGATTCCGCTACAAGCGGAGATTTCACTCACACATCATGAAAAAGGAAAGAGTCAAGAATTGATAAATTTTCATAATACAAGAATGTAAAGAAAGTAAGATTTATAATTTTTCACCTTTATTAATCGACGATTAGGTACAATTCACTCAAAGGTTACAAGATTTGAGGAGGTAATTAGATCCGCCAAAATTAGCTTCGCATCGATCTTCTTGAGTCGCGGATCGTCGTGGATCTCTTGCTCGGATGATGATCGGCGTTGTGAAAAAGGCTCGTTGAAGGCTTTCTTGAGTCACTTCTCGATGAATCTTGATTTTGGCTTTTGAATTGGATTTAGGATAGGGTTTTGAGTTACAAGTTGTGTCACTCAACTTGTGTGTAGAATGATGAGTAATGATCAACAACCGAACAACCTTTTGAATGAAGCCCTAGGTCTCCTTTTATAGTTTTTTTCTATCTTCTCTTAGAAGCTTGGTTGTTATGAGGCTTGCATAGGAAGCTAGGTAGGTACCAAGCTTACACTAGAAGATTGGCTGTTGTAGAGAAGCTTCTGGAGATTTCTAGGGACTTTGAAGCGTCTTGAAGAAATTTGGCCGTTAAAAGTGAAGCCCTACAAAAAGTATCAATCGCTGACGAGTTGGATCGGCCGCGGATCCGCGGCCGATCGGCCTGACTCGGCCACGGATCCGCGGCCATATAGTGGGCTTGATGGCTGAAATCTTCAGGGGTATTTTGTGTTATCTTTTGGATACTTTTCTGATGCCTGGAATATTGTACTTCTTTCTTGATTGCTGCCAAATCTCAAGTATTTGACTTGCTGTATTTTATCAGCACTTTTAGCAATTCCAGTTCTTTCACCTGAAGAATTTCTGCACAAAATCTTTACACAAGTGTTGAGATATACAAAAATCATGCGTGTAGTAATAAACAGTCAATTTCCCTCTAGAATATCGATTATAACTATAAAACAGGGTATTTGGTATTTTCTAGATGAATTCGTAATCCGTGTTATATTTACAATAAACAACCTTACTTGATCGATAAGAGTAGAGAAATTGACGTGTTGAGAATGCAATATTTTCGACTGATCAAATTCTCCCAAACTTAATTTTGGTCATCTCGAGCAAACATCTTTTACTCAGGTGAAGGAGAAAAGAGAAAGAAAAAGAAAAAACTAACTAGCACACTTTCGTAGGCAACCCGATTGCACTGAGCACGTGCAATAAGCCTTTAAACCTCCAGGTGTCTTTAGTAGGAGGAGTGCTATCTCCTGAGGGTTTTCAGCGGATTGCACCCACAAAATCCTATAATAAAAGGAAGACTGTGAAAGTTACATATAAAGATAAGAATTATAAAAGAAAGACTTTGAAAATCAGAGTTTCCAACTACACTAGCTTTTCAGTTGTCATGAGCCCTATCTTAATAGTCATGAAAAGATGTTAGAAATCACATCATTCCTCAATAAAACATCGTCTTTATTCTTCATTCCTATCTTTCTTCCGAACACCGATCATATACCCCTACGTGTGTGTAAGAGACATCCCTACACTCGGAGAATTCAATTCAAGCTATCATACTGTCACGACCCGAAAGAGCACGTGACTGGCCCTTGAACCATATGAAGTCTATAGGACCCCATCTGATCCAAGTAAGCCAAAAGCCCAGAAATCTAAAACCATTTTAAGAGTAAGTAAAGAAAACTGGTTTTTAAAGAAGTGAGGGAAAACATGTTTGAAGTCAAGGTTTTTAAATAACTAAGCCGAATGTGCATTTTTAAAAGGTAAAGTCTTTTCTAAAAATTTCGGCAGAGTTTCTTTTGTAAATACTGGCCCCGAACGGGGTACAACAAGCACAACACATACACAATGATAAAAGGCATCCCCAAGAGGGAGCTAGCTCTTCGTCAATTGACGGTCACAACCACACATGCAATATAATATACAACGCCGAAAGGCGAGGATCAAATCCAAAAGAAACACAGTAAGCATGAAAACCGCAATACTACTAAGCGCGACTCTAAGGTCAAATAATACATCACTAAAGTCTGAGTCTGAAACAATATACATTTTGGTTGATGGAAATTCTAGATACAATGAATAATATAAGTACAATGGTGGTTCTTGATGCAAAAGAAACCACCTACCAAATGCAATTCACCCGCACGGAAGTAATGTGCCAGAAATGCCGCAAAGGAACCTGTACGGCAAAACCTGCAAGAACTGTGGCACAACGGGGGTGAGTTGCCAACTCGTGAGAATATCTACAAGCAGAAACCGAATGCAAGACATAACCCTAGGTCAACAATCAGTAATAAACCTCAAGGAATAATCCTGATACATGATAAGGTGGCAAAGCAACATCTAAACAGGTATGCAGTGCCAAGTACTCAGGTAATAACATGTCATCAGTATAGGGTATGTCTGCATGAAGTAAATATGATGAAGTGTCAATACACATATATTAGCGTCCCATACCATTAATATTGGTGTAAGGGTATATATAACAGCGCCCTCGTACCCTGTTATATATACAAATGAAGTATGATCAGTGTAAATCCAGTCTGTATATGATCCATATCTGTATATATGTGGAACCCGTCCACCCGTCACCCAATGACAATAAACGTGGAACCCGTCCACCCGTCTCCCAATGACAATAAGCATCATGTATGCAATATGAGGATATAAACAAAATCATGGAAAAACATCATGAAAACTGTGCCCAGCATCGGCACGTAAATCCTCATATATCGGGCTCCGTCAGTCCGGATCGACCCACAGGCTCTGTCTGCGGTATCGGCCCTCGGCCCCGGCAGTACGCCTATATCCATCTATCGACTCTGGTCGGTACCCTCCGGATAACCGCCAGGTCCAACAAAATCACCGGTAGGTACTCGCCCGCCTCCAGACTCAATCGGCAAAGCTCATCGATCATCTTGCCGAGGGGAACCATACCGGGTCCACCATGTACCCGCAATCGGCTCGTCCACTCCTCGATTCGGGTCACACATGTCACTCTCAGCACCGAGAAAACACATGGTGGACGCACTGAAATATCATATCAAGGGTAACCGGGTTTTCAAAACAAATACATATCCTCTTTGAAAACACCCACGGTTCCCAAAAACCAGAAATATCATAGAAACAGCATATCTCAATGCGTATAATCAGAAAGCAACATGTATGCGATATATAGCAGAAAGGTAAGAATATCAATATGTCATGCTAGGGTCAAATCCTGAATGCAACAGTACTACAGTGTAGTGACATGGCAATTATCGATGATGAAGTGTGTGAGCCGGCAAATAGTGTACATGGAACATAAGCATCATCGATAATGGTGCTGGTGTCCTAACAGCATGATAATAATATAGCAATAAACATATGCCAGCAATGCGAATGCATGAATATGCGGAAATCAAATAGTCAACACCACAGTGAAGAATCTACTATGCAAACTACAGATCTAAGTATCAGGTCAATCAGGAGGGGTATGGAAACCACCTAAATCTGAGTCGGTATATAGATATACTAGTCGGTGATCCCGCCTCAATAGTATCGCGTACGATACAGTATATCATATAACATCCTCAAGTCATGAGTGCGGATCTATCATCAATATAGGCTCGTACGGTAAATCGTCGTACAGCATCCCAATAGCTGGGTACGGGTCAACATCACACTATCTCATCACGTCTCAGGTATCCCTATCATCGTATCACATAATCTGGGGTACAGATCTAAGTCTAGTACAACTGATGCCATCTACAAAGTAAGAATGCGGGGGTAAACACACATCCCAAGCCCGCAAGAAACACATTTCGTATCCCAAATACGAATCATATCACATCACCGATCTCGCGGCACAAAGCCCAATATCATCGACTCATCTCCAATGTCATCCAATATCATCATTAACACCGTGTAAGTATAGGTAATATGCAAGGGTGTGCGTGTAGGTGTAATTCTATTCTAGGGTTCGCGATTATGAACTACACTAGTCACTTCTAACCCTACACTATCCATAAAACACCTAACTATCATATAATAACAACTACGGACTGCGGGGGTACTATACGCCATCCACCCGACTTCCCCCAGTAGATATAATCTACTCACCTTGCGTCTCCATCTTTCGATGTCATCACGCGTTTTCTTGTCGTCCCGTAGTCTCCATGGGGTACCTACACATCAAAATATCGTATATGCGCATTAAAACCAATTCAAAGCTAAAATGGCACACGAAACCCAAAACGATACGATAAGAGGCCTATAGGTTAGAACCTATGGCACGCCTTCAAAACCATCAATAAATCCTCTATATCGTCGTATAAACGCCAAATAGTCGAGGTAAAACACAAGACACAAATTCAGACTTTAAAATACGGAATACAGAAACACGAATCCAAAACAGCAACTTAGGAAATATGTCCCAGATTTCACCCTAGATGGAATCAGTCAAAACTAGACATACCCAGGGTCAACACTAGAGGAAATGGGGCTATGCACGAAGTTCGAGGTAGATCCCTCCTGCTCTGGCTGCAAATTGCGGCCAGAATGGGATAATTGGCGGCCTCAAAGTGGAGTGGGGAGCTATGGTTTGGTGTGGTGGTTCTCTGGTGCCTGCACATCTCACTGTCAACTCAGTTTTATTTTAGGGATCTCGGGGTGATAGCAGATTACACAAAACAGTGATAGATTTCCAGTTTTCCCCGATATCGATTCCGTAATTCCGTATTCTGTTTTCAAGTTCAGGTTTGGGTTCAAATTAGCATCACACAAGGAATTCTAAGGTCACCACAATCCTCAATTTCATCTTTAATTTAAGTTTTTCCCTAAACCCTAACTTGAATTCTCTAAAATCCACAAACATCACAATATCGATACAAAACTAGTATGGATGCACAAGGAATTGAAATACTGCTCTATAGGTGCAGGAGTTACCTCCTTTGGCAACTCAAGAAAATTCTTGAGTTGCTCAAAGTCCATCAAATCCAATCTTGCTAGGTTCAATGTGTAGCTAGTGAGCTCGGTAACACTTTTTGTGAAGTGGGAATGAGGTTTTGGCTTTATTTTCATTGTGGATCTAGGGTTTCATGAAGAGGGAGAGAGGGGGGAGAGAGGGCAGCAGCTCAAGAGAGGGAGAGGAGAGAGAATGAGAAGGGGAAAATGATGAGGGATGGTTCAAAAAGGTGGGGTTGACTTGGTCTCTCTCTCTCATCATTACTTACTTTTTCCCTTTTTTTTTCTTTTCCTTCTCACTCCAATAGTGAATCCAAATGAACCATGGCAATAAAATGTAACACAAGTGTAGAAAATGATATGTGCATGTTTTACATAAAAATGCTAAAAAACCGATTAGCGATTTTTAATCGCGATTAGCACTAATTTAGCATATAACTAATCAATTAAACTTAGAAATGGCATAATTTTCTAATTTACCCTATTTTAGAATTTTCCATAATTTTTCTAAAATTTTTCCCATTTATTTGTATTTAATAATTCCAAAATATTAAAATATTCAGTAAAATAATATTAAATTATAAAAATTCTCAAAATTAATATTTTATCTTTTTGAAATGTTACACATACTCTTGTCCATCTATCTCAGTACTTTTTAATCGGTAAATATTTAAATGGATTTGCTCATACATTTTTCATGCGACCGTTAATACTTCTTGAGGTATTAACCGACCGATTACTCATGTGCTTGCTGATTAGGTGTATTTAGTATTTTTCTCGTCTTGCAACACCTAAGGCTTAGCAGTGACTCCCAAACAAGTTGGTCTGAGGCACTAGGTGATGAAACACCCTCGCTATATTTTTTTTATGCTGCCTTGGTGATTACAAAACCAGTGTTCATTTTTCTTCACCATTTTATCTTTTTATGCTTCATTTATTATTTTCTTTGTACTTTGGCTTTTAGACGAGCATTTCAAGGTATCCTCTACTATCCCGACTTTCAAGACATGTCTAAGTGCGTATAGTAAGGTATCAACGTTCAAATGTTTGGCTTCCAGAATAGGAACTATTTTTCAGACTTATTTTTATCCTCAGATTAGTGACTTCTTTCATCTTACTAACCCTTGGGACAACGGCTCATAACTACTTATTACTAGTTCATTTAAGAAACTTCTAACTTTCTAGGTTTTCTTAAATTCTTCTAATCTTTTGGATTAATTTTTCACTATCTAATATTTTATTATCTTATTTATGTACAAAAATATTTTTTTATTATATGTTTTGTGCTTATGCATGTAAGTCTACGGTAGCGCCCCGGCCGTCGATCCGAGGCCAAAATGCGGAAACAAAAACTTTTTAGGAAACCGGCGCTATCGCAGTCTTTCACCCGGATTGAACCATTAACGCTAAATTAGCTAACTACTAAGAAGTGAGAGTGGCTATACCGATCGATCCGTGTCCTTCGGTCTTTGGCCACCATCCCAAGCTCCTCGCGGCATCTCCGATCTCCGGTCTCCTCGTCGGAAGGGCACCACATCAATGAGTCTTTTTACGGGCTTCCGCTTCATCCGAAGCAACTCGAACATGAAGTTTGCTAGCCGACATGTCCAAGGTGAAGTAGAGAATGTGTGTGATAATTTTGTCTCTTGACACTCTAGGATTCTCAACACATGAGATGGTTAGAGTGGAGGTAGAAGATGATGCCATTAATGGAGATAGTGAGCTCAAAAAGAAAGAGGAAGAAGAAGAACTCTTTCTTTTTCTTATGTGTTAAAATGATAATGAGAGTGAGCTAGAAATTATCGACACAAGAGCAAACCTCAAGCCATATGGCTTCCCTCTCTCTCTCCTCTTATCATTTCAACACATAAATCAATCCAAAATGTGACATATGCACAAATAAAGAGACCATGAGTCATCACTTGTGCATGTGTCACAATTAATGCTCCTAATCATGACTTTGAGCTCACAATTTCCATTTGCAAACATTAATCCAAATGTTTGCAACAATAAAAAGAGAATGGCATCTACTAAAGTAAACTCATGACGGATCACAAGAGCACCCCTCACTTGTATATACATACCTGCATCCGCATTCCGACTGAATGCGAATACAATGAGACTAAAGTAATCAAACAAATCTAATACTAGGATCCGGCTTAAACCAAAGCCCACTAATGTGATCCGTCCGATCATGATCCGTACACGACTGCACGTATATGATCGAACCCTGCCATAATATCATACGGCCTCTACAACGTTTCGCCCGAAACTTGAGAAACTGTCTGTGGGGAACTCTAAAGACTCGTCAATACTTTGGCTATAGATTTAACCACTAGCACGTCAGTGGTAGTAGCTGTACGTAACGGGCTACCAGGTATTGACCAAAAGGGAGGTAAATGAGCGAACTCATCCTGATACCCTACTAAGCTTGTCGGTGACAATATCCATACAGTCCAGTCCGTTCGTCTATGAGCATCGCATGTCGGGCCTAGGGGGTTGGTAAAAGTTAGACCCCAAAAGCGGTACAAGTCGTGTCGGAGTGTATCCCAGAACACCCTGAGATACTACTGGAATACCTACCAGTAAATCTCTTGCCTTGGCCAAGAACTTTGTGTAATGGCTCTCCTAGACACAGCGCGATCTTACCCCCAATACCGGGAGAGACGAAACCTCTGCCGATCCGCTCACTGCCTCCATGTGGCTCGGGACTGTACCCAACTAAAACCTGTTTGCATGACTCCTTTGAGCCGTGGTAGGGTAGTAATCAAAGCACAGTGGGAACTCACACGAGACAAATGACGATCTCAGGTCGATGAACTAACATGTATACATGTCACCAGGGAACTGCTATCTGACGTTAGGTATAATACCAACTAGCATGTTCCCGGCGAGTCCTGTCCGGTGTACTCATAACCCAATGAGCACCTGTATACGTCTTAGGTGAATCAACTGACACCAATGGCTTGTGAGACCAGCCTATAAGTCTACGGTAGCGCCCCGGTCGTCTGTTCGAGGCCAAAATGCGGAAACGAAAACTTTTTCTAAACTTGAAACCGGCGCTATCGCAGACTTTAATCCCGGATCGAATCATTAACCTACAACTATCTAACAAGAGAAAGGTTAGAAAAGCTATACCGATCGATCCGTGTCCTTCGGTCTTTGGCCACCAACCTAAGCTCCTCGCGGCATCTCCGATCTCCGGTCTTCTCGTCGGAGGGCACCACATCTTCGAGTCTTTTTACGGGCTCCCACTACGTTCGAAGCAACTCGGACACGAAGTTTGCTAGCCGACGTGTACAAGGTGATGTAGAAAATGTGTGTGATCACTTTGTCTCTTGAGGATTTAGTGGATGCCATTAGTGAGGAGATAGTGAGCTCAAGAATGAAGAGGAAGAAGAAGAAGTTTTTCTTTCTTTTTCTTTTGTGTTCTTATGATAAAATGAGAGAGAGTTAGTGTGAAAAATGCAAGACCAAACACTTCATATGGCAGCCCTCTTTCTCTCACCCTCTTATTTCAACACTCAAAATCATCAAAAATGTGACACATGCACAAAGAAAGAGACCATGAGTCATCACTTGTGCATGTGTCACAATTAATGCTCTTAATGATGATTTGTAGCTCATTATTTCCATATGCAAACATTAATCCAAATGTTTGCAACAATAAAAAGAGAATGACATCTACTAAAGTAAATTCGTGACGGATCACAAGAATACCCCTCACCTGTATATACATACCTGCATCCGCATTCCGACTGAATGCGAATGCGATGAGACTAAAGTAATCCAACAAATCTAATACTAGGATCTGGCTTAAACCAAAGCCCACTAGTATGATCCGTCCGATCATGATCCGTGCACTACTACACGTATATGATCGAACCCTGCCATATATCATACGGCCTCTACAACGATTCGCCCGAACTTGAGAAACTGTCTGTGGGGGACTCTAAAGACTCGTCAATACTTTGGCTATGGATTTAACCACTAGCACGTCAGTGGTATTAGCTGTACGCAACGGGCTACCAGGTATTGACCAAAAGGGAGGTCGATGAGAGAACTCATCCTGACACCCTACTGAGCCTGTCAGTGACAATATCTGTACAGTCCGATCCGTTCGTCTATGAGCATCGCATGTCGGGCCTAGGGGTTGGTAAAATTCATACCCCTAAAAGTGGTACAAGTCGTGTCGGAGTGTAGCCTAGAACATCCTGAGATACTACTGAAATACCTACCAGTAAATCTCCTGCCTTGGACAAGGACTTCGTGTAATGGCTCTCCTAGACACAGCGCGATCTCACCCCCATTACCGGGAGAGACGAAACCCCAGCCGATCCGCTCACTGCCTCCATGTGGCTCACGACTGTACCCAACTAAAACCTGTTTACACGACTCCTTTGAGCCATGGTAGGGTAGTAATCAAAGCACAGTGGGAACTCACACGAGACAAATGACAATCTTAGGTCGATGAACTAACCTGTACACATGTCACCAGGGAACTGCTATCTGACGTCGGGTATAATACCAACTAGCATGTTCCCGGCGAGTCCTGTCCGATGTACTCATAACCCAATGAGCACCTGTATACATCTTAGGTGAACCAACTGACACCAAAGGCTTGTGAGACCGGCCAACGCCCCTTATCGGGGTCTCGACTGTATACACTAGTCTACTCCGGTGTATCGATGCCCTGTCTCGAAAACTCCCACGACTAGGGACCTTTTAAGGATGTGCTTATAGACCTCAGCTCCCACGTATATGATCGCCATCATATTGCTGGCAGTCAAGCAAGAATCCTAAGGGCTCTATCAATGTGTAATAGTGACCTGTAATGTCACCTAAAGCTGTACATGATGATAAAGATAAACCAGATAGCATACTATCATCTTGAGTAAGACTGTCCTACCGGTATAGGTCCTCCCTCAATCATTACAATCACGTGTCTGTGATCCAATAATTGACTCTGAGGGCACTATAACCAAAAATCTCCTACTTGCACTCAAGGATAATTATTGCGATGTCGCATACTCACAGCCCGTGTGATACCGAACACCGAACTCCTCTACTAATCAGTCTCACAATGCCCATTTGCGAAACTATTGCGTTCGAGGAATAGCCTCAGTGAGTGGATCTGCCCTGATGTTTCTTTCTATGTCTCTCTTTATCTCAAGTTCGCGGAGAAAGCCATCTCCCGAAATGAGCAATACCTGTCTTAGAATATGTTTGGATATCTGATGGGACCTAGTTCATAAATGAACTCCAAATCCAAACTTCTTAGACTGTATCGTCAATCGAACATAATCAGTATCCTGCGCCACACCTCCCTCAGTGCCCTCTTGGACCACCTGTCCAAAATACTGCCCCTCGTCAGAGGGAAAACTATAACTCTGACAGCCACTCTGTCATCCAGGTCACTTTGGAAGCCTGGAATGATACGCGTCTCTCGAAAGAGGCTTTTGTTATCATATCCCTAGAACATCCACTTATGTTTTTAAACTTCTTCCGAACGTTTCTCTAGGATAGGATTAATATCAATTTATTGCATCTAGTGCAAAAAACAACGTCTGGTGTGGTACTTGACATCTCATGATTGACTCAATTGCCTAAGCAATTGATCTCCCAATCATGCACATCCCTCTCCCCTTTAGTCTGTAAGACACCTTTAGAGAGGGTGACTCCATCACCTGCAGGTACACTACCGTGCCAGGAGTCGTCCATTCTAAAACACCTTTAGAATGCTGTCTTAGTACCCTGATTGGGAAACTACCCAAATCTAGATCTAAAACCATAGATCTAGTAACCAGAGTGTCTGATATTATATTTATATCCTGTGTGGAGAAACCACTGTGTGACAACCAAAGTATAACCGATCGTAGTATAGGAATTTCACTTCCTACTCTGTGTATGTCATCTGTATACCAGGATATCACACCCTACTACCTTCTTAACAGATCCATCCCCTATTCTGATGAAGTCAAACCTATGACTGCCACATCAGAAACAAATGATCTATCTCCGCTATATCTGCTTTAGTCTATAAATAGACATAAGCTACTTGTCCAACATGCTTCCGCTGCTCCCACTGACTACGACAACCCTCTGGCAGAGTCATATACACGTGCACTTCTAAAGCTAGTTTAGAACGATGCTATACTCATCCTCCTGCCGGGTCTCACAGTCTGGAACAACAGCAATGGCAAGTTTGGGTAAATAAGAACCTCGCTGTCACCGTCCTTGATCATACCGAAGTACCTCTCGAGTGCCTGATGTTACCCACCATATCTGCGGAGTGGCCAATGGAATGTAAAACCAGATTGAATCTTTAGGTTCTTATCAAATTTTCAGTAATCGTTTGCGGTTCTGGAATCACTTCCAGTTCTACCATACTCCCACTACTATTTTCTGAAAAAGTCCATTTTTATTAAAAATGTGGCGAGTCAAGAAACAATATCACTATTGATCTTCCAAATGGTAGAAAGTCAACCCTCGTCATAGCCCGGGTCAACCCATAAACTGCCATTACAGAAACGCGCCTTGAGTTATCCAGAGTCTGGTTTTAAGAATAAGCCAGACAACTCCCCGTACCTTAACATTGTTAAGATATGAACTATTCTATATCCAATATATAAAGAGAGGCACTGATTTAATTGGAAACAGATTCAAATCATGCAGCTGTCTCCAGTGCATGTCAACTAAATGGAGAGAGGCCTATCAGCATTACTCAACTTAGGAATACATCCAGATATGAGCAACCTGAAAGCGAAGCAAGTTCTCATAATCATTACTATCATCTGAATACCATACACAAGTATCTACATCTTCGATCACCTTGAAGAATCCTGATACTTGCAATACCTGGTTCTCTACTTTATTCATATGCCTATAACTTCTCAAAATTTGGATCTTGTATTTCTATGAAACACATGTCTAAGAACTAGAGAAGTCATAAGTAAAAAGAATATACTATGAGTACCAACCCTTCTGTCCTCATAGACACTGGACAACATACAATACTCTGCATAAGTCCCCTGAGTCTAATAACTCATTCTCTGTGTGTCGTAGGTTGAAAACTGTACTTATGGTTAAGAAGAATTACACCGCTGTTTAATGCTCCTTACCTAACCATCCACTGATATAGGTAAATGTCATAGAAATAATTTCAAAAAGTTATATCTCACTTTATAAAAATAAACGTACAGATATATCATTTTGAAATTGGTGCATAACAACGGATACTCAAAACCAAATATTTGTCGTCCGGCAAACAACCCAGGCGATTTCCTCAAGTATCACCAATTACAACGAATCCCGATATAATGAGGATGATCGCCCAATTCCCAATAACTTACTCCCACTCATCATCTGTAAAACCATACAGATGTGATAATCAAACCTGGTAAATACATACCCTGGAGCAAGGACTAATTGGGAAATCAGTTTTCTTTTAACAATACACAGTGAAACTGAAACATATAAATGTTTCGAAGGGGTATCCGGGTATTCCTAGTAATGCCTCTTCCATTATCCAGATTCACAACTGTAACCGTATATTTCTTTGCCATCTCTCCAAATCCCTTTATATGTCTTTAGTCATTACCTTATGTACACCACCTTTAGGCCAAATGGTTTTCTTCCTTCCCTACCGTTCGTCACCAGCCTATGGTTTGGAAGAAGACTATCCAATAAGCATAATGGGTGTACTGTCCTAATCTTAGGAGCACTCGCAACCCGAGAGAAGGTAAAGATAAAAGACAACTGAATAAACCTTATTCCTATTTCTCCTGAACCAGAATCCATCCCCGAACTGGAACAAGTCCCTTCGAGTTCGTATATGACCATACGATGGAGTGTCCAATAAACTGTGGATCTTCATAGTGATACGGAGTGTTCTGGAGAAATGCAAAGGTGATGTAGGATTGGCGAAGAAATACTTGGCTTGGTCGTGAATAGCAGTCACAATTTACATTGCCCTCTTACAAATCCCTTTATTTGTCTTTACTTTAATACCTTCTGTACACCATCGTTAGGCTAATTGGTTTTCTTCATTCCCTACCGTTCGGCACCTGCCTATGGTTTGGAAGAAGACTATCCAATTAGCGTAATAGGTGTACCGTTCTAATCCAAGGGGCACTCGCAACCTGAGAGAAGGTAAAAGGAAAAGACAACTGAATAGTTCTATTCATTTTCTCCAGAACCGGAAACCATCCTCGAATCTGGAAAAAGTTCCTTCGAGTTCGTATATAACCATACAATGGTTTTACCCAATGGAAGTGGATGTTCGTAGTAATACGGAGTGTTCTGGAGAAAAGGGTAAAAGTAGGAGTGGCAATGAGGTTTGCAACTCTGACAATCCAAAAGCCAGTGTTTTAAGAAATTTCGGTTAACTTGGTCACTGAGTTATAGTCTAGGGTCGGGTCATGGTCGCTGCCAAAGAGAGAGAGAGAAAAGAAACACTCAGCGTGCATGATCAGTCGAAAATACTGTATTTCTAACACGGCAATTTCCCTACCTTTTGCAGTCAAGTAGAGGTATCCGGTATTCATATCACACATATTTGCAAAACACATGTAAAATGTTGAATTACTTGTACTGTGTACTAAAACTGGCACTTTTAGGGAAATTGTGTGTTTTTCATGGCATCGCATCATCCTTGTATTGCGCAACTCTTGTCTGGGGTCTAATGCAGGAAATTCCAGAAGCAAAAGCCCAAAATTGGGAAAAGATCTGATAAAAGATACGCCAACTCAAAGTCTAAAGATCTGGTAGCAGTACAGAAGGCTTAAGAGAAATTAAAATTGTAAGTCGATGTAGTACACCCCAATACTTGTGGGCAGGCGGAATTTTCAAAAACGAACTTGTTTAGTGAACGAACATCGACTAACCGCTTGAATCGAAGCTAAACTATAAATAACCAAACACAAAGTGTTCTAAACTACTGTGTTTAGGGATTATACCTAATGAACCAACTCCTTCGTCTTTACGATCTCCTTGTCCTCCTCGGCCTTCTCTTTGTAGTAGACGATCCACCCGAGAGCAAAACTCCAAGCTTAGCCTCTAAACTTGAGGCAACTAACCTTCTTGGATTGCTAATCAAAGAAGATAGATTGAGATAGAGTGATGGTTATGGATTGTTTAGTCTTACTAATCCTTGTACTCAACTCATGAGAGGGGAGGATTAGTCTTTGAAGAGGGAGAGCTTGAGGAGAGAGAATGTGTAGATAATAATGAGATGAGATTATTGAGTATCATAATAAATATGAAGCATTCTCTTTTATGAAGAAAAGAATAATACATGATGAATAAGCATGCTTCACAAATATCTAATGGTGATTCATTGTCATGAGTCATTAAGCATTTATAATGCTTTAATGACATGAATGAATCACCCACATGACTCACTAATCTCATTCATTGCATATGCCACCTAAACCTCCTTAGTCACCATCTTCTAGAAGCTTCTCGCACAATTACGAGAACGCCCCTCCTATCCGCAAAAATATGGAAAAACTTTAGACTGTAAAAATCCAATAACCGGATACCAGTAACTGGCTTAAACCAAAGCCGACTGGTAAAAACTGTCCGAAAGTCGTATGCGCGTAAACGCACGTATGTGTCCGAACCCTTGTCGTAAAACCATACGACCTCTATATCGTTTCGCCTGGAGTAGGAAACTCTCTGTGTGGGACTCTAGAGACTCGACTACTACGCTGGCAGTGGGTTTAACCACAGACCGCAAGCGGCACTAGCTGTACGTAACGGTCCCCAGGTAGTTGTCGATAAGAAGGCCGATGAGGAAACCCATCCGAACTCCTACTAAGTCTAATGTGACAATCTCCATACAGTCCGATCCGTTCGTCCAAGACTATCGCATATCCGGCCTAGGGGGCGGCAAGTGTCAGTCCCCTAATAGCGGTATAAGTCGTGTCGGAGGGAAGCCCATTACACCCTGAGAAACTACTGGAACCTACCAGTAAATCTCGCTTGCCCTGGCCAGGGACTTTGCGTAATGGCTCTCTGACACAGCGCGATATCAACTCCCAATACCGGGAGGGACGAATCCTGTCTAACCGCCACTGCCTCCAAGTGCTCGGGACTGCACCCAACTGCTACCTGTTTGCACGACTCCTTTGAGCCGTGGTAGGGTAACAATCTAAGAACAGTGGGACACACTCGAGGCGAAGTAGCAGTGTCAAGTCTGCGGACTATGCTGTACTCATGTCACTTGGGAACTGTTCACTGACGACTGGTATAAAACCAACCAACAGTTCCCTGTGAGTCCTATCCGGTGTACCCGTAACCTAACGAGCACCTGTATACTATCTCCAGTACGACGTACTGACAGCTGTGGGACAGACCATCTCCCCAACTGGGATGAGAAGCGTACACACTAGTCTACTCCGGAGTATCGATGCTCTGTCTCGATAATCCAACAACTAGGGACCTGAATAAGGATGTGCTTGTAGACTACCCAGCCCCCACTAGTGTGACTGCCATCACAACGCTGGTAGTCAAGCAAGATCCTAAGAGCTCTATCAATACGTACACTCACATATTAAGATAGAAAAACCAAGTAGCATACTACCATGTTTAGCAAGACTGTTATATACATGTGAATATCCCAAGCTTCCATTAAGTAATATACAAACTAGTATGATACAGTAATGGCCTTCTAGGGCATAAACACTAACAATCTCCCACTTGCACTAGGGCCATGTACTGGCATATCGAAGACCAATGATCTCGAGTAGCCTCTCGAACAGTGTCTGAGGTAGGGCCTTCGTGAATGGATGAGCAATGTTCTCTTCTGAAGCAACTCTCCGAACCTCGATCTCCTGACGATCAATGATCTCCCTGATCAGGTGATACCGCCTCAAGATGTGTCTGGACTTCTGATGGGACCTTGGTTCCTTCGCTAAAGCTATAGCTCCGTTGTTGTCGCAATACAGAGGTATTGGATCAACTATGGTAGGAACCACCTGAAGTTCTGTTAGGAACTTCTTCATCCAGACTGCTTCTTTTGAGGCATCGCAAGCAGCTATATACTCCGCTTCCATCGTCGAGTCAGCAACGGTGTCCTGCTTGGAGCTATTCCAGCACACCGCCCCTCCATTGAGGGTAAAGACATAACCCGACATGGACTTGGAATCGTCCTTATCACTCTGGAAGCCGGAATCAGCAAAGGCCTCCAACCTGAGGTCTTTTCCGCCGTAAACCAAAAACATCTCCTTAGTCCTTCTTAGGTACTTGAGAATGTTCTTTACTGCTATCCAGTGCTTCTCCCCTGGGTCTGGCTGATACCGGCTTACCACGCTCAGTGCGTAAGCTACATCTGGTCTGGTACACAACATCGCATACATTATAGAGCCTACCGCAGAAGCGTAGGGTATAATAGACATGCGTTCCCTTTCCAAATCAGTCTTGGGAGACATCTCTTTGGAGAGGGAGATTCCGTGACAAGCCGGTAGATTACCGCGCTTAGAATCTTCCATATTGAATCTTTTCAGTATAGTGTCGATATACCTGTACTGCGAAAGTCCCAACATCCTCTTGGATCTATCACGATAGATTCGGATCCCCAGAATGTAAGAGGCATCACCCAGGTCTTTCATGGAGAACCTGTGTGACAAGAATCCTTTGACAGATTGTAGCATAGGAATGTCATTTCCTATTAATAGAATGTCATCCACGTACAAGACGACAAATACGACACTTCTGGCTACAACTTTACTATATATGCAAGGTTCATATGGATTTTTGATAAAGTCATATTCTTTGACTGTCTCATCAAAACAGATGTTCCAACTCCGCGATGCCTGCTTTAGTCCATAAATGGACTTAAGCAGCCTGCATACTTTCCCGCTGCTCCCACTCTGATTGAAACCCTCTGGCTGATCCATATAGACGCACTCTTCTAAATTTCCATTCAGAAAAGCCGTCTTTACGTCCATCTGCCAGATTTCATAATCATGGAAGGCAGCAATAGCAAGAAGGACCCGAATGGATTTGAGCATAGCCACTGGAGAAAAAGTTTCGTCATAGTCCAAACCAGGTCTTTGACGAAATCCCTTTGCAACAAGTCTAGCCTTATAGGTTTCCACCTGTCCATCTACACCAATCTTTTTCTTGAAGATCCATTTGCATCCTATGGGTTTTACCCCATCTGGAGCAAAGTCCAAAGTCCATACTTTGTTGGTGTACATGGACTCCATTTCGGCCCGCATTGCATCTAGCCATCGTACCGAGTCGCCGCTCTGGATGGCCTGCTGGAAGTCAGTAGGTTCATCATCATCTATGATGCAATCCTCTCTATCCCCATCTATGAGAAAACCGTAGTATCTCTCAGGCGGATGAGACGGCCTACTACTCCTGCGGAGGGGTGCGGGAATGTTCTGTTCTTCTTGAACCTCCCGTTCTACCAAACTTTCAGTATTGGTTTGTGGTTCTGAAATTTCTTCCAGTTCTATTTCGCTCCCACTTGATTCCTTTTCTAAAAACTGATGTTCTAGAAAATGGGCATTACGAGAAACAAATACCTTTTGTTCCTCTGCGTAATAGAATCAATATCCTGTAGATTTCTTTGGATATCCCACAAACTTACACTCTACTGAGCGTGCCTCGAGCTTGTCCGGATGCTGCTTTTCTACAAAAGCTGGACATCCCCATGTCTTCAGGTACTGAAGATAGGGTTTCTTCCCACTCCACATCTGATATGGTGTGGTAGGCACAGTTTTGGTTGGAACTCTGTTCAAAAGATGTATCGCTGATTCTAGCGCATAACCCCAGAAAGATCGCGGTAACTCAGCATTACTCATCATGGATCATACCATATCCAATAGGGTTCGATTCCGTCTCTCCGATACACCGTTGTGCTGTGGAGTGTATGGAGGAGTAAGCTGAGAGAGAATTCCTTTCTCTTTTAGGTAACCTAGGAACTCGGCACTTAAGTATTCTCCACCTCGATCAGATCTCAGTGTCTTAATACTTTTGCCTGTTTGGTTTTCCGCTTCACTCTTGTATTCCAGGAATTTCTCAAAGGCCTCGGATTTATGCTTCATTAAGAAGACATGTCCAAACCTAGAGAAATCATCTGTAAAAGTAATGAAGTAGGAATAACCACCTCTTGCATGTGTAGACATTGGACCACATACATCGCTGTGTATGAGTCCTAAGAGCTCGCTCGCTCTTACTCCTTGTCCAGTGAATGGAGTCTTTGTCATCTTTCTTTTGAGACAAGATTGACAAGTGTCATAAGATTGATATTCGAACGAGTCCAAATATCCTTCTCTATGCAACTTAGTCAACCTTCTCTCATTGATGTGACCCAGTCTACAATGCCATAAGAAAGCTTTATTTAAATCTGGAGACTTTCTTTTTAGTGTGTTCTGGACATTGAAAATTTGGAGTTGGTTTAAAACATATATTCCGTTATTTAGTGTACCTGACCCAATCAAACCATGATTAAGGTGGATGTTGACAACATCTCTTACAAACGTGAAATCATAACCTTTATTTGATAACAAGGAAACTGATATGATATTACACGTTAAGCTTGGTACAAAATAACAGTTATGTAAAACCAAAATGTGTCCACTCGTCAATCCTAGGTGATAATCACCGGCGGACGCAGCTCCCACGCTAGCTCCGTTAGCAACCTTTAGGGTCATATCACCTTCCTTCAGCACTCTACGGTTTCTCAGTGCCTGCAATGAATTGCAAATATGAGATCCTGATCCGGTATCCAATACCCAGGAAGTAGAGTTGATCGACAGACAATTCTCAATTACAAACACACCTGAAGTCGAAGCCACAGCTTGCTTCGGTTCCTGGTTCTTGGCATTCCACGCCTTGCAATCTTTCTTCCAGTGCCCTTTCCTGTGATAATGGAAGCACTCATCCTGGCCAACTACCGGTACCGCAAACTTTTTCTTTCCCTTCCCTCCCACCTTACTAACACCTCCTCTAGGTTTGGGTGCGGCCTTCTTCTTCCTTCCTTTGGCTCTTGCCTTGGACCTGGAAGAAGATGCACCGCCAACAAACATAGCGGGTGTTTCCCTTATATTCTTCAAGGTGCCCTCTGCACTCCTTAACATGTTCAGGAGTTCCGGAAGTTCAACTTCTTTTCTTTGAATGTTGAAGTTCAGGATAAACTGGGCGTAGGTGTGAGGAAGGGACTGGAGAATAAGGTCTGTATAGAGCTCATTATCCAAAGTCGTCCCAAGGTCTGCGAGCTCTTCAATATAGCCGATCATCTTTAGGACATGTTCTCCTACAGATGACCCGACAGCCAACCTCGCTCGAAACAAGTTCTTTGAGGTCTCGTATCTTGCTATACGAGATTGCTCTCCATAAAGTTCCTTTGTATGGAGAAATATGCCATCAAGGTCCATATCCTCGTGCCTCCTCTGATGTTCATTGTTCATCGAGGCAAGCATGATGCACTTGGCTTTCGCGCAATCTGAATCCCAGGTTTTGCGGATTTCCTTATCCGCATTACTGGATTTGGGACCAGGGACAGTAGGTGCCGTAGCGGTGAGGACGTGCCCCAATTTGTCATAGGTCAAAGCCATTTTGACATTCCGCAGCCAATCTTTATAGTTTGGCCCTGTCAGTATATTTTTCTCTAAAAGTAACTTAAGTCCAGTCATTTTCAGGGTCGCTGCAATTAGGAGAGAGAGAAAAAAACTCTTTAGCATGATGCTCTTGCAAGTTTAGAGTGGTTTTTAGTTTATCTAAACTGGATGGCTCGCACTATTTCTCGAATCCTTCCTCAAACCATAAAAGAAGAATTAGCTAGGACTATTCTCACCGTACAATACTTGCTTAACCGTTCAGCCAGGCTGGTGTCGGTACTTCAAGGGAGGTTTTCCAACGCTTTCGCGAAGTTCCTTAATTAAATAACCTCTTTTCTCTGGGGGCGTAACCCCGCTGACACTTTTCTGGACATCTACTAGGTTTATAGCATTGATCGTTAAGTGACGAATATCCTGATAAGTAGCATATACTCACAGTAGGATCGGGATCCAAATATCATCGTCTGATAATGTTGTAGGAATGCTACCAACATTCATCAAACTCAAAATGGTATGCATCTCTTTGCAAATTTCAGTTTCTTTAGAAATTCCCGATATAAGTTTTTACCCCATGCTCTTATGACCTTGGCGTTAGGTCAAAATGTCATAAGTCACATGTCAAGTTCTACCCATCATTATCTTGTCAATTTGAACCCATCCGTATATATCCTTGACGTTCGGCCAAAATGATAATACGACTGTCCCAAACTAACTCATCTATCTATGCAACAAATGAATATCCAGTAGCTACCAAACACTATGCCTTGGCGTTAGGTCAAAATACATAGCTTGAATACTACTGAATACCCAGATGAAATGACGGAGGGCTACGAATGGTTTTGGCGAAACCGTGAACGTAGTGAACTTGATATAACCGAAGGAACCTGATAGCTTTTAAAAGGAGTTGTTAAGGCTCCGCATTTAAAAATATCTATTTTTAAAATTAACCGAGTGGTTTCTTTTAAATTGTTCCAACGATTAAAACTTTGGTTTATTTTCTTTGCATTATAGATAATGCGTCCCATCATTAACCTATCATTGCAGAAAACAACGAAAATACAACGTCCTCTTATGCCATCCGCATTCGCCACGAGGTCCCGTCATTACCCGTTAGGTTACTTAACTAACGACAGAGCGGGGGCTGGGCTAGCGCGGGTGTAAAACATAAGTGACGTCTAAATAGCTATCATATATATAGATATTTTACATTCGTCTGACGCAATGATATTCATTCCAGATCACAGATGAACTTAATTGGATTTGCAAGCAATCTGTATTTCTTTTGAGCCTGCAAGAAAAGACAGATTACACAGTTGTGGTGAATAGCCATTACCCCACCCAAGATCCCTACGGGTACGGCAAACTACCCGCCCGGCAGTTTGTGTACCCCACCTTGGATCTGTCCTAAGAGCAAAAACAGTAAAATGAAATAATACAACGGTGGCTACAACCGCAACCTGGATGTGCCCCGCAAAATAATATTACAACAAATTACATTTACATCAAATGAATTAAATGATAACCCATCACATAACCCCGGCTATACACCACAAAAGTCCAATTACAGTTCATATGCACAAACAGATAAAACCATTACAGAAATGTGCAACCCCTTGCCAACCGACATACTAGCAATTAGGGGAGGTTTACGAACACATTATACAATCACAGATATAATCCAATATGCAAATACTGTACAATTTCGATCGATTAAACACCATTAATATTGCTCCAATACTGCTCTGTAAAACTGAAACCTGAGCAAATATTAAAATTTCCAGAAAATACCAAATATCACAGGGGACCCACACAAAAAATTTGGGTTCATGACTCGGCAACTCGGCGGCGGAACCGCGGCGGTATCTGTGGGATCCGCCGCGCTTCCGCAGCGCTTTAGCCGAGTCATGGGCCCAGTTTTCTTGGGTGTTCTCCCGGATGCTTTTCAAGCTTTCTGAACATCCCTGAAAAATTTTTGGACTTCATTTAAATTTCGACAGAAACTTGACAGTTCGGGGATTTCCGGTTTCGTTTTTTCCATTAGAAATTCGTACAAATTTGCAATTAAGTTATTTATTGTTTAGCGAGGCTCTGATACCACTGTAAGTCGATGTACTACACCCCAATACTTGTGGGGAAGCGGAATTTTCAAAAACGAACTTGTTTAGTGAACGAACATCGACTAACCGCTTGAATCGAAGCTAAACTATAAATAACCAAACACAAAGTGTTTCTAAACTACTGTGTTTAGGGATTATACCTAATGAACCAACTCCTTCGTCTTTACGATCTCCTTGTCCTCCTCGGCCTTCTCTTTGTAGTAGACGATCCACCCGAGAGCAAAACTCCAAGCTTAGCCTCTAAACTTGAGGCAATTAACCTTCTTGGATTGCTAATCAAAGAAGATAGATTGAGATAGAGTGATGGTTATAGATTGTTTAGTCTTACTAATCCTTGTACTCAACTCATGAGAGGGAAGGATTAGTCTTTGAAGAGGGAGAGCTTGAGGAGAGAGAATGTGTAGATAATAATGAGATGAGATTATTGAGTATCATAATAAATATGAAGCATTCTCTTTTATGAAGAAAAGAATAATACATGATGAATAAGCATGCTTCACAAATATCTAATGGTGATTCATTGTCATGAGTCATTAAGCATTTATAATGCTTTAATGACATGAATGAATCACCCTCATGACTCACTAATCTCATTCATTGCATATGCCACCTAAATCTCCTTAGTCACCATCTTCTAGAAGCTTCTCGCACAATTACGAGAACGCCCCTCCTATCCGCAAAAATACGGAAAAACTTTAGACTGTAAAAATCCAATAACCGGATACCAGTAACTTGCTTAAACCAAATCCGACTGGTAAAAACTGTCCGAAAGTCGTACGCGCGTAAACGCACGTATGCGTCCGAACCCTTGTCGTAAAACCATACGACCTCTATATCGTTTCGCCTAGAGTAAGAAACTCTCTGTGTGGGACTCTAGAGACTCGACTACTACGCTGGCAGTGGGTTTAACCACAGACCGCAAGCGGCACTAGCTGTACGTAACGGTCCCCAGGTAGTTGTCGATAAGAAGGCCGATGAGGAAACCCATCCGAACTCCTACTGAGTCTGATGTGACAATCTCCATACAGTCCGGTCCGTTCGTCCAAGACTATCGCATATCCGGCCTAGGGGCGGCAAGCGTCAGTCCCCTAATAGCGGTATAAGTCGTGTCGGAGGGAAGCCCATTACACCCTGAGAAACTACTGGAACCTACCAGTAAATCTCGCTTGCCCTGGCCAGGGACTTTGTGTAATGGCTCTCTGACACAGCGCGATATCAACTCCCAATACCGGGAGGGACGAATCCTGTCTAACCGCCACTGCCTCCAAGTGCTCGGGACTGCACCCAACTGCTACCTGTTTGCACGACTCCTTTGAGCCGTGGTAGGGTAACAATCTAAGAACAGTGGGACACACTCGAGGCGAAGTAGCAGTGTCAAGTCTGCGGACTATGCTGTACTCATGTCACCTGGGAACTGTTCACTGATGACTGGTATAAAACCAACCAACAGTTCCCTGTGAGTCCTGTCCGGTGTACCCGTAACCTAACGAGCACCTGTATACTATCTCCAGTACGACGTACTGACAGCTGTGGGACAGACCATCTCCCCAACTGGGATGAGAAGCATACACACTAGTCTACTCCGGAGTATCGATGCTCTGTCTCGATAATCCAACGACTAGGGACCTGAATAAGGATGTGCTTGTAGACTACCCAGCCCCCACTAGTGTGACTGCCATCACAACGCTGGTAGTCAAGAAAGATCCTAAGAGCTCTATCAATATGTACACTCACATATTAAGATAGAAAAACCAAGTAGCATACTACCATGTTTAGCAAGACTGTTATATACATGTGAATATCCCAAGCTTCCATTAAGTAATATACAAACTAGTATGATACAGTAATGGCCTTCTAGGGCATAAACACTAACAAAAATATCAAAATAAGGCCCATTGGACAGCCCAAGACCACACCAGAGAGTTCAAGCCCAGAGGCCTCCAAAGAGACGCGGTTCCGCGGCGGGAGCTGGCTTGCGCCGCGGAACCGCGGCGTTTTGATGAGATCATGGCTTCAGATTTTTTACACGTGTCCCCTCTAAGGCCAAAGCTTCCAGAAGACCCAGAAGCTCCACGTGGCACATCTAGAAGGCTCGGCTTAACAAACTCTTGGAGAGAAATTCAAATTTTGGGCTTAACTAACTTTTTGGAGGGAGATTTAAATCTTTTGGTTAACTAACTTGTGGAGGGAATTCAAATTTTAATCCTAGATCTAGAGGTCTATAAAAAGGAGCCTAGATCTAGGGTGCAAAATGTTCAAGAATCACCACCATCTTCAACCCACAAGTTTAGTGACAAAGCTTGTGCCAAATTCAATCCCCATCCCCAATTCAAAATCAAGATCAAGATCCCGAGAGCAATTTGAGCAAGAGAGCCTTCAACCTTTAGAAGCGACGCCGGATTCCAACGGAGCAAGAGATCCACGCCGATCCGCGACTCAAGGAGCCAAGCGAAGCCGAAATCGACGATCTAGTTCCTTCCTTTTGTAAATTCAAGAGAGTTGTAACGAAATTTGTCGATAAATAAAGGTGGATTTTCTATACTCTTGCTTATCTTTTAATTCAAGCATAATGATTAGATCTCAATTTGTGATTGTGTTTGTGATCATGATGTTTGAGTAACCTCCGCTCGTGTAGGAGTTGTGATGATCTTTAGATGATGATGATTTAGATATTTTTACAATTCTTAAATCGTATAATGTTTGGAAATTCTAGTGAATCAAATGATTAATAACCTAGTTTCGAGATGATGCTTTCTTGATCGTGTTCACTCGAAACTAGGGAACAACTATTGACCATTTGATTAACTAGAAGCTAGAATTTGAATGCGATCCATTGAAAGGACAAAGGATGAGTTGCGAAATCCCTAATTTCCTCGCAAGATCCTTAAACCTCGATGAATTTGCATCGATCTAGTATCAATTCGTTAAAGGATAAGAATTAGTAATCTTTAGATCTCATCACATCTATAGATCCGATCTACTCCTACGAGCCATACTTCTAATCTTGAGTGTTGGTTGGAAATTATCACAAATTATCATTTCTTGATTTTAAGGCTTTCTTAGATCTAGATATTTTCTTTTCTTTGATCTTCAATTACAAATCATGAATTGTTTTCTTTTCTTTGCCTTAAATTTTCAACTCATCTAATTCGAAAATTGAACGGAACTCACTTTCCCTGTGGACGATCCGCACTTACTAACGCGCTACATCCGACACCGTTATTGATTGCGGTCAAAATATTTTTGATTGTGATTTTTACATATTTTCATACTACACAATCCGGAAAATCATTAAATCAGTGCACTCTAACCTAGATCAGAATGGTTATCACTTTATCTAATCAGGAAACCTCCCACTGTAACCTTAAATTCTCCTCCAAACCTGAAAGAAGAATTAGTCGGGATTACCCGAGGAGTAAACCAACTCATCAGTAGGAATCGGGATCCAACTATCATCGCATGATAACGTGATGGAATCCACTCGCGTTATCACACTCCAGAAGGTATGCGCATATCTGGCAAGTTTCAGTTTCTTTAGAAACTCCGATGTGTGTTTTTACCCCTAGGACCCAAGTGACCTTGACGGAGTCAACAAATCAAAGAGTCCTAGTCAAGTTCAACCCGTCATTATCTTGATTGCATTAAACCCACCCGTACGTACCCTTGACAGAGTCAACAAGGCCGCACGACTGTCATAACCAATCGCATATCCATGAAACAAACAAGCACTACTTATCTACCGTACACTACGCCTTGACGGAGTCAACAAACGCAGCACGAATACTAAGTACCACTTGTAGGAAATGACGGAGGGCTACGAATGGTTTTTGGCGAAAAACCTTTAACGTAATGAACTTGATATTGTTGAAGGAACCGGATATATTTTTATAAATATAGTGGCGATAACCTTTGCTAAAGAGGTCACTCCCAGTGAAGGGATCTCGGCTCTTTCCCCGTAGAATGAAGTGCAGGATATTCCAACTGAATACCACGATGCATAGCAAAAAGGCAATCGGCTATAGTGAAGTTATTACCCTGACGCAAACTTCTGTCCAAGGGGTCACTCCCGGTGAAGGGATCTCGGCCCTTGCCTCGTCGACTGAAGTGCTGGATATTCATAACCGAATACCTCTGTGAAAAACAAAAGAGAACGTCCTTGCAATAACAGCTTTTTTTTTTGAAAAATGTTCCAACAACATCAAACAGGTTTGTTTAGCTTGCATTGATCCGAATCAATGCAGCCCCATCAATTAATCACACCACAAAAGAACAAAAATACGATGTGCGTATATGCCATCCGCATTCGCCACTAAGTCCCGTCATAACCCGTTAGGTTACTTAACTAACGACAAAGCGGGGACTGGACTAGCGCGGGTGTAAAACATATACAACATCTACTAGTATATATATCAATATATAATAATCGCTCTAGGCATGATAAAAATGCAACATCACAGAAATGTAATAAGCATCACAGAACAATGCAGATAATCTGGGATCCCCGGGTTTCATAGAGCCGCTACTGAAACCTGACGTTCCCCTGGTCGTGTGGATAGCCTGTGCAATGAAATCCTAGGCCCTATGGGCGCGGCAAGTTACCCGCCAAAACCTGAAGCGACTCATCCCCCTACTGCAAAGTGAATGGACCACCCAGCACTTCACGGAATCCGGTAACTTGAGCACCCCTCCTTAGGTCAACCTGTACCCCCTACGAGTGCGGCGAATAGCCCACCAATTCTAGAGTGAAGCCCCCTCCGTCTCAAAGCCATGTGATGCGGGCCCGTTGCCCTCTAGAACCCGGCTACCCGTGCACCCCTCCGCGGGGTAATCCTAGTACAGAAAGTAAAAATATACAACGGTTACATCGACCTCAGCCCGGTCGTGCCCCAAAAGAATAATATACAAACCGGCAGTGACGGCAGTCCACATGTCGGACGCTCACCCTGCAATATCAAATGTACAAATAATACCAAAACTGTACTAACATTGCACCAAGCTATCCACCACGACAATCCGCAACATCACAGCACAACACAGAACATCAACGTGAATGTCACGTTTGCAAATCCGTCTAAAAGGGCTATAGCAATTAGACAAGATTTACCGATCAAATGACATTCACGGTCGCAGATATAATGTAAATACTGTGAACTAACATATTTAAAATTTTCGATCGACAAAATTTCCCGAAGTGGGCCCCAAGCACAAATCCAGCACTCAAAATAATCTGGGCCCAAACAAAATATTCCAGAAACCCCATTTCCAAGTCAGAGATCACTGTAGAAATTTTAGTGCTCTAATGCTACAGTAGTGCGGCGGAACCGCGGCCAAAACAAGGGTAATGCCGTGGTTCCACGGCGCAATGGTGATATCATGCTACCAAATTTCTGCAGTGGTCTTAGAAAAGCCTGCTTGATTTTCTGCAACACTTAAAATAATTTTTCAACCACAAAAAAAATTCGACAGAAACTGCAGAATTGGAAATGCGGTTTTGGAAAATTCCGTTCGATTGATATTTTAAACATGTTAGAGCAAGCTAGTAAAGGTTAATGGCGTGGCTCTGATACCATGTAAGTCTACGGTAGCGCCCCGGCCGTCTGTTCGAGGCCAAAATGCGGAAACGAAAACTTTTTCTAAACTTGAAACCGGTGCTATCGCAGACTTTAATCCTGGATTGAACCATTAACCTACAACTAGCTAACAAGAGAAGGGTTAGAAAAGATATACCGATCAATCCGTGTCCTTCGGTCTTTGGCCACCAACCCAAGCACCTCGCGGCATCTCCGATCTCCGGTCTTCTCGTCGGAAGGGCAACACATCTTCGAGTCTTTTTACGGACTCTCGCTTCGTCTGAAGCAACTCGGACACGAAGTTTGCTAGCCGACGTGTCCAAGGTGATGTAGAGAATGTGTGTGATCACTTTGTCTCTTGAGGATTTAGTGGATGCCAAGAAAGAAGAGGAAGAAGAAGAAGTTTTTCTTTCTTTTTCTTTTGTGTTCTTATGATAAAATGAGAGAGAGAGTTATTGTGAAAAATGCAAGACCAAACACTTCATATGGAAGCCCTCTTTCTCTCTCCCTCTCATTTCAACACTCAAAACCATCAAAAATGTGACACATGTACAAATAAAGAGACCATGAGTCATCACTTGTGCATGTGTCACAATTAATGCTCTTAATGATGATTTGTAGCTCATTATTTCCATATGCAAACATTAATCCAAATGTTTGCATCAATAAAAAGAGAATGGCATCTACTAAAGTAAACTCGTGACGGATCACAAGAGTACCCCTCACCTGTATATACATACCTGCATCCGCATTCCGACTGAATGCGAATGCGATGAGACTAAAGTAATCCAACAAATCTAATTCTAGGATCCGGCTTAAACCAAAGCCCACTAGTATGATCCGTCCGATCATGATCCGTGCACTACTGCACGTATATGATCGAACACTGCCATATATCATACGGCCTCTACAACGTTTCGCCCGAAACTTGAGAAACTATCTGTGGGGGACTCTAAAGACTCGTCAATACTTTGGCTGTGGATTTAACCACGAGCACGTCAGTGGAACTAGCTGTACGTAACGGGCTACCAGGTATTGACCAAAAAGGAGGTCGATGAGCGAACTCATCCTGACCCCCTACTGAGCCTGTCAGTGACAATATCCGTACAGTCCGGTCCGTTCGTCTATGAGCATCGCATGTCGGGCCAAGGGAGTTGGTAAAAGTCAGACCCCCAAAAGAGGTACAAGTGGTGTCGGAGTGTAGCCCAGAACAACCTGAGATACTACTGGAATACCTACCAGTAAGTCTCCTGCCTTGGCTAAGGACTTAGTGTAATGGCTTTCCTAGACACAGCGTGATCTCACCCCCAATACCGGGAGAGACGAAACCCCTGCCGATCTGCTCACTGCCTCCATGTGGCTCGGGACTGTACCCAACTAAAACCTATTTGCATGACTCCTTTGAGCCGTGGTAGGGTAGTAATCAAAGAACAGTGGGAACTCACACGAGACAAATGATGATCTCAGATCGATGAACTAACCTATACACATGTCACCAGGGAACTGCTATCTGACGTCAGGTATAATACCAACCAGCATGTTCCCGGCGAGTCCTGTCCGGTGTACTCATAACCCAATGAGCACATGTATACATCTTAGGTGAACCAACTGACACCAATGGCTTGTGAGACAGGCCACCGCCCCTCGTTGGGGTCTCGACGGTATACACTAGTCTACTCCGGAGTATCGATGCCCTGTCTCGAAAACTCCCACGACTAGGGACCTTTTAAGGATGTGCTTATAGACCCCAGCTCCCACGTATATGATCGCCATCACACTACTGGCAGTCAAGTAAGAATCCTAAGGGCTCTATCAATGTGTAATAGTGACATTTAATGTCACCTAAAGCTGTACACGATGATAAAGATAAACCAGATAACAAACTATCATCTTGAGTAAGACTGTCCTACCGGTATAGGTCCTCCCTCAATCATTGCAATGACGTGCCTGTGATCCAAAAAATGACTCTGAGGGCACTATATCCAACACAACCACCGCCCCTCGTCGGGGTCTCGATCCGTATACACTAGTCTACTTTGGAGTACCGATGCCTTGTCTCGAAACTCCCTTGACTAGGGACCTTTTAAGGATGTGCTTATAGACCCCAACTCCCACGTATATGATCGCCATCATACTGTTGGCCATCAATCAAGAATCCTAAAGGCTCTATCAACGTGTAATAGTAATCTGTAATATCACCTAAAGCATGTACACGATGATAAAGATAAACTAGATAGCATACTATCATCTTGAGTAAGACTGTCCTTCAGGCATGGGTCCTCCCTCAATCATTGCAATCACGTGCCTGCGATCCAATAATTGACTTTGAGGGCACTATATCCAACAATCTCCCACTTTCACTCAAGGCTAATTATTGCGATGTCGCATACTCACAGCCCGTGTGTTACCGAACACCCAACTACTCTACTGATTAGTCTCACAAAGCCCATTTGTGAAACTATTGCATTCGAGGAATAGCCTCAATGAGTGGATCCGCTCTGATGTTTCTTTCTATGTCTCTCTTAATCTCAAGTTCGCAGAGAAAGCCATCTCCCGAAATGAGAAATACCTGTCTTAGAATATGTCTGGATATCTGATTGGACCTAGTTCACAAATGAACTCCAAATCCAAACTTCTTAGACTGTATCGTCAACTGAATTTAATCAATATCCTGCGTCATGCCTCCCTCACTGTCCACTTGGATCACCTGTCCAAACTACTACCCCTCGTCAGAGGAAAAACTATAACTCTGACAGTCACTCTGTCATCCAGGTCACCTTGGAAGCCTGGAATGATAACCGTCTCTCAAAAGAGGTTGTTGTTATCATATCCCTAGAACATCCGCTTATGTTCATAAACTGCTTCCGAACACTTCTCCAGGATTGGATTAATATCAACTTATTGCATCTAGTACAAAAACAACATCTGGTGTGGTACTTGACATCTCATGATTGACTCAATTGCCTAAGCAAGTGATATGCCAATCATGCGCATCCCTCTCCCCTTTAGTCTGCAAGACACCTTTAGAGAGGGTGACTCCATCACCTGCAGGTATACTACCGTGCCAGGAGTCGTCCATTCTAAAACATCTTTAGAATGCTGTCTAAGTACCCAGATTGGGAAACTACCCAAATCTAGATCTAAAACCATAGATCTAGTAACCAGAATATCTGATATAATATTCATATCCTATGTGGAGAAACCACTGTGTGACAACCACAGTATAACCGATTGTAGATAGAAAGTTTACTTCCTACACTGTGTATGTCATCCAAATACCAGGACATCACACCCTACTACTTTCTTAACAGATCCATCCCCTATTCTGATGACGTCAAAACCTATGACTGTGACATCAAAAAATAGATGATCTATCTCCGCTATATCTGCTTTAGTCTATAAATAGACATAAGCTACTTGTCCACTATGCTTCCGCTGCTCCCACTGACTACGACAACTCTCTGGCAGAATAATATATATATGTGCACTTCTAAAGCTAGTTTAGAACGACGCTATGCTCATCCTCCTGCCAGGTCTCATAGTCTAGAACAGCAGTAATGGCAAGTCTGGGTAAACAAGAACCTCCGTGTCACCATCCTTGAGGCTACCGAAGTACCTCTCGGGCGCCTGAGGTTACCCACCATATCTACGGAGTGGCTAATGGAATGTCAAACCTGATTGAATCTTTAGGTTCTTATCAAATTTTCAGTAATCGTTTATGGTTCTGGAATCTCTTCCAGTTCTACCATACTCCCACTACTGTTTTCTGAAAAGTCCATTTTACTAAAGCTGTAGCGAGTCAAGAACAATATCACTACTGATCTTCCAGATGGTAGAAATTTAACCCTCGTCATAACCCGGGCTAACCCACAAACAGCCATTACAGAAACGTGCCTTGAGTTATCCAGAGTCTGGTTTTAAGCATAAGCCGGACAACTCCGTATACCTTAACATCATTAAGATATGAGCCATTCAATATCTAATATAGAAACAGAGGCACTGATTTAATTGGAACCAGATTCAAATCATGCATCTGTCTTCGGTGCATGTCAACTAAATGGAAAGAGGCCGATCAATGTTACTCAACTTAGGAATGCATCCATATATGAGTAACCTAAAAGAGAAACAAGTTTCTCAAAACCATTACTATCAACTGAATACCGAAAACAAGTATCTACATCTTCGATCACCTTGAAGAATCCTGATACTTGCAACACCTGGTTCTCTACTTTATTCATATACCTATAACTTCTCAAAACTTAAACCTTGTATTTCTACGAAACACTTGTTTAAAAACTAGAGAAGTCATAAGTAAACAGAATACAGTACGAGTACCAACCCCTCTGTCCTAATGGACACTGGACGATATACAATACTCTGTATAAGTCCCATGAGTTGAATAACTCAAAACCTGTGCGTCGTAGGCTGAAAACTGTACTATGGTTATGAAGAATTACACCGCTGTTTAATGCTCCTTACCTAACCATCAACTGATATAGGTAAATTTCATGGACATAATTTCAAAAATTTATATCTCACTTTATAAAAATAAACGTACATATATATCAGTTTGAAATTGGTGCATAACAACGAATATTCAAAACCAAATATTTGCCGTCCGGCAAAAACCCAGGCGATTTCCTCCAATATCACCAATTACAACGAATCCTGATATAATGAGGATGATCACCTAATTCCCAATAACTTACTCCCACTCATCATCTATAGAACCATACAGATGTCAGAAGCAACCTGGTAAATACATACCCTGGAGTAAGGACATAATTGGGAAATCAGTTTTCTACTAACAATGCACAGTGAAACTGAAACATGAAAATGTTTTGAAGGGGTATCCGGGTATTCCTAGTAATGTCTCTTCCATTATCAGATTCACAACTATAACGGTATATCACTTTCCCATCTCTCTAAATCCCTTTATATGTCTTTAGTCATTACCTTCTGTACATCCCCTTAGGCTAAATGGTTTTCTTCCTTCCCTACCGTTCGGCACCAACTTATGGTTTGGAAGAAGACTATCCAATAAGCGTAATAGGTGTACTCTTCTAATCCTAGAAGCACTCGCAACGCGAGAGAAGGTAAAGATAAAAGACAACTAAATAAACCTTATTCTTATTTCTCCTGAACCAGAATCCATCCCTGAACTGGAACAAGTTCTTTCGAGTTCGTATATAACCATACGATGGAATATCCAAATAACTGTGGATCTTCGTAGTGATACGGAGTGTTCTGGAGAAATACAAAAGGTGAAATAGGTGTGGCGATGAAATATGTGGTTTGGTCGTGAATGATAGCAGTTGCAATTTACTTTACCCTCTTTCTGATCCCTTTATTGTCTTTACTTAATACCTTCTGTACACCTTTTAGGCTAAATGGTTTTCTTCATTCCCTACCTTTCGGCACCTGTCTATGGTTTGGATGAAGACTATCCAATTAGCGTAATAGGTGTACCGTCCTAATCCAAGGAGCACTCGCAACCTGAGAGAAGGTAAAAGGAAAAAACAACTGAATAGTCATATTCATTTTTTCCAGAACCGGAAACCATCCTCGAATCTGGAACAACTTCCTTCGAGTTCGTATATAACTATACGATGGTTTTATCCAATGGATGTGGACGTTCGTAGTGATACGAAATGTTTGGGAGAAAAAGGGTAAAAGAAGGAGTGGCAATGATGTATGCAACTTAGACAATCCAAAAGCCAGTGTTTTAAGAAGGTTTGGTTAATCTTGGTCACTGAGTCATAGTCTAGGGCCGGACCATGGTCGCTGCCAAAGAGAGAGAGAAAAGAAATACTCTGCGTGCACTCTTACCTAGATCAGAATGGTTATCAATTTATCTAATCAGGATGTTTGCCACTGTATCCTCAAATTCTCCTCCAAGCCTGAAAGAAGAATTAGTCGGGATCACCCGAGGAGTAAACCAACTCATCAGTGGGAATCGGGATCCAACTATCATCGCATGATAACGTGATGGAATCCACTCACATTATCACACTCCAGAAGGTATGCGCATATCTGGCAAGTTTCGGTTTCTTTGGAAACTCCCGATGTGATTTTTACCCCATGCTCTTATGACCTTGACTAAGGCCAACAAATCATAAGTCACATGTCAAGTTCTACCCGTCATTGTCCAGGTTAATTTGAACCCACCCGTACAAGCCCTTGACGAAGGTCAACAAGGCTGTACGACTGTCCCAAACCAACGCATCTATCTATGCAACAGAAAAGTAACAAACAGCTACCATTCACTTTTCCTTGACGAAGGTCAACAAACATAGCATGAATACTAAGTGCTACCCGTCAGAAATGACAGAGGGCTACGAATGGTTTTTGGCGAAAAACCTTTAACGTAATGAACTTGATATCGTTGAAGGAACCGGATAGCTTTGTATAAATATAGTGGCGAAAACCTTTGCTAAAGAGGTCACTCTCGGTGAAGGGGATATTCATAACCGAATACCACTGTGCAAAACAAAAAAAACGTCCTTGTAATAACAGCTTTTTGAAAATTGTTCTAACAACATCGAATAGGTTTGTTTAGCTTGCATTGATCCGAATCAATGCAGTCCCATCAATTGATCATACTAATAAAGAACGAAAATGTGATGTACGTATATGCCATCCGTATTCGCCACTGGGTCCCGTCATCACCCGTTAGGTTACTTAACTAACGACAGAGCGGGGACTGGACTAGCGCGGATGTATTACATATACAACATCTACTAGTATATATATAGCAATATATAATAATCGCTCCAGGCGTGATAAATGCAACATCACAGAAAAGTAATAAGCATCACAGAACAATACAGATAATCTGGGAGCCCCGGGTTTTCATTGAGCCGCAACCGAAACCCGACGTTCCCCTGGTCGTGTGGATAGCCTGTGCAATGAAAACCTAGGCCTCTACGGGTGCGGAAAGTTACCCGCCAAAACCTGAAGCTAGGCATCCCCCTTCAGCAAAGTGAATGGACTACCCAGCACTTCACGGAATCCGGTAACTTGAGCACCCCTCCTTGGGTCAACCTATACCCCCTACGAGTGCGGCGAATAGCCCGCCAATTCTAGAGTGAAGCCCCCTCCATCTCAAAGCCATGAGATGCGGGCCCGTTGCCCTCTAGAACCTGGCTATCCGTGTACTCCACCGTGGGGTAATCCTAGTACTAAAAATAAAATATATTTACAACGGGTACATCGACCTCAACCCGGTCGTGCCCCAAAAGAATAATATACAAACAGGCAGTGACGGCAGTCCACATGTCGGACGCTCGCCCCGCAATAACAAATGTACAAATATAACCAAACTGTACTACCATTGCATCCAGGCTATCCACCACGACAAATCCGCAACATCACAGCACAACACAGAACATCAACGTGAATGTCATGTTCACAAACCCGTCTAAAAGAGCTATAGCAATTAAACAAGATTTACCGCTCGAGTGACATTCATGGTCGCAGATATAAAGTAAGCACTGTGAACTAACTTATTTAAAATTTTCGATCGACAAAATTTCCTGAAGTGGGCCCCAAGTACAAATCCCAGTACTCAAAATAATCTGGGCCAAAACTAAAAATTCCAGAAACCCCAATTCTATGTTAAAGACCCAAAGAAAAAAAATTAGTGCGCTGAAACACCAACACTGCGGTGGAACCGCGGCCAAAACGTGGGTACGGCCGCGTTTCCGCGTGCTACAGAGGGATCATGCTACAAAATTTTTACAGTGGTCTTAGAAAAGCCTGCCTGATTTTCTGACATAGCAAAAATAATTTTTCGACCACAAAAAGATTTCGACAGAAACTCAGAAAATGGAAATGCGGTTTCGGAAATTTTGTTCGATCAATGTTTTAGACAAGTTAGAATAAGCTATTAAAGGTTAATGGCGTGGCTTTGATACCATGTAAGTCTACGGTAGCGCCCCGGCCGTCTATCCGAAGCCAAAATGCGGAAACAAAAACTTTTTAGGAAACCGGCGCTATCGCAGTCTTTCACCCGGATTGAACCATTAACGCTAAACTAGCTAACTACTAAGAAGTGAGAGTGCCTATACCGATCGATCTGTGTCCTTCGGTCTTTGACCACCATTCCAAGCTCCTCGTGGCATCTCCGATCTCCGGTCTCCTCGTCGGAAGGGCACCACATCAATGAGTCTTTTTACGGGCTTCCGCTTCATCCGAAGCAACTCGAACATGAAGTTTGCTAGACGACATGTCCAAGGTGAAGTAGAGAATGTGTGTGATAACTTTGTCTCTTGACACTATAGGATTCTCAACACATGAGATGGTTAAAGTGGTGATAGAAGATGATGCCATTAATGGAGATAGTGAGCTCAAAAAGAAAGAGGAAGAAGAAGAACTCTTTCTTTTTCTTATGTGTTAAAATGATAATGAGAGTGAGCTAGAAATTATCAACACAAGAGCAAACCTCAAGCCATATGGCTTCTCTCTCTCTCTCCTTTTATCTTTTCAACACATAAATCAATCCAAAGTGACATATGCATAAATAAAGAGACCATGAGTCATCACTTATGCATGTGTCACAATTAATGCTCCTAATCATGACTTTGAGCTCACAATTTCCATTTGCAAACATTAATCCAAATGTTTGCAACAATAAAAGGAGAATGGCATCTACTAAAGTAAACTCGTGACGGATCACAAGAGTACCCCTCACCTGTATATACATACCTGCATCCGCATTCCGACTGAATGCGAATGCAATGAGACTAAAGTAATCAAACAAATCTAATACTAGGATCCGGCTTAAACCAAAGCCCACTAGTATGATCCGTCCGATCATGATCCGTGCACGACTGTACGTATATGATCGAACCCTGCCATAATATCATACGGCATCAACAACGTTTCTCCCGAAACTTGAGAAACTGTCTGTAGGGGACTCTAAAGACTCGTCAATACTTTGGCTGTGGATTTAACCACTAGCACGTCAGTGGTACTAGCTATACGTAACGGGCTACCAGGTATTGACCAAAAGGGAGGTCGATGAGCGAACTCATCCTGACACCCTACTGAGCCTGTCAGTGACAATATCAGTTCAGTCCAGTCCGTTCGTCTATGAGCATCGCATGTCGGGCCTAGGGGGTTGGTAAAAGTCAGACCCTCAAAAGCGGTACAAGTCATGTCGGAGTGTAGCCGAGAACACCCTGAGATACTACTGGAATATCTACCAGTAAATCTCTTGCCTTGGCCAAGGACTTAGTGTAATGGCTCTCCTAGACACAGCACGATCTCACCCCCAATACCAGGAGAGACGAAACCCCTACCGATCCACTCACTGCCTCCATGTGGCTCGGGACTGTACCCAACTAAAACATGTTTGCACAACTCCTTTGGGCCATGGTAGGGTAGTAATCAAAGCACAGTGGGAACTCATACGAAACAAATGACGATCTCAGGTCGATGAACTAACCTGTACACATGTCACCAGGAAACTGCAATCTGACGTCAGGTATAATACCAACTAGCATGTTCCCGGCAAGTCCTGTCCGGTGTACTCATAACCCAATGAGCACCTGTATACGTCTTAGGTGAACCAACTGACACCAATGGCTTGTGAGACCAGCCACCGCCCCTCGTCGGGGTCTCGATCCGTATACACTAGTCTACTCTGGAGTATCAATGCCCTGTCTCGAAACTCCCTCGACTAGGGACCTTTTAAGGATGTGCTTATAGACCACAGCTCCCACGTATATGATCGCCATCATACTGCTGGCCGTCAAGCAAGAATCCTAAGGGCTCTATCAACGTGTAATAGTAATCTGTAATATCACCTAAAGCATGTACACGATGATAAAGATAAACCAGATAGCATACTATCATCTTGAGTAAGACTGCCCTTCCGGCATAGGTCCTCCCTCAATCATTGCAATCACGTGCCTGCGATCCAATAATTGACTTTGAGGGCACTATATCCAACAATGCAAAGTAATATGCAAAGTGATGCGTGAATAAGCACAAACCTCCCCCAAACCTGTTTACAACAGGGTCCTTACTATTACCATCTGTTAAATCTCAGAAACCTGTAGACTTGGGAGGAAATTTATTAACGGGGGCAATAATATACGAACATGAAAATCTCCCCCAAACTTATTCTTTTCACTCACCTCCATTCTAAAGATGATACAGTATTTTTCAAGACATGGAGGTGAGACGGAGGAATTTTAGTCAAGATAAAGTGGCTCCTGCAAGAACAGGAGCTCCTCCATGCGGTAAGTGGAAAAATACGGTTTTAATCTATGTCCATTTACTTTGAAAATTGTACCGTTTTCAACATTTTCAATCTCAACTGCCCCGTGCGAATATACATACCGCATAACAAATAGTCCTTTCCACCGAAATTTTAGCTTACCCGCATGAAGATGGAGACGTGAATCATAAAGAAGGACTTGTTGACCAGGTTTAAATGTTTTTTTCTCAAAATGTTTTTATCATGAAATACCTTAGTCCGGTTCTTTACAATTACAGCATTATCATAAGCTTCATCGCGGAGTTCGCTTAGCTCGTTTAATTAAAGCTTCCGAAAGTTGCTGGCTTGATTTAAGTCAAAGTTAAGTTCTTTAATGGCTCACATTGCTTTGTGCTCAATCTCGACCGGAAGGTGACAGGCCTTACCAAACACTAGACGATAAAGAGACATATCTAGATCGGTTTGATATGCGGTACGAAATGCCCAAAGAGCATCCGTCAATTTGGTTGATCAATCTTTTCGATTTTTAAAAACAGTTTTCTCCAAAATTTGTTTGATTTGTCTGTTTGAAACCTCAGCTTGCCCGCTTGTTTGGGGACGATAGGGTGTGGAAAGTTTGTGGTTGATTGCATATTTCCGCATCAAATTCTCAAAAGACCGATTATAGAAACGTGTCTCATTATCGCTAATGATAGCACGTGGGTGTCCAAATCGCGAAAAGATATTTTCTTTTAAGAACTTAAGGACAACCTTTTTGTCATTAGTGCGATAAGGAATAGCTTCAACCCATTTCGAGACGTAATCAACCGCAAGCAATATGTACAAATTCCCAAAAGAGTTGGGAAAAGGACCCATAAAATCTATACCCAAACGTCAAAAATTTCAACTACCAGGATCAATTGAAGTGGCATCTCATTTCTCCGAGAAATTTGACCTGTGTGTTGACACTGTGGACAAGTTTTGCAATGATCAAATGCATCTTTGAATAATGTCGGCCAGTAAAAACAGCATTGCAAAACCTTCTCTACCGTCTTTCGATAACCAAAGTGACCTCCACATGCCTGATTATGATAAAAAGATAGAACACTCTTGAATTCATCATTAGGGACACATCTGCGAATGATCTGGTCAGGACAATACTTAAACAGATAGGGTTCATCCCAATAAAAATGTTTTACTCGGGATCGATATTTGTCCTGTTTAGACCATTCGCTCGGAATAAGTCCCGTAGCAAGATAATTCACAATATCCGCGAACCAAAGTTCGTCGGATACATTCAAGAGTTGTTCGTCTGGAAAAGAGTCATTAATTGGCAGGGTCACCGGTGAAGAAGAGATGCGCGAAAAATGGTCGGCTACCACGTTTTCACATCCTTTCTTATCCTTAATAACAAGATCAAATTCTTGTAATAGAAGGATCCAACGTGTTAGCCTACCTTTAGCATCCTTTTTCGCCAAAATATGTTTTAAGGCGGAGTGGTCAGTGTACATAACAATAGGTGAGCCAATCAAGTAAGGCCTGAATTTTTCTAATGCGAATAAAACTGCCAAGAGTTCTTTTTCGGTAGTTGTATAATTAATTTGAGCAACATTCAGGGTCTTGCTTGCATAATAAATCACGTGTGGCATCTTTTCAATGTGCTGTCCTAAGACTGCACCAACTGCAAAATCTGATACGTCACACATAAGCTCAAAGGGGTGGTTCCAATCTGGAGATGATAGAACAAGAGCTGTAGTGAGGGAATTTTTAAGTGAGTCAAATGCAGCCTCACAATCCGAGTCAAAGTGAAAGGTTGTGTCCTTGGCCAAGAGAAGAGTTAAGGGTCTAGCAATTTTGCTAAAATCCTTAATGAATCTCCGATAAAAGCCTGCATGGCCAAGAAAAGATCGTATATCTTTGACGCGTTTGGGATGAGGAAGATTATGAATGACATCTATTTTTTCTCTGTCAACCTCAATGCCTTTCTATGAAATCACATGTCCAAGCACAATTCCCTCTTGGTCCATGAAATGGCATTTTTCTCAATTCAAGGTTAAGTTCTTCTCTTTGCAACGAATAAGAACTGCGTCAAGATGAGATAGGCAGTCATCAAAAGAATCTCCGAATATCGAGAAATCGTCCATGAAAATCTCCAGAAAATTCTCGACCATGTCTGAGAATATCCCCATCATACTCCGCTGAAATGTAGCGGGAGCATTGCATAACCCAAAGGGCATGCGTCTATAAGAAAAAGTACCAAAAGGAAAAGTAAATGTGGTTTTTTTCTTGATCCTTTTTCGCAATAGGGACCCGGTTATAGCAAGAGTATCCATCCATGAAGCAGTAATATTCACGTCCAGCTAAGCGTTCTAGCATCTGGTCAATAAAAGGTAGAGGAAAGTGATCTTTCCTCGTTGCGGCGTTGAGTTTTCTATAATCAATACATACACGCCACCCAGTTTGAGCGCGTGTCTGGATTAACTCATTTGCCTCATTTGTTATGACTGTGATGCCAGATTTCTTAGGGACTACATGAATTGGACTTACCCATTTGCTATCAGAGATTGGGTAAATGATACCACTGTCAAGGCATTTGACGATTTCTTTCTTTACCGCTTCCTTCATGACGGGGTTTAACCGTCTTTGTGGTTCTCGGGTTGGCTTGGCTTCATTCATCAGATGTATATGATGTTCAACAATTAAGGGACTAATCCCTTTGATGTCAGCCATAGTCCAACTAAACGCCTGGCTATTGGATCTCAATACCATCAAAAAGCATTCTCTTGCTCTAGGGCTAGAGAAGCTGATATGATCACAGGTAAAGACTCGTTCTCACCTAAATATTCATATTTAAGATGAGAAGGTAATAATTTATGATCTAACACTGGCGGAGAAATTATAGAAGGTGGGGTAATCGATTGATATTCAGATTCACAAAGAAGCTCGTAGCCTGCAAACTATATAGACTCGGAAGGTGAAGAGTCACAAAGTTCAGACTCAAGAGTGGAAAGAGTGTCCTCACTAAGATGTGCAAGATCAAACATTGATGTGCTAGTTTCGTCGAGATCATCAAAGCAAAGTTCATCAACCTCGTAGCTTTCGGTAGCAATCTCGTGGACAGAACAGACATCAAGTATGTGAGCAGAGGGTTTAGATGGCTGACTTCCAATTTTATAGATGTTCAGTTCAATTGTCATTTTTCTAAAAGATAGGTTCATTGAACCATTTCGAAAATTAATGACAGCATTGGAAGTGGCAAGGAATGGTCGACCCAGAATCACCGGAATTTGGTTCCGTGGGTTTGCTACAGGTTGTGTATCGAGAACAATAAAGTCCACAGGGAATATAAATTCCCCGAATTTTATCAACACATCCTCCAGTTCACCCCTAGGTTTGGTGATTGAACGGTCTGCCATTTGGAGAGTGTAATGAGATGGTTTCAACTCTCCAATCCCTAACTGCTCATACACAGAATATGGAAGCAGGTTAACACTTGCGCCCAGGTCAAGTAAAGCACGGTTAATGTTTTTATCCCCAATAGAAATCGATATTGTTGGACATCCAGGGTCCTTACGTTTCTTTGGTAACTGTGGGGTAAAAGCAGTGCTAACATTATTTGTCATGAATACCTTTTTAGGCACTTGAGTCTTCCTCTTCCTAATGCACAAGTCCTTAAGAATTTTCGCATAAGCGGGGACTTGTTGAATAACATCTAGGAGAGGGATGTTGATGTTAACCTGTTTAAATATTTCCATAATCTTCTCCATATGTGGACTCGATTTGTTTCCCTTTAACCCATTCGGATAAGGAGCTTTAGCAATAATAGTTGGGTCCAACATTGGAGAAGGTAGTGTGTGTGGAACTGATCCCAGAATAGGAGTGGGGATCGTCTTTGGTGGACTAGAAGAGGTATGCTGAGGGTTTGAGCCTTGAGGAAAACGAAGAATAGGCTCGCAAGAAGGTGGTGGGGTAGACAAGGTAGGATCAGAAGTAGATGTGGAAGGAACAATTGCAGCCGGGGTGTCATTGATTAATTCATCATGATTATCAATCTCTTCACCGACTTGATTATTCAGCACTCTTCCGGATCTCAACGTTGTAATGGCATTCACATTGTAGTGTTGTGAATGCCCAGGATTCGGTAAGGGTTGAGACGGAAGTTTCCCTTTCTCTCTAACACTCATTTCGGCTTTTACTTGTGCAGTTTGTGCTTCCATCGATTTTATACTCTCAGCTTGGGAGGCGGAGTTTTTCTTTATATCATCGACAGAAGACTTAACCTCAGCCGAAACTTGCATGAAATTTTTCAGAATCAAATTCATGGTTTGTGAGAGTGAAGAGGAGTCATCAGTACCTGTCAATTGCAAAGAATTGTTATACGGTGCAGAAGTGTTGACCGGATTTTGAAAATTTTGTGATTGATAGGGGGCTGAGTCAATTGTAGTGGTTGTTGTTGTTGTGGAGGGACCCTTTGAAAATTGTTTTGGTTTGGAACCGTGTTTTGAGTTTAGTGTTGGTTCCAAGCAAAATTAGGGTGATTCCTCCAACCCTGATTATAAGTGGAAGAATACGGATCGTTTCTAGGTCTTTGCTGGAAAGCAGCATTGGTATGCACTTGACCTTAAAAAGGAGAATTTAAAGGACATTCTTCCGTAAAATGAGATGGATCAGAAAAACATCCACATACAGTTTTGGGGAGTGTCATCTGATTTAGGGAGGCTGATAAAAATTTGTGTTCCATAGTTTCGAGTTTCTTTTGCATTGCTGCCATTTTAGCTCTTACTCCTATGGAAACATCCAGTTGATGAATACCACCCCTAGACGATGGTTGACTTACACTCTCCCATTGTAAAGTTTTTTCAGCGAAATCTTCTAAAAATCTCCAAGTTTTACCATCGTCTTTAGACATGAAGTTGCCTTGACACATGGATTCAAGATTCTATTTTGTTGTAGGATTAATGCCCTCATATATGATTCTGCAAAGATCCCATCGGTGGATTCCGTGATGAGGACATTGAACTAACAGATCCTTGAAGCGTTCAAAACACTTCGAAAATGGTTCATTGGGAAGCTGGGTAAATTGATTTATTTCGCTACGGACTCGGGCTGTCATATGATTGGGGTAGAATTTCTTAAGGAAAGCTACGACGAATTCATCCCAGTTTGAAATAGAATGTGCGGCTGTATTATAAAGCCACTTCTCGGCTATATCGCACAAAGTGAACGGGAGAAGACGTAGATGCATAGCATCCACAGAAAGCTGTGAAGTACCCATCATAGCACATGCGTTTTCAAATTTGGTGATAAAAACGTATGCGTCTTCAGACTCGAGACCGTAATATTTTGGTAGAAAATTGATGTATTGAGGTTTTATTTCAAAGTTGTCCCCATTAGCTGGTGGAATGGTGAGACAGGTCGAAAGAGGATCTCGCATAGGGTAGCATCTCTATTGGAGAGAGATGCGGGGTAGATTCTGCGCACCTACGGACAGTAGCAGAGTGGTGTTAAAGATGTTCGATGGAGATCCGTCTATCGAAGTGGGTGTGGTAGTGGGTGAAGAAAAAGAAGATGTAGAAATATCGACTTTGGAGTCGATAGGAAGAACGCGGACAAGACGAGCACTAGAATCCCGTGTCCAGCCGAGCATGCACTAAATGGTTTAGCACAAGTGGCAGCGTAAGTGATAATTAGAGAAAAGATGGATTTGGTGTTTGTTTTTGAAAAAGATGGATTTATTTTTTTTGAAAAATCACACAAACAATGCACAAGCAACCCTAAATCTAATGGTCACCTAAGTCAAGTCTCTAGACCGCTCCTAGACTTCCAGAAGACAAGTCGCAAGATAGATCCTCTACCGCCTCTTTACCCCTTCTGTTGCCAAGTAAATGCGAGGTAAGTGGGAGGTTCTCCGCTACGTAAGTAGCGGGCCTAATTAAGTAACCACTTGTCTTAGACACACTTGTCTAGACACCATAAAAGAAATGCGGATAAACAGTAGATTACCCACGACCTTCGTCTGTCCTTAATGAGCGTGACGGTCCTTAAAGTCTTGTCTAGATCTTTTTAATTAATGAGGGTGATGCGGATGCAAGTTTGTGATTTCCGGGGCTTAGGAAGGGTAATGAAATCCCCACCTAATCTGAATTTGGTCTTTTGCCCCTTAATTTCCGTGTTAAAATATGCAAAAAACCAAGATCAAATACGCAACAAATTTTCTTTTTGCGGCGCTGTGAATTTTACAAAGAAACCTGCAGAAATTGGTTAATAGAACAGAGCAGGGAAGAGATAAGAAAGCCAGAGATGGACCTAAAAATTTTGGTGCACCGAAGCCCTAAAGAAGCCGCAGAACCACCGCGAGAAGCCTCCTTTTGCCGTGGATGCGCGGTCTGCTGAAGTGATTCCTGCACAAAAATATTTACAGAGACTCCTGTTGCCTCTATGAACTCTCTGTGATGCTCTAAAAACTTTTCCTCTTGCTCCAGAGATTCCAGATTCCCTTGCAAATAATCACAAAAAATCGTTAAGCACTTGATGCAATTTTGATCTAAAAATTCTGATGTAATAATAAAAATTTTCATCTCAAATTGCAAAAACGAACAAATTAGCACATGATCCTCGGCAACGGTGCCATTTGATTAATCATTTCATGTCGTATTTTGAAAAGTGTAAAAGATCACAACCAAAGAAATTTATAAACCGCAATCAATTAATGGTGTCTATTGTAGGTTCGTTAGCGAGAGTGGATCGTCCACAGAGATTGTGTGAATTTGTTCGAAATCGTTTTAGTTGAGTTGAAAAGAAAAGATGAAAGAAAATGATTCAATATTTGTGAGATTTAGTTTCAAGAATCCTAAAGAAATAGATCTAAAATTGAGAATTAATAAAAATTAAGAAAATGTCCAAACCAATTGAATTATCAAGATTTGTAAAGTAGCTTGTAGGAATCGATCAAATAAGTAGTGATTATGAATACTAAAGATTTCAAAATCTTATCTATTGAGGATTTGTTGCTAGATCGATCACGATCAACGAAGATTAGGGATATATTGAAGAAACTAGGGTTTCTCCTTCACTATCCCTTGTCTTTTCATTGATTATCATTCAAATTATAGCCTCTAGCAAAGAAAATCACCGATCGTTGATCTCTAATTTGGAGCGAAAATCTTCAAGAAAGTGATCTCGCTCAAAATTAGGTCATCGATGATTCTTTTTCCTAGAGTTAACAAACCTCATAAGACTTAAGAATCGTTCAAGAATTTCATCTTCATCATCTACCTATTCTCTCGATTCCGCTACAAGCGGAGATTTCACTCACACATCATGAAAAAGGAAAGAGTCAAGAATTGATCAATTTTCATAATGCAAGAATGTAAAGAAAGAAAGATTTATAATTTTTCACCTTTATTAATCGAAGATTAGGTATAATTCACTCAAAGGTTACAAGATTTGAGGAGGTAACTAGATCCGCCAAAATTAGCTTCGCATCGATCTTCTTGAGTCACGGATCGTCGTGGATCTCTTGCTCGGATGATGATCGGCGTTGCGAAAAAGGCTCGTTGATGACTTGCTTGAGTCGCTTCTCGATGAATCTTGATTTTGGCTTTTGAATTGGATTTGGGATAGGGTTTTGAGTTACAAGTTGTGTCACTCAACTTGTGTGTGGAATGATGAGTAATGATCAACAACCGAACAAACTTTTGAATGAAGCCCTAGGTCTTCTTTTATAGTTTTTTTCTATCTTCTCTTAGAAGCTTGGTTGTTATGAGGTTTGCATAGGAAGCTAGGTAGGTACCAAGCTTACACTAGAAGATTGGCTGTTGTAGAGAAGCTTCTGGAGATTTCTAGGGGCTTTGAAGCGTCTTGAAGAAGTTTGGCCGTTAAAAGAGAAGACCTGCAAAAAGTATCAACCGCTGATGAGTCGAATCGGCCGTGGATCCGTGGCGGATCGGCCTGACTCGGCCGTGCATCCGCGGCCATATAGTGGGCTTGATGGCTGAAATCTTCAGGGGTATTTTGTGTTATCTTTTGGATACTTTTCTGATGCCTGGAATATTATACTTCTTTCTTGATTGCTGCCAGATCTCAAGTATTTGACTTGTTGTATTTTATCGGCGCTTTTAGCAATTCCAGTTCTTTGACCTGAAGAATTTCTATACAAAATCTTGAGACAAGTGTTGAGATATACAAAAATCATGCGTGTAGTAATAAACACTCAATTTCCCTCTAGAATGTCGATTATAACTATAACACAGGGTATTTGGTATTTTCCAGATGAATTCGTATTTCGTGTTATATTTATAATAAACACCCTTACATGATCGATAAGAGTAGGGAAATTGACGTGTTGAGAATGAAATATTTTCGACTGATCAGGTTTGAAGGATGATTTGATGAAACAGTGGGAGCCATCCTGATTAGATAAGATAATAACCAATCTAATCTTGCAAGAGCATACACTAAAGTGTTTTCTTCTCTCTCTCTCCAAGTAGCGACCATGTCAGGCCTTAATCAAGATAATAATATGGATCTATTGACTGAACCTGCTTATTATACTGAGCAGGGGAACGTTGGTCCCGCTCCAACTTATAATTATTATAAGTCCAAGCAGAAAATAGGAGAATATCCAGATTCTCACGCCACCCAAACGAAGAACAAGCATGTAGATAAGCTGATCGGGATACGCTTATTATACTGAGCAGGGGAACGTCGGTCCCGCTCCAACTTATAAGTGTTTTCTTCTTCGGGTGTGTTATTTAGCGAGAACTGTTTCTCAGTTCACTCTACGTCCTGGGTATTAGATACCGGATCGGGATCCCATATATGTAATATGTTACATGGGCTACGTAAAGGTAGAGAACTGAGAGAGGGTGATCATTCCTTAAAAATAGGGAATGGTGCAAATGTTGCAGCCAAGACTGTTGGCGAATATCACCTTGTGTTACCAAATGGTAATACATTGATTTTGAACAAATGCTATTACATTCCGACCCTGATATGCAATATTATATCAGTTTCTTTATTGAGTAAAGAAGGATTTAATTTTGTAGTACAGGATAATGTTATGAACATCTTCCTGAATCAAAAGTTGATTGGATCAGGCTCGTTAAATAATGGCATATACGTTCTAAATCAAACTACAGTCCTTAATGTACAAAACACACATAAGAGGAAGAGTTCAGAAATGAACGAATCCTTCTTGTAGCATTGCAGATTTGGTCATATCAATGCGACACGACTAGCTAAGTTGCATAAGGATGGATATTTGAATCCGTTCGAATTTTCATCTTATGACACTTGCCAGTCATGTCTCAAAGGCAAAATGACCAAAACTCCGTTTAGTGGACACGGAGAAAGAGTTACTGAATTCTTAGGGCCGATACATAGTGATGTATGTGGTCCCATGTCTACACATGCTAGGAACGGTTCCTCGTACACCATTACATTCACTGACGATCTCTCAAGATACAGACATGTCTTCCTGTTGAAACACAAGTCTGAAGCTTTTGAGAAATTCAATGAATATAAGAACGAAGTCGAGAACCAAACGGGTAAAAGTATTAAAATCCTTCGACCTGATCAAGGAGGAGAATACTTGAGCAATGAGTTTCTGGACTATCTAAAAGAGAATGGGATTCTCTTTCATCTTACTCCTCCCTATACACCACGGCACAACGGTGTATCGGAGCAGAGGAATCGCACCCTATTAGATATGGTGCGCTCTATGATGAGCGCTGCTGAGTTGCCTATTTCCTTTTGGGGATATGCACTGGAAACAGCTGCAGACCTATTGAATATGGTTCCCACCAAATATGTGCCAACCACTCCATATGTGATATGGAAAGGAAAGAGATCATATCTTAATTATGTTAAGATATGGGGTTGTCCGGCATATGTGAAAACAAAGAATCCGAACAAGCTCGGCGCAAGATCTTTTCTGTGAAAGTTTATTGGATATCCCAAACATTCGCGCGGGTATATCTTCTACCACAGCGAAGAACAAAAGGTGTTTGTTTCTCGGCATGCCACCTTTTTAGAAAAGGAATTTCTTGAAAAAGAAATTAGTGGTAATGAGGTAGAACTGGAAGAAGTTGCAGCTACACAAACTGCAACAGAAGATTTGGTGGAACCAGAGAATTCGATAGTTCCCGACAAACCCCGGCCTCTCCGCCGATCTAGTAGGGTTCCACATCCACCTGAGAGATACTATAGTTTTCTCATAGATGGTGGGAGCGAGGATTGCATCATGGAAGATGATGGCCCGACTAGATTTGAGCAGGCCATGACGAGTGGGGACTCTGTGAAGTGGCTGGATGCAATGCGATCTGAGATGGAATCCATGTACACCAACAAAGTATGGACTTTGGAAGTTGCTCCTGAAGGGGTAAAACCCATTGGGAGCAAATGGATCTTTAAGATTAAACTTGGTGTAGATGGAAAAGTTGAGACTTTCAAAGCTAGACTTGTTGCAAAGGGTTTTCATCAACGACCAGGTGTGGATTATGACGAAACCTTTTCTCCAGTAGCTATGCTTAAGTCCATCCGGATCTCACTTGCCATTGCTGCATACCATCACTATGAAATCTGGCAGATGGATGTTAAGAACGCCTTTCTAAATGGTGATTTAGAGGAGTGCGTGTACATGACTCAGCCAGAGGGCTTCGTAGATAATGGGAGCAGCGGAAAGGTGTGCAAGCTGCTTAAATCCATCTACGGGTTAAAGCAAGTATCGCGGAGTTGGAACATCTGCTTTGATGTGGTGGTCAAAGAGTTTGACTTCATCAAGAACGTAGATGAACCTTGTATTTACAAGAAGGTTGCAGAGAGTAAGGTTGTCTTCCTCGTATTGTACGTGGATGATATATTCTTGATAGGAAATGATGTTCCTATGCTGCACTCGGTCAAGCTCTTCTTATCACACAGATTCTCAATGAAAGATCTAGGTGATGCCTCCTGCATTTTGGGGATTAGGATCTATAGAGATAGATCTAAGAGGATACTGGGATTGTCCTAATCTAGGTACATTGACACCATACTAAAGAGGTTTAGTATGGATGAATCCAAGCGTGGGAACCAACCCACGATCTCTGGACTCACTCTCTCCAAAAAGATGTCTCCCAAGACTGATTTGGAAAGAGCTCACATGCAAGGGATACCCTATGCTTCGGCAGTAGGCTCTATCATGTACGCGATGCTATGTACCAGACCCGATGTAGCAGGTATCAAGTGGATCCAGGATAGAGTCACTGGACAGCTGTGAAGAACATTCTCAAGTACTTGAAAAGGACTAAGGAGATGTTCTTGGTGTATGGTATGGGAGAACTCCATGTAGAGTCCTTTACCGATTCGAACTTCCAAAGTGATAAGGACGACTCTAAGTCGTGATCGGGATTTGACTTTACCCTCAATGGAGGGGAGGTTTGTTGGAAGAGTTCCAAGCAAGAAATCGTGGCAGACTCGACGATGGAGGCTGAATACATCGCTGCCAACGATGCTGCCAAAGAGGCTGTCTGGATGAAGAAGTTCATTACTGAACTTGGTGTGGTTCCATCCATTGAGCATCTAATACCTTTGTATTGTGATAACAATGGAGCTGTGGCTTTGGCCAAGGAACCCAGGTCCCATCAGAGATGCAGGCATATTCTGAGGCGGTATCATCTGATCCGGGAGATAGTTGATCGCCGCGAGATTGAGGTCAGGAGAGTTGACAGGAAAGACAACACTGCGGATCCACTCACGAAGGCCATACCCCAGATACATTTTGAGAGACTCTTCGGGTTGTTGGGTATGAGATACTACAACAGCTGGCCTTAGTGCAAGTGGGAGATTGTTAGTTATATATATGCCATAGAGGCCATTGTTGTAGATATGATGTATATTATAGCGGATGCTTGGATATATATAGAGAGGACTTTCTTTCACGATAAAATAGTATGCTATCTGGTTTTACTTTGTCTTTACATGTTGACTTGTATTAATTTACTGTCTTGCTCTCACATGTTGATAAAGCCCTTAGGATTTATACTCGACTACTTGGACTATGATGCAGATTATACCAGTGGGGCCAGGGTAGTCTAAGAGTACATCCTATAACTGTTCCTAGTCGAGAGTGTATCAAGACAGGGCATCGATACTCCAGAGTAGACTACCGTATACACATATTGATCCATTTGATGGGCAATGGATGATCCCATATCCATCTGGTGTGGTGACACCAAAGATGGTGTACGGGTGCTCAGTGGAGACTGGGTACACTGAACGGACTCGCCGAAAACTCCTAGATGGTATTATACCTATCGTCAGATAGCAGTTCTAAGGTGACACTGATACATGTTAGTCTGTAGACCCGAGATCATCATAGAGTCTTGTGTGATTCCCACTGTGCTTTGATTTCCACCTTACCACGTTCAAGAGGACGTGCAAAACGGTGGCTTTTGGGTACAGTCCCGAATCACATGGAGGCAATGAGCGATAGGAGGGGTTTCGTCTCTCCCGGTATTGGGAGTTGATGTTGCGCTGTGTTCAATTGGCTATAACTGGAAGTCCCTGGCCAGGCTGTTATGGAGATTTACTGGTAAGAGTTATCAGTAGTTTCTCGACCCGTTATGAGCCTCACATCGACACGACTTATCGGTTACCGGGGTCTGATGTTTACCACCCTTAGACTGGATATGCGACATATCAGACGAAGAGACCGGACTGTACGGGAGTGTTACTGATTGGATTCACAGGAGGATGTACAGGCTTGCTTGTTGAACTTCTGATCGCTCAATACTTGGGTGGATGTTACGTTTAGCTGACCGCTTGCAGCTTATGGGTGTTTGATATGATCATCACCTACTGCCAGCGTATTGACGATTCTTTAGAGTCCTACACAGAGGTTTCCTGGCTCAGGCAAAACGGTGTAGGAGCATATATGTGATATGTGCGGGACCGAGAATAATACATGTATGTGATACCGTATTCGATTCTCGCGATATGTGATATCAGCCGAGTATATGTGATATAGCCGGGTCATCGGATCAAGTGTTGATTCGATGAACTGATAAAGATTATATTAGTCGGTTATTTGCAAAATAGCCGGATTATCGGATCGAGTGTTGATTCGATAATTTAATGTATAATTATATATTTGATATATTACATTACATTAACTAATATAAGCTCACTTAAAGATTCTTTTTCTCACTTGATGATACATTGATATATATGTGATATATGTTTATTGTATTATTTGCTTTTGTTACAAAATATTGTATATGTGATATATAATATTGTAACATGTTAGGGTTACAAATGCAACTAGGGTTAAAACCATGCTAGGGTTTAAACTTGGGTTAACATTTTCTTTTTGGTTAATTCTTTTTGGATGGATAATGTTTTGGATGAACTTTGAGGAAGCTTCATGATCCTTTGACAAAGTCCACCCTCTTTGTTTTATCCTTGATATTTATTAACCTAACTTTAACCCTAGCCTATGGTTTATTCTCTACATGAGTTTGCCATGACACATAATTAACCTTGGTGATAGGGGTTCATTAGTTGATTTGATTCTCCTGGATATGCTAAATTTTGGTATACTTCTTGGTATGGATTGGCTGGCCGCTTGTCATGCTTATGTAGATTGTCGGGGAAAAGCGGTCAGATTCTGTTTTCCAGGCGAACCGATTTTTGTTGTGCAGGAAGACTGTAGTATAACTCCTGCCAACATGATTTCTGCTCTTTGTACGGGACGGCTCTTGAAGAAGGGTTGTCGTGGGTTTTTAGCGTTCGTTCAGGACGTAGGAGCCGCTGAAGTCCCGTTGGACTAGGTTCCGATCGTGCGAGAATTTCCGGAGGAGTTTCTTGCTGAATTACCAGGATTACCTCCTGATCGCGATATCGAATTTTGCATCGACTTGATTCCGAGTGCGGGGCCTCTTTCTATACCACCTTATCGGATGGCCCCAACGGAGTTGAAGGAACTCAAAGGTCAGTTGCAAGATTTGTTGGATAGAGGACTTGTTCGTCCGAGTGTATCGCCGTGGGGAGCTCCAGTCTTGTTCGTTAAAAAGAAGGACGGCAACATGAGACTGTGCATCGACTACAGGCAGCTGAATCATGTTACTATGCGAAATAAGTATCCACTACCTCGTATCGATGACTTATTCGATCAGCTGCAGGGAGCTGGCTATTTCTCGAAGATTAATTTGTGGTCAGGGTATCACTAGCTGAGAGTTCGGAAAGATGAAATTCCGAAGACTGCTTTTCGCAGACGATACAAGCATTACGAGTTTTTGGTGATGTCGTTCGGGCTCACCAATGCCCCAGCAGCTTTCATGGATATGATGAACAGCATTTTTAGGCCATTCCTTGATCAGTTTATTATTGTATTCATTGATGATATTCTTATTTATTCCCGGAGCCGGGAGGAGCATGAGAAGCATTTGCGTATCATATTGCAAACCTTGCAGGAGCATCGGATGTTCGCTAAATTCTCCAAGTGTGATTTCTGGCCGGATAGTGTGGATTTCTTGGGTCACGTAGTTACGAGAGATGGTATACGTGTGGACCCAAAGAAGGTCGAAGCAGTACAGCACTGGCCCATACCTGTATCAGTTACAGAGGTTCGCAGCTTCTTAGGTCTGGCTAGTTACTACCGACGTTTTGTGCAGGATTTTTCTCGGATCGCTACACCACTGACCAGGTGGACCAGGAAAGAGGTTCCATTTCTATGGACAGAGGCGTGTGAGCAGAGTTTCCAGCAGTTGAAGACTCGCTTGACGACTGCACCAGTTTTATCTTTACCTTATGGGTCAAGTGGGTTTGTTGTTTATTGTGATGCCTCTCAAGTGGGTTTAGGCTGTGTGTTGATGCAGCATGGCAGGTTCATCGCTTATGCCTTTCGGCAGCTGAAGAGGCACGAGAAGAACTATCCCATACATGACTTAGAGATGGTTGTTGTGGTATTCGCATTGAAGATTTGGAGGCATTACTTGTACGGTGAGTCATGCCAAATATTCACAGATCACAAGAGTTTGAAATATATTTTTCAGCAGCGGGATCTGAATCTGAGCAGCATCAATGGATGGAACTCATGAAGGATTACGATTGCGAGATTCTTTATCATCCAGGAAAAGCGAATGTTGTCGCAGATGCTTTGAGTCGGAGGCCTGGACGTAGCTTATCTCATTTGTGCCCTATGCAGAGACAGTTTTCTGCAGACTGGCAGATTCTGTGTGATAGCCATGTACAGTTTGAGTTCACATCAACAGGAGGACAGTTAGCTAATGTTCGCACCCGTCCTCAGTTATTAGATCGTATCCGAGAGACACAGCCTACAGATGCTCGTATGTCGGAGATCAAGGATCAGGTTAGACATGGTAGAGAATCAGAGTTCGTGATAGATGACCGTGGAGTATTATGATTTGGGACTCGTCTTTGTGTGCCGGATTCGGTGGGACTGAGACATGAGATCTTAGAGGAGGCCCATCAGTTAGCATATAGTATTCATCCTGGTTCCACCAAGATGTATCATGACTTGAAAGAGGTCTATTGGTGGGAAGGCATGAAGAGAGATGTCGCGGAGTTTGTTTCGAGATGCTTGACTTGTCAGCAAGTCAAGGACGAGCACCAGAGGCCGGCAGGAGAGTTGGAGCCCTTGCCTATTCCAGAGTGGAAATGGGAGCAGATCTCCATAGATTTCATTGTGGGTCTACCCAGGACTAGAAGAGGGTATGATTCCATCTGGGTGATTGTGGATAGATTGACAAAGACATCACACTTTCTTCCGGTAAAGACAACGTTTGGATATGCGCAGTATGCTCAGATCTATATTGATGAGATTTTTTGATTGCATGGAGTTCCGACGTGTATAGTGTCCGATAGGGGTACACAGTTCACCGGCCGACTATGGCAGAAACATCAAGAGGCTCTAGGTACCCGACTGAGTTTTAGTACAGCTTTTCACCCGCAGACAGATGGTCAATCAGAGCGGACCATACAGACTCTAGAGGATATGCTTCGAACCTGCAGTCTTGATTTCGGTAGTAGTTGGGATCGTCACTTACCATTGATAGAATTCTCTTACAACAACAGTTTTCAGGAGACAATCCAGATAGCACCCAACGAAGATTTATATAGGAGAAAGTGTCGATCACCTTTTTGCTGGACAGAACTCAGCGAGAGTAGCATTTTGGGACCGCAGATAGTACAGGAGACTACAGAAAAGATTCAGTTGATACGGGACAGAATGAGAGCGGCCCAGTGCAGACAGTAATCATATGCCGATCGACGTTGTCGAAGACTCGAGTTTGATGTGGGAGATCATGTGTCCCTTCGTGTGTCTCCGATGAAGGGTGTGAGGCGTTTCGGGAAAAAGGGGAAGCTCAGTCCCAGATATGTCGGACCCTATGATATTCTAGAGAGAGTGGATGCTGTAGCTTATCGTTTAGAACTTCCACCGAGTTTTCCCGATATGCATCCAGTGTTTCACGTGTCTATGCTTCGCAAGTATCTTCACGATCCCTCTCACGCGATCCAGCATACAGCTTAAGCAGGATTTATCCTACAGTGCGGCCAGTAGCTATTCTAGACCGACAGGCAAAGAAAATGAGATCAAGGGTACTTCCATCTGTAAAGCTTCTTTGGCGAGGAACGAATCGCGAGGAGGTCACTTGGGAGGCCGGGGATGCGATGCGGAAGAAATTTCCACGTCTTTTTGAAGGTACGTATAGTTAAGTTTTAAATTCGGGGACCGAATTTTCTTAAGGGGTGAATATTGTAACATTTTGAAAATTTTAGATAATAAATTAATTTAATTAATTAAATAATAAAATGTTAATTTAAAAAGTTATTGAAACAAAATAGGAAATTTTCATAAGTAGTGTGTGAAACTAATTAATTTGAAATTTTAGTTTGTAACATTAGTAAATTACAAGGGTTTTAGTGAAAAATCTAGCTTCATTTCTAGTATGGTATAGTATGAGGGATTTTGTGAAAAGTTTAAGTAATTGTGAAAATTTGGAAATTTGTGAGGGTTTATGTGTAAAAGGGTAAGGTCAAGTTTAAGCTTAAGTTACACTGATGGTATAACATATCCTAGATGACACCTAATGCACACACCTCATCCTTGCATGAAAACCCCACCATCTTTTGTGCACACATCTCACCCTTGCATGAAACCCCCACAAATTTTTGGTGACACCTCTTCCCACAACCCTCACTCATTCTCCTTATCTTTGTTCAGTCATATATCATTTAGAAATAAGAATTTAGCTGAAAGGAAACATCTTAGAACACAGTAAAAGAAAAGAGAAAAGAAGAAAAGAGCTATGTGCTAAAGATTTCACCACCACCATCTAGCTAGGATCTTGAGCTTGTGCATCTTGGAGGAAACCTTTTCAGTGATCTTCTGTATGTATAATTTCAACCCTGAAACTTAAGTTAAGTATCGTTTTATTTTTACAAATCGAATATCGGTAATATCGTATTTTTACAAGTTTAGGCTCTGTCTTGAATCTGCTATAGTTTAGATGAAAATTTACTTAACCAAAAAGTACCTTCATCTTATATATTATACCTAGAATAAACCCTAGAAGGACGAAGCCAGTTGCTCGGAGATTGGCCGGTGACATATAGGGAAAATCCGAGCTCGCCGGTTTTTTTGAGGGAGTTGGGTGTTGGGATTTTTAGGGTAGCTCTATGTATATGTATTAAGATGTTTGATATTTCTAGTTTAAGTTAATTTTCAGTATGTGAAATCTGGAAGCTAATATCTGAAATGGGATTAAAATTCTAAAATACGACACGGATGTTTCGTAACACGTTTCTGTTTTCTGTTATGAGCAGCGAGTCGTTAAAATCCAGTTAGCAGAAGTATTAGATAGTTTACAATAGTCGTACATAGTATAGAATACGTAAAACATGTATTTTCATGTTTTCGCCGTATCGGAGTTTAGCCGTTTCTTATACGAGTTAATGTCGATGTTAGATTCAAGTACGGAAACTTCGGAGGCCGCAAGGAAAGGAAAGGAATTGGTGATATCTGAGTAGATTCGGCGTATTCCGGTGAGTAGACTAAACATCTATCGGGGGATTTTGTATGGATGGCGTTAAACCGCCCGTAAATTTTTGTTGGATAATAATTTCCTTTATATTGATTACATATTTAAAAATTAAGAAACTTCGTCATATGCATTCATATCTATAAAATAACACTTGCTAGAACACCGCACGAACTATCGATGAGTCATGTTGCACGCGCACATACCTATATGTTACACTACACCTCATCGATATTGATATGTCACGTATCACTTAGAACTTGCCATATCCTATATGATTCCTTTCATACCATATGTATCATTATTAGTGATTATGTGCATCGTTGTTATTGATTGATACCTATCATGGCTTACTTTTAATTAGGCGTAAATTTTATCACCAGTTGTGTTGGGTTTAAGGATTTCTAGTTTTGAGTTTTATATATTATTAAGTTATATTCATTGATTCATCCTGAATGATGTGATACGTCCACCATGAGATGTCGTTTTTATGATTTGGATTTATTCCGAACCGAGTGTGGGGCTATACGGTTGTGGATTTATACGTTATCCAGACTGAGTGGGGGGATATACAGCTGGATACATGGTGGATCCGGTCGAGACTGAGGGGCAGGAAAGCCGCATTTGAGGCAGGGAGCCTAGCGAGGATACTCGATACCGGAGACAGTTGTGAAATACGTCGGATATCTAGGTGATACCGACCAATGTTATTGGATGACAGGATCATTCGGGGAACGATGCCTGACGGAAATAGAAGATTTGTGTTGATGTTGGACACGGTAAAATGAACCTTATTTGGAAATAATTGATGAGATTTCAATTTTGATTTATATACTTAGTAATACATGTTCATGATGCACACTATTATCATGCATTATTTCATCCTTGTTGATATTAGCTCCAGTTCGTCATACTTACATTATCAGCCGATATATGTTAGTTTTATTCACTGAGTTGGCAACTCACCCCTGTTGTGCCATAATTCCTTGCAGGAGTCATGTGGACGCGTAGCAGCAGTGCAGATCCACTCGTCAGTTTTTATCGCTCTTTTTGCTAGGTGGGTTATGTACGTAGTAACCTCCTATTTTGGATATATGTATTTTGGATCTAGTAATACTCCATCAGACCATGTTTATTGACTTAGAACGAAACATGTTGTATATGTTCTAAAATTCGATTGAGTGTTGTACTGGTATTGCGTGTTGATTTCCGCTGTTTGGCATTGTTTTACTCCTAACTAGGGATGCAACTTAATTACACAACTTAAAATGGCTTTCTATTAATAATTAAAACGGAGGCAATGTCGAAACTTCAAAATCAGTTGTTTACATTTCAACTTTTAAAAACCTTTCGGCATGCTACTTCATTCTTATTACTTAAACACTGAAATTTTCTAAATTTCCGCATAAAGGGTTTTGATCTTGGTTTTCTGGCTTACTCAGATTGTGTCATTATCTTTAGATATCATACAATCTAAGTGCCGGTCATGGACCAAAAATTGGGTCATGACAGTTTTATCCCTTCAGGAGCACCCAGCAAAGTGCAAAGTCCATGATTTGCTGAAGTGCGTGGAGTCCATCTTAGATATGAAGCATCTGGTCAACTGGAAGTTACAACTTCTTATGACCTGCTGACAACTAGTAAGACCATCATCACCATTATGCCGACCTTCCTTTCACCGTCTACTAGAAATACGAAATACCTTTCGGGTGGCTGAAGTCACCTACTTTATCTGCGGAGCGGCTAATGGTTTGTCAAGTTCAATTGAATCCTTAGGTTTTACTAAATTTTCGGCAACCGTTTGTGGTTCTGGAATCACTTCCAATTCCATCATACTCCCACTAGTTTCTTTTGCAAAAATAATCTTTTTTATAAACAGGTGGCGAATCAAGAACAATGTAACTATTGATCTTGAAAATGGTAGAAACAAAATCCTAGCAAATACTTGGGATAATCCACAAACTGTCATTACCGAAACGTACTTTGAGATTGTCCGGATACACACTTTTAAACAGAAACCGGATAACTCTATATCTCAACAACCTCAAGATATGTAACTATTCTATGTCCATATAGAATCAAGGCACTAATTTAGATGGAACCAGATTCAAAAGTCATCCAGCTATTTCTAGTGCATACCCTGTAAGTCGATGTTGCGCACCCCACATGTTCGTGGGGAGGCGGAATTTGCAAAAAATAATTTTTACGGGCTTCGCAACACCGACTAGAACCAAGGATCGACCATAAACCTTAGCTAGCAAACTACATGAGATTTAACTACTCGGAAAGAATGTTATACCTCATTATACAAGTCCTTCGGGTCTTCTCCACCATCTTCCTCGTCATCGTAGGCTCCAAGGATCGATCCGGATCGTAGCTTTCTCGTCGGCTTCCTCGAGTCAAAGACGATCCACCCGAGAGTCTATAGTCCGAGCTCCAACCTCAAATCCGAGGTAACTAGGGCAACTAGCTTGCTAAACTCGATGGCCTAGGTGATGTAGAGAATGAAGATGGATTTATTTATCTCTTGGAACCCTAGTTTACTCAACTCATGAGACCTTAAGGGTTATAAGTTGAGAGGAAGAAGAAAAGAGCTAGCTTGAGGAAAGAGAAATGGTTTTTGATAAAGATAATTGAAAATAAGATGGCTCACTTGATATGAATACAAGCATGGCAAGAAAATATCTCACCCAAAATATCTAGTGCCACAAAATATCTCATAAGAAATATCTAGTCAAAGAGTCAAACCAAGTCAAGTGGTCAAACCAAGTCAAGTGGTCAAAACAAGTAGCCATGACACAATTATCATTTACAAATATAACAAATACTTTCCTCCACCTCATAATTGTTTTAATCAAGTCAATGGTCAAACCCCTAATGAGGTGTCTCCTTCTATGCCCCTCTCATCCGTATATACACTCGTATCTTCCTCCACCTCATAATTGTTTTAATCAAGTCAATGGTCAAAACCCTAATGAGGTGTCTCCTTCTATGCCCCTCTCATCTGTATATACACTCGCATCTGTGTTCCAAGAAACACGAATACAAAGAGACAAAACTGATCCATCAATATAATACTAAGATCCGGCTTAAACCAAAACCCACTAGTATTATCCGCCCGAACATCATATGGGCACAGGTGCACGTACGTGATCGAAGCCGTGTCGTAAAACCATACGGCCTCTACATCTTTTGCCCGATGCAGGGAAACTCTCTGTGTGGGACTCTAAAGACTCGACAGTACGCTGGCAGTGGGTTTAACCACAAGCCGCAAGCGGTACTAGTTGCACGTAACGGCTACCCAGGTATCTGTTGATAAGAAGGCTGATGAGGGAACCCATCCGAACTCCTACTGAGCCTGAATGTGACAATCTCTGTACAGTCCGGTCTGTTCGTCTAAGAGTATCGCATATCGGGCCTAGGTGCGGTAATCGTCAGACCCCTAATAGCGCAATAAGTCATTCCAGAGAATAGTGCAAAACACCCTGAGAAACTACCAGAGTGCCTACTAGTAAATCTCGCTTGCCTTGGCCAAGGAATTTGTGTAATGGCCTTCCGAACACAGCGCGATATTAAACCCCAATACCGAGAGAGACGAATCCTATCTAACTGCCACTGCCCCCAAGTGCTTCGGAACTGCACCCAACTACTACCTGTTTGCACGACTCCTTTGAACCATGGTAGGGTAGTAATCAAAGTATAGTGGGAACATACTCGTGGCGAAGTAGCAGTGTCAAGTCGACGGACTAAGCTGTACCCATGTCACCTAGGAACTGCTACTCGACGACAGGTATAATACCCACCAACAGTTCCTGACAAGTCATGTCCAGTGTACTCATCACCTAATGAGCACCTGCATACTATCTCCAGTACGATGTACTAATAGCTGTGGGACAGACCATCTCCCATGCTAGGATGAGAAGCGTATACACTAGTCTACTGTGAAGTAACGATGCCCCGTCTCGATAATCCTACGACTAGGGACCTGTATAGGATGTGCTTATAGATTACCCAGCCCACACTAGTGTGACTGCCATCACAACGCTTGTAATCAAGAAAATATCCTAAGGGCTCTACCAATATGTATAAGCGACATGCTAAAAAAACACATGCACATATTGAGGTAGAAACAAACCAGGTAGCATACTACCATTTCGAGCAACACTGTTACAATATCCGTGTATATCCCAAGCTCCCATTAAGTAATATACAATCCAGTATGATACAATAATGGCCTCTAGGGCATATATCACTAACATACCCTAAATGGAAAAAGGCCAATACAGTATTACTCATCATGGAGCGTACTCACGGATGAGCAACCTGTGAGAGAATCAAGTTCTCAATACTATGATGGAATACATAGCATAAGTATCTTCGATCATCTCGAAGAATCCTGATACTTCCAACGTATGGCTCTCTACTTTATTCTTATACCTATAAACTTCTCAAAATTTTTGGATCTTGTATTACAACGAATGCGTGTCTAAAAGCAGGGAACTCATAGGTAAATCTGAATGAAGTAATAGTACCAACTCCTTGTCCCGAAGGATACTGGACAACATACATTTTCATGTATAAGTCCTAAGAGTATACTAACTCAAATTATGTGTTTTTGTAAATTGAAAACTGTATTTTGGTCGAGAATGTCTTACACCGTTTTTCAATGCACCTTACCTTATTCTCAACTGATAAAGGTAAATGTTTATAACACAATTTTCAAAATGTATATCTCACTTTATAAAATAAAGGTACAGATATTTTATTTTAAAATTTGGTGCATAACAACGGTTATTCAAAACCATATATTTGTCGTTAGGAAAAGCCAGGAGATTTAATCCAATACCATCAATTGCAACGAATTCCGATATTGAGAATCAAATCGCCTATTTCCCAATATTCTACTCCTACTCAGCATCTGTAACACCGTACTGATGTGTGATCCAAATCTCGTAAATACATACCCTGGAGTCAGAATTAATTAGGAAAACGGTTTTCTTTTACAAGTACACAGAAATGTCGAAACATGAAAATGCTTTATAGGGGGTGGCCAGGTATTCCCAGTAATGCCTTTTCCATTATCCAGATTCATGACGGTAGTCGCAATTTCTTTTGCCCTCACTTCAATCCCTTTATATGACTCTATATCTTACCTTCTGTACACCGTGCCTGCGCTAACTAGTTTTCTTCTTTCCCTACCTTTCGACACCAGCCTAAGATTTGGAAGAAGACTATTCAATAAGCGTAATAGGTGTACTCTCCTAATATAAGGAGTTCTCGCAACCTGAGAGAAGGTAAAGAAAAGAGACAACCGGACAATTCTATTCAATTTCTCCAGAAGCTGTGGCCATCCTCGACTGATGTAACTTCTTTGAGTTCGTATGTAACTATACAATGGCCGTCCCAAGCAATATGGATCATCGTAGTGATACGATGTGTTCTGAAGAAATGCAAAGGGTAAAGTAGGAGTGGCAGGGATATGTGCGACTTTGTCATGAATCATGCCAATCCAAAGCTCAAGTGTGTAAGAAGGTTCGATTGATTTGGTTCAAGAGTTTTACTTTAAGGTAGGTCATGGGTCGCTGTACCAGAGAGAGAGAGAAAAGAAACACTCAGCATGCACTCTATCAAGATTAGATTGGTTATCACTTTGTTTAATCAGGATGGCTCCCACCGTTTCCTCGAATTCTCCTTCAAACCCTAAAGGGAGAACTAGTCGGTATCATATACACTTTACAAGTTCTCTAACCGTTCATCCAGGTCAATGTTGGTGCTCCGAGGGATGTCCCCCATGCTTTCACATGGACCCAATTAATAACCTCGTTTCCACAGAGGTGTAACCTCGTTAACACTTTCTAGACACCTAATAGGTTAGCTAATTGTGAAGTGAAAAATCTCCTGAGGAGTAATACATACTCAACAGTAAGAATCGGGACCCAACTATCATTGTGTGATAACTTTGACGGAAGCCGACCAAAATTACCACACTCCAGAAGGTTTGCGCATGCATGGAAAGTTTCCCGTTTGTTTGAAACTCCCGATATTTGGTTTTGCTCCTAGCGGTTTATGACCTTGACAAAGGCCAACAAACCATAAACCACTAGTTAAGTTCAACCTGTCATAATCCTGGATTACTCTAAACCAACTCGTATAAGCCCTTGATAAAGACCAACAAGGCTATATGACTTTCCTAGAGAATCACATATCCATGCGGCAGAAAAGCATTACAAAGCTACCGAACACTACGCCCCAGCAAAGGTCTACAAACGTAGCACGAATACTATGCAATACTAATCTGAAATGACAGAAGGCTGCGACTGGTTTTTGGCGAAAAATCTTTAACGTAATGAACTTGATATCGTTGAAGGAACTCGAGTGGCTTTGAAGTGGAGTGGTTAAGCTCCGCTTTGTAAAACTAGTAATATAAACCTTTGCTTAAGAGCAAACTCCCAATGAAGGGATCAATGCACTTTCCTCATAGAATGAGGTGCAGGATATTCCTAACCGAATACCTCTATGCAAAGCAAAAGAATACAACTATGAGTTTTGAAGAAAACCGAGTAGTTTTAAAATTGGTTCCGACAACATCATTTAGGTTTATTTTCCTTGCATTATTCAGATAATGCATTCCCATCATTTTAAGTTTCCAAGCCACAAAAGAAACAACCAAAATAGCATGCTTTTACATGCCATCCGCATTCGCCACGGGGCCCCGTCATGCACCGTTAGGTTACTTAATTAACGGCAGAGCGGGAGCAGGACTAGCGTAGATGCAAAACATATAGAAGCATCTACTAAATTATATATATATATATATATATATATGTATGTATATATTAATATCGCGGGCAGATAATAGTCATCATATGCAGATAAAAATCATCACAGGCATGCTAACAACAATATGGAATATCGGATAAACTAGGAGCCCCGTATTTTATTTGAGCCGCAAATGAGACGCGGCATTCCCTGGTCATGTGGATATCCGGTGCAATGAAGAACCTAGACCCCTACGAGTGCGGCAAGTTACACGCCAATCCCGGAAGTGAGGCAACCCCAATCAATAAAGTGAATAGGATGCTCAGCACTTCACGAAATCCGGTAACTTGGGCACTCCTCCGTAGGCCAATCTATACCCCTACGAGTGCGGTGAATTACCCGCCAATTCTAGAGTAAGGCCCTCTCGGTCTCAACGCCATGATATGCGTGCCCTTTGCCCTTTAGAACCCGGCTATTCGAGAACTCCTCCGCGGGGTAATCCTAGTACAGAAAAGAAAAATATATACAATGGTGATATCGACCACAACCCGGTCGTGCCCTAATAAAAGAATATACAAACTGGCAGAAATGGCAGTTCACATGTCGGATGCTCGCCCCGCAATAATGAATATACAAATGAATTTGAACTGTACATCTAACATTGCACATAAGGCTATCCATTACGACAATCCATCCAAAAGATCAGTGCAACACAGAATATCAACGCGAATATCATGTTCGTAAATCCATCTGATTGTACATATAGCAACCAGTCGGATTATACCGCGCTGTGATATTCACGGTCGCAGAAACAAACAAATGCACTGAAAACCACGAATTTAAAATTTCGATCGATTAAAACTTTCCGCATTGGCCCCAAGTACAAACCAGTACTCAAACAATACTGGACCAAAACCAAATATTCCAAAAATCACATTTCAATGAATTAAAGCACTAGAAAAAATTTGGGGCACTGTGGCCCAAATTGGACTGCTGATCTATGGCCAAATAGCACATTTGCCGGCGGTTTAGTGGTCGAATTTTAGGCTTAGGTGCCCAAATTTCTTTCTGGTCTATAATTTTGCCTGCACATAATTTTAATGCAACCTGAACAACTTTAAAATTTGAATAGCAAGCAGTAGATTGGAAATGTGAATCGGAAAATTCCGTCGATCGAAATTCTAAATTAGTGCTAACAATCTAGTTAAGGTTTATGGAGTGGCTATGATACTGTGTTGGGGTTTGGTTCTCGCGCCACAAACGCCGCGGCCAAGGCGGAAGCGATAACAAAAATTTTACGCAAGCATCAAACACGCATACCCCAGGATTCGATCCAAACGCCTAAACTAGCAAGCTAAAACATACAAGGGTATGAAATTACAACCTTCGACGCGTGTCCACTCAATTGTGAAAGACCCCTCCAAGTTTGTAGACGCCGGGATCGTGCTTGATGGTCGACCACTCTCGCTGAGGAAGATATACCCGAGGGAAACCAGAAGAGGCTCCGACCGATGATCCAAACTTGCTAAGAATGGATTATGGATGATGTAGGAATTTTTCACTAGACCTTTCTCTCAAAAATCCATGCTCAAGAGAGTAAGAAGAAAAAGGAGAAGAGAGTGAGGAAAGTTGTTAAGTCTTGCAACCATGAAGCATGAAAGCATGTAGATGGAAAAAAAGATCAAGTCTAGAAAGAAAGAGTGGCTACAACTTTTATGACCACCATGGTTCAATAGTGCAACCATAAATGATATCAATAAATACTAAAGCCATACCTTTCTAGATGTCAAGAGCCATGCTTTATTTAAACCTCATTTCCCATTTGATTTTCCAAATGAAAATCAAATATGAAGTGTCCTTCTTCTAGAAGCATTCCCGTATAAATACGGAATACTTTACCCGGTATATGTATCGCTACATATACGCATATCCGTATAAAAATACGGATAGAACCAATGAGTGAAAATGAATAGTGAACAATAATACTAAAATATACATATCAAAAAATATATATAAATTATTAAATCAAAAGATGATTTAATAATCCGGCTTAATTCTAAGCCGTCTAGTATTATCAACCGTCCGATTAAAGTCTGTGTATCCTGTACATGTATTTAATCGAACTCCTGCACGTACTAATGTATGGCTCCTACATCTATCGCCTGAACTGGAAAAACCCTCTGTGTAGGACTCTCAACACTCGACAATATGCTGGCAGTGGGTTTAACCACAAGCACGTCAGCGACATTAGCTATATATAAAGGCTACCCAGATACTTGCCGAAAGGGGGGTCGACAACCAAGTACGTCCTTACCTTACTGAGCCTGAATGTGACAATCTTCGTACAGTCCGGTCTCTTCATCAAAGAGTATCGCATATCGGATCTAGGGGGTGGATAACGTCAGACCTCTACTAACCCGATAAATCGTATCTGAGTCAAGCTTATCACCAATAGAGATACTATTGATCAACTATCAGTAAATCTCATCCACCGTGGCCACGGATTCTAGTGATAGCCAATTGAACATAGCACAACATCGACTCCTAATACCAGGAGAGACGAATCCCTGACAATCGATCACTGCCTCCACATACCCTATTCCCCCAATATTGAAACATAATAAAAAGAGATAAGCTCTGTTAAATTTTAATGAGGCAGCGCCTCACGTGCTCCCCACGAGGGCGCCAGCGCCAACCTCTTAGGATTAAATCCTATGGTGGCGCCGCATGTGAAGCTTACGTGGGTGCCAATGTGCAAAGCATGCCTATTATATGTAAAAATTAAATTCTTAAATGGCGCCCACGTGCATAACACGTGAGCGCCGACGCCCATGTTTAAATCAGTAGAATTAAATTCTATATGAGGATATTTCCCTAAAAAATTGGGATACTCTCTGTTAAACAGATCCGTTGGATCAAAGATCCAATGGTGATGATAAATCATCAAACAATAGAATTAAATTCTATCAGGAGAAAATATCTCCCAAGTCTTTCTAAGTGAGAAAAATATTCTTGGTTGGATCAAAAATCCAATAATACAATTAAATTCTATTTTGAGGAATATTCTTCCCAAATCTTTCTAAATAAAGAAGGATTGCTCTCTATAAAACAGAGAGCCCTTGGATAAAAAATCCAATGGTGATTAAAAATCACTGTTTGACAGAATAAATTCTGTATATGGGAAAATATTTTTCCAATCTTGTTAAAAACAAGAAAACATGTTTTGTAAAACTGTAATTCTTGGATCAAAGATCCAACGGTGGGTAAAATTCCCCAAACAAATTTTAAGACCAATTAAATCAATTGGAATCTCTCAATGGGAGATTTTCTCAAAACTAATTAACAATTTGCCTCCACTATATAAAGGACCCGAGACTTTAAGTCTCATATAGGGGAAACCCCCATAAACTTCTGCAAAAAATACAGAAGTCTCCTAAAAAAACAACAAAGAATTTAATTCTCAATAGAGAAGAAGATCTTCCTCCTCTCAAACCCTAGGTAAAGAAATTACAGTGATTAAAGCATCTCCTTTACCTATCATAGCATATCCAAGGGTTTAACCATTTTCAAGAACTTAGTTCTTTCTCTAGATCTGAGATCCACAAGACAAGTCTCCCACAAGTTGAGATATTAATTCTTATCGGAAGGATCTTGTTCTTGAGAATCAAAGATTCAAAAAAGAATTAGATTAAAAAGAAAGAAAAAAGGAAAAGAACCTATCTTATGAGAATTTAATTCCTCAGAAAATAGGGTTTAACCCTAAAAGAAAATTATTTCTTATAAAAGAACTTAGTTCTTAAAGAAAACCTAATCCCAGATCTTCAAAACAAAGATCTTGGTGATCATTAATAGTCAAAAAGCCATTAACAAAGATTCAATCTTTGGAAAAAAAAACTTAGCGCCTCCCGTGCTTCCCACGTAGGCGCCCTTCCAACAGCGCCCAGCGCCGCACGTTCTCCTCACGTGGACGTCCTACAAAAGTGCTTACCACTTCATATACAGCCAAAACGGTTGAGTGCTTAGCACTGATTGGATAGCGTCCAGCGCTGCACGTCCTCTTCACGTGGACGCCCTACAAAAGTGCTTAGCACTTCATATACAGCTAAAACGGGTGAGTGCTTAGCACTATTGGGCAGCGCCCAACACCGCACGTGCTCCTCATGTGGATACCCTACAAAAGTGCTTAGCACTTCATATATAGCCAAAACGACTGAGTGCTTAGCACTGATTGGGCAGTGCCCAGCGCCGCGCGTGCTCCTCACGTGGACGCCATATAAAAAAGTGCTTAGCACTACATATATAACCGAGTGCTTAGCACTGATTGGGTGGCATCTATAACTGAAGGTTTCACATGATACCCATGTGAGCGCCAAAGTGTTAAACAAATGCTTAGCACTTTTGCATAAAAAAAGGGGGGGCAGAACAAACAGACCCCAAATAAGTTTTTAGCACTTTTGAACAAAAAAAAAGGCTGAACAGACTAGGCCCAAATTAGACAAGTCTCTTGCAGTTGAGCCCAAATGCTCTGTTGTTGGATCTTAATAAAATTTAATGATCCTTAAAATATTGCTAAGTTGATCTTAGTCTCAAATAGGGCTAATGCATCCTTAGTTAAAAATAAATTGGGCCTAAATACTCATATGTTTAAGTTGATCTTAATCTCAAACTAGATTAACGCTCCTTAACCCAAACAAATATTTTTGAACTAAAGGAAAATATAATTTAAGTTCAAAATCCTAAATCTAAAATATACGGATTTGGACTGATCCGTGCCCTACGGGCTACGACATAAACTAGTCTCCGTATACAATCCACGGGTAACCAAAATAAAAAAAATACACACGACACGAAGTGAAATGCTAGAGCATGAGAAAGTGGTTATCGCAACGTGATAACGTAATTAATTACAGGGGCTTGCGCCTGCAGGGAAGAGCGTCCCCACAATCAAAACCCTTCATAAATGAGGGGGGATCTGATAAAGTCTGCTACAATGGTCGCATCTGTCCAAACCTCCGATATATGGTGTCATAAATCAACTTGGTATCTTCGGAGAGGTGGATGGAGAAGTACAAATAGCATATTCCCCCAAAATTCAGGCCAGACGTCCCATCGTCTCAGTCCCTGTCTTTCGGCAGAGAACAGGTTCTGGCACGTCCGGTGGGACCTTTTCCTCTATCCACTCCACACTTCATGTGTTGTGTTTCGCGAACAAAATCGCGGTTCGCTATGGTTGCCCTTAGATTCAAGATACTAAAACTTGGTGTCTTGCTCCTGTACAGAAAATCAGTGGCTCTCAACTGCACTTCATGCAACAGTAACTCTCACTCCACCCCAACTGGAGGAGTGACCTACGGGGCCAATGCGACATCTATTTTCTTAATTCCATTGGTGCAAGTTACGCAAGCCACTACTGTATTGTTCTTTGGGACCATGCTCCTATCCGTGAGTTTCGATGCCTCAGTGCCGCAAGAAGAAGCTTCTAAAAAGTCGGTATTCGATCAATTGTCAACCACAATGGCCCCTCTTAACGGGCCATCCAAATCTGACGTCTCAGTCTTCAACAGGCTAAGTAAGAACCCAAACGGGCCCGCAAAAAGGCTCGTGATATCTGAAGAGGCTACCCCAAAATGGATAGCCCTCCCAACTCTTCTTATAGGAGAAGCCGTCAAAGGCGCTTCCCCCACTAGACTGTCGGTTTTCGAAAGGCTAGCCGCTTCTCCTCAAACTTTAACAAGGATGTTGGTTTTCAACATGCTGACACCGATCGAAGCTCCTCAGCAAAACCAGGGGCATGATGAAGCCGCTTCCAAAATTGGCGGTCCCTTCTGCGAGGCACGCTCGATGTCGCTACTGGAACCGAGTGAGAGAAGCAGGAGGCACCTCTCCATTTGGACTCGCCCCACCAGCTCCAATGGTGGAAGTCAACGCTTTGTTCCAACCGGGAACAACTTTGATCCACTCAAGAGAGTATGCAAGAATTCACCGACGGCGGTGCTGAAGAAATCACCTCTGCCAGTAAAGGTTCCTGTGCAGGCAAAGCCGGAGCGGCCTCACCAGTGGCTCTCCTCACAAATTCATAAGGTCTGGCGGAAAGTCCAAGACTCTGTGATTGGCAAAGAGTACTCTCGTCGACTTGAGAAATCTAAGGGCCGACAAGAAAAAGATCACTCCTCCGCCATACAACGGGGGAATTCTTCTAAACGGGTTCCTGTCATAATGGCTCCTTCAACTCCAATCACTCATAAAAGAACAAGGCTAGAGAAAACTCTACCGCCCGCGGCAAATTCCAAAGGCGATAGACCTAAACGCCCATGGCCGGGGGCATAACAATACATACGGTCTACATGGCTTCGAGAAAAGAAGAAAGCCGTGCTTCGGTGAGTCACCGACCGCAAACTCTGTCTCTGACAAAAGCTCAGGAGCAACAACAAAAGCTCCAGGAAATGCTGACCAAAATGGCAGCACTTACCGTACAGAAAGAAAGTCTGGACAAAGAAGCTGAACAGCGCCAAGAGCAGGAGACCGATACAGAGTTTCCGCGAAGGGTGCTCCAGAGAAAGGACAAGGAAACCGCTGAGCAAATAGTTAACATAAAGCAGATGGCTCTCTTGTTCCAAGACATGGTTAGAATGATGATCTAGCCAGAACCCCATACCAAAGATCCGCCGATAATCATCGACGATGAAAGAGGGGAAACATCAAACCCTCCTCCGGTCTTATCGGCAAATATGGAGGAAACGATCTCCATGGCTGCCCTTGATGATTACATTGCTCAAAAAATAAGAGCTAATCAAGCTAATGAAGCTGCTGGCCAAATTGTCAGAACCGGGCGACCATATCCAGGCTGGTATGATCAGATCAAGTACCCGCCAGGATTTACAATCCCCAAGTTCCATGTATACAAAGGGACATGCAACCCTAACCAGCATGTCGCGCAATTCAGAGCTTTGTGCAGAAACATTAGAGGCGATTACAAACTGTTGCTTCGCCAGTTCGTTGGCAGCCTGTCAGAAGCATCCTTCGAATGGTACTCGGAGCTCCCAAATGATCCCATGAAAATGTTCGTAGAGATAGAACTGTTGTTCACACAGCGTTTTGCCAGCGTGAGCAAACGTACTCCAATCACGAAAATAATCATTGCCATGGTAAAGCCGGGAGAAACTTGGGTCCAATACGTTATCCGGTGGCGGAACCTATGGTCTAAGTACGAACAGTGCATTGAAGAATCTCCTGCTATGGGCATGTTCATCAGGACCCTTGATCCACAAACGACCATGTCCCGGTTCATGACGTTCTTCAAACCAACAACCTTTCAGGCTCTAATAGATAAACTGGCTCAAATGGACCAGATGGGCTGTTAGGAATATATATGCCCTAGAGGCCATTATTGTATGATATAGTGGATGCTTGGACATATATATAGATGACTTTCTTGCTCGACATGATAGTATGCTATCTGGTTGCTCTTTATCTTAACATGTACACTTGTATTATTATACTGTCTTTCTGTTACATATTGATAAAGCACTTAGGATGTAGGCTTGACTACCAGGATTATGATGCAGATCATAGAAGTGGGGCATGTGTAGTCTACAAGCACATCCTTTAACAGTTCCTAGTCGAGGGAGTATCAAGATAGGGCATCGATATTCCAGAGTAGACTACTGTGTACGTTTCTTGACCCTGTATGGGGAAATGGTCGACCCCACAACCATTGGTGTTTGACATCAAAGATTGTGCACAGGTGCTCATTACAGAATGGGTACACCGAACAGGACTCGCCGAGAACTCCTAGATGGTACGATACCTATCGTCAGATAGTAGTTCTCTGGTGACACTTGTACAGGTTAATCTATAGACCCGAGATCGTAATAGTGTGCCTACTGTGCTTTGATTTCCTCCCTAACATGGCTCAAAGGAGTCGTGCAAACAGGTGGATTTTAGGTGCAGTCCCGAGTCACATGGAAGCAGTGAGTGATAGGAGGGGTTTCGCCTCTTTCGGTATTGAGAGTTGATATTGCGCTATGCTCGATTGGCTATAACAGTAAGTCCCTAGCCACGGCTGATGAGATTTACTGGTAAATGTTATCAGTAATTTCTAAAACGGTTATAGGCCACACATATGAAAGTATGTCTTAGCACCTTTACTAGGTTTATACAAGCATCAAGTATGCAATTTAAAAAAATCTAGAGTGCTAAGCTATACTAACCTAGAATCTAACTAGAGAATTAGGGTTTTAGTGTAAGCAAACAAGTTCTACACTGAGTGAAAAGGGAATACAACCTTTATAGACAGGTCCTTCACTTCTAAAGCTCCAAGTAGTAGTCCTTAGAACTCTTCTTAGACCCCACTTAAGAAAAGAACGAGCTTGCTTCGTCGTCTTCGAGGCCGAAGATGATCCACCTTGAAGTCTCTCACACTCAAGCCCGCTCTTCACTAATCAAAGCATTAGTGAAGCAAACAACCTAAACTCAAGGGCTAGTAAAGTGTAGGTTGATGAAGTAGGAGTTTTGCTCACTCTATTTTCTTCTTTTCTTTTCTTTTTCCTCACCTCCTTAAAACCTAGAGAGGAAGAAGAAGAATGAGGGGATGAACTTGGATGAAGAGAGAGAACCATGAGGTGAAGTGTGTTGAGTTGAGAGATGGGAAATATCTATGAATAAGTCCAAAGAAAATGAGGTGAGTCATGGCTTCTCAAAGCTTCCACAAGAATCCAGGACTCATGACTCATTTCTCGTTTTCATTAATTCATAAATAAAACCAATTTTCTACTCATCATAAAACATTGTGTGTGATTCCCATACATCCTAGTTCTATGTATCATCAACCATGATACAATTTATAATACATATAATTATATATATATCACATATATATTAATATGTATAAAGAGAAGAAAATGTTTAGTGAGCACAATATTAGTTAATATATAAATATATCAAATATAAATATATATTAAATTATTAAATCAACATTTGATTCAATAATCCGGTTATATCATATATAACCGACTAATATCATATATATATATGTATATCACATTATTAAATCAACACTTGATTCAATAATACGATTATATCACATATAACCGACAAACATTCGATATTCGATATTAAATCAACATTTGATTCAATAATCCGGTCATCTCATATATAACCGGCCAATATCAAATGCATATACATAAATCAAATTATCGAATTAACACTTGATTCAATAATCTGGTTATATCATATATAACCTAACTGATATCAAATATCGCGAGCTTAGAATATGGTATCACATACTCGTATTTAATCAAGCACCCGCACATATTACCATATGTGCCCTACTTCGTTTCGCTTGAGCTAGGAAACCTCTGTGTGGGACTCTAAAGACTCGTCAATACGCCAGCAGTAGGTACTGATCACATCAGACACCCACAAGTCGTCAGCGGTACTAGCTGGACGTAACGGCTACCTAGGTATTAAGCGAATAGAAGATCAATAAGCAAGCTTGTCCAAACTCCCGTAAAGACTATAAGAAACACTTACCGTACAGTCCGGTCTCTTCGTCTGATATGTCGCATATCGAGTCTAGAGGTGGAATCGTTAGACCCCAGTAACTTGATAAGTTATGCTAATGTGTGGCCTATAACCGTTCGAGAAACTACTGATAACACTTACCCGTAAATCTCATCAGCCCTGAACAGGGACTTGCTGTTATAGCCAATCAAGCATAGCGCAACATCAACTCCCAATACCGGGAGAGAAGAAACCCCTCCTATCGCTCATTGCCTCCATATGACTCGGGACTGTACCCAAAATCCACCTATTTGCACGACTCCTTTAAGCCGTGGTAGGGAGGAAATCAAAGCACGGTGGGAGCTACACAAGACTCTATGACGATCTCGGGTCTACAAACTAACCTATACAAGTGTCGCCAGAGATTTGCTATCTGACGATAGGTATAGTACCATCTAGGAGTTCTCGGCGAGTCCTGTTCGGTGTACCCATTCTCTAATGAGCCCCTGTGTACAATCTTTGATTTCAAACACTAATGGTTGTGGGATCAACCATTGCCCCATACAGGGTCAAGAAACGTACACACTAGTGTACTATGGAATATCGATGCCCTGTCTTAATACTCCCTCGACTAGGAACTGTTAAAGGATGCGCTTGTGGACTACACAAGCCCCACCAGTATGATCTACATCATAGTCCTGGTAGTCAAGCCTACATCCTAAGGGCTTTATCAACATGTAACAGAGAGACGGTATAATAATACAAGTGTACATGTTAAAATAAAGAGTAACCAGATATCATACTATCATGTCGTGCAAGAAATTCCTCTATATATATGTCCAAGCATCCACTATATCATACAATAATATCCTCTAGGGGATACATATTCCTAACAATCTCTCACTTGCACTAAGGCCAGTTGTTGTAGTATCTCAAACCCAACATCCCAAAAATTCTCTCAAACTGCGTCTGGGGGAGGGCCTTCGTGAATGGATCCGCGGTGTTGTCCTTCGTATCAAATCTCCTGACCTTGGTCTCCCGTCGATCAACTATCTCCCCGATCAGGTGATACCGCCTCAGAATATGTCTGGATCGCAGATGGGACCGGGGTTCCTTGGACAAAGCCACAGCTCTATTGTTATCACAATACAAGGGTATTGGATGCTCAATGGATGGATCCATACCAAGTTCAGCTATGAACTTCTTCATCCAGATAGCCTCTTTAGCAGCATCATTGGCAGCGATATATTTACCCTCCATCATCGAGTCTGCCACGGTATCTTGCTTGGAACTCTTCTAACATACCGCCCCTCCATTGAGGGTGAAGAAAAAACCCGAGACCGACTTACTGTCGTCCTTATCACTCTGGAAGCTCGAATCGGTAAAGGACTCCACCTGGAGTTAACTGTTACCATACACCAAGAACATTTCTTTAGTCCTTGTCAAGTACTTAAGAATGTTCTTCACAGCTGTCCAGTGCTTCTCCTCTGGGTCTGATTGATACCTACTTACCACACCTAGTGCGTAAGCTACATCCGGTCTGGTACATAACATCGCGTACATGATAGACCCAACTGCAGAAGCATAGGGTATCCCTTGTATGTGAACCCTCTCCAAATCAGCCTTGGGAGACATCTCTTTAGAGAGAGTGATTCCTGAACAAGCGGGTTAATTACCATGCTTAGAATCCTCCATACTAAACCTCTTTAGTATGATGTCTATGTACCTGGATTGGGAAAATCCCAACATCCTTTTAGATCTATCTCTATAGATCTTTATCCCTAGGATGTAGGAGGCATCACCCAGATCTTTCATGGAGAACTTGTGTGACAGGAAGTGTTTGACTGAGTGCAACATAGGAACATCATTACCTATCAAGAGTATGCCATCCATGTACAATACGAGGAAGACAACCTTACTCTCCACTACCTTTTTTTATATATACAAGGTTCATCTACGTTTTTTATGAAGTCAAACTCTTTGACTGCCACATCAAAACAGAAGTTCCAACTCTGCGACGTCTACTTTAATCTGTAGATTAATTTAAGCAGCTTGCACACTTTTCCGTTGCTCCCACTGTCTACGAAGCCCTCGGGCTGTGTCATGTACACGCTCTCTTCTAAATCACCATTTAGAAAAGCGGTCTTGACGTCCATCCGCCAGATTTCATAGTCATGATATGCGGCAATGACAAGTAGGATCCTAATGGACTTAAGGATAGCTACTGGAGAAAAGGTTTCATCATAATCGACACCTGATCGTTGACGAAAACCTTTTGCTACGAGTCTAGCTTTGAAGGTCTCAACCTTTCCATCTACACCAATTTTCTTCTTGAAAATCCACTTGCTCCCAACGGGGTTTACCCCTTCAGGAGCATCTTCCAAAGTCCATACTTTGTTGGTGTACATGGATTCCATCTCAGATCGCATAGCATCCAGCCATTTCATAGAGTCCCCACTTATAATAGCCTTCTCGAAACTAGTTGGGTCATCTTATTCCATGAGGCAATCCTCTCTCCCACCGTTAATGAGAAAACCGTAGTATCTCTTAGGTGGATGAGGAACCCTACTAGATCTGCGGAGTGGCTGAGGTTCGTCGGGGACTATTGAATCCTCTAGTTCTACCAAATCATCAGTGGTAGTTTGTGTATCTGGAACTTATTCCAGTTCTACCTTATTACCACTAATTTCTCTCACAAGAAATTTCTTTTCTAAAAAGGTGGCTTATTGAGAAACAAACACCTTTTGTTCCTCACTGCGGTAGAATAGATATCCATATGAATCCTTTGGATATCCCACAAACTTGCAAAGAACTGATCTTGCCTCGATCTTGTCCGGATTTTGCTTTTTAACATAAGCCGGACAACCCCATATCTTAACTCATTTTAAAAGATGGTCTCTTCCCATACCATATCTCATATGGAGTGGTAGGCATGATTTTGGTCGGAACCCAATTCAATAGGTATGTAGTTTTCTCAAGTGGATAACCCAAAAAATAAATAGGTAACTCGGCAATACTCGTCATAAAGCGCACCATATCTAATAGGGTGCGATTCCTCCACTCCGATACTCTATTGTGCTGTGGTGTATACTGAGGAGTAAGCTGAGAGAGAATCATATTCTCTTTTAGATAATCTCGGAATTCCGTGCTTAGGTATTCTCCTCCTGGATCAGATCAAAGGACTTTAATACTTTTACCCGTCTGGTTCTCTACTTCATTCTTATTTTCTTTGAATTTCTTAAAAGCTTCATATTTGTGTTTCAACAAGAACATATGTCTGAATCTTGAGAGATCATCGATGAATGTAATGAAGTATGAGGAACCATTCCTGGCATGTGTAGACATAGGACCACATACATCACTATATATCAGTCCCAAGAGTTCAGTAGATCTTTCTACGTGTCGAGTAAACGGAGTTTTGGTCATCTTGTCTTTGAGACATGACTGGCAAGTTTCATAAGATGTAAATTCGAACGGATTCAAATATCTATCTTTATGTAGCTTGGCTAGTCTTGTTGCATTGTTATGACCAAGTCTACAATGCCACAAAAAGGCTTCGTTCATTTCTGAAATTTTCCTCTTGTGTGTGTTTTGTATATTAAGAACTGTATTTTAATTTAGAACGTATATACCATTACATAACGTACCAAACCCAATCAACACTTGATTTAGGAAAATGTTCATAACATTTTTCTCTAGTGTAAAGTTATATCCTTCTTTATCTAATAAAGAAACGGATATTATGTTGCACATCATCGAAGGTACGTAATAACAGTCGTTCAAAAATCAATGTATTACCATTTAGCAATACTAGTTGATATTCGCCGACAGCTTCGGCAACAACAATTGCTCCGTTCTCTACTCTGAGGGACATATCACCCTTTCTCAGTTCTCTACTTCTTCTTAACCCTTGTAACTTCTTACAAATATGGGATCCTGATCCGATATCTAATACCCAGGACGTAGAGTAGACTGAGAAACGGTTTTCAATAACTAACACACCCAAAGAAAATGCATCATCATGCTCTTTCTTCGTTCGGGTTGCATGGGAATCCGTGCATTCCCATATTCCTTGCTCAGACTTATGACAATCATAAGATAGAGCGGAACCAACGTTCCCCAGCCCAGTATAATAAGTGGGTTCGGTCAATACATCCATATTATTATCTTGATTAAGGCGTGACATGGTCTCTACCAGGAAAGAGAGAGAAGAAAACACTTTTGCGTGCGCTCTTGCAAGATTAGACTAGTTATTATCTTATCTAGTCAGGATGGCTCCCACTGTTTTTATCAAATTTTCCTTCAAACCCTGCAAGATAAGATTAGCCGGGATTAATTACACCCTACAAGTTCGCCAATCAGTCGCCAGGCAGGTATTGGTACTCCGAGGGAGTCTCCCCATGATTTCGCATGGAACTAATTAAATAACCTTGTTTCCGCAGGAGCATAACCCCGTTAACACCTTTCTTAGACACCTGCTGGATTAGCTAATTGTAAAGTGGAAAACTCTCCCAGGAGTAACACATACTTGCAGCGGCTATCGGGATCCAACTATCTCATAGAAGGTATGCAATCTCATTGTAAATTTCAACACTTGAAATTCCTGATATCTGTTTTTACCCCATGCGGTTTATAACCTTGACAAGGTCAACAAACCATAAACCACAAGTCAAGTTCTACCCGTCATTTCGTGATTGAATCAAACCCACCCGCACGACCTTTAACAAGGTCAACAAGGCCGTATGACTACCTTAATCCAATCGCATCACATACTGCAGATAAGCACTAATTAGCTACTGCACACTGTGCCTTGACATGGTCAACAAACGCAGCATGAATACTAAAATAGTACTTATCTAAAATGACAGAGGGCTACGACTGGTTTTGAAGAAAACCTTTAGCGTAATGAACTTGATATCGTTGTAGAATCTTGTGATATAAAAAGGAGTGGTTTAAGCTCTGCTTTTAAAATTGAATAGTTTTCAAAACAAACCGAGTGGGTTGTAGCATTTGCTAGTTTTGCTAAAGAGGTCACACCCGGTGAAGGGATCTACGCTCTTTCCCCATCGAATGAGGTGTTGGATATTCATAAAGGAACACCGCTATGCAAAGCAATAACTAGAGCTACCCTTTTAAAAATTTTGATTCCACGACATCTTTAAGTTTCTTTTCTTTTCATTAATCCCATTAATGACGTCCCATCATTTATGTTTCCTAAATATCACAGAAGAAACGAAAATAAAACACACATATATGCCATCCGCATTCACCATAAGGACCCAGGTCTTCACCGTAAGATTACTTAACTTACGGTAGGGCAGGGTTAGGACTAGCGTGGATGCAAAACATTTATTGTGTCTACTAATATATCATATATATATAGCAGCATTCATCTCACGCAGTTATATGATCACATCACAGAACTCAAGTAGCAGAAACAAACATATAAAATATAGGATATACTAGAATGTCTGTGTTTTAAATTAAGCCAGTAATGAAAAACACGGGTTCCACGGTCGTGATGAATAGCTATTCACACATCCCTAGACCCCTATGAGAGCGGCAAGTGGCCCTGCCAATTCTAGAGTTAGGCGACCCGGTCTCGACTCCTTGAAATGGTCTCCCACTGGACTCTAGAACCCGGTTACTTGTGCTCCCCGTCTTGGGTATATCCTAATATAGAAAAGTAAATAATATACATCAATGAAGACAACATTCTCAACCCGGAAGTGTCTCAATAAAAGAATATTACATACAGATTTTACATGAATGAAAATATAAGAACTCTCATCTCACGTAAAAAAAACCCGGCTATTCATTCACGACAATCAAATATAACATATCAGAAGCAACACATAACATCATATGTCATCAACGTAAGTAAATATGCGTATTCCTAATGTCGTTGACGTATAGCAACGAGATCGGGGATACACCACATATTACACTTACGGTCGCAGAAAAGAAATGGAAACTATAATAATTAGAACCTGCATCAACCCTTAAACATCATAAACCCAGAATATCTCATATTTCGGATTTCATGCCTAACCACATAAATCTTGCATTTAAGTCTCGAATTGAAAACACTTTTCAATAACCAAGTCGGGTAATTCAACAAAATTCCCGATAATAAGATCGAATGCTCGTCAGGAGCTTTAGTAGATTGCTGCACCCCCGATGCCGTCAAAGAAGTGCACTTGGGCGGAACACCACGGCCGCGAGAACCCGAGTAGATGCTTTTGGCCATGGGGTTTTCCTATAGTCACTTGGTCGGGGCTATGGGGCGTGGCTATCTAGTAGTATTTCCCGACGGGTGTTCACCTACGATACGAGATTGCGACGGAGTTTTGATCCGAATCGAAACTCCATGGCAATCCATCAAATGAGACTAAAATACTAGATTTACAAAATGTTAACTAGTTTTCACAAAACTAATAAATGTGGATTCTAAAAATTGTATCACATATCAAAACTATCTAGACGATATTAAACATTTCGATCGATATTTCAAACACCTGAAAATCACAGAGACCTCAACAACTTGAGCCTCACTAAAAATACCTAGAAAGTCAAAAATGAATCATTGGAGAAGCACAAGAAAAATCGGCCATCAACTCTGTAAGTCGATGTAGAACACCCCAATACTTGTGGGGAGGCGGAATTTTCAAAAACAAACTTGTTTAGTGAACAAACATCGACTAACCCCTTGAATCGAAGCTAAACGATAACTAACCAAACATATAGTTGTTCTAAACTACTGTGCTTAGGGATTATACCTATCGAACCAAGTCCTTCGTCTTTACGATCTCCTCTTCCTCCTCGGCCTTCTCTTTGTAGTAGACGATCCACCCGAGAGCAAAACTCCAAGCTTAGCCTCTAAACTTGAGGCAACTAACCTTCTTGGATTGCTAATCAAAGAAGATAGATGTAATATAGAGAGGGTTATGGATTGTTTATTCTAGCTAATCCTAGTTCTCAACACATGAGAGGTGAGGATTAGGGTTTGAAGAGAGAGAGCTTGAGGAGAGAGAATGTGTAGATGATAATTCAATAAAGCTTATGAGTATCATAATAGATATGAAGCATTTTCTTTTATGAAGAAAAGAATAAAGAGTGATGAATAATCATGCTTCAAAAATATCAAGTGGTGATTCATTAGCATGAGTCATTAATCATTTAATATGCATTAATGAGATGAATGAATCACCCTCATGACTCATATAACCCATTCAATGTATATGACACCTAAACCTCCTTAGTCACCATCTTCTAGAAGCTTCTCGCACAATTACGAGAACGCCCCTCCGATCCGTGAAAATACGGAAAAACTTTAGACTGTAAAAATCCAATAACCGGATACCAGTAACTGGCTTAAACCAAAGCCGACTGGTAAAAACTGTCCAAACGACGTAAGTGTGTAAACACACATACGCGTCCGAACCCTTTGTCGTAAAACCATACGACCTCTATATCGTTTCGCCTGGAATAGGAAACTCTCTGTGTGGGACTCTAGAGACTCGACTACTACGCTGGCAGTGGGTTTAACCACAGACCGCAAGCGGCACTAGCTGTACGTAACGGTCCCCAGGTAGTTGTCGATAAGAAGGCCGATAAGGAAACCCATCCGAACTCCTACTGAGTCTGATGTGACAATCTCCATACAGTCCGGTCCGTTCGTCCAAGACTATCGCATATCGGGCCTAGGGGGCGGCAAGCGTCAGTCCCCTAATAGCGGTATAAGTCGTGTCGGAGGGAAGCCCATTACACCCTGAGAAACTACTGGAACCTACCAAAAAATCTCGCTTGCCCTGGCCAGGGACTTTGCGTAATGGCTCTCTGACACAGCGCGATATCAACTCCCAATACCGGGAGGGACGAATCCTGTCTAACCGCCACTGCCTCCAAGTGCTCAGGACTGCACCCAACTGCTACCTGTTTGCACGACTCCTTTGAGCCGTGGTAGGGTAGCAATCTAAGAACAGTGGGACACACTCGAGGCGAAGTAGCAGTGTCAAGTCTGCGGACTATGATGTACTCATGTCACCTGGGAACTGTTCACTGACGACTGGTATAAAACCAACCAACAGTTCCCTGTGAGTCCTGTCCGGTATACCCGTAACCTAACGAGCACCTGTATACTATCTCCAGTACGACGTACTGACGGCTGTGGGACAGACCATCTCCCCAACTGGGATGAGAAGCGTACACACTAGTCTACTCCGGAGTATCGATGATCTGTCTCGATAATCCAACGACTAGGGACCTGAATAAGGATGTGCTTGTAGACTACCCAGCCCCCACTAGTGTGACTGCCATCACAACGCTGGTAGTCAAGCAAGATCCTAAGAGCTCTATCAATACGTATACTCACACATTAAGATAGAGAAAACCAAGTAGCATACTAATATGTTTAGCAAGACTGTTATATACATGTGAATATCCCAAGCTTCCATTAAGTAATATACAAACTAGTATGATTCAGTAATGGCCTTCTAGGGCATAAACACTAACAATCTCCCACTTGCACTAGGGCCATGTACTGGCATATCGAAGACCAATGATCTCGAGTAGCCTCTCGAACTGCGTCTGAGGTAGGGCCTTCGTGAATGGATCAACAATGTTATCTTCTGAAGCAACTCTCCGAACCTCGATCTCCTGACGATCAATGATCTCTCTGATCAGGTGATACCGCCTCAAGATGTGTCTGGACTTCTGATGGGACCTTGGTTCCTTCGCTAAAGCTATAGCTCCGTTGTTGTCGCAATACAGAGGTATTGGATCAACTATGGTAGGAACCACCTGAAGTTCTGTTAGGAACTTCTTCATCCAGACTACTTCTTTTGCGGCATCGCAAGCAGCTATATACTCTGCTTCCATCGTCGAGTCAGCAACGGTGTCCTGCTTGGAGCTCTTCCAGCACACCGCCCCTCCATTGAGGGTAAAGACATAACCCGACATGGACTTAGAATCGTCCTTATCACTCTGGAAGCCGGAATCAGCAAAGGCCTCCAACCTGAGGTCTTTTTCCCCGTAAACCAAAAACATCTCCTTAGTCCTTCTCAGGTACTTGAGAATGTTCTTTACTGCTATCCAGTGCTTCTCCCTTGGGTCTGACTGATACCGGCTTACCACGCTCAGTGCGTAAGCTACATCTGGTCTGGTACACAACATCGCATACATTATAGAGCCTACCGCAGAAGCATAGGGTATAATAGACATGCGTTCCCTTTCCAAATCAGTCTTGGGAGACATCTCTTTGGAGAGGGTGATTCCGTGACAAGCCGGTAGATTACCACGCTTAGAATCTTCCATACTGAATCTTTTCAGTACAGTGTCGATATACCTGGACTGCGAAAGTCCCAACATTCTCTTGGATCTATCACGATAGATCCGGATCCCCAGAATGTAAGAGGCATCACCTAGGTCTTTCATGGAGAACCTGTGTGACAAGAATCCTTTGACAGATTGTAGCAAAGGAATGTCATTTCCTATCAATAGAATGTCATCCACGTACAAGACGAGGAATACGAAACTTCTGGCTACAACTTTACTATATATGCACGGTTCATCTGGATTTTTGATAAAGTCATATTCTTTGACTGTCTCATCAAAACAGATGTTCCAACTCCGCGATGCCTGCTTTAGTCCATAAATGGACTTAAGCAGCTTGCATACTTTCCCGCTGCTCCCACTCTGATTGAAACCCTCTGGCTGATCCATATAGACGCTCTCTTCTAAACATCCATTCAGAAAAGCCGGCTTTACGTCCATCTGCCAGATTTCATAATCATGGAAGGCAGCAATAGCAAGAAGGACCCGAATGGATTTGAGCATAGCCACTGGAGAAAAAGTTTCGTCATAGTCCAAACCAGGTCTTTGACGAAAACCCTTTGCAACAAGTCTAGCCTTATAGGTTTCCACCTGTCCATCTACACCAATCTTTTTCTTGAAGATCCATTTGCATCCTATGGGTTTGACCCCATCTGGAGCAAAGTCCAAAGTCCATACTTTGTTGGTGTACATGGACTCCATTTCGGCCCGCATTGCATCTAGCCATCGTACCGAGTCGCCGCTCTGGATGGCCTACTGGAAGTCAGTAGGTTCATCATCATCTATGATGCAATCCTCTCTATCCCTATCTATGAGAAAACCGTAGTATCTCTCAGGCGGATGAGACGGCCTACTACTCCTGCGGAGGGGTGCGGGAATGTCCTGTTCTTCTCGAACTTCTGGTTCTACCAAACTATCAGTAGCAGTTTGTGGTTCTGGAATTTCTTCCAGTTCTATTTCGCTCCCACTAATTTCCTTTTCTAAAAACTGATATTCTAGAAAATGGGCATTACGAGAAACAAACACCTTTTGTTCCTCTGCGTAATAGAATAGATACCCCTTGGAGTTCTTTGGATATCCCACAAACTTACACTTTACTGATCGTGCCTCGAGCTTGTCCACATGCTGGTTTTTAACAAAAGCTGGACATCCCCATATTTTCAGATACTGAAGATAGGGTTTCTTCCCGCTCCACATCTGATATGGAGTGGTAGGCATAGTCTTGGTAGGTACCATGTTCAAAAGATATGCCGCTGATTCTAGCGCATGACCCCAGAAAGATCGCGGTAACTCAGCATTACTCATCATGGATCGTACCATATCTAATAGGGTTCGATTCCGTCTCTCCGATACACCGTTATGCTGTGGAGTGTATGGAGGAGTAAGCTGAGAGAGAATTCCTTTCTCTTTTAGGTAACCTAGTAACTCGGCACTCAAGTATTCACCACCTCGATCAGATCTAAGTGTCTTGATACTTTTGCCGGTTTGGTTTTCTACTTCATTCTTATACTCTTGGAATTTCTCAAAAGCCTCAGATTTATGTTTCATCAGATAAATGAATCCGTATCTTGAGTAATCATCCGTGAAAGTAATGAAATAGGAAAAACCACCTCTTGCATGTGTAGACATTGGACCACATACATCGCTGTGTATGAGTCCTAAGAGCTCGCTCGCTCTTACTCCTTGTCCAGTGAATGGAGTCTTTGTCATCTTTCCTTTGAGACAAGATTGACAAGTGTCATAAGATTGATATTCGAACGAGTCCAAATATCCTTCTCTATGCAACTTAGTCAACCTTCTCTCATTGATGTGACCCAGTCTACAATGCCATAAGAAAGCTTTATTTAAATCTGGAGACTTTCTTTTTAGTGTGTTCTGGACATTGAAAATTTGGAGTTGGTTTAAAACATATATGCCGTTATTTAGTGTACCTGACCCAATCAAACCATGATTAAGGTGGATGTTAACAACATCTCTTACAAACGTGAAATCATAACCTTTATTTGATAACAAGGAAACTGATATTATATTACACGTTAAGCTTGGTACAAAATAACAGTTATGTAAAACCAAAATGTGTCCACTCGTCAATCCTAGGTGATAATCCCCGACGGACGCAGCTCCCACGCTAGCTCCGTTAGCAACCTTTAGGGTCATATCACCTTCCTTCAGCACTCTACGGTTTCTCAGTGCCTGCAATGAATTGCAAATATGAGATCCTGATCCGGTATCCAATACCCAGGAAGTAGAGTTGATCGACAGACAATTCTCAATTACAAACACACCTGAAGTCGAAGCCACAGCTTGCTTCGGTTCCTGGTTCTTGGCGTTCCACGCCTTGCAATCTTTCTTCCAGTGCCCTTTCCAGTGACAATGGAAGCACTCATCCTGGCCAACTACCGGTACCGCAAACTTTTTCTTTCCCTTCCCTCCCACCTTACTAACACCTCCTCTAGGTTTGGGTGCGGCCTTCTTCTTCCTTCCTTTGGCTCTTGCCTTGGACCCGGAAGAAGATGCACCGCCAACAAACATAGTGGGTGTTTCCCTTGTATTCTTCAAGGTGCCCTCTGCACTCCTTAACATGTTCAGGAGTTCCGGAAGTTCAACTTCTTTTCATTGAATGTTGAAGTTCAGGATAAACTGGGCGTAGGTGTGAGGAAGGGACTGGAGAATAAGGTCTGTATAGAGCTCATTATCCAAAGTCGTCCCAAGGTCTGCGAGCTCTTCTATATAGCCGATCATCTTTAGGACATGTTCTCCTACAGATGATCCGACAACCAACCTCGCTCGAAACAAGTTCTTAGAGGTCTCGTATCTTGCTATACGAGATTGCTCTCCATAAAGTTCCTTTGTATGGAGAAATATGCCATCAAGGTCCATATCCTCGTGCCTCCTCTGATGTTCATTGTTCATCGAGGCAAGCACGATCCACTTGGCTTTCGCGCAATCTGAATCCCAGGTTTTGCGGATTTCCTTATCCGCATTACTGGATTTGGGACCAGGGACAGCAGGTGCCGTAGCGGTGAGGACGTGCCCCAATTTGTCATAGGTCAAAGCCATTTTGACATTCCGCAGCCAATCTTTATAGTTTGGCCCTGTCAGTATATTTTTCTCTAAAAGTAACTTAAGTACAGTCATTTTCAGGGTCGCTGCAATTAGGAGAGAGAGAAGAAAACTCTTTAGCATGATGCTCTTGCAAGTTTAGAGCGGATTTTAGTTTATCTAAACTGGATGGCTCCCACTGTTTTTCGAATCCTTCCTCAAACCATAAAAGAAGAATTAGCCAGGACTATTCCCACCGTACAATACTTACTTAACCGTTCAGCCAGGCCAGTGTCGATACTTCGAGGGAGGTTTTCCAACGCTTTCGCGAAGTTCCTTAATTAAATAACCTCTTTTCTCTGGGGGCGTAACCCCCTGACACCTTTCTGGACACCTACTAGGTTTATAGCATTGATCGTTAAGTGACGAATATCCTGATAAGTAGCTTATACTCACAGTAGGATCAGGATCCAAATATCATCGTCTGATAATGTTGTAGGAATGCTACCAACATTCATCAAACTCAAAATGGTATGCATCTCTTTGCAAATTTCAGTTTCTTTAGAAATTCCCGATATACATTTTTGCCCCATGCTCTTATGACCTTGGCGTTGGTCAAAATATCATAAGTCACATGTCAAGTTCTACCCATCATTATCTTGTTAATTTGAACCCATCCGTACATATCCTTGACGTTGGCCAAAATGATCATACGACTGTCCCAAACTAACTCATCTATCTATGCAACAAATGAATATCCAGCAGCTACCAAACACTATGCCTTGGCGTTGGTCAAAATACATAGCTTGAATACTACTGAATACCCAGATGAAATGACGGAGGGCTACGAATGGTTTTGGCGAAACCGTGAATGTAGTGAACTTGATATAACCGAAGGAACCTGATAGCTTTTTAAAAGGAGTGGTTAAAGCTCCGCATTTAAAAATATCTGTTTTTAAAATTAACCGAGTGGTTTCTTTTAAATTGTTCCAATGATTAAAACTTTGGTTTATTTTTCTTTGCATTATAGATAATGCGTCCCATCATTAACCTATCATTGCAGAAAACAACGAAAATATGACGTCCTCTTATGCCATCTGCATTCGCCACTGGGTCCCGTCATCACCCGTTAGGTTACTTAACTAACGACAGAGCGGGGACTGGGCTAGCGCGGGTGTAAAACATAAGTGACGTCTAAAATAGCTATCATATATATAGATATTTTACATTCGTCTGACGTAATGATATACATTCCAGATCACAGATGAACTTAATTGGATTTGCAAGCAATCCGTGTTTGTTTTGAGCCTGCAACAAAATACGGATTACACAGTTGTGATGAATAGCCATTACCCCACCCACGATCCCTATGGGTGCGGCAAACTACCCGCCCGGCAGTTTGTGCACCCCACCTTGGGTCTGTCCTAGGAGCAAAAACAGTAAAATGAAATAATACAACGGTAGCTACAACCGCAACCTGGATGTGCCCCGCAAAATAATATTACAACAAATTACATTTACATCAAATGAATTAGATGATAACCCATCACATAACCCCGGCTATACACCACAACAGTCCAACACAGTCCATATGCACAAACAGATAAAATCCATTTCGGAAATGTACAACCCCCTGCCAACTGACATACTAGCAGTTAGGGGAGGTTTACGAACACATTAAACAATCACAGATATAATTCAACAAGCAAATACTGTATAATTTCGATCGATTAAACACTTTTAATCTTGCTCCAATACTGCTCTGAAAATCTGAAACCTGAGCAAAAATTAAATATTCCAGAAAATCCCAAATACCACAGAGAACCAACACAAGAAAAATGGGTCCCTGGATCGTCAACTCGGCGGCGGAAGCGCGGCGGATCGGTGCTATCCGCCGCGGTTCCGCGGCGCCGTAGGCGATTCAGGGGACCAAATTTTTTGTATGTTCTTCTGGTGTCTTTTCAAGCTTTCTGAACTTCCCTGAAAAATTTTTGGAGTTCATTTAAAAATCGACAGAAACTTGTGGTTTTTAGGGTTTTCCGGCTTCGTTTTTCCGTTCGAAATTCGTACAAATTTGCAATTAAGTTATTTATTGTTTAGCGAGGCTCTGATACCACTGTAAGTCGATGTAGAACACCCCAATACTTGTGGGGAGGCGAAATTTTCAAAAACGAACTTGTTTAGTGAACAAACATCGACTAACCGCTTGAATCGAAGCTAAACGATAACTAACCAAACATATAGTTGTTCTAAACTACTGTGCTTAGGGATTATACCCATCGAACCAAGTCCTTCGTCTTTACGATCTCCTCTTCCTCCTCGGCCTTCTCTTTGTAGTAGACGATCCACCCGAGAGCAAAACTCCAAGCTTAGCCTCTAAACTTGAGGCAACTAACCTTCTTGGATTGCTAATCAAAGAAGATAGATGTAATATAGAGAGGGTTATGGATTGTTTAGTCTAGCTGATCCTAGTTCTCAACACATGAGAGGTGAGGATTAGGGTTTGAAGAGAGAGAGCTTGAGGAGAGAGAATGTGTAGATGATAATTCAATAAAGCTTATGAGTATCATAATAGATATGAAGCATTTTCTTTTATGAAGAAAAGAATAAAGAGTGATGAATAATCATGCTTCAAAAATATCAAGTGGTGATTCATTAGCATGAGTCATTAATCATTTAATATGCATTAATGAGATGAATGAATCACCCTCATGACTCATATAACCCATTCAATGTATATGACACCTAAACCTCCTTAGTCACCATCTTCTAGAAGCTTCTCGCACAATTACGAGAACGCCCCTCCGATCCGTGAAAATACGGAAAAACTTTAGACTGTAAAAATCCAATAACCGGATACCAGTAACTGGCTTAAACCAAAGCCGACTGGTAAAAACTGTCCAAACGACGTAAGTGTGTAAACACACATACGCGTCCAAACCCTTTGTCGTAAAACCATACGACCTCTATATCGTTTCGCCTGGAATAGGAAACTCTCTGTGTGGGACTCTAGAGACTCGACTACTACGCTGGCAGTGGGTTTAACCACAGACCGCAAACGGCACTAGCTATACGTAACGGTCCCCAGGTAGTTGTCGATAAGAAGGCCGATGAGGAAACCCATCCGAACTCCTACTGAGTATGATGTGACAATCTCCATACAGTCCGGTCCGTTCGTCCAAGACTATCGCATATCGGGCCTAGGGGGCGGCAAGCGTCAGTCCCCTAATAGTGGTATAAGTCGTGTCGGAGGGAAGCCCATTACACCCTGAGAAACTACTGGAACCTACCAGCAAATCTCGCTTGCCCTGGCCAGGGACTTTGCGTAATGGCTCTCTGACACAGCGCGATATAAACTCCCAATACCGGGAGGGACGAATCCTGTCTAACCGCCACTGCCTCCAAGTGCTCGGGACTGCACCCAACTGCTACCTGTTTGCACGACTCCTTTGAGCCGTGGTAGGGTAGCAATCTAAGAACAGTGGGACACACTCGAGGCGAAGTAGCAGTGTCAAGTCTGCGGACTATGCTGTACTCATGTCACCTGGGAACTGTTCACTGACGACTGGTATAAAACCAACCAACAGTTCCCTGTGAGTCCTGTCCGGTGTACCCGTAACCTAACGAGCACCTGTATACTATCTCCAGTACGACGTACTGACGGCTGTGGGACAGACCATCTCCCCAACTGGGATGAGAAGCGTACACACTAGTCTACTCCGGAGTATCGATGCTCTGTCTCGATAATCCAACGACTAGGGACCTGAATAAGGATGTGCTTGTAGACTACCCAGCCCCCACTAGTGTGACTGCAATCACAACGCTGGTACTCAAGCAAGATCCTAAGAGCTCTATCAATACGTATACTCACACATTAAGATAGAGAAAACCAAGTAGCATACTACTATGTTTAGCATGACTGTTATATACATGTGAATATTCCAAGCTTCCATTAAGTAATATACAAACTAGTATGATTCAGTAATGGCCTTCTAGGGCATAAACACTAACAAACTCATCAACTCTGCGGCGGAACCGCGGCCAAAACGTGGTTTAGGCGACGGTTCCGCGGCGAGATTGATGAATTAGGGCTTCGTATTTCTTGGGGCTCTATATAAAAGCTTGCATGATTTTCTGGTTATTTTTAATCTGCAAAATATTAAATTTTGAAAAAATGGACAGAAACTTTGAAAATCGGGTTTTAAAATTTCGATCGAACACTATAACGTCGTCAAGTCATCGCCTAAGTCTCTAGCTTGGCTCTGATACCATGAAAGTATATCTTAGCACCTCTACTAGGTTTATACAAGTATAAATTATGCAATTTTAAAAAATCTAAAGTGCTAAGCTACACTAACCTTGAATCTAACCAGAGAATTAGGTATTAGTGTAAGCAAATAAGTTCTACACTAAGTGAAAAGGGAATACAACCTTTGTAGACTGGTCCTTCACTTCTAAAGCTCCAAGTAGTAGTCCCTAGAACCCTTCTTAGACTCCACTTGAGAAAGGAACGAGCTTGCTTCGTTGTCTTCGAGGCCGAAGATGATCCACCTTGAAGTCTCTCACACTCAAGCTCACTCTTCACTAATCAAAGCATTAGTGAAGCAAACAACCTAAACTAAAAGGCTAGTAAAGTGTAGGTTGATGAAGTAGGAATTTTGCTCACTCTATTTTCTTCTTTTCTTTTCTTTTTCCTCGCCTCCTTAAAACCTAGAAAGGAAGAAGAAGAATGAGGGGATGAACTTGGATGAAGAGAGAGAACCATGAGGTGATGTGTTGAGTTGAGAGATGGGAAATGTCCATGAATAAATCCAAAGAAAATGAGGTGAGTCATGGCTTCTCAAAGCTTCCACAAGCATCCAAGACTCATGACTCATTTCTTATTTTCTTTAATTCATAAATATAACCAATTTTCTACTCATCATAAAACCTTGTGTGTGATTCTCATACATCCTAGTTCTATGTATCATCAACAATGATACAATTTATAATACATATAATTATATATCACACAGACACACACACATGTAACATTTCAGAAATAAAATATTATTTTTGGGAATTTAGATAATTAAAATAATAAATTTCATGAATATTATTAAAATTGTAAGAATTGGTTTTAAAGGAAATGGTATAACTATATACCGATAGTTTGGAAATTAATATCAAATATTGATTTTTAAAGAATTTATGTTATTTAGACATTTTATAAATTTTTATACAATTAATTATATACAAGTTTATTTCTAAACTTGAATAATATTTACTAATTTTGCACTAATCATGTTTATGTGCATGGCATGCAATAAATCATGTTGCAAACCACTTGTTGCATTAAAATTGAACCATGGCTTCTTTTCTTTTTCTAAAATGATTTTTTTCTTTTCTTCAAAATAAAAGAAAAAGGAAAATATAGAGAGATATTTGTGACATGGGGACATGAGGGTATGGGCAAGTGAGAGAGTGTGTGAGAGAGGGAGAGGGGGGTATTTGATCATGGCTCATCACCTATCCTCATTTCATTTCTTCTTCATCTTCTCCTTCTCCTCCTTCTCTTCCTCCACCTCAAAACCACCCCAAAATCCACACCAAAACACTTGCCACCTTCATAAAAGTCACTCCAAACATCACTACAAAGCTATTGGTGGGATCAAGCTAGGATTTTGAAGACTTTGTGCAACTTAAGAAAATTCTTGAATTGACAAATGAGGTATATATCTGCACCTTTAGTTAAGTTAGTAGTGTGTGATATATTCTAGCATGGTTTAAAGTTAAGAAATTATGGTTTAGTGGTGTTGAAGATTCCAAGTTGAGGTTTAGGTGATATTATGAATTGACAAGGCTAATATTGAGGTTTACACATGACTACAACCCCTCTAGTGTCATCTTGGACCAACTGAGTGTAGTAAAGACCAAGACTTGGGTTAGAATTGTTCCGATGTCGGTTTATGGAATTTTATGGACTACAGGGAATCTGGAGCAATTTGGTGTATTATTAGAAAAAACAAACAATCTCAATTCCCTAATTAGAACCCTAGAAGACCACCTCAAGAATACGAACCCAAAATACCTCCCCTCGACCGGCGGCACCGGGCATTTTCTTGATCTCTCCGGCCATGTTTTAGGGTAGGGTGTAGGGGTTTGTTCTATATCTCACTGACCTTGTTAACTAGCCCTTGTATTGTTTGTTTAATCCCAAATTACCTGAGTCAAAATCTAAAGCTATATTCCTTAGTCGCTGTTTTGGGTTTTGTGGTTTTAGTAACTTGAGTTTTGATATTGGTGTTTTGTCTCGGTCGATTGATATTTGTACGTCAACGACAAAGGTTGTTTGATTGTTCTTGCACACGTAGACCATAGGTTCTAACCTATGTGTGTTTCATGTACAGTATCGGCTTTTCTTGTATTTGATTCTTGTTTTACAATACGACGTATTTGAAACTGTAGGTACCTCCGTGTGGACTTCAGGACGATGAGGGAAACGTGGCGTAATCGACTTCGGCAAGCGAGGATCGAGGTGAGTAGATGTATATCTACGGAGGAAGTCGGGTGTGTTAGATATGTATGCCATAGAAGCCTGTATTCTATAGGATGCTAGGCATGTTTATGTACAGAAACAATCTTTGCTCGAAATGATAGTATGCTATCTGGTTTATCTTCATCTTAACGTATGATGTGTTGTATTTCATATCTTTATATACATGTTGATGAAGCCCTTAGGATTATGCTTGACTGCCAGGATTATGATGTAGATCATACTAGTGGGGCCTGGGCAATCTATAAGCATATCCTTTAACAGTTCCTAGTCGAGGGTATATCGAGACAGGGTATCGATATTTACCAGAGTAGACTAGTGTGTACGTTTCTTGACCCTGGGAGCGATGGTTGATCCTATAACCATTGGTGTTTGACATCAAAGATTGTACACATGTGCTTATTGGAGAATGGGTACTCCGAACAAGACTCGCCGAGAACTCCTAGATGGTATATATACCTATTGTCAGATAACAATTCTCTGGTGACACTTGTACAGGTTAGTCTATAGACACGAGATCGTCATAGTGTCTAGTGTGATTCCCACTGTGCTTTGATTTTCTTCCTACCACGGCTCTACTGAGTCATGCAAACAGGTGGATTTTGGGTACAGTCCCGAATCACATGGAGGCAATGATCGATAGGAGGGGTTTCGTCTCTCCCGGTATAGGGAGTTGATGTCGCGCTATGCTTGATCGGCCATAACAGCAAATCCCTGGTCAGGGTTGTCGAGATTTACTGATAAGAGTTATCAGTAGTTTCTCGAACCGTTATGGGCCATAAATCAGCATGACTTATAAAGTTACGGGGGTCTGACATTTACCACCCCTACACTTCATATGCGATATATCAGACGAAGAGACCAGATTGTACGGTAAGTGTTGCTTACAGGCTCGTTAGGTTGTGATGAGTTCGCTCTTCGGCCACCTTTTCGTCATGTACCTGGGTAGCCGTTACGCACATCTAGTGCCGCTGACGTGCTTGTGGTTAAACCCACTGCCAGCGTACTGTCGAGTCTTTATAGCCCCACATAGAGGGTTCCCGGGTTCAGGCAAAAGATGTAGAGGCCGTAAGTTGTTATGGCAGGGTTTCGATCATGTTCGTGTAATGGTTACATGAATAATGATCGAAATTTTAATACTGGTAGGTTTTGGTTTAAGCCGCATGCCGGTATTACATATATTGGATTATTTGTATTCGTATTTTTCGGAATTCGGATACGGGTATACTTGTACGGTATACGGTGAGGGGTATTCTTGTAATTGTACAAGAATACATTCTAGAAGGAGACATCTCATAAATGATTTTTTATTTTGTGAAAATAAAACAATGAGGTGGAATTTGGAGAAAGTCTAAGCAAGGGTAATGGCCTGGATAAATTCATTTTATATTTATTTGGAGTTACTATTGAAGCATGGTGCATTATATTGGAGAAAACTAATACATGCTTCAATTATTTTTCCTTTAGCCATATCATTTTTTCCGTGCTTGTTTTTTCATTCATCACATTCACCTTCTCTCTCCTCATTATCTCCTTCCTATACCTCTTGACCTAAATCGCTCACATGAGTTGTGAATCATATGTCAATAGACATAATAATCCAATACTTGATCTCTATATCATCTAAGTGATCACTTCTAGCATACTCAATCTCTTAGTTAAACTCCTGTGAAGAGTTTATAGCTTGTTCGATAGCTCTCGGATGGATCATCTTGGATCTTGAGGTGGCTGGAGACCGAGTTCTTTGCGACCACAAGGAGCCTAGGAGTCACATACAAACAAAGACCTAAAGGACCGGTTCCTTAGGTATAACACTATCATAGTAGATAAGATCTCTAGAGGTTTAAGCACAAGATCTAGGGTTATGTGGGTGTTGCATGCAAGAAATTTTTTGTTTACCGCCTCCGCCTCCTCACAAGTGTTGTAAGAGTGTGCAACATCCACTAACATGGTATCCGAGCCTCTCTTAAACCTTAAATAGCTTGTAGTGACGTTAGAAATCCGCCGTTTTTTTCGCGCAAAAACTGCGGAAAAAATAGTTTTGAAAATTGAAGTTTTGAGTTGTTTGCACACCCCGCAGGCTCACGGTTTGAATCGAGAAGCCGCGGGGTAGAGCGCACGCACCCCGAGAATACCCCAGGAAGGACCAGAGGTCGGAACCACGCCCCAAGTCCACCTCGAGGTGGCCTTGGGGGTAGGTGACCCGAGAGCACCCCAATAGGGTGCTCTCGGGTCTGCCAACCCCTTGGGGCCACCTCCAGGTGGTCCCCGAAGGTGGGTACCCCCCAAGGCCCCCCCCATTCGATATTTAATTTTATGTTCTTCGCCTCCACGAAGATTCGGGCGAGTTTCGAGTTCGTTTCGACTCCCGGATTTGCTCAAAACGATCGGTTTTTGAAAACTAGCTCACTAGATTTTTTCAAGTGTTGGAAAATTGATTTAGTTTGCTATTCACACGCGAAATTCTAATGTCGTGGCTACTTTACAAGCTTTGTGATGTGTATGTGTGTTTGGAAACGTCGATTAATTGTTATACGTCGATTAGTCGGGGTTGCATACATTGGTAATGATATCATGTGATGGTATGTGTACATGAATATGTTGGATCGTTGTGGATGAATAGCCGGGGATGTGAGACGAGCATTTTTCTTTCATTCATGTAATTTGTAAAAAGAGATGTAATATTATTTTGCGGGGCACATCTGGGTTGAGGTTGTATCCACCGTTGTATAATTTCTTTTTACTGTTTTTTCTCATAGGATAGACCCAAGGTGGGGTGCACAAACTACCGGGTTCTCGAAGTGTCGAGTGGCCTACTGACTTTGTTGAGGGAGGTTCCTTCACTTCGGGAATTTGGCGGGTAGTTTTCCGCACCCGTAGGGGTCTAGGGTGGGGTTTGGCTATTTATCACGACCGTGGAACCCGTCTTTCATTAAGGGCTTTAATGAAATACAGAATTCCTAGTATATCCAATGTGTTCATCTGTGATCTGGAATGTTTATAAATGCGTGCGATGTATGGCTATTTATATATGAGATATATAATAAACGTTGCTTATGTTTTGCACCCGCGCTAGTCCAGCCCCCGCTCTTCCGTTAGTTAAGTAACCTAACGGTGCATGACGGGGCCCCGTGGCGAATGCGGATGGCATAAACGCACGTTCTATTTTCTTTTCTTTTCTGTGATGTTTAGGAAACGTAAATGATGGGACAACATTAATATGATTAATGTTAAGAATAAGAAACCTAAAGATGTTGTAGAATCAAACCTTTTAAAATGGGTAACTCTAGTTATTGCTTTGCATAGTGGTATTCCTTGATGAATATCCAGCACCTCATTCGATGAGGAAAGGGCCGAGATCCCTTCACCGGGAGTGACCCCTTTAGAGAAACTAGCAAATGTTACAAATCACTCAATTGTTTTTATAGTTGATCTAATTTTTGCTTTGCATCGTGGTATTCATGAATATCCAGCACCTTATTCGATAAGGAAAGAGCCGAGATCCCTTCACCGGGAGTGACCTTTTTAGCAAAATTGAAAAGATACTACAAAACCATTCGATTTTTTTAACTGGAGCTTAAACGACTCCTTTCACTAGATTCTATAACGATATCAAGTTCAAAACGTTAAGGGTTTTCATAAAAACCATCTGCTGCCCTCCGCCATTTTAGGAAGCAGAGTACTTAGTATTCGTGCCATGTTTGTTGACTATAGTTAAGGCATGGTGTATGGTAGCTAAGTGATGTCTTCCTACAAAGCATTTGATGCGATCGATTAGGACATTCGTATGACTTTGTTGACCATAGTTAAGGGTCATGCGGGTGGGTCTAAATCAATCACGAAATGGAAGGTAGAACTTGACTAGTGCTTATGATTTGTTGACCATAGTTAAGGTCATAAGACACTAGGGGTAAAAATCATATCGAGAATTTCAAGAGTTGAAATTTGCAATGAGATTCAATACCTTCTATTTGATAGTTGGATCCCGATCCCACTGTGAGTAAAAGTTACTCCCGGGAGAGTTTTGCACTTTACAATTAGCTGATCCAGTAGGTGTCTAGAAAGGTGACAACGGGTTACGCCTCTAGGAAAATGTGGTTTATTTTAATTAGGTCCGTGCGAAAGCACGGGGAACCTCCCTCGGAGTACCGACACTGGCCTGGCCGACCGGTTAGCGAACTTGTAGATTGCAATTAATCCTGGCTAATTTTATTTTTAAGGTTTGAAGGAAAATTTGATAAAAAACAGTGGGAGACATCGATTAGATAAGATTAATAACCAATCTAATTATGCAAGAGCAATCGCTGAGTGTATTCTTTTCTCTCTCCTAATGACAGATACCTATGACGGAACTTAAGCTTTTATTAGACAAGAATAAACTCACGGGACCGAATTACAAAGATTGGCTAAAGAACGTAAATATTGCCCTGACCTATGATAAGGTCGCATACATCTTGACTACTCCAGCCCCTCCTAGCCCAGGCCCTGATTCTTCAGTTGCGGATAAAGAAATCCGCAAGACATGGGATATAGACTATGAAACAGCCAAGTGCCTCGCGCTTGCTTCTATGACCAATGAACATCAGAAGCAGCACGAGAAGATGGATGTACAATCCATCTTTCTCCATACAAAGAAGTTGTATGGAGAGCAATATCGTACTCTGCAATACGAGGCATCTCGAAAGTTGTTTCAGATGCGGATGGCTGCTGGCACGTCTGTAGGTGACCATGTATTGAGGATGATTGGACTTATCGAAGAAATAGAGGGGTTGGACAATGGAGAACGAACAGTATATTGATATTGTTCTACAGTCCCTTCCCCTTGCCTTTGCTCAGTTCATTGTCAACTTCAACATGTACAACATGGAGAAGTTATTACCTGATCTCCTCAATATGTTGAGGAGTGCAGAGAGCACGCTAAAGGTAGCGAAAACTCCCGCTCTAATTGTTGGGCCATATTCCTCTTCCGTCCCGAAAGCCAAGGCCAAGGGAAAGAAGAAAAAGAATCCCATCAAGCCGAGAGGAGGAGTAAAAAAGGCACCGGGAAAGGACAAGATAGGGGCTGCTGCGACAGGACGAGGGGAATGCTTCCACTGCTACCAGACTAGGCACTGGAAGAGAAACTGCGTTGGATACCTGGCCGGCCTCAAGAAGAAGAAGCATGCTGATGCTTCCACTTCAGGTATGTTTGTAACAGAAAACTATTTTTCAATTAACTCTGCTTTCTGTGTATTAGATACCGGGTCAGGATCTCACATCTGCAATTATGTGCATGGGCTGAGAAATAGAAGGTTTTTGAAGAAAGGTGATCACACTCTCCGAGTTGGGAATGGTTCCTCTGTACATGATGTAGCAGTGGAAGAGTATCACCTTGGTTTGCCGTCGGGTTATATATTGGTTTTGAACCCATGTTATTTTGTACCTTCAATATTATGTAACATTATATCAATATCGTTATTGAACAATGAAGGATATAATTTTGTATTACAATCTAATGTTATGAACATTAACCTTAATCAAGAGTTGATTGGGTCTGGTACATTAAATAATGGGATATACGTCCTAAATCAACATACAGTTTTCAATATACAACACAAAAACAAAAGGAAGATTTCAGATATAAATGAAGCTTTCATTTGTCATTGTAGACTTGGTCATATTAATGAAATAAGACTAACCAAGCTACAGAAAGATGGATATTTAAACCCGTTTGAATATAAATCTTATGTGACTTTCCAGTCTTGTATCAAAGGTAAAATAACCAAAACTCCGTTTAGTGGACACGGAGAGAGAGCTACTGAACTCTTAGGCCTCATACATAATGATGGATGTGGACCAATGTCTATACATGCGAGAGGTGGTTTTTCGTACTTCATAACTTTTACTGATGATTTCTCAAGATTCTGCCACGTGTACTTATTGAAACATAAATCCGAAGCCTTTGAAAAGTTCAAGGAGTATAAATCTGAAGTAGAAAAACAAACAAGCTTGAGTATCAAGAAACTTCGATCAGATCGAGGAGGTAAGTATCTAAGCTCAGAGTTCTAGATTTCCTAAAAGAGAATGGGATTCTCTCTCAGCTCACTCCTCCGTACACACCACAGCACACCAGTGTGTCGGAACGGAGGAATCGTACCCTTTTAGATATGGTATGATCAATGATGAGTGACGCTGAGTTACCACTTTCATTATGGGGGCATGCATTGGAGACTGCGATATATCTATTGAATAGGATTCCGACCAAAACCGTGTCTACCACTCCATATGAGATATGGTATGGGAAGAGACCATCTCTTAAGCGAGTTAGGATATGGGGTTGTCCGGCTTATGTGAAAAAGCAGAATCCGGACAAACTCGAGACACGATCGGTTTTGTGTAAATTTGTGAGATATCCAAAACACTCGTATGGATATCTTTTCTACCACAAGGAGGAACAAAGGGTGTTTATTTCTTAGTATGCCACATTTTTAGAAAATGAATTTTTTATAAATAATACTGTTGGCAATGCGATAGAACTGGAAGAAATTCTAGATACACAAACAATTACCGATGATTTGGTTGAACCTGAGTTTTAATAGAACCTGACGAACCTCAGCCACTCTGTAGATATAGTAGGACTTCTCGCCCACCTGATAGATACTACGGTTTTCTAATTGATGGTGATAGAGAAGATTGCATCATGGATGATGATAATCCTACTAGTTTTCAGCAAGTTATCACGAGTGGTGACTCAGTGAAGTGGCTGGATTCCATGAGATCCGAAATGGAATCCATGCACACCAACAAAGTATGGACTTTGGAGGTTGCACCTTCTGGAGTAAAACCCATAGGGTGCAAATGGATCTTTAAGAGAAAGATGAGACCTATAAATCTAGGCTGGTAGCAAAAGGATTTCGTCAAAGATCAGGCTTGGACTATGATGAAACCTTTTCACCAGTAGCGATGCTCAAATCCATTTGGATCCTGCTTGCTATAGCTGCTCACTATGACTATGAGATCTGACAATTGGATGTTAACGGCATTTATAAATGGTGATTTAGAAGAATGTGTTTTTATGGATCAGCCAGAAGGCTTCATTGATGGTGGGAGCAGCGGAAACGCATGCAGGTTGCTTAAATCCATCTATGGATTAAAGCAGGCATCACGGAGTTGGAACATCTGCTTTGATGATACAATCAAAGAGTTTAGTTTTATCAAAAATGTAGATGAACCATGCATTTATAAAAGGATTGTAGAAAGTACTGTTACATTCTTCGTATTGTACGTAGACGACATTCTCTTGATAGGAAAAGATGTTCCTATGCTACAATCAGTCAAACTGTTCTTATCGCAGAGGTTCTCCATGAAAGACCTGGGTGATGCCTCGTACATTCTGGGGATTAATATCTGTAGAGATAGATTTAAGAAATTATACCCTACGCTTCGGTGGTAGGATCTATAATGTATGCGATGTTGTGTACTCGCCAAGATGTAGCTTATGCATTGAGTGCAGTAAGTAGGTATCAATCCAATCCATGGGAGAAATACTGGACTGCTGTGATGAACATTCTGAAGTACTTGAGAAGAACTAAAGAAATGTTTTTGGTGTATGGTAACGGAGATCTCCAAATGGAGGGATTTACCGACTCCAGCTTCCAGAGCGACAAGGATGATAGTAAGTCCATCTCAGGGTTTGTATTTACCCTAAATGGAGGGGCGGTATGTTGGAAGAGTTCCAAGCAAGATACCGTTGATGACTCCACGATGGAAGCTGAGTATATTGCTGCTAATGATGCCGCAAAAGAGACAGTCTGGATGAGGAAGTTCATTTCTGAACTTCAAGTGGTTCCATCCATTGCTAATCCAATACCTCTGTATTGCGATAACAATGTTCCGAACACGACTCGCCGAGAACTCCAAGATGGTATATATACATATTGTCAGATAGCAGTTCTCTGGTGACACTTGTACAGGTTAGTCTGTAGATCCGAGATCGTCATAGTGTCTTGTGTGATTCCCACCGTGCTTTGATTTCCTCCCTACCACGTCTCTACTGAGTCGTGCAAACAGGTGGATTTTGGGTACAGTCCTGAATCACATGGAGGCGGTGAGCAATTGGAGGGGTTTCGTCTCTCCCGGTATAGTGTCACGACCCGAAATTTAGTTCGTGACCGGCACATAAATCACTCAACGTCTAAAGGCGTAACGTAACTTAAGTAAGCCGAAGCCCAGAAATCTAAACCTTTTTAAAGAAAATAAAAGAGGTGAAGTTTTGAAAATAAGGTATGATGAAATCAAACGTTTTCTTAAAGGTATAAATAATAGAACATGAAAATGCAAGTGGATTTGCTAGTTGAAAAGCATGTTTCGTCTTTTAAAAATTTGGGCAGCACCTCCTTTGTATATTTTGATCCAAAACCACATATACATGATAATATAAAAGGCATCCCCAAGCGATAGCTATCTCTTCGCCAATCGGCGGAACCATAACCACGCAAGTCATAATATAAGTATACGACGCCCAACGGCGAAGATCAACACAAAGAATAATGTAAAGCAAGATATCAAACCCACCAAGCGAACATATAATCCATCGCACAAAGTCTCGCAACTACATGTCCTGCTAAGTCTTACTACTTATACAAATACTAGTTTCCGATTGATGGAGTTAACTAGATACAACGGAATAGTAAATACAAGAGTGGTACGATCCAACATGTACCACCTACCAAAGCAAATCAGCCGAATGCAGTTGTGTGCCAGCGATTCCGCTACTGATCCATGCGGTCAACCTGCAAGAACTGTGGCACAACGAGGGTGAGTTTCCAACTCGTGAGTAGAAAACATCATCAGGTAGAAATCGAATAAAACAACGATTCCTAGGTCAACTATATCATAAAGGTAATACTATGATATCTATAGTGACCGTATCTGCATATGTGCCAACCATATGATCAATGCATGTAAGCATGAGGGTATCATCTACGTGTCCATCAATGACACAACAACATCATGCATGTAAATATGAGGATATCAATCAACGTGTGTCCATCAACGACACATCAAAATCATGGAACCTGAGTGTCCAACATCGACACTCGAAACATCAAGAAACCCATGTTCAACATCACACGTAAATCCTCATATATCTCAGGCTCCGTCGGTCTGGATCGGACCACGGGCTCCGTCAGTCCGGATCGGCCTGTATCATCTCACGACTTCGGTCGGTATCCTCCGGATAACCGCCGAGCCTAAATACTATCACCGGTAGGTAGTAGTCCCTCTGCCGGGCTCATCGTCTACTGCGCGACATCTCTTTCTTGCCCCGGGGTACCATACCGGGTCTACCATGAACCCACAAACGGATCATCCAGCTCCTCGAATCGGGTTTCTATCACATGTCTCAGAACCGAGAAAACGCATGGTGGACGCACTGAAATATCATATCAAGAGAAACCGGGTTTTTAAAACAATACATAATTTAATTTAACCACGGTTCTCAAATCTAGAATCTCATGAAAACAGCAAATCTTAATGCGTATAATCATAAAGCATGATGTATGCGACATATAACATAAATGTAAGCATATCCATATATCATGCAACATGAAACAGTGGTGTGAGCATATCAGTATATCATGCGACATATCATAATGAGGCAATTCTATTGTGTAAGTGATATAGCAATTATCGATGATGAAAGTGTGTGAGCCAGCAAAAGTGTGTAAGTATAACATACGCATCATCGATAATGGTGTAGGTGTACTAGCACAGGTATACATAATGCAATGAGAATGTCATGAACATAACATAAGGTACATCATACGCGAAATGCTAACAGGTATACGTATCTACAATATATCCGAGTTGGTGAATCTATCAATCGGCATCCTACCTCACAACATCATGTACGGTATAATCCATCGTACGACATCCTCTAGTCAAGAGTATGGATCAATCGTCATAAAACTCATCACGTACGGTAAATCATCGTACGGCGGCATTAAACCATTAGAGATCCTATCAACCTATATGATAATGAGGGTACGGTCCTAACGTCTCGTACGACATATCACTCATGATTCACAACATGATATATATCTATATACCTATATCCCAGGTCACATCCGTATCAACCTCATATCGTGGGACCGACAAAGGTATCAACTATCTCATATCGACTCGCATCCACATACCGACATATCAATCAAGTCATCATATCACATCGTATATTCTTTTCATCACATTAATATCTCACATCAAGTCATCTTACATATACATTCTATCTTAGAAATCTCATGTCATGCTACGCTAAATCTCATAGTTACTCTCTTGCAACTACATATCTATATGTCGTGATTCACATTCACTTTTCATATCCTTATATATCAATCATTCATATCATCTATAGCTTTCATCTCATATCCCGATATATATATATATATATATATATATATATATATATATATATATATATATATTCTATCATTCATATCATCTATAACTATCTTTTTAACCATATCCATAGTTTTCTAATATAGGTTTCTATGACTGTATTTTATAGATCGGTTTCCATTCAAAATTTGCGGGGGTGCTATACGCCATCCACCCGACTTCCCCCGTAGATATAGATCTACTCACCTGCGGAACTCCTTGTCCAGCTGTAGTCGATATGCTTCATCGTCTCGAAATCCATGCGAAGGTACCTACAATCAATATACAATCGCAAATGCTATTAAAATTGAGTCCGGAAAACCAATACGGCTTACAGTACGCTCATAGGTTAGAACCTATAGCCTACGCATGCAAAAACAACCAAACAACCTTCGTTGTTGACGTACAAACATCAAACAACCAAACACAATATCAAATTCTAAAAACCAAGTTTCAAAAATCGGAAACCATAAATCAGCAACTCAAGAAAACACCTCCAGATTTTGCCTCAGGTATAATTAGCCAATTTTGCATATGGGGTAGGTCTAATTTGCCTAAAATGGAACCATGGACTAAGCACGAGGAGATCCCATCATACCAAAGCCGAAATTTGCAGCCAGAATGAGATAATTTGCAGCCACAGTAGTGAGTTGGGTCCTCGGGTCTTGGGGACAGCTTCTAGGGTGTCTGCTTACCTCTCAGTAATCGCTAAATATTTTCTAGAGTTCCCGGGTTATAGCAGAACTCCAATTATCGCCTCAATTCCTCACAAAACCCGACATGGGACCATTCCTAAGTCCGTATTCTTTGTTCTAGGCCAGCAAAATCAACACTAAGGTCTTGTAGACACCCACTACAGATCATGATTCCACACAAACATCCAAACCCTTCTCTTGAATTTTCCAAACATCACATACCCTAACCAATTCACATTCTAAACTAAAATAGGGTGCAAGAAACTAAAACTAAGCTAAATGAAAGGAATTATACCTCATGGATGCAACTTAAGTAAAAACCCTAGCTTCCCAAAGTCTCCAAAATCCAAACTTGCAAGGTCCAATGTGTTGAGGATGAAGTGGGGATCATTTTTAATGAAGAGGGTGTAGGGTTTTGGTGAAGAAATGGAGATGATTCTTGGAGGTGGAGGTGGAGGTGAAGGGAGATGAGGAGGATGAAGATGAAGGAAAATAATAGGGTGAAGAAATGGCGGTTGCCCTCTCTCTCTCTCTCTCTCTGTCTTATTCTCACCCTCACTCACAAGCCATGCCTCAGGTGGTCCCCTCTCACTCTCTCCTTAATAATACACTTTCTTTTCTTTTCTTTTCTTTTCTTTTCTTAAAACCAAATATCAACAAACACCAATGAAACAACATGCAACCAAATGTAACATGACATGGTTCACTAGCAATGGAAAAATGTAGAAATACGGATTTGGCTTAATCGCGATTAGTAGTGCACTAATCGGGTTTAATTTTAAACTTGCATATAATTAATTATAAAAATGCCAAATACAATAAATATATTTTTAAATGAATACATCATTTTAATCTCCAATTATTTCACAAATATTGGTATATATTTATAACATTTTACGAAAACCCCAAATTCGCAAATCGGGTAGTTTTCGCGAAATATATTATTTTAATATTAAATTCCAAAAAATAATATTTTATATTTTCTGAAATGTTACAAATAGAGAGTTGATGTCGCGCTATGCTTGATCGGCCATAACAGCAAATCCCTGGCCAGGGTTGTCGAGATTTACTGATAAGAGTTATCAGTAGTTTCTCGAACTGTTATGGGCCATAACTCAGCATGACTTATAAAATTACTGGGGTCTGACATTTTCCACCCCTAGACTTCATATGTGACGTATCAGACGAAAAGATTGGATCGTACGGTATGTGTTGCTTACAGGCTCGTTAGGGTTGTGATGAGTTCGCTCTTCGGCCACATTTTCGTCTTGTACCTGGGTAGCCGTTACACACAGCTAGTGTCACTGACGTGCTTGTGGTTAAACCCACAGCCAGCGTACTGTTGAGTCTTTAGAGTCCCACACAAAGGGTTCCCTGATTCAGGCAAAAGATGTAGAGGTCATAAGTTGTTACGGCTGGGTTTCGATCATGTTCGTGTAATAGTTACAGGAATAATGATCGGAAGGTTAATACTTGTAGGCTTTGGTTTAAGCCGCATGCCGGTATTACATATATTAGATTATTTGTATTCGTATTTTTCAGAATTCGGATACGGGTATATTTGTACGGTATACGGTGAGGGGTATTCTTGTAATTGAACAAGAATACATTCTAGAAGGAGACACCTCATAAATGGGTTTTTATTTTGTGAAAATAAAAGAATGAGGTGGAATTTAGAGAAAGTCTAAGCATGGGTAATGGCATGGCTAAATTCATTTTATATTCATTTGGAGTTACTATTGAAGCATGGTGCATTATTTTGGAGAAAAATAATGCATGTTTCAATTATTTTTCCTTTAGCCATATTATTTTGTCCATGCTTGTTTTTTCATTCATCACATTCACATTCTCTCTCCTCATTATCTCCTTCCTCTACCTCTTGACCTAAATCACTCACATGAGTTGTGAATCATAAATCAAGAGACATAATAATCCAATACTTGATCTCTACATCATCTAAGTGATCACTTCTAGCACACTTGATCTCTTAGTTAAATTCTTGTGAAGAGTTTGTAGCTTGTTCGATAGCTCTCGGGTGGATCATCTTGGATCTTGAGGTGGCCGGAGACCGAGTTCTTTGCGACCACAAGGAGCCTAGGAGTCACATCCAAACAAAGACCCGAAGGACCAGTTCCTTAGGTATAACACTATCATAGTAGATAAGATCTCTATATAGGTTTTCTGGTTAAGATTTAAGCACAAGATCTAGGGTTATGTCGGTGTAGCATGCAAGAAATTTTTTTTTTACCGCTTCCGCTTCCTCACAAGTGTTGTGAGAGTATGCAACATCCACTAATAGGGTGGATGGTGTGTAGTACCCCTGCAACCGTAGAATAGGGTATTACTATATTATTATCGGTTTGGATGCGCTATTTGGATACTTAGCAAATAGGGTATCTAGGAGACCTTAGGTTAGATTAGGTTTAGTCTAGGAAGACCTATCCATAAGGTTATTTCCTTAGTAGCGAATCGCAAGTTATGTGTTGTCACACACACATGCACGCACACACACGCACTTGGGTTTTGTGTGTATGTGTGTGCGCGCGCGCGCTTGTTCATACACACACACACACATACACGTGAGATGAGAATATGAGATGTTGAATGGACTGGAGTCGATATGATCGGACATGATGTCGTGAGGTTATGATATGTGATTGAGTCGAGACACCGTTTATGATATGATATAATAACGGACCGTTGGGCAATATATATGCAATCATGCAATAACATGTGACTCGATGATATAATAGATTGTACGAGACCTTAGATCCGTACCCGTAATATTGATATAGTACGATGAATGATACCGTACAAATGATGATTTATATATGATATTTGACCCGTACCCTTGATTTTGAGGATGTCGTACGATGGATATTATCGTACGAGGTATATATGATGATTGATCCGCACTTTTGACTCTAGGATGCTGTACGGTAAATATTACCGTACGTGATGATATGAGGCCGGATTGCCGACTACTAGATATATCAACTCGGATACGTATAGTCTACCACTACTTTGACCCAGGTTTTAGTACAAAAAATCATGATAAAAGCTGAGTGCCCAGCATCGACACTCGAAAACATCATAAAAACCATGTCTAGCAGCGACACATAATCCTCATATCTCGGGCTTCGTCTGTTCGGATCGGCCCCATATCCATCTGATCTCACGACTCCGGTCGGTATCCTCCGGATATCCGCCGAGCCAAACTATCACCGGCCGATAGTGCTCCCCTGCCAGGCTCAACGTCTCTCTATACGATCTTCTTGTCCCGGGATACAACACCGGGTCCACCATGTACCCGCAGACGGTGCCTCCTCTCTCCTCGAATCAGGTATACATATAGCTCAAGAACCGAGAAAACTCATGGTAGACGCCATACATCATATCAAGGAAAACCGTATTTTTCTTTAAAAATGATCATAAGTTTTCAAAATTCACATGCGGTTTCCCAAATCCAGAAATCTCATGAAAATCGAAATCTTATAATCATGAGTCAATAATTGTAGGGTTCCCGTGAACGACAGTAAGGTTTCGGGAGGCATCGTCCATGCCATTTTCAAAATTTTTTCGTTTTAAAGAACCCTAAACTAGAATCGATAACTAGAGAATCATACGAAACAACATGTAAACTACTTTACATCTAAGTGAACTAGGAATACAACCTTTGTAGACTGGTCCTTCACTTCAATAGCTCTTTGTAGTAGTCCCTTCGCTGCGATCACGGAACTCCCGGACTCTAGCATGGCTTCTCAAGGTGAAATGAACGGTCTTGCTTGAAGTTTTCGAGGCCGAAGATGATCTACGTCGAGGAGACACTAACTCAAGCTACTACTTCACTAATGAGAGATTGGTGAAGCTAACACCCTATACTAAAGTGCTAATCTAGTAGAGGCCGATGAAGTAGGAAGTGGGCTCACTTTAGTTTTATTTTTCTCACAATATTTCTCTCTTTAGAAAACCCTAGCAAGCTTTTTGCTCAAGGAAGAAGAAGATGAGCAAAAGAAATGAGAATGAACTAAATAAGGTGAGAGAATGAACCATGGGTGAGTTTGTATCATATACTAACTCATGTAGAGACATAACCATGGCTAAATTATAATGGTTAGGTTAATAAATATCTTAAGTAAAACAAAATTAGTGGATTAAGTCAATGCATCCACAAGCTTCATGAAGCTTCATGCATGTGTGCTATTATCCACTAATTTGGAATTACTTTAAATACTAAAACCCAACATTATAATTAGTATGGTGTAAGTCTCATACACCCATGTAGTGCGTATCAACAACCATGATACAAAATAAAACACAATTAATATATATCACATATATATTAAGTGTGCACATGTGAGAATAATAAATGCTTAAGTGAGCTAATATTAGTTAATGTAAATTAGTATATCAAATATACAATTATACACTAAATTATCAAATTAACACTTGATTTAATAATCCGGCTATATCACATATAACCGACTAATATTAAATGTACCAACTTATCGAATCAACACTTGATTAGATAACCTGGCTATATCACATATAACCGTCTGATACAAATATCGCGAGAATAGAATACGGTATCACATACTTGCATTATTCTCGGTCCCGCACATATCACATATGTGCTCCTACTTTGTTTTGCCTGAGCCAGTAAAACCTCTATGTAGGACTCTAAAGACTCATCAATACGCCGGCAGTAGGTGATGATCACATCAAGCACCCACAAGCCGTCAGCGGTACTAGCTAGACGTAACGGCTACCCGGGTATTGAGCGATCAGAAGATCAACAAGCAAGCCCGCTCTAGCTCCTGTAAATCCTGTCAATAACACTACCGTACAGTCTGGTCTTCTCGTCTGATATGTCGCATATCCAGTCTAGGGGTAGTAAACGTCAGACCCCAATAACCGATAAGTCATGCCGATATAAGGCTCATAACGGGTCGAAAAACTACTGATAACACCTACCAGTAAATCTCTAAATCATCCCTGGCCAGGGACTTCCCTGTTATGGCCAATCGAGCACAGCGCAACATCAACCCCCAATACCGGGAGAGACGAAACCCCTCCTATCGCTCATTGCCTCCATGTGACTCAGGACTGTACCCAAAAACCACCGTTTTGCACGTCATCTTGAACGCGGTAAGGTGGAAATCAAAGCACAGTAGGAATCACACAAGACTCCATGATAATCTCGGGTCTACAGACTAACCTGTACCAGTGTCACCTGAGAACAGCTATCTGACGTGAGGTATAATACCATTTAGGAGTTCTCGGCGAGTCCGTCCAGTATACCCAGTCTCCACTTAGCACCCGTATACCATCTCTGATGTCAAACACCAATGGATATGGGATCATCCATTGCCTATCACATGGGTCGAGAAGCGTATACGCTAGTCTACTCTGGTATATCGATGCCCTGTCTCGATACACCCACGACTAGGAACATTAAAGGATGAACTTATGGACTACCATGGCCCCACTAGTATGATCTGCATCATAATCCTGGTAGTCAAGTACACATCCTAAGGGCTTTACCAACATGTAACCATAAGACAGTATCAAGAGACAAGTATACATGTTAAGATAAAGAGCAACCAGATAGCATACTATTATTTCGAGCAAGAAAGTCCTCTCTATATATGTCCAAGCATCCAATATAATATACATCATATGTACAATAATAGCCTCTAGGGCATACATACAACTAACAATAATGAAACAATGAATATCAGAATAGAGCCAATCTATAGTACATAACCAGAATGTTTATATAAATGCATGTGGTATCTAGATAAGAAATGCAATATATAAACTAGCATGTAAGATCATGAATGCTAAACCATACTACTAAGCTACAAATTATTAGGTTATATGACAAGGTAACGATTTCTAATGTGTACGTGGCATGGAAATTACCGATGATGATGTGTGTGAGCCGGCAAGTAACTGTACATGCAACATGCGCATCATCGGTAATGGTGCATGTGTCCTAGCAGACAAGGTTATAACAGCTAATGAAAGAACATGTATATATAAATTGAAATGAGAACAATATGAGCATAGCGGAAAAGTAAACAGTAAAAGCAACAATATAAGATATATATCTATGTACGAGCCATACAGTTATAATATTTAAAATAGCATGAATCGCTGTTTTTAGAAAAGTAGGGACTACGGTGTTTTTGAGAAAAGAGATACCTTTTGAAAGTCCGTAGCGTCCCTCGGGTTGTCTTTTGAAAAATACATACGATTCGTTAGTTTTGAAAATAGGTATGACTCCAATATTATACTCTAACATCTAATTAAGTAATTAAAAGACCAAAAGGCTAAACTAATTCTGAGTCGAAAGTGATTAGAACTCTATAGCATTTCCGAGTCGATATATCTAGCAGTCGGCGGTCAGCCTCATAGCATCACGTACGGTATAGTCCATCGTATGGCATCCTTGTGTTAAGAGTGTGCATCAATCATCATATATATTATATCTTGTACGGTATAATCCGTCGTACAATATCCTCAAATCAAGAATACGGGTCAATCATCATATATATCATATCTCGTACGGTATAATCCGTTGTACGATATCCTCAAATCAAGAATACGGGTCAATCATCATATATATCATATCTCATACGGTATAATCCGTCGTACGATATTCTCAAATCAAGAATACTGGTCAATCATCATATATATCATATCCCGTACGGTATAATCCATCGTACTATATCATAATCGAAAGTTCAGATCTAAGGTCACGTACAATCTATTATCTCATCAAGTCACATGTTATCGCATGTTATATGTACATCGCCCAATGATCCTTTAATATATCGTGTCATAATATAACGCTTCAATCTCAAATAACAAACATATATCATATCCTCATCTCACATGTATATATATATAAATATATATATATATATATATATATAAACATACACATACATACATACATATACACACATCTTATACCAAGTGTGTGTGTGTATGCGTGTGTGACGATATAAAACCAAGTCCCACGACTTAGAGGAAAATAGACTAAGGGTATACCTTCCTATAAGTACATTTAATCTAACCTATATTCTCTTAGAACCCTACTTGCTACGTATCTATATCTCACATTGCCATATATAAGTATCATATTCTATGGTTGCGGGGGTGCTATACGCCATCCACCCGACTTCCCCCATAGATATACATCTACTCACCTATAATTCTCGCTTATCCAGAGTCGATTAACGCCTTGCTCTCCCTTGTCGTCCCGAAGTCCATGCGAAAGTACTTACAGTTCAAGCACGTCGTGTCATAAACAAGAATCACATACGAAAACCAATACGGCATGCGAAGTGCACATAGGTTAGAACCTGCAGCCTACGCATGCAAGAATAACCAAACAACTCTCGATGTTGACGTGCAAACGTCAAACGAACGAGACAAACGTAAATACCAAAACTCAAGTAAATACAAAGTCGCAAAACGAAAACATCAACTTAGAAAAACACTCCCAGATTATACCTTAGGTTGAATTAGGCAATTTTGCATATGTAGTAGATCTAATTATCAGATAAAGGAGCCATGGAACAAGAACGAGACCCAAACTTCATGTTCAGGCCACAAATTGCGGCCATAAGGGTTATTTTGGCGGCCAGATTAGGGAATTGGGGGCTCGGGTTTCAGGGGTAGATTCCTAGTAGCCTGCACATATCTCTGTGGTCGCTAAATATTTTTCATGGCTCACAAGTTATATCAAATCCCAATATCTCATCACATTTTCCACAAAATCCGATATCGGGAAACTAAACTATCAAGTTTCGAATTTTAAACTCAGTTTGGTCCAAAATTCTAGCACTAGAAGGGTTGTGGTCGCTAGCTAAACATCAATTACATCTGCACAAATCATAATATCCCCTAACTCTCATCTTGGAATTTTCCAAGATCACTAAACTACACTAGTTTAACTATAATACACTATAGAAGGTTAGGAAAACTAATAACTTAACTAAAAGTGTAGGATTATACCTCATGTAGCAACTAAAGAAAATTCTAAGATAGCCCAAGGCGCTCAAAGTCCCAACTTGATTCATCCATGTGGTTTGTGATGAAGTTTTGGCCATTTTTTGTGAAAGGAGTGTGAGGTTTAGTGGTGGTTTGGAGGGTGTTGCATGGTGGTATAGGAGGTGGAGGATGAGGAAGAAGGAAATGGAGAAAGAGATGGGGATGTAAAATGAGGAGGTGAGGAAAAATAATAAGGTGGTGGCTTATACTAGAACCTTCTCCCTCTCTCTCCCTCCCCCCCCCCTCTCTCTCTCTCTCATGCCATACTTCCATGTCCCCTCTCTTCATATCTTTACCTTTATTTTTTTTCTTTTCTCATTAAAACAAAACCATCAAAAATACAAAATGAAGCCATAATTATATAAATGGGGGCAAAGTTTGCAACATGTTTTGTTGCATGTCATGATACATGAACAAGATTAATGCATGATTAATAAAATATTAATCAAGTTTAGCATTAAACTTGTATACAATAATTGTATAATAATTTATAAAATGTCCAAATCATTAAAATACTTCCAAAATCAAAAATTCATATTAATTTCCAAATATTTTCCAAATTATATGTATATAATCATACTATTTCATTACAACTAATCTCCATACTTTTATAATATCCATAAAATTTATTACTGTAATTATTTAAATTCCAAAAATAATATTTTATTTTTCTGAAATGTTACATTAGTTCTATATACCGAGGAACAGAAGGTGTTTGTTGCTCGCCACGCCACATTTTTAGAATGGTAATTTCTTGCAAAAGAAATTAGTGGGAGCACGGTAGAACTAGAAGAAATTATGGAACCACAAACTGATACTGAAGAATTGGAGGAACCTCAAGATTCAATAACCCCGGATGAACCTCAGCCACTCCACGGATCTAGTAGGATTTCTCATCCATCCGAGAGATACTACGGTTTTCTCATAGATGGGAATCGAGAGGATTGCATCTTCGAAGAAGATGATCCTACTAGTTTCAAGAAGGCCATTACCGGTAGTGGCTCTAATAAATAGCTGGATGCTATGTGATCCGAAATGGAGTCCATGTACACCAATTGTCACGACCTAATTTAGGATCGCGACCGGCACTTAAATCACGCACCGTCTAAAGGCGTAACGTAATTCAAGTAAGCCGAAAAACTCAGAAATCTAAACCATAAAAAGATAGAATGGGAAAACATTTAAAACATTTGTTAAAATTTTTAAAAGATCTCACGTTATAAAATCTCAACTTAATTTATTTCTTAAAAATTTCGGCAGCACCTCCTTTATAAAAATTAGCCCCAAACGGGTATAAATATAGAATAAATATAAAAGCATCCCCAAACAGGAGTAACTCACGCCAAAAGGAGGAACACAACCACAACAAGTATATACGACGCTGTAGCGAAGGAATAATCAAGAAAGAAGTGAAAACAATATCACAACATAAATAAAATAGTCGGCTCACACGAGTTTGACACCCAGAGTCACAAATAAAACAATATCGATCCTCATAAATCTCGTCTCTAAGTCAAATACATGAAAGTAGTATATGGAGAGTACTAGATACAATAAGATATATAATGAGATCATACGGATACCCGTAAAACCACCCACCTATCCAAAATCACGACCAACAGTAACGGTATCCGCAGAAGTAGATGCAAAAGGAAGCCCTGCCACGACTACACCGAGGGTCAATCCTGCAAAAAACTGTGGCACAATGGGGGTGAGTTGCCAACTCGTGAATAGTAAATAACATCATACAGATAATAGTAAGTATGCACGAAAGCGCTATTCTGAAATGTGTAATCTGACGACATAAATATAACAGTACGGATATGCGATAAAATCATGATCAAGATACACCACTAAGGTACAACAACTACATGAAACAGTGCATGTCTAATAAATCCTGAGTATAGGATAACACATAAAAGCTCATGTATGAATCATCATCATGGAAAATCAGTGTCCATCAACGACACCCTAAATCCCCAATATCTCAGGGGCCGTCACTCTGATCAGCCCTCATATCCGTCACATCAGAAAACCTGAGTGTCCAACATCGACACTCGAAACATCATGAAAACCCATGTCCAGCATTGACATGTAAATACTCATCTCTCAAGCGCCGCATACTCAGATCGGCCCTTAAATATATCCATCTCATATCATACTCCAAAACGGTATCCTCCGGATATCCGTTGAGTTCTATACAATCACCGGTAGGTAGTGCTCCCCTTGCCAGGTGTTCATACCATAATTTTGCATTGTTATATTCCCCATTCTTATTCATTTTACAAATAAACAGGTGCTTTTGATCCATGTCTGCTACATAGTTGCAGGTTACAGATTCTCGGAACAAAAACAGTGAAATTGACGAAAAGACGATACAAAGTGAGACTACGACCGACAAATGGTGGAATCTTGATCAAGCCTACAGTTTGAAGGCTAAATGAAGATCAATGAACAAGTTCACAAGTGCAAAGGCAGCGCAAGGTTCAAGACTTCGACACGAAGCAAGCGATAAAAGTCCATGACTTTATTCACTGTGGAAATCTGGAAGAATTCTAGAAGACAATCTGAGAAACCAAGTGAAGAAAATAGGAGAAACAAAGCAACAGAAGAAGACCAGAAAAATTGAGCAACCAAGCCCCCTATATGTCCGCGGAACCACGGCCAAACCTGGATATTGGCCGCGGATCCGCGGCCGTGCATTGCGCGTGCGTGGCGCGTGTCGGTGGTGTCGGTGCGACGGTGCATTTATTAGGTTTTTTTTGGGGTAAAATTGTAATTGCAGATGTGAGTCGATTGTAACCCTAGGGTTTCTATGATATATAAATAGAAACCCTAAAACCTCTTTTGAGGTATGCCTCTTCTTGTGCCTCATTTCATTTATCAAAATTCAGATCCTGTAAATGTTAGAAGAGAGCATCAAATAAAAATTATAGTAAGTTTTCTTTTCATTGCCCTGGTTAATTTTATTATCTGCCCTAGTATAGATTTCATTATCTGCCCTAGTTAAGTAGTTTAGAACATGTTTTTCAATTCCCTAATGAGTGAGTAGATCCTCGCTTGTTAGGGTTAGAAATAGGGAAGGTTTGAGAGATGAAGATCTCTCACCCCTTTCTTGCCCATCATATCTTTTTATAGGACTCCATGCATACATGCACACACCGTTCCCTACGGCACCCTATCTCACGAGGTAACGGTGATACCGTAGTATAAAAAGACCGGTTGAGCATGTTTTCCATGGAGGTTAGGGTAAGAATTAAGAAAGGAAGGACAAGAACCTAAAGGAAGAAACATCGTTTCTTCCCGATGGTACTAATCCACTTTATTAATTATTACCATAACACCTCATAGATCTTAATTAGGGCATAGAAAGCGGTGAGGAATATTGACTTTCCAAACTTAACCTAAACCTAACCCTAGCTAGATTATAACCCTAGTCTAGATCAATCTTAGTTTTTAGATTTAATCAATCCGACAACAATCGGAATTAACTCATTAGACCAAATCGAGAATACACAAAATCCCTGTGAACCGACCCGTACTCACCGGCTAGCTACCAAGCGACGCCGTTCTTGATTTCGGTTATAAACAATTCTGTGATAAATCAAATGGCGTCGTTGCCGGGGATGGCGTGTTATTTTCTTTTTGTAATTTCGGGTTAATATAAAATTGAAAAATCATAAAAACTGGAAAAAAATATATAAAATTTTTTATCATCTTGTATTGTTTGAAAGGTGTTTCGTTTGAATTTTGCAGGACCGACGAACGAAATCAGATCTGGAAAAATCCTGAGAGCGAAACAGAAAACTGAAGATCTGAACAACAGAGGATTACAATAACAGAGGAACAGAAAATTTCTCGAAGCTTGAACCGCACATCAGACCGCGGAACCACCGCGGTATACCTCTTTCTGTCGCGCTTCCGCCACGGGTTGCTGACGTCAGCAACCCGAAACTCCACTGTAAGTCTCCTTTTCTCCTTCTCTGAAACCCCAGATATCTCTTCTATAAATTTGACTGCAGGATTCTTTGCGCCAAAAATTTCTCCCCCTTCCAATAATTGATCTTGTGCAGGATTCTTTGCGCCGTGCTTAAAAAATTGTTTGCAAGTGATTGTTTACTGCTTTGCATATTTTAATTGGACTTTAAGGGGCTTTTACACCAATAAGATTGGGTGGGGATTTCATTACCCTTCCCAGGACCCCAAAAATTACATAAGGCATATTGCATTGACCATCAATTAATTAAAAAAGATTATACTCAGCCCTAAGGACTTCGCGCTCAATAGAACAAAGGAATAGTTGTAGGCATCGACCGTTGATCATAACCTGACTCTGTGGTGCCTGGGCTAGACAGGTAGTGAAAGGTAACTTTCAAAGGCCCGTCTTACGGTGATTCGTGAGCGGATCCCTCTTTTCTCTACTTGTGCTTACCTGGCCACAATTGGCGGTGAAGAGGCGGTTTAAGGTCCTACTTCTTGCCCTTTGGAACAGTTAGGAGCTGTCTAGCTGACCTAGGTGACCCTAGATCTAGGCTTGATTGTGCATTTGTGATTGATTGAACGTGTGTCTAAGCCTTTTATCGAAAATCTTTTTTGCAAAAAGCTCCACATAAAAAAAACACAAAAAGAAAAAAAGGAAAATTTTTTACAGAAAAACTTGCAACATGTCGCTAAGAAATCTGTGCACCCCACATTCTTTTTCTTCCCCTTTCCTACATCATGGGTACCCCACCTCACAAATCTCTTACCGAACTTTGGTACCCTGAACCAAACTTTGCTTCCTACGCGAATTGTTTTGGTCGAATTACGGACGACCCCTCCATGCCCAAAATTTCTTTGAAAGATCAAATAGAAGCGTCTAGGAGAAACAGTTCGACTCCACAATCCACTTTGTATCAACCATTTCAACCTTCACCACATTCTTACGTTGATTCTCATTTTTCGAGTCTTGTTGTAACTCCGAAACCCAAGTCTATCGCTGAACATATAGAACAATCTCGTAACCGATCTTTCACTCCTTTCAACACTTCGAGTTCTTGGGATCAACAAGTCCATTCACCTTTTTATCCAAATGTTGACTCTACTCCTATCCATCCATTCAATTCCTACCAGTTCTACCCGACTTTCGCACCTTCCCTGGACATTGCTTCTACACAACCATTTGGGAGTTTCACATATCAAAGCAACTTTGAATCTTTTACTGAAACCCCTTCACAATCCATGTCTAGTCTGTAACAGTCATTGGAAGCTTATATGGTAGCGACAAACCAAATGATGAGGAATGTGGATGCGTCCATGGCCTCCCTTGTACAACCTAGTGAACTGGTAGCTAGTTTCAAACTAGCTCCAAAAATTCCAATGTATGATGCGGCAGTTGGACATATCGATAATTTGAGTGGAGAAAGTGAGCTATACACCCTTCCAAATCAAACCTACCCATCACAAATTGAATCCCACAACTCCGGTTTTGAATATCTATCAAGTGTTCCAAATGATTCGCCGGTTAAAAATAAAACATGTAATGAGTTATGCGACTTTGTAGAGTTTGATTTACCTGATTGTGAAGGGCCCTTTTCGAGTGAACCCAAACCTAATCCTTTTGATCTCTACACCTCCAATCTAGAACCTGAATCGATAAATATCCATACTTTTGATGAGGTGTTAGAAAAAATTGATTTTCACTTGATTGAGGATATAGACGCCGGGAATATTTTGGATGATGAACCCATAAATTTAACTGAAATTTTATCTCCAATTCATCAATCCGAGTCATTAAATGTTTCTCCCGAACCTCATATGCGTCTTGATTTTGATGATAATTGCATGGATGAGTTAATTTTTGAGGAGAATTATGAGGAGAGTATTGAGGATAGTATTGAGGATGAACCAGTTTTGTTTGATGTGTCGGATTTTCCAATTCATTCTCCTGAACCTTTAACTGTTATACTTCCTAAATCACCCTCCCTCCTTTCTATCGTTCCGACCACGCAAAAGATCACGCAGGAGGACTGTGAGCTTGAAAAATTTCTGTTTGATCACAACAGTTTTGACACCACTAGTGCGTTCCTCTTTGAATCTGACACAGTTCTCACAGCTGATAACGATTACGAGTGTTTCACTTTTTCGGACGATTTTGAAGACTCACCGCCCGAGTTTGAGTCCTTTGAATTTTCAGATGAGTTAGTTGAACCATCAGACTCGGTTGCTTACAGTCATTTCGAACCATTGATGGAATCCTTCAAGTTCGAGACAGTTTCCTTAGGTGAGAATAAGACTATCCCTAAATCACTCCCTTTCGTCCTTCCTATCGTTTCGACCACGCAAGAATCCTTCGCGTTTCCATTTTCAATGGATGGTTTACCAAGTTCAACGTACCCATGTTTTCTTGCGAATCTTGAAGGATTTGACCCCATTTCTCGAAGGGTTGATAAATTAGCACAATCGCTTTAAACACATCGGTCATCACAAATTGCGCTAATTTATTCACTCGATTTACACCCTCAAGTTCGTACTACACTTCTTTCTCTTTTCCGCCATTCTTCTCCTCCACCGAGACCATATTCCACCTTTCTTCCCTTACGGTCTCGTGTGTTTCTCAACTCCTTTCTCTACACTCCATTCTTTCACTAACCCTACCATTATCACGATAGAATTTTTGAATGGTTGGTGCTAACCTTTGGTCTGTGTAAGACCTTGTATAGTTTGATTTTTCTCCCTCCTAACTCTAAACTTTAATGCTTAAAACAGTGGAAACACTATTTCACTTAAGTTTGGAGGACCTTTTTGTATATATTTTTTGTTTTTCTTTTAACAATAAAAAAATTAAAAAAAATGTTTGTAAATAAATAAACAGGGGAGCGCCGACAATTTTGACCCTCTTGGTGTAGCCTGATAGTGAGGACACTGTCAAGTTTAAGTTTGGGGGGTGTGCTCGGTAAGCTTTCTTCCTTTGCATTCATTTGTATATTTTTGCATTTGCATACTTATTTTTAAAACCTATAAAAATTGAAAAATTATAAAAATTGAAACATTCAATTTTGGCCTTAATTGACTTAAGTTTAACAAGACGGTTAACTAGCTAGGAATAACTAGATCCAAAACTTAGTGAATTAAAAACCCTAAAAATAACCTTTCTTAAAATTTAACGGTAGAAAGTATATGTCTTTGTAGTTTATTTAGAAATAGGCAAATTTCTAGTTGACTTCTTGGGCTAAGTTAAAACAAGGGAAAATTATTGATATTTTTATTAAAGTATAAGTTTGAAAAATAATTCCTATCTTAAGTCTAAATTCTGAAAATATATACTCTACAATTTGCACAAATACGAACCTTGAAACTTGGATTAGTAGAAGAGACATTGAAATGCTCTTGTCCAAAGTCCTTAGTATGAAGAAAAAAAATAAAAATACAAGTGTGAATAAAGAGATAAAAAAATGAACACTGGTTTTGTAATTACTTAAGGCTGCAAAAATAGAAAAAAATATATAGCGAGGGTGCCTTATCACCTAGTGCCTTAGACCAACTGGTTTGGGAGTCACTGCTAAAGCCTTATGTGTTACAAGGCTAGGAATTACGCCTAAATACGCGAACACATTTTGTAATCGGTCGTTGGTACCTCAAGAAATATTAACGGTCGCATGAAGAATATGTGAGCAATTTCATCTAAAAATTCACCAATTAAAAAGTACTTTGGACGACGGACAAGAGTATGATAGCTTGATTTGAATTTCCAAGTATAGGGGTGATATATACACACACGTAGGGGTATGTGATTAGAGTTTAGATAAGAGATAGGAATGAAGAATATGACTTATATCTTTAATAGAGATGATAAAAATTCCTAAGTTGAGAGAGAACCCTAGAAGGAAAACTTAACAGATGCCAAAAGCTAAGTAAATTCACAAGAATATATATAATCTTAAGTTAAATGATAAGAAAGCGTGAAAAATACGGGTGGATAATTTATGAGTCAAAGATAATAGAGTTTCTTGTTAGAAAACCTAATTGGAGAATAAAAGTCAATAGGTCGAATTGATAGGATTTTGTGGGTAGTATCCGCTGAAAACCCTCAGGAGACAACACTCCTCCTACTAGGGACACCTAGAGGTTTAACGGCTTGTTGCACGAGCTCAGTGCAATCGCGTTTCCCTGCGAAAGTGAGGCTAGATCTTTTTCGAGAATAAAAACTAGGTTTGCTCGAGGACGAGCAAAAGATAAGTTTGGAGGTATTTGTTCATACCATAATTTTGCATTGTTATATTCCCCATTCTTATTCATTTTACAAATAAACAGGTGCTTTTGATCCATGTCTGCTATATAGTTGCAGGTTACAGATTCTCGGAACAAAAACAGTGAAATTGACGAAAAGACGATACAAAGTGAGACTACGACCGACAAATGGTGGAATCTTGATCAAGCCTACAGTTTGAAGGCTAAATGAAGATCAATGAACAAGTTCACAAGTGCAAAGGCAGCGCAAGGTTCAAGACTTCGACACGAAGCAAGCGGTAAAAGTCCACGACTTTATTCACTGTGGAAATCCGGAAGAATTCTAGAAGACAATCTGAGAAACCAAGTGAAGAAAATAGGAGAAACAAAGCAACAGAAGAAGACCAGAAAAATTGAGCAACCAAGCCCCCCATATGGCCGCGGAACCGCGGCCAAACCTGGATATTGGCCGCGGATCCGCGGCCGTGCGTTGCGCGTGCATGGCGCGTGGTGTCGGTGCGACAGTGCATTTATTAGGTTTTTCTTAGGGTAAAATTGTAATTGCAGATGTGAATCGATTGTAACCCTAGAGTTTCTATGATCTATAAATAGAAACCCTAAAACCTCTTTTGAGGTATGCCTCTTCTTGTGCCTCATTTCATTTATCAAAATTCAGATCCTATAAATGTTGGAAGAGAGCATCAAATAAAAATTATAGTAAGTTTTCTTTTCATTGCCCTAGTTAATTTTATTATCTGCCCTGGTATAGATTTCATTATCTGCCCTAGTTAATTAGTTTAGAACATGTTTTTCAATTCCCTAATGAGTGAGTAGATCCTCGCTTGTTAGGGTTAGGAATAGGGAATGTTTGAGAGATGAAGATCTCTCACTTCTTTCTTGCCCATCATATCTTTTTATAGGACTCCATGCATACATGCACACACCGCTCCCTACGGCACCCTATCCCACTAGGTAGAAGTGATACCGTAGTATAAAAAGACCGGTTGAGCATGTTTTCCATGGAGGTTAGGGTAAGAATTAAGAAAGGAAGGACAAGAATCTAGAGGAAGAAACATCGTTTCTTCCCGATGGTACTAATCCACTTTATTAATTATTACCATAACACCCCATAGATCTTAATTAGGGCATAGAAAACGGTGAGGAATATTGACTTTCCAAACTTAACATAAACCTAACCCTAGAAAGATTATAACCCTAGTCTTGATCAATCTTAGTTTTTAGATTTAATCAATCCGACAACAATCGGAATTAACTCGTTAGACCAAATCGAGAATACACAAAATCCCTGTGGACCGACCCGTACTCACCGGCTAGCTACCAAACGACGTCGTTCTTGATTGCGGTTATAAACAATTCTTTGATAAATCACCAGGCTCATCGTCTACACCACAAAAATCATTTCTTGTCCCGGGGTACCATACCGGGTCCACCATGTACCCGCAAACGGTGCCTCCTACTTCTCGAATCGGGTATACTCATAGATCATAACTGAGAAAACTCATAGTGGACGCCTCGAAATATCATCTCAAGATAAACTGCGTTTTTAAAGCAATATATATATATATATATATATATATATATATATATATTCCCTTTATAAATATAACCACGGTTCTCAAATCTGGAAATCGCATGAAATCAGTACATCAATGCACATGTCCATGAGATACAATGCATGCAACATGGAACGGTAATATGAGCATATCAAGGGAAAACCGCTCTTTTAAATATATCAAGTTTTCAAAGGTATCTTGCGGTTTCCTAATTTTTCACGAAATCGAAGTGCAACATCTTATGAAAGCAATGGGTGACTATAGCAATGTATGTATGTATGCATGTATGTATGATGTAATTTATATGCCCAATAGAACAAGAATAATTATCTAACTGTTAATGATAAAGAAAGCGTTGCAACATATTATCCATGGTAATTCTATAATGTGAGTGTCATGGCAATTACTAATGGTGTGTGTGTGGCATACATTTTGGTGCTCGTGCAACATGAACCGTTAGTGATAGTGTTGTGTCTCATTAATACTATGTCCATATACAACAGGAAATGGGATATGCAACAAGGATACTCATGCACAATCGATGTATATATATACTCATAAACAATAGTCATATCACTGAGTCTAACCCTCGACGCATAACGCCATACGGGCGATTCCCCTGTAGATGTTAAATCTACTCACCGATGATCTCGAGCTAGGTAAATCCAACCACCTACTTTCCTTTCCTTGTAGCGTCCGAAGTCCCCGCAATCGATCCTAATATCACACAACAACATAACAAGTGCAACTTAGAAACCGTCCAATAATACACGCAAACAATGCTTACATCAACACATCGACTCCCACAAGCTCTCAAGTGTTAGCTTAGTGGATAAATGCATGTAGAGATACCCTAGACCAAACCCAAGTGCAGCAAGCTACGCGAAGCACAAAAACTGTGTCGGATACCGTATCGCGCGTTGCCGAAACACTAAAAACTAGCTAAGTCGTTCCAGATTTTTCCTACAGTCAATATAGAAAAATCAAACAGTACCAAACACCAAGAATAACATACAGGCACATACCCTCAAAAACACAACTCCCCAGGTCACCAAAAATCTGGCGACGCAGGACTTTTCCCTAATGTCGCCGGGCCAACTAGGTTGGGTGGGGTCTGGGTTTCAGGTGCACACTCAGGGCTTCTAACACTATACTACTGCATCGTTAGATTTTACAGTAGACTAATGTAGTGATAGCATATCACATAGACACCAAAACTATACACAAATACGATATTTCTCTCAAAACTAAAACTTTAAGGTTTAAAACAGAAACTAATAAGCAACACAACATCCTTATAGCCTATTTAACATTTAGAGATCACTAACTCACGAAACTTTCTTGAAAACCCTAGCTTTCCAAGCTCCAAGTCATCTAAAGAGGCTTAGCTTGACTTTGGGAGGGGTTTTTGTGAGGGTTGATGGAGATTTAGGTTTAGGATTTGTGGTGAAGGATTTCAAGTGAAGGGTTCTGTTGAAGGAGATGAAGAATAAGAGAAAGAGAGAGTGAGGTGAGAATCAGAGAGTGAGATAAGATTGAGAGAGTGAGAATGTGATGGTGAGCGTAAGCCATTCCCCCATCTCTCTCCTCCATAAATGCATCCTATGCAATATCCCCTCATGTCCCCTAGCCTCATTATTCCCTCTCCTTCTCATTTCTCCAACAAATAAAAACAAAAACCTATTTGTTTAAAAGCTAAATAAATAAATACATATAACATAATAATAGGAGGGTTAAGGTGCCATCTACAAAAATATGGTTAACATGCACAAGTTGTGTGCAAGTTCTAAAAATAATAATAAAATATTAGTTTAAAATAATAAAATAATTTAAAATAGTTATTGGTTAAATTTCATTAAAAGTCCGCATTATCGCTTAATTAACCCTAACCGCATTCTGAAGTGTTACACCAATAAAGTTTGGACCTTGGATATTGCTCCGCCTAAGATAAAACCTGTTGGATGCAAATGGATCTACAAAAAGAAGATTGGTGTAGATGGACAGGTGGAAACCTATAAGGCTAGACTTGTTGCAAAAGGTTTTCGTCAAAGACCAGCTGTGGACTATGACGAAACTTTTTCTCCAGTGGCTATGCTCATATCCATTCAGATTCTACTTACCATTGTCGTCTTCCATGACTATGAAATCTGGCAGATGGACGTAAAAACGGCTTTTCTAAACGGAAGTTTGGAAGAGTGTATTTATATGGATCAAGCAGAGGGATTCGTAGAAAGTGGGAGCAGCGGGAAGGTGTGCAAGTTGCTTAAATACATTTATGGATTAAAGCAGGCATCATGGAGCTGGAACATCTGTTTTGATGAAACAATCAAAAAATTTGACTTCATCAAAAACTAGGATGTGCCTTAAATATAAGAAGATTGTAGGACGAACTGTCATATTCCTAGTCTTGTACGTGGACGACATTCTTTTTATAGGAAATGGCATTCATATGCTACAATCAGTCAAGCTATTCTTGTCATAAAGGTTCTCCATGAAAGACCTGGGCGATGCCTCGTACATTCTGGGGATTAAGATCTACAAAGATAGATCCAAAAGATTGTTAGGACTTTCACAGTCCAGGTACATAGAGTCTATACTAAAGAGATTTAGTATGGAAGATTCCAAGCTCGATAATATACCCGCATTGCACGGAATCACCCTCTCAAAGAGATATCTCCCAAGACCGATGAGGAGAGAGTTCGCATGAGCATTATACCCAACGCTTCGGCGATAGAATCTATAATATATGTGATGCTATGTACGAGACCAGATGTAACTTACGCGCTTAGCATGGTGAGACGGTATCAGTCAAACCCAGGAAAGAACCACTGGACAGCAGTAAAGAACATTCTTAAGTACCTAAGAAGGACTAAGGAACTGTTCCTGGTATTCGGTAATGGGGACCTCTAGGTGGAGTCCTTTACCGACTCGAGCTTCCAGAGTGACAAGGACGACAGTAAGTCTGTCTCGGGTTTAGTGTTTACCATCAACGGAGGGGCGTTCTTTTGGAAGAGCTCCAAACAAGACACCGTCACAGACTCGACGATGGAGGCTGAATACATTGCTGCCAACGATGCCATAAAGGAAGCGGTCTGGATGAAGAGGTTCATTACTGAACTTGAGGTGGTTCTGTCCATTATTAATCCAATACCTTTCTATTGTGATAACAATGGGGCTATAGTTTTAGCAAAGGAACTACGGTCCCATCAGAAATCCAGACACATCTCGAGATGGTATCACCTGATCAGGGAGATCGTATATCGTCGGGAGATCGAGGTGCGGAGAGTAGACACAAAAGACAACACGGCAGATCCATTCACTAAGGCCCTTCCTTAAGAACAGTTTGACAGACTATTTGAGATGTTGGGTATGCGATACGCCAACAACTGGCCCTAGTGCAGATGTTGGGTACTCGATACGCCAATAAATAGCCTTAGTGTAAGTGGGAGATTGTTGGATATGTATGCCTTAGAGACCATTATTGTATATGTATACATATGGATACTTGGACATATGTATGTACGGGACAATCTTACTCGATATGATAGTATGCTATTTGGTTTATCTTTATCTTAACATGTGCATATGTTTTACTTGTTATTACGTATCATTTATACATGTTGATAAAGCCTGTAAGATCATTGCTTGACTACCAGCGTTATGATGGCGATCATACATGTGGGGGATGGGTAGTCCATAAGCACATCCTTAAAATGTCCCTAGTCATGGGAGTATCGAGATTAGGCATCGATATTCCGGAGTAGACTGGTGTATACATTTCTAAACCCTGACGAGAGGCGATGGTTGGTCCCACAGCCATTGGTCTTTCGCACCTAACATCGTATACATGTGCTTACTGGATGTGAGTACACTGAACGGACTCGCCGAGAACTTCTAGATAGTACTATACCTATCGTCAGATAGCAGTTCTCAGGTAACATAAGTACAGGTTAGTCTTCAGACCTGAGATCGTCATTTGTCTCGTGTGAGTTCCCACTGTACTTAGATTACTACCCTACCACGGCTCTACTGAGTCATGCAAACAGATTTTAGTTGGGTACAGTCTAGAGCCACATGGAGGCAATGAGCGATTGATAGGGATTCGTCTCTCCCGGTATATGGAGTCGGTATCGCACTATGTTCGATTGGCCAACACCATAAGACCTTGACCGAGGCAGTAGGGATTTACTAATAGATAGATCAGTAGTTTCCCAGATTGGTCCTGAGCCACATCAGCACGAATTATCGGGTTATTTAGGTCTGACGTTTACCACCCCCTAGACCCGGTATACGATACTCTCAGATGAATTATCGGGCATCTGCATTTTTTAATAAAACAAGTAAAGTCAAATAAAATATTTTAAAAATATCTAGCATGGCCTGCATCATACCCCTGACACTGTGGTAGCATCCGTGTATCGTGTTCTCGTTCCGTTCAGTGAAACGAACTTGTTTGGATAACTACGTGCATGCTACGTGCATTCGTTCTTGGGGGTATGCTTTTTCGTTACCCGGTTATCGTACTTTGGTTTTGGTTGATACGTATATTATCCGTATTTTAAAACTATATTTTAGACCCGACCTGGGCATAATTTGGAGTAAGTTTGTATTTACCAAAATCTCAAAATTAACTAATATTATATTTTTATATTTAGAACTGTTAATATAATTATATATAAACGTTTTAAAAAAATTTTAACTAAAATATATTTTAAATAAAATCCTAACCTCTCAGTATCTCAAATCTCTCTCTCTCTCTCCACATAAATATATTAATATATTAAATGTTATTAATAACACACAGCCTCTCTCTCTCACTCTTCATCTTCTTTAATTTTTCTCCCGACACCTCACCTCGCGAGCCCTAACCCACGCTCGAACCCACGCCGCGCTCGCCTCTCGTCACTGCCGATTACCTCGTAGGCCTCGTCACCATCCCCATCTCTCTTCACCTCCTCACTCGTCTCTTTTCCCGAACCCAGAAACCACTGCAACCCACTACGACTGTGGCACCCTCATCGCCAGTGATCCCTCGCTGTCGCCACCATCCTCGTCACCACCTTCGCCTGCTCCCCTCTCCTTCTCCTCGACCTCATCCTTACCTTCCCTGTAGACCCCGACCTCCTCTTCTTTCCTGCACCCGAAACCTTTGTAGCCACTGCCCATTGTCGTGGACCTTGCCGTCGACGGCCCGTCGTCGTCTTCGTCTTCCCTGCCTCGTCTCACCTCCCTCCTTAATCCAAAGCACCAACCCCAGACCACTCCTTTCTTCTTCTTCTTCTTCTTCTTCTTCTTCTCTTTCTTCTTCTAGATTCTTGGTTTCCGGTGATCGCCGGAGCCGTGCTCGTCGCTGACGATCCGGGCGACCCAGTAGACGTCCCCAGCTAACATGGTCATGTTCTTGCTTTGCCTGGTCCTGTCCCGTGCGCGCGTGTCTATATTGCAGCGTTTACCCGACGTCGAACGCAGCGTACGCACCCCGTCGTGAGATCCGATCAGGCAAGTTTATCTTGCTACATGCTATACTACTATATTTTGCATTCATGCGAATAATAATGTTACATTTTGTTTAGTTATGCATCCAATGTTACAGTTTTACGGTTTTATAATATCCATTCGCATCCGTACAGTTTATTACATATCTAGTAGCATGCAAGTTTATCTTGCTACATGCTATACAACTATATTTTGCATTCATGCGAATAATAATATTACATATTGTTTAGTTATGCATCTAATGTTACAGTTTTACAGTTTTATAATATCCATTCGCATCCGTACAGTTTATTACATATCTAGTCGCATGCAAGTTTATCTTGCTACATGCTATGATATATATTTTGCATCCATATGAATAAAAAGATCACATGTTGACTGCATTGTACATCCATGTTACTGTTTTACAGTTTTTCGATACCCGTACGCATCCATATCAGTAATTATATATCTAGCTTCATGCCATGTCACATTATTTCATGTTACTGTTATATTAGCACCCCATGCTTGCTAATGTCCATCCTACATAGTAATGAAGTTGTAGATGTAATCCCTGATAGATATGTATGCATCCGTGTTTTACTGTGCATCCGTACAATTTATTATATGTCTAGTTGCATGCCATACTATTTCATATTACTATTACCTTGGAATCCCATGCTTGATAATGTGCATCCTACGTAGTCATAGAGTTGTAGATGTAACCCCTGATAGATATTTTTGCATCCGTGTTTTATTGTACATCCGTACTTTTATCGTGTAAGTCTACGGTAGCGCCCCAGCCGTCATACTGACGCCAATCGCGGAACAAAAACTTTTATAACGGGCGCTATCGCATACTATAACCCGGATCTTGTCATTAACGCTAAACTAACAAACTGTAAAGAGGTAGAAAGGCTATACCGATCGATCCGAGTCCTTCGTTCTTTAGCCATCATCCCACGCTCCTCGCGGCAACTCCGATCTCTTGTCTCCTCATCGAGGTGGCACCACGTCAACGGATCTTTAAACGGGCTCCCGCCTCTATACCGAAGCAACTCGGTCATCAAGTCTGCTAAAAGAGATGACCAAGATGAAGTAGAGAATGAGTAGAATACTTTGTCTCGTGTCATCCAAAACCATGGATGAACGGTTAATCGGAGTTGCCTTGTGAGAAGAAGATCAAAAGGAAAGAGCTTTGGATTTTGTTCTCAAAATGAAATGAATCAATTTCTCACCAAGTGAGAGAGTGGAAGTAGTGAGGGGGGGCTTCCTCAAGTGGCCAGCCACATATAGGGGAGGAGGGGGTGAGGGCAAGCACAAGTGGTGACCACAAAGAAAAGATCAAGAACAAATATCCTTCTCAATCCAAGAAGCAATAAATACAAGGCATGAGTCACACAAAGCTAGAAACTTCCATGTGACTCACCCAAAAACAAAGAAACTTATCCTCTCATCAAAGATATTTTGGCCATGGCTAGAATGATAGAAATACGGCCAAAAAGAAATGCACGGATTAAACAATGTTCAACCGGGCGGTGAAAAACTGGCAACTTCGAAAAGCGATCCCGAAACGAATTTCAGGATAACCCCGTAACTGTATATACATACCCGCATTTGTATTACGACCGAATACAAATACAACTGAGACAAAGATATTATATCTACACAGTATAATACTAGGATCCGGCTTAAACCAAAACCCGCTAGTAAAATCTGTCCGAAATATGACACGTGCACAAATGCACGTGCATTTTCGAACCCTGCCATAAAACCATACGGCCTCTACAACGTTTTGCCCGAACTTGGGAAACTATCTGTGAGGGACTTTAAAGACTCGTCAGTACCCTGGCAGTGGGTTTAACCACAAGCACGTCAGCGGCACTAGCTGTGCATAACGGCTGCCCATGTATTGACCGAAAGGGAAGCCGATGAGCGAACTCATCTTGGAACCCTACTGAGCCTATCAGTGAAAATATACATACAGTCTGGTCCGTTCGTCTATGAGCATCGCATATCGAGCCTAGGGGGCTGGTAACGTCAGACCCACAAAAGCGGTATAAGTCGTGTCGGAGGGTAGCCCTGAACACCCTGAGATACTACTAGAGTACCTACCAGTAAATCTCCTGCCTCGGCCGAGGGCTTTGTGTAATGGCTCTCCTAGACACAGCGCGATCTCACCCCCAATACCGGGAGAGACGAAACCCCTGCCGATCCGCTCACTTGCTGCCATGTGGCTCGGGACTGTACCCAACTAAAACCTGTTTGCACGACTCCTTTGAGCCGTGGTAGGGTAGTAATCAAAGCACGGTGCGAACTCACATGAGACAAATGACGATCTCAGGTCGATGAACTAACCTGTACACATGTCACCAGGGAACTGCTATCTGACGCTAGGTATAATACCAACTAGCAGGTTCCCGGCGAGTCCTGTCCGGTGTACTCATAAACCAATGAGCACTTGTATACATCTTAGGTGATCCAACTGACACTAATGGCTTATGAGACCGGCCACCGACCCTCGTCGGAGTCTCGACTGTATACACAAGTCTACTCCGGAGTATCGATGCCCAGTCTCGAAACTCCCACGACTAGGGACCATTTTTAAGGATGTGCTTATGGACTACCCACTCTCACGTATATGATCACCATCATACTGTTGGTAGTCAAGCAGGATCCTAAGGGCTCTATCAACGTGTAATAGTGATCATGTCACCTAAAGCTATACACGATGATAAAGGCAAACCAGATAGCATACTATCATCTCGAGTAAGATTGTCCTACCGGTATAGGTCCTCCCTCAATCATTGCAATCACGTACCTGCGATCCAATAATTGACTTTGAGGGCACTATATCCAACAATCTCCCACTTGCACTCAAGGCTAATTATTTCAATGTCGCATACTCACAGCCCGTGTGATACCGAACGACTAACTCTTCTACTAAACAGTTTCACAAAGCTCGTTTGTAAAAACTCTTGTGTTCGAGAAATAGCCTCAGTGAGTGGATCCGCCCTAATGTATCTTTCTATGTCTCTCTTAATTTCAAGTTCGCGGAGAAAGCCATCTCCCGAATTGAGTAATACCTGTCTTAGAATATGTCTGGATATCTGATGGGACCTAGTTCATAAATGAAGTCCAAATCCAAACTTGTTAGACTGTATCGTCAACTGAACCTAATCAGTATCCAGCATCATGCCTTCCACAGTATCCTCTTGGACCACCTGTCTACAATACTGCCCCTTCTGCAAAGGGAAAACTATAACTCTGGCAATCACTCTGTCATACATGTCACCTTTGGAAGCCTGGAATGATAACCTTCTCCCGAAGGAGGTTGTTGTCATCAAATCCGTAGAACATCCACTTATGTTCTAAAACTGCTTCCGAATGTTTCTCCAGGATTGGATTAATATAAACTTATTGCATCTAGTGCAAAAACAATATCTGGTGTGGTACTTGACATCTCACGACTGGCTCAATTGCCTAAGCAAGTGATATGCCAATCATGCACCCCTCTCCCCTTTAGTCTACAAGACACCTTTAGAGTGGGAGACTCCATCACCTGCAGGTACACCACCATGCCAGGAGTCGTCCATTCTAAAATACTATTAGAATACTGTCAAAGGACCCACATTGGGAAACTACCCAAATCTTGATCTAAAACCATAGATCTAGTAACCAGAATGTCATATATTATATCATATCCCGTGTGGAGAAACAACTGTGTGGCAACCACAGTACAACCGATCGTAGTATAGGAATTTTACTTCCTACTCTGTGTATGTCATCCAAATACCAAGACATCTCACCCTACTACCTTCTTAACAGATCCATCCCCTATTCTGATGAAGTCAAAGCCATGACTGTCACATCAAAATCAGATGATCTATCTCCTCTATATCTGCTCGAGTCTATAAATAGACATAAGCTACTTTTCCATTATGCTTCCGCTGCTCCCACTGATCACAACAACCCTCTAGCAGAATAATATATACGTGCACTTCTAAAGCTAGTTTAGAACAACGCTATACTTAACCTCCTGTCGGGTCTCATAGTCTGGAACAACAGTAATGTCAAGTCTGGGTAAACAAGAACCTCTCTGTCTCCGTCCTTGAGGCTACCGGAGTACCTCTCGGGTGTCTGAGGTTACCCATCATATCAGCGGAGTGGCTAATGGAATGCCAAACCTGATTAAATCTTTAGGTCCTATTAAATTTTCCGTAATCGTTTGCGGGTCTGGAATCACTTCCTGTTCTACCATACTCCCACTACTTTTTTCTGAAAAAATTCATTTTACTAAAACTGTGGCGAGTCAAGAACAATATCACCATTGATCTTCCAGATGGTAGAAAGTCGACCCTCGTCATAGCCTGGGCCAACCCACAAACTGCCATTACAGAAACGTGCCTTGAGTTATCCAGAGTCTGGTTTTAAGCATAAGCCGGACAACTTCCCACACCTTAACATCGTTAAGATATGAACTATTCTATATCCAATATAGAAACTTTGGCACTTATTTAATTGCAACCAGATTCTAATCATGCAGCTGTCTCCAGTGCATATCAACTTAACGGAAAGAGGCCAATCGGTATTTACTCAACTTAGGAATGCATCCAATTATGAGTAACCTGAAAGAGAAACAAGTTTCTCAAAACTATTACTATCAACTGAATACCAATTACAAGTATCTACATCTTCGATCACCTTGAAGAATCCCGATACTTGCGACACCTGGTTCCCTACTTTATTCCTATACCTATAACTTCTCAAAATTTAGACATTGTATTTCTATGAAACACTTGTCTAAAAACTAGAGAAGTCACAAGTAAACAGAACATAGTACGAGGACCTACCCCTTTGTCCTGATGGACATTGGACAACATACAATACTCTGTATGAGTCCCCTGAGTCGAATAACTCAAAACCTGTGCATCGTAGGTTGAAAACTGTACTTATGGTTAAGAACTACTCCGTTGTTTAATGCTCCTTACCCAATCGACAACTGATATAGGTAAATTTCATGGACATGATTTCAAAAAGTTATATCTCACTTTATAAAAATAAACGTACAGATATATCAGTCTGAAATTGGTGCAGAACAACGGATACTCAAAACCAAATACTTGTCGTCCGGCAAAAACCCAGGCGATTTTCTCAAATATCACCAATTACAACGAATTCCGATATAATGAGGATGATCACCTAATTCCCAATAATTTACTCTCACTCATCATCTGTAAAACCATACAGATATGAGAATCATACCTGGTAAATACATACCCTGGAGTAAGTATCTAATCGGGAAATCAGTTTTCCTTTAACAATGCACAGTGAAACTGAAACTTGAAAATGTTTCGTAGGGGTATCCGGGTATTCCTAGTAATGCCTCTTCCATAATCCAATTCATGACTGTTACCGTATATTTCTTTGCCATCTCTCCAAATCCCTTTATTTGTCTTCATTCATTACCTTATGTACACCCTTTTAGGCTAAGTGGTTTTCTTCCTTCCCTACCGTTCGGCACCAGCCTATGGTTTGGAAGAAGACTATCCAGTAAGCATAATAGGTGTACTCTCCTAATCCTAGAAGTACTCGCAACCTGAGAGAAGGTGATGATAAAAGACAACTGAATAATACCTTATTCTATTTCTCCCGAACTGGGGAAAAAAGCAAAGGTGAAGTAGGAGTGGCGATAAAGTATGCGGTTTGGTCGTGAATGATATCAGTCGCAATTTACTTTTCCCTCTTTCTAATCCCTTTATTTTGTCTTTACTTATTACCTTCTGTACACCCTACTTAGGCTAATTGGTTTTCTTCATTCCCTACCTTTCGGCACCTACCTATGGTTTGGAAGAAGACTATCCAATAAGCGTAATAGGTGTACTCTCCTAAACTAAGGAGCCCTCGCAACCTGAGAGAAGGTGATGATAAAAGACAACTGAATAAACCAATTCAATTTCTCCAGAACCTGAATCCATCCTCGAAGAAGTCCCTTCGAGTTCGTATATAACCATACGATGGATCTATCCAATGGAAGTGGATATTCGTAGTGATACGAGGTGTTCTGAGAAATGCAAAGGGTAAAAGAAGGAGCGGCAATGACTTATGCAACTTAGACAATCCAAAAGCCAGTATTTTAAGAAGGTTCGGTCAACTTGGTCACTGAGTCATAGTCTAGGGTCGGTCAAAGGTCGCTGTCAAAGAGAGAGAGAAAAGAAACACTCTTCGTGCACTTTAACCTAAATCAGAATGGTTATCACTTTATCTAATCAGGAAACCTCCCACTGTACTGTCAAATTCTCCTCCAAACCTGGAAGAAGAATCAATTGGGATCACTCGAAGAGTAAACTAACTCATCAGTGGGAATCGGGATCCAACTCTCATCGCAAGATAACGTGAAGGAATCAACTCACGTTATCACACTCCAGAAGGTATGCGCATGCCTGACAAGTTTCAGTTTCTTTAGAAACTCCCGATATGATTTTTACCCCATGTTCTTATGACCTTGACGAAGGCCAACAAATCATAAGTCACATGCCAAGTTCTACCCGTCATTATCTTTTCAATTTGAACCCACCCGTACATACCCTTGACGAAGGCCAACAAGGTAATACGACTGTCCCAAACCAACTCATCTATCTATGTAACAGAAAGGTAACAAGCAGCTACCATCCACTATGCCTTGACGAAGGCCAACAAACATAGCATGAATACTACGTGCTACCCATCTGAAACGACGGAGGGCTACGGCTGGTTTTTGGCGAAAAACCTTTAACGTAATGAACTTGATATCGCTGAGGGAACCTGATAGCTTTTTATAAAAATATAGTGGCGAAAACCTTTGCTAAAGAGGTCACTCCCGGTGAAGGGATCTTGGCTCTTTCCTCGTGGAATGAGGTGCAGAATATTCCAACTGAATACCGCGATTCAAAGCAACATGTAATCGACTGTAGTGAAGTTATTACCCTGACGCAAATTTCTGCCCAAGGGGTCACTCCCAGTGAAGGGATCTCGGCCCTTGCCTCGTCGAATGAGTTGCAGGATATTCCAACTGAATACCACTATGCAAAACAAAAGAAAACGTCTTTGTAATAACACTTTTTAAAGCTGTACCAACAACGTCCAAACAGGTTTGTTTTCCTTTGCATTGATCAGAATCAACACAGTCCCATCAATTAATCATACCAGAAAAGAACGAAAATAAAATGTACGTATATGCCATCCGCATTCGTCACTGGGTCCCATCATCACCCGTTAGGTTACTTAACTAACGACAGAGCGGAGACTGGACTAGCGCGGGTGTAAAACATATACAACATCTACTAGTATATATACCAAAATACAATAATCGCTCCAGGCGTGATAATATGAAACATTACAGAAAAGTAATAAGCATCACAGAACAATACAGATAATCTGGGATCCCCGGGTTTCACAGAGCCGCTACTGAAACCCGACGTTCTCCTGGTCGTGTGGATAGCCTGTGCAATGAAAACCTAGACCCCTACGAGTGCGGCAAGTAACCCGCCAAAACCTGAAGCGAGGCAGCCCCCTACATCAAAGTGAATGAACCACCCAGCACTTCACGGAATCCGGTAACTTAGGCACTCCATCTTGGGTCAACTTGTACCCCCTATGAGTGCGGCGAATAGTCTGCCAATTCTATAGTGAGGCCCCTTTGCCTCTCAAAGCCATGAGATGCGGACCCGTTTCCCTCCAGAACCCGGCTATTCGTGCACTCCGTCGCAGGGTAAACCTAGTACAGAAATGAAAAATATGTACAACGGGTACATCGACCTCAGCCCGGTCGCGCCCCAAAAGAATATTATACAAACAGGCAATGATGGCAGTCCACATGTTGGACGCTCGCCCCGCAATATCAAATGTACAAATAAATCCAAACTGCACTACCATTGCACACAGCTATCCACCACGATAAATCCGCAACATCACAGCACAACACAGAACATCAACGCGAATGTCACGTTCGCAAACCCGTCTAAAAGGACTATAGCAATTAGACACGATTTACCGCTTGAATGAAATTCACGGTCGGAGATATAATGTAAGTACTGTAAACTAACATATTTAAAATTTCGATCGACAAAACTTCCCGAAGTGGGCCCCAGGTACAACTGCAGTACGCAAACAAAATCTGGGCCCAAACAAAATATTCCAGAAACCACAATTCCCTATGAAGAACACCCTGAAGAAATATGGTGTACTGTTGCCACAAATTGGCGGCGGAACCGCGGCCGAACCATGGTTTGTGCGGCGGTTCCGCGGCAGTATAATGGAATCGTGGACCAAATTTCTTCATTATTCTTAAAAACGCCTGCTCGATTTTCTGAGATGCTCAAAATGATTTTTAGACCAGTTTTAAAAAACGACAGAAACTTTAACATGAAAAGTGCGGTTTTGGAAATTTCGTTCGATCGATGTTTTAAACACGTTAGAACAAGTTAGTAAAGGTTAATGGCATGGCTCTGATACCATGTAAGTCTACGGTAGCGCCCCGGCCGTCATACTGACGCCAAACGCGGAACAAAAACTTTTATAACTGGCGCTATCGCATACTATAACCCGGATCTTGCTATTAACGCTAAACTAACAAACTGTAAAGAGGTAGAAAGGCTATACCGATCGATCCGAGTCTTTCGGTCTTTAGCCATCATCCCACGCTCCTCGCGGCAACTTCGATCTCTTGTCTCCTCATCGAGGTGGCACCACGTCAACGGATCTTTAAACGGGCTTCCGCCTCTATACCGAGGCAACTCGGTCATCAAGTCTGCTAAAAGAGATGACCAAGATGAACTAGAGAATGAGTAGAATACTTTGTCTCGTGTCATCCAAAACCATGGATGAACGGTTAATAGGAGTTGCCTTGTGAGAAGAAGATCAAAAAGAAAGAGATTTGGATTTTGTTCTCAAAATGAAATGAATCAATTTATCACCAAGTGAGAGAGTGGAAGTAGTGAGGGGGGGCTTCCTCAAGTGGCCGTCCACTTATAGGGGAGGAGGGGGTGAGGGCAAGAACAAGTGGTGACCACAAAGAAAAGATCAAGAACAAATATCCTTCTCAATCCAAGAAGCAATAAATGCAAGGCATGAGTCACACAAAGCTAGAAGCTTCTTTCTAGAAACTTCCATGTGACTCACCCAAAAACAAAGAAACTTATCCTCTAATCAAAGATATTTTGGCCATGGCTAGAATGATAGAAATACAGCCAAAAAAAATGCACGGATTAAACAATGTTCAACCGGGCGGTGAAAAACTGGCAACTTCGAAAAGCGACCCCGAAACGAATTTTAGGATAACCCCGTAACTATATATACATACTCGCATTTGTATTACGACTGAATAAAAATGCAACCGAGATAAAGATATTATATCTACACAGTATAATACTAGGATCCGGCTTAAACCAAAGCCCACTAGTAAAATTTGTCCGAAATATGACACGTGCACAAGTGCACGTGCATTTTCGAACCCTGCCATAAAACCATACGACCTCTTCAACGTTTCGTCCGAACTTGGGAAACTATCTGTGGGGGACTCTAAAGACTCGTCAGTACCCTGGCAGTGGGTTTAACCATAAGCACGTCAGCGGCACTAGCTGTGCGTAATGGTTGCCCATGTACTGACCGAAAGGGAAGCCGATGAGCGAACTCATCCAGGAACCCTACTGAGCCTATCAGTGACAATATACTTACAGTCCGGTCCGTTCCTCTATGAGCATCACTGTCACGACCCGAAATTGGCCCGTGACGACCCTAATACTACGCAACGCCTAAAGACGTAACGCAGTAAAAGAAAGCCAAAACCCAGAAATCTAAACCAAGAAAATACGGAAAAGATAATATAAGTTTTTGAAACATTTGAAATCGCAACCCAAATTCTTTAAAAGTCCTACTTTCTTTCTTTAAAATTTTGGCAACACCCCCTTTTTAAAAAAACTAGCCAAGATGAATACAACACAAATATACGACGCCGTAGCGAAGAAATAAAGACAATAGAGAGAAAGCTGTATAAAAAGACAACAACCAACAAATAATATACAATATCGTCCTCACCAAGTCTCTAACTCAACAACATAATAGTAGATGGAGAGTACAAGATACAACGAATGTACAATATGAAATACAGATAATTATCTAACCCACCTAAGCAAAATAGTATACTGTGAGCCGATGCGGTATCTGTAGCAAAAGATGATAGCTGAATAACTGAATAGCCTGCCTCGACTACTCTGGGGAACAACCTGAAACACCTGAGGCACAATGGGGGTGAGTTGCCAACTCGTGAATAGTAGATAACATATGCAGGTAATCGCAGGAATGTACGTACAGCATGAATCTAAGATATGCGATTACAGTAATAACATGTCATGCAAATGCTGAATAATGGAATGTACACTAACAGGTACAATCAATATGTGAAGCAATAATAATATGACAATAGTATGCGATAACTATGCAATAGGGATATGAGAATGCAAATATGCAGCTATCATGAAGGGTACACTAACAGGTACTCCTAATACATGGAACAGTGCATAAGTGAAAAGGTATGAGGTATGGAGTGAAATATGTCATCCACGGAATCCTGTCATCGTGGTAGGCTCACAATCCATCAAGAGACTCAAATCCCAATTCCTCAAATCAGCCCCCACGTTGGGCTATCACATCATATAAGTCTCACGTCTCCTCAATGATCATCCCCCACGTTGGGCTCTCACATCATATAAGTCTCACGTCTCCTCAATGTACAATATCGAGTAATCCCCTATATCCCGAATGTACAAATCAATAATCCCATATGTATGTCCAATCTCAATGAATCACCTGATATCCCAAGTCAAAGTCTCAAGTAAGATTCTAGCATCCTAAATATATATATATATATATATATATATATATATGCAGAAATAAATATGATGGGGTCAATACACATATATTAGCGTCCCATTCCACTAATATTGGTGTAAGGGTATATATAACAACGGCTAAATCCCCTGTTATATATACAAAGTTATTTTAAAAAAATATCATGAAAACAATGTGCCAAGTATCGACACAGAAATCCTGATAGGTACATATCATACGCTGTCCCGAAAGCACGAGTGCCTAGCTCTGACCCTCGCCTTTCGACGTATGCATACGTGCATGACTCCCAACGGTGTCTCCATGACCCCCGCCGAGTCATTAGTACTGTCACCGGTAGGTACTCGCCCGCCTCCAGGCTCAATCGGCAAAATCCATCGATCTTCTTGCCGAGGGGAACCATACCGGGCCCTACCATGTACCCTCTATGGCCTCGACGCCTCCTCGTAGGGGTATATATATAAATCAGCACCGATAAAACTCATGGTGGATGCGCAAATATCATATCAAGGAAACCGGGTTTTTCAATGTATGCATAATTACATGAACTCCCGCGGTTCCCAAATCTAGAAAACATCATCTAAAATCCTAATAAACAATGCGCAAATCCAGGAATAAATATATGCGATATATCTGAAATGCGAGCATATAGATGAGAATGTATAGCTGGAACCATAAGTATGTGAAACCAATAAGGTACAGCTAAGCAATATCAGTAAAGGTAAATATGTAACTGCAATTGAATAGGTGTGTAACATACAGGTGTAGCAATGTATAGGTATCTACCTATAAGAACTGATGTCGTATACCCCCCTGAGTATAAGTAGAATATGTAAGATACCCCCCTTGGATATAAGTAAAACATGAGCAAGGTATACCTGTAGCTGTATCGTAAGGTGTATATGTACCTATCACTAATGGTATGATACACTATAGGTATACCGATAAGCTAGATGTCATGTGTGATAAGCAATAGTATCCATAATGGTTGGTGTGTGACATGGCAATTATTGACGGTGTGTGTGTAACATGAAATCCGTGCTCGTGCAACATGAACCGTCAATAATATGTGCAGTGCCCTACAGCTACTAGTCACAGTACAACTATATCAAGGAAATAAGGTAAAGGCGCAATTCTAACAATGACGTGGAATATGCGACAAGTATTTGAATCCTAGCCCAGACGCTTAACGCCATGCAGGCGATTCCCCTGTAGATGTCAAATCTACTCACCTACGCTCCACGCTAGGTGAATCCTACCATCTGCTCCCCCCTGTAGCAGTGTCCGTAGTCTCCGCCTGCAAACCTGCAAATAAGACATGGAAATCATATATACGCCAAATATTCCGCAAAACGCGATATCGAACCAAAACGAGAAACTCGCGTCGCGAACTAAACGCGCGTGTGCACGATACGCTAAAACGTGAGTATACGCGTCTAAAACTACCGCGATACGCTGGATCACAGAACCCACTCAGGTATCGCGCGTATCGCGCAAACACAACGGACATGCAAAACGATATTTGATCACAGATTTTCCTACAGGTCAAATATTACAAAACTAGACAAGCCAAAACACTACAATACACTGCAGACAACCCTACCCAAAACCCCAAGACCCAACACCCTAACCTGGCCGCAAATTGTGGCCAATATGATTAAATCTGCGGCCTGGTTTGGGAAAGAGGGGTTCGTGTTCTGGTGGTGTTGTCTAAACCTTGTGAGAATGCTCCAGTATTCTCAAATTTATCCTGAAAGGTCCGGACCAATAGCAGATTACAAAATGCTATAATATCGCTTTAAAACGCTAATTTAGCACAAAACACAAACCCTATGGTATTTTAGTGTAATCTGGGTTAATTCTCAGTTAATGTGGCCTTAATAACACTAAAATAGGTAGGGTTTACCAACACAATCATCAATTTGCCACAACATCCATAAATCACCAAAATCTAGCACTAAACTGGCTATTTAACACTAATCGAAGCTAATCAACACACAAGCTTAGCAACTAGGGGATTGGGTTAAGGAAAATATACTCTATGGTACCCTAGAAGGCAGGTGAAGAAGTGAAAGGAGCTGCTGCAAGTTGCTGGAGCTCCTGCTGCTGCTGTTGTTGCCTGCAGTTGCTGCTGCTGCTGATGATGATGATGATGATGTCTGCTGCTGCTGCTGATGGATGCTGGTGTTGGAGCTGCTGCTGCTTCTGCCTTGCTCTGCTGTTGTGGGTGTGTGTGTGTGTTTGAGAGTGAGAGAATGAGAGCAAAGAGTGAAATGAGAGAACACAACAACCCCCCTTCTCACTCTCTCTCACTTCATTAAATGAGGCATGGCTCTCTCCATGTAGCACCATACCCTCTCCCTCTCACAAGGTCAACATTTCAAACCAAACAAAAAATTAATTTAAAACCCTTATTATTTTTAACAACCATAACTATTAAACCCAAAACACTTAAACAATATTAAAACTAGATTATAGAAATGGTTAAACCACACTTAACAACCTAGTTATCATGCACAAGTGTGTGCAAGCCTAGGAAAAATCTACTAAAATATTCAATAATTAGGATAAAATAATTAAAACTTAATTTGGTAAACTTTTTATTAAAATCCATACATTAAAATATAATTAGCCATAAAATACATTCTAAGGTGTTACAATCCCCCCCCCCCACCCTTAAAAGAAATTCGTCCCCGAATTTAAAAATATACTGCTACGCATACCTTCAAAGAGAAGATTACAACTCTCAAATCTCGCTCGCAGCCTCCCAAGTGATTACCTCACTATACGGTTATGTCCAAGAAAACCCTTCACAGATGGCAAGACCCTTGACCGACGTTTCTCGACCTGCCGGACCATTAACACACATGGCTGCTGGTGAACGAAAGATCGCGTCCAAGCCCAATGGTCTGGTGCCAAATCATATGAGAAAGGTCAAGAAGGTAATTGTAAAGTATCATCACAAGGAATACGGGGTGAAAATTCAATAATCTAGGCGGAAGTGCCAAATTAAAGGTAACGGAACTAACTCGCTTATAGGATCTCAGAAAGACCTAAATCCTGGGACAAGCTTCCCAAAATCCAACACGTCATTCATCGGAAAGTCCGTAGGAATACATGATCTGTCCCTGCGAACTCGAGTCTATGACCAACATAGTCTTCATAAGACCTCACTTCACAATGGACAATTTCCATCCTGACCTAACACAACTGGACCATCTCCGAAGTCTCTAGACTAGCTGGTGTCCAAAGTCCTACTTACGCAAAGTCAGAAAAGCAACAGATTGGTGATCGACACGACCTAAACCTAAAGGTGGCCAATTGGAGTGTCTCCTGATAACAGCGATCGAAGGAGAACCCTAACGATGGCGAGTGAAGATCCCCAACTGCTGACAACAATTAACACAAACCCACAACTTAACAAAGGACAATTGAGCAAACTGAGTATAACCAGACGACGAGAATCCGAATGGAGTCACATCCTGACTAAACTTGGGTAGAAACCATAACGAAATTCGTGGAGATCTGCTCCCACTCCTACTTCGGAACGGTAAAAGGTTGCAACTCTCCAGCCGGCCTCAAATGCTCGACCCAAGCACACAACAAGACAGACACCCTGAAACGAACCATGAAACTTCTCTTTACATCCCTGTCCACCCGTAACTATCTCACAAGTCATGTCAATGTTGGTGGAACTTGAATGGATACAGAGAGTTGACTGATGTGCCTGTTCTAGGATTTCACGTCTCTTCCTGATAATATCAGGTACACAAACGCGTCCCTAACTTAGCACACCATTGTCACAAATCAAGGACTCCGAATCATTACCCGGCCGAGTATGCTCAAGTATCTCTTGACGAACGAGCATCGGCGGGCAGTGTCTCGCGAAAACGATTAAGGAAAAGTGGTCGGGCGCGGACATGAGCAAGCTGTCCCCTCCGTAGAAACGAACTTAAGCTGTACTCAACGATCACACAAGAACTGTAAATTTGCAGAAGACTATCACAACAATCAAAATCCGCTGCAGGAAGATGTACATTAAGCTCTGGTGGTCTGTGAAAATCTGACACGACTCCCGAACGAGTAGTGTCTCTAAATCTCCAACGCAAAACCACCGCGGCCATCTCCAGATCATGAGTGGAATATCCTTCTCGTACCTCCTCCAAATGTAGGGAAGCAAAAGCGATAACTCTATAGTGTCACCTCAGTACACACTCGAGCCCCACTCAAGAAATATTACAATTAAACAACAAGGTCGTCCGAACCAAAGGCAAAGAAAGAACTGATGCAGTTGTTAACTGAATCTTCAACTGCTGAAAACTCCGCACACATGCCTCAGTCCGCAGAAAAGAAACCTCCCTTCCGGTCCATTCAGTCGACGGTGCAGCACTACTCTAGCAATCCTGCATGAAACGGCGGTAAAAACCTGCTAAGCCCAACAATCTGTGGATCTCCGTCCTGCACTCAAGTCTGGGCCTAAGCTGTACGGCCACGATCTCCCTCAGAACCATACGAAACCGTATCCAGTGACTACAAGACCTAGGAGTCAATACAAAACAGGCCTGAAGAAACACTCCGAGAATTTAGCAAACTGCTGGTGCTCTCCCAGTATCTGCATAACAAATTCTCAAGTGCTACTACTGTCCCTCAAGACACATTAAATAGACCAGGATGTCGTAAATAACACAACCAAAAACTGGTCGAGGAACGGCCTGAAGAAATCTGGTTCATCACATCTACGAATGCTGCTAGGGCATCAGTGAATCCAACGACTCACAAAAACACACAAAACCCGTCGCACGCATAAGGCAGTCTTCGGAATGCCATCACCCCGAATCCGCAATAATGATGACCTGATCCGAAACAAACTTAGAAAATGTCTCGCACTGTGGAGCTGATCGAAGAAATCGTCACGGCGAGGTGATGGATACCCATCCGCACCGTAAGCTGGTTCAATTAACGATCCGTCGATACACAACCCTAAACTGCCGTCTTTCTCCTCGACGAACAGAAATAGGAGCTTCCAAAAGAGAAACACTCAGACGCACAAAACTCCCCAAACCACAACTCTGGAGCTGATCCTTTAGCTCCCAAGCTTCGCCGGCCTATCCGGAACAACGTCGGAAAAAAAAAACTCTCGCACGAAAGGAACACCGGTCCAACAACCCCTCTGTGGCTACGGTATCACGAATGAACGCCAAGAATCCACGACATCTCCTCAGTAGCCGACTAGCGAAAAAGGCTGAATTCAAGCTGTGAGAGGCGGCACAACTATCCACCTGCACAACAAGAACAGACTTGCCGGGAAAACAATTCCTTACTGTTTCCTCACGGTAGTCCACAGACGCCTAGCATGTAGCTATACAGTCCGTGCCTAGGAGAACGTCAAATCCAACATCTCTAGAAGGATCAAAACGACGGACGAATCTCTATCTCCTATCCGATTAGCACACAACTGAATACGTGTCGCGTAACAAAAGAATCGCTGACAGAAATTAAAACAACAAACTGCGACTAATCTACCCAACCACGGCATAAGCATGAAAACAAACGAATACATCAAAAGAACATGCGAAATAAGGATACCTGAAAACTCTGCATTGGACGTCTGCGCGTCCCAATGAGTAGAAGCAAACTCATGTGTCTGCCCTCTACCCGCAACTGGCTGAACTCCTCTGGTAGGCTGATCCCTCTGAGCAAATCTTCCATGTCCACGGCCTCTCTGAATACGATCATGACGAGGTGCTAAGGAACAATCCCTAACGAAGTGCTGAAGGCTTCCGCATCAAAAACATCCACGCGCTGACTGCTGACCATCCTGGGGATGAGAGCTGAACGACTGTCCTCGTCCTAAGCCTCTGCTACTCCCGCGACGTCCACAAAATCTGTCTCGATGACCAAACCTCTGTCTCTGGGATGGTACACTGGTACGAGTCCTCCACTGTGTAAATCCCCGTTCCCATTCTAATAAGAGTTTTCTATTTTCTGAATTCCAGTGATTTCCTTTTCTTCCCTTCGTATTTTAATTGATTGTTAAGCTTAATATTTAAACCTTATTTTTCCAACTCTTTTGAAATCATAGTTTAAACCCTAAAAGCCAAACTAAGTTAATACCAAAACCAAACAAAGTAAAACATTTTAAATTTAAACCCCAACCTTACTTTAGCCCATTACTTCAACCCTCAGCCCACTAAAATTTTTCTTTATTAATCCCTTTATAAAACCCCGGCCCACTCTTCCCTCTTTCAGCCCACTCATATTTCTATTTTAAAATTCTGCAATTAAGTTCCGGCCCATTCTAAACTAAGCCCACGATTTTAAAAGGGAATTTTATTTTAAAAATATTTCCAGAGCCCAGCCCACTCCCTGGCCGCTACTGTTCTTCTCCTCCAACGGCTCTCCCCCAGTTTCCGCGCGATCCACTTCCTCCGCCGCGCCTCACGCCCACACCCCCACTCCTGCCGTTACAACCGCGACGCACCCCCCCTCGTCTCCATTATCTCCTTCACACTATCTTTTCCCCTCATTTTTTCCAAATACCTCATCTCTCTTCCTCTCGAAACTCACCCTCGACGCCAACTCCAGTCGACCCCTCCGACGACGACGACCCCCTCAGCGATCCCTCGCTCCTCCTCCACCAACCTTCTCCCTCTACGACTCCATCTTCATCAACCCGAGCCCCTGCCGAGCCCCCTGCACACCAACCCAGTGCACCCGAGCCGACCACCACCTTGCACCCTCGACGCCGGCGAACTCCCCACCACATTGTCGACCACCCTACGACCTCCTCGTTATCAGCATCAACATCCTCACACCCCCTACACCCACACCTGAGCACCACCATTGCTCCCTCTCTCCAAAACCACACAAAACCCATTTTTGTTCCAAGCCCTCACTGCGAGCTTCACTGTGAACGTCGCCGGAGCGACCACCGCCGACACCGTCGACCCCAGCGTACCCGGGAGATCCACAGAGCCTCCTCTACATTTCCAGCGAGCACAAGACGACTCCGGGAAACTCCGACGTCAAACCGTGTCTCAAGCCAAGCTTGCGCAAATCCGTTTTATGGCGTACATCACGCGTTCGTGACGCCGCTACTGCCGTGCGACCCCGAGACATTTTCCAGGCAAGTGTTTACTTGCTTCATGCTAATATAGTTGTGGTACAAACCTAAATCACATAGTTTATAAAATTGCCGATTACCGATATATTATGTGACCTAAGTGTTCGATACTAGTCTCCAATAAATATAATTATTTATTTTGACGGAAACCGACATTTTCTGTTGGCCCATATGATGATAAATATCGTGTATGAATCTCGCTGGAAAATATGATTGTTAGTGACAAAAATTGATACCCCAAATATGCCGATAAAACTAGAATTTTTCCCGTATCTGAAAATGAATAAAATCACCGTAAATTATATACATATTGGAATGATACGTTCGAGGGCTTAAATCGAATACGACTTGACGAACTTTAACCCTATGTAAACTTCTAATGATTCCTGTTCTGTAACTATGATGATAATTAGATCGGAGTGCGACTCTGGACTGCAGTCCAGAGCGACTCTGTTTATCGTGTACTGTACCAAAATGTGTGTCGCTGTGTTTCCTGAAGTCATACGTTACGGAACACTACAGTAGATTAAAGATAATTCTGTTAGATAAACAAAACAAGTGGTTCCATTCCGTTTCATCGCCGTTTGCTGTTTTAAACTATATTTAAAAGGGCAGAACGTATAACTGTCCAGAACAGATTCAGAAATGACACACTGAGGTTAAACTGTGTTTAACTTTCAACGTATAGACTCGATTGAGGATCCGTCTATTGCGTTGAATACTCTATTAAAAACCCTAGATTTCATTCAACTATAACATCGATAAAATCTGAACCCAACTGGGTGCAATTCGTGTCGCGAAACGGACGTTCAGTTCTGAAACTGAATTTCCAGCCACGAGCACTTAAAATGAAACAGCTATATCTTGAAAACCGGAATCCCGATTGAAATGAAAAAAATTTTGATGAATTTCTGACTGAGTGTTCTATTTATCTTACTTGTATCATTTTGCTGAATTCTTAACATATTAATTTATGCAATTTTTGTAAGATAATGACATGCATATTGATTCATAATGGTCATAGCTTAATGATGGTATACATACATATATCATACCCCGTTTGCCATATACTTAGTGTTAGTGCGTGTTATAGTCAGTGGACATTGCATTATCGTGCGTGGTTGATGTTGGTTTAGGAGTGACGAGGATACCAATGGGAAGTGAATATTCGTGACAGTGATTGATACAGTGAGCAGTGTTAAAACCGTGCCATTGGTATACTTGTACACGACTGAATCAAGATCACAAATAGTGTAAACCTGGGGATAAAGGGGAAATCGAAGTGGAAAGAGAATCGTATTTAGCGGGACCGTGTTTTAGAGGATGATCATTCGAGCAGTGATATATATATTAGGTAGGATCTAGCGATCCGGCTGACAGGGTTATGTCCCGAGCATGTGGGCCGTTGTCTCGGGTATGTACGAGACTCCTGTTAAACATGATCCTCCTTCCACTATGCGATTTCAAACATGACCTAGAGACCGATATGGACACAGAACATATTCTGCATCATATAGTGACATAGTGATTACTTGCAAAGTTCTTATATTAGTATCACCTCATTTACCTGTTTCATCTTATTATAATAATATTGTTATTATGTCGCCCTGACGACCTGAGTATGCATGCTCAGATTCCGTGGAAGGACCAGCGCAGGAGACAGATCTACCCTTCGAGTTCACGGAGATATAGTGTGGTGTACCTTCTTCATTTACTGCTTTCCATAAAAGTGATCGTGAGATTGAACTTGGTTAGTAATTGTTCTTGTTATCTGTAATTTGTGAACAATGGAATTTTAATGTAATAAATTAGTGATGTGATTCCTTTACTACTGTGCTTTATTTACTGATTACCATGTAATGCTAGAAGCCGAAGTGTGACTACGGCGGGATGATTCCTTGACCGTAGGAGCATGGCTGGCCTAGTCATTCCTTATTTTCCGTATTTTGGGAAGCGGGGTGTGACATGGTTTAGTTGGTATCAGAGCCTATGTTTAGTATCAAGAGATAACATTAACTATGCTGTATTACGTTATTCTTGTTTCACCACTCTTGATTTTCATCCTTGAATCCGATCCTATCCTTTTGAATCTTCCAGTGATATGACGTCCCCATACGACCCCTCCTCGGACTCCAGCTCTCAGGACCGCACGGAAAGAATACTTAGTGCACTGACCACTCTTGCGGAAGCTCAGAAAAGGAAAACAGATTTACTCACTGAGGGACTCAGGGCGATTACCGCCGCAGGAGGACCCTCCGCACTCATTACCGCCCCCGAGGGCGCTACTCCACCAGCTTATCATGCTAGGGCTGGTACCGTATCAGACTTCCGACGGTTACACCCAGCTGCATTCACAGGGCTAGCTGAACCCCTTGAGGCTGAGCAATGGCTGGTGAACATGGAGAATTTATTGACAGCCGCCAGGGTTTCAGAGGAAGATAGGGTAGACGTGATAAAGATACAATTGGAAGACGAAGCCCGTACATGGTGGTCGGTGGAAGAAAGCAGACATGACGAGCCGATTGAATGGAGCAAGTTTAAGGAGTGCTTCCTAGATCATTATTTTCCTTCCACAGCCAATGCAGAAATGGAGGAAAGGTTTATTCTTTTGAAGCAGAATGGACGCCCAGTGGACGTATATGCGGCAGAGTTCAACCGTCTGAGCCGCTTTGCTCCATACATGGTCAAATCAGAGGCCACCAGGGCCAGACGCTTCTTTCAGGGGTTAGATTTCGAGTTGCAGCAGTAGATTGCATCGTTGGATTTGCAGACTTTCGCACAGGTACTCAACGCGGCGAGAGTTCAGGAGCAATTGATTAACAAGTTCAGAAGACCCCCAGTCGTTCCAGCACGTACCCACGCGCCTTCTCGAGGAGCCATACCGGTTCACAAAGCAGGAACGACACAAATGAAGCGCCCGTTCATACCACAGCATCGCCCCCAGAGACAGGGCGTAGTTTGCGGCTATTGCGGTAGAGGTGGGCATACCCAAAAAGACTGTCGCCGTGCCAAGGGACAATGCTTGATTTGTGGGTCCAGTCAGCACAAGATTAACAGTTGCCCTGAGCGAGCAGAGATACAGGGAGGTTCTGGACCGTCACAGCAGAGGCCACAGGAGCAGAGGCAACCCTTTACAGGTCGCGGTCAGGGACGGGCTTTCACCTTGACCGCCGAGCAGGCAGAGGCGTCAGGAGGCGTGGTTACAGGTACTCTACTCGTACATTCCTTGCCAGCTAGAGTACTATTTGATTCGGGAGCATCGCATTGTTTCTTGTCTGAGCATTTCACTGATACACACTCAATACCACATGAACCACTAACCAAGGGATGGGAAATTCATACGGGTAATGGTATTATAATATCTAGTCGAGAATGTAGATTATGCCCAGTTGTAGTGTGTGGCAGGGAATTCTATGCGAATTTCCTTCTGATTGGGACAGGCAGTTACGACGCAATTCTCGGGATGGATTGGATGAGCACTTTCCATGCAGTTATCGATTGTCGGGCAAGGAAGGTGATCTTCCGCATTCCCAATCACCCGGAGTTTATTTTCGAGGGCGGAAGTGAATCTTTGGAGCCAGCTAAGTATAGAGCCAAGCCCAAGGAACTGACAGTTATTGAGATTGATAAGAGCCCAGTCCCAGAAATTGTTCGGGACTTTCTGGATGTGTTTCCTGAAGACCTACCAGGTCTACCACCTCCTCGAATCTTGGAGTTCTCAATCGATTTGACTCCAGGTACAGCCCCAGTATCCAGAGCCCCATACAGAATGGCACCAGTTGAGTTGGTAGAATTGAAGAAGCAGGTTGAAGAACTATTGGAGAAGGGATTTATTCGGCCAAGCGCTTCACCGTGGGGTGCACCAGTTCTGTTAGTAAAGAAGAAGGATAGATCGCTGCGAATGTGTATAGATTATCGGGAGCTGAACAAGGTCACAATAAAGAACAAGTACCCAATCCCGCGCATTGACGACCTATTCGATCAGCTAAGTGGAGCCAAGGTATTCTCGAAGTTGGACCTCCGTTCTGGATATCATCAAATCAGAGTAGCAGCCGAGGATGTATGCAAGACGGCTTTCAGGACCCGATACGGACATTGTGAGTTCCTTGTGATGTCGTTCGGTGTTACCAATGCCCCAGCAATATTCATGGACTTGATGAACAGGGTGTTCGCAAAGTACTTGGACACGTTTGTCGTTGTGTTTATCGACGACATACTTGTCTACTCGAAGACCCGGGAAGAGCACGCTGAACATTTGCGCACGGTCCTACAAATTCTTCGGGAAGAGAAGTTGTATGCGAAGCTAAGCAAGTGTGAATTCTGGCTTGACAAGGTTCAGTTTTTGGGACATATCGTTTCGGGCGAAGGCATCTCGGTAGACCCGGCAAAGATAGAATCTGTCAGAGATTGGCCAACGCCGAAGTCAGTGGCTGAGATTAGGAGTTTTCTGGGATTGGCAGGTTATTATCGAAGATTCGTCCAAGATTTCTCAAGAATCGCTGAACCATTGACAAGGCTGACACGGAAGGACGTACCGTTTACATGGACAGAGGAGTGCACTCAGGCATTCGACACACTAAAGCAGAAGTTAACTACGGCGCCTATTCTTACTGTACCAGATAATTCCGGTGGTTTGGTGATACACAGTGATGCCTCAGGGAAGGGTTTAGGCTGTGTTCTAATGCAGCACGGCCGAGTGGTTGCTTACGCCTCTCGACAACTGAGAAATCAAGAGAAGAACTATCCTACGCATGACTTGGAGTTAGCTGCGGTAGTCTTTGCGTTGAAGATTTGAAGGAACTATTTATTGGGTGAGAAAGTGGAGGTGTACATGGATCATAAAAGTTTGAAGTATGTTTTCACTCAGAAAGAACTGAACATGAGGCAATGCCGATGGCTAGAGTTGATGGCAGATTATGACTTGGACCTTCAGTATCACCCGGGGAAGGTCAATGTTGTACCAGATGCGCTCAGTCGCAAGCCAGCGGCCATGATGTTGACCGATCAGAGGAGCATTATTGAGGACTTCCGGAGACTTGAACTTGAAGTCGTTACGCCGAACGCACTCAGTCAACTTTGGCAGCTGCAGGTGCAATCTTCTCTGGTGGATCGCATCAAGATTGCACAAGCGGATGATCCCCGATTGCAAAAGTTCAGAGAGCAAGTGGAAGCTGGACTGAGAACGGATTTGATTATACATGAAGATGGCTCTCTGAGATTCGGTAGCAGACTCTGCGTACCTAAGGAGATGTTCGAGAAGAAGTTTTGGCTGAAGCACACAATTCAGCTTATTCTGTGCATCCTGGAGGTACAAAAATGTATCAGGACCTAAAGCAGCACTTTTGGTGGAACGGAATGAAGCGGGAAATTGCGAGGTTCGTATCCAGGTGCTTGGTATGTCAGCAGGTGAAGGCAGAACATCAGCGGACAGCAGGATTGTTACAACCACTGCCGATATCTGAATGGAAGTGGAAGCACATTACCATGGATTTTGTGACGGCCTTACCACGGAGCCCTAGGGGCAATAATGCCATTTGGGTTATCGTCGATCGCCTCACAAAAGCTGCACACTTCCTACCTTTCCGAGTGGGACAGTCGACAGAGTCACTGGCAGAAAGATATATGCAAGAGATTGTATGACTTCACGGTGTTCCAGTCCGCATTGTGTCAGACCGGGACACCAGATTTTTGTCACACTTTTGGAAGAGCCTACTGGAGAGTTTGGGAACCCGCCTTAAATTCAGCACAGCGTATCACCCGCAGACGGACGGACAATCCGAGCGTACGATTCAGACGCTCGAGGATATGTTGAGGGCCTGTATGTTAGACTTTCAGGGTTCCTGGGAGGACCATCTGCATCTAGTCGAGTTCTCTTACAATAATAGTTACCAGGCTAGTATTCAGATGGCTCCTTTTGAAGCACTATACGGGCGGAAATGTCGATCCCCAGTATGTTGGGATGATGTGGGAGAACGAAGATTACTGGGCCCCGAACTCATTGTTCAGACAGTCGACAAGGTCCAAATGATCAGACAGCGTATCAAGGCGGCTCAGGATCGACAGAAGAGTTGGGCAGATACCAGCAGGAGGGCACTAGAATTCGAAGTCGGAGATCACGTATTCTTGAAGATTTCCCCTACTCGTAGAGTTATCAGGTTCGGAGGCCGGGGAAAACTCAGTCCCCGTTTTATCGGACCTTTTGAGGTGCTAGAGCGAGTAGGAGAGATGGCCTATCGACTCGCCTTGCCTCCATCGCTAGCTGGTGTGCACAATACCTTCCACGTGTCACAGTTGCGGCGTTATGTTCGGGATGAGAGCCATGTTCTGGACCATTCGGAGCTAGTTTTGGGTACCGATCTGTCATACGAGGAGCAGCCCACTACCATCCTCGACCGCAGAGAGAAAGTGCTGAAGAATAAGATCAATCTGTTAGTCCGAGTGTCTTGGGGCGGTCATTGCCCAGGAGAATCCACCTGGGAGCGGGAGGAAGATATCTGTGATAGTTATCCACATCTCTTTGTTTAGTACATTGTCTTCTTGTGTCCTTGTTAAATTTCGAGGAAGAAATTTTTGTTAAGGGGGGTATGATGTAAATCCCCGTTCCCATTCTAATAAAAGTTTCATATTTTCTGAATTCCAGTGATTTCCTTTCCTTCCTTTCGTATTTTAATTGGTTGTTAAGCTTAATATTTAAACCTTATTTTTCCAACTCTTTTGAAATCATAGTTCAAACCCTAAAATCCAAATTAAGTTAATACCAAAACCAAAACAAGTAAAACATTTTAAATTTAAACCCCAGCCTTAGTTTAGCCCATTACTTCAACCCTCAGCCCACTAAAATTTTTCTTTATTAATCCCTTTATAAAACCCCGGCCCACTCTTCCCTCTTTCAGCCCACTCATATTTCTATTTTAAAATTCTGCAATTAAGTTCCGGCCCATTCTAAACTAAGCCCACGATTTTAAAAGGGAATTTTATTTTAAAAATATTTCCAGAGCCCAGCCCACTCCCTTGCCGCTACTGTTCTTCTCCTCCAACGGCTCTCCCCCAGTTTCCGCGCGATCCACTTCCTCCGCCGCGCCTCACGCCCACGCCCCCGCTCCTGCCGTTACAACCGCGACGCGCACCCCCCCTCGTCTTCATTATCTCCTTCACACTAGCTTTTCCCCTCATTTTTCCAAATCCCTCATCTCTCTTCCTCTCGAAACTCACCCTCGACGCCAACTCCAGTCAACCCCTCCGACGACGACGACCCCCTCAGCGATCCCTCGCTCCTCCTCCACCAACCTTCTCCCTCTACGACTCCATCTTCATCAACCCGAGCCCTTGCCGAGCCCCCTGCACACCAACCCAGTGCACCCGAGCTGACCACCACCTTGCACCCTCGACGCCGGCGAACTCCCCACCACATTGCCGACCACCCTACGACCTCCTCGTCATCAGCATCAACATCCTCACACCCCCTACACCCACACCTGAGCACCACCATTGCTCCCTCTCTCCAAAACCACACAAAACCCATTTTTGTTCCAAGCCCTCACTGCGAGCTTCACTGTGCACGTCGCCGGAGCGACCACCGCCGACACCGTCGACCCCAGCGCACCCGGGAGATCCACAGAGCCTCCTCTACATTTCCAGCGAGCACAAGACGACTCCGGGAAACTCCGACGTCAAACCGTGTCTCGAGCCAAGCTCGCGCAAATCCGTTTCATGGCGTACATCACGCGTTCGTGACGCCGCTACTGCCGTGCGACCCCGAGACATTTTCTAGGAAAGTGTTTACTTGCTTCATGCTAATATAGTTGTGGTACAAACCTAAATCACATAGTTTATAAAATTGCCGATTACCGATATATTATGTGACCTAAGTGTTCGATACTAGTCTCCAATAAATATAATTATTTATTTTGACGGAAACCGACATTTTCTGTTGGCCCATATGATGATAAATATCGTGTATGAATCTCGCTGGAAAATATGATTGTTAGTGACAAAAATTGATACCCCAAATATGCCGATAAAACTAGAATTTTTCCCGTATCTGAAAATGAATAAAATCACCGTAAATTATATACATATTGGAATGATACGTTCGAGGGCTTAAATCGAAGCCGACTCGACGAACGTTAACCCTATATAAACTTTGAATGATTCATGTTCTGTAACTGTGATGATAATTAGATCGGAGTGCGACTCTGGACTGCAGTCCAGAGCGACTCTGTTTATCGTGTACTGTACCAAAATGTGTGTCACTGTGTTTCCTGAAGTCGTACGTTACAGAACTCTACAGTAGATTAAATATAATTCTGTTAGATAAACAAAACAAGTGGTTCCATTCCGTTTCATCGCCGTTTGCTGTTTTAAACTATATTTAAAAGGGCAGAACGTATAACTTTCCAGAACAGATTCAGAAATGACACACTGAGACTAAACTGTGTATAAATTTCAACGTACAGACGCGATTGAGGATCCGTCTATTGCGTTGAATATTCTATTGAAAACCCTAGATTTCATTCAACTATAACATCGCTAAAATCTGAACCCAACTGGGTGCAATTCGTGTCGTAAAACGGACGTTCAGTTCTGAAACTGAATTTCCAGCCACGAGCACTTAAAACGAAACAGCTATATCTTGAAAACAGGAATTCCGATTGAACTGAAACAAATTTTGATGAATTTCTGACTGAGTGTTCTATTTATCTTACTTGTATCATTTTGCTGAATTCTTAACATATTAATTTATACAATTTTTGTAAGATAATGACATGCATATTGATTCATAATGCCATAGCTTAATGATGGCATACATACATATATCATACCCCGTTTGCCATATACTTAGTGTTAGTGCGTGTTATAGTCAGTAGACATTGCATTATCGTGCGTGGTTGATGTTGGTTTAGGAGTGACGAGGATACCAATGGGAAGTGAACATTCGTGACAGTGATTGATACAGTGAGCAGTGTTAAAACCGTGCCATTGGTATACTTGTACACGACTGAATCAAGATCACAAATAGTGTAAACCTGGGGATAAAGGGGAAATCGAAGTGGAAAGAGAATCGTATTTAGTGGGAACGTGTTTTAGAGGATGATCATTCGAGCAGTGATATATATATTAGGTAGGATCTAGCGATCCGGCTGACAGGGTTATGTCCCGAGCATGTGGGCCGTTGTCTCAGGTATGTACGAGACTCCCGCTAAACATGATCCTCCATCCACTATGCGATTTCAAACATGACCTAGAGACCGATAGGGACACAGAACATATTCTGCATCATATAGTGACATAGTGATTACTTACAAAGTTCTTACATTAGTATCACCTCATTTACCTGTTTCATCTTATTATAATAATATTGTTATTATGTCGCCCTGATGACCTGAGTATGCATGCTCAGATTCCGTGGAAAGACCAGCGCAGGAGACAGATCTACCCTTCGAGTTCACGGAGATATAGTGTGGTGTACCTTCTTCATTTACTGCTTTCCATAAAAGTGATCGTGAGATTGAACTTGGTTAGTAATTGTTCTTGTTATCTGTAATTTGTGAACAATGGAATTTTAATGTAATAAATTAGTGATGTGATTCCTTTACTACTGTGCTTTATTTACTGATTACCATGTAATGCTAGAAGCCGAAGTGTGACTACGGCGGGATGATTCCTTGACCGTAGGAGCATGGCTGGCCTAGTCATTCCTTGTTTTCCGTATTTTGGGAAGCGGGGTGTGACATGGTTTAGTTGGTATCAGAGCCTGTGTTTAGTATCAAGGGATAACATTAACTATGCTGTATTACGTTATTCTTGTTTCACCACTTTTGATTTTCATCCTTAAATCTGATCCTATCCTTTTGAATTTTCCAGTGATATAACGTCCCCGAACGACCCCTCCTCGACTCCAGCTCTCAGGACCACACGGAAAGAATACTTAGTGCACTGACCACTCTTGCGGAAGCTCAAGAAAGGAAAACAGATTTACTCACTGAGGGACTCAGGGCGATTACCGCCGCAGGAGGACCCTCCGCACTCATTACCGCCCCCGAGGGCGCTACTCCACCAGCTTATCATGCTAGGGCTGGTACCGTATAAGACTTCCGACGGTTACACACAGCTGCATTCACAGGGCTAGCTGAACCCCTTGAAGCTGAGCAATGGCTGGTGAACATGGAGAATTTATTGACAGCCGCCAGGGTTCCAGAGGAAGATAGGCTGGACGAGATAAAGATACAATTGGAAGACGAAGCCCGTACACGGTGGTCGGTGGAAGAAAGCAGACTTGACGAGCCGATTGAGTGGAGCAAGTTTAAGGAGTGCTTCCTAGATCATTATTTTCCTTCCACAGCCAAGGCAGAAATGGAGGAAAGGTTTATTCTTTTGAAGCAGAATGGACGCCCAGTGGACGTATATGCGGCAGAGTTCAACCGTCTGAGATGCTTTGCTCCATACATGGTCAAATCAGAGGCCACCAGGGCCAGACGCTTCCTTCAGGGGTTAGATTTCGAGTTGCAGCTGCTGATTGCATCGTTGGATTTGCAGACTTTCGCACAGGTACTCAACGCGGTGAGAGTTCAGGAGCAATTGATTAACAAGTTCAGAAGACCCCCAGTCGTTCCAGCACGTACCCACGCGCCTTCTCGAGGAGCCATACCGGTTCACAGAGCAGGAACGACATAAATGAAGTGCCCGTTCGTACCACAGCATCGCCCCCAGAGACAGGGCGTAGTTTGCGGCTATTGCGGTAGAGTTGGGCATACCCAAAAAGACTGTCGCCGTGCCAAGGGACAATGCTTGATTTGCGGGTCCAGTCAGCACAAGATTAACAGTTGCCCTGAGCGAGCAGAGATACAGGGAGGTTCTGGACCGTCACAGCAGAGGCCACAGGAGCAGAGGCAACCTTTTACAGGTCGTGGTCAGGGACGGGCTTTCACCTTGACCGCCGAGAAGGCAGAGGCGTCAGGAGACGTGGTTACAGGTACTCTACTCGTACATTCCTTGCCAGCTAGAGTACTATTTGATTCGGGAGCATCGCATTGTTTCTTGTCTGAGCATTTCACTGATACACACTCAATACCACAAGAACCACTAACCAAGGGATGGGAAATTCATACGGGTAATGGCATTATAATATCTAGTCGAGAATGTAGATTATGCCCAGTTGTAGTGTGTGGCAGGGAATTCTATGCGAATTTCCTTCTGATTGGAACAGGCAGTTACGACGCAATTCAATCCAAACAAAAAATTAATTTAAAACCCTTATTATTTTTAACAACCATAACTATTAAACCCAAAACACTTAAACAATATTAAAACTAGATTATAGAAATGGTTAAACCACACTTAACAACCTAGTTATCATGCACAAGTGTGTGCAAGCCTAGGAAAAATCTACTAAAATATTCAATAATTAGGATAAAATAATTAAAACTTAATTTGTTAAACTTTTTATTAAAATCCATACATTAAAATATAATTAGCCATAAAACACATTCTAAGGTGTTACAATCACATATCGGGCCTAGGGGGCTGGTAACGTCAGACCCACAAAAGCGGTATAAGTCGTGTCGGGGGGTAGCCCTGAACACCCTGAGATACTACTGGTGTACCTACCAGTAAATCTCCTACCTCGGCCGAGGGCTTTGTTTAATGGCTCTCCTAGACACAGCGCGATCTCACCCCCAATACCGGGAGAGACGAATCCCCTGCCAATCCGCTCACTTGCCTCCATGTGGCTCGAGACTGTACCCAACTAAAACCTGTTTGCACGACTCCTTTGAGCCGTGGTAGGGTAGTAATCAAAGCACAGTGGGAACTCATACGAGAAAAATGACGATCTCAGGTCGATGAACTAACCTGTACACATGTCACCAGGGAACTGCTATCTGACGCTAGGTATAATACCAACTAGCAGGTTCCCGGCGAGTCCTATCCGGTGTACTCATAACCCAATGAGCACATGTATACATCTTAGGTGATCCAACTGACACCAATGGCTTGTGAGACCGGCCACCGCCCCTCGTCGGGGTCTCAACTGTATACACTAGTCTACTCCGGAGTATCGATGCCCTGTCTCGAAACTCCCACGACTAGGGACCACTTTTAAGGATGTGCTTATGGACTACCCAACTCTCACGTATATGATCGCCATCATACTGTTGGTAGTCAAGAAGGATCCTAAGGGCTCTATCAACGTGTAATAGTGATCATGTCACCTAAAACTGTACACGATGATAAAGGCAAACCAGATAGCATACTATCATCTCGAGTAAGACCGTCCTACCGGTATAGGTCCTCCCTCAATCATTGCAATCACATACCTGCGATCCAATAATTGACTTTGAGGGCACTATATCCAACATATCGTGCATCCGTACTTGCTATAGTTTCATTATGAGCATCCGTTTGATACCTGTGCACTACCTGTCATGACCTGATACACCACTACTTGACATGTTACCTGATCCTGTTACTAATGCCGATAACCCTGACTTGTTGTCCTGATGGACGTTATTGTTGTCTATATAGACAAAACATGTACCTGTAAGTGCACGGCGGCGCCCCGGCCGTCAACCCGACGGCCAGATGCGGAAGCGGTGAAAAACTTTAATTTTGCGGACTTAGCAAACTGGCTCCACCGCGCACTAAACCCAGGATCGTGCCATTAAACTAGATCTAGCAACTGGAAGATGGGTTAGAGATGTACCGACTGATCCGAGTCCTCCGGTCTTCATCTCCACTCCGATCTCCTCGCGGGATCTCCGGTCGTCTCCTCCTCATCGGAAAGGGCACCACGAAGCCGGGTACTTTTACGGGCTCCCACCTCAATACCGAGGCAACTCGGGCGCGAAGCTGGCGAATCGACGCGTCCAAGATTTGCTGTAGGAATATAGTGTAGAGTGTATGTCTCACTTTGGGGTTTTGTATAGTTGCCATGATGGAGAAATTTTGTGCACAAGAATTTTCATGGAAGCTGGAGGGAAAAATGGAGCAAGCTATGAAAATGGGCTCGGCCAGAAAATCGAAGCTCTCTGGAAATGAATGAAGCAAGCTCACTGGAGAATGAAACAATGTATGAATTAATACCAAGGAAGAAAAAAATGAACAATTCCTTCACAGCACACAATTTCACAATCTAGCCTCATTATTAAAATAATCCCCCATCACCATGATACCCACAGTGGCCGGCCCCCATTTCCAATCTTATCACAATTAATCAAGAAGGAAATTATTCCATACAATCAAACCTCACTCCACTCATGCTCACAACAGTGGCCGGCCCATACTAAAACCCATACTCTATCATGTCATAATTAAAGCATCATGGAGCAAAGATGCTACCATAACATAAAGAATATATTTTCAAGAAACCCCCTCCACAACATGTTATTTGCACAATTGCAAATAACCCCCTCCATCGGAAAAGTCCGGCCGGGAAAGAACAAAGGAAAACCGGCCGGAACGGAATGCAAACTGGCAACTCCAGAAAACTGGTCCCGTAATAAATTACAGGAAAACCCCGATACTGTGCATACACACCCGCATCTGTATTCCGTCCGGATACAAATGCAAAGAGACAAAACTACACTATCAAATACTAAGATCCGGCTTAAGCCAAAGCCGGCTAGTAAAAACCGTCCGATCACGATCCGTGCAATACTGCACGTATCTGATCGAACCCTGCCATATCTCCATACGGCCTCTACAGCGTTTCGCCCGAAAGCTTGAGTAACTGAAAGTGTGGTGGACTCTAAAAACTCGTCAATACTATGGCTGTGGATTTAACCACCAGCACGTCAGAGGTATAAGCCAATACGTGACGGGCCATCAGCTATTGACTAAAAGGGACGTCGATGAGTGAACTCATCCTGACACCCTACTGAGCCTGTCAGTGACAATATCCGTACAGTCCGGTCCGTTCGTCTATGAGCATCGCATGTCGGGCCTAGGGGGTTGGTAAAAGTCAGACCCCCAAAAGCGGTACAAGTCGTGTCGGAGTGTAGCCCAGAACACCCTGAGATACTACTGGAATACCTACCAGTAAATCTCCTGCCTTGGCTAAGGTCTTCGTGTAATGGCTCTCCTAGACACAGCGCGACCTCACCCCCAATACCGGGAGAGACGAAACCCCCGAAGATCCGCTCACTGCCTCCATGTGGCTCGGGACTGTACCCAACTAAAACCTGTTTGCACGACTCCTTTGAGCCGTGGTAGGGTAGTAATCAAAGTACAGTGGGAACTCACACGAGACAAATGACGATCCCCAGGTCGATGAACTAACCTGTACACATGTCACCAGGGAACTGCTATCTGACGTCAGGGATAAGACCAACTAGCATGTTCCCGGCGAGTCCTGTCCGGTGTACTCATAACCCAATGAGCACCTGTATACATCTTAGGTGAACCAACTGACACCAGTGGCTTATGAGACCGGCCACCGCCCCTCGTCGGGGTCTCGACTGTATACACTAGTCTACTCTGGAGAATCGATGCCCTGTCTCGAAACTCCCACGACTAGGGACCTTTTAAGGATGTGCTTGTAGACTACCATCTCTCACTTATATGATCGCCCTCATACTGCTGGCAGTCAAGCAAGAATCCTAGGGGCTCTATCAACGTGCAATAGCGACATGTCAAGTCACCTAAAACAGTACACGATGATAAAGGTAAACCAGATAGCATACTATCATCTCGAGTAAGACTGTCCTACCGGGATAGGTCCTCCCTCAATCATTGCAATCACGTGCCTGTGATCCAATAATCGACTCTGAGGGCACTATCTCCAACAATCTCCCACTTGCACTCAAGGCTAATTATTGCGATGTCGCATACTCACAACCCGTGTGATACCGAACACCCAACTCCTCTACTAGTCAGTCTCACAAAAACCGTTTGTGAAACTATTGCGTTCGAGGAATAGCCTCAGTGAGTGGATCCGCCTTGATGTTTCTTTCTATGTCTCTCTATATCTCAAATTCGCGGAGAAAACCATCTCCCGAAATGAGCAATACCTGTCTTAGAATGTCTGGATGTCTGATGGGACCTAGCTCATAAGTGAACTCCAAATCCAAACTTCTTAGACTGTATCGTCAACTGAATCTAATCAGTATCCTGCGCCATGCCTCCCTCAGTAGTGCCTTGGACCACCTGTCCAAAATACTGCCCTTCGTCAGAAGGAAAAACTAAAACTCTGACAACCTCCTTGTCGTCCATGTCACCTTGGAAGCCTGGAATGATAATTGTCTCCCGAAAGAGGCTTTCGTTATCATATCCCTAGAACAGCCACTTATGTTCTAAAACTGCTTCCGACTGTTTCTCCAGGATTGGATCAATATCAACTTATTGCATCTAGTGCAAGAACAACATCTGGTGTGGTACTTGACATCTCATGATTGACTCAATTGCCTAAGCAAGTGATCTGCCAATCATGCACATCCCTCTCTACTTTAGTCTATAAGACACCTTTAGAGAGGGTGACTCCATTACCTGCAGGTATACTACCGTGCCAGGAGTCGTCCATTCTAAATACTCTTAGAATGCTGTCAAAGTACCCTGATTGGGAAACCACCCAAATCTAGATCTAAAACCATAGATCTAGTAACCAGCATGTCTGATATAATGTCCAAGTCCTTTGTGGAGAAACCACTGTGTGACGACCGAAGTATAACCGATCGTAGTATAGGAATATCACTTCCTACTACCTTCTCAACAGATCCATCCCCTATTCTGATGACGTCAAACCTATGACTGTCACATCAGAAATAGATGATCTATCTCCGCTACATCTGCTTTAGTCTATAAATAGACATAAGCCTGATGTCCACCAATGCTTCCGCTGCTCCCACTGACTACGACAACCCTCTGGCAGAGTCATATAGACGTGCACTTCTAAAGCAAGTTTAGAACTACGCTATACTCATCCTCCTGCCGGGTCTCGCAGCCTGGAACAACAACAATGGCAAGTGTGGGTAAACAAAAACTTCCCTTTCACCGTCCTTGAGGCTACCGGAGTACCTCTCGGGTGCCTGAAGTTACCCACCTTATCTGCGGAGTGGCCAATGGAATGTCAAATCAGATTGAATCTTCAGGTTCCTTATCAAATCTTCAGTAATCGTTTGCGGTTCTGGAATCACTTCCAGTTCTACCATACTCCCACTACTGTTTTTGAAAAAATCCATTTTTAATAAAACTGTGGCGAGTCTAGAACAATATTTCTATTGATCTGCCAGATGGTAGAAAAATCAACCCTCGTCATAGCCTGGGTTAACCCACAAACAGCCATTACAGAAACGTGCCTTGAGTTATCCAGAGTCTGGTTTTAATCATAAGCCGGACAACTCCCCGTACCTTAACAACGTTAAGATATGAACTGTTCTATATCCAATATAGAACCAGAGGCACTGATTTAATTGAACCAGATTCAAATCATGCAGCTATCTCCAGTGCATGTCAACAAAATGGAGAGAGGCCGATCAGCGTTACTCCACTTAGGAATGCTTCCAATTATGAGTAACCTGAAAAAGAAGCAATTTCTCTTAATCATTACTATCAACTGAATACCATGTACAAGTATCTACATCTTCGATCACTTTGAAGAATCCCGATACTTGCAACATCTGGTTCTCTACTTTATTCTTATACCTATAACTTCTCAAAACTTCGACCCTGTGTTTCTACGAAACACCTGTCTAAGAACTAGAGAAGTCATAAGTAAACAGAATACAGTACGAGGACCAACCCCTCTGTCCTGATGGACCCTGGACAACATACAATACTCTGTATAAGTCCCTTGAGTCTAGTGACTCATTCACTGTGTGTCGTAGGTTGAAAACTGTAGTTTTGGTTAAGAAGAATTACACCGCTGTTCAATGCTCCTTACCTAACCATCCACTGATATAGGTAAATGTCATCGACATAATATCAAAAGGTATATCTCACTCTATGAAAATAGACGTACAGATATATCAATTTGAAATTGGTGCACAACAGCGGATATTCAAAACCAAATATTTGCCGACCGGCAAATAACCCAGGTGGCATCCTCAAATATCACCAATTCCAACGAATCCCGATATAATGAGGATGGTCACCTAATTCCCAATAACTTACTCCCACTCATCATCTGTAAAACCATACAGATGTGAGAATCATACCTGGTAAATACATACCCTGGAGGTAAGTGTCTAATCGGGAAATCAGTTTTCCATTAACAGTACACAGCTGAACTGAAACATTAAAATGTTTCGATAGGGTATCCTGGTATTCCTAGTAATGCCTCTTCCATTATCCAGATTCACAACTATAACCGTATAATTCTTTGCCACCTTTCCAAATCCCTTTATATGTCTTTAGTCATTACCTTCTGCACACCCCTTTAGGCCAATTGGTTTTCTTCCTTCCCTACCGTTCGGCACCAGCCTATGGTTTGGAAGAAGACTATCCAATAAGCATAAAGGGTGAACTGTCCTAATCCTAGGAGCACTCGCAACGCGAGAGAAGGTGAAGATAAAAGACACCTGAATGTACTTTATTCCTATTTCTCCTGGACCAGAATCCATCCCCGAACTGGAACAAGTTCCTTTCGAGTTCGTATATAACCATACGATGGAGTATCCAATAAACTGTGGATCTTCGTAGTGATACGGAGTGTCCTGGAGAAATACAAAGGTGATTTATGACTGGCGAAGAAATACTTGGTTCGGTCGTGAATATCAGTCGCAATTTACTTTGCCCTCTTACTAATCCCTTGCTTTGTCTTAATCTTAATACCTTCTGTACACCGTTTAGGCTAACTGGTTTTCTTCATTCCCTACCGGTCGGCACCAGCCTATGGTTTGGAAGAAGACTATCCAATTTGCGTAATAGGTGTACTACTCCTAAACCAAGGAGTACTCAAAACATGAGAGAGGGTGAAAAGAAAAGACAACTGAATAATCCTATCCGTTTTCTCCAGAACCGGAAACCATCCTCGAATAAATTCCTTCGAGTTCGTATATAACCATACGATGGTTTTGTCCAATGGAAGTGGACGTTCGCAGTAATACGGGGTGTCCTGGAGAAAAGGGTAAAAGTAGGAGTGGCAATGAGGTCTGCAACTCTGACAATCCAAAAACCAGTGTTAAGAAGGTTCGGTCAACTTGGTCACTGAGTCATAGTCTTAGGGTCGGGTCAATGGTCGCTGCCAGAGAGAGAGAGAAAAGAAACACTCAGCGTGCACTCTAACCTAGATCAGAATGGTTACCAATTTATCTAATCTGGAAACCTCCCACTGTACCTCAAATTCTCCTCCAAACCTTAAAGAAGAATTAGTCGGGGTCACCCGAGGAGTAAACTAACTCATCAGTGGGAATCGGGATCCAACTCTCATCGCATGACAACGTGACGGAATCCGCTCACGTTATCACACTCCAGATGGTATGCGCATATCTGGCAAGTTTTAGTACTTTTGAGACTCCCGATGTGATTTCTGCCCCATGCTCTTATGACCTTGACGAAGGTCAACAAATCATAAGTCACATGTCAAGTTCCACCCGTCATTGTCCAGGTTAATTTGAACCCACCCGTACAAGCCCTTGACAAAGGTCAACAAGGCTATACGACTGTCCCAAACCAACGCATCTATCTATGCAGCAGAAAAGCAACAAGCAGCTACCATACACTATGCCTTGACGAAGGTCAACAAACATAGTATGAATACTACTTGCTACCCGTCTGAAACGACGGAGGGCTACGAATGGTTTCTGGCGAAAACCTTTAACGTAATGAACTTGATCTCGTTGAAGGAACGGATAGCTTTTTAGAAAATATAGTGACGAAAACCTTTACTAAAGAGGTCACTCCCGGTGAAAGGATCTCGGCTCTTTCCCCGTAGAATGGGGTGCAGGATATCCCAACTGAATACCACGGTGCAAAGCAAAAGTAATCGGCTATAGTGAAGTTAATGCCCTGACGCAAACTTCTGTCCAAGGGGTCACTCCCGGTGAAGGGATCTCGGCCCTTGCCTCGTCGACTGAGGAGCAGGATATTCCATATGAATACCACGATGCAAAACAAAAGAGAACGTCCTTGCAATAACAGCTTTTTGAAAAGTGTTCCAACAACATCAGATTAGGTTTGTTTAACTTGCATTGATCCGAATCAATGCAGTCCCATCATTGATCACACCACAAAGAACGAAAATATACTGACGTACGTATATGCCATCCGCATTCGCCACTGGGTCCCGTCATCACTCGTTAGGTTAGCTTACTAACGACAGAGCGGGGACTGGACTAGCGCGGATGAAAAACAAATACAACATCTACTAATATATATACCAATATATTATATTCGCTCAAGGCGTGAATAATAATGCAACATCACAGAAATGTACAGCATCACAGAACAATACAGATATCTGGGATCCCCGGGTTTCACAGAGCCACTACTGAAACCCGACGTTCCCCTGGTCGCGTGGATAGCCTGTGCAATGAAATCCTAGATCCCTACGGGCGCGGCAAGTTACCCGCCAAGACCTGAAGCGAGGCAGCCCCCTTCATCGCCGTGAATGGACCACCCAGCACTTCACGGAATCCGGTAACTTGGGCACCCCTCCTGAGTCAACCTGTACCCCCTACGAGTGCGGCGAATAGCCCGCCAATCCTAGAGTGAAGCCCCCTCCGTCCCAATGCCATGAGATGCGGGCTTGTTGCCCTCCAGAACCCGGCTATCCGTGCACCCCTCCGCGGGGTAATCCTAGTACAGAATGTAAAATATACATACACCGGGTACATCGACCGCAACCTGGTCGTGCCCCAAAAATAATACAAACAGGCGGTGACGGCAGTCCACATGTCGGATGCTCGCCCCGCAATATCAAATGTACATAATACACCAACACTGTACTAGCATTGCATCCAGGCTATCCCCCACGACCGATCCGCAACATCACAGCATAAACATAGAACATCAACGTGAAAGTCACGTTCGCAAATCCGTCTAACCGAACTATAGCAGTTAGACCGGATTTACCGATCAAGTGACATTCACGGTCGCAGATATAATGTAAATACTGTGAAAAATGTGTTTAAAATTTTCCGATTGATCAAACTTAACAAGTGGGCCCCCAAACCAATACTGCAGCACTCACAGAAAAACTGGGCCCAATTTTAATATTCCAAAACCCATATTTTAAGCCCACAAGCCCACTGAAAAAAAATTGGTGAAGTGAAACCTTATTCCTGCGGCGGAAGCGCGGCCAATGAGGGGCTAAGGCCGCTCTTCCGCGGTCGTACGGAATCATCGCTTCACCAAAATTTTGCAGTATTCTTAGAACTCTCTGCACATCACTCTGAGACAACCTGAAAAATTTTTGGACACAAAAAAAATTCGACAGAAACTGATGTGCATGAAAAATGCGGTTTCGGGATTTTGTTCGATCGGAAACGTAAAACACATTAAACCAAGCTAGACGAAGTTAATGGCGAGGCTCTGATACCATTGTAAGTGCACGGCGGCGCCCCGGCCGTCAACCCGACGGCCAGATGCGGAAGCGGTGAAAAACTTTAATTTTGCGGACTTAGCAAACCGGCTCCACCGCGCACTAAACCCCGGATTGTGCCATTAAACTAGATCTAGCAACTGGAAGATGGGTTAGAGATGTACCGACTGATCCGAGTCCTCCGGTCTTCATCTCCACTCCGATCTCCTCGCGGGATCTCCGGTCGTCTCCTCCTCGTCGGAAAGGGCACCACGAAGCCGGGTAGTTTTACGGGCTCCCACCTCAATACCGAGGCAACTCGGGCGCGAAGCTGGCGAATCGACGCGTCCAAGATTTGCTGTAGGAATATAGTGTAGAGTGTATGTCTCACTTTGGGGTTTTGTATAGTTGCCATGATGGAGAAATTTTGTGCACAAAAATTTTCATGGAAGCTAGAGGGAAAAATGGAGCAAGCTATGAAAATGGGCTCGGCCAGAAAATCGAAGCTCTCTGGAAATGAATGAAGCAAGCTCACTGGAGAATGAAACAATGTATGAATTAATACCAAGGAAGAAAAAAAAATGAACAATTCCTTCACAGCACACAATTTCACAATCTAGCCTCATTATTAAAATAATCCCCCATCACCATGATACCCACAGTGGCCGGCCCCCATTTCCAATCTTATCACAATTAATCAAGAAGGAAATTATTCCATACAATTAAACCTCACTCCACTCATGCTCACAACAGTGGCCGGCCCATACTAAAACCCATACTCTATCATGTCATAATTAAAGCATCATGGAGCAAAGATGCTACCATAACATAAAGAATATATTTTCAAGAAACCCCCTCCACAACATGTTATTTGCACAATTGCAAATAACCCCCTCCATCGGAAAAGTCCGGCCGGGAAAGAACAAAGGAAAACCGGCCGGAACGGAATGCAAACTGGCAACTCCAGAAAACTGGTCCCGTAATAAATTACAGGAAAACCCCGATACTGTGCATACACACCCGCATCTGTATTCCGTCCGGATACAAATGCAAAGAGACAAAACTACACTATCAAATACTAAGATCAGGCTTAAGCCAAAGCCGGCTAGTAAAAACCGTCCGATCACGATCCGTGCAATACTGCACGTATCTGATCGAACCCTGCCATATCTCCATACGGCCTCTACAGCGTTTCGCCCGAAAGCTTGAGTAACTGAAAGTGTGGTGGACTCTAAAAACTCGTCAATACTATGGCTGTGGATTTAACCACCAGCACGTCAGAGGTATAAGCCAATACGTGACGGGCCACCAGCTATTGACTAAAAGGGACATCGATGAGTGAACTCATCCTGACACCCTACTGAGCCTGTCAGTGACAATATCCGTACAGTCCGGTCCGTTCGTCTATGAGCATCGCATGTCGGGCCTAGGGGTTGGTAAAAGTCAGACCCCCAAAAGCGGTACAAGTCGTGTCGGAGTGTAGCCCAGAACACCCTGAGATACTACTGGAATACCTACCAGTAAATCTCCTGCCTTGGCCAAGGTCTTCGTGTAATGGCTCTCCTAGACACAGCGCGACCTCACCCCCAATACCGGGAGAGACGAAACCCCCGAAGATCCGCTCACTGCCTCCATGTGGCTCGGGACTGTACCCAACTAAAACCTGTTTGCACGACTCCTTTGAGCCGTGGTAGGGTAGTAATCAAAGTACAGTGGGAACTCACACGAGACAAATGACGATCCCCAGGTCGATGAACTAACCTGTACACATGTCACCAGGGAACTGCTATCTGACGTCAGGTATAACACCAACTAGCATGTTCCCGGCGAGTCCTGTCCGGTGTACTCATAACCCAATGAGCACCTGTATACATCTTAGGTGAACCAACTGACACCAGTGGCTTGTGAGACCGGCCACCGCCCCTCGTCGGGGTCTCGACTGTATACACTAGTCTACTCTGGAGAATCGATGCCCTGTCTCAAAACTCCCACGACTAGGGACCTTTTAAGGATGTGCTTGTAGACTACCAGCTCTCACTTATATGATCGTCCTCATACTGCTGGCAGTCAAGCAAGAATCCTAGGGGCTCTATCAACGTGCAATAGCGACATGTCAAGTCATCTAAAACAGTACACGATGATAAAGGTAAACCAGATAGCATACTATCATCTCGAGTAAGACTGTCCTACCGGGATAGGTCCTCCCTCAATCATTGCAATCACGTGCCTGTGATCCAATAATCGACTCTGAGGGCACTATCTCCAACAGTACCTGCTTGATCCTGTGTTGGCATTAGATTACGATTGGCAATACCTGACTTGAACACATAACCTTGGGGGTAAGGGAAAATCAAGAATGTAACCAAACGTAACTCAAAGGGCTATTATATTGTTTGTCATTTTTCCGGGCGTTACGGAATATATTGTTTGCCGTTTTTCCGGGCGTTACGGAATATATTGTTTGCCGTTTTTCCGGGCGTTATGGAATAATCCTGTTATTGTGGTCCCTTGGGGTATGAACGGGGCATAGACCGATGGGTTACGATGAGGATTACATTAATTGATTTCGAAGAGTTTAGAATAGATAACCCAGTAGTATTGTTTAGATTACTCACTGCACTTCACCTGCACGTATACACTTCACTGTTGCATATCCATGTTTACTGGTTATATTCATGTCATCGTTTATATTCATGCCTGCATATCTCTCGTATCCTGTTCATTTATTAATGTTGATATTATGACGCACTGACGTCTGGGTTCTGCATGGCCCAGATACTCTATCTCTTTCACAAGCTGATCAGGAGTATTTCCGCCGTCAGGCCGAGCAGTGAAGATCCTGTTAGTATCCATTTAGTTTAGCTTTATTTCCGTACTTTCATTTCCTGATGTGAGCCCGTATTTGGGATGTACTTTCCAGATGTTATTGTTATTTGGATTTATTGCTTCCGCATATTATTTCTTGACTCGTTTATTCTGGCATATGGACATGTACTAGATAGTTTATTTTATTTCTACTATTCTTGATATCTTATAGACAGCCGTAATATGACTGTGGAGAGATGTTTCCTAGCCACAGATAGCATGGTTGGCTCTGTCACGTGCCGATCTTAGCGCACTCTGGGACGCGGAGCGTGACAAGGTTTGTTTGGTATCAGAGCCATAGGATTTAGGTTAATCGGGTTTGATTCTTTTGTAGTTGGCTATTGGACCCAATACACGAATAAGAAAACCCGTAATTAGGAACATGTCCTGCCACATTGTTGTCGTAATCCTTGAATCTTATCTTTCTCTTGACCCTTTGTCTTGATGATATGCAAACAACTTTGCATCTCGGTTTGAAATCCTTTTGGTTCCCTATTGTTTCTCTCGTTCTATTCTTTTGATTCTGATACTAGGATTTGAGCCACTTGAACGGAGTTATGTGATTGTAACTATGAACAGCAGCATAGTTACAATGCGGTACTCTATTTAAGTAACTTGGAGTCCTAGTCTTGATTCACTTCCTTGATTTATGGTCGTTATATTATCGTGCTTCTCTCGGTTTCATTGCTTACCAGTTCATGTTTTATCGCAAGCTTGAATCCTGTTTACCGTGCTTATCTTCTTCAGTGTTTGGCTTCAGATGAAGTCATTTCGGGTATCCTACTTGTTCATGGTTTTTCCGCATTAGCATTATTCAATTCTGGTGCATCCCATTGTTTTATGTCGTCCAAGTTTATTGCTGCACATTCGATTTCTTCCACGACCATGTCTTGTTGTTGGGACATACACACTGGGAACGGGAAAATCATATCTAGTAGCGAGTGCAAGGATTGTTCAATTGTTATCTGCAGACGAGAGTTATATGCAGATTTCTTGGTGATCGATACCGGTAGTTATGATGTTGTCTTGAGAATGGATTTTCTCGGCATTTTCCACGCTCACATTGATTGTAGGGTAAAGAAAGTGATTTTCCAGATTCCCGGACATCCGGAGTTTGTTTTTGCTGGAGGCAGCAGTTCTATCGGGCCAGTCGAGTTTAGGGCTAGGCCGACAAACACCGTTCTTTCGTCGATGGAAGTTGATAAGGAGGAAGCGCCAGCAGTAGTTCGAGAGTTCATAGACGTGTTCGAAGACATCTCGTGTTTACTGTCAAAACGAGATGTGGAGTTCGCGATCGATCTTGTTCCTGGTGCAGCGTCAATTTCAAGGGCGTACTATCCGATGGCACTAGTGGAGTTGGAAGAAGCAAAGAAGCAGGTTACCGAATTGCTAGAGAAGGGTTGGATTCACAGCAGCAATTCACCTTGGGGGGCTCTAGTTCTTCTAGTCAAGAAGAAAGATGGCACAAGGAGGATGTGCATCGATTATCGAGAATTAAACCGGGTGACTATTAAGAATAAGTACCCGATCCCTCGCATTGGAGAATTGTTCGAGCAACTCGGTGGCACGAGGGTATTCTCGAAGCTGGATTTGGGATCCGGATATCATCAAGTTCGAGTTAAATCAGAGGATATCTGCAAGACTGCGTTCCGAACTCGATATGGACATTATGAGTATCTAGTGATGCCATTCGGAGTCACGAACGCACCGGCGATATTTATGGACTTGATGAACCGAATCTTTTCACCGTTCTTGGACCAGTTTATAGTGGTGTTCATCGATGATATTCTGGTCTACTCGAGGAGACTAGAAGAGCATGCAGAACACTTGAAGATCGCACTGCAGACGTTAAGGCAAGAAAGATTATATGCAAAGATGAGCAAGTACGAGTTTTGGATCGAAGAAGTGAAGTTTTTGGGGCACGTCGTATCCGAAGATGGAATCGTCGTTGATCCTGAGAAGATTGCAGCAGTTCAAGATTGGACGATTCCGAAGAATGTAGCGGAGATCAGAAGTTTTCTGGGACTTGCCGGATACTGCAGAAGATTCGTGGAGAATTTTGCTCGATTAGCTGAGCCTTTGACCAAGCTTACACGGAAGGAGGTACCGTTCGTATGGACGGATAGCTGTGCGTCAGCATTTGAGGTGTTGAAGCAAAGGATGATAACCGCTCCTATTTTGACCGTACCAGACGGTTCCGGAGGATTGGTGATTCACAACGACGCATCTGGGAAAGGTTTGGGATGTGTTTTGATGCAGCATGGGAAAGTTATAGCTATGCATCGAGACAGTTGAAGACCCATAAGAAGAATTACCCAACTCATGATTTGGAGCTAGCAGCTGTGATTTTCGCCTTGAATATTTGGAGACACTACTTACTGGGCAAAAGGGTCGAAGTATTCATCGATCACAAAAGCCTAAAGTATGTGTTCACGCAGAAAGAGCTTAACATGAGGCAGCGTAGATGGTTGGAGCTGATGGCTAACTATGATCTTGATCTCATGTACCATCCGGGGAAAGTTAATGTAGTGCCAGATGCGCTTCATCGGTTGCCAGCAATTCAAATATTGACTGTGTAAGTCCACGTTACCCACCCCGGTGCTTACGGGGAGGCGGAATAGGTAAAAAACGGTTTTTAACACAAGGTAACATGGACTAGAACTAGAGGATCTTTGCTAAACAAAAACTAACAAACTAACTACAAGTTTAGCTACTCGGTTAGAAGGTTATACCTAGGTCTTGAACTCCTTCTCTTCTTCTTGTGGTCCTCCTTCTTGCTTGCTCCTTGGAGTGGTGTAGACGGCTCCTACTCGTCGTCTTCTCTTTGCCGAAGAAAGATCCACCCGAAGGCCTCTACCTTGAGCTCCTACCTCAACCAAGTAACTAGAGTGCTTGGTTTGCTAAACCTAGAACCCTAGAATGAGTAGAGTGAAGTCTTGATGGTTTTATCTCACAAGCTCATGGTTCTCAACACATGAGAGATGAGAGCTTTGAGAGAGGAAGAGGATGAGCTAAAACATGAGAGAGAAAGAGCAAGAGAGAATGAGGATCAATTTACAACCATACTCTCATATGAGAGAATTATGAAATAATAATAATAATTAAAAGAAATTGTGATGGTTAGTTTGGAATGACCATTATCATTTCACATTAAATGAAATTTGCAAGAATCAAGAAGTATCTTTCAAATGAAATGATGATGGTCAAAATGTCAACAAAAGTCAACCGGTCAACCAAAGTCAAAAGTTCAACAAAAGTCAAATGGTCAACCTAACCATGGCACAATTATCCTTAATTAATATTATTAATCATATCTCTCATTCTCATTAAGGTTTGGAAAAAGTCAACGGTCAACAACCCTAATGAGAATCCTCTGCCTCTGTCAACTGTGCATACACACCCGCATCCGTGTTCCGAGGAACACGAATACAATGAGACAAAACCAATCCCAAAACAAATACTAGGATCTGGCTTAAACCAAAGCCCGCTAGTAATAATTTCCAGGACACCAAACGTGCACAAGTGCGTGGATGTGAACGAACCCCGTCGCAAAACCATGAGACCTCTACTCTGTTTTTCCCAAAGGCGAATAGCCCTCTGTGTGGGACTCTAAAGACTCAACACTACGCTGGCAGTGGGTTTAACCACAGGCCGCAAGCGGTACTAGCTGTACGTAACGGTCCCCAGGTAGATGCTGATAAGAAGACTGATGAGGTGAACCCATCCGAACTCCTACTGAGCCTGAATGTGACAATCTCCGTACAGTCCGGTCTGTTTGTCTGAGAGTATCACATGGCGGGCCTAGGGGGCGGTAAACGTCAGTCCCCTAATAGTGGTACAAGTCGTGTCGGAGTGTAGCCCAGAACACCCTGAGATAACACTGGAAACGCTACTAGTATATCTCGCTTGCCCTGGCCAGGGACTTTGTGTAATGGCTCTCCTAGACACAGCGCGATATCAACCCCCAATACCGGGAAAGACGAATCCTGTCTAACTGTCACTGCCTCCAAGTGCTTCGGGACTGCACCCAATTGATATCTGTTTGCACGACTCATTTGAGCCGTGGTAGGGTAGCAATCTAAGAACAGTGGGAACACACTCGAGGCGAAGTGACAGTGTCAAGTCAACGGACTAAGCTGTACACATGTCACCTGGGAACTGATAACTGACGATAGGCATAATACCAACCAACAGTTCCCAGCGAGTCCTGTCCAGTGTACTCGTAACCTAACGAGGACCCGCATACTATCTCAAGTACAACGTACTAATGGCTGTGGGACAGACCATCTCCCCTGCTGGGATGAGAAGCGCATGCGCTAGTCTACTCCGTGTTAGTTATATGTATGCCCTAGAGGCCATTACTGTACATATGATGTATATTGTAGTGGATGCTGGGACATATATAGGGAGGACTTTCTTGCTCGACATGATAGTATGCTATCTGGTTACACTTTACCTTAACGTGTATACTGTTTGTCTCTCTGTTACATGTTGGTAAAGCCCTTAGGATGTGTACTTGACTACCTAGACTATGATGCGGATCATACTAGTGGGGACATGGTAGTCTATAAGTACATCCTTCAAAGTCCCTAGTCGTGGGTGTATCGAGATGGGGCATCGATATACCAGAGTAGACTAGCGTATACCTTCTCGACCCATACAGATGGGCGATGGATGATCCCATATCCATTGGTGTTTGACATCGGAGATGATATACGGGTGCTCAGTAGAGACTGGGTACACTGGACGGACTCGCCGAGAACTCCCAGATGGTATTATACCTTACGTCAGATGGCAGTTCTCTGGTGACACTGGTACAGAGTAGTCTGTTGACCCGAGATCGTCATAGAGTCTTGTGTGATTCCCACTGTGCTTTGATTTCCACCTTACCACGTCCAAGAGGGCGTGCAAAACGGTGGCTTTTGGGTACAATCCCGAATCACATGGAGGCAATGAGGGATAGGAGGGGATTCGTCTCTCCCGGTATAGGGAGTTGATGTTGCGCTGTGTTCGATTGGCTATAACCGGAAATCCCTGGCCAGGGTTGCTGAGATTTACTGGTAAGTGTTACCAGTAGTTTCTCGAACTGTTATAGACCTCATATCAACACGACTTATCGAGCTATTGGGGTCTGACGTTTACCACCCCTAGGCGAGATATGCGACATATCAGACGATCAGACCGGACTGTACGGTAAGTGTTACTGGTTGGATTCACAGGAGTGTGAGCGGGCTTGCTCGTCGATCTTCTCATCGCTCAATACCCGGGTGGCCGTTACGTTTAGCAGACCGCTTGCGGCTTGTGGGTGCTTGATATGATCATCATCTGCTGCCGGCGTATTGACGAGTCTTTAGAGTCCTACACAGAGGTTTCCTGGCTCAAGCGAAACGAAATAGGAGCGCATATGAGATATGTGCAGGACCGAGAATAATGCGTGTATGTGATACCGCATTCCATTCTCGCGATGAATATATCGATTGGTTCTATGCGATATAACCTAGTTATCGAATCAAGGATTGATTCGGTAAGCCGATACATAGGATACTAGTCGGTTATATGTGATTTGACTGGATCGTTAAATCAAGTGTTGATTTAATGATTTAATGTATAATTATATATTTGATATATTACTTTGCATTAACTAGTATTGGTTCACTTTAAATGGATTTTCTCACTTGAATTGTGCAAGTTGTATATGTGATATACTTTTGTGCACATGATTGTATCATGTTTGATGATACATGCTTATTTGGTTAAGTGTAAAGAATTAAACCATGGTTAAGTTGATGATTAGGGTTTTGCTTATTCATTCATTTATTTATTTATTCTTTTTGGAAATTAAAAGGATAAATAGATATGGTGGCTTTCTTTGTATCTTTCATGAAGCTTCATGAAGTGTTGAAAGTTTGACCACTTTTGTCACATGCTTAACCCTAACCATTCCACTTAACCATGATTCATTCTCTACACTTAACCATGGTTTGTATATGATAAGTATTCATTTTCTTTTGTATTTTAAATAACTTATCATATTCATCTTCTTCTTCTTCTTCTTGAACAAGAAGAAGCTTGCTACCAACAATGGCAAGTTGAGCAAATGAGTGAGAAATACAATTCTAAAGTGAACCCACCTCCTATTTCTTCATCCTCTACCTCTTGCCAAGTAGTATAGGGTGTTTTCTTCACAAGTTTCATGACTTGGTGAAGTGGGAGCTTGATCTTGTGATGCCTCGAAGTAGATCATCTTCGGCATCGTAGTCGATGACCTAGCCCGCCTTTTCTCCGATGAAGCCGATGCTAGAGTCATGGATTCGATTTGGACAGCGAGGAGACTTCATCGCGGAGCCATGGAGGTGGAGAAACGGATCTACAAAGGTTGTATGTTCGTTCACTTAGTTAAGTTGTTAACTAGTTTCTTGTTTCGCCTAAACTTTTAGTTAACGATCCGTATTAGGGTTTCTCGGCACCCGTAGAATTTGAAATTGGCATGGTTGATGCCTTGTGAGACCTCATTTGTGTGCCTAGGAACCCTTCAGTGGTATCAGAGCCTAGCTAGAGCCTTAGGCGATGCGTAGACGATGTTAGAAACCCGATCGAACCCGAAACCCCAATTTTTCAATGCTCTCTGGACTTTTTTCAAAAACTGGGTTTTTTCCAAATTAAAAATGCTTAAAAAATTCAGCAGGGAATTATAAGAATTACGGTGCAAAATTTGACAAACGTTCCTTCAAGATTGCGGCGGAAACGCGGCATAAGCCTAGCTTATGCGGCGGTTCCGCGGCAAAAGTGTGACGTCACCCTCCCAATTTTGCACAATAACTTCCTTTATTCAGTGCTGAGTTCTCTGGGTATTTTTAAATATTATTCAAGAGTTGGATTTTCTGGGGTTGTTTTGGGGATTCGATGATTCGATCGGATTATCAGATTTTGTCTATGTGGCTTTCCGGATAATTTTTGAATATGTTAAAAAGTTCGACCGGATATAAATACCCAATTTTTCCCCTGTCGGGAAATTTCCAAGTGTTGGATTTTTCCGTGGTTTAAAGACGTTCTAAGTAGTGCAAGTAACTCGATGGACCCTCTAGAAGACAACAAACCTTAACTCGATTATGTGACCGTCTTGAACTGCCCTTTGAACCTTCGGGTTTGGGGCAGTACGGCGTGCCACATGTGAGGCGTTGGATTGACCCTTCTATGGCTGGACCGTTAGTACTGAGGCACGAAGTGAATGTTTTTTGAACTTATTTCATGTGATGATCTATTTCGGAAAACTTGGGTGTTCGACTGTTCGATTGAAAAGTTTAAAATTTTCTATTTTATCCGGAATGTGATACAATAATTGGAATTCACAAGCAGTTATGAGATAACTGAATGAATGTTATAAAAATAGCAGTTTAGTCTCACTTGATCGGTTGCCACGGAATTTTGATGCGATCAAAAGTACGTCGCAATCACGTAGCGTACGCGGATACTCGCCGGGTAAACTTAATAGACAGCCTCACCCCATAGCCCCGACCAAGTGACTGTAGGAGAACCCCGTCGCCGAAAGCATCCGTTCGGGTGCTCGCGGCAGCGGTGTTCCGCCTTGGTGCACTTCGTCGACGGCGTCGGGGGTGCGGCCGCCTACTGAAGTTTGCGACGAGCATTCGATCAAAATGTCGGGAATCTTGTTGAATTGCCCGACTTGATATTGAAAAGAGTTTTCGATTTTGAGACTAAAATGCAGGGTTTATAATTGTTAGGCATGTGATGTCTAAGGAATTCATTGGTTTAGGCATGCAATGTCTAAAGAGGTTACGGATTCCAACTGTTGTAGTTTTACACCTTTTTTTATGTGACCGTAAGTGTAATATGTGATATCGCCGGTTTCATTGTTATATGTCAACGACAATTGGGATGCGCATATTTACTTACGTTGATGACATGTGATGTTATGTGTTGCTGGATATGTTATATTGGATCGTCGTGATTGTATAGCCGGGGGTTTTTATGTGAGATGAGTGTTTTTCATTTTCGTTCATGTAAAAATCTGTATGTAATATTCTTTTATTGGGGCACTTCCAGGTTGCGAAGTTGTCACCGTTTGTATATTATTTACTTTTCCGCACTAGGATAGACCCAAGGAGGGGAGCACAAGTAACCGGGTTCTGGAGTCCAGTGGGAGACCAACTCGAGGAGTCGAGTCCGGGTCTCCTAACTCTAGAATTTGTAGGGTTTCTTGCCGCTCTCGTAGGGGTCTAGGGGTGTGGGTTTGGCTATTCATCACGACCGTGGAATCCGTGTTTTATACTGGCTCGTATTGAAAACACGGGCGTCCTAGTATATCCAATATTTCATATGATTCTTCTGCTGCGATATCTGTGATGTGATCATGTGATGTTCTGTGATAGATACAGTATATAGTATATATGATATATTATATAGACATTACTTATGTTTTACACCCGCGCTAGCCCTTCCCCGCTCTGCCATTAGTTACCTAACCTAACGGTGCACGAGGGGACATCGAGGCGAATGCGGATGGCATAAGTGTACGTCGTATTTATCTGTGATGTTTAGGTAATTTAAATGATGGGACTTCATTAATGAGATTAATGAAAGAAAAGAAACCTAAGATGTTGTGGAATCGAATTTCAAAATAAAACAGGTAGCTACAGTTCTTGCTTTGCACAGCGGTATATATGATATATCCTGCACCTTATTCGATAAGGAAAGGACCGAGATCCCTTCACCGGGAGTGACTCCTTTAGCAATAACTGGCAGATGCTACACACTCGGTTTGTCTTTTGATTGCTTTTAAGTGTTTTTTTTTTGCACAGTGATATATATGATATATCCCGCACCTCATTCGACGAGGAAAGGACCGACGATCCCTTCACTGGGAGTGACTCCTTTAGCAAAACTAGAAAAGCCTCAAAAACACTCCATTTTAAAATTCATTCGATCCTACAACAATACCAAGTTCATTACGCAATAGGTTTTCAGAAAAACCTGTCGTAGCCCTCCGTCATTTCAGATAAGTCCTATTTAGTATTCGTGCTACGTTTGTTGGCCTGCGTCAAGGCGTAGTGTGCGGTAGCTAACTAGTATTTATCTGCTTATGCATATGATGCAGATTGGATTAGGGTAGTCGTGCGACTTTGTTGGCATGTGTCAAGGGTCGTGCGGGTGGGTTTAATTCAATCAGGAAATGACGGGTTGAACTTGACTAGCGGACTATGGTTTGTTGGCCTGCGTCAAGGTCATAGGACGCTGGGGGCAAAATTATCGAGAATTTCAAGTGTTGAAATTTGCAATGAGATTGCATACCTTCTATGAGATAGTTGGATCCCGATACCCGCTGCGAGTAATTGTTACTCCTGGGAGAGTTTTACACATTACAATTAGCCGATCAAGTAGGTGTCTAGAAAGGTGTCAACTGGGTTACGCCTCTGGGAAAACGAGGTTTACATTAATTAGGTTCGTGCGAAAGCACGGGGGACCTCCCTCAAAGTACCGATACTGTCCTGGCTGAAAGATTGGCGAACTTGTAGCGTGTAATTAATCCCGGCTAGTCTTTCCTTTTAGGGTTTGAAGGAAGATTTGATAAAAAGCAGTGGGAACCATCCTGATTAGATAAAATAATAACCAATCTGATCTTGCAAGAGCGCACGCTGAGTGTTTTCTTCTCTCTCTCTCCAGGTAGTGACCATATCACGCCTTAATCAAGATAATAATACGGAATATTGACCGAACCCGCTTGTTATACTGAGCTGGGGAACGTTGGTCCCGCTCCAACTTATAATTGTTATAAGACAGAGCAGGAAATAGGGGAATACCAAGATTCCCATGCCGCCCAAACGAAGAGAGTGCATGCTGATGCATCATCTTCGGGTGTGTTCATTATACAGAACTGTTTCTCTGTATCCTTTACGTCCTGGGTATATGATACCGGATCAGGATCCTGCATATGTAATATGTTACATGGGCTACAGATAGGTAAAGAACTGAGAACGGGTGATAAGTTTCATGAGGCAGAAAACGGGGCAAGAGTTGCAGCCAAGTCTGTCGGTCACTGTCACCCTGTATTACCAATACATTGATTCTAAACGAATGTTATTAGATACCGAACCTGATATACAAAATCATATCAGTCTCTTTATTGGTAAAGAAATGATAAAATTTTGTATTGTTGGATAATGTTTTGAACATTTCCTATATCAAAAGTTGATCGGTTCAGGCACGTTATCTAAAAGCATTGACGTTCTGAATCAAACTACAGTTCCTAGTATACAGAACACACACAAGAGGAAGAGTTCAGAAATGAACGAATCATTCTTGAGGTACTGTAGACTAGGTCATATCAATGCGACCCGACTAGCTGAAGTTACATATAGATGCATATTTAAATCAGTTTGAATTTACATCTTATGAAACTTGCCAGTCATGTCACTGAGATAAGATGACCATAGCCCTGTTTATTACAAACAGAGAAAGAGTTACTGAACTCTTGGGATGATACATATTGATGTATGTAGGTCCCTTGTCTACACATGCCAGGACTGGTTCTTTATACTTCATTACATTCTCTGATGATCTCTTTAGATTCAGATATATGTTCTTGTTGAAACACAAGTCCGAACCTTTTGAGATATTCACAGAATATAAGTTAGAAGTAGAGAACCAATACGGGTATAAGTATTATGTCCTTTGATGAGATCAAGGAGGAGAATACTTGAGCATAGAAATCCTGGACTATTCTAAAGGAGAATGAGATTCTCTCTCAGCATTACTCCTCCGAATACACCATAGCACGATGGTATATCGGGGCGGAGCAGATACACCCTATTTGATAAGGTGTCCTCTATGATGAGTACTACTGAGTTACCTTTTTCCTTTTAGGGGATATGCACTTGAGAAGCTGCATACCTATTGAATACGGTTACAATCAATTCAGTTGCCTACCACTTCATATTTGATATGATAAGGGAAGAGCCCATCTCTTAAGTTAGTTAAGATTTGGGGTTATCCAGCCTATGTCTAAAAGAAAAATCCGGACAAGCTAGAGGCAAGGTCTGTTATGTAGAACTGGAAATGTTCCAGCTATACAAACTGCAGCTGATGATTTGACAGAACCAAAGGATTCAGTAGATTCCAACGAACCTCAGCCTCTCCGCCGATCTAGTAGGGTTCCTCACCCACCTGAGAGTTGCTTCGGTTTCTCTATGACAGTGGGAGCGAGGATTGCATCATGAGATGATGACCCAACTAGTTTCGAACTGGCCATCAGGAGTGGGACTCTGTAAGAATGGCTGGATGCTTAGCGATCTGAGATGGAATCCTTATACACCAACAAAGTATGGACTTTAGTTGCTATATCTGAAGGGTTAAATCCCCATCAGTAGCAAGTATATCTTGAGAAGATTACTTGGTGTAGATGGAAAAGTTGAGACTTTCAAAGCTAGACTTGTTAAAGGTTTTCGTCATCGACCAGGCGTGGCTAATGATGAAACCTTTTCTAAGGATCTATGCTTAAGTCCATCCAGATCCTACTTGCCACGGCTACATACCATGACTACGATATCTGGCGGTTGGGTGCCATGACTGATTTTCTAAATAATGATTTAGAAGAGAACGTCTATAAGAACACAGCCAGAGGGCTTCGTAAACAGTGGGAGCAGCGGAAACGCGTGCAAGATGTTTTATGTGATAAAACAGGCATCACGGAGTTGGAACGTCTGTTTTGATGTAGTAGTCAAACAGTTTGACATCATCAAAATGGTAGATGAACCTTGTATATATAAAAAGGTAGTAGGGAGTATGGTTGTGATCCTCGTAGAGTACGTGGATGACATACTCTTGATAGGGAAGGAGTTTCCTATGCTACGCTCGGTCAATCTCTGCTTATCACAATGATTCTCCATATAGGATCAAAATGATACCTCCTAAATCCTGGGTTTTGGATCTATGAGATAGATCTAATTGGATGTTAGAATACTCACTAGCTGTAGTGAGATGGTATCAATTGATCCTGGGGAGAATCACTGGAAGGGTTCCAGAGTGATGAAGAAGACTGAATGTCAATCACAGGCATTGTCATTACCCTCAGTAAAGGGACGGTATGTTGGAAGAGTTCTAAGCTAGATACCGTGGCATACTAGACGATAAAGGCTGGATACATCGCTACTTAAGATACTACCAAAGAGGCAGTCTGGATGTATATTTGTTCATGAGATGAACTTAGTTCCTCCCATTGTGTGACAATGGAGTTGTGGCTTATGCTAAGGAACGTCCGTCCCATCAGTGATCCAGACATATTCTAGGGAAGTATCACCTGATCATGGAGATGGTTGATCTCCAGGCGGATCGAGGTTAAGAGAGCAAACTAAGAGGACAACACGGCGGATCCACTCACAAAGGCCTATTCCCAGAGAGAGACTTTTAAGGGATGGTTGAGTATGAGATACTGCAACCACTGCTACAGATGGCCCTAGTGCAAGTGAGAGATTGTTAGTTATATGTATGCCCTAGAGGCCATTACTGTACATATGATGTATATTGTAGTGGATGCTGGGACATATATAGGGAGGACTTTCTTGCTCGACATGATAGTATGCTATCTGGTTACACTTTACCTTAACGTGTATACTGTTTGTATCTCTGTTACATGTTGGTAAAGCCCTTAGGATGTGTACTTGACTACCTGGACTATGATGCGGATCATACTAGTGGGGACATAGTAGTCCATAAGTACATCCTTCAAAGTCCCTAGTCGTGGGTGTATCGAGACGGGGCATCGATATACCAGAGTAGACTAGCGTATACCTTCTCGACCCATACAGATGGGCGATGGATGATCCCATATCCATTGGTGTTTGACATCGGAGATGATATACGGGTGCTCAGTAGAGACTGGGTACACTGGACGGACTCGCCGAGAACTCCCAGATGGTATTATACCTTACGTCAGATGGCAGTTCTCTGGTGACACTGGTACAGAGTAGTCTGTTGACCCGAGATCGTCATAGAGTCTTGTGTGATTCCCACTGTGCTTTGATTTCCACCTTACCACGTCCAAGAGGGCGTGCAAAACGGTGGCTTTTGGGTACATTCCCGAATCACATGGAGGCAATGAGCGATAGGAGGGGATTCGTCTCTCTCGGTATAGGGAGTTGATGTTGCGCTGTGTTCGATTGGCTATAACCGGAAATCCCTGGCCAGGATTGCTGAGATTTACTGGTAAGTGTTACCACTAGTTTCTTGAACTGTTATAGACCTCATATCAACACGACTTATCGAGCTATTGGGGTCTGACGTTTACCACCCCTAGGCAAGATATGCGACATATCAGACGATCAGACCGGACTGTACGGTAAATGTTACTGGTTGGATTCACAGGAGTGTGAGCGGGCTTGCTCGTCGATCTTCTCATCGCTCAATACCCGGGTGGCCGTTACGTTTAGCAGACCGCTTGCGGCTTGTGGGTGCTTGATATGATCATCATCTGCTGCCGGCGTATTGACGGGTCTTTAGAGTCCTACACAGAGGTTTCCTGGCTCAAGCGAAACGAAATAGGAGCGCATATGAGATATGTGCAGGACCGAGAATAATGCGTGTATGTGATACCGCATTCCATTCTCGCGATGAATATATCGATTGGTTCTATGCGATATAACCTAGTTATCGAATCAAGGATTGATTCGGTAAGCCGATACATAGGATACTAGTCGGTTATATGCGATATGACCGGATCGTTAAATCAAGTGTTGATTTAATGATTTAATGTATAATTATATATTTGATATATTACTTTTCATTAACTAGTATTGGTTCACTTTAAATGGATTTTCTCACTTGAATTGTGCAAGTTGTATATGTGATATACTTTTGTGCACATGATTGTATCATGTTTGATGATACATGCTTATTTGGTTAAGTGTAAAGAATTAAACCATGGTTAAGTTGATGATTAGGGTTTTGCTTATTCATTCATTTATTTATTTATTCTTTTTAGAAATTAAAAGGATAAATAGATATGGTTGCTTTCTTTGTATCTTTCATGAAGCTTCATGAAGTGTTGAAAGTTTAACCACTTTTGTCTCATGCTTAACCCTAACCATTCCACTTAACCATGATTCATTCTCTACACTTAACCATGGTTTGTATATGATAAGTATTCATTTTCTATTGTATTTTAAATAACTTATCATATTCATCTTCTTCTTCTTCTTCTTGAACAAGAAGAAGCTTGCTACCAACAATGGCAAGTTGAGTAAATGAGTGAGAAATACAATTCTAAAGTGAACCCACCTCCTATTTCTTCATCCTCTACCTCTTGCCAAGTAGTATAGGGTGTTTTCTTCACAAGTTTCATGACTTGGTGAAGTGGGAGCTTGATCTTATGATGCCTCGACGTAGATCATCTTCGGCATCGTAGTCGATGACCTAGCCCGCCTTTTCTCCGATGAAGCCGATGCTAGAGTCATGGATTCGATTTGGACAGCGAGGAGACTTCATCCCGGAGCCATGGAGGTGGAGAAACGGATCTACAAAGGTTGTATGTTCGTTCACTTAGTTAAGTTGTTAACTAGTTTCTTGTTTCGCCTAAACTTTTAGTTAACGATCCGTATTAGGGTTTCTCGGCACCCGTAGAATTTGAAATTGGCATGGTTGATGCCTTGTGAGACCTCATTAGTGTGCCTAGGAACCCTTCACTCCGGAGTATCAATGCCCCGTCTCGATATTCCTACGACTAGGGACCTGTATAAGGATGTGCTTGTGTTGGACATAGTGCCCTCTAAGTCAATTCTTGGATCGCAGGTACGTGATTACAATGATTGAGGGAGGACCTATACCGACATGACTGTCTTACTCGAGATGATAGTATGCTATCCGGTTTGTCTTTATCACGTATACATGCTTTAGCTCACTATTGCATGTTGATAGAGCCTATAGGATTCTTGCTTGACTGCCAACATTATGATGGCGATCATATACGTGGGAGCTGGGGTCTGTAAGCATATCCTTAAAAGTGTCCCTAGTCGTGGGAGTTTCGAGACAGGGCATCGATACTCCAGAGTAGACTGGTGTATACAGTCGAGACCCCGACGAAGGGTGGTGGCCGGTCTCACAAGCCATTGGTGTCAGTTGGTTCACCTAAGATGTATACAGGTGCTCATTGGATTATGAGTACATCGGACAGGACTCGCCGGGAACATGCTAGTTGGTATTATACATATCGTCAGATAGCAGTTCCCAGGTGACATGTGTACAGGTTAGTTTGTCGACCTGAGATCGTCATTTGTCTCGTGTGAGTTCACACTATGCTTTGATTTCTACCCTACCACGCTCAAAGGAGACGTGCAAACAGGTATTTTTTGGGTACAGTCCCGAGCCACATAGAGGCAGTGAGCGGATCGTCGAGGATTCGTCTCTCCCGGTATTGGGGGTTGATGTCGCACAGTCCACGGGTGGCCATCACTAGAAATCCTCGGCCGAGGTAGTGGAGAATTACTGATTTGGATCAGTAGTTTCTCAGGTGGTAATGGGCTTCATGCCGACACGATTTGTCGTGTTATTAGGGGTCTGACTTTATCCACCCCTCTAGACTCGATATGCGATACTCTTTAGACAAACGGACCGGACTGTATGTATATTGTCACTGTTAGGCTCAGTAGGGTTTATGGATGAGTTCGCTCGTCAGCTTCCCTTCCAATCAATATATAGGCAACCGTTACGTACAGCTTGTACCTCTGACGTGCTAGTGGTTATACCCAGTGCCAGTGTGTTGATGAGTCATTACAGTCCCCCACAGACTGTTTCCCAAGTTCGGGCGAAACGTTGTAGAGGCCGTATGGTTTTATGGAAGGGTTTGGAAAATGCACGTGCGTTTTCGCACGTGTCATATTTCGGGCAGATAATACTGGTCGGCTTTGGTTTAAGCCGGATCCGAGTATTATACTGTGTAGATATAATATCTTTGTCTCAGTTGCATTTGTATTCGGTCGTAATACAAATGCGGGTACGTTTATACTGTTACGGGGTTATCCTGAAATACGTTTCTGGATCACTTTTGGAAGTTGCCAGTTTCCAGTTTTCTATCACCCGTATTTAACATTCGGTTAAATGCGGATTTATCTTTTCTTGATGAGTGTGGAAGCTTCTTGATGATGACTAGGATGATGAGGTGGCTAGTGAGTCATTAGTTCAGTAATGGTTGCATTTAATGAGAGGATGACTAGGTTAATGCATCTTCTTTTGCATTAATTGTTTGCATTAAGTTTGTGCAAGGTGTTATGATGATTCATTCTCTTCATTAAATGTTGTTGTCCCCCTCCCTCCTACACTCACCTCCCCCTCATCTATAATATGGTCGGCCCCCTCTTGGGTTGAGGATGGATTCATTTTTGAAAGAAAGATATAGTTTTAGTGTATGGAAATTTCAAAGTTCCTTTTATTTCCATCACAGTTTCAAATGGCAACTTCATTAACCGTTCGTCCATGACATTGGACGTAACGAGACAAAGTATTCTACTAATTCTCTACATCATCTTGGTCATCTCTTTTAGCAAACTTGATGATCGAGTTGCCTCGGTTCAGAGGCGGGAGCCCGTTTAAAGATCCGTCGACGTGGTGCCACCTGGATGAGAAGACTGGAGATTCAGGAGATCGGAGCAGCCGCAACAAAGCGTGGGATGATGGTTGAAGACCGAAGGACTCGGATCGTTCGGTATAACATTTCTACCCACTTTGTAGTTTGTTAGTTTAGCTTTAATGGCAGATCCGGGTTACAGTACGCGATAGCGCCAGTTGTAAAAGTTTTTGTTCCGCATTTGGCGTCTGTTAGACGGCCGGGGCGCTACCGTGGACTTACAGTGGTATCAGAGCCTCGCCATTAAGCTTTACTAACTTGTGCTAACACGTTTAAAATATCGATCGAACGGATTTTCGAAAACTACAATTTTTCTGTACAAACTTTCTGTCGATTTTAAATATGGTCTAAAAATTATTTTGAGCATCACAGAAATTCGTGCAGGCTTTTAATAGAATACTGGTGAAATTTGGTCAAGTGATCTTACTATTCAACCGCGGATCCGCGGCCCCAACCAGGGTTTGGCCGCGGATCCGCCGCGAGATTGTGGGATCAATGCTCCAAAATTCTACAGTATGTTCTACACAGTGAATTGTGGTTTCTGGAATATTTCTTTTGGGCCCATATTTTGTTACTGTACAGCAGATGTTCGTGGGGCCCACTTTGGAAAATTTTGTCGATCGAAATTTAAACGTGTTAGTTTACAGTACTTACTTTTTATCTCCGACCGTGAATGTCATTCGAGCGGTAAACCGCGTCTAATTGCTATAGTTCTTTTAGACGGGTTTGCGAACGTGACATTCGCGTTGATGTTCTGTGTTGTGCTGTGATGTTATGGATATGTCGTAGTGGATAGAAGTGTGCAATGGTAGTGCTGTTTAGATTTATTTATACATTTGATATTGCGGGGCGAGCGTCCAACATGTGGACTGCCGTCACTGCCTGTTTGTATAATATTCTTTTGGGGCACGACCGGGCTGAGGTCGACGTACCCGTTGTACATATTTTTATTTTTGTACTAGATTTACCCCGCGACGGAATGCACGGATAGCCGGGTTCTGGAGGGCAACGGGTCCGTATCTCATGGCTTTAAGAGGCACAGGGCCCTCACTCTAGAATTGGCAGACTATTCGCCACACTCGTAGGGGGTACAGGTTGACCCAAGGAGGGGTGCTCCAGTTACCGGATTCCGTGAAGTGCCGGGTGGTCCATTCATTTTGCTGTAGGGGGCTGCCTCACTTCAGGTTTTGGCGGGTAACTTTCCGCACCCGTAGGGGTCTAGGTTTCATTGCACAGGCTATCCACACGACCAGGGGAACGTCGGGTTTCAGTAGCGGCTCTGTGAAACCCGCGGATCCCAGATTATCTGTATTGTTCTGTAATGTTGCATATTATCATGCCTGGAGTGATTATTGTATATTGGTATATATACTATTAGATGTTGTATATGTTTTACACCCGCGCTAGTCCAGCCCCCGCTCTGTCGTTAGTTAAGTAACCTAACGGGTGATGACGGGACCCAGTGAGGAATGCGGATGGCATGTACGTACATTATATTTTCGTTCTTTTCTGGTGTGATTATTTGATGGGACTGCATTGATTCTTATCAATGCAAAGAAAAACAAACCTATATTTGATGTTGTTGAAACAAATTTTAAAAGGTGTTATTACAAAGATGTTTCCTTTTGTTTTGCATAGTGATATTCGGTTGGAATATCCTGCACCTCATTCGACGAGGCAAGGGCCGAGATCCCTTCACCGGGAGTGACCCCTTGGGCAGAAGTTTACGTCAGGGTAATAACGTTACTATAGTCGATTACAAGTTGCTTTGCATCGCGGTATTCAGTTAGAATATCCTGCACCTCATTCCACGAGGAAAGAGCCGAGATCCCTTCACCGGGAGTGACCACTTTAGCAAAAGGTTTTCGCCACTATATTTTTATAAAAAGCTATCAGGTTCCTTCAACAAAATCAAGTTTATTACGTTAAAGGTTTTTTGCCAAAAACCAGTCGTAGCCCTCCGTCATTTCTTATGGATAGTCAGTAGTATTCAAGTTATGTTTGTTGGCCAAAGTCAAGGCATAGTGCTTGGTAGCTGCTGAATATTCATCTGCAGCATAGATAGATGCGTTGGTTAGGGACAGTCGTTCTGCCTTGTTGGCCAAAGTCAAGGGCATGTGCGGGTGGGTTCAAATTAACCTGGATAATGACGGGTAGAACTTGACATGTGACTTATGATTTGTTGGCCAAAGTCAAGGTCATAAGAGCATGAGGCAAAAATCATATCGGGAGTTTCAAACATACAGGAAACTTGCCAGGCATGCGCATACCTTCTGGAGTGTGATAACTTGAGTGGCTTCCATCAAGTTATCATGCGATAATAGTTGGATCCCGATTCTCACTGATGAGTTGGTTTACTCTTCGGGTGATCCCGACTAATTCTTCTTTCAGGTTTGGAGGAGAATTTGAGAAAACAGTGGGAGGTTTCCTGATTAGATAAACTGATAACCATTCTGATCTAGGTTAGAGTGCACGCAGAGTGTTTCTTTTCTCTCTCTTTGGCAGCGACCTTTGACTGACCCTAGACTATGACTCAGTGACCAAGTTGACCGAACCTTCTTAAAATACTGGCTTTTGGATTGTCCGAGTTGCATAAGTCATTGTCGTTCCTTCTTTTACCCTTTGAATTTCTCAGAACACTCCGTATTACTACGGATATCCACTTCCATTGGATAGATCTATCGTATGGTTATATACGAACTCGAAGGGACTTCTTCGAGGATGGATCCAGGTTCAGGAGAAATAGAAATAGGAGTTGTCCAGCTTATGCTTAAAACCAGACACTGGATAGATCAAGGCACGTTTCTGTAATGGCGGTTTGTGGGTTGACCCTGGCTCTGACGAGGGTTGATTTTCTACCATCTGGAAGATCAATAGTGATATTGTTCTTGACTCGCCACAGTTTTAGTAAAATGGATTTTTTCAGAAAACAGTAGTGGGAGTATGGTAGAACTGGAAGTGATTCCAGAACCGCAAACGATTACGGAAAATTTAATAGGACCTATATATTCAATCAGGTTTGACATTCCAATAGCTACTCCGCAGATATGGTGGGTAACCTCAGACACCCGAGAGGTACTCCGGTAGCCTCAAGGACGGTGACAGGAAGGTTCTTGTTTACCCAGACTTGACACTACTGTTGTTCCAGACTATGAGACCCTGCAGGAGGATATATATAGCGTCGTTCTAAACTAGTTTTAGAAGTGGACGTATATATTATTCTGCCAGAGGGTTGTCATAGTCAGTGGGAGCAGCGGAAGCATAGTGGAAAAGTAGCTTATGTCTATTTATAGGCTTGAGCAGATATAGCGGAGATAAGATCATCTGTTTTTGATGTGACAGTCATGGGTTTTTCTTCATCAGAATAGGGGATGGATCTGGTGAGAAGGTAGTAGAGTGTGATGTCCTGGTATTTGGATGACATACACAGAGTAGGAAGTAAAATTCCTATACTACGATCGGTTGTACTATGGTAGTCACACAGTTGTTTCTCCACAAAGGATATGGATATAATATCTGACATTCTGGTTACTAGATCTATGGTTTTAGATCTAGATTTGGGTAGTTTCCCAATGTGGGTACTTTGACAGTATTCTAATAGTATTTTAGAATAGTTGACTCCTGGCATGGTAGTGTACCTGCAGGTGATGGAGTCACCATCTCTAAAGGTGTCTTAGAGACTAAAGGAGAGAGGGATGTGCATGATTGGCAGATCACTTGCTTAGGCAATTGAGTCAATCATGAGATGTCAAGTACCACACCAGATGTTGTTTTTGCACTAGATGCGATAAGTTTATATTAATCCAATCCTGGAGAAACATAAAGAAGTAGTTTTAGAACATAAGTGCATGTTCTACGGATTTGATGACAACAGCCTCCTTCGGGAAACGGTTATCATTCCAGGCTTCCAAGGTGACATCGATGACAGAGTGATTGTCAGAGTTATAGTTTTCCCTCTGACGAGGGACGGTATTATGGACAGTTGGTCCAAAAGGATACTGTGGGAGGCATGGTGCTGGATACTGATTAGGTTCAGTTATCGATACAGTCTAAGATGTATAGATTTGGAGTTCATTTATGAACTAGGTCCCATCATAAATCCATACATATTCTAAGATAGGTATTACTCGATTCGGGAGATGGCTTTCTCCGCGAACTTGAGATTAAGAGAGACATAGAAAGAAACATCATGGCGGATCCACTCACTGAGGCTATTTCTCGAACACAAGAGTTTTACAAACTAGCTTTGTGAAACTGATTAGTAGAGGAGTTGGATGTTCGGTATCACACGGGTTGTGAGTATGCGAAATCACAATAATTAGCCTTAAGTGCAAGTGGGAGATTGTTGGACATAGTGCCCTCTAAGTCAATTATTGGATCGCATGTACGTGATTACAATGATTGAGGGAGGACCTATACCGATATGACTGTCTTACTTGAGATGATAGTATGCTATCTGGTTTGTATTTATCATCGTATACATGATTTAGTTCACTATTGCATGTTGATAGAGCCCATAGAATTATTGCTTGACTGCCAGCAGTATGATGGCGATCATATACGTGGGAGCTGGGGTCTGTAAGCATATCCTTAAAAGTGTCCCTAGTCGTGGGAGTTTCGAGACAGGGCATCGATACTCCAGAGTAGACTAGTGTATACAGTCGATGTTAGTTATATGTATGCCCTAGAGGCCATTACTATACATTGGATGTATATTGTAGTGGATGCTGGGACATATATAGGTAGGACTTTCTTGCTCGACATGATAGTACGCTATCTGGTTGCTCTTTATCTTAACATGTATACTTTCTGTCTCTCTGATTACATGTTGATAAAGCCCTTAGGATGTGTACTCGACTTCCAGGACTATGATGTAGATCATACTAGTGGGGCCTGGGTAGTCGATGAGTACATCCTTTATTGTTCCTAGTCGTAGGAATATCGAGACGGGGCATCGATATTCCAGAGTAGACTAGCGTATATCTTCTCGACCCATGTGATGGGCGATGGATGATCCCATATCCATTGGTGTTTGACATCAGAGATGGTATACGGGTGCTCAGTGGAGACTGGGTACACTGAACGGACTCGCCGAGAACTCCCAGATAGTATTATACCTCACGTCAGATGGCAGTTCTCTGGTGACACTGGTACAGCTTAGTCTGTTGACCCGAGATCGTCATAGAGTCTTGTGTGTCTCCCACTGTGCTTTGATTTCCACCCTACCACGGCTCTACTGAGTCGTGCAAACAGGTGGTTTTTGGGTACAGTCCCGATTCACATGGAGGCAGTGAGCGATAGGAGGGGATTCGTCTCTCCCGGTATTGGGAGTTGATGTTGCGCTATGCTCGACTGGCCATAACAGGAAATCCCTGGCCAGGGTTACAGTGATATACTGGTAAGAGTTATCAGTAGTTTCATGAATGTTATGGACCTTACGTCGGCATGACTTATCGAGCTATTGGGGTCTGACGTTTACCACCTCTAGGCGAGATATGCAACATATCAGACGAACAGACCGGACTATACGGTAAGTGTTACTGGTTGGATTCACAGGAGTGTGAGCGGGCTTGCTCGTCGATCTTCTGATCGCTCAATACCCGGATGGCCGTTACGTTTAGCAGACCGCTTGCGGCTTGTGGGTGTTTGATATGATCATCATCTGCTGCCGGCGTATTGACGAGTCTTTAGAGTCCTACACAGAGGTTTCCTGGCTCAAGCGAAACGAAATAGGAGCACATATGGGATATGTGCGGGACCGAGAATAATGCGTGTATGTGATACCGTATTTCATTCTCGCGATGTATGTGTCGAATGGTTGTATGCGATATAACCTAGTTATCGAATCAAGGATTGATTCGATAAGCCGATACATAGGATACTAGTCGGTTATATACGATATGACCGGATCGTTAAATCAAGCATTGATTTAATGATTTAATGTATAATTATATATTTGATATATTACTTTGCATTAACTAGTATTGGTTCACTTTAAATGGATTTTCTCACTTGAATTGTGCAAGTTGTATATGTGATATACATTTGTGCACATGATTGTATCATGTTTGATGATACATGCTTACTTGGTTAAGTGTAAAGAATTAAACCATGGTTAAACTAATGATTAGGGTTTTGTTTTTTCATTTACTTATTTATCTATTTATTTATCTTTTTCGTTTTGGAAAAGAGAATGACAAATGGTGGATTTTCTTTGTTTGCTAGTTGAAGGTTCTTGAAGCTTTGAATTAGTCCACCATTCTTGTCTTATACTTAACCCTAACCATTCAAGTTAACCATGGTCCATTCTCTACAATTAACCAAGGGTTAATATATGATAAGTATTGATTTATTTATCTAATAATTCAACACTTATCATATCTTTTCTTCTTCATCATCTTCTTCTTCCATGAAGAAAAGCTTGCTACATCAATGGCAAGTGATGAAAACAAGTGAGAAATCCAATTCTAAAGTGAACCCACTTCCTATTTCTTCATCCTCTACCTCTTGCCAAGTTGTATAGGGTGTTTCCTTCACAAGTTTTCAAGGCTTGGTGAAGTTGGAGCTTGTTCTTGTGATGCCTCGACGTAGATCATCTTCGGCATCGAACCGACGACCAAGCCCGCCCATTTCTCCGATGAAGCCGATGCTAGAGTCATGGATTTGATTTGGACAGCGGAGGGACCTCATCATAGAGCCTAGGACGTGGAGGACCGGATCTACAAAGGTTGTAGCTTCTTTCCTTTAGTTAAAGTCGTTAACTTGCATCGCATAGCCTATATATCTAGTTAACGATCCGTGTTAGGGTTTGTCGGCACTCGTAAAATTTTAATTGGACATGTTTGATCACTCGTGAGACTTCATTAGTGTGCCTAGGAACCCTACATTGGTATCAGAGACTAGCTAGAGCCTTAGGCGATGCGTAGACGGAATTAGAAGTCAGATCGAATCAAAACCCAAACCCAAAAGTGCTCTCTGGACAATTTTGAAAATCGTGGTTTTTTCCAAATTAAAAATATGCAGAAAAACCATCAAGAATATCTAAGAGTTACTGTGAAATTCGACAGCCCAATTCCACTAAGTCGCCGCGGTTCCGCGGCACGAGCATGGCTCGTGCGGCGGTTCCGCGGCCGTACGGCCTCATTATACAAAGAATTTTGCACAGTAATTCTTAGTTTCCAGTGGTGGTTTTCCTGGGAATTTTTAATATTTATTCAAGAGTTGAATTTTCTGGGTTGTATTGGGGACTCGGTGTTTTCGATCGGATTGTCTAATTTTGTCTTTGTGTTTTCCGGATATTTTTGAATATGTTAAAATGTTCGACCGGATATAAATACCCAATTTTTCCCCTGCCGGGAAATTTCCAATTGTTGGATTTTTCCATAGTTTAACGACGTTCTAAGCAGTGCAAGTAACGCGATGGACCCTCTAGAAGACAACAAACCTTAACTCGATTATGTGACCGTCTTGAACTGCCCTTTGAACCTTAGGGTTTGAGGCAGTACGGCGTGCCACATGTGAGGCGTTGGCTTGACCCTTCTACGGCTGGACCGTTGGTACTGAGGCATGAACTGAATGTTGTTAGACTTATTTCATGTGTTGAGCTGTATCGGGAAAACTTGGGTGTTCGATTGTTCGATCGGAAAGTTTAACATTTTCTATTTATCCGGAATGTGATACAATACTTGGAATTCGCAAATAGTTATGAGATAACTGAATGAATGTTATAAACATAGCAGTTTAGTCTCACTTGATCGGTTGCCACGGAATTTTGATGTGATCAAAAGTCCGTCGCAATCACGTAGCGTACGCAGATACTCGCCGGGTAAACTTAATAGACAGCCTCACTCCATAGCCCCGACCAAGTGACTGTAGGAGAACCCCGTCGCCGAAAGCATCCGTTCGGGTGCTCGCGGCAGCGGTGTTCCGCCTTGGTACACTTCGTCGGCGGCATCGGGGGTGCGGCCGCCTACTAAAGTTTGCGACGAGCATTCGATCAGTTTTTCGGGAATCTTGTTGAATTGCCCGACTTGATATTGAAAAGTGTTTTCGATAACGAGACTAAAATGTGGGGTTTTTAATTGTTAGGCATGTGATGTCTAAGGAATTCATTTGGTCAGGCATGCGATGTCTGAGGTGGTTGCGGATTCCAACTGTTGTAGTTTTGCACTTTCTTTTCTATGACCGTAAGTGTAATATGTGATATCGCCGGTTTCGTTGCTATATGTCAACGACAATTGGGATGCTCATATTTACTTATGTTGATGACATGTGATGTTATGTGTTGCTGGATATGTTATATTGGATTGTCGTGTTTGAATAGCCGGGGGGTTTTTATGTGAGATGAGTGTTTTTCATTTTCATTCATGTAAAAACTTGTATGTAATATTCTTTTATTGGGGCACTTCCAGGTTGCGGAAGATGTCACCATTTGTATATTATTTACTTTTCCACATTAGGATAGACCCAAGGAGAGGAGCACAAGTAACCGGGTTCTGGGGTCCAGTGGGAGACCAACTCGAGGAGTCGAGTCCGGGTCTCCTAACCCTAGAATTGGTAGGGTTGCTTGCCGCTCTCGTAGGGGTCTAGGGGTGTGGGATTGGCTATTCATCACGACCGTGGAATCCGTGTTTTATACTGGCTCGTATTGAAAACACGGACGTCCTAGTATATCCAATATTTCATATGATACTTTCTGCTGCGTTATCTGTGATGTGATCATGTGATGTTCTGTGATAGATATAATATATAGTATATATGATATGTTATATAGACGTTACTTATGTTTTACACCCGCGCTAGCCCTGCCCCGCTCTGCCGTTAGTTACCTAACCTAACGGTGCACGAGGGGACATCGAGGCGAATGCGGATGGCATAAGTGTACGTCATATTTATCTGTGATGTTTAGGTAATTTAAATGATGGGATATTCATTAATGAGATTAATGAAAGAAAATAAACCTAATTGATGTTGTGGAATCGAATTTCAAAATAAAAACAGGTAGCTACAGTTCTTGCTTTGCATCGCGGTGTTCCTTGTAGAACATCCTGCACCTTAATCGATAAGGAAAGGACCGAGATCCCTTCACCGGGAGTGACTCCTTTAGCAATAACTGGCAGATGCTACAACTCTCGGTTTGTATTTTGATTGCTTCTATAGTTTCTGCTTTGCACAGTGATATATATGATATATCCCGCACCTCATTCGACGAGGAAAGGGCCGACGATCCCTTCACCGGGAGTGACCCCTTTAGCAAAACTAGAAAAGCCTAAAAAACATTCCATTTAAAAACCATTTGATTCCGCAACGAGATCAAGTTCAAAGCGTTAAAGGTTTTCATAAAAACCAGCCGCAACCCTCCGTCATTTTAGGAAGTAAAGTACTTAGTATTCGTGCCGTGTTTGTTGACCATAGTCAAGGCACAGTGTACGGTAGCTAAGTGATGTCTTCCTACACCGCATATGATGCGATTAGTTAGGACAGTCATGTGGCTTTGTTGACCTTAACCAAGGGTCATGTGGGTGGGTCTAATTAATCACGAAATGACGGGTAGAACTTGACTAGTGCTTATGATTTTTTGACCTTAGCCAAGGTCATAGGTGCTAGGGGTAAAAACCTTTATCGGGAGTTTCAAGTGTTGAAATTTGCAATGAGATTGCATACCTTCTATATGATAGTTGGATCCCGATACCCACTGCGAGTAATTGTTACTCCTGGGAGAGTTTTGCACTTTGCAATTAGCCGATCAAGTAGGTGTCTAGAAAGGTGTCAACGGGGTTACGCCTCTGGGAAAATGAGGTTTACTTTAATTAGGTCCGTGCGAAAGCACGGGGAACCTCCCTCAAAGTACCGACACTGGCCTGGCTGAAAGATTGGCGAACTTGTAGAGTGTAATTAATCCCGGCTAGTCTTTCCTTTTAGGGTTTGAAGGAAGATTTGATAAAAACAGTGGGAGCCATCCCGATTAGATAAAATAAATAACCAATCTGATCTTGCAAGAGCGCACGCTGAATGTTTTCTTCTCTCTCTCTCCAGGTAGCGACCATATCACGCCTTAATCAAGATAATAATATGGATGTATTGACCGAACCCGCTTGTTATACTGAGCTGGGGAACGTTGGTCCCGCTCCAACTTATAATTGTTATAAGACTGAGCAGGAAATAGGGGAATACCAGGATTCCCATGCTGCCCAAACGAAGAAAGTGCATGAGATGCATCTCCTTCGGGTGTGTTCATTATAAAGAACTGTTTCTCAGTATCCTCTGCATCCTTGGTATATGATACCGGATCAGGATCCCAGATATGTAATCTGTTACATAGGGCTACAAAAGGGTAGAAAAACTGAGAACGGGTGATAAGTTTCATGAGACAGAAAACGGGGCAAGTGTTGCAGCCAAGTCTGTTGGTCACTGTCACCCTGTATTACCAATACATTGATTCTGAACAAATGCTATTAGATACCGAACCTGATATACAAAATCATATCAATCTCTTTATTTATTAAAGAAATGATAAAATTTTGTATTGATGGATAATGTTTTGAACATTTCCTATATCAAAAGTTGATCGGTTCAGGCATGTTATCTAAAAGCATTGACGTTCTAAATCAAACTACAGTTCCTCGTATACAGAACACACACAAGAGGAAGAGTTCAGAAATGAACGAATCCTTCTTGAGGCATTGTAGACTAGGTCACATCAATGCGACCCGACTGGCTGAAGTTACATTTTAGATGCATATTTAAATCAGTTTGAATTTACATCTTGTGAAACTTGCCAGTCATGTCACAAAGATTAGATGACCATAGCTCTGTTTATTAGAAACAGAGAAAGAGTTAGTAAACTCTTGGGACTGATACATGATGATGTATGTAAGGTCTCCTGTCTACCCATGCCAAGACTGGTTCTTTGTATTTCATTACATTCTCTGATAATCTCTCAAGATTCAGACATATATTCCTGTTGAAACATAAGTCCGAACCTTTTGAGATATTCACAGAATATAAGTTAGAAGTAGAGAACCAAAATACGGGTATAAGTATTATGTCCTATGATAAGATCAGGGAGGAGAATACTTGTGCATAGAATTCCTGGACTATTCTAAAGGAGAATGAGATTCTCTCTCAGTGTTACTCCTCTGAATACACCACGGCACAACGGTGTATCAGGGCGGAGCAATTGCACAATATTAGATATGGTGTGCTCTATGATGAGTATTACTAAGTTACCTATTTCCTTTTCGGGTTATGCACTTGAGAAGCTGCATACCTATTGAATTAGGTTTGAATCAAATCAGTGCCTACTACTCCATATGAGATATGGTATGGGAAGAACCCATCTCTTAAGCGAGTTAAGATTTGGGGTTGTCCGGCCTATGTTTAAAGCAAAATCCGGACAAGATCGAGGCAGGATCAGTTCTGTAGAACTGGAAAGGTTCCAGCTATACAAAACTGCAGTTGATGATTTGACAGAACCAAAGGATTCTATAGTTCCCGACGAACCTCAGCCTCTCCGCCGATCTAGTAGGGTTCCTCATCCGCCTGAGAGATACCTCGGTTTCTCGATGACAGTGGGAGCGAGGAATGCATCATGAGATGATGACCCAACTAGTTTCGAGCAGGCCATCAAGAGTAGGGACTCTGTAAGAATGGCTGGATGCTTAGCGATCTGAGATGGAATCCATGTACACCAGCAAAGTATGGACTTTGGTTGCTATATTTGAAGGGTTAAATCCCCATCAGGAGCAAGTATATCTTGAGAAGATTACTTGGTGTAGATGGAAAAGTTGAGACTTTCAAAGCTAGGCTTATTAAAGGTTTTAGTCATCAACCAGGCATGGATAATGATGAAACCTTTTCCAAGTGACTATGCTTAAGTCCATCCGGATCCTACTTAACATTGCTACATACCATGATTACGATATCTGGTGGTTGGGTGCCCTGACTGCTTTTCTAAATACTGATTTAGAAGAGAACGTCTATAAGAACACAGCCAGAGATCTTCGTAAACAGTGGGAGCAGCGGAAACGTGTGCAAGTTGCTTTACAGGATAAAGCAGGCATCGCGGAGTTAGAACATCTGTTTTGATATGGTAGTCAAAGAGTTTGACTTCATCAAAATGGTAGATGAACCTTGTATATACAAAAGGGTAGTATGGAGTATGGTAATGATCTTCGTAGAGTACGTAGACAACATACTCTTGATAGGAAAATAGTTTCCTATGCTACGATCGGTCGATCTCCTCTTATCACATAGATTCTCCATATAGGATCAAAGTGATACCTCCTAAAATCCTGAGATTTGGGTCTATGAGATAGATCTAAATGGATGTTAGGATTCTCACTAATTGTAGTGAGATGGTATCAGTTGACCTGGGGAGAATCACTGGAAAGGTTCCAGGGTGATAAGAATGACTGAATGTCAGTCACAGGCATTGTCTTTACCCTCAGGAAAGGGACGGTATGTTGGAAGAGTTCCAAGCTAGATACCGTGGCAAACTAGACGATAAAGGCTAGTAACATCGCTATTATAGATACTACCAAAGAGGCAGTTTGGGTGTATATTGGTTCATAAGATGAACTAGGTTCCCACCATTGTGTGACAATGGAATTGTGGCTTTGGCCAAGGAACCATGATCCCATCAGTGACCCAGACATATTCTAAGGCAGCATCACCTGATCATGGAGATAGTTGATCTCCAGGGTGATCGAGGTAAGGAGAGAAGACTCAGAGGACAACACAGCGGATCCACTCACGAAGGCCTTTTCCCAGAGAGAGACTCATATGGGATGGTTGAGTATTAGATACTGCAACCACTGCTACAGATGGCCCTAGTGCAAGTGGGAGATTGTTAGTTATATGTATGCCCTAGAGGCCATTACTGTACATTGGATGTATATTGTAATGGATGCTGGGACATATATAGGTAGGACTTTCTTGCTCGACATGATAGTACGCTATCTGGTGGCTCTTTATCTTAACATGTATACTTTCTGTCTCTCTGATTACATGTTGATAAAGCCCTTAGGATGTGTACTCGACTTCCAGGACTATGATGTAGATCATACTAGTAGGGCCTGGGTAGTCGATGAGTACATCCTTTATTGTTCCTAGTCGTAGGAATATCGAGACGGGGCATCGATATTCCAGAGTAGACTAGCGTATATCTTCTCGACCCATGTGATGGGCGATGGATGATCCCATATCCATTGGTGTTTGACATCAGAGATGGTATACGGGTGCTCAGTGGAGACTGGGTACACTGAACGGACTCGCCAAGAACTCCCAAATGGTATTATACCTTACGTCAGATGGCAGTTCTCTAGTGACACTGGTACAGCTTAGTCTGTTGACCCGAGATCGTCATAGAATCTTGTGTGTCTCCCACTGTGCTTTGATTTCCACCCTACCACGGCTCTACTGAGTCGTGCAAACAGGTGGTTTTTGGGTACAGTCCCGATTCACATGGAGGCAGTGAGCAATAGGAGGGGATTCGTCTCTCCCGGTATTGGGAGTTGATGTTGCGCTATGCTCGACTGGCCATAACAGGAAATCCCTGGCCAGGGTTACAGTGATATACTGGTAAGAGTTATCAGTAGTTTCACGAATGTTATGGACCTTACGTCGGCATGACTTATCGAGCTATTGGGGTCTGACGTTTACCATTCCTAGGCGAGATATGCAACATATCAGACGAACAGACCGGACTATACGGTAAGTGTTACTGGTTGGATTCATAGGAGTGTGAGCGGGCTTGCTCGTCGATCTTCTGATCGCTCAATACCCGGGTGGCCGTTACGTTTAGCAGACCGCTTGCGGCTTGTGGGTGTTTGATATGATCATCATCTGCTGCCGGCGTATTGACGAGTCTTTAGAGTCCTACACAGAGGTTTCCTGGCTCAAGCGAAACGAAATAGGAGCACATATGGGATATGTACGGGACCGAGAATAATGTGTGTATGTGATACCATATTTCATTCTCGCGATGTATGTGTCGAATGGTTGTATGCGATATAACCTAGTTATCGAATCAAGGATTGATTCGATAAGCCGATACATAGGATACTAGTCGGTTATATACGATATGACTGGATCGTTAAATCAAGCATTGATTTAATGATTTAATGTATAATTATATATTTGATATATTACTTTGCATTAACTAGTATTGGTTCACTTTAAATGGATTTTCTCACTTGAATTGTGCAAGTTGTATATGTGATATACATTTGTGCACATGATTGTATCATGTTTGATGATACATGCTTACTTGGTTAAGTTTAAAGAATTAAACCATGGTTAAACTAATGATTAGGGTTTTGTTTTTTCATTTACTTATTTATCTATTTATTTATCTTTTTCATTTTGGAAAAGAGAATGACAAATGGTGGATTTTCTTTGTTTGCTAGTTGAAGGTTCTTGAAGTTTTGAACTAGTCCACCATTCTTGTCTTATACTTAACCCTAACCATTCAAGTTAACCATGGTCCATTCTCTACAATTAACCAAGGGTTAATATATGATAAGTATTGATTTATTTATCTAATAATTCAACACTTATCATATCTTTTCTTCTTCATCATCTTCTTCTTCCATGAAGAAAAGCTTGCTACATCAATGGAAAGTGATGAAAACAAGTGAGAAATCCAATTCTAAAGTGAACCCACTTCCTATTTATTCATCCTCTACCTCTTGCCAAGTTGTATAGGGTGTTTCCTTCACAAGTTTTCATGGCTTGGTGAAGTTGGAGCTTGTTCTTGTGATGCCTCGACGTAGATCATCTTCGGCATCGAACCGACGACCAAGCCCGCCCATTTCTCCGATGAAGCCGATGCTAGAGTCATGGATTTGATTTGGACAGTGGAGGGACCTCATCACAGAGCCTAGGACGTGGAGGACCGGATCTACAAAGGTTGTAGCTTCTTTCCTTTAGTTAAAGTCGTTAACTTGCATCGCATAGCCTATATATCTAGTTAACGATCCGTGTTAGGGTTTGTCGGCACTCGTAAAATTTTAATTGGACATGTTTGATCACTCGTGAGACTTCATTAGTGTGCCTAGGAACCCTACAGTCGAGACCCCGACGAAGGGCGGTGGCCGGTCTCACAAGCCATTAGTGTCAGTTGGTTCACCTAAGATGTATACAGGTGCTCATTGGGTTATGAGTACACCGGACAGGACTCGCCGGGAACATGCTAGTTGGTATTATACATATCGTCAGATAGCAGTTCCCAGGTGACATGTGTACAGGTTAGTTTGTCGACCTGAGATCGTCATTTGTCTCGTGTGAGTTCCTACTGTGCTTTGATTTCTACCCTACCACGCTCAAAGGAGACGTGCAAACGGGTATTTTTTGGGTACAGTCCCGAGCCACATGGAGGCAGTGAGCGGATCGTCGGGGATTCGCCTCTTTCGGTATTGGGGGTTGATGTCACACAGTGCATGGGTGTCCATCACTAGAAATCCTCGGCCGAGGTAGTGGAGAATTACTGATTTGGATCAGTAGTTTCTCAGGTGGTGATGGGTTTCATGCCGACACGATTTATCGCGTTATTAGGGGTCTGACTTTATCCACCCCCCTAGACTCGATATGCGATACTCTTTAGACGAATGGACCGGACTGTATGTATATTGCCACTGTTAGGCTCAGTAGGGTTTATGGATGAGTTCGCTCGTCAGCTTCCCTTCCAATCAATACATAGGCAACCGTTACGTACAGCTTGTACCTCTGACGTGCTAGTGGTTATACCCAGTGCCATTGTGTTGATGAGTCATTAGAATCCCCCACAGACTGTTTCCCAAGTTCGGGTGAAACGTTGTAAGGCCGTATGGTTTTATGGCAGGGTTGGGAAAATGCACGTGCGTTTTCGCACGTGTCATATTTCGGGCAGATAATACTGGTCGGCTTTGGTTTAAGCCGGATCCGAGTATTATACTGTGTAGATATAATATCTTTGTCTCAGTTGCATTTGTATTCGTTCGTAATACAAATGCGGGTATGTTTATACTGTTACGAGATTATCCTGAAATTCGTTTCAGGATCACTTTTGGAAGTTGTCAGTTTCCAGTTTTCTATCATCCGTATTTAACATTCGGTTAAATGCGGATTTATCTTTTCTTGATGAGTGTGGAAGCTTCTTGATGATGACTAGGATGATGAGATGGCTAGTGAGTCATTAGTTCATTAATGGTTGCATTTAATGAGAGGATGACTAGGTTAATGCATCTTCTTTTGCATTAATTGTTTGCATTAAGTTTGTGCAAGGTGTTATGATGATTCATTCTCTTCATTAAATGTTGTTGTCACCCCCCTCGTACACTCACCTCCCCCTCATCTATAATATGGCCGGCCCCGTCTTGGGTTGAGGATGGATTTATTTTTGAAAGAAAGATATAGTTTTAGTGTATGGAAATTTCAAAGTTCCTTTTATTTCCATCACAGTTTCAAATGGCAACTTCATTAACCGTTCGTCCATGACATTGGTCGTAACGAGACAAAGTGTTCTACTAATTCTCTACATCATCTTGGTCATCTTTTTTAGCAAACTTGATGATCGAGTTGATAGTGCACGGCGGCGCCCCGGCCTCCATCCCGAGGCCAAAATGCGGAAGCGGTGGTATACTTAAATTTTTCATGAACTGGCACCACCGCGCACTAATACCCGGATTGAACCATTAACTAGTCTTAGCTAACTGCAAGATGGGGAAGAGAAATATACCGAGTGATCCGAGTCCTCCGGTCTTCTCGTCGTCGTCCCGATCTCCTGCGGAAACTCCGGTCGTCGCCTCCTTGCCGGAAGGGCACCACATCGTCTGCATCTTTTACGGGCTCCTACCTCAATACCGAGGCAACTCGGGCACGAAGCTGGCGAGTCGACGTGCCCAAGATTTGCTGTAGAATGTGTAGTGCTCAAGTCTCATTTGGGGTTGTAGGAATTGCCTTTTGGTGGAGGGATGAACTATGGAGTTTGGAGATGGAACTTGTAGGAATTTTGCAAAGCTAGAAGAACAAAATTCCCATCTAAAGAATTTGGGACAGCCCCCTCAAGGCTTGGCCGGCCATGGCTCTTGGTGGGAGTGAGAATGAGAGAGTGTATCAAAATATGAGAGAGGCCACACCATAATCCATGAGAGAGAGAGAGGAATGGTTATCATGCAAAGAAATGATAGCTAGAAAAGTCCAACACTCAAACAACAATCATCACACCCCTTCATCATAACCAACCATGATCATCAAGCATGATGACTTCAAAAAGGTTAAGCCATCATGGAAGAAGAAGTCAAGGTCAAAGAAGAGTTATCATGATAAAACAATATGCAATCTCCACCCTCCACAAATGCTTATTTGCACAAATGCAAATAAGCCCTCCTCCACCAATCTTCGGCCAATGAATACAAAGGAAATTGGCCGAAACGGAAAGCAAACTGGCAACTCCAGAAAACTGGTCCCGTAATAAATTACAGAAAAACCCCGATACTGTGTATACACACCCGCATCTGTATTCCGGCCGAAATACAAATGCAAATGAGACAAAATCTACACTGTACTATACTAGGATCCGGCTTAAACCAAAGCCGGCTAGTATTATCCGTTGAATCCTGATCCATGCAATACCGCACGTATCTGATCGAACCCTGCCATATATCCATACGGCCTGTAGTACAAACTGTCCGATCCTGATCCGTGCAATACCGCACGTATCTGATCGGACCTTGCCATATCTTAATACGGCCTCTACAGCTTTTCGCCCGAAAGCTGAGTAACTGAATGTGGGGGACTCTAAAGACTCGTCAACACCTTGGTTGTGGATTTAACCACTAGCACGTCAGAGGTATAAGCCAATACGTAACGGGATACCAGGTATTGACTAAAAGGGACGTCTGTGAGCGAACTCAGCCTGACAACCCTACTGAGCCTGTCAGTGACAATATCCGTACAGTCCGGTCCGTTCGTCTATGAGCATCGCATGGCGGGCCTAGGGGGTTGGTAAAGGTCAGACCCCCAAAAGCGGTACAAGTCGTGTCGGAGTGTAGCCCAAAACACCCTGAGATACTACTGGAATACCTACCAGTAAATCTCCTTGCCTCGGCCGAGGACTTCGTATAATGGCTCTCCTAGACACAGCGCGACCTCACCCCCAATACCGGGAGAGACGAATGCGCTCACTGCCTCCATGTGGCTCGGGACTGTACCCAACTAAAACCTGTTTGCACGACTCCTTTGAGCCGTGGTAGGGTAGTAATCAAAGTACAGTGGGAACTCACACGAGACAAATGACAATCCCCCGGTCGATGAACTAACTTGTACACATGTCACCAGGGAACTGCCATCTGACGTCTGGTATATGACCAACTAGCATGTTCCCGGCGAGTCCTGTCCGGTGTACTCATAACCCAATGAGCACCTGTATACATCTTAGGTGAACCAACTGACACCAGTGGCTTGTGAGACCGGCCACCGCCCCTCGTCGGGGTCTCGACTGTATACACTAGTCTACTCTGGAGTATCGATGCCCTATCTCGAAACTCCTACGACTAGGGACCATTTAATGATGTGCTTATAGACTACCAGCACCCACGTATATGATCGCCCTCATACTGCTGGTGGTCAAGCAAGAATCCTAGGGGCTCTATCAACGTGCAATAGTGACCTGTCAGGTCACCTAAAGCAGTACACGATGAAAAAGATAAACCAGATAGCATACTATCATCATGAGTAAGACTGTCCTAGCGGGATAGGTCCTCCATCAATCATTGCAATCACGTGCCTGTGATCCAATAATTGACTCTGAGGGCACTATCTCCAACACGAGTTGCCTCGGTTCAGAGGCGGGAGCCCGTTTAAAGATCCGTCGACGTGGTGCCACCTGGACGAGAAGACTGGAGATTCAGGAGATCGGAGCAGCCGCAACAAAGCATGGGATGATAGTTGAAGACCGAAGGACTCGGATCGTTCGGTATAACATTTCTACCCACTTTGTAGTTTGTTAGTTTAGCTTTAATGGCAGATCCGGGTTACAGTACGCGATAGCGCCAGTTGTAAAAGTTTTTGTTCCGCATTTGGCGTCTGTTAGACGGCCGGGGCGCTACCGTAGACTTACAGCTTGTAGATTACCCAGCTCCCACTAGTGTGACTGCCATCACATCGCTGGTAATCAAGCAAAGATCCTAAGGGCTCCACTAATGTGTATAGGCAATATGCTAAAAGAAACACATGTACACATCAAAGTAGAAACAAACCAAGTAGCATACTACCATTTTGAGCAAGATTGTCTATACAACTGTGAATATCCCAAGCTTCCATTAAGAAATATACAAACTAGTATGATACAGAAATGGCCTCTAGGGCATATACACTAACAATCTCCCACTTGCACTAAGGCCATGTACTGGCATATCGAAGACCTATCATCTCGATCAGCCGCTCGAACTGAGTCTGGGGTATGTCCTTGGTGAATAGATCTGCAGTGTTATCTTCTGTAGCAACCCTCCGAACCTCGATCTCCCTGTGATCCACGATCTCCTTGATCAGGTGATACCGTCTCAAGATGTGTCTGGATTTCTGATGGGACCTGGGTTCCTTCGCTAAAGCTATTGCCTCGTTGTTGTCACAATACAGAGGTATTGGATCAACAATGGACGGAACCACCTGAAGTTCTGTCAAGAACTTCCTCTTCCAGACGGCTTCTTTTGCGGCATCAGATGCTGCGATATATTCCGCTTCTATCGTTGAGTCAGCAACGGTTTCCTGTTTGGAACTCTTCCAACACACCGCCCCTCCATTGAGGGTAAAGACATAACCCGACATGGATTTGCAGTCATCCTTGTCACTCTGGAAGCTGGAGTCAGCAAAGTCCTCCATCTGGAGGTCTTTTCCGCCGTAAACCAAAAACATATCCTTAGTCCTTCTCAGGTACTTCAGAATGTTCTTTACCGCTATCCAGTGCTTCTCCCCGGGGTTTGAATGATACCGGCTTACCACACTCAGTGCATAAGCTATATCTGGTCTGGTACACAACATCGCATACATTGTAGAGCCTACCGCAGAGGCATAGGGTATAATATACATGCGATCCCTTTCCAAATCAGTCTTGGGAGACATCTCTTTGGAGAGAGTAATCCCGTGACAAGCCGGTAAATTACCGCGCTTGGAATCTTCCATACTGAATCTTTTCAGTATGGTGTCGATGTACCTGGACTGTGAAAGTCCTAATATCCACTTAGACCTATCACGATAGATCCGGATCCCCAGAATGTAAGAGGCATCACCCAGGTCTTTCATGGAGAACCTGTGTGACAAGAACCCTTTGACAGATTGTAGCATAGGAATGTCATTTCCAATCAAAAGAATATCATCCACGTATAAAACGAGGAATACGACAGTTCGTGCTACAATTTTACTATAAATACATGATTCATCTGGATTTTTTATAAAGCCAAATTCTTTGACTGTCTCATCAAAATAGATGTTCCAACTCCGCGATGTCTGCTTTAGTCCATAAATGGACTTAAGCAACTTGCACACCTTCCTGCTGCTCCCACTCTGAATGAAACCCTCTGGCTGGTCCATATAGACACACTCCTCTAAATTTCCATTTAGAAAAGTGGTCTTTACGTCCATCTGCCAAATTTCATAATCGTGGAAGCCAGCAATGGCAAGAAGGATCCGAATGGATTTCAGCATAGCCACTGGAGAAAAGGTTTCATCATAGTCCAAACCAGGTCTTTGACGAAAACTCTTTGCAACAAGTCTAGCCTTATAGGTCTCAACCTGTCCATCCACACCAATCTTCCTTTTGAAGATCCATTTGCAACCTACGGGTTTTACCCCTTCTGGAGCAACGTCCAAAGTCCATACTTTGTTGGTGTACATGGACTCCATTTCGGTCCGCATTGCATCCAGCCATTTTACCGAGTCACTGCTCTGAATGGCCAGCTGGAAGCTAGTCGGGTCATCATTATCAATGATGCAATCCTCTCTATCCCCGTCTATAAGAAAACCGCAGTATCTCTCAGGCGGATGAGACTGCCTACTACTCCTGCGAAGTAGCGCAGGAATTTCCTGTTCTTTCGAACCCTGTTGTTCTACTAAGCTTTCAGTAATAGCTTGTGGTTCTGGAATTTCTTTCAGTTCTATTGCGCTCCCACTTATCTGATTTTCCAAAAATTCAGTTTCCAAGAAGCAGGCATGACGAGAAACAAAAACCTTCTGTTCCTCTGCGTAATAGAAGAAATATCCCTTGGAGTTCTTTGGATATCCCACAAACTTGCACTGTACTAAGCGTGCCTCGAGTTTGTCCGCATGCTGCTTTTTAACAAAAGCTGGACATCCCCATGTCTTAATGTGCTTAAGATAGGGTTTCTTCCCACTCCACATCTGATATGGTGTGGTAGGCACTGTCTTAGTTGGAACTCGGTTCAAAAGATATGCAGCTGATTCTAGTGCATATCCCCAGAATGATCGCGGCAACTCAGCGTTACTCATCATGGAACGTACCATATCCAATAGGGTTCGGTTCCGTCTCTCCGATACACCATTATGTTGTGGGGTGTATGGAGGAGTAAGTTGAGAGAGAATTCCATTCTCTTTTAAGTAATCCAGAAACTCGGCACTTAAGTATTCACCACCTCGATCAGATCTCGGTGTCTTGATACATTTTCCTGTTTGTTTTTCTACTTCATTCTTGTATTCCTGGAATTTTTCAAAGGCTTCAGATTTATGCTTCATTAAGAAGACATATCCAAACCTCGAAAAATCATCCGTAAAAGTAATGAAGTAAGAATAACCACTTCGCGCATGTGTAGACATTGGACCGCATGCATCGCTGTGTACGAGTCCCAAGAGCTTGTTCGCTCTTACTCCGTGTCCAGTAAATGGAGTCTTTCTCATCTTCCCTTTGAGACATGATTGACAAGTTGCATATGATTGATATTCGAACGGATCCAAATATCCTTCTTTATGCAACTTAGTTAACATTGTCTCATTGATGTCACCCAGTCTACAATGCCATAAGAAAACATGATTTATTTCTAGAGACTTTCTTTTGTGTGTATTCTGGACATTGAAAATCTGTGGTTGGTTCAATACGTATATACTGTTGCTTAATGTACCCGACCCAATCAGAACATGATTAAGGTGAATGTTTACAACATCGCTTACAAATGCAAAATCATAACCTTCTTTAGACATTAAAGATACAGATATGATATTACAAGTCGCACTGGGTACAAAATAACAGTCACGCAAAACCAAAACATGTCCATCTGACAATCCCAAGTGATAGTCCCCCATGGACTCAGCATCCATGCCAGCTCCATTTGCAACTCTGAGGGTCATATCACCTGACTTCAAAACCCTACGCTTTCTCAGTGCCTGCAAAGAATTACAGATATGAGATCCTGATCCGGTATCCAATACCCAGGAAGTAGAGTTTATTGATAGACAGTTTTCAATAACATACACACCTGAAGCCAAAGCCACAACTTGCTTCGGGTCCTGATTCTTGGCCTTCCAAGCCCTGCAATCTTTCTTCCAGTATCCTTTCTTATGACAATAAAAGCACTCTTCCTTCCCTACAAGCTGTCCCTCTATCTTTTCTACCTTTTCATTTCCCTTGGCTTCCACTTTACTAACACCGCCCCTTGGTTTGGTGGGGTTCTTCTTCTTCTTTCCCTTGGCTTTCGCCTTGGACCTAGAAGAGGAAGGTCCTCCAACAGACAAAGTGGATGTTTCCCTAACTTTCTGTAGGGTTCCTTCTACACTCCTCAACATGTTGAGGAGTTCCGGAAGTTCAACTTCCTTTCCTTGCAAGTTGAAGTTCAGGATAAACTGGGCGTAAGTTGAAGGAAGGGATTGGAGAATCAAGTCAGTATAGAGCTTGTTCTCTAACGTGGTCCCAAGGTCCGCGAGCTCTTCAATGTAGCCAATCATCTTAAGCACGTGTTCCGCTACAGATGATCCGACGGCCAATCTCGCTGAATACAACTTTTTCGAGACTTCGTATCTGGCGATACGGGATTGCTCTCCATATAGTTCCTTAGTATGGAGAAATATGGATTCAAGGTCCATATTCTCGTGCCTCCTCTGATGTTCATTGTCCATAGAGGCAAGCACGAGGCACTTGGCCTTCGCACAGTCAATCTCCCAGGTCTTACGGATTTCCTTATCTGCGACGCTGGATTGAGGACCTGGGACAGCGGGGGCTTTCGTGGTAAGGAGATACCCCAACTTGTCATAAGTGATTGCCATTTTGACATTCCTGAGCCAACCTTTGTAGTTTGGCCCTGTCAGTATATTCTTATCTAGTAGTAACTTAAGGCCGGTCATGATGTTTGGTCGCTGCAATTAGGAGAGAGAGAAGAAACACTTTAGCATGATGCTCTTGCAAGTTTAGAGTGATTTTTAGTTTGTCTACACAGGATGGCTCCCACTGTTTCTCGAATCCTTCCTCAAACCATAAAAGAAAAATTAGTCGGGATCAATCTTACCGTACAATACTTCCTTAACCGTTCAGCCAGGCCAGTGTTGGTACTTCTAGGGAGGTTTTACGACGCTTTCGCGAAGTTCCTTAATTAAATAACCTCTTTTCCCTGTGGGCGTAGCCCCGCTAACACCTTTCTAGACACCTACTTGGTTTATAGCATTGATCGTTAAGTGAGAAAGCTTCCCGAGGAGTAGCATATACTCACAGTAGGATCGGGATCCAAATATCATCGTGTGATAAAACTGAAGGAATCCTACCAGAATCATCACACTCCAAATGGTATGCAGCACTAACAAGTTTCAGTTTCTTTAGAAACTCCCGATGTGGATTTTTGCCCCATGCTCTTATGACCTTGACTTTGGCCAACAAATCATAAGTCACATGTCAATTTCTACCCGTCATTTTCCAGGTTAATTTGAACCCACCCGTACCTACCCTTGACTTTGGCCAACAAGGCAGTACGACTGTCCCAAACCAACGCATCTATCTATGCTACATATGAATATCCAATAGCTACCAATCACTATGCCTTGACTTTGGCCAACAAACACAGCTTGAATACTATTGACTATCCATATGAAATGACGGAGGGCTACGAATGGTTTTGGCGAAACCGTGAACGTAATGAACTTGATATAATCGAAGGAACCTGATAGCTTTTAAAAGGAGTGGTTTAAGCTCCGCGTTTTTAAAAGTTTTCTGTTTTGAAAAGAAACCGAGTGGTTTTGAAATTGTTCCAACGATTTAACTTTGGTTTATTTTCTTGCATTAATTTAATGTGTCCCATCAATTAATCCTACCATTGCAGAAAACAACGAAAATATGACGTACGCTTATGCCATCCGCATTTGCCACGGGGCCCCGTCATCACCCGTTAGGTTACTTAACTAACGACAGAGCGGGGGCTGGACTAGCGCGGATGCAAAACATAAGCAACGCCTACTAGATATCATATATAGATATATACATTCGTCAGATGCAATGATAGCCATTCCAGATCACAGATGAACACATTGGATATGCTAGGAATCCGTGTTTCGTTCGAGCCTGCAACGAAAGACGGATTACACGGTCGCGATGAATAGCCAAACCCCACCCTAGACCCTTACGGGTGCGGTAAACTACCCGCCAAGTACCCGAAGTGAAGCAACCTCCCTCAACAACGTGAGTAGGCCTCTCGGCACTTCAAAGTACCCTGTAGTTTGTGCACCCCACCTTGGGTCTATCCTAGGAGCAAAAACAGTAAAAGAAATAATATACAATGGCGGCTACAACCTCATCCCGGATGTGCGGCCATAAAAATAATATTACATCAATTTACATATTACATCAAATGAAAGATAAAGAAACTCTCATCTCACAACCCCCGGCTATTTATCCGCGACAATCCAATAAGTTCATATACACAATTCAACATTACAGATCACAGATATGCACAACCCCCACAAATCGACGTATAGCGATTAATTGACGTTCAGTACATATATCACATTACAGATATAACCAATTAGACAAAGTTTGTAGAACTTCGATCAAAATACCAATTTGTAACTACCCCAAACACAACATTGTTCTCTGGATAATCTGGGCAGAAACAAAGCATCTTAAAAATCCAAAAACATCATACTGAACAAACTGCAGGAAATCCAAGTCGCGGCAGAGTCAACTCGGCCGCGGATCTGCGGCGAAACGCGTGGTTTCGCCGCGCTTCCGCGGCACTTTGACCGAGTCGTGGGCTCGTTTTTCTTGGCTGTTCCTAAAATACCCTGCACGGATTTTTAAGGTGTGTGGAAATATTTTTAGGGCGGTTTTTAAAATCGGCAGAAAGTATAGGATTTTGATGTTTCTTGCGTTTTTTTCGGATCGAAGTTCTAAACACTTTGCTAACATGCTAGTTGTTGTTTAGCTAGGCTCTGATACCACTGTAAGTCCACGTTTCCCACCCCGGTGCTTACGGGGAGGCGGAATAGGTAAAAAAATGGTTTTTAACACAAGGTAACATGGACTAGAACTAGAGGATCTTTGCTAAACAAAAACCAACAAACTAACTACAAGTTTAGCTACTCGGTTAGAAGGTTATACCTAGGTCTTGAACTCCTTCTCTTCTTCTTGTGGTCCTCCTTCTTGCTTGCTCCTTAGAGTGGTGTAGACGGTTCTTACTCGTCGTCTTCTCTTTGCCGAAGAAAGATCCACCCGAAGGCCTCTACCTTGAGCTCCTACCTCAACCAAGAAGTAACTAGAGTGCTTGGCTTGCTAAACCTAGAACCCTAGAATGAGTAGAGTGAAGTCTTGATGGTTTTATCTCACAAGCTCATGGTTCTCAACACATGAGAGATGAGAGCTTTGAGAGAGGAAGAGGATAAGCTAAAACATGAGAGAGGAAGAGGATGAGCTAAAACATGAGAGAGGAAGAGGATGAGCTAAAACATGAGAGAATGAGGATAAATTTACAACCATACTCTCATATGAGAGAATTATGAAATAATAATAATAATTAAAAGAAATTGTGATGGTTAGTTTGGAATGACCATTATCATTTCACATTAAATGAAATTTGCAAGAATCAAGAAGCATCTTTCAAATGAAATGATGATGGTCAAAATGTCAACAAAAGTCAACCGGTCAACCAAAGTCAAAAGGTCAACAAAAGTCAAATGGTCAACCTAACCATGGCACAATTATCCTTAATTAATATCATTAATCATATCTCTCATTCTCATTAGGGTTTGGAAAAATTCAATGGTCAACAACCCTAATGAGAATCCTCTGCCTCTGTCAACTGTGCATACACACCCGCATCCGTGTTCCGAGGAACACGAATACAATGAGACAAAACCAATCCCAAAACAAATATTAGGATCTGGCTTAAACCAAAGCCCGCTAGTAATAACTGCCCGGACACCAAACGTGCACAAGTGCGCGGATGTGAACGAACCCCGTCGCAAAACCATGCGACCTCTACTCTGTTTTGCCCAAAGGCGAATAACCATCTGTGTGGGACTCTAAAGACTCGACACTACGCTGGCAGTGGGTTTAACCATAGGCCGCAAGCGGTACTAGCTATATGTAACGGTCCCCAGGTAGATGCCGATAAGAAGACTGATGAGGTGAACCCATCCGAACTCCTACTGAGCCTGAATGTGATAATCTCCGTACAGTCCGGTCTGTTTGTCTGAGAGTATCGCATGGCGGGCCTAGGGGGCGGTAAACGTCAGTCCCCTAATAGTGGTACAAGTCGTGTCGGAGTGTAGCCCAGAACACCCTGAGATAACAATGGAAACGTACCATTATATCTCGCTTGCCTTGGCCAGGGACTTTGTGTAATGGCTCTCCTAGACACAGCGCGATATCAACCTCCAATACCGGGAGAGACGAATCCTGTCTAACTGTCACTGCCTCCAAGTGCTTCGGGACTGCACCCAACTGCTACCTGTTTGCACGACTCATTTAAGCCGTGGTTGGGTAGCAATCTAAGAACAGTGGGAACACACTCGAGGCGAAGTGACAGTGTCAAGTCAACGGACTAAGCTGTACTCATGTCACCTGGGAACTGATAACTGACGATAGGCATAATACCAACCAACAGTTCCCAGCGAGTCCTGTCTAGTGTACTCGTAACCTAATGAGCACCCGCATACTATCTCAAGTACGATGTACTAATGGCTGTGGGACAGACCATCTCCCCTGTGAAGGGTCCCGGCAGCGCCCCGGCCGTCGAAACGCGGCCAAAATGCGGAACAAAATTTATCAAACCGGCGCTACCGCTACCCGAATTCCGGATTGACCTTAAACCCTAAACTAGCAAGCTAAACTAAGAGTTAGAATCTTTATACCGAGATGATCCGAGTCCTTCGGCCTTCATTCCAAACTCCTAGCTATCCTTTGATGATGTTTGGTTGCCGGTCTTCCTTTATCTCCGATGATCCACCCGAGGGAAACGGCGCAAGATCCAACCTCAACAAACGAGGTAACCGACGCTCCAAAGTCGCTAGCGATGGAGAGTGGGAGTGTATGAATATGTCACTATAATTTTCTCTCTACCATGTGCTCATGGGAGCAACCAAAGAAGAAGAATGGAGGTGATGAAGACTAGGCATGAACCAAAAATGGTGAAGGCTTTTGTGAAACTTTTGAGTGAATGAGAGAGGGAGAAAAAATGCAAGTGTGAATTAATCCAAAACCAATTGAACCCCCCCCCCCCCCTCCATATTGCCCCCCCCTTTCTCATTCACACAAAAATGTTTCAATTTTTAATTTCATTAAACAATTCCAAACCATGCCATACACCATGCTTTGACCCATGCCTTGACTTAGTCACCTTTTCCACCTCATTTCCTAATTAATTTTCTAATGGAAAATTAATAATGAGGTGGCATCTTCTTCTAGAAGCTATTCCGTACAAAATAAGTAATACTTCCCGGTACATGTACCGAAATACATATACGCATATTCGTACCAAAATACGAATAGTCGAGAGAGAAAACGAATAGTGAACAATAATACTAGAATACGTATATACAAATACATATATAAATTATTAAATCAAAACCTGATTTAATAAACTAGCTTAATCCTAAGCCGCTAGTATTATCAACCGTCCAATTAAAGTCTGCGCAGCAAGTGCACATATTTAATCGGACAACTGTATGTATCAACATATCTCATGTACACCATATCGCCTAAACCGTGAAAACCCTCTGTGTGGGACTCTAAAGACTCGTCAATACGCAGGCAGTGGGTTCAACCACAAGCACGTCAGCGGCACTAGCTGTATGTAACGGCTATCCAGGTATTGAGCGAAAGGGAGGCCGACGAGCAAACTCATCCTGAACCCCTACTGAGCCTGTCAGTGACAATATCCGTACAGTCCGGTCTGTTCGTCTAAGAGTATAGCATATCGTGTCTACGGGGTGGATAAAGTCAGACCCCCAACAACGCGATATTTAATGTCGGTATGAAACCTATCACCACCTGAGAAACTATCGATCCTGGATCGATAATTCTTGTCCACCGTGGCCACGGATTTATGGTGATGGCCATCCGTACACAACGCGACATCAACCCCCAATACCGGGAGAGACGAATCCCCGACGATCCGATCACTGCCTCCATATGGCTCGGGACTGTACCCAACTAAAACCTGTTTGCACGACTCCTTTGAGCCGTGGTAGGGTAGTAATCAAAGCACAGTGGGAACTCACACGAGAAAAATGACGATCTCAGGTCGACAGACTAACCTGTACACATGTCACCTAGGAACTGCTATCTGACAATAGGCATAATACCAACTAGCAGGTTCCCGGTGAGTCCGTCCAGTGTACTCATAACCCAATGAGCACCTGTATACTATCTTAGGTGAACAAACTAACACCAATAGCTTGTGAGACCTGGCCACCGCCCCTCGTCGGGGTCTCGATCAGTTTACACTAGTCTACACTGGATTATCGATGCCCGGTCTCGATACTCCTACGACTAGAGGCATTTAAGGATGTGCTTATAGACCCCTGTTCATATCATAATATTGTATTTTATATTCCCCATTCTTATACATTTTACAATGAAAACAGGTGCTTTTGACGCATGTCTGCTACATGTTACATGTTACAGGTTCTTGGAGCGAAAACAGTGAAAAAGATAAAAGACGACACAAAAAGGGACTTTTGACCAACAAATAGAAGGATCCTAGTCAAGCCTAGATGAAGAACAGTTCACATTAAACAAGGCAGTGCAAGGTCCAAAACGTCAAGGCAAACGGTTAAAAGACCACTACAAATTGTTCACTGAAGATCTTGAACCAACGTAAAAGCCCAATTGATAAAAGTTCCAAAGAATATAGAAGCCCAGGAAGCCACAAACAAGCACAAACAATTTAAGCATGCAAGCTCACCAAAGGGCCGCGGAACCGCGGCCTAAGGCTTACCCATGCCGCGGTTCCGCGGCCGTCTAGGGCAATCAGGTGGTGAAAATTTTACCAAAGTTTAGTGCGGCTCTGGAAAGATTTCCTAGGGGTATATTTATAATTTTAGACATGCGGATCAAAATGTAACCTAGGGTTTCCTATTCTCTATAAATAGGAACTCTAATCATTGTAATTTCTCATGCCTCCTTTCATTAATAAATTTTAGAATTCTTTTGGAGAGCATCGGTGCCTCTTTTCATTTCATGAATTCAGATCTGACAACCCTGTGTTGATGTTTGGAGAGAGCCATCTGTTAATTAGGTAATTTTTCATTCTTTGCCCTAGTTAATCTTTTATTCTCTGCCCTAGATAAATGTTCTTAAATTGCCTAATGAGTGAGTAGTCTCCTCGCTTGTTAGGGTTAGATCTGGGGAAGGTTTGAGAGACGAAGATCTCTCATCCCCTTTCTTGCCCGTCATATATTTTCATAGGACTCCATGCATACATGCACATACCGCGCCCTACGGCACCCTATCCCTCGAGGTAGCGCTGATACCGTAGTATAAAGGCCCGGTTGTGATTGTTTTCCATGGAGGTTAGGGTAAGGATTGATAAAGGAAGGACAAGAATCTAGAGGAAGAAAACATCTTTCCAAATGATTCTAATCCCCTTTATTAATAATTACCATAACTCCTAATTAGATCTTCATATGGGTATAGAAAGCGGTGAGATTTATAGACTTTCCAAACTTAACCTAGACCTAACCCTAGCAAGATTTAGATATAGATTAATTCAGTTTTTAGATTAAATCAATCTGGCTCCCATCGGAATTAACTCGTTTGAGCGAATAGGAAATTCACAAAATCCCTGTGGACCGACCCGTACTCACCGGCTAGCTATCAAGCGACGCCGTTCTTGATTGCGGTTAATAGATAGTTTTGAGATCAATCAACCCCAGCTCCCACATATATGATCGCCATCATAATGCTGGCAGTCAAGCAAGAATCCTATGGGCTCTATCAACATGATGATAAAGACAAACCAGATAGCATACTATCATCTTGTGTAAGACTGTTTTATCGGTATAGGTCCTGCCTCAATCATCATAATCATCTGTCCGCGACTATGATAATTGCCTTGAGGGCACTATAGCCAACAATCTCCCACTTGCACTTAAGGCCAATTATTGCGATGTCGCATACTCACAGCCCGTGTGATACCGAACACCCAACTTCTCTACTAATTAGTTTCGCAAAGCCCGTTTGCGAAAATGATTGCGTTTGAGAAATAGCCTCAGTGAGGGGATCCGCTCCAATGTTTCTTTCCGTATCTCTCTATGTCTCAACTTCGCGGAGAAAGCTATCTCCCAAAATGAGTAATACCTGTCTTAGAATTTGTCTGGAAATCTGATGGAACCCAGTTCACAAAAGAACTCCAATTCCAGCAAACTTCTTAGACTGTATCGTCCACTGAATTTAATCAGTATTCTGCACCATGCCTTTCCTCAGTATCCGCTTGGACCACCTTTCCAACATACTGTCCCTCAGAAGAGAGAAAAACTATAACTCTGACAGTCACTCTGTCATCCAGGTCACCCTGGAAGTCTGAAATGATAACCGTCTCCCGAAGGAGGCTGCCGTAATCATTTCCTAAGAACATCCACTTATGTTCAATAACTGCTTCCCAATGTTTCTCCAGGAGTGGATTAATATATCTGCTTATTCCATCTAGTGCAAAAACAATATCTGGTGTGGTATTCGACATTTCATGATTAACTCAATTGCCTAAGCAAGTGATATGCTAATCATGCAGGTCCCTCTCCCCTTTAGTCTGTAAGACACCTTTAGAGAGGTTGACTCCATCACCTGCAGGTACACCACCATGCCAGGAGTCGTCCATTTAATGTCAAAGTACCCAGATTGGGATACTTCCCAAATCTAGATCTAAAACCATAGATCTAGTAACCAGAAACCCTGATATTACATCCATATCCTGTGTGGAGAAACAACTTTATGACAACCACAATATATAACCGATCGTAGTATAGGAATATCTCTTCCTATCAAGTGCATGTCATCCCAATACTTGGACATCACTCTCTATTACCTTCTTACCAGATCTATCTTTTATTCTGAGGAGGTCAAAGACTATGACTGTCACATCAAAAATTAGATGATCTATCTCCGCTATACTTGCTTTAGTCTGTAAATAGACATAAGCTACTTGCCTACTATGCTTCTGCTGCTCCCACTGACTACAACAACCCTCTGGCAGAGTCATATACACGTGCACCTCTAAAGCTAGTTTAGAACGACGCTATACTCATCCTCCTGCCGGATCTTATAGTCTAGAACAGCAGCAATAGCAAATCTGGGTAAACAAGAACCTCCCTGTCACCGTCTCTGAGAAGACTGAAGTACCTCTTGGGTGCCTGAGGTTACCCACCAAAATCTGTGGAGTGGCTAATGGAACGTTAAAAACAATTGAATTCTCAGGTTCTATTAAATCTTCAGTAATCGTTTGTGGTTCTGGAATAACTTCCAGTTCTACCATACTCCCACTTATGTTTTCTGAAAAAATCCATTTTATTAAAACTGTGGCGAGTCAAGAATAATATAAATATTGATCTTCCTGATGGTAGAAAGTTAACCCTCGTCAAAGCCCGGGATAACCCACAAACAGCCATCACTGAAACGTGCCTTGAATTTATCCGGATTCTGGTTTTAAGCATCAGCCGGACAACTCCCTATATCTTAACATCGTTAAGACATAAATTGATTCTATATAAATCTAATATAGAAACAAAAGCACTAATTTAATTGGAACCAGATTCAAAATCATGCAGCTGTCTCCAGTGCATATCAACCAAATGGAAAGAGGACAATCAACATTACTCATCTAGGAGTGCATCCATATATGAGTAACCCAAAAGAGAAGTAAGTTCTCAAAACCATTACTATCAACGGAATACCAAACACAAGTATCTACATCTTCGACTTCCTCGAAGAATCCTGATACTTACAATAAATGGTTCTCTACTTTATTCTTATACCTATAACTTCTGAATATCTGGACCTTGCATTTCAACGAAATACTTGTCCAGAACTGGAGAAGTCGGAAGTAAACACAATATAGTACGAGTACCAACCCCATTGTCCTAACGGACACTGGACACCATACAATACTTTGTATAAGTCCCCTGAGTCCAATAACTCAAACTCTGTGCGTCGTAGGTTGAAAAACTGTACTTTGGTTAAGAAGAGTTACACCGCTGTTGAATGCACCTTACCTAATCACCAGCTGATATAGGTAAATGTCACAGACATAATCTAAAAAATTTATATCTAACTTTATAAAATAAATGTACAGATATATCAGTTTGAAATTGGTGCATAACAACGGATATTCAAAACCAAATATTTGCCATCCGGCAAAAACCAGATGATTTCCTCAAATATCACCAATTACAACGAATTCCGATATAAAGAGGATCTAATCACCCAATTCACAATACCTTACTCCCACTCACCATCTATAATATCATACAGATGTGAGAAACTGATCTGGTAAATACATACCCTGGAGTTAGATTCCAATTGGGAAAACAGTTTTCAATTAACATCGCACAGTCAGACTGAAACATGAAAATGTTTCAAAAGGGTTAACTGGTATTCCTAGTAACGCCTCTTCCATTATCCTGAATCATGACAGTAACCATATACTTACCTGCCCTCACTGCAATCCCTTTATTATGTCTTTACTTATTACCTTCTGTACACCTCCTTTACGCTAATTGGTTTTCTTCATTCCCTACCCTTCAGCACCAGCCTAAGGTTTGGAAGAAGACTATCCAATAAGCGTAATAGGTGTACTCTCCTAATTCTAGGAGCCCTCGCAACCTAAGAGAAGGTAAAGAGAAAAGACATCTGAATAATCCTATTCTTTTTCTCCTGAACAAGAATCCATCCTCGAAAAAGTTCCTTCGAGTTCGTATGTAACTATACAATGGATTTATCCAATGGAAGTGGATATCCGTAGTGATACGGAGTGTCCTAGAGAAATGCAAAGTGGATGTAGGAGTGGCAGGGGTATACATGGTCTTTGTCGTGAATGATGGTGATCGCAATTTCCTTTGCCATTATTCTAATCCCTTTATGTGCCTTTACTTATTACCTTCTGTACACCATAATTAAGCTTGTTGGTTTTCTTCCTTCCCTACCGTCCGGCACCTGCCTATGGTTTGGAAGAAGACTATCCAATAAGCTCCATAGGTGTACCCTCTCCTAATCCTAGGAGCCCTCACAACCTGAGAGAAGGTAAAGAGAAAAGACAACCGAATAATCCTATTCAATCTCTCCAGAACCGGAATCCATCCTCGAAAAAGTTCCTTCGAGTTCGTATATAACCATATAATGGATTTATCCAATGGAAGTGGATGTTCGTAATAATACGGGGTGTTCTGGAGAATTGCAAAAGGTGATGTAGAAGTGGTAATGATATATGCGACACCGTGATATTCCAAAAGCCAAATGTTCCCCTCCGAATGGCTGCCGAGACTGAACGTCTTGCCTGAGATTCGGGGCAGATACTATTTGGTTTTATCCGTCCACCTCTCCGAAGATGCCAAGTTGATTTATGGCGCCGTGTATCGGAGGTTTAGACGGATGCAGACGATGTAGCAGACTTCGTCAGATTCCCCCTCGTTTGAGGGGTTTTTGATTGTGGGGACGCTTTTCCCTGCAGGCGCAAGCCCCTGCAGTTAATAACGCTACCGCATCGCGGTAGCCACTTTCTCCTTCTCCAGAATTTCACTTCGTGTAGTGTGTGTTTGTTTTGTTTATGGATGCCCGTGGATTATATACGGAGACTAAGTTATGTCGTCGCCCGTAGGACGTGGAGTAGTCCAAATCCGTATTTACTTAGATTTGGGTTTGGTGTTTTAGTTTAAGGATACGTTAGCCATATTTAGGCTAAGATCGACTTAAACGTTCGTTAAGGATACGTTAGTCTGATTTGAGACTAAGATCAACTTAACGGGATCATTTGGATCCAACAAAAGAGCGTTTGGGGGCTCTATTGTTCCAGTTTAGGGACGTAGTGGTCCATAGGTAGTTTAAGGACATTGCGGTCCATTAGTTTAAGGACGCGTAAGTCCGTGGGTTTAAGGACCCCACAGTCCGTGTTTTGGTTTAAGGACGCATGAGTCCGTGGGTTTAAGGACCCCACAGTCCGTGTTTTGGTTTAAGAACGCATAAGTCCATGAGTTTAAGGACCCCATGGTCCGTGTTGATGTGTGGTTGTCGGGACCCATCACCTCTCTGACGTCGTTGAAGGATTACAACGATAGGAATCAGAGGAGTTCGGAGATGTACCCTCGAACCGGATGTAAATTGATTTAGGAGAGCAGCCGTGCTCAGTCAATTTAATTTGAGGACTTACGGCCATGATTGGTCTAAGTCCAGTTAAAAAATGTTCAACATTTTTATTTGTCTTTGGCCTATTAGGCCTGTGCTAGGGCTTTGCCCCTTTTAAATAATGCGCTGCATTTTTTGTTTTGTTTGGGCTCTGCCCTTTTATAAATGATGCAGAGCATCTATTTTGTTTGGGCTCTGCCCTTTTTATAAATGATGCAGGGCATCTATCTTGTTTGGGCTCTGCCCTTCTAATGCATTGCATTTTTATTTTGTTTGGGCTCTGCCCTTTTAATGCATTGCATTTTTATTTTGTTTGGGCTCTGCCCTTTTATAAATGATGCAGAGCATCTATTTTGTTTGGGCTCTGCCCTTTTAATGCATTGCATTTTATTTTGGCCTGCTAGGACTTTTTAATTTGGGCCTGGCCCTTCAGTAAACAATGCAGTGCATTTGTCAGGCGCTTTGCGCCAATCATTGAGCGCAAGCGCATGTAGAGGTGACACGTGTCACGCTCTGGTGAGCGCAAGCGCATGTAGAGGTGACACGTGTCACGCTCTGGTGAGCGCAAGCGCAACAACGCAGTGCGCTGCGCCAGTACGCTGCGCTGTTGCGCTGCTGACACGTGGCGCGCTCTGGTGACTTGCGCCAATTTCAAAGAGTAATGCTCTATCTTAAAAGCGCATAGCGCAAGTGGTTCAGGTGCTGACACGTGGCGCTCTCTGGTGGCTTGCGCCAACCCAGGAGCGTAACAGTGCAGTTTTGCAAGTGCAAAGCACTGTTTCAATAACTTGATCCAATTTTGGATTCAAGAAAAGAATTTTTTCTGAAATTCCAGAACCAATGGTTCATAAAAAGTGCAAGGCACTACTATTACTTATTTATTTTTTATTGAAGATCATTGATCTTGTTCTTAGATCAATGATCTATTCAGAAGAAATTCTTCTATTTTATAAAGGTTTTTTGACCTTTCTCTTGAATTTTCTTCAGAATTTTCTTTGTTTTGAAGTTCTTGATCTCTCACAATGTTGATGATCTTTTGAGTTGGGGTCTAGGGGTCTTTATATAGTGCCCATAGATTTGTTAAGTTTGTTAAAGAGATCATTCTCTGAGTGATTTGGGGAATTTTCCCCACCGTTGGATCTTTGATCCAAGGGCTTCTGTTTTACAGAAGACAATCTTCTTGTTTTAACAAAAACAGAAGGATCTTACTAGAATTTTAATTCTGTTTGGTGCAAACGCCCCAGCGCGTGACACGTGTTACGCAGCGCAACTGCGTTGACACGTGTCACGCAGCGCACAGCGCAGCGCAACTGCGCTTGCGCTACTGCGCGGACACGTCTCGCGCAGCGCACAGCGCAGCGCAACTGCGTTTGCGCTGACACGTGTCGCGCAGCGCAACGCTTGCGCAACTGCGCTGACACGTGTCGCGCAGCGCAGCGCTTGCGCAACTGCGCTTGCGCAACTGCGCTGACACGTGTCGCGCAGCGCAGCGCTTGCGCAACTGAAGCGTTGCTTCCTTTAATTTTTGTTTTAAATAGAGCCTTGCTCTGATTGGGCGCGTTGCCTTGGGCACTGCTCCTGACGTATCAACTTCTGACACGTGGCGCGTTGCGTGCAGCGCACGGAATTTGAAGCGTTGCTTCAAAATTTGAATTTTTGAAATTTAAACAGAGCCTTGCTCTGATTGGGGGAAACAAATGCCCTCCTACCGTTGCGCTCACGTGGCGCACACATGAGTGCAGCGGTGGCAAAATCTTGGCCGTTAGATCAACAGGTGAGTTGAAGGGGCGCAGGCGCCTATAAATAGGACCCTTGGTCCTTGAAATTTTTTTTGCCATTTTCAAGAACTTGAATTTCAGAGCCTTGCTCTTGTTTAAGAATTTTAGAGCCTTGCTCTCGTTTAAGAATTTTAGAGCCTTGCTCTTGTTTCTTTCCAAGAACTCCAGAGTTCAGATTTTTAGAACAACTTAGGTAAAATTTTAAATTAAATTAAATTTGATTAAGAGAGCCTTGCTCTTATAGATCTTTGATCTAAAGAAAACCCCTTTGGGGTTTTATTAACAGGGCCTTACTCTCAAAAATTTATAGATCTACAGAGATCTTGTTCATGGGTTTTAACCCATGAACAGAGCTTTGATCATGGATCAAATGTAGATCTTTTTTTGATCTAAAAATGAAGAACTCCTAAAAGTTTTCATGGATCTTTAAGATCCCAAATTTTTAATCTTTAGCAGTTAAATTTTTCTTTTGATGGATTTTTCCATCATTATTATAGAGCTAGGCTCTTTTTAGGAAATTTTATTCCCTTGAGACCAGAGTTTGACAAATGTCACTCTGTGACAGAGCTTTGATCTGAAAGAGGAGATTTTCTCCTTGTCTCTAGGGATTTCCCATTAATGAGAATATTCTCTTGGGGATCTTTTCATTAATTGACAGTCTTACCCAATGATGGGGCTGTCTTATTAAATGATGCACTGTCGTCCAGATTTTGTGGGTCTCCATTTGGTCCCCTACCCACTACCTTGCAATGTGGTAAACAAGAATTTTTAATACGCCAAGCGTTGGAATTACAACACTGACGGCTAATTTTTGTCCCTCCGTAGGAAACATGTCTGCCAATCCGTCTTTCCCGTTTGTTCGCTCGGAGGGAGGGTTTTCCCAGGCACCGGTGGACCGAGTGGTGCTCGCTCTCATTAAGGATCATGACCCCGAGCACAAGAGCCTTCACTTGTGGGGTAGGTGGTATAATGAGATCATCCAGGGTCGCCGGAGTTTCAGTTCTGCCACGCCGTCTGAGCCCATAGTTTCGATCCCCTATGCGGATGAACCCCCGGTGAAGTATGTCGTGGAGGTCAAAAATTGGAATTCGGATGACCTCCTCCAGCCTGCAATTGGTGCCATTCCCGTGCAGCCGCCGCCGGCAATAGACATTTTGGGAAGGCGAATCTTTCAGGGTGAAGCACGCCCTTGGGGACAGGCCTATAATATTGGATTAGTCCCGCGACAGCCCGCCGGATATTTGCAGTGGGCCCGGTACATCTTATCGGCGAAAAGGACTCATTTGACGAAAATTGGTTTGTATTCGTCTATCTACGTCTCACTCCTTGAGTATCCCTCTCCTCCAACGTGGTGGATTAAGGCTTTTATCGAGCAATGGAATATCCCCACCCACACCTTCTTGATGACGGACAGGGAGGTCTCTATTTTCTTGGAGGAGTTTGCCGAAATCTCGGGTCTGCCGATGAGGGGGGAGCATTACGAAGAGTTGCTTCCTCCTGACGAATACGTCTTTGCCACCAAGCCGCTAGTGTTTGATCTAACTCCGGAGAACGCTATTCAGCACCAGTATCCGGGCTTGGTGAAGGTGTTGGACATCTATGAAGGGCTCTATCTGGAATCGGGCGTCCGGGGAGTCAGTTTTGCAGATTTTATCGCCCGCTTCATTCGACCGGAGTTTCTATCGGAGCGGAGCGAGAAGTTCGCCCAGCTCGATGACCCTTTTGGCTTCGGCTTGGACCGCCGACCCATATCGGAGAATGATCAAAGGGACTTTTATCTCCCCGGTGCCGCCGTCGTCCCTTTCTCAGAAATCGTAGTCCCGGGTATGGATGAGGAGACCTTTTTTGTAGGGTTCCTGGGCTTGTGGCTGTGCAGCTTTGCGCTCCCCATCCATCCGTGCCACATGCGGCCATCTGTTTTCTACCCAGCGCATCGTATGGTGGCTGGTTTGCAGTTGTCAGTAGGAATTGCCGGGCTGGCTTATCTTTATAATGGACTTAGCGTAGCGGCAGACGCTAGTGAGCCTGGGGTGCAGCCCGCTAACTTCCCGATGCACTACTTCACCTCCTGGATGGAAATGCACGTGCATGGGGTGTTCGGCGCCCATAAGATTCCTCCATTTTTTGAGAAATGCAGACTCCCAAGCGTCATGCGGTTGGTCGGTGCTTCAATCGTGGTTGCATCTCCGCGGGATTCTAGGGGGCTGCTCCTTCGTCCGCACCTAGTCGGAGCGAAGGTTTCCTTTGTGGATAAAGTTATAACCATAGGCTCAGAGACCACCAAGTCAGTAGTGCCGCTGCACGATGATTTTATAGACGGGGCTTCCATATTGAAGGCTCGGGAGATCCTCCATCTCTACTCCATTCGGCCGGGCTACCTGGTGTTTAGGCAGAATGAGACGGCGCTCCTCATGATGTATAACCCTCACCGGTTCGCTCAGCAATCGAGCTATCACCAGGGGACCCCAATAGAAGCGTTCTTGGAAGAGCCCGTGGTCAGCCAAGACGGGATGAGGAACGCAATCCACCATTTCATGCGGCTTAACACGGGCTCCTGTTTCTTCATCAGCGAGCCGAGCTGTGTCCCCAAGGTCCTCAACGCGTACGTGGCTTGGTACGGGCATGCCATGGGTCCAGTTATCCATATGGAGAAGCGCATGCTGGTTGACCGCAAGGGTGCGCCTCCCGGCGGTGATCGCAAGGCTCCCTTGAAGACAAAGACCCTGGTCATTCCTCCGCTGAAAGACGCTGGAGTTGATCGACCACGCGTGCTGAGCCCCCGCATGGATTGCCGCTGCCTGTTACGGTGAATGTGCCACCGGTGCCCCGTGCTCTAAGGGAGACGGTCAATGTGGTATCACCGGAGTCAGGCATAGGTGCGGATATCGGGACCCGCCGCCCCAAGGTGCCTGCAAAGCGCAAATCGATCCCGGGTGCACCAAGGGCTGGCGGGCAAAAGAAGAAGAAGTCGCTCCTCTCCCTCAACGCTATCCTCGGTTTAGAGCCTGAGGCCCCTCTAATCGAAGGTATAAGCAAGTATGGCAGCAATGAAGGCTTCTCGGTAGATCCCGCAGACACCGACCTGGCGGCCGCCATTGCGGCTTCCGAGCGATCAGCGAGGCTCAAAGCGATGATGAATAAACTCGCTCAGTCAGGTAATCATTAGTTGTGTTCTTCGTCATTTTATCGCATTTTTATCATTATTTTTGACTAATACTTTCCTCCATTTTTTAAACAGGTGTCACTACCGAAGAAGCCATTGCTGCCTCTTTAAAAACCTTCCAGGAGGAGGAGAAGAAGCGCGCCTTAATGGGCGTTGGTACGTCTCGCCTTATCAAAAAAAATTGTTATCTTTTTTTATGGCCAACCTAACCTTCTTTCTTTGTTTCTTTGCAGGGGCTGCACCAGCTGATGCGGGGACTCTCCCTGGGCCCGCTACTGAAGTCCCAGTCTCGTCGGGGCTGCTGCGAGAGCCTCAACTCGACAAGTCGACGAGGGATGCCTTGAAGAATTTGGAGGCATCCCTATTCATGGATGACGACGTCTCAATGAAAGAGGCTTTGGTGAGGTCCGTCTCAACGGCTCGGGAGGAGAGAAAGCGGCTGAGGCGCGAGGCGAAGGCACGCAGGGCTGCTTTAGCCGCGGGAGCGGGTCCAAGCACCATCATTCCCACTGGTTCTCCCGCCGAAGAGCTCTCGGCCGGCCTATCTACCGCACGCAGACAAGTGGCGCGTGCAGTTCGGGAAGCTAATGATAAGTCCACTTCAGGTAATGTACCTTTCAAGATTTCGTTGTAAGAATTGTAAACCTATCGGTTCTTATATATTTTGTCTTGCAGGGCCAAGTCCAACCGAAGGGGAGGCGGAAACCGTCGAACCCAAGGAGCCAGAGGAAGAAGCGCCGGCCGAACCCGAGTCAACGGTGGGCAACGTTGTTGGGGCTGCTGAGCCTGAGTTGGGGGCTGAGGGAGCTGCACTCGAAAGGGTCATTAATGCTGAGCCTGAGGTAGAGGCAAATGAGACGACCATCATAACTGAACCTGGGGCAGTAGCAGCAGAGGCGCCTGAGACCAGCGACCCCATGGCAACGGCGGATGAGACAGCAGCAGCCGCTGAACCTGAAGGTGTAGCGGGTGAGATGGGTGTGACTCCCGAGGACGAGCCGGCCGCTCTTTCTCAAGAGTCTGGCAATGCTCTAATCATTGCTCTCCCCGTCTACGGTCTTCCACCGTCTCTTGGTCGTGCAAGCACAACGACAGCCCCGGTTGAGTCCGGTGACGAGGCCATGGGAGGTGGACTCGTATCGATGGAGGAGGGAGATGCCTCTATTTCGACCGACGGTTCATCAGGTAAATCTCGAGTTACTATCCCTTTTTATCTCGCAATCCTTTCTGACAAGCTTATCTTTGTTTTTAACGCAGGTGCGGCCAATGCCGATGCTTCACTGCTCAAGGGGGCGCCGTCAACTACTGTCTTGACAATGGCCACCTCTGTACCTTCTCTCGTGCCATCGTAAATGTTAGAAGGTATGGTCTTGTGCCTTATCGGTTTCATCTTTGCTGCACTATTTATGTATTGATGTCGTATTATTACGCCTTTGCAGGAGCGCTTTTTGATCATCTCTACCAGGTGCTGCGCCCACACTTCTCCTTCCTATTGGAGCTCGCTTCATCCAGTGGCGTCGGTGAGCACAATTTACAATTAATACTCCTTCTCTTTCCATCAATGGACTTGTTTCTGATTTTTCCTTGCCCTAATTGCAGTGCTACAAATCGGAGGAGATGCAGGATCGGCCACGCCACCGGCCCTTCCGGCTTTGCCGTCTGCTGTAGTTGGTATAGTAAATTTCCTTATTGATGACTCTTCTACATCTCTTGAATCGTCATTTGACTGTGTTTTGTTTTGCAGCTATCGTTCCGGTTCCGGTCCCTCTTGAGTCTCGCATCCTAACGCCGGCAGGCCCCTTCCTGAAACGTCCATCTTCAAAGGGTGTCGTGATGAGTTTGGGCATGTTGAACGGGTACATCGAAGAGCTTAACGCAGACGCTCTCCCATCTGCCGCAGATTTCGCTGTGGAGGTTAACCCAATGTTGGCGGCGCTTGTAAATTTTCATAACGAAGGCATCGTCGAATCTTGGGTTAATCACTGCAGGGAAATCGAGGCATGCCTGCATCAGCTTGAGTCGATGCGTCCTGCCCCTGAGGTTTTGGCCGTGAGTACTCAACGGGCAGCATGGCTCAAGCAAAGCACTTCTTATTTTCGCCATTTGGAACAAGAAGCAGCTTTAAGGCTGAAGGAATGTCAGGAGTCTACATGCTGAAGTTGAGGCGAACGCTGCCGAGGTGAAGGCTGTCTTCGAGGGCCTTCTGGAGCGTATCTCTAATGGGCTAGCACTGAAGCGGAAGCTTGATGCCGCCGAGCGTGATGCCCAAGGCTGCGAAGCAGCTCAGCAGGTCGTTGGGGAGCAGCTTGCATCCTTCATGCAGCAGCGGGCTCAAGTGGAGGCCGAACGGTGGCGGCCGATCAGGAGAAAGCGTGGAAGGAGGTGCGTGAACAATTGACAGGGCTGCTTAAGACGCTTCCTTCCTAGTAGCTACCTTTGTATCAATATACTTGTAAAAAAATTTCTTTTTCGAATAACATGTATCCATTCTTTATTCTTTTGTACGATTCACCTTGTACTTGATTGAATTAATAAATAAAGATACACATTTTTTTTGAATGTCTTGTATGCTCTTTTGCTTTCTCCCCTTCTCTCATTATCAGCATGTTGTCTCAACAAACATGGTTGACGGATAAAAGAGCAAACATCTTAGTTTTTTTTTAAGAAATAGCGAGGGCTTAGGCCGTAGGTTCAGATCTGCCGCCTAAGACTTTTCAACTCTATGAGTCGTGAGGGTCCCATAGAGACTTTTCTCCCTACGGATCGAAAGGATCTCGTAGGTGTATTTTCTCCTTAGGGATCATGAGGATTCCCAAGTGCGTTTTCTCTTATAAGTCGTAAGGATCTAATAAGAGAATTTTCCCTCTTACGAGTCGAGAGGACCCATAAGCGGTTGTTTCCCTCCTTGTCGAAATTCGACTTTGGAGAGTGAAACCCGTGAATAGTATGCAAGAGACCGTTTTGGACCGACTTGCAGGGTCCCAGTGCTCAGGAAACAAGTTTTTTAATCTCTGCTGTCTGAGGCTTTATCTTGCAAGTTGAGATAAATCGGGAATTTCTCGCGGAGACACTGGTTTCTCTGCGAGCCGACGCGCATCAGGAGGATCTCATCAAGGACGCTATTTTCCCTGAGTCGAGGAGTTTGCCAAGGACACTTGTTTCCGTGGGGTTGAAACGAATCGAGAATTTCTCGCGGAGACGCTAGTTTCTCTGCGGGTCGACGCGAATCAGGATTTTCTCGTCAACGACACTGGTTTCCCTGAGTCGAAGGATTCTGCCGAAGACACTGGTTTCTTCGGGGTTGAAACGAACCGGGAATTTCTCGCGGAGACACTGGTTTCTCTGCGAGCCGACGTGAATCAGGAGGCTCTCATCAAGGACGCTAGTTACCCTGAATTGGGGTATTTGCCAAGGACACTTGTTTCCCTGGGGTTGAAACGAATCAAGAATTTCTCGCAGAGACGCCAGTTTCTCTGCGGGTCGACGCGAATCAGGATTTTCTCGTCAAGGACACTAGTTTCCTTGAGTCGAAGGATTTTGCCGAAGACACTGGTTTCTTCGGGGTTGAAACGAATCGGGAATTTCTCGTAGAGACACTGGTTTCTCTGCGAGCCGATGCGAATCAGGAAGCTCTCATCAAGGACGCTAGTTTCCCTGAGTCGAGGAGTTTGCCAAGGACAGTTGTTTCCCTGGGGTTGAAACGAATCGAGAATTTCTCGCGTAGACGCTAGTTTCTCTGCGGGTCGACGCGAATCAGGATTTTCTTCGTCAAGGACACCGGTTTCCCTCAGTCGAAGGATTTTGCCGAAGACATTGGTTTCTTCGGGGTTGAGACGAATCGGGAATTTCTCGCGGAGACACTGGTTTCTCTGTGAGCCGATGCGAATCAGGAGGCTCTCATCAGGGACGCTAGTTTCCCTAAATTGAGGTATTTGCCAAGGACACTTGTTTCCCTGGGGTTGAAACGAATCGAGAATTTCTCGCGGAGACGCTAGTTTCTCTGCAGGTCGACGCGAATCAGGATTTTCTCGTCAAGGACACTGGTTTCCCTGAGTCGAAGGATTTTGCCGAAGACACTGGTTTCTTCAGGGTTGAAACGAATCAGGAATTTCTCGCGGAGACACTGGTTTCTCTGTGAGCCGATGCGAATCAGGAGGCTCTCATCAGAGACGCTAGTTTCCCTGAGTTGAGGTATTTGCCAAGGACACTTGTTTCCCTGGTGTTGAAACGAATCGAGAATTTCTCATCGAGACGCTAGTTTCTCTGCAGGTCGACGCGAATCAGGATTTTCTTCGTCAAGGACACCGGTTTCCCTGAGTCGAAGGATTTTGCCGAAGACACTGGTTTCTTCGGGGTTGAGACGAATCAGGAATTTCTCGCGGAGACACTGGTTTCTCTGTGAGCCGATGCGAATCAGGAGGCTCTCATCAGAGACGCTAGTTTCCCTGAGTTGAGGTATTTGCCAAGGACACTTGTTTCCCTGGTGTTGAAACGAATCGAGAATTTCTCGTGGAGACGCTAGTTTCTCTGTAGGTCGACGCGAATCAGGATTTTCTTCGTCAAGGACACCGGTTTCCCTGAGTCGAAGGATTTTGCCGAAGACACTGGTTTCTTCGGGGTTGAGACGAATCGGGAATTTCTCGCGGAGACACTGATTTCTCTGCGAGCCGACACAAGTCAGGAGGCTCTCATCAAGGACGCTAGTTTCCCTGAGTTGAGGTATTTGCCAAGGACACTTGTTTCCCTGGTGTTGAAACGAATCGAGAATTTCTCGCGGAGACGCTAGTTTCTCTGCGGGTCGACGCGAATCAGGATTTTCTCGTCAAGGACACTGGTTTCCCTGAGTCGAAGGATTTTGCCGAAGACACTGGTTTCTTCGGGGTTGTAACGAATCGGGAATTTCTCGCGGAGACACTGGTTTCTCTGCGAGCCGACGCGAATCAGGAGGCTCTCATCAAGGACGCTAGTTTCCCTGAGTTGAAATGATCTGTAGTGGTCTTTCAGGTTTTATATAAGTTACCGTCAGGACCGTGAAGCTAGGAATTTGATCTTCGCTTCGTTTGCTGGCACTGCGTCTGCTGTATTGAGACGAATGTCGCGGTTGTCTCTAGGCTGTTGGTGAACCGTCGAGATTTGGCTTAGCTTTTTGGCGGAGCCTGTTGGAAAGGTATGGTTCCCTCTTTGTTTGTGCCCTTGGATTGTATACAGGGATCGATGTGATCTCAACTGTAGGGCAAAAGTTTCATTTATTTTTATTGTTTTATTTCCACGATGCTCTATCGTTTCAGCTTTTATATCGCGAAGGTCGCGATTGCCCAATCATTTCGGCTATTTTTCGCGGTGCCCAATCATTTCGGCTATTTATTTTATTTTTACTCGCTGCTTTTTATTGCGAGTTGCCCAATCATTTTGGCTGTTTTATATGCATACGTTTCTACTTACTGCTTTTTATTGCAAGTTGCCCCATCATTCGTATGCATGTGCGGCTTGCTGGCTTTTCACCGTAAACTTTGAAATTAGATACCGATTTCGGCATCAGCACCGCTACAACTGAGATATTGCCAGGAGCGAATCATCATTTGCCTCTGTCGATGTCGAACAAAGGTGGCTTAGCGAACAGGGTTAAGGTCCTATCGGCTAAGGCTTTTGACTTCATGAGCCGTAAGGGTCTCACAAAGGTATTTCTCCCTACAAGTCGTGAGGATCTCGCAAGTGTATTTTCTCCTTAGGAATCGTGAGGAATCCTAAGTGTATGTTCCTCTGTAAGTCGTAAGGATCCTACAAGAGGGTTTTCTCCTTGTAAGTCGAGAGGACTTATAAGGGTTGTTCATCATGCCTACATATCCCCAGTCACGGATGGGACTTGGTTAGGGAAATGTATATTCGCGCCCATGGATTGTATACAAGGGTCAGTATTGAACCACTTGTAGGGCAATATCGAAGGTTGTGGGAGTTGCTTAAGTACAGGTTTAGGTCTCTGTAACTTAAGACTTTCAAATCTTATAAGCCGTGAGGGTCCTATAAGAGAGTTCTCCTTACGAGTCGTGAGGATCTCGCAAGTGTATTTTCTCCTTAGGAATCGTGAGGATCCCTAAGTGTGTTGCTCCCTTGTGAGTCATAAGGATCTCACGCGGGTGGTTTCTCCTTACAAGGTCGAGAGGATCCTGTAAGTGTCCTTTAACGAGGTTGCGCCCTTTCGGGTTTTCATAAACACTCGCCGGTAGTCCTGCTGTTTTTACTCATGGAGACCTTTCGGGTTTTCATTCGTGCACTTTTTGCTTATGAACATACCTTTTTTATTCTTTTTATTTTTATTTTTTTTTACGAGGTCGCGCCCTTTCGGGTTTTCACGAACACTCGCCGGTAGCCCTGCTGTTTTTACTCACGGAGCCTTTTTGGGTTTTCATCCGTGCCCTTTTTGCTTATGGACATACCGTTTTTTATTTTTTTTTTTTATATTTATATTTTTTTTTCTTTTTCTCTTTTTTTTTATTCATCTCGACATCCTAAGGATGCTGCGGTAGTAGTTTAAGGACGTTTCGGTCCGTCATTAGTTTAAGGACGTTTCGGTCCGTCGTTAGTTTAAGGACGTTTCGGTCCGCCATTAGTTTAAGGACATTTCGGTCCGTCCAGGAGAAGGCTGGCTACTGCTTATAAAGTTTGAGCTTAGGAAGATAGCGAGCGGACATAGTCGTCATCATCTATCATTGACCTAGGCAGTAACTCGCTAAGCGTAGTATTTCTTTAGGAACCGACCATTTATTGGCCTGTAAGGCCTTTCACCGTGCATATCCAAGAGTAGATAGGCTCCACCCTGGTAGACCTTATCTATGATGTACGAGCCTTCATAGTTTAGCTCGAATTTTCCCCGCTTGGCGCGATTGGGGATCATAGGCCTTTTGACCACTAGCACGAGTTCGCCTTGGCGGAATGTCCTCGGCCGGGTCAATCTTTCATATGAGCGCGTCGTCTTTGCTTTATAGGCCTCCATATTTTGTTGTGCTATGAGCCGGGTTTCATCAAGGGCATCAAGCTCCTCAAGTGAGCATTTTCTTCGTCCGTCAGCTCGTAGTGGACTGCCACTCGTAAAGAGGGTAACTCTATCTCGAGGGGGAGTACTGCTTCTGTACCAAATACCAACGCATATGGCGTTGTGTTCGTGGACGTCTTGAACGTAGTTCGATACGCCCAAAGAGCCTCTTGCAGCTTTTCATGCCAGTCCTTCTTATTTGGGGACGCCGTTTTCTTCATGATCTTTGTTAAGGTCTTGTTGAAGGCCTCAGCTAGACCGTTAGCTCACGGATTATAAACTGAGGAATATCTCCAGTCTATATTGTGTAGTTGTGCGAAGCGACTGATTTTGTGGCTTCTGTAAGCTGGCCCGTTATCGGAGATGATCCGTCGTGGAGTTCCAAACCGATATATGACGTGCGTCTTGAAGAAATGGAGGATATTCTCCGTCTTCACTTCTCTTAACGGTACTGCTTCTGCCCATTTGGATAAGTAGTCAGTCGTCGCCAGGATGAAACGATGTCCTCTAGACGATGCTGGTTCGATGGGGCCAACTATGTCAGTTCCCCACATTTCGAATGGCCAGCTAGCCACCGTTGGATGGAGTGGATTTGGATGCTGGTGGATGAAGTCCCCATGAATTTGGCATGAGTGGTACTGCTTCATATACTCAAGGCAGTCTTGAATCATCGTGGTCCAGTAGTAGCCCATCCGTTTGATTTTCGACTTCATCTTTGGGCCTGCTTGGTGAGAACCGCAGAGTCCGTCGTGAACTTCCTGAACGACTCTTTTCGATTCGTCAGGTCCCAGACATCTCAACCACAGAGAATCAAATGACCTCCTGTACAGAGTATCATTGACGAAGGCAAAAGACAGAGCTCGTTTCATAAGCTGATGTCTCGAGGACGCATCTTCGGGCGTTCGCCGGTATTTGAAGTAGTCTATAAAGATTTCCCTCCAATCTCGGTATTTTCCCGATCTTTTATTTGCAGGGTCGTCTGCTCAGTCTCTCCCTTTTCTTCGGATGATTCCGGAGATATTTCCGCTGGGGCAAGTACCCGACGGCTTTGTACCACGATTCTTACGTCATCGAGGTTCTCATCAGCCAGTTCCTTAGCGAGCTTGGCCAATGCGTCCGCTTTGCTGTTTTCTGCGCCCGGTATGTTCTCCAAAGTATAGGAAGGGATTTGGGTCAACAGTTGCTGCACCTTTTCGCCGTATTTCACCAATTCTGGTTTGCACGTTTGGTAGTCGTCGTTTACTTGACTAACGACCAGCTGGGAGTCTCCGTATATGAGGAGGTTTTCAATTCCCATGTCAATGGCGACCTTGAGGCCTGCTATCAAAGCTTTGTATTCGGCTTCATTGTTTGTTCTCGGCTCTGTTAGGGAGAAAGCAAAGCGCATTATCCCCCCTTGTGGAGTTACAAAGATGAGTCCTACCCCCGATTTGATTATAGGGGTACTTTTTTTGCGCTTCTTCACGGAAGATGCTCTATCGAAATAAAGCTCCCATCGTGTATCACCACCGTCGATCGCATCAAACGCATGTTCGTCTGGAAGATCGCAATTCAAAGGAGAATCGGCGGGTATCGGATGCTCAGCGAGGAATTCGGCGATGGCCTGGCCTTTCACTACCTTGAGAGGTTGATACGTTATCGAGAACTCCGTCAAGAGCAGGGCCCATTTAGCGAGTCGCCCCGTCAATATGGCCTTTGACATTAAATATTTAAGGGGGTCCACCTTCGAAATGAGACGGACTTCATGCGCCAACGCATAGTGCCTGAGCTTTGTTATCGCAAAGATCAACGCCAGGAAGTGTTTTTCAATAGGGGAATAGTTGCTTTCTGCCCCCAGTAGAACTCGACTCAAATAATAGAGTGCTCTTTCTTTCCCTTGATCGCTCTCTTGCGCCCATAATGTGCCTAAGGAACCTTCGAGGGCGGTTGTATAAAGAATGAGGGGCTTTCCCTTGACCGAAGCAGCCAACACTGGCGGGTTCTGCAGGTATTGCTTGATCTCGTCTAGCGCGCTTTGGCATTTTTGGTCCCAGACGAACGGGGTTCCCTTCTTCATCAGGTGGCTGTAAGGACGGCACTTGCCTGAAAGGTTAGCTATAAATCGCCATATATACGCGAGCTTCCTTTGGAGAGACCGCAGCTGTTTGAGAGTCCTTGGCGGAGGCATTTCCATGATCGCCTTGATCTTTGACGGATCTATCTCAATACCTCGGTGTCGGACGATGAATCCCAGGAATTTGCCCGAGGAAACTCCGAATGCACACTTGAGAGGGTTCATCTTCAAGTTGTATTGTCGAAGGCGTTGAAATACGGTCTTCAGATGCTCGAGATGTTCCTCGTATGATTTACTTTTAACCACGAGATCGTCGATATAGCATTCGACAATTTCGTGTATAAGGTCATCAAAGATCTTCATCATGGCCCTCTGATAGGTGGCACCGGCGTTCTTTAGACCGAAGGGCATCACCTTGTAGCAGAATATACCCAAAGGGGTCCTGAAGGCGGTGTGCTTCTGGTCTTCGGGATGCATCTTTATCTGATTATACCCTGATGAGCTGTCCATGAAGGAGAAAACCTCATGAGTGGACGTATTGTCTATCATCAGTTCGGTGATTGGCACTGGGAAATCATCCTTCGGGCAGGCTTTATTGAAATCCCGGAAATCCACGCATATGCGCACTGTCCCATTTTTCTTCATCACGGGGACGATGTTGGCGATCCACTCGGGATACTGTACCTCCTGGATAAAACCAGAGTCGATCAACTTCTTGACCTCAGCATTGATACTCATCTCAAGCTCGAGCCGCATTCTTCTTGGTGCCTGTTTGACTGGCTTAACGTCCGGGGATATCGCCAAGTTGTGCACGGCAATTCCTGGATCTAATCCCGGCATTTCGGAATAGTTCCATGCGAAGCAATCTCTATGCTGCATAAGCAGGTCTTTTAATGAAACCACCCACTCTTCAGACAGCAGCTCACTAATGAATGTCGGTCGCGGGTCATTCGCCGTTCCCAACTCAATTTTCTTGAAGTTATCCACAGAGGTATGTATTCCATCCTCCAGCTCTTTCGGTGCTGGCGGAAATTCTGAGATCACCTCATCGCTGCTGTTTTCGAAGCACCAGGGAAGGTCACCTATGTTCTCAGGCTCTTCTTTTGATATTGTTATCATGTGACAAGTACGAATTCGCTTCCAAGCCCAATGTGGAATTGGTTCTGCTCTCGTGGCTTTGGGTTCGTGCTTCTGTGGCGGCGTTACCCTCCAGTTGTCAGACAGAGCGAACTTGCCGAGCTGATACTGATCTTCGACCCAATTCTTAAAGGTGAAGCATGTTAGTTATATGTATGCCCAAGAGGCCATTACTATACACAGGATTTATATTGTAGTGGATGCTGGGACATATATAGGGAGGACTTTCTTGCTCGACATGATAGTATGCTATCTGGTTACTCTTTACCTTAACGTGCACATTGATTGTCTCTCTGTTACATGTTGGTAAAGCCCTTAGGATGTGTACTTGACTACCTGGACTATGATGCGGATCATACTAGTGGGGACATGGTAGTCCATAAGTACATCCTTCAAAGTCCCTAGTCGTGGGTGTATCGAGACGGGGCATCGATATACCAGAGTAGACTAGTGTATACCTTCTCGACCCATACAGATGGGCGATGGATGATCCCATATCCATCGGTGTTTGACATCAGAGATGATATACGGGTGCTCAGTAGAGACTGGGTACACTGGACGGACTCGCCGAGAAGTCCCATATGGTATTATACCTTACGTCAGATGGCAGTTCTCAGGTGACACTGGTACAGAGTAGTATGTTGACCCGAGATCGTCATAGAGTCTTGTGTGGTTCCCACTGTGCTTTGATTTCCACCTTACCACGTCCAAGAGGGCGTGCAAAACGGTGGTTTTTGGGTACAGTCCCGAGTCACATGGAGGCAATGAGCGATAGGAGGGGATTCGTCTCTCCCGGTATAGGGGGTTGACGTTGCGCTGTGTTCGATTGGCTATAACAGGAAATCCCTGGCCAGGGTTGCTGAGATTTACTGGTAAGTGTTACCAGTAGTTTCTCGAATTGTTATAGACCTCATATCAACACGACTTATCGAGCTATTGGGGTCTGACGTTTACCACCCCTAGGCAAGATATGCGACATATCAGACGACGAGACCGGACTGTACGGTAGTGTTACTGGTTGGATTCACTGGAGTGTGAGCGGGCTTGCTCGTCGATCTTCTGATTGCTCAATACCCGGGTGGCCGTTACGTTTAGCAGACCGCTTGCGGCTTGTGGGTGTTTGATATGACCATCACCTGCTGCCGGCGTATTGACGAGTCTTTAGAGTCCTACACAGAGGTTTCCTGGCTCAAGCGAAACGAAATAGGATCGCATATAAGATATGTGCGGGACCGAGAATAATGCGTGTATGTGATACCGTATTCCATTCTCGTGATGAATGTATCGAATGGTTATATGAGATATAACCTAGTTATCGAATCGAGGGTTGATTCGATAAGCTGATACATTAGTTACTAGTCGGTTATATGCGATATGACCGGATCGTTAAAACAAGTGTTGATTTAATGATTTAATGCATAATTATATATTTGATATATTACTTTGCATTAACTAGTATTGGTTCACTTTAAATGGATTTTCTCACTTGGATTGTGCACATTGTATATGTGATATACTTTTGTACACAAGTTTGTATCATGTTTGATGATGCATGCTAACTTGGGTTTGTGTAAAGACTAAACCATGGTTATATGAATGGTTAGGGTTTTGTTTTCTTTTTCATTTATCTTATTTATTTATTCATTTTGGAATATGATAAGCATAAAGAGAAAATGGTTGCTAATTTTGTATTCTAGTTGAACCTTCTTGAACCTTTGACCAAAGTGACCATTTTGTCTCATGCTTAACCCTAACCACTCCATTTAACCCTAGTTTATTCTCTACACTTAACCATGGTTGTATTATGATAAAGATTGATTTTTCTTTTCTTTTTCATAATAACTTATCATATCTTCTTCTTCTTCTTCATCTTCTTCAATGAAGAAAGCTTGACTTCATCAATGGTGATTGATGAAAAAGAGTGAGAAATCCAATTCTAAAGTGAACCCACTTCCTATTTCTTCATCCTCTACCTCTTGCCAAGTAGTATAGGGTGTTTCCTTCACAAGTTTTCTTGACTTGGTGAAGTTGGAGCTTGATCTAGCGATGCCTCGACGTAGATCATCTTCGGCATCGTCGTCGATGACCTAGCCCGCTTTTTCTCCGATGAAGCCAACGCTAGAGCCCAAGATCCGATTTGTACAGCGAGGAGACTTCATCGTGGAGCCATGGAGGTAGAGAACCGGATCTACAATGGTTGTATTTCCGTTTTCTCTTTAGTTAAGTTGTTAGCTAGTTTCTAGTTTCGCCTAAATCTAGTTAACGATCCGTATTAGGGTTTGTAGGCACCGTTAAAATTTGAAATTGGCATGGTTGATGCCTTGTGAGACCTCTTGGGAGTGCCTAGGAACCCTACAGTGGTATCAGAGCCTAGCTAGAGCCTTAGGCGATGCTTAGACGCAGTTTGAAGTCCGATCGATCGAAATCCCTAACTCCAAATTGCTCTCTGTCGAAATTGTGGATTTTTCAATATTAAAAATATGCAGAAAATTAAGCAGGGTTTTATATGAATTACTATGCAAAACGGAGCCTCTAATTCCTCTACTTGACTGCGGAACCGCGGCGTTGACCCCCCTTTAGCGGCGGTTCCGCGGCATATTTATGGTATTTGCAACGGTTCTTTTCACAGTAATTCATATCTCTGGTTTTTATATTTTCTGGGAATTTTTAATACTGATTATAGAGATGAGTGTTCTGGGGTTGTATTGGGGACTCGATGAATCGATCGGATCTTTTAACTTTGTCTATTTGGCTTTTCGGATAATTTTTGAATATGTTAAAAAGTTCGACCAGATATAAATACCCAAATTTTCCCCTGCCGGGAAATTTCCAAGTGTTGGATTTTTCCGTGGTTTAAAGATGTTCTAAGTAGAGCAAGTAACGCGATGGACCCTCTAGAAGACAACAAACCTTAACTCGATTATGTGACCGTCTTGAACTGCCCTTTGAACCTTCGGGTTTGGGGCAGTACGGCGTGCCACATGTGAGGCGTTGGCTTGACCCTTCTACGGCTGGACCGTTGCTACTGAGGCACGAACTGAATGTTTTTAGACTTGTTTCATGTGTTGATCTGTATCGGGAAAACTTGGGTGTTCGATTGTTCAATCGGAAAGTTTAACATTTTCTATTTATCCGGAATGTGATACAATAATTGGAATTCATAAGTTGTTATGAGATAACTGAATGAATGTTATAAATCTAGCAGTTTAGTCTCGCTTGATCGGTTGCCACGGAATTTTGATGCGATCAAAAGTCCGTCGCAATCATGTAGCGTACGCGGATACTCGCCGGGTAAACTTAATAGACAGCTACATCCCATAGCCCCGACCAAGTGACTGTAGGAGAACCCCGTCGCCGAAAGCATCCGTTCAGGTGCTCCCGGTAGCGGCGTTCCGCCTTGGTGCACTTCGTCGACGGCATCGGGGGTGCGGCCGTCTACTAAAGTTTGCGACGAGCATTCGATCAGGATGTCGGGAATCTTGTTGAATTACCCGACTTGATATTGAAAAGAGTTTTCGATAATGAGACTAAAATGCAGGGTTTATAATTGTTAGGCATGCGATGTCTAAAGAATTCATTTGGTCAGGCATGCGATGTCTGAGGTGGTTGCGGATTCCAACTGTTGTAGTTTTACACTTTCTTTTCTGTGACCGTAAGTGTAATATGTGATATCGCCGGTTTCGTTGCTATATGTCAACGACAATTGGGATGCGCATATTTACTTACGTTGATGACATGTGATGTTATGTGTTGCTGGATATGTTATATTGGATTGTCGTGTTTGAATAGCCGGGGGTTTTTATGTGAGATGAGTGTTTTTCATTTTCATTCATGTAAAAACTTGCATGTAATATTCTTTTATTTGGGGCACTTCCAGGTTGCGGAAGTTGTCACCCTTTGTATATTATTTACTTTTCCGCACTAGGATAGACCCAAGGAGGGGAGCACAAGTAACCGGGTTCTGGAGTCCAGTGGGAGACCAACTCGAGGAGTCGAGTCCGGGTCTCCTAACTCCAGAACTGGTAGGGTTGCTTGCCGCTCTCGTAGGGGTCTAGGGGTGTGGATTTGGCTATTCATCACGACCGTGGAATCCGTGTTTTATACTGGCTCGTATTGAAAACACGGACGTCCTAGTATATCCAATATTTCATATGTTTCTTCTGCTGCGATATCTGTGATGTGATCATGTGATGTTCTGTGATAGATACAATGTATAGTATATATGATATATTATATAGGCGTTACTTATGTTTTACACCAGCGCTAGCCCTGCCCCGCTCTGCCATTTGTTACCTAACCTAACGGTGCATGAGGGGACATCGAGGCGAATGCGGATGGCATAAGCGTACGTCGTATTTATCTGTGATGTTTAGGTACTTAAATGATGGGACTTCATTAATATGATTAATGAAATAAAAGAAACCTAAGATGTTGTAGAATCGAATTTCAAAATAAAACAGGTAGCTACAGTTCTTGCTTTGCACATCGGTATATGTGATATATCCTGCACCTTATTCGATAAGGAAAGGACCGAGATCCCTTCACCGGGAGTGACTCCTTTAGCAATAACTGGCAGATGCTATACACTCGGTTTGTCTTTTGATTGCTTTTAAGAGTTCTGCTTTGCACAGTGATATATATGATATATCCCGCACCTCATTCGACGAGGAAAGGACCGACGATCCCTTCACCGGGAGTGACTCCTTTAGCAAAACTAGAAAAGCCTCAAAAGCACTCCATTTCAAAATCATTTGATTCTACAACAATATCAAGTTCATTACGCAATAGGTTTTCAGAAAAACCTGTCGTAGCCCTCCGTCATTTCAGATAAGTATAGTTAGTATTCGTGCTGCGGTTGTTTGGCATGCGTCAAGGCGTAGTGTACGGTAGCTAACTAGTGCTTATCTGCTAGCATATGATGCGATTGGATTAGGGTATTCGTACGGCGTTGTTTGGCATGCGTCAAGGGTCGTGCGGGTGGGTTTAATTCAATCAAGAAATGTACGGGTTGAACTTGACTAGCGGACTATGGGTTGTTTGGCATGCGTCAAGGTCATAGCACGCTAGGGGCAATATTGTCGGGAATTTCAAGTGTTGAAATTTGCAATGAGATTGCATACCTTCTATGAGATAGTTGGATCCCGATACCCGCTGCGAGTAATTGTTACTCCTGGGAGAGCTTTACACATTACAATTAGCCGATCAAGTAGGTGTCTAGAAAGGTGTCAACGAGGTTACGCCTCTGGGAAAACGAGGTTTACATTAATTAGGTTCGTGCGAAAGCACGGGGGACCTCCCTCAAAGTACCGACACTGGCCTGGCTGAAAGATTGGCGAACTTGTAGTGTGTAATTAATCCCGGCTAGTCTTTCCTTTTAGGGTTTGAAGGAAGATTTGATAAAAAGCAGTAGGAGCCATCCTGATTAGATAAAATAATAACCAATCTATTCTTGCAAGAGCGCACGCTGAGTGTTTTCTTCTCTCTCTCTCCAGGTAGCGACCATATCACGCCTTAATCAAGATAATAATACGGAATATTGACCGAACCCGCTTGTTATACTGAGCTGGGGAACGTTAGTCCCGCTCCAACTTATAATTGTTATAAGACAGAGCAGGAAATAGGGGAATACCAAGATTCCCATGCCGCCCAAACGAAGAGAATGCATGCTGATACATCATCTTCGGGTGTGTTTATTATACAGAACCGTTTCTCAATGTTCTTTACGTCCTGGGTATATGATACCGGATCAGGATCCCAGATATGTAATCTGTTACATAGGGCTACAGATAGGTAGAGAACTGAGAACGGGTGATAAGTTTCATGAGGCAGAAAACGGGGCAAGAGTTGCAGCCAAGTCTGTCGGTCACTGTCACCCTGTATTACCAATACATTGATTCTGAACGAATGTTATTAGATACCGAACCTGATATACAAAATCATATCAGTCTCTTTATTAGTAAAGAAATGATAAAATTTTGTATTGTTGGATAATGTTTTGAACATTTCCTATATCAAAAGTTGATCGGTTCAGGCACGTTATCTAAAAGCGTTGATGTTCTAAATCAAACGACAGTTCTTAGTATACAGAACACACACAGGAGGAAGAGTTCAGAAATGAATGAATTCTTCTGGAGGTATTGTAGACTAGGTCATATCAATGCGACCCGACTGGCCAAGTTACATATAGATGCATATTTAAATCAGTTTGAATTTACATCTTGTGAAAAACTTGCCAGTCATGTCACAAAGATAAAATGACACCAGCTCTGTTTATTGGAAACAGAGAAAGAGTTAATGAACTCTTAGGACTGATACATGATGTTGTATGGAAGGTCCCCAGTCTACACATGCCAAGACCGGTTCTTTGTACTTCATTACATTCTCTGATAATCTCTCGAGATTCAGACATATGTTCTTGTCGAAACACAAGTCCGAACCTTTTGAGATATTCACAGAATATAAGTTAGAAGTAAAGAACCAAAATAAGGGTATAAGTATTATGTCCTATGATGAGATTAAGGAGGAGAATACTTGAGCACGGAATTCCTGGACTATTCTAAAGGAGAATGAGATTCTCTCTAGGCATTACTCCTCCGAATACACCATAGCACGATGGTATATCGGGGCGGAGCAATCACACCCTATATGATAAGGTGTGCTCTATGATGAGTACTACTGAGTTACCTATTTCCTTTTGGGAGTTATGCGCTTGAGAAGTTGCATACCTATTGAATAGGGTTTCGATCAAATCAGTTGCCTACCACTTCATATGTGATATGGAAAGGGAAGAGCCCATATCTTAAGTAAGTTAAGATTTGGGGTTGTCCGGCCTATGTCTAAAAGCAAAATCCGGACAAGCTCGAGGCAAGGTCTGTTATGTAGAAATGGAAATGTTCCATCTATACAAACTGCAGCTGCTGATTTGACAGAACCAAAGGATTCAGTAGATTCCAACGAACCTCAGCCTCTCCGCCAATCTAGTAGGGTTCCTCACCCACCTGAGAGATACTTCGGTTTCTCTATGACAGTGGGAGCGAGGATTGCATCATGAGATGATGACCCAACTAGTTTCGAGCTGGCCATCAGGAGTAAGACTCTGTAAGAATGGCTGGATGCTTAGCGATCTGAGATAGAATCCTTATACACCAACAAAGTATGGACTTTAGTTGCTATATCTGAAGGGTTAAATCCCCATCAGGAGCAAGTATATCTTGAGAAGATTACTTGGTGTAGATGGAAAAGTTGAAACTTTCAAAGCTAGACTAGTTGAAGGTTTTCGTCATCGACCAGGCGTGGATAATGATGAAACCTTTTTCCAGTGGCTATGCTTAAGTCCATCCAGATCCTACTTGCCACGGCTACATACCATGACTACGATATCTGGCGGTTGGGTGCCATGACTGCTTTTCTAAATGATGTTTTAGAAGAGTGCGTCTATAAGTACACAGCCAGAGGGCCTCGTAGACAGTGGGAGCAGCGGAAACGTGTACAAGATGTTTTATATGATAAAGCAGGCATCGCGGAGATGGAACGTCTGTTTTGATGTGTTAGTCAAAGAGTTTGACATCATCAAAATGGTAGATGAACCTTGTATATACAAAAAGGTAGTAGGGAGTATGGTGACGCTCCTCGTAGAGTACGTGGATGACATACTCTTGATAGGGAAGAAGTTTCCTATGCTACGCTCGGTCAATCTCCACTTATCACAATGATTCTCCATATAGGATCAAAGGGATACCTCCTAAATCCTGGTTTTCGGATCTATGAGATAGATCTAATAGGATATTAGGATACTCACTAGCTGTAGTGAGATGGTATCAATCGATCCTGGGAAGAATCACTGGAAAGGTTCCAGGGTGATAAAGACGACTGAATGTCAGTCACAGGCATTATCTTTACCCTTAGTAAAGGGACGGTATGTTGGAAGAGTTCCAAGCTAAATACCGTGACATACTAGACGATAAAGGCACGATACATCGCTACTAAAGATGCTACCAAAGAGGCTGTTTGGGTGTATATTGGTTCATGAGATGAACTACGTTCCTACCATTGTGAGACAATGGAGTTGTGGCTTATGCCAAGGAACGTCTGTCCCATCAGTGATCCAGACATATTCTAAGGCAGTATCACTTGATCATGGAGATGGTTGATCTCTAAGAGATCGAGGTTAGGAGAGTAGACTCAGAGGATAACACGGCGGATCCACTCACGAAGGCCTATTCCCAGAGAGAGACTTTTATGGGATGGTTGAGTATGAGATACTACAACCACTGCTACAGATAGCCCTAGTGCAAGTGGGAGATTGTTAGTTATATGTATGCCCTAGAGGCCATTACTATACACAGGATGTATATTGTAGTGGATGCTGGAACATATATAGGGAGGACTTTCTTGCTCGACATGATAGTATGCTATCTGGTTACTCTTTACCTTAACGTGTACATTGATTGTCTCTCTGTTACATGTTGGTAAAGCCCTTAGGATGTGTACTTGACTACCTGGACTATGATGCGGATCATACTAGTGGGGACATGGTAGTCCATAAGTACATCCTTCAAAGTCCCTAGTCGTGGGTGTATCGAGACGGGGCATCGATATACCAGAGTAGACTAGCGTATACCTTCTCGACCCATACAGATGGGCGATGGATGATCCCATATCCATCGGTGTTTGACATCAGAGATGATATACGGGTGCTCAGTAGAGACTGGGTACACTGGACGGACTCGCCGAGAACTCCCATATGGTATTATACCTTACGTCAGATGGCAGTTCTCAGGTGACACTGGTACAGAGTAGTCTGTTGACCCGAGATCGTCATAGAGTCTTGTGTGGTTCCCACTGTGCTTTGATTTCCACCTTACCACGTCCAAGAGGGCGTGCAAAACGGTGGTTTTTGGGTACAGTCCCGAGTCACATGGAGGCAATGAGCGATAGGAGGGGATTCGTCTCTCACGGTATAGGGGGTTGATGCGCTGTGTTTGATTGGCTATAACAGGAAATCCCTGGCCAGGGTTGCTGAGATTTACTGGTAAGTGTTACCAGTAGTTTCTCGAATTGTTATAGACCTCATATCGACACGACTTATCGAGCTATTGGGGTCTGACGTTTACCACCCCTAGGCAAGATATGCGACATATCAGACGACGAGACCGGACTGTACGGTAGTGTTACTGGTTGGATTCACTGGAGTGTGAGCGGGCTTGCTCGTCGATCTTCTGATCGCTCAATACCTAGGTGGCCGTTACGTTTAGCAGACCGCTTACGGCTTATGGGTGTTTGATATGATCATCACCTGCTGCCGGCGTATTGACGAGTCTTTAAAGTCCTACACAGAGGTTTCCTGGTTCAAGCGAAACGAAATAGGAGCGCATATGAGATATGTGCGGGACCGAGAATAATGCGTGTATGTGATACCGTATTCCATTCTCGCGATGAATATATCGAATGGTTATATGAGATATAACCTAGTTATCGAATCGAGGGTTGATTCGATAAGCCGATACATTGGATACTAGTCGGTTATATGCGATATGACCGGATCGTTAAAACAAGTGTTGATTTGATGATTTAATGCATAATTATATATTTGATATATTACTTTGCATTAACTAGTATTGGTTCACTTTAAATGGATTTTCTCACTTGGATTGTGCACATTGTATATGTGATATACTTTTGTACACAAGTTTGTATCATGTTTGATGATGCATGCTAACTTGGGTTTGTGTAAAGACTAAACCATGGTTATATGAATGGTTAGGGTTTTGTTTTCTTTTTCATTTATCTTATTTATTTATTCATTTTGGAATATGATAAGCATAAATAGAAAATGGTTGCTAATTTTGTATTCTAGTTGAACCTTCTTGAACCTTTGACCAAAGTGACCATTTTGTCTCATGCTTAACCCTAACCACTCCATTTAACCCTAGTTTATTCTCTACACTTGACCATGGTTGTATTATGATAAAGATTGATTTTTCTTTTCTTTTTCATAATAACTTATCATATCTTCTTCTTCTTCATCATCTTCTTCAATGAAGAAAGCTTGACTTCATCAATGGTGATTGATGAAAAAGAGTGAGAAATCCAATTCTAAAGTGAACCCACTTCCTATTTCTTCATCCTCTACCTCTTGCCAAGTAGTATAGGGTGTTTCCTTCACAAGTTTTCTTGACTTGGTGAAGTTGGAGCTTGATCTAGCGATGCCTCGACGTAGATCATCTTCGGCATCGTCGTCGATGACCTAGCCCGCTTTTTCTCCGATGAAGCCGACGCTAGAGCCCAAGATCCGATTTGTACAGCGAGGAGACTTCATCGCGGAGCCATGGAGGTGGAGAACCGGATCTACAAAGGTTGTATTTCCGTTTTCTCTTTAGTTAAGTTGTTAGCTAGTTTCTAGTTTCGCCTAAATCTAGTTAACGATCCGTATTAGGGTTTGTAGGCACCGTTAAAATTTGAAATTGGCATGGTTGATGCCTTGTGAGACCTCTTGGGAGTGCCTAGGAACCCTACAAAGCAGTCCTCGAGAGGGTGCCCTATCACTCGGTGATAAGAGCAATAGTTCGGGTGAGAGACTTCGCTTGCTTGTTCGGGGTATTTAGACTCCGGCAGTATAAGCATATGATGTTTTAGAGCGAGGTCAAGTATTTTCTTCGTCTTGTCCCGAGGAAAAGAGTACGCTCGACCCATTTTCCTTATGAGGGATAGATCGGAACCGCTCGATTCCCGCTTGCGTGGCTTCTTAGCCCCGTTTTGTTGTTGTTGAGCGTCTTTTTCGCGTTTTGACTTGGAGCGTCTTTTTCGCGTCAAACCTTTTTTATAACAGGTTGACAAGGAGCAGCACTTTCATCTTTCACAGCCTGTTGGAGGAGGCGTTGCGTTTTGACTTTCTCATAGATGGCTATTTCGCGGTTATGGTTATCTCGGACTTTTTGACCAGCTTCCCTTATAAGCTTATCCATTTGCTCTTCGAACGACGGACTGGGCACTTTTGCATCAGGAACTTTTACTGGTTCAGGATTAGCATCTTCCCATTATGCATCCGCTTCTTCATCGAAGTCATGCACGACGTAGCAACCGTGGAGTAGCTCTCGTTTCTTGGACCGAATGTATCCAAGCCCGATTGTTTCCATTCTCCCATTAGGCAACTTGTGTTGAGTCCTGGGAACATTCCAGACCTTGTCATAGAACTTGGCTTTTCGAGCGATCTGTTTAAAGGATATCCCCTTACGCTTTAGCAGTCTCTTCAAGCCTTCTGTATAATATCTGAGGAGACGGATAGGCTGAAGCCTGTCAAGCATAGGATCCGCACCGTGCCAGGTTTCTTTCTCCACTTTGTTTTCTTCAGAGCGGTAGAATAGAATTGCTTTTTCGTCTTCTCGCTTGGGAGGGATATAGAACGCCCGCAGCTTCTCTACAATGTAGATATCAAGTGCATCCAGTTCTTTATGGTGTTTAAGCGGAACCATGGCGACTTGCAGACTTTGCTCTTCGTCAGCAGACGTTTGTATTGAAGGTCGAGCAGAGAATATAGCATGGACCTCATCTTCCGAGTCGCTACCAAAGATCAACGTAGGAGTAAATGGTCCCGGCTTGTTGTATTGGGGCGGACCTGAATAAACTATCTCCTCTTCCTCCTCGGTATCGCTGCCGAAGACAGGGATGGTGGCATTAGCTTTATTCTCCGGCTTGTGACACCTCTCCGTGTCTTCGAAATCCGGTAAGAAGTATTTGGCATCTTCATATTTGCGGACTTCGTTCACGGAAAACGGGTTCAGTTCTCCCTTCACGGTATACTCAAGACCATCCTTATAATACTTCATACACTAATGTGGTGCAGAAGGGATGATGTTGTACTCGTGTAACCATGGTCGGTCGAGCAGAGCATTGTAGCATGTCTTGGCGTCTATGACGTGGAACTTAATGTCCGTGATGAGTAGCCCAAAGCGTAGTGTCAGTATCATAGACCCAAGAGTTCTTGATGATTGGGAATCGAACCCGGAGATGGTGATCTTGTCCCGAGCAAGGTGCTGGACGCTCATGCAGATTTCTTTTAACACCCGCATATTGAAGAGATTAACGGAGGATCCATTGTCGACCAGGATTTTGCCTATCTTTATATCGTGGCAGTATCCTGAGACATAGAGGGGGTGATTGTGTTCGCACGTCCCAAGGAGAAGGTCTTCATCGCCAAAAGTGACATGCCGTGTGCACTTCCTCCAATTCATCCTTCATCTTTTCTTCGGCCAGGAAAGCTTGGAATTGCTCCGGCTCCTGAAGTGCCTTGATTAACGAATCTCTCGCCTCTTTTGATAGTAAAAGGGCTTCAAGAATGCTAAGCTGCGAGGGTAGCTTCCTCAAGTATGCTAAAACGTTGTAGCCCACCTTATTTCTCTTCGGCGGGTCCTTGGAAGTTAGCTCTTCCGTGACTTGGTCATCTAGGGCGATATCCTCAGAGACCTTTTCTTTTCCTTTATCTTTTTTGTTTGAGGGTCCGAGATTCTTTTCGGGCAGCGTCCGATTACGCAGCCGGATATTTTCACAGACCTTCTGCTCTTCTTCTTTTCCCGTGGTGGACTCTTTAAAGAGAGGACCAAGCTCCAGCTCCTCATCAGAATCGCTCCCGAATTTGAGCACTTGTGATCCCCCGACGTTAACCATGCGACAATCTCCGGTAGTTCTGTTAAGCCCTGTAGGGTTGCTATGCACGCGCACAAGGGTCTACGAGGCATCAACCATACCCGATTAAAAAATTAGCTGTGCCGAACAACCCGAATACGGATCTTTAAACTAGAGATTAGGCGAAAACTAGCATGTTAACAACTTTAACACTAAGTGAGAGGGATTACAACCTTTGTAGATCCGGTCCTTCACTTCATATGCTCCGTGTTGTGGTCCCTTCGCTGCGATCATCGGGTTCCAGACTCTCGAGAGGTTCCACGAAGAGAAAGATGCAACCTTTGCTTCCGATCTTCGATACTGAGATGATCTACCTTGAAGTTTCGTTAACACAAGCTAACACTCATGAAATGATGTGAACACCCTCATCTAAATGGCAAGGGAAGATGGGGATGATGAAGTAGGATTTTTGCTCTCTTTATTTATCTTTTTCTCATATTTATTCATCACAAATATCAAAACAAGAAAGCTTTGCAAGAAGAACTCAAGGAAGAAGAAGAATAGTGATCCATTTTCTTTTGTGATGAATAATGAAAGGATTAATATGATGAATAATGCAACCATGGTTGACTTAACCATTGTAGAGAATTAACCAAGGGTTAGGGTTTGGGTTGAGTTAAGAATGAGTCACTTGAAAATATCTTTCACAAAACAAAACCAAAACCTTCTAGAATCATCTAGAAAACTTAACCCTAATCCAAACCCTAATCATGTTTAAACTCCACTAAACATGTTGCATTAGTTATCATATCATGTTACAATATTATATATCACATATATAATATTTATTGTAACCAAAATAAAATAATACATTTAACATATATCGCATATATATCAATGTATTACCCGAGTGAGAAAAAGAATCTTTTAGTGAGATAATATTAGTTAATGTAATTTAATATATCATATATATTATTATACATTAAATTATCGAATCAACACTTGATCCGATAATCCGGCTGTATCGCATATAACCGACTAATATTTATCCGTACCGATTCATCGAATCAACACTTGATCCGATGACCCGGCTAATATCAAATATCGCGAGAATATAATACGGTATCATATATCGCATTATCCTCGGTCCCGCACATATCACATATGTGCTCCTACTCCGTTTTGCCTGAGCCAAGAAACCTCTGTGTAGGACTCTAAAGAATCGTCAATACGCCGGCAGTAGGTGATGATCATATTAAACACCCACAAGCTGCAAGCGGTCAGCTAAACGTAACAGCTACCCAGGTATTGAGCGCTCAGAAGATCAACAAGCAAGCCTGTACATTCTCCTGTGAATCCAAACAGTAACACTCCCGTACAGTCCGGTCTCGTCGTCTGATATGTCGCATATCTCGCCTAGGGGTGGTAAAACGTCAGACCCCAGTAGCTCGATAAGTCGTGTCGATATAAGGTTTATAACAGTTCGAGAAACTACTGATAACACTTACTAGTAAATCTCAGCAACCCTGGCCAGGGATTTCCGGTTATAGCCAATCGGACACAGCACAACATCAACTCCCTATACCGGGAGAGACAAATCCCCTCCTTTCGCTCATTGCCTCCATGTGATTCGGAACTGTACCCAAAAGCCACCTTTTTGCACGCCCTCTTGGACATGGTATGATGGAAATCAAAGCACAGTGGGAATCACACAAGACTCTATGACGATCTCGGGTCAACAGACTACTCTGTACCAGTGTCACCGGAGAACTGCCATCTGACGTGAGGTATAATACCATCTGGGAGTTCTCGGCGAGTCCGTCCAGTGTACCCAGTCTCCACTGAGCACCCGTACACCATCCTTGATGTCAAACACCGATGGATATGGGATCATCCATCGCCCATCATATGGGTCAAGATGCGTATACGCTAGTCTACTCTGGTGTATCGATGCCCTGTCTCGATACACCCTCGACTAAGAACAGTTATAGGATTTACTCGTCGACTACCGTGGCCCTACTAGTATAATCTCATCATAGTTCCAGTAGTCGAGTACACATCCTAAGGGCTTTATCAACATGTAACATAGAGACAATCAGAGTACATGTTAAGATAAAGTACAACCAGATAGCATACTATCATGTCGAGCAAGAAAGTCCTCCATATATATGTCCTAGCATCCACTACAATATACATCGTATGTACAGTAATGTCCTCTAGGGCATATATATAACTAACAATCTCCCACTTGCACTAGGGCCATCTGTTGTGGTATCACATACCCAACAATTAGCTGCGGTTGAAGTATCTCATACGCAACCATCCCATAAAAGTCTCTACTGGGAAAAAGGCCTTTGTGAGTGGATTCGCGCTGTCGTCCTCTGTGTCTACTCTCCTAACCTCGATCTCCCTGGAGATCAACCATCTCCATGATGAGGTGATACTGCCTAAGAATTATATCTGGATTTCTGATGGGACGGTAGTTCCTTGGCCAAAGCCACAACTCCATTGTCACACAATGGTAGGAACGAAGTTCATCTCATGAACTTATATGTATCCAGACTGCCTCTTTGGTAGCAACCTTGGTAACGATGTATCTTGCCTTTAATCGTCTAGTATGTCGCGGTATCTAGCTTAGGACTCTTCCAACATACCGTCCCTCCATTGAGGGTAAAGACAATGCCTGCGACTGACATTCAGTCGTCCTTATCACCCTGGAACCTTTCCAGTGATTCTCCCCAGGATCGATTGATACCATCTCACTACAACTAGTGAGTATCCTAACATCTAATTAGATCTATCTCATAGATCCAAAACCCAGGATTTAGGAGGTATCATCTTCGATCCTATATGGAGACTCCTTGTGATAAGCGGAGATTGACTGAGCGTAGCATAGGAAACTCCTTCCCTATCAAGAGTATGTCATCCACGTACTCTACGAGGATCACCACCATACTCTTTACTACCTTTTTGTATATACAAGATTCATCTACCATTTTGATGAAGTCAAACTCTTTGACTACCACATCAAAACAGATGTTCCAACTCCGCGATGCCTGTTTTATCATATAAAACATCTTGTACACGTTTTCGCTGCACCCACTGTCTACGAAGCCCTCTGGCTGTGTACTTATAGACGTTCTCTTCTAAAACATCATTTAGAAAAGCAGTCATGACACCCAACCGCCAGATATCGTAGTCATGGTATGTAGCCGTGGCAAGTAGGATCTGGATGGACTTAAGCATAGCTTTGAAAGTCTCAACTTTTCCATGTACACCAAGTAATCTTCTCAAGATATACTCGCTCCTGATGGGGATTTAACCCTTCAGATAAAGAAACCAAAGTCCATACTTTGTTGGTGTATAAGGATTCCATCTCAGATCGATAAGCATCCAGCCATTCTTACAGAGTCCCACTCCTGATGGCCAGCTCGAAACTAGTTGGGTCATCATCTCATGATGCAATCCTCGCTCCCACTGTCATAGAGAAACCAAAGTATCTCTCAGGTGGGTGAGGAACCCTACTAGATCGGCGGAGAGGCTGAGGTTCGTTGGGAACTATTGAATCCTTTGGTTCTACCAAATCATCAGCTGCATTTTGTATAGCTGGAACCTTTCCAGTTGTACATAACAGACCTTGCCTCGAGCTTGTCTGGATTTTGCTTTTAGACATAGGCCGGAAAACCCAAATCTTAACCAACTTAAGATATGGGCTCTTCCCTTTCCATATCACATATGAAGTGGTAGACAACTGATTTGATTTGAACCCTATTCAATAGGTATGCAGCTTCTCAAATGCATAACTCCCAAAAGGAAATAGGAATCTCAGTAGTACTCATCATAGAGCACGCCATATCATATAGGGTGCTATTGCTCCGCCCCGATACACCGACGTGCTGTGGTGTATTCGCAGGAGTAATGCTGAAAGAGAATCTCATTCTCCTTTAGAATAGTCCAGGAATTCCGTGCTCAAGTATTCTCCTCCTTGATCTCATCAAAGGACATAATACTTATACCCGTTTTTGGTTCTCTACTTCTAACTTATATTCCGTGAATATCTCAAAAGGTTCGGACTTGTGTTTCAACTGGAACATATGTCTGAATCTTCAGAGATCATCAGTGAATATAATGAAGTACAAAGAACTGGTCCTGGCATGTGTAAACAGGGGACCTTTATACATCAACATGTATCAATCCCAAGAGTTCACTAACTCTTTCTCTGTTTCCAATAAACAGATCTGTGGTCATCTTATCTTTGTGACAAGACTGGCAAGTTTCACAAGATGTAAATTCAAACAAATTTAAATATGCATCTTAATGTAACTTCAGCTAGTCGGGTCGCATTGATATGACCTAGTCTACAATGCCTCAAGAAGGATTCATTCATTTCTGAACTCTTCCTCTTGTGTGTGTTCCGTATACTAAAGAACTGTAGTTTGATTTAGAACATCAATGCTTTTAGATAACGTGCCTGAACCGATCAACTTTTGATATAGGAAATGTTCAAAACATTATCCAACAATACAAAATTTTATCATTTCTTTACTTCTAAAGAGACTGATATGATTTTGTATATCAGGTTCGGTATCTAATAAAATTTGTTCAGAATCAATGTATTCTGGTAATACAGGGTGATAGTGACCAACAGACTTGGCTGCAACACTTGCACCGTTTTCTGTCTCATAAAACTTATCACCCGTTCTCAGTTCTCTACCTATCTATAGCCCATATAACAGATTACATATACGGGATCCTGATCCGGTATCACATACCCAGGACGTAAAGGATACTGAGAAACAGTTCTATGTAATGAACACACCCAAAGAAGATGCATCAGCATGCACTTTCTTCGTTTCGGCAGCACGGGAAATCTGGTATTCCCCAATTTCCTGCTCTGTCTTATAACAATTATAAGTTGGAGCGGGACCAACATTCCCCAGCTCAGTATAACAAGCGGGTTCGGTCAATATATCCGTTTTATTATCTTGATTAAGGCGTGATATGGTCGCTACCTGGAGAGAGAGAAGAAAACACTCAGCGTATGCTCTTGCAAGATTAGATTGGTTATCTAATATATCTAATCAGGATGTCTCCCACTGTTTTAATCAAATCTTCCTTCAAACCCTAAAAGGAAAGACTAGCCGGGATTAATCACACGCTACAAGTTCGCCAATCTTTCAGCCAGGCCAGTGTTGGTACTTTGAGGGAGGTCCCCCGTGCTTTCGCACGAACCTAATTAAGGTAAACCTCGTTTTCCCAGGGGCGTAACCCCGTTAACACCTTTCTAGACACCTACTTGATCGGCTAATTGTAATGTGTAAAACTCTCCCAGGAGTAACTCTTACTCGCAGCGGGTATCGGGATCCAACTATCTCATAGAAGGTATGCAATCTCATTGCAAATTTCAACACTTGAAATTCCCAATAATATTTTGCCCCAAGCGATCTATGACCTTGACAAGGTCAACAAACCATAGACCGCAAGTCAAGTTCAACCCGTCATTTCCTAATTGAATTAAACCCACCCGCACGACCCTTGACAAGGTCAACAAAGTCGCACGACTACCCTAATCCAATCGCATCATATACTTATACAGATAAGCAGTAATCAGCTACCGCACACTACGCCTTGACAAGGTCAACAGACGCAGCACGAATACTAACTATTACTTATCTGAAATGACGGAGGGCTACGACAGGTTTTTAAGAAAACCCTTTGCGTAATGAACTTGATATCGTTGTAGAATCGAGTGATTTTAAATGGAGTGTTTTTTAGGCTTTTCTAGTTTTGCTAAAGGGGTCACTCTCGGTGAAGGGATCGTCGGCCCTTTCCTTATCGAATAAGGTGCAGGATATTTCACAAATATCACTATGCAAAGCAAGAACTATAGAAGCAATCAAAAGACAAACCGAGTTTGTAGCATCTGCCAGTTATTGCTAAAGGAGTCACTCCCGGTGAAGGGATCTCGGTTCTTTCCTTATCGAATAAGATGCAGGATGTTCTACAAGGAACACCGCGATGCAAAGCAAGAACTGTAGCTACCTGTTTTTAAGAAATTCGATTCCACAACATCTTAGTTTTCTTTTATTTCATTAATCTCATTAATGAAGTCCCATTTTATTATGCTTCACAAGCATCTCTTTTGAAACAAAATCTGCAGTATAACATATATCTCATATATATAATATAAACATTCGTCTCAGGCAGTAATATGATCTCATCACAGAACATTGCAGCAGAAGAACATATATGAAATATTGGATATTCTAGGACGTCCGTGTTTTAGTACGACCTGTATAAAACACGGATTCCACGGTCGCGATGAATAGCCAAACCCACATCCCTAGACCCCTACGAGAGCGGCAAGTAACACAGCCAATTCTAGGGTTAGGAGACCCGGTCTCGACTCCTCGAGATGGTCTCCTACTGGACCCTAAAACCCGGTTACTTGTGCTTCCCGCCTTGGGTCTACCTAATGCGGAAAAGTAAATAATATACAACGGTGACATCTTCCACAACCTGGAAGTGCCCCAATAAAAGAATATTACATACAAATTTTTTACATGAATGAAAAAGAAAAACTCTCATCTCACATAAAACCCCCGGCTATTCAAACGCGACGATCCAATACAACATATCACAGCAACACATAATATCTCATATCATCAACGTAAGCAAGTATGCGTATCCCGATTGACGTTGATGTATAGCAACGAAGCCGGCGATACACCACATACTACGCTTACGGTCACAGAAAAGAAAGTGTAAAACTACAACAGTTGGAATCCGCAACCTCCTTAGACATCGCATGCCTAACCAAATGAATTCCTTAGACATCTCATGCCTAACAATTATAAACCCCGCATTTTAATCTCATTATCGAAAACTCTTTTCAATATCAAGTCGGGCAATTCAACAAGATTCCCGACGTCCTGATCGAATGCTCGTCGCAAACTTTAGTAGACAGCCGCACCCCCAGATGCCGTCGACGAAGTGCACTAAGGCGGAACACCGCTGCCGCGAGCACCCGAACGGATGCTTTCGGCGACGGGGTTCTCCTACAGTCACTTGGTCGGGGCTATGGGGCGTAGCTGTCTATTAAGTTTACCCGGCGAGTATCCGCGTACGCTACGTGATTGCGACGGACTTTTGATCACATCAAAATTCCGTGGCAACCGATCATTAGAGACTAAACTGCTATGTTTATAATATTCAAATTAGTTATCTCATAACTATTTGTGGATTCCAAATATTGTATCACATTCCAGATAAATAGACAAAGTTAAACTTTCCGATCGAATCATCAAACACCCAAGATTTCCCCAATATATCTCAACACTTGAAATCAGTTTAAAAACATCCATCACATGCCACAGTACCAATGGTCCAGCCGTAGAAGGGTCAAGCCAACACCTCACATGTGGCACGCCGTACTACCCCAAACCCTAAGGTTCAAAAGACAATTCAAGACGGTCACATAATCGAGTTAAGGTTTGTTGTCTTCTAGAGGGTCCACCGCGTTACTTGCACGACTTAGAATGTTCTTAAACACGAGAAAAAAAATCCAACTTTTGAAAAAATTTCCGACAGGGGAAAAAGTGTGTTATTGATATCCGTTCGAACTTTTTAACAGTTTCTAAAAATTATCCGGAAAAACACAAAGACGCAATTAAAGTTCCCGATCGAATCATCGAATCCCCAATACAACCCAGAAAATTCAACAGTTGAATAAATATTAAAAATTCCCATAAAATACAGCACTAACAGATAAGAATTACTGTGCAAATTTGAACTGCTGAAGTGACTAAATGGCCGCGGAACCGCCGCACAAGCCATGCTTGTGCCGCGGTTCCGCCGTGCTTTGGTGGAATCAGGCGCACGTGCTTCACAGTATTTCTTACAATTCCCTGCTAAATTTTTCAGGTATTTCTAATATGGAAAAAATCACAGTTTTGAAAAATTTCCAGAGAAGGGGTTTTATCGGGTTTTCCGGGTTCGATCGGACTTTAAACTTCGTCTAGACTTCGCCTAAAGCTCTAGCTTGGCTCTGATACCACTATAGGGTTGCTATGCACGCGCACAAGGGTCTACGAGGCATCAACCATGCCCGATTAAAAAATTAGCCGTGCCGAACAACCCGAATACGGATCTTTAAACTAGAGATTAGGCGAAAACTAGCATGTTAACAACTTTAACACTAAGTGAGAGGGATTACAACCTTTGTAGATCCAGTCCTTCACTTCATATGCTCCGTGTTGTGGTCCCTTCGCTGCGATCGTCGGGTTCCGGACTCTCGAGAGGTTCCACGAAGAGAAAGATGCAACCTTTGCTTCCGATCTTCGATACTAAGATGATCTACCTTGAAGTTTTGTTAACACAAGCTAACACTCATGAAATGATGTGAACACCCTCATCTAAATGGCAAGGGAAGATGAGAATGATGAAGAAGGATTTTTGCTCTCTTTATTTATCATTTTCTCATATTTATTCATCACAAATATCAAAACAAGAAAGCTTTGCAAGAAGAACTCAAGGAAGAAGAAGAATAGTGATCCATTTTCTTTTGTGATGAATAATGAAAGGATTAATATGATGAATAATGCAACCATGGTTGACTTAACCATTGTAGAGAATTAACCAAGGGTTAGGGTTTGGGTTGAGTTAAGAATGAGTCACTTGAAAATATCTTTCACAAAACAAAACCAAAACCTTCTAGAATCATCTAGAAAGCTTAACCCTAATCCAAACCCTAATCATGTTTAAACTCCACTAAACATGTTGCATTAGTTATCATATCATGTTACAATATTATATATCACATATATAATATTTGTTGTAACAAAATAAAATAATACATTTAACATATATCGCATATATATCAATGTATTACCCAAGTGAGAAAAAGAATCTTTTAGTGAGCTAATATTAGTTAATGTAATTTAATATATCATATATATTATTATACATTAAATTATCGAATCAACACTTGATCCAATAATCCGGCTGTATCGCATATAACCGACTAATATTTATCCGTACCGATTAATCGAATCAACACTTGATCCGATGACCCGGCTGATATCAAATATCGCGAGAATATAATACGGTATCATATATCGCATTATCCTCGGTCCCGCACATATCACATATGTACTCCTACTCCATTTTTCCTGAGCCAAGAAACCTCTGTGTAGGACTCTAAAGAATCGTCAATACGCCGGCAGTAGGTGATGATCATATCAAACACCCACAAGCTGCAAGCGGTCAGCTAAACGTAACAGCTACCCAGGTATTGAGCGCTCAGAAGATCAATAAGCAAGCCTATACATTCTCCTGTGAATCCAAACAGTAACACTCCCGTACAGTCCGGTCTCGTCGTCTGATATGTCGCATATCTCGCCTAGGGGTGGTAAAACGTCAGACCCCAGTAGCTCGATAAGTCGTGTCGATATAAGGTTTATAACAGTTTGAGAAACTACTGATAACACTTACCAGTAAATCTTAACAACCCTGGTCAGGGATTTCCGGTTATAGCCAATCGGACACAGCACAACATCAACTCCCTATACCGGGAGAGACGAATCCCCTCCTATCGCTCATTGCCTCCATGTGATTCGGGACTGTACCCAAAAGCCACCTTTTTGCACTCCCTCTTGGACGTGGTATGATGGAAATCAAAGCACAGTGGGAATCACACAAGACTCTATGACGATCTCGGGTCAACAGACTACTCTGTACCAGTGTCACCGGAGAACTGCCATCTGACGTGAGGTATAATACCATCTGGGAGTTCTCGGCGAGTCCGTCCAGTGTACCCAGTCTCCACTGAGCACCCGTACACCATCCTTGATGTCAAACACCGATGGATATGGGATCATCCATCGCCCATCCTATGGGTCAAGATGCGTATACGCTAGTCTACTCTGGTGTATCGATGCCCTGTCTCGATACACCCTCGACTAGGAACAGTTATAGGATGTACTCGTCGACTACCGTGGCCCCACTAGTATGATCTCATCATAGTTCCAGTAGTCGAGTACACATCCTAAGGGCTTTATCAACATGTAACATAGAGACAATCAGAGTACATGTTAAGATAAAGTACAACCAGATAGCATACTATCATGTCGAGCAAGAAAGTCCTCCATATATATGTCCTAGCATCCACTACAATATACATCGTATGTACAGTAATGGCCTCTAGGGCATACATATAACTAACAATCCCTTCGGTCGTATTTTTCCGCTCCCGACGAGTTTTGCGCTTCTCCCGCTTAAAATGTTGTCGATGAGAAACATATCCTTGCCACCATCTATTGAAAGTCTTGCACTCTTCAGTGGGGTGCAAAATCTTCCGATGATATAAGCAGTAGGAGGGGTGCATTTCCACTTCACCAGTAATGCTTCCTTCAGAGGATGGTAGCTTCATGCCCATTGATATGGCCTTAGCAAACCTTTTCCTCGTCTTGAATTTGCTTCTATCCGTGGCAGATGTATTTCGCTCCAGCGAGAGAGTCTCAACTCTTTTGTCAAGTCGCTGGCGCTTGGCCCTTTCAAATATAGCCGTCTCGCGTTCCCGATCAGCTTTACTTTTAAACAGAGCTTGAGGAATGCGTCAATTACTTCATCTGATGGCCCCAGAATTTTTGGTTCAGGATCTGCCCCCAGCTTTTCAGTGCAAGGAGTATCCTCATCGTCCTTGAACGAATGGGAAATCACGTGACAGCTCGCTACATATTCTTCAGATTCATCCGACGAACTTTCTCCCTCATCTTCCTCTTGAAAGACGTGGTTGAGAAACTCTTAGGGTGTAATGGGAGTCCGTGCTTTCTGGTTGTATTCCTCCAGCGCGTCAATTTGTTTTTGTAAGTCCGTGCGCTTGTCGCCAGGCTTCACGGGCTTCTTGGATTTCTTCTTCTTCTTCTTTGAAGATTTTGACTGCTGGTTGTGAGAGCTTGGGCTACCACCATTGGTCTTTGGAGTTGGACGCGGCTTCAACATCCTCTCAATGACCTGCGGTTCCAACGGGTTCTTCCATCTGATCGCTGGGCATGTTTGAAGATCGTTCAGCATTCTCTTTGTCTTGGCTGACAGCACAACCTCTCATGGGGCTTCTTCGATGAGAGAGCAGGTTGCCCCCGGCATATTCATCCTTTTAGAGGCGTGAGGCTACGGCGGATTCACCTTCCATCTGTCGGATAACGCGAACTTGCCCTGTTGGTACTGGTCTTCAAGCCAATTTTTGAAGACGTAGCAATCTTCGATCGGATGACCCAGTACTCGGTGATAGGGACTGTAATTGGGCTCATTGATATCATTTGGTTGCGACGGACGTTTTGGATCCGGCAGATTTATGAGTCGGTTGCGCAATGCCAGCTCGAATAATCTTCTCATTTTATCTCGGGAAAATGAGTAAGGACGTCCTAGCCTCTCCTCAAGGGGTACGTGCGGACGCATATTATTTTGACGGACAACCGGCTTTGAGTTGCTCGACTGTTGTTGAGCATTAGCAACAATGATCGCTTTCCCTTTCCCCTTTTCATTTTGGGAGTCCGGCTTTGGAAGAGGAAGTCTATGGCCCATCTGATCCATTTGCTCTAGCTTGTCGATCAGAGCCTGGAAGGTAGTCGGCTTGAAGAACATCATAAATTGCGAGATGGTTGCTTGCGGATCAAGGGTTCCCACAAACACACCCACTGCAGGAGCTTCTTCAATGCGTTGCTCGTATTTTGACCATAAGTTCCGCCACCGTATAGCATATTGGACCCATGTCTCGACTGGCTTCACCCTGGCATTAATCAATGCCGTCATCGGGGTGCGTTCACTGGCGCTTGCAAAACGCTGGGTAAACAACAGCTCCATCTCCGCGAATGTCTTAATAGAGTCATTTGGGAGCTCAGAGTACCACTCGAACGCTGTATCTGACAAGCTGCCAATGAACTGGCGAAGTAACAACTTATCATCACTGCCGGTGTTGCCGCAAAGCGCCCTGAACTGAGCAACATGCTGGTGGGGATTGCCCGTCCCCTTGAAGACGTGGAATTTGGGTATTGTATAGCCCGGCGGATACTTGATTTGATCGTACCAACTCGGATATGGTCGTCCTGTTTTTACGACCTGACCGGTTGCCTCAGTCGCATGATGAACCCGTATTTGTTGGGTTATATACTCGTCCAAGTCAGCTTTGGAGATTGTCTCCTCCTTGGCTGTTGACAGAGCCGGTGGAGGAGTTGACATTTCTCCTCTATCGTCTTCAAGAACGATCGGGGGATCTTCAACTGGAGGATCTTGTTGGATCATCATCCCCACCATGTCTTGGAACAGGAGGGCCGTACGCTTTATGTTGGCTGCTTGTTCAGCAGCCTCTTTATCCTTCTTCTCCAATATCCGACGAAGGAATTCAACGTCAGTTTCTTGCTCCTGGCGTTCATCCAAGGACGCTTCAGGGCTTTCTTTTGGCCCAGTGAGTGCAGCCATCGCGGTCATCATCTCCTGGAGCTTTTGTTGTTGCTCCTGAGCTTTGGTCACTGACCGTGTAAGCGGTCGATGACCTGTAGATGCACGGCTGTCCTCTTTACCAGACGCCATGTAGACGGTATGAACTACAATGCCCCCGGACTTAGGGCGTTTGGGTTCACCACCTTTGATATTCGCCGCAGGCGTGGGGACTTTCTCCGGCCTTCTTCGCTTATAGGCCGTCGAAGTTGAAGGGGCCGTTGCTTTGGGCACCCAAGTGGTCGTCGTCTTTCGTTGTTTGACAGGGGGATTTTCTTCCTGTCAACCTTTCAACTTCTTGTGCTGGTGAGAGAAATTCGGATCAATCACCGATTCTCGGACTCGTCGCCACGTCTTGTAGATCCTGGAGGACAGCGATTGAGGAGACTGCTCCGGCTTTTCTGCTTCCACGGCGGTCTCTACCGGTGGAGGAGATCTTTTGAACACCGCAGTTGGCGAATTTCTGTGTACCCTGTTCAGCAGCATTAACTTCCATCGTTGGAGCTGGCGGAGTTATCCCAGAGGGGGAGTTGCCCCCAGTCTTCCTTATCCGGCGCCAGTGGCGTCGTCAGGCGTGACGAGTTGTCGGTATTGGTTCAGTGACAGAGACAGCTTCTTCTTGCCCCATGTCCGAATGAGGCGTGCTGGTGCCAGCCTCTTAAAGACTGAGGTTGTCCTTTGAGTAACGGTATTCAATCTGTCAAAGACAGATCCTCGAGCTGGGGCAGGAGTGGGAATAGTCAGCCTTGCAAAGATTGACTCTTTGACAGGAGAAGCCGCCTTGGCGACTTCGGGAGCAGCCGTCTTCTTTGGGATGGCCTTCTCAGGTATCATGGGCTTTTTGGCAGGCCCTTTGGAGTTCAGGCTCAGTCTGGAGAAGACTGAGGAGTTGGACGACCCGTTGAGAGGGGCCGTGGGAGTAGCAAGTCGATCGAAGACCGACTTCTTCGAAGCTTCCGGTACGGGTATTGGCTGGGTGAAGCTTGCAGGAGGGATCATGGTCCCGAAAAACAGGCCAGTGGTAGCCTGAGTCACTTGCTCCACAGGCATAGTAAGGACGGAGGCCGCTTGAGGCCCATATGCTACGCCTCCAGGTGAGGTGGAGCGTCGGTTGCATTGGCACTTCGAGCAGTTCGAGCAATTTGAGGCCATTGATGCTTGATTTCTGCGCCAGGCAAAAGAACAAATCTTAGTAACTTGAATTCCAAAGGCAACCATTAACAAACCGTAATTCGTTCGCGAAGACGACACACGAAGTGTGGAGTGGAAAGAGGAAAAGGTCCCACCGGGCGTGCCAGAATCTGTTCCCCTCCGAATGGCGGCCACAGAATCTGTTCCCCTCCGAATGGCGGCCACGACATATGGACGTCTTGCCTGAGATTCAGGGCAGATGCTATTTGGTTTTATCCTCCTACCTCTCCGAAGATGCCAAGTTGATTTATGGCATCGTGTATCGGAGGTTTAGACGGATGCGGCCGATGTAGCAGACTTCGTCAGATTCCCCCTCGTTTGAAGGGTTTTTGATTGTGGGGACGCTCTTCCATGCAGGCGCAAGCCCCTGCAGTTAATTACGCTACCGCATCGCGGTAGCCACTTTCTCCTTCTCCAGAATTTCACTTCATGTCGTGTGTGTTTGTTTTGTTTGTGGATGCCCGTGGATTGTATACGGAGACTAAGTTATGCCGTCGCCCGTAGGACGTGGATTAGTCCAAATCCGTATTTTCTTAGATTTGGGTTTTGGGTTTTAGTTTAAGGATACGTTATCTATATTGAGGCTAAGATCAACTTAAACGTTCGTCAAGGATACGTTAGTCTGATTTGAGACTAAGATCAACTTAACGGGATCGTTTGGATCCGACAAAAGAGCATTTGGAGGCTCTATTGTTCCAGTTTAGGGACGTAGTGGTCCATAGGTAGTTTAAGGACATTTTGGTCCATTAGTTTAAGGATGCATAAGTCCGTGGGTTTAAAGACCCCACAGTCCGTGTTTTGGTTTAAGGACGCATGAGTACGTGGGTTTAAGGACCCCACAGTCCGTGTTTTGGTTTAACGACGCATGAGTCCGTGAGTTTAAGGACCCCACAGTCCGTGTTTTGGTTTAAGGACGCATAAGTCCATGAGTTTAAGGACCCCACAGTCCGTGTTGATGTGTGGTTGTCGGGACCCGTCACCTCTCTGACGTCGTTGAAGGATTACAACGATAGGAATCAGAGGAGTTCGGAGATGTACCCTCGAACCGGATGTAAATTGATTTAGGAGAGCAGCCGTGCTCAGTCAATTTAATTTGAGGACTTACGGCCATGATTGGGCTAAGTCCAGTTAAAAAATGTTCAACATTTTTATTTGTCTTTGGCCTATTAGGCCTGTGCTAGGGTTTTGCCCCTTTTTAATAATGCGCTGCATTTTTTGTTTTGTTTGGGCTCTGCCCTTTTATAAATGATGCAGAGCATCTATTTTGGTTGGGCTCTGCCCTTTTTATAAATGATGCAGGGCATCTATCTTGTTTGGGCTCTGCCCTTTTAATGCATTGCATTTTTATTTTGTTTGGGCTCTGCCCTTTTATAAATGATGCAGAGCATCTATTTTGTTTGGGCTCTGCCCTTTTAATGCATTGCATTTTATTTTGGCCTGCTAGGCCTTTTTAATTTGGGTCTGGCCCTTCAGTAAACAATGCAGTGCATTTGTCAAGCGCTTTGCGCCAATCATTGAGCGCAAGCGCATGTAGAGGTGACGCGTGTCACGCTCTGGTGAGCGCAAGCGCAACAGCGCAGTGCGCTGCGTCAGTGCGCTGCGCTGTTGCGCTGCTGACACGTGGCGCGCTCTGGTGAGTTGCACCAATTTCAGAGAGCAATACTCTATCTTAAAAGCGCATAGTGCAAGTGGTTCAGGTGCTGACACGTGGCGCTCTCTGGTGGCTTGCGCCAACCCAGGAGCGCAACAGTGCAGTTTTGCAAGTGCAAGGCACTGTTTCAATAACTTGATCCAATTTTGGATTCAAGAAAAGAATTTTTTCTGAAATTCCAAAACCAATGGTTCATAAAAAGTGCAAGGCACTTGTAACACCCGAGCCCAATATTACTAATTCTGTTACTGGTTGAGTGTTTGACGTTGCTCATTTCATTTAACTTGCTTGTTTGGTGCTTGTTGCTAAATTTTAACCGGCTAAGTCATTTTTGCATATAACAAATTTTAGCACCTAAAGTAAAATTTAAAGTATCTATCTTGGCCTACTCGTCACACCTAGCCGCGTGGTAGCGTCCGCGCGTCGAGTTTTCTTTCCGTTTGGTGAAACGGGCGAGTTTGGACGGCTACGCGCGCGTGCAAGTGTCCGACTTGGGGGCATGCTTTTTAATCATAAAACATCTCATTTTAAAATTTGGAACCCGCTTAAAATCCTATTATTTAAATTTCAAATATTTGGGCGCAACCCGGGCGCGAATTGGAAATGTTTCATTTAGCGCCAAAATCCCAATTTAATTTAATAATCAAAACGATAATATATAAGATCTTACCTGTTAATTTAACTATTAAAATCTTTTAAATATTTTACTAACCCACGAATCTCTCTCTCCCCTACCAATCAAACTCTTCCTTTCTCGTGGGCCCCTCCAACGTTTCTCTCTCTCTATCCCTTTCTCTCTCCATCTCTCTCTCTCTAATTTCTTTTTCTCCCTCTCTCTCTAACCCTCTCTCTCTATATCCCTATTATTTTTTTACGCCTTCGTCTTCTTTCCCAGAAAACCCACGCGAGAACCCAACACCACCTTCTCCATCGCCGCCGATCGCCCTCGTCTCCATCTCCGATCACCCGCCCAGCACAGCAGCAACCTCCTCTTTTCCACCGCAAGCCTTGTATCTCCTCCTCACCTTACCGCTGCCATCTCCCTTCAACCCTAGCCGTGACCGGCACCTACACCACCTCCCTCAACCGAGAACCCATCAGCACCCCACTGTCGTTGGCCCCTTCACCCTTAGACGATCCCAACCGCAGCCTTTTCCCTCCTCCTCTGACACCAACCCCGACCCCAACGTCGGGAACCCATCGCTACAACCCACGCCGCGGGTAACGTTCACTGTCGTTGGCCCTCGTCGCCGCCGTCGTCTAACCCTCGTCTTCACCTCCATATCTCCGGCGCCACCTCCTCGCCCTCTCCTCTGTCCCGGGAACTCTAGGGCAGCAAGTCATCACTTTGGATGCCCTTGAGAATTGCCCTGCTGTGCACTTTCGCAACGGCTGTCGTGGGGAGTTTCGAGAATGGTGCTGCTGTTTACGAATTTGCAGAAGGAGTTGGCTGTCACTGTACCTAGGGAATGAGATAGTTCAATGTCATGCCTTTCTGTTGTTAAAACTGTTCACAGGGATAGTTTTGCCACATAGTTGAGGCTCCTGCTGATGTGCCTGTAAACTTAAAGAAGCATGCTGTTGACGTTGCTCGAAATAGTATGTTAGTTCCTTAGAAGGGGCTGGTGTGTTTGCTGTAGAATTATTTCTAACAAGGGATGAAAGGATTTTGCTAAATGAAGTTGCTCCGAGCATAGTAGTAGCCATTACACCATTAAGTCTTGTTATATTTCTCAGTATGAACGACATTTGAGAGATGTCGTTGGACTTCCACTCGGTGATACATCAATGAAAACCCCAGCTGCAATCGTGTACAACATCTTGGATGAAGAAGAACGTTCGCCGGAAACCGGCATGCCATCGACGATCCCGACGACCCAGCGAGCGTACCTGACCCGTGTGATCACACTGTGCGTGGTTTGGATCCGATCCGTGTACCGTGCGCGCGTCGTGACGTTTTCCGCCGACGTGAGACGTTCCGTATTCCTGTTCTTGATCCGTCCAGGCAAGTATTACTTGCTACATGCTATGTTATACCAATTGAATGTGTTTAACTCATAAAACTTGCAAAACTTAACTAAGTAGAGCTATTTTATAATTTGGACGCATTATGACATATATCATGATACTGTAACCTAGAATCATAATTGCCGCCTTAACCCTAATAACGAAACTACCGGTTAATCATTTTGCTGTTTAAAGGACGATAGCCGTGCACATATAGCTTTATCACTTTCTGTTATTGATATTGCACTACCCTGTGATTATTGCACCCCAAGGGTGCTCGAACTTGTTAATATGATAATACAACTGCACTATATTAATGCACCATTGTGATTAAATGAACTGTTATTGTTGTTTATTTTATTTCCTGCTGTTACTCCTTATTCGATTATATATCTGATTGGGAGCACACTCACGATATTGCATACATCTTGACCTGACATTGCTACACATGTATATATTGATACACCTGACATGGTACCGTATACTGTTGACTTGACCTGATGTACCATGACCCGACCTATTACCTGATCTCGTGCCTAATGCCAACAAACCTGACATGTAGTCCTCATGGACCGTTCCTGTTGTCTATCCAGACAAACCTGCTTTTACCTGATCCTGTATTGGCATTAGTTCTTGATTACTGAATACCTGACTCGACACATATAACTTGGGGGTATGGGGAAATCAAAGGTGAAATCTGACTTGTAACTCGACAGTTCACTACCTGTATTGAGTGTACACATTCATGTTTTGTGCCTAGCGGCATGTCTCGGTTTCAGCCGAGAATATTGTGGCCGTGGTCCCGGTTATGTACGGGATACTATCGAGTGTACACATTCCTGTTTTGTGCCTAGCGGCATGTCTCGGTCTGCAGCCGAGAATATTGTGGCCGTGGTCCCGGGTATGTACGGGATACTATTGAGTTACATCGACGATTCATCAATTGATTTCAAAGACTTTAGAATAGAAAACCTGATAGAACAGTTTAGTTACCCACTGCACATTACCCTGCACTGTTGTTTCCTATTATTGCTTTATTCATGTTTGTTTCTGCATTGCTTATTACCATGTTCATATTATATTATTGGTTGACATGACGCGCTGACGTCTGGGTTTTGCATGGCCCAGATTCTTTACCACTGTCGCCGACCGAGCAGGAGTACTTCAGCCAGCAGGCTGATTTGTGAGTTCTGTAGTGGTCAGTTCATTTATTGCATTTTATTTCCAGGTGCGATTCCGCATTATGGGACGTACCTTTCTATTATTGTATTGGATCATTTGCTTCCGCACTTATTGTTTATTGACTCTTGTTATTATGGATTTGGACATGTGATAGTTTAGTTTATTTATATTGTTCTTGATATCTCTACAACCGTAATGTGACTGTGGATGGATACTTCCTACCCACAGGTAGCATGGTTGGCTATGTTACGTGCCCAATCTTGCGTACTCTGGGAAGCGGGGCGTGACATGGTTCTTTTGGTATCAGAGCCATAGGTTAATTGGGTTGATTCTTTTGTAGTTGGGTATTGTACCCAATACACAAATCAGAATACCCGTGTTTAGGAAACATGTCCTGCCACCTTGACCGTTTTTACCACTCTTGAATCACATTCTTCCTGATTATATCTTTTACGACGTACAAACTTACTTTGCATGTCGATTCGGAAACCTGATTTCTTGTTATCCCTAGGACTTGGGCGACTTGGGTGGAGTTAAGTAATAGCGGCTATGATACCGCGGCATAGCTACAATGCGGTACTCTATTTAAGTATCTTGGAGTTCTAGCCTTGATCCATATTCAGAATCTATCATCATGCTAATGTTGGGTGTTTTGAGTTCAGGATGACGACAGGTAAGAAGTTGAAGACGTACCAGAGGCGTGTAAACGAAGCCGCCATGCTTGGAGTGATAAGAGAAATGTCGGAAATCAAAGAGACAGACTGAGCTGATCCAGCAATAGCAGATTCGTTTCAGGAAGGTTTGCAGATCGTTCAGCAGTCTGTGAACGATGTTGAAACTAGACCAGTCGAACGAGTAGGGACTGTAGCAGATTTCAGACGTTTGGGTCCTACTACTTTCACTGGTCTGGAGGAGCCGTTGCCAGCCGAGCAGTGGCTAGTGACGCGGAGAATTTGCTGTTTGCGGCACAGATTCCAGAGGACAAAGGAGTTGATGTAGTGCGCACTCAACTAGTGGATTACGCCCGAGAGTGGTGACTTGCGGAAGAGACCCGCTTGCCCAAGCCGATCAGTTGGGCGAAGCTTTCTAAGAATCGCTGGGGAAATTCTTCCCGCGAACTACGCGGGAGGAAGTAGAAGAGAAGTTCATTGGGCTAAAGCAGAATGGAGCACCCGTAGATGTGCATGCAGCAGAATAGACGAGACTCGGTAGATTCGCTGGACCTTTTGCGGCCAACGATGCAGACAGCAGTTGCGGTAAGGAAGCAGTTCTGTCGGGCCAGTCAAGTTTAGGGCTAAGCCGACAAACAATATCCTTACATCAATGGAAGTGATGAAAGTGAAGAGCCGGCTATCGTTCGCGATTTTATGGACGTATTTGAAGATATATCGGGTTTACCGCCGAAGCGAGATGTGGAGTTCATAATTGATCTTATTCCTGGTGCAGCGCCGGTATCTAAAGTATATTATCCAATGACACCAGTAGAGTTGGAAGAAGTTAAGAAACATGTTGCTGAATTGCTTGAGAAAGGTTGGATTCGAAGCAATAACTCGCCTTGGGGAGCTCCAGTTCTTCTAGTAAAGAAGAAGGATGGCACAAGAAGAATGTGCATCGACTATCGAGAATTGAACCGGGTGACTATTAAGGACAAGTACCCGATCCCTTGCATTGGAGAACTTTTGAGCAAGCTCAGTGGCGCGAGAGTATTCTCGAAACTGGATTTGCGATCCGGATAGCATCAGGTCCTGCAGGTGTTGAGACAGGAAAAGCTTTATGCGAAAATGAGTAAGTGTGAGTTTTGGCTGGAGGGAGTGAAGTTTCCTGGGGCATGTCGTGTCGGGCGATGGAATCGCCGTCGATCCCGAGAAGATTACAGCAGTTCGAGATTGGCCTATTCCAAGAAATGTGGCTGAGATAAGAAGTTTCCTTGGTTTGGCCGGATACTACAGGAGATTTGTGGAGAACTTCGCTCGTTTGGCAGAACCGTTGACCAAGCTTACGCGCAAGGAGGTACCTTTTATTTGGACGGATGGATGTGCATTGGCCTTCGAGACGTTGCAGCAGAAGTTGTTAACCGCCCCTATCCTGACCGTACCGGACAATCCAGGAGGACTGGTGATTCACAGCGACGCACCTGGAAAAAAAAAGGGATTGGGATGTGTTTTGATGCAGAATGGGAAGGTCGTAGCTTGCGCATCGAGACAACCGAAGACTCATGAGAAGAATTACCCGACTCATGACTTGGAGCTTGCGGCCGTGATCTTCGCCTTGAAAATTTGGAGACACTACCTTTTGGGCGAGAGAGTCGAAGTCTTTACAGATCACAAGAGTTTGAAGTATGTGTTCACTCAGAAGGAGTTGAACATGAAGCAACGCAGATGGTTGGAGCTGATGGCCGACTACGACCTTGATCTTAAGTACCATCCGGGAAGAGTTAACGTCGTGCCGGATGCGCTTAGTCGGTTACCAGCGATTCAGGTATTGACTGCACAGAGGGAGATCATTGCGGATTTTCGGAGATTTGACTTGGAGGTTGTGCTACCACATGCTACGGGACAGTTGATGCAGTTGCAGGTACAGTCGTCCTTAGTTGAGAAGATTAAAGCGGCACAATCGCAGGATCGTAGACTGCAAAGGTTTCGAGAGCAGGTTGAAGCCGGACTACGAACAGATTTACTGATCCACGAAGATGGTTCGTTGAGGTATGGTAGCCGTGTGGGTGTGCCAAAAGGGGATGTGCGTGAAGAGCTCATGAAGGAGGCACACAGTTCAACTTACTCTGTACATCCAGGAGGGACAAAGATGTACTGAGATATTCGACAGCACTTCTGGTAGGAAGATATGAAACGGGAGATTGCTCGCTTCGTGGCTAAGTGCTTGGTGGGTCAGCAAGTCAAGGCTGAACACCAAAGGGTTGCTGTTTTGTTGCAACCACTTCCGATTCCTCAGTGGAAGTGGGAACATATAACCATGGATTTCGTGACAACTTTACCGCGGAGTCCAAAGGACGACAATGCAGTATGGGTGATTGTCGATCGGTTGACCAAGGCAGCTCACTTTATTCCTTTTCGGGTTGGTCAATCGACGGAGACTTTGGCAGAGCGGTACATGCAGGAGATTGTAGGATTGCATGGAGTACCGGTAAGCATCGTGTCCGATCGGGACAGTCGGTTCTTGTCACACTTCTGGAGGAGTTTACAAGAAAGTTTGGGGACTCGATTGAAGTTTAGCACAGCTTATCATCCTCAAACTGAAGGACAATCGGAGAGAACGATCCAGACCCTGGAAGATATGTCGAGGGCTTGCATGTTGGGCTTCAAAGGTTCTTGGGAGGATCATCTACACCTGGTAGAGTTTTCGTACAACAATAGCTTCCAAGCGACTATTCAGATGGCTCCGTTTGAAGCGTTGTATGGTCGTAAGTGCCGTTCACCTGTTTGTTGGGATGACATTGGTGAACGAAGGTTACTAGGACCAGATTTGGTGGTACAGACAGTCGAGAAGGTGAATACAATCAGGAAGCACATGAAGGCAGCTCAAGACAGACAGAAAAGTTGGGCTGACACGTCAAGAAGACCTCTAGAGTTCGCCGTGGGTGATTTGGTATTCCTGAAGATATCACCGACTAGAGGGGTAATTCGCTTTGGGAGTCGGGGAAAGCTTAGTCCTCGATTCATTGGACCCTTCGAGATATTGGAGCGTATTGGAGAGGTAGCGTGCCGTTTGGCGTTCCCACAGTCATTGGCAGGAGTGCACGATGTGTTTCATGTATCTCAACTACGGAGGTATGTCCGAGATGAGACTCATATCTTGGATCATTCGGAGTTGACAGTACGGGAGGACCTAACTTTTGAGGAGCGACCAGTTGAAATCAAGGATCGAAGAGAAAAGGTTCTTAAGAACAAGGTTATCCCTCTTGTGCTAGTTTCTTGGGGTAATCGATTGCATGGAGAATCCACTTGGGAGCGAGAAGACGAGATCCGGCAGAAGTTTCCTCACATTTTCCTGTAGTTATCTATCTTGTATTCTTGGAATTTCGAGGACAAAATTCTTTTTGTAGTTGGGTATGATGTAACACCCGGGCCCAATATTACTAATTCTGTTACTGGTTGAGTGTTTGACGTTGCTCATTTCATTTATCTTGCTTGTTTGGTGCTTGCTGCTAAATTTTAACCGGCTAAGTCATTTTTGCATATAACAAATTTTAGTACCTAAAGTAAAATTTAAAGTATCTATCTTGGCCTACTCGTCACCCCTAGCCGCGTGGTAGCGTCCGCGCGTCGAGTTTTCTTTCCGTTTGGTGAAACATGCGAGTTTGGACGGCTACGCGCGTGTGCAAGTGTCCGACTTGGGGGCATGCTTTTTAATCATAAAACATCTCATTTTAAAATTTGGAACCCGCTTAAAATCCTATTATTTAAATTTCAAATATTTGGCGCAACCCGGGCGCGAATTGGAAATGTTTCATTTAGCGCCAAAATCCCAATTTAATTTAATAATCAAAACGATAATATATAAGATCTTACCTGTTAATTTAACTATTAAAATCTTTTAAATATTTTACTAACCCACGAATCTCTCTCTCCCCTACCAATCAAACTCTTCCTTTCTCGTAGGCCCCTCCAACGTTTCTCTATCTCTATCCCTTTCTCTCTCCATCTCTCTCTCTCTCTAATTTCTTTTTCTCCCTCTCTCTCTAACCCTCTCTCTCTATATCCCTATTATTTTTTTACGCCTTCGTCTTCTTTCCTAGAAAACCCACGCGAGAACCCAACACCACCTTCTCCATCGCCGCCGATCGCCCTCGTCTCCATCTCCGATCACCCGCCCAGCACAGCAGCAACCTCCTCTTTTCCACCGCAAGCCTTGTATCTCCTCCTCACCTTACCGCTGCCATCTCCCTTCAACCCTAGCCGTGACCGGCACCTACACCACCTCCCTCAACCGAGAACCCATCAGCACCCCACTGTCGTTGGCCCCTTCACCCTTAGACGATCCCAACCGCAGCCTCTTCCCTCCTCCTCTGACACCAACCCCGACCCCAACGTCGGGAACCCATCGCTGCAACCCACGCCGCGGGTAACGTTCACTGTCGTTGGCCCTCGTCGCCGCCGTCGTCTAACCCTCGTCTTCACCTCCATATCTCCGGCGCCACCTCCTCGCCCTCTCCTCTGTCCCGGGAACTCTAGGGCAGCAAGTCATCACTTTGGATGCCCTTGAGAATTGCCCTGCTGTGCACTTTCGCAACGGCTGTCGTGGGGAGTTTCGAGAATGGTGCTGCTGTTTACGAATTTGCAGAAGGAGTTGGCTGTCACTGTACCTAGGGAATGAGATAGTTCAATGTCATGCCTTTCTGTTGTTAAAACTGTTCACAGGGATAGTTTTGCCACATAGTTGAGGCTCCTGCTGATGTGCCTGTAAACTTAAAGAAGCATGCTGTTGACGTTGCTCGAAATAGTATGTTAGTTCCTTAGAAGGGGCTGGTGTGTTTGCTGTAGAATTATTTCTAACAAGGGATGAAAGGATTTTGCTAAATGAAGTTGCTCCGAGCATAGTAGTGGCCATTACACCATTAAGTCTTGTTATATTTCTCAGTATGAACGACATTTGAGAGATGTCGTTGGACTTCCACTCGGTGATACATCAATGAAAACCCCAGCTGCAATCATGTACAACATCTTGGATGAAGAAGAACGTTCGCCGGAAACCGGCATGCCATCGACGATCCCGACGACCCAGCGAGCGTACCTGACCCGTGTGATCACACTGTGCGTGGTTTGGATCCGATCCGTATACCGTGCACGCGTCGTGACGTTTTCCGCCGACATGAGACGTTCCGTATTCCTGTTCTTGGTCCGTCCAGGCAAGTATTACTTGCTACATGTTATGTTATACCAATTGAATGTGTTTAACTCATAAAACTTGCAAAACTTAACTAAGTAGAGCTATTTTATAATTTGGACGCATTATGACATATATCGTGATACTGTAACCTAGAATCATAATTGTCGCCTTAACCCTAATAACGAAACTACCGGTTAATCATTTTGTTGTTTAAAGGACGATAGCCGTGCACATATAGCTTTATCACTTTCTGTTATTGATATTGCACTACCCTGTGATTATTGCACCCCAAGGGTGCTCGAACTTGTTAATATGATAATACAACTGCACTATATTAATGCACCATTGTGATTAAATGAACTGTTATTGTTGTTTATTTTATTTCCTGCTGTTACTCCTTATTCGATTATATATCTGATTGGGAGCACACTCACGATATTGCATACATCTTGACCTGACATTGCTACACATGTATATATTGATACACCTGACATGGTACCGTATACTGTTGACTTGACCTGATGTAACATGACCCGACCTGTTACCTGATCTCGTGCCTAATGCCAACAAACCTGACATGTAGTCCTCATGGACCGTTCCTGTTGTCTATCCAGACAAACCTGCTTTTACCTGATCCTGTGTTGGCATTAGTTCTTGATTACTGAATACCTGACTCGACACATATAACTTGGGGGTATGGGGAAATCAAAGGTGAAATCTGACTTGTAACTCGACAGTTCACTACCTGTATTGAGTGTACACATTCCTGTTTTGTGCCTAGCGGCATGTCTTGGTTTCAGCCGAGAATATTGTGGCCGTGGTCCCGGGTATGTACGGGATACTATCGAGTGTACACATTCCTGTTTTGTGCCTAGCGGCATGTCTCGGTCTGCAGCCGAGAATATTGTGGCCGTGGTCCCGGGTATGTACGGGATACTATTGAGTTACATCGACGATTCATCAATTGATTTCAAAGACTTTAGAATAGAAAACCTGATAGAACAGTTTAGTTACCCACTGCACATTACCCTGCACTGTTGTTTCCTATTATTGCTTTATTCATGTTTGTTTCTGCATTGCTTATTACCATGTTCATATTATATTATTGGTTGACATGACGCGCTGACGTCTGGGTTTTGCATGGCCCAGATTCTTTACCACTGTCGCCGACCGAGCAGGAGTACTTCAGCCAGCAGGCTGATTTGTGAGTTCTGTAGTGGTCAGTTCATTTATTGCATTTTATTTCCAGGTGCGATTCCGCATTATGGGACGTACCTTTCTATTATTGTATTGGATCATTTGCTTCCGCACTTATTGTTTATTGACTCTTGTTATTATGGATTTGGACATGTGATAGTTTAGTTTATTTATATTGTTCTTGATATCTCTACAACCGTAATGTGACTGTGGATGGATACTTCCTACCCACAGGTAGCATGGTTGGCTATGTTACGTGCCCAATCTTGCGTACTCTGGAAAGCGGGGCGTGACAGCACTGTTATTACTTATTTATTTTTTATTGAAGATCATTGATCTTGTTCTTAGATCAATGATCTATTCAGAAGAAATTCTTCTATTTTATAAAGGTTTTTTTACCTTTCTCTTGAATTTTCTTCAGAATTTTCTCTGTTTTGAAGTTCTTGATCTCTCACAATGTTGATGATCTTTTGAGTTGGGGTCTAGACGTCTTTATATAGTGCCCATAGATTTGTTAAGTTTGTTAAAGAGATCATTCTCTGAGTGATTTGGGGAATTTTCCCCACTGTTGGATCTTTGATCCAAGGGTTTCTGTTTTAGAGAAGACGATCTTCTTGTTTTAACAAGAACAGAAGGATCTTACTAGAATTTTAATTCTGTTTGGTGCAAACGCCCCAGCGCGTGACACGTGTCATGCAGCGCAGAGCGCAGCGCAACTGCACTGACACGTGTCGCGCAGCGCACAGCGCAGCGCATCTGCGTTTGCGCTGACACGTGTCGCGCAGCGCAGTGCTTGCGCAACTGCGCTGACACGTGTCGCGCAGTGCAGCGCTTGCGCAACTGAAGCGTTGCTTCCTTTAATTTTTGTTTTAAATAGTGCCTTACTCTGATTGGGCGCGCTGCCTTGGGCGCTGCGCCTGACGTATCAACTTCTTACACGTGGCGCGTTACGCGCAGCGCACGGAATTTGAAGCGTCGCTTCAAAATTTGAATTTTTGAAATTCAAACAGAGCCTTACTCTGATTGGGGGAAACACCAAATTGTTTTAAGATGGTTCGGTCAACTTGGTTCATGAGTTTTAGTCAAGGGTCAGGTCATAGTCGCAGCCAGAGAGAGAGAGAGAAGAAACACTCAGCGTGCACTCTAACCTAGATCAGAATGGTTAATCATTTTATCTAATCTTGGATGGCTCCCACTGTATCCTCGAATTCTCCTCCAAACCTAAAAGAAGAATTAGTCGGAATCACCCGAGGAGTAATCCTACTCATCAGTGGGAATTGGGATCTAACTATCATCGCATGATAACTTGATGGAAGCCACTCAAGTCACCACACTCCAGAAGGTATGCGCAAGCCTGGCAAGTTTCCTGTATGTTTGAAACTCCCGATATGAGTTTTTACCCCTAGAACCCAAGTGACCTTGACATAGTCAACATATCAAAAGGTTTTAGTCAAGTTCAACCCGTCATTATCTTGATTGCATTAAACCCACCCGTACGAGTCCTTGACACAGTCAACATGACCGTATGACTGTCCTAACCAATCCATATATCAATGCGACAGAAAAGCATTACAGAGCTACCGCACACTACGCCTTGACACGGTCAACATACGTAGCACGAATACTAAGCAATACTAATCTGAAATGATGGAGGGCTACGGCTGGTTTTTGGCGAAAAACCTTTAACGTAATGAACTTGATCTCATTGAAGGAATCCAAGTGGTTTTTATAAATATATAGTGGCGAAAACTTTTGCTAAAGAGGTCACTCCCGGTGAAGGGATCTCGGCTCTTTCCCCGTCGAATGGGGTGCAGGATATCCCAAACTGAATACCATGATGCAAAACAAAAATAATCGACTATAGTGAAGTTATTACGTTGACGCAAACTTTTACCCAAGGGGTCACTCCCGATGAAGGGATCTTGGCCCTTGCCTCGTCGAATGAGGTGCAGGATATTCCAAAATGAATACCACGATGCAAAGCAAAAGTGTGCGTCTGTAATGTCAGTTTTTAAAAACTTGGTTCCAACAACATCATATATATAGGTTTGTTTTATCCTTGCATTGATAAGAATCTATGCAGTCCCATCAATTAATCACACTAGAAAAGAACGAAAATAAAATGTACGTATATGCCATCCGCATTCGCCACTGGGTCCCGTCATCACCCGTTAGGTTACTTAACTAACGACAGAGCGGGGACTGGGCTAGCGCGGGTGCAAAACATATACAACATCTAATAATATATATAAATATATATAACATTCGTCCCAGGCATGATATAAAGCAACATCACAGAAACATCACAGAAGCAACACAGAATGGTGGATAATCTGGAGCCCCGGGTTTCACTTGAGCCGCAAGTGAGACCCGACGTTCCCTGTCATGTGGATAGCATGTGCAATGAAACCTAGACCCCTACGAGCGCGGCAAGTTACCCGCCAAAACCAGAAGTGAGGCATCCCCCTTCAGCAACGTGAATGGACCACCCAGCACTTCACGGAATCCGGTAACTTGAGCACCCCTCCTGGGTCAACCTATACCCCCTACGAGTGCGGCGAATAGCCCGCCAATTCTAGAGTAAAGTCCCCTCCGTCTGAATGCTTTGAGATGCGGACCAATTGCCCTCTAGAACCCGGCTATTCGTGCACTCTACGCGGGGTAATCCTAGTACAGAAAATAAAATAATATACATGGGTGACATCGACCTCAGCCCGGTCGTGCCCCAAAGAATAATATACAAACTGGCAGTGACGGAAGTCCACATGTAGGACGCTCGCCCTGCAATATCAAATGTACAAATAAAATAAAACTGTACTATCATTGCACCATTTCTATCCACCACGACGATCCAACCAACATCACAGCACATCACAGAACATCAACGTGAATGTCACGTTCGCAAACCCGTCTAAAAGACATATAGCAATTAGACGAGTTTACCGATCAAATGACATTCACGGTCGCATAATATAATGTATGTACTGTCAAATGCACGCTTAAAATATCGATCGACTAAGTTCCAAATTGGCCCCAATAGCAAAACAACACTTCACTGAAACCTGGGCCAAAACAGAATATCACAAAAATCACATTTCTAAGTAAATGGGCTACGGAAAAATTTGGTCGCCCGTTGCCACTGAACTGCCGTGGAACCACCGCCAATAGGGGGTTAGTGCGGCGGATCCGCGACGCTTTTGTGGAATCACGAGCCCAAATTTTTCCAGTACCCTTAAAATTGCCTGCACGGATTTTTAAGATGTCTGAAATAAATTTTTTGACCACTTTTGAAAATCGACAGCAACTATGAAAATGGAATCATGATTTCGGTAAATTCCGTCGATCGATATTTTAAGCACGTCTAAACAAACTAGTAAGGGGTTTAAAGGGTGGCTCTGATACCATGAAGGGTCCCGGCAGCGCCCCGGCCGTCGAAACGCGGCCAAAATGCGGAACAAAATTTATCAAACCGGCGCTACCACAACCCGAATTCCGGATCGACCTTAAACCCTAAACTAGAAAACTAAACTAAGAGTTAGAAACTTTATACTGAGATGATCCGAGTCCTTCGTGTTGGAGATAGTGCCCTCAGAGTCAATTATTGGATCACAGGCACGTGATTGCAATGATTGAGGGAGGACCTATCCCGGTAGGACAGTCTTACTCGAGATGATAGTATGCTATCTGGTTTACCTTTATCATCGTGTACTGCTTCAGGTGACCTTACAGGTCGCTATTACATGCTGATAGAGCCCCTAGGATTCTTGCTTGACTGCTGGCAGTATGATGGTGATCATATACGTGAGAGCTGGCGGTCTATAAGCACATCCTTAAAAGGTCCCTAGTCGTGGGAGTTTCGAGACAGGGCATCGATTCTCCAGAGTAGACTAGTGTATACAGTCGAGACCCCGACGAGGGGCGGTGGCCGGTCTCGCAAGCCACTAGTGTCAGTTGGTTCACCTAAGATGTATACAGGTGCTCATTGGGTTATGAGTACACCGGATAGGACTCGCCGGGAACATGCTAGTTGGTCTTATACCTGACGTCAGATAGCAGTTCCCTGGTGACATGTGTACAGGTTAGTTCATCGACCTGGGGATCGTCATTTGTCTCGTGTGAGTTCCCACTGTACTTTGATTACTACCCTACCACGGCTCAAAGGAGTCGTGCAAACAGGTTTTAGTTGGGTACAGTCCCGAGCCACATGGAGGCAGTGAGCGGATCTTCAGGGGTTCGCCTCTCCCGGTATTGGGGGTGAGGTCGCGCTGTGTCTAGGAGAGCCATTACGCAAAGCCCTCGGCCGAGGCAGGAGATTTACTGGTAGGTATTCCAATAGTATCTCAGGGCGTTCTGGGTTACACTCCGACACGACTTGTACCGCTTTTGGGGGTCTGACTTTTACCAACCCCCTAGGCCCGACATGCGATGCTCATAAACGAATGACCGGACTGTATGGATATTGTCACTGACAGGCTCAGTAGGGTGTCAGGATGAGTTCGCTCATCGACGTCCCTTTTGGTCAATAGCTGGTGGCCCGTCACGTATTGGCTTATACCTCTGACGTGCTAGTGGTTAAATCCACAACCATAGTATTGACGAGTCTTTAGAGTCCACCACACTTTCAGTTACTCAAGCTTTCGGGCGAAACGCTGTAGAGGCCGTATGGAGATATGGCAGGGTCCGATCAGATACGTGCGGTATTGCACAGATCAGGATCGGACAGTTTGTACTACCGGCCGTATGGATATATGGCAGGGTTCGATCAGATACGTGCGGTATTGCACGGATCAGGATCGAACGGATATTACTAGCCGGCTTTGGTTTAAGCCGGATCCTAGTTTAGTACAGTGTAGATTTTGTCTCATTGCATTTGTATCCGGTCGGAATACAGATGCAGGTGTGTATGCACAGTATCGGGGTTTTCCTGTAATTTATTACGGGACCAGTTTTCTGGAGTTGCCTGTTTGCATTCCGTTCCGGCCGGTTTTCATTTGTTCTTTCCCGGCCGGACTTTTCCGATGGAGGGGGGTTATTTGCAAGTTTGCAAATAACATTTGTGGAGTGGGTTTCTTGCACTTGTGGCATTATGATAGATTAAGCATCTTTGCTTTTCATGATGGCTTGCTTTTTGAGATTAGAAGTAATTAGATTGTGATTTGAGATGGTTATCATTTCTTTAGGGTTGTGGTCACCCCCTTGCTTTTACTACACTCACCTCCCTTCTTGTTATGGTTTGTATTTCATTCCTCCACCATTCTCACTAGAAGAGAGAGGCTTCACTTGAGAGAAAAAGAATGAGAGAGTTCATTTTGATATATGAGGAATTCTTCATCTCATCTTCTTCTTGCTAGAAAATTGAAAGCACCAATTTTCTTTACCTCTTCCTCCATCCATCAATGGCAACTACATAAACTCCAAGAGATAAAGTTTCTACACTACATTCTACAGCATTTCTTGGGCATGTCGACTTGCCGGCTTCATGCCCGAGTTGCCTCGGTATTGAGGCGGGAGCCCGTAAAAGACGCAGGCGATATGGTGCCCTTCCGTCGAGGAGGCGACGATATGAAGACAAGACTTTCCGCGGGAGATCGGGACGATGACGAGAAGACCGGAGGACTCGGATCACTCGGTATATCTCTCACCCTTTCTCTTGATAGCTAGTATCGGTTAATGGTTACGATCCGGGTATATTGTCCGCGGTAGCGCCAGTTTGAAAGTTAAGAAAAATTTTGATTCCGCATTTTGGCCTCGGATAGACGGCCGTGGCGCTGCCGTGGCACAACATGGTATCAGAGCCACGCCATTAATCTTGTCTAGCTTGCTCTAGTATGTTTAAAGTCCCGATCGGACAAAAATCCCAAAAACCGTATTTCGTGTGCATCAGGTTTCTGTCGAATTTTTTTGGACTCTAAAAATTTTTCAGGTGATTGCAGAATGATGTGCAGGGAAGTATAAGAATTCTGGTAAAATTTGGTTGCCTGAATCCATCATATCACCGCGGAAACGCGGCCAAAGCCATGCTTTGGCCGCGGTTCCGCCGCCAGTTTGGCTCCTCACTGCACCAAATTTTTCCAGATTGTCTTACACTAGAAAATAGGGTTTTTGGAATATTATTTTTGGGCCCAGATTTTCTATAAGTGCTACAGTAATGCTTTGGGGCCCACTTGGTAATTTTGTTCGATCGGATATTTTAAACTTGCTAGTTCACAGTATTTACATTATATCTGCGACCGTGAATGTCACTTGATCGGTAAATCCTGTCTAACTGCTATAGCCCGGTTAGACGGATTTGCGAACGTGACTTTCACGTTGATGTTCTGTGTTTATGCTGTGATGTTGCGGATCGGTCGTGGGGGATAGCCTGGATGCAATGTTAGTACAGTTTTGTTATATTATGTACATTTGATATTGTGGGGCGAGCGTCCGACATGTGGACTGCCGTCACTGCCTGTTTGTATTATTCTTTTGGGACACGACCTGGTTGAGGTCGATGTACCCGTTGTATGTATATTTTACTTTCTGTACTAGGATTACCCCGGGGAGGGGTGCACGGATAGCCGGGTTCTAGAGGGCAACGGGCCCGCATCTCATGGCATTGAGACGGAGGGGGCTTCACTCTAGGATTGGCGGGCTATTCACCGCACTCGTAGGGTGTACAGGTTGACCCAGGAGGGGTGCCCAAGTTACCGGATTTCGTGAAGTGCTGGGTGGTCCATTCACGGTGCTGAAGGGGGCTGCCTCGCTTCAGGTTTTGGCGGGTGACTTGCCGCGCCCGTAGGGTCTAGGATTTCATTGCACAGGTTATCCACACGACCAGGGGAACGTCGGGTTTCAGCAGCGGCTCTGTGAAACCCGGGGCTTCCAGATATCTGTATTGTTCTGAGATGTTGTATATTTCTGTGATGTTGCATTTTATCACGCCTTGAGCGAATATAATATATTGGTATATATATTAGTATATGTTGTATATGTTTTGCATCCGCGGAAGTCAAGTCCCCGCTCTGTCGTTAGTTAGCTAACCTAACGAGTAATGACGGGACCCAGTGGCGAATGCGGATGGCATATACGTACATCAGTATATTTTCGTTCTTTGTGGTGTGATCAATTGATGGGACTGCGTTGATTCAGATCAATGCAAGCTAATCAAACCTATTCTGATGTTGTTGGAACATTTTTCAAAAAGCTGTTATTACAAGGACGTTCACTTTTGTTTTGCATCGTGGTATTCAGTTGGAATATTCTGCTCCTCAGTCGACGAGGCAAGGGCCGAGATCCCTTCACCGGGAGTGACCCCTTGGACAGAAGTTTGCGTCAGGGCATTAACTTCACTATAGCCGATTACTTTTGCTTTGCATCGTGGTATTCAGTTGGAATATCCTGCACCTCATTCTACGGGGAAAGAGCCGAGATCCCTTCACCGGGAGTGACCTCTTTAGCAAAGGTTTTCGTCACTATATTTATAAAAAGTCATGCAGTTCCTTCAACGATATCAAGTTCATTACGTTAAAGGTTTTTCGCCAAAAACCATTCGTAGCTCTCCGTCATTTCTTATAGGCATTATTTAGTATTCATGCTGCGTTTGTTGACCCCGTCAAGGCGTAGTGTACGGTAGCTAAGTGGTGCTTGTTTGTTGCATAAATGGGATTGGTTAGGACAGTCGTGCGACCTTGTTGACTCCGTCAAGGGCACGTACGGGTGGGTTTAATGCAATCCAGATAATGACGGTTTGAACTTGAATAGGACTCTTTGATTTGTTGACTCCGTCAAGGTCACTTGAGTCCTAGGGGTAAAAACACACATCGGGAGTTTCAAAAGAACTGAAACTTGCCAGACATGCGCATACCTTCTGGAGTGTGATAATGTGAGTGGATTCCGTCACGTTGTCATACGATGATAGTTGGATCCCGATTCCCACTGATGAGTTGGTTTACTCCTCGGGTGATCCCGACTAATTCTTCTTTCAGGTTTGGGGAGGAATTTGAGGTTACAGTGGGAGGTTTCCAGATTAGATAAAGTGATAACCATTCTGATCTAGGTTAGAGTGCACGCTGAGTGTTTCTTTTCTCTCTCTCTTTGGCAGCGACCATTGACCCGACCCTGGACTATGACTCAGTGACCAAGTTGACCGAACCTTCTTAACACAGGCTTTTGGATTGTCAGAGTTGCAGACCTCATTGCCACTCCTACTTTTACCCTTTTCTCCAGGACACCCCGTATTACTACGAACGTCCACTTCCATTGGACAAAACCATCGTATGGTTAGATACGAACTCGAAGGAATTCGAGGATGGTTTCCGGTTTTGGAGAAAACGGATAGGATTATTCAGTTGTCTTTTCCTTTTACCTTCTCTCAGATTGCGAGTACTCCTTGGTTTAGGAGATAGTACACCTATTGCGCAAATTGGATAGTTTTCTTCCAAACCTTAGGCTGGTGCCGACCGGTAGGGAATGAAGAAAACCAATTAGCATAACGATGGTGTGCAGAAGGTATTAAGTTAAGACAAAGCAAGGGATCAGTAAGAGGGCAAAGTAAATTGTGACTGTTATTCACGATCAAACCAAGTATTTCTTCGCCAATCCTAAATCACCTTTGTATTTCTCCAGGACACTCCGTATCACTACGAAGATCCACAGGATATTGGATACTCCATCGTATGGTTATATACGAACTCGAAAGGAACTTGTTCCAGTTCGGGGATGGATTCTGGTCCAGGAGAAATAAGAATACGGTTTATTCGGTTGTCTTTTCTCTTCACCTTCTCTCGCATTGCGAGTTCTCCTATGATTAGGATAGTACACCCATTATGCTTATTGGATAGTCTTCTTCCAAACCATAGGCTGGTGCCGAACGGTAGGGAAAGAAGAAAACCAATTGGCCTAAAGGGGTGTGCAGAAGGTAATGACTAAAGACATATAAAGGGATTTGGAGAGGTGGCAAAGAACTATACGGTTACAGTTGTGAATCTGGATAATGGTAGAGGCATTGCTAGGAATACCAGGATACCCCATCGAAACATTTCAATGTTTCAGTTTCACTGTGTACTGTTAAAAGAAAACTGATTTCCCGATTAGACACTTGCTCCAGGGTATGTATTTACCAGGTTGGATTCTCACATCTATATGGTTTTACAGATGATGGGTGGGAATAAGTCATTGGGAATAGGGTGATCATCCTCATTATATCGGGATTCGTTGTAATCGGTGATATTTGAGGAGATCATCTGGGCTGTTTGCCGGTCAGCAAATATTTGGTTTTGAATATCCGCTGTTGTGCACCAATTTCAAATTGATATATCTGTACGTCTATTTTCATAGAGTGAGATATACCTTTTGATATTATGTCGATGACATTTACCTATATCAGTGGATGGTTAGGTAAGGAGTATTAAACAGCGGTGTAATTCTTCTTAACCATAAGTACAGTTTTCAACCTACGACACACAGTGAAAGAGTTGTTAGACTCAGCGGACTTATACAGAGTATTGTATGTTGTCCAGTGTTCATTAGGACAGAGGGGTTGGTCCTCATACTATATTCTGTTTACTTTTAACTTCTCTAGTTCTTAGACATGTGTTTCGTAGAAACACAGGGTCTAAGTTTTGAGGAGTTATAGGTATTTGAATAGAGTAGAGAACCAGGTGTAGCAAGTATCAGGATTCTTCAAAGTGATCGAAGATGTAGATACTTATGTATGGTATTCAGTTGATAGTAATGATAAAGAGAAATTGTTTCTCTTTCAGGTTACTCATAATTGGAAGCATTCCTAAGTTGAGTAACGCTAATCGGCCTCTCTCCATTTAGTTGACATGCACTGGAGACAGCTGCATGATTTGAATCTGGTTAAATTAAATCAGTGCCTCTGGTTCTATATTGGATATAGAACAGTTCATATCTTAACGATGTTAAGGTACGGGGAGTTGTCCGGCTTATGATTAAAACCAGACACCGGACAACTCAAGGCACGTTTCTGTAATGGCTGTTTGTGGGTTGACCCAGGCTATGACGAGGGTTGACTTTCTACCATCTGGGAGATCAATAGTAATATTGTTCTAGACTCGCCACAGTTTTAATAAAAATGGATTTTTCGGAAAACAGTAGTGGGAGTATGGTAGAACTGGAAGTGATTCCAGAACCGCAAACGATTACTGAAAATTTGATAGGAACCTGAAGATTCAATCTGGCTTGATATTCCATTGGCCACTCCGCAGATAAGGTGGGTAACTTTAGGCACCCGAGAGATACTCCGGTAGCCTCAAGGACGGTGACAGGGAAGTTCTTGTTTACCCACACTTGCCATTGTTGTTGTTCCAGGCTGCGAGACCCGGCAGGAGGATGAGTATAGCGTCGTTCTAAACTAGCTTTAGAAGTGCACGTCTATATGACTCTGCCAGAGGGTTGTCGTAGTCAGTGGGAGCAGCGGAAGCATTGGTGGACATCAGGCTTATGTCTATTTATAGACTAAAGCAGATATAGCGGAGATAGATCATCTATTTCTGATGTGACAGTCATAGGTTTGACGTCATCAGAATAGGGGATGGATCTGTTGAGAAGGTAGTAGGGTGTGATGTCATGGTATTTGGATGACATACACAGAGTAGGAAAAGAAACTCCTATACTACGATCGGTTATACTTTGGTCGTCACACAGTGGTTTCTCTACACAGGACTTGGATATTATATCAGACATTCTGGTTACTAGATCTATGGTTTTAGATCTAGATTTGGGTGGTTTCCTAATCTGGGTACCTTGACAGCATTCTATGAGTATTTAGAATGGACGACTCCTGGCACGGTAGTACACCTGCAGGTAATGGAGTCACCCTCTCTAAAGGTGTCTTACAGACTAAAGGGGAGAGGGATACGCATGATTGACAGATCACTTGCTTAGGCAATTGAGTCAATCATGAGATGTCAAGTACCACACCAGATGTTGTTCTTGCAGTAGATGCAATAAGTTGATATTAATCCAATCCTGGAGAAACAATCGGAAGCAGTTTTAGGACATAAGTGCGTGTTCTAGGGATGTGATAACGACAGCCTCTTTTAGGAGACGGTTATCATTCCAGGCTTCCAAGGTGACATGGATGGCAGAGTGGCTGTCAGAGTTATAGTTTCTCCTTCTGACGAGGGGCAGTATTTTGGACAGGTGGTCCAAGGCAATACTGAGGGAGGCATGGCGCTGGGTACTGATTAAGTTCAGTTATCGATACAGTCTAAGAAGTTTGGATTTGGAGTTCATTTATGAGCTAGGTCCCATCAGATATCCAGACATACTCTAAGACAGGTATTGCTCATTTCGGGAGATGGCTTTCTCTGCGAACTTGAGATATAGAGAGACATAGAAAGAAACATCACAGCGGATCCACTCACTGAGGCTATTTCTCGAACGCAATAGTTTCGCAAACGAGCTTTGTGAGACTGACTAGTAGAGGAGTTGGGTGTTCGGTATCACACGGGCTGTGAGTATGCGACATCGCAATAATTAGCCTTAAGTGCAAGTGGGAGATTGTTGGAGATAGTGCCCTCAAAGTCAATTATTGGATCACAGGCACGTGATTGCAATGATTGAGGGAGGACCTATCCCGGTAGGACAGTCTTACTCGAGATGATAGTATGCTATCTGGTTTACCTTTATCATCGTGTACTGCTTCAGGTGACCTTACAGGTCGCTATTACACGCTGATAGAGCCCCTAGGATTCTTGCTTGACTGCTGGCAGTATGATGGTGATCATATACGTGAAAGCTGGTGGTCTATAAGCACATCCTTAAAAGGTCCCTAGTCGTGGGAGTTTCGAGACAGGGCATCGATTCTCCAGAGTAGACTAGTGTATACAGTCGAGACCCCGACGAGGGGCGGTGGCCGGTCTCGCAAGCCACTGGTGTCAGTTGGTTCACCTAAGATGTATACAGGTGCTCATTGGGTTATGAGTACACCGGATAGGACTCGCCGGGAACATGCTAGTTGGTCTTATACCTGACGTCAGATAGCAGTTCCCTGGTGACATGTGTACAGGTTAGTTCATCGACCTGGGGATCGTCATTTGTCTCGTGTGAGTTCCCACTGTACTTTGATTACTACCCTACCACGGCTCAAAGAAGTCGTGCAAACAGGTTTTAGTTGGGTACAGTCCCGAGCCACATGGAGGCAGTGAGCGGATCTTCAGGGGTTCGCCTCTCCCGGTATTGGGGGTGAGGTCGCGCTGTGTCTAGGAGAGCCATTACGCAAAGCCCTCGGCCGAGGCAGGAGATTTACTGGTAGGTATTCCAGTAGTATCTCAGGGCGTTCTGTGCTACACTCCGACACGACTTGTACCGCTTTTGGGGGTCTGACTTTTACCAACCCCCTAGGCCCGACATGCGATGCTCATAGACGAACAGACCGGACTATACGGATATTGTCACTGACAGGCTCAGTAGGGTGTCAGGATGAGTTCGCTCATCGACATCCCTTTTGGTCAATAGCTGGTGGCCCGTCACGTATTGGCTTATACCTCTGACGTGCTAGTGGTTAAATCCACAACCATAGTATTGACGAGTCTTTAGAGTCCACCACACTTTCAGTTACTCAAGCTTTCGGGCGAAACGCTGTAGAGGCCGTATGGAGATATGGCAGGGTCCGATCAGATACGTGCGGTATTGCACGGATCAGGATCGGACGGTTTGTACTAGTGGCCGTATGGATATATGGCAGGGTTCGATCAGATACGTGCGGTATTGCACGGATCAGGATCGAACGGATATTACTAGCCGGCTTTGGTTTAAGCCGGATCCTAGTTTAGTACAGTGTAGATTTTGTCTCATTGCATTTGTATCCGGTCGGAATACAGATGCAGGTGTGTATGCACAGTATCGGGGTTTTCCTGTAATTTATTACGGGACCAGTTTTCTGGAGTTGCCTGTTTGCATTCCGTTCCGGCCGATTTTCATTTGTTCTTTCCCGGCCGGACTTTTCCGATGGAGGGGGGTTATTTGCAAGTTTGCAAATAACATTTGTGGAGGGGGTTTCTTGCACTTATGGCATTATGATAGATTAAGCATCTTTGCTTTTCATGATGGCTTGCTTTTTGAGATTAGAAGTGATTAGATTGTGATTTGAGATGGTTATCATTTCTTTAGGGTTGTTGTCACCCCCTTGCTTTTACTACACTCACCTCTCTTCTTGTTATGGTTTGTATTTCATTCCTCCACCATTCTCACTAGAAGAGAGAGGCTTCACTTGAGAGAAAAAGAATGAGAGAGTTCATTTTGATATGTGAGGAATTCTTCATCTCATCTTCTTCTTGCTAGAAAATTGAAAGCACCAATTTTCTTTACCTCTTCCTCCATCCATCAATGGCAACTACATAAACTCCAAGAGATAAAGTTTCTACACTACATTCTACAGCATTTCTTGGGCATGTCGACTTGCCGGCTTCATGCCCGAGTTGCCTCGGTATTGAGGCGGGAGCCCGTAAAAGACGCAGGCGATGTGGTGCCCTTCCGGCGAGGAGGCGACGATATGGAGACAAGACTTTCCGCGGGAGATCGGGACGATGACGAGAAGACCGGAGGACTCGGATCACTCGGTATATCTCTCACCCTTTCTCTTGATAGCTAGTATCGGTTAATGGTTACGATCCGGGTATATTGTCCGCGGTAGCGCCAGTTTGAAAGTTAAGAAAAATTTTGATTCCGCATTTTGGCCTCGGATAGACGGCCGGGGCGCTGCCGTGGCGCAACACTTCGGTCTTCATTCCAAGCTCCTAGCGATCCTTTGATGATATTTGGTTGCCGGTCTTCCTTTATCTCCGATGATCCACCCGAGGGAAACGGCGCAAGCTCCAACCTCGACAAACGAGGTAACCGACGCTCCAAATTCGCTAGCTATGGAGAGTGGGAGTGGATGAATATGTCACTACAATTTTCTCTCTACCAAGTGCTCATGGGAGCAACCAAAAAAGAAGAATGGGGGTGATGAAGACTAGGCATGAACCAAAAATGGTGAGGGCTGTTGTGAAACTTTTGAGTGAATGAGAGACGGAGAAAAAATGCAAGTGTGAATTAATCCAAAACCAATTGAACCCCCCTCCATATTGGCCGCCCCCCCCCCCCCCTTCTCATTCACACAAAAATGTTTCAATTTTTAATTTCATTAAACAATTCCAAACCATGCCATACACCATGCTTTGACCCATGCCTTGACTTAGTCACATTTTCCACCTCATTTCCTAATTAATTTTCTAATAGAAAATCAATAATGAGGTGGAAACTTCTTCTAGAAGCTATTCCGTACAAAATACGGAATACTTCCCGGTACATGTACCGAAATACATATACGCGTATTCGTACCAAAATACGAATAGTCGAGAGAGAAAACGAATAGTGAACAATAATACTAGAATACGTATATACAAATACATATATAAATTATTAAATCAAAACCCGATTTAATAAACTGGCTTAATCCTAAGCCGCTAGTATTATCAACCGTCCAATTAAAGTCTGCACAGCAAGTGCACATATTTAATCGGACATCTGTATGTATCAACATACCTCATGTACACCATATCGCCTGAACCATGAAAACCCTCTTTGTGGGACTCTAAAGACTCGTCAATACGCTGGCAGTGGGTTCAACCACAAGCACATCAGCGGCACTAGCTGTACGTAACGGTTACCCAGGTATTGAGCGAAAGGGAGGCCAACGAGCAAACTCATCCTGACCCCTACTGAGCCTGTCAGTGACAATATCCGTACAGTCCGGTCTGTTCGTCTAAGAGTATCGCATATCGAGTCTAGGGGTGGATAAAGTCAGACCCCCAACAACGCGATATTTAGTGTCGGTATGAAACCTATCACCACCTGAGAAACTATTGATCCTGGATCGATAATTCTCGTCCACCGTGGCCACGGATTTATGGTGATGGCCATCCGTACACAACGCGATATCAACCCCCAATACCGGGAGAGACGAATCCCGACGATCCGATCACTGCCTCCATGTGGCTCGGGACTGTACCCAACTAAAACCTGTTTGCACGACTCCTTTGAGCCGTGGTAGGGTAATAATCAAAGCACAGTGGGAACTCACACGAGACAAATGATGATTTCAGGTCGACAGACTAACCTATACACATGTCACCTGGGAACTGCTATCTGACAATAGGTATAATACCAACTAGCAGGTTCCTGGTGAGTCCGTCCAGTGTACTCATAACCCAATGAGCACATGTATACTATCTTAGGTGAACAAACTAACACTAATGGCTTGTGAGACCTGGCCACCGCCCCTCGTCGGGGTCTTGATCAGTATACACTAGTCTACACTGGAGTATCGATGCCCGGTCTCGATACTCCTACGACTAGGGACATTTAAGGATGTGCTTATAGACCCCAGCTCCCACATATATGATCGCCATCATAATGCTGGCAGTCAAGAAAGAATCCTATGGGCTCTATCAACATGATGATAAAGACAAACCAGATAGCATACTATCATCTTGAGTAAGACTGTTTTATCGGTATAGGTCCTGCCTCAATCATCATAATCATCTGTCCGCGACTATGATAATTGCCTTGAGGGCACTATAGCCAACACCCTGCTAGGATGAGAAGCGCATACGCTAGTCTACTCCGGAGTATCGATACCCCGTCTCGATAATCCTACGAATAGGGACCTGTATAAGGATGTGCTTGTAGATTACCCAGCCCCCACTAGTGTGACTGCCATCACAACGCTGGTAATCAAGCAAAGATCCTAAAGGCTCCACTAATGTGTATAGGCGATATGCTAAAAAAACACATGCACACATTAAAGTAGAAACAAACCAAGTAGCATACTACCATTTTGAGCAAGATTGTCTATATAACTGTGAATATCCCAAGCTTCCATTAAGTAATATATAAACTAGTATGATACAGTAATGGCCTCTAGGACATATACACTAACAGACTGCACAGAATGAGCTTATCAAAGATTTTCGGAGATTCGAGTTGGAGATCGTGTTACCGCATTCTTCAGGACAGTTGATGCAGCTGCAAGTACAGTCGTCGTTGATCGAGAGTATTAAAGCAGCGCAATCACAAGATCCAAGGTTGCAAAAGTTTCGAGGACAGGTTGAAGCGGGACTTCAAATGGACTTGTTGATTCATGAAGATTGTTCGTTGCGATATGGTAGCCGTTTGTGTGTGCCGAAGGAAGATATTCGCAAAGAAGTTATGAAGGAGGTGCACATTTCCGCATATTCCGTACATCCAGGAGGCACGAAGATGTACCGTGATCTACGACAGCATTTCTGGTGGGAAGGTATGAAAAGGGAGATTGCCCGCTTTGTAGCAAAGTGCTTGGTGTGTCAGCAAGTTAAGGCTGAACATCAAAGGGTGGCTGGTTTATTGCAACCACTTCCGATTCCTCAATGGAAGTGGGAACATATAACCATGGATTTCGTGACAGCTTTACCGCGGAGTTCAAAGGGCAACAATGAAGTTTGGGTGATTGTTGATCGATTGACTAAGGCAGCCCATTTCATACCGTTTCGAGTTGGTCAGTCGACAGAAGCATTGGCAGAACGGTACATGCAGGAGGATGTGAGATTGCATGGAGTACCTGTGAGCATCGTTTCCGATCGTGATACCCAATTCTTATCGCACTTTTGGAGGAGTCTACAGGAATGTTTGGGGACGCGATTGAAGTTTAGCACTGCTTATCATCCCCAGACAGATGGCCAGTTAGAGAGAAAGATCCAAACTCTTGAAGACATGTTGAGAGCTTGCATGTTAGACTTCAAGGGTTCGTGGGAGGATCATTTGCACTTGGTGGAGTTCTTGTATAATAACAGCTTTCAGACAACTATTCAGATGGCTCCATTCGAAGCATTGTATGGTCGTAAGTGTCGCTCACCCGTCTGTTGGGACGATGTTGGAGAGTGAAGATTGTTGGGACCGGATCTGATCGTACAAACTGTAGAGAAAGTTAATACTATCCGGAATCACTTGAGGGCAGCACAGGATCGTCAAAGGAGTTGGGCAGATATATCGAGAAGACCTCTAGAGTTCGCTGTTGGTGATCTTGTATTCTTGAAGATATCACCGACTAGAGGGGTGATGTAACGTTTTGAAAATCGTTTCGGTGAAATTTCGAAAAAATCGGTAAAATAAGGGAGTTTTCTGTAAAAAGTCAAAATACAAATATCTTATTATAAAAATTAAATATACATATTCTAGCTATGTAATTGCTATTATTTGGTGTTTATTGAGCCGCTGGTGAAATTTTAAATTTTCTGAAAAAAAATATTATTTTATTATTATTTTAAGCCGTCACTAATACATTTAATTAGGGAAAATTAAAAATTGGAATGAGTTGAAACAAATTTTGTGCATCATAAAACATTAAATAAAATTTTATCATGTGGTTTTTGGAACGAAATCATTTGCCAAAACGGTTTAGAAATTATTGAAGAAAAAAGGCTTTTTTTTTAGCGTAAATGGATGCTTGGGGTATTGTATTTATCATTTTTCATCACCCCACACCCGTACCCACACCCACACACCCCCACATACTCCTCCCCATGGCTGAATTCAGTAGCCACCATATTTTTCCCCACTTGATTTTCAAAGGAAAAGATATGAAAGAAAAGAAAAGAAAATGGGTGAATTAGGTGGACTTTTGACCTTACCTTGACCTTGACTTTCCTCCCTTGTATTTTCTCTACCTCCTTCTCTCTCCTCACACTCCCAATCAGGCCGAGCCCCCCCTCCTAACAGCAGCAGCCCCCCCCCCCCAAATCCCACTCTTTTCTTCATCAAAAAAATCCACAAATCACTTCAAAATCCATGCAAAATTCAAATCTAAATCCAAATCCGACTCCTACCCATTTTAGCTTAGCCCGTATAGCATGGATCCTTGTGAAAAGAGGGCATTTTGGGAGGCCATGGATGCTTGTGGATCTTCATATGTTTTGGGTATAATTCTAAACATTTTTTGTTGCTTAATTTGTTGCTAATTTCTTAAGCTAATTTAATTAAGTGTTAATTTGGATATGTGAGTTTAATTGCAAGTTTTGGAATTCAAGTTATGAATTTGAATGCAAGTTAGGGTTTGTAAAATTGGTGTATGGTTGTGTGTTATATTTAGGCTTTTTGTCATGTTAATACAAGATTAGTAGCTAGTGCTAATGGTTAGTAAAAAAAATAAATTGTGTTAATGTGCTAATTTGCCTACTAGATTTTTGAATTGGTAAAATACTTGGGATTAAAAATGTGTTTAGGTTTTTCATGACTTCATTAACTTTATTAAGTGTGGTTTAATACTTTAGATCATGAAAATCTAAGCTAGATTGTAGTTTGTGCATTTTTGCTTTGAAATTGTTAAAAAGGGTATTTTTGTAAACTAGAATATTAGGGTTTTTGGAATTTAATGAGATTAAATTCCGGAAATTGTTTCTATGACTTATTTAAGATATTTAATAAGTATATTGGCCGCTACATTCATTTAAACATCATGTTTTGTACAAAAACGGCGAATTGTGCTTGCTAGATTTCGGAAAAATGACTTTTTAAGTGAAATTGGGGTTTTTGTGAGTTTTAACCTAGTTTATATTAAAATTAGTGTTCGTGAATGTGCAAATGAGTGTGATTGGATTTTTCTCAATGGTTTGACGTTTGTACATCGACATTGAGGGTTGGTTTGACTATTCTTGCATGCGTAGGCGATAGGTTTGGACCTATGCGTGATACGCGTGCCGATTTGATTTTCGTATGCCGTTTCGATTTCGAATTTAGTTTTAATGCGATACGGTGCGTTATGATATGTAGGTACCCCATGCGGACTTCGAGACGACAAGCAAGCGCGTGGCGACGTCGGCACCGGCGAGCGAGGACCAGGTGAGTAGATTTATATCTATGGGGAGAAGTCGGGTGGATGGCGTATAGCACCCTCGCAGTCCGTGGTGATGTATACGGATGCGTATACACACCAATAATTTATGATATGTTGTTAGGATTTATTATTGATGATTTTAGATGGATATTGGTGTTGGATTGGCGTATGGTTACGAAACCTTAGGTAGTGGTTGCACCACACATACACACACACCCATATTTGCATACATTCTTCTTTCATATGTGCGTACGTGGGATTATATATTGATGTGTATATTTACACATGGGTATGGGACAATGTGTTTATGTACTGGATTTGAGGATAGTAATTGGGATTTGAGATGAGTCGATGATATTGGGCTTGAGGCCAGAAGATCCGTGATGTGTTTTGGTTCGTATTGAGATACGACATGATGTTTTAGCGGGTCTTTTGACGTAGTGATTCTTACATGCATGCATACATAGATGGTATCAATATTGTACTAGACGTAGATCAGTACCCCGATCATGATATTTGATAAAGAGGATATCAGATGAATAGTATGATGAATGTGATATTGACCCGTACCCAGATTTGGGGATGCCGTACGACGGATTTACGTATGAGCTATATTTTGATGATTGATCCGCACTCTTGACTTGGGATGTCTGGTTATGGATATTATATTTATTGAGGCGGGATCACCGACTGTATATATACAGGTATGTATATGTATCGACTCAGATGATAGGCGGTTTCCTTACCTGTAGTTCAGCTTGTTAGTTCAGCCGTATAGTTTAGTGTAGTTGTTAGATTAGATTAGACTCCTATCTATTTCAAAACTAGCGGATCGTGGGTATTTTAAAAGACAGGTCAAGGGATCTACGGATATTTCAAAAGACGTATCCTTTCTTAAAAACCACCGTAGCCCTATTTTCAAAACCCCGCGGTTTGTGTTATTTCAAATGGCACCATTTGTAGGACTTATATTAGATTAATGCAGATTAGTTATAGTTACGTCTAGTTTTCAGCTCCCGCTCTTTTTGTGGTCCGCTTCGCATCGCATGCTTATTTTTATGTTTCGTACTCCATTAGTGATATCATGATGTTAGGACACCAGCACCATTACCGATGATGCGTATGTACCACGTACACTTAATTGCCGGTTCACACACATCTTCATCGGTAATTGCCATGTCACGTACACCTTAGAAAATAGTATTGCTTAACTTGGCTAGATAGCTAGTAGTTTGACATAATATTAGTGTACTTACCTTATATGCCAGCTTAGATATTGTAGTTATTACTTGTCACTTCATGCATACTGTTATTCATCGTTATGCCGCATTCATGGATTCTCATGCATATATTCACTATTTTACGTGTTATTGAGGTTTTGGATTCGGATTTCCATGAGATTTTCTGGATTTGGAGGAAAACCGCAAAAACATAAATAAACCTTTTCTCTCTTTTAAAATAAAAAGTGCGGTTTTCCTATGATGTATGAATCGTCCACCATGAGTTTGCTGATGGATTTCGAGACCCGATTCGAGGAGTGGAGGAACCGTTTCGGGTATATGGTGGACCCGGTATGGTACCCCGGGACAAGATGAATGTGGTGTTGACGTTGAGCCTGGCAGGGGACAGATTACCTACCGGTGATATTACCCGACGCGTCGGATATCCGGAGGATACCGTCGTGGTCTTGAGATGGATGGTAGGGGCCGGTCTGGACTGACGGCGCCCTAAATATTGAGATTGAGACATTGATATTTCGAGACAGTGAGATTTATGTTTTGTGTCGATGCTAGACACTGTTGATACTGATTTCATTATGATACCTCAGTTTAAAAATACGAAGGAAATCTCACTAATTTATGAAAACAGTTTCTTCATTTACATGAATTCTGTTTTCATGCATTCATACCTCATTCATATGATATATTGCTATCTGAGGCACTGACACGGGCACATGAGATTTCACTCGGTTAGATATTACCCTAGCCATTGTTATAGGCTGCTTGTTATGTATATTTTTGAGGATATATTATGATCATTGACCTAGGTTGCGTTATTTATGCGATTTCTGTGCGTAGATGTTTTTCTATTCACGAGTTGGCAACTCACCCCCGTTGTGCCCCAGTTTCTTGCAAGTTTGCCGTACAGGTTCCATTACGGCGTTGCGGGCTCAGTTCATTCGGGTGACTTGCTAGTAGGTGGGTTTTTCGTGTATCGTACCCATCATATTACCTTGTATAATATTATTCAGTTGTATCTAGTAAATTCCATCAACCAAACATGTATTTATTGAGATAGAGACCGGTGTTGTTTATTCTTTCGACCGTAGAGTCGCTCGTTATATTTCTGGTGGTTTTGAGTTTCCTTTTGAGTTTTGATCCTCGCCGTTGGCGTTGTATATTATTTTGCTTGTGTGGTTGTGACCGTCGATTGATGAAGAGCTAGCTCCCGCTTGGGGATGCCTTTTTCTTGATTTTGTATACTATTCATGTTGTATCCCGTTTGGGGGCCAGTATTTACAAAGGAGACTCTGCCGAAATTTTCAGTAAATTTTTGGATGTTTTAAAAACCGCATAATTCGGCTTATGCTATTGAAATTACTTGCTTTAAGTTAGTTTTTTTCCTGCACTCTACTCCTTTTCTTGGTTTGGATTTCTGGGTTTTCGGTTTACTTAGATTACGTACGTCTCGAGACGTTCGTAGTTTAAGTGCCGGTCATGTTCCGTACTTTCGGGCCGTGACAAAGTTGGTATCAGAGCGTTAAGTTTTAACCTTCGGAGCGTAGGATGACCCTTGGTTGATGGAATAGGTGACTAAAGTAGAGTGACGTACCGTTGGTATGTTCCGCGGCATATTTACGACACGCCACTCCACTTATGAAGCCTTAGGATGTACATTTCCTTGTTCAGTATTATATTCCTTCCTGATCTAGCCTCATCGGTACCAGTTTGGTTTTGCTGCTACGGTTACGGGCAGGGAGAGTTACGGCTAGAGTTGCGGTCAGCACAAGCTCGTCACGAACGAGGACTGACCTGGACGAAATTCCGGCGACACACGATTGCAGAGATGTGTCTTTTTACTGTGTTTCCGCGCCACGAGCGTTTGGCGGATCGCCTTTATGAGGTTACTCGGAGGTGCTGATCGACACTAGAGAATTGAGCCAATGATGGAGGCCAGCCAGATTTTGATGACCGTTGGTGTGTTGCTTACTCCTGATGATTGAGGCACGGTTCAGCATGCAGACGAGTGAGCCAGTTATTGCTGCGAACGACGAGATATCGCCCCAGATGTTGGAGCTATTGCAGTATAAGTTGTACTAAGAGATGATAGAAGGTCGCTAGTCATCGAGGATGAATGACTAGGACATGTGGATCGTTCGCCTACCCCGATGCGAGGTCATCAGATAGATTGATTCCAGCTAGAGACGACTTCACGCGGAGACGTTGGGAGTCGACAGAGACGATCGAATGTGAGAAACTTATTATTCCAAGTTTAAAGTAGTCGGAAAGACATGCAGGCAATTCTATGGTCCCTCTAGAAGAATGAAACCCTAACTCGACTTAATGACCGTATGAAAGCCTTTGAACCTTCGGGTTTGCGGCAGTTCTACGGCGCCATTAGTGAGGCTTGGGTTTGCCCTTCTACGGCTGGACCACCGATGCTGTGGTATGTACTCGATACTATTAAACTGTACCCAAGATGCTGAGCTCTTGGGGGATTATGAGGTTTTGACGAATCGATTGGATGGCTCGACTTAATTCGGATGCTAGGTGGTGAGGTGCATTTCTTGGGAGACTCCAGATATGAGGATAGCCGTTGGAGCTCAGTCCATGCAGCCGCGACGAGACGAGTCCAAAGCAGACGACATTAGAGAGAAGTGGAGTAAGAGGTTCGCACCAGATCTAGATGAGATGATGTTCCACTCCGCCGACATCAGAGTGGCGATGCGCATGCCGAGGCATGGTACTTGGACTTACCTTCCAGAAGGAGTCGCGATGAGTATGCAGTCGTTCCAGAGCAAGATGCAGATATAGGAAAGGACAATGACTTCCGGACAGTTGGCAGAGACGAGACATGGAAGAGACCGTGAGCAGGATTCCTTTCAGGACACTGCTGCAATGATACTTGCACCCAGGATCAGATGTGTCACGTACATTCAGAGAACCAGAGGCCGACGCCATTGATATGCTGTCTTACGAGTGGTCGCGATGATTGACCAAGAGATGACCAGAGAAGTGCCAGAACGGAATCGTCCCCATTAGCACACCTGACAGGGCCGATGAGCCGATGGACCGAAAGATTGGTAATTCACAGTGAAGACCTTGACCCAGGAGTGGCCATGGTTACGCACATCAGCATGACAGAGTTCATGATCATCGACGAGACGTCCCACTAGGGACCATGGCAGTTGGCCGAGATTCTTAGAGGATGCGCTTGAGCGGTACTGTTCCGCCATTATTGATTTCGATGTTTTGGGTGATTTATTCGTATAATTTGATTTTGATGATTGAGGATTTACGGTCTTTGCACAGTGTTGGACTTGATATCGTTTTCGTGCTTTAGTTTCACATGTTTGTGATTTTACGGTTTTAAACAGTTGAGTTGATTTTGTGCGTATGCACGCACGCGATTTGGTTCCTGCACTCTGTATAGTTTATATATGCTGGCAGTGCAGTGACATGTATTTTGTGCACTTGGATACACTGGATTTCGATTTCGAGGGTGATGCTCGACATTTGTTTTGTGCATTTTATACACCGGATTGGATTTTTAGCGCCTGTTGGGCGCCTGTTACGAGATGCGATTTGGTGCACACCAGATGCACTAATTCGAGATTTTTCGTGCATGTCAGATGCACCTGATTTTGCTGTCAGGCACACACGTTGCCTACGACAGATGTTTCGTGCACACCCGATGCACTTAGATGTTGTTTCTGTGCGCATGTATGGCACATTCATGGATTTTGATTTCCGTGCGCACCAGACGCACGTAGCATTCATGTGCATATTTTGGGATTTATTTCGTATAGAGCAGTACGTTTTTATGATATTGCTATGTGTTTTCGTACTGAGCAGGACTAGTCAGAGGACAGTACCTGAATATATTTTGCATGCATTGATAGTTATTGAAGGGATTTCCAAAAAGCGAGCTATAGCCTCAGTATTTACCTACGTGTCTGATATGACACGAAATGTTTAAAACAAGGAGACCCTTCTAAATTGTTTCCAAAACGGCGGAACGTACATTTCAAACAAAGGTATATATGTATATAGTTATTTCCTTATGATAGACGTCCGCCACTGTGCAGTGTTATACGCGTGCACAGCGACTTAAAGAGATTTGGCATGCATTTCCTTCAGATACTTACATATATAGATTCGATATTTACATGTATAGTTTCGAGTTATGTCATATTGGTTTTGATTTGGATTTGGCATTGATGTCTTCTCCATGACTCCGATGATTGCGGGATGCTTGACGGAGTTTTGATTTGAGTTATATACTCATTTTTCAAGCGCATGCGCTGCGCTACGATTTGTTTTATGTATTTACAATTTCGGAGCCCCGACGAGTTGATGGTTTTCTTAGAAATTTTAGTATTTTGGGGAGTTTGAATTTAAATTCGGGGACCGAATTTCTTTAAGAGGGGAAGATTGTAACGTTTTGAAAATCGTTTCGGTGAAATTTCGAAAAAATCGGTAAAATAAGGGGGTTTTCTGTAAAAAGTCAAAATACAAATATCTTATTATAAAAATTAAATATACATATTCTAGCTATGTAATTGCTATTATTTGGTGTTTATTGAGCCGCTGGTGAAATTTTAAATTTTCTGAAAAAAAAAATATTATTTTATTATTATTTTAAGCCGTCACTAATACATTTAATTAGGGAAAATTACAAATTGGAATGAGTTGAAACAAATTTTGTGCATCATAAAACATTAAATAAAATTTTATCAAGTGGTTTTTGGAACGAAATCATTTGCCAAAACGGTTTAGAAATTATTGAAGAAAAAAGGCTTTTTTTTAGCGTAAATGGATGCTTGGGGTATTGTATTTATCATTTTTCATCACCCCACACCCGTACCCACACCCACACACCCCCCACTTACTCCTCCCCATGTCTGAATTCAGCAGCCACCATATTTTTCCCCACTTGATTTTCAAAGGAAAAGATATGAAAGAAAAGAAAAGAAAATGGGTGAATTAGGTGGACTTTTGACCTTACCTTGACCTTGACTTTCCTCCCTTGTATTTTCTCTACCCCCTCTCTCTCCTCACACTCCCAATCAGGCCGAGCCCCCCCTCCCAACAGCAGCAGCCCCCCCCCCCCCAAAATCCCACTCTTTTCTTCATCAAAAAAATCAACAAATCACTTCAAAATCCATGCAAAATTCAAATCTAAATCCAAATCCGACTCCTACCCATTTTAGCTTAGCCCGTATAGCATGGATCCATGTGAAAAGAGGGCATTTTGGGAGGCCACGAATGCTTGTGGATCTTCATATGTTTTGGGTATAATTCTAAACATTTTTTGTTGCTTAATTTGTTGCTAATTTCTTAAGCTAATTTAATTAAGTGTTAATTTGGATATGTGAGTTTAATTGCAAGTTTTGGAATTCATGTTATGAATTTGAATGCAAGTTAGGGTTTGTAAAATTGGTGTATTGTTGTGTGTTATATTTAGGCTTTTTGTCATGTTAATACAAGATTAGTAGCTAGTGCTAATGGTTAGTAAAAAAAAAAAAATTGTGTTAATGTGCTAATTTGCCTACTAGATTTTTGAATTGGTTAAATACTTGGGATTAAAAATGTGTTTAGGTTTTTCATGACTTCATTAACTTTATTAAGTGTGGTTTAATGCTTTAGATCATGCAAATCTAAGCTAGATTGTAGTTTGTGCATTTTTGCATTGAAATTGTTAAAAAGGGTATTTTTGTAAACTAGAATATTAGGGTTTTTGGAATTTAATGAGATTAAATTCCGGAAATTGTTTCTATGACTTATTTAAGATATTTAATAAGTATATTGGCCGCTACATTCATTTAAACATCATGTTTTGTACAAAAAAGGCGAATTGTGCTTGCTAGATTTCGGAAAAATGACTTTTTAAGTGAAATTGGGGTTTTTGTGAGTTTTAACCAAGTTTATATTAAAATTAGTGTTCGTGAATGTGCAAATGAGTGTGATTGGATTTTTCTCGATGGTTTGACGTTTGTACATCGACATCGAGGGTTGGTTTGACTATTCTTGCATGCGTAGGCGATAGGTTTGGACCTATGCGTGATACGCGTGCCGATTTGATTTTCGTATGCCGTTTCGATTTCGAATTTAGTTTTAATGCGATACGGTGCATTATGTTATGTAGGTACCCCATGAGGACTTCGAGACGACAAGCAAGCGCGTGGCGACGTCGGCACCGGCGAGCGAGGACCAGGTGAGTAGATTTATATCTACGGGGAGAAGTCGGGTGGATGGCGTATAGCACCCCCGCAGTCCGTGGTGATGTATACGGATGCGTATACACACCAACAATTTATGATATGTTGTTAGGATTTATTATTGATGATTTTAGATGGATATTGGTGTTGGATTGGCGCATGGTTACGAAACCTTAGGTAGTGGTTGCACCACACATACACACACACCCATATTTGCATACATTCTTCTTTCATATGTGCGTACGTGGGATTATATATTAATGTGTATATTTACACATAGGTATGGGACTATGTGTTTATGTACTGGATTTGAGGATAGTAATTGGGATTTGAGATGAGTCGATGATATTGGGCTTGAGGCCAGAAGATCCGTGATGTGTTTTGGTTCGTATTGAGATACGACATGATGTTTTAGCGGGTCTTTTGACGTAGTGATTCTTACATGCATGCATACATAGATGGTATCAATATTGTACTAGACGTAGATCAGTACCCCGATCATGATATTTGATAAAGAGGATATCAGATGAATAGTATGATGAATGTGATATTGACCCGTACCCAGATTTGGGGATGCCGTACGACGGATTTACGTACGAGCTATATTTTGATGATTGATCCGCACTCTTGACTTGGGATGTCTGGTTATGGATATTATATTTATTGAGGCGGGATCACCGACTGTATATATACAGGTATGTATATGTATCGACTCAGATGATAGGCGGTTTCCTTACCTGTAGTTCAGCTTGTTAGTTCAGCCGTATAGTTTAGTGTAGTTGTTAGATTAGATTAGACTCCTACCTATTTCAAAACTAGCGGATCGTGGGTATTTTAAAAGACAGGTCAAGGGATCTACGGATATTTCAAAAGACGTATCCTTTCTTAAAAACCACCGTAGCCCTATTTTCAAAACCCCGCGATTCGTGTTATTTCAAATGGCACCATTTGTAGGACTTATATTAGATTAATGCAGATTAGTTATAGTTGCATCTAGTTTTCAGCTCCCGCTCTTTTTGTGGTCCGCTTCGCATCGCATGCTTATTTTTATGTTTCATACTCCATTAGTGATATCATGCTGTTAGGACACCAGCACCATTACCGATGATGCGTATGTACCACGTACACTTAATTGCCGGTTCACACACATCTTCATCGGTAATTGCCTTGTTACATACACCTTAGAAAATATTATTGCTTAACTTGGCTAGATAGCTAGTAGTTTGACATAATATTAGTGTACTTACCTTATATGCCAGCTTAGATATTGTAGTTATTACTTGTCACTTCATGCATACTGTTATTCATCGTTATGCCGCATTCATGGATTCTCATGCATATATTCACTATTTTACGTGTTATTGAGGTTTTGGATTCGGATTTCCATGAGATTTTCTGGATTTAGAGGAAAACCGCAAAAACATAAATAAACCTTTTCTCTCTTTTAAAATAAAAAGTGCGGTTTTCCTATGATGTATGAATCGTCCACCATGAGTTTGCTGATGGATTTCGAGACCCGATTCGAGGAGTGGAGGAACCGTTTCGGGTACATGGTGGACCCGGTATGGTACCCCGGGACAAGATGAATGTGGTGTTGACGTTGAGCCTGGCAGGGGACAGATTACCTACCGGTGATATTACCCGACGCGTCGGATATCCGGAGGATACCGTCGTGGTCTTGAGATGGATGGTAGGGGCCGGTCTGGACTGACGGCGTCCTAGATATTGAGATTGAGACATTGATATTTCGAGACAGTGAGATTTATGTTTTGTGTCGATGCTAGACACTGTTGATACTGATTTCATTATGATACCTCAGTTTAAAAATACGAAGGAAATCTCACTAATTTATGAAAACAGTTTCTTCATTTACATGAATTCTATTTTCATGCATTCATACCTCATTCATATGATATATTGCTACCTGAGGCACTGACACGGGCACATGAGATTTCACTCGGTTAGATATTACCCTAGCCATTGTTATAGGCTGCTTGTTATGTATATTTTTGAGGATATATTATGATCATTGACCTAGGTTGCGTTATTTATGCAATTTCTGTGCGTAGATGTTTTTCTATTCACGAGTTGGCAACTCACCCCCGTTGTGCCCCAGTTTCTTGCAGGTTTGCCGTACAGGTTCCATTACGGCGTTGCGGGCTCAGTTCATTCGGGTGACTTGCTAGTAGGTGGGTTTTTCGTGTATCGTACCCATCATATTACCTTGTATAATATTATTCAGTTGTATCTAGTAAATTCCATCAACCAAACATGTATTTATTGAGATAGAGACCGGTGTTGTTTATTCTTTCGACCGTAGAGTCGCTCGTTATATTTCTGGTGGTTTTGAGTTTCCTTTTGAGTTTTGATCCTCGCTGTTGGCGTTGTATATTATTTTGCTTGTGTGGTTGTGACCGTCGATTGACGAAGAGCTAGCTCCCGCTTGGGGATGCCTTTTTCTTGATTTCGTATACTATTCATGTTGTATCCCGTTTGGGGGCCAGTATTTACAAAGGAGACTCTGCCGAAATTTTCAGTAAATTTTTGGATGTTTTAAAAACCGCATAATTCGGCTTATGCTATTGAAATTACTTGCTTTAAGTTGGGTTTTTTTCCTGCACTCTACTCCTTTTCTTGGTTTGGATTTCTGGGTTTTCGGTTTACTTAGATTACGTACGTCTCGAGACGTTCGTAGTTTAAGTGCCGGTCATGTTCCGTACTTTCGGGCCATGACAGGTGATTCATTTTGGGAGTCGAGGCAAGCTCATCCCTCGATTCGTAGGGCCTTTCGAGATTATTGAGCGTATTGGAGAAGTAGCTATCGATTGGCTTTACCACCATCTTTGGTGAGTGTTCATGACGTGTTTCATGTATCTCAACTCCATAAGTATGTTCGAGATGAAACACATGTGCTAGATCATTCGGAGCTGATTGTAAGGGAGGATTTGACCTACGAAGAACGACCGATGTCGATTGTTGATCGAAGAGAAAAGGTCCTCAAGAACAAAGTTATCCCGCTCGTACTTGTTTCATGGGGAAATCGCCCGCACGGAGAATCGACTTGGGAACGAGAAGATGAGATTCGACAGAAGTTTCCACACTTATTCTCGTAGATTCATGTTTGTTTGTCTTTTCTTTTTCCGGGAATTTCGAGGACGAAATTCTTTTGTAGTTGGGTATAATGTAACACCCTAGTTCATTTATACCAATTCTGTTGGGTATTTCTTTATTTATGGTTATTTCTTGATTTATTGTGTTTTGGGTGCGGATAGTATAATTGACATCTGTATTTGCATCCGACCCGACCCGCATGCTAGAAACCCATCTTGATTCCAGTTTATAATTTATCCCGGCTAGTTACGATGATCTGTGCACTTTCATATTGTTTATACTGCATACTGGCATTATATCTGACATCTGCATTTTTTAATAAAACAAGTAAAGTCAAATAAAATATTTTTAAAATATCTAGCATGGCCTGCATCATACCCCTGACCCTGTGTGTAACGTTTTAGAAATCGTTATACGAATTTTTCCGTTTTAGGGTAAAATAGTCGGTATTTTCCGTTTTAACCGATTTTGATCAAACTTCCGTATAAACTTGTCGGCACCTAGTTTAGCTAAAATAAAGCTAGTGCGTGAGCTTTGGGGGTCAATGGGAAGTTTTGGTTCACATAGAATTTTTCCCTAATTAAATATTATTTTAATGTATTATTTATGCACTTAATTAGTGGAAATTACTTTTTTGTGTGGGTTAATTAGTTCTAATTGGGATCATTGCTAATCTAATCACTAGAATTAGTTTAGAACCTTCTCTTGAAATATCTAGATATTTTGTGCAAAAGGATTTATTTTTTTAAAGAAATGAAAATGTGGCATTAAGCATTTAATGCTAAATTTTAGCTAGAAAATTCTACCTTTTTTCACAACCCCCCCTTAACTTTTTGAGTTGGCCGAACCCTAGCTTGGCTGCCCTCTTCTCTTCCTCACTCCATTTCTTCATCTTCTAGTTCCAAAATTTCATCAAAATCCACAAATAAATCCACAAAATTCATAAATAAATCATTACTCATTATTCTTCATCTCTAATCTAGCATGGATCTTCATGAAAGAGCTTCATTTTGGAGGGTTAATTTTGGTGATATTGCAAAAATTGAGATCTTGTTTGTGAAGTAAATCATAACCCTAATCTTTTAAATTGTTGCTTAATTCTTAAGCTTGCTTATTTAAGTGTTTAAAATAGCTTTAAAGATCATGTTTAAATTAATTCATGAAAATTAATTATGAAATAAATTTAGGGGTTTTGATGTGTTTATGTTATTAAGCATGATGTGTAGACTTGGAAAAGTTAAGTATATTGTGAAAATATTAATTGTTATTTTTCCTAAATGACTAATTAAGCTTAATCGAAAACTAGATTTTTCAAAATCATATTTGGGCAAGATTAAAATTATGAAAATGGTTTGGATCACTAAGTTAAGTTACTTTGTGTTGTTGGAAATTGCTAGAATTGTTAAATTTCTAGCTTTGTGTTAAAATGAGCAAAAAATGATAAAATCTGTTTACTAGGTTTTCGGTAAAACTTAGACGTGAGTTTTAATGGAAGTTTGGATGATGTGAATAATATTATCAACGATAATTATTGTGTTGTAAATGAGTATTGGTACTATTGGGTTTTTGGCGTGGCAGTTTTCATGTATAACAACTCTATTTAGGGTTTCGGCTATGTTTACGGTATTTGGATTCTTAGTTTTGAGTTTTGGATGTTGTACTTGTTCGTTGGATGTTTGTACGTCAACGACAAGTGTAGTTGATTGTTTTGCATGTGTAGGCTATAGGTTCTATCATATGAGCGCACCGCGTGTCGTATTCGATTTCGGAACTTGATGTTGATAGCTTTGCGATTTGGTATTGATTGTAGGTACCTTCGCGTGGATTCTGAGATGACGAAGCACATCGACTTCGGCTAGGCGAGGAGATTTGCTGTGAGTAGATTTAACATCTACAGGGGAATCGCCCGCATGGTATTATGCGTCTGGGCTAGAGATGACTTGATTTGTCGCATATTCTATTTCATATATAGAGTTGCGCATACACCTTATTCCTTAGTTACTTGTTGTGCTTGGACTTGTACCCTCAGGACACTGCACTATTATTGACGGCTCATGTTGCACGAGCACTGATTGTATTTCACACACACCGTCAATATTTTCCATGACACGCACAACACACATACCTATATGATATTGTTTGGTTAGGGACATTGAGACATGATGTAACACCTTAGCATGTGTTTTGTAGCTAATTATATTTTAATGTATGGTTTTTAATAAAAAGTTTACCAAATTAGTTTTCAAATATTTTATCCTATTTAATGAGTATTTTATTAGATTTTTCCTAGGCTTGCACACACTTGTGCATGATAACTAGGGTTGTTTTGGGGGTTTAACCATGATTAGCAACATGGTGAACTAACCATTTTCCCTAATCTAGCTTTATAATCTTGTTTTAAGTGTTTTGGGTTTTAAGTATAATGGTTTTTCTCAAAAGTAAAATGAATTTAAAAAAGGGTTTTTAAATGTTTGCTTTGTGTTGACTTGGTGAGAGAGAGAGAGAGAGAGAGAGTGCATTATGAGGCATGATGGCTTTGCCCATGCCTTCATTAATGAAGAGAGAGGGAGAGAAAGGGTTGACTAATGCTAGATCTCATTTCCCTTTCCTTCTCATTCTCTCACTCTCAAACTCACACACAACACACACCCTCACACCCACAGCAGCAGCAGCAGCAGCAGAAGACACAGCAGCAGCAGCAGCTCCAGCTTCAGCAACAGCAGCTCAGGCACAACAGCAGCAGCAACAGGAGCCCCAGCACTTGCAGAAGCTCTTCCTCCCCCATACACTTCCTCTCCTGCTCTCTAGGGTCCATTAGGGTATAATTTCTTAACCCAAATTCCTAGTTTGCTTGAGTTGTGCATTGATTAGCTTCGGTTTGTGTTTAATAGCTAGTTAGTGCTAGATTGTGGTGAATGGTGTGGAATGTTGATTAAGTGGTGATTGTGTTAGTTAACCCTACCTATTTAAGTGTTGTTAAGGTCACTTTAACTGAGAATTGACCTAGATTTCACTAAAATACCATAGGGTTTGCTTTTGTGCTAAATTAGCATTTTTAAAGCGACATTGTGACATTCTATGATCTGCTATTGACCCAGACTCTTCAGGACAAAATTGGGAAAACCGGAACATGCTACCTAGGTCTAGACACCACCACCTGAGCACGAGACCCTAACTCCTAAATTGGGCCGCCGGTTTATTAGTTCTGGCCGCAATTTGCGGCCAGGTAGGGGACTGGGGTATTGGGTTTTTGTGTGGGGTGGTCTACTGTTATGTGTAGTGTTTTGGCATGTCTAGTTTTGTAAGATTTAACCTTTACGAAAATCTGGGGCAATATATCGTTTTGCATGTCCGTTTGTTTGCGCGATACGTGAGTGGGTTCTGTGATCCAGCGTATCGCGGCGTGTCGCGGTAGTTTTTGACGCGTACACACACGTTTTAGCGTATCGTGCACACACGCGTTTAGTTCGCGACGCGAGTTTCTCGTTTTGGTTCGATATCGCGTTTTGCGGAATATTTGGCTTATATATGATTTCCATGTCTTATTTACAGGTTTGCAGGCAGGGACTACGGGCACTGCTACAGGAGGAGCAAATGGTAGGATTCACCTAGCGTGGAGCGTAGGTGAGTAGATTTAACATCTACAGGGGAATCGCCCGCATGGCGTTATGCGTCTGGGCTAGGATTCTAATACCTGTCGCATATTCTACGTCATTGTTAGAAGTGCGCCTTTACCTTATTTCTTGATGGAGTTGTACTGTGACTAGCAGCCGTAGGACACTGCACATATTATTGACGGTTCATGTTGCACGAGCACGGATTGTATGCTACACACACACCGTCAATAATTGTCATGTCACACACAACCCCTTATAGATACTATATTGCTCATCATACTTGACATCTAGCTTATCGGTATACCTATAGTGTAACTTACCATTAATGATAGGTACATCTACACCTTGCGATACAGCTACAGGTATACCTTGCACATATTTTACTTATACCCAGGGGGTACCCTTCATATTTTACTTATACCCAAGGGGGTATACGACATCTTTTACTTATAGGTAGACACCTATATTTAGCTGTACCTTATTGATTTCGCATACATCTGGTTTCAGCTATATGTTCTCATTTATATGCTCACATTCTGATATATCGCATATATTTATTCCTGGATTTGCGCCTTGTTATTTGGATTTTACATGATGTTTTCTGGATTTGGGAACCGCGGGAGTTCATGAAATTATGCATACATTGAAAAACCCGGTTTCCTTGATGTGATATTTGCGCAGCCACCATGAGATTTATCGGTTCTGATTATATACTCCATACGAGGTGTGGTTGCCGTATGAGGGTACATGGTGGGGCCCGGTATGGTTCCTCTCGGCAAGAAGATCGATGGACTTTGCCGATTGAGCCTGGAGGCGGGCGAGTACCTACCGGTGACAGTATCCATGACTCGGCAGGGGATCACGGAGACACCGTTGGGAGTCATGTACGTATGCATACGTCGAAAGGCGAGGGTCAGAGCTAGGCACTTGTGCTTTCGGGATAGCGTATGATACGTGATCAGGATTTCTGTGTCGATGCTTGGCACATGGTTTTCATGATATTTCTTTAACACCTTTGTATATATAACAGGGGATTTAGCCGTTGTTATATATACCCTTACACCAATATTAGTGGAATGGGATGCTAATATATGTGTATTGCCCCCATCATACTTATTTCTGTATACATTTACCTTTAGGATGTTAGATTCTTACTTGAGATTTGACTTGGGATATTAGGTGATTCATTGAGATTGGATATTGGACATACCTATATGATTACTGATTTGTACATTCGGGATATAGGAGATTACTCGATATTGTACATTGAGGAGATGTGAGACTTATATGACGTGAGAGCCCAATGTGGGGGCTGATTTGAGGAATTAGGATTTGAATGTCTTAATGGATTGTGATCCTACCACGATGTCAGGTTTCCGTGGGAACGACATATTTCACTCCATACCTCCTACCTTTTCACTTATGCACGGTTTTATATATTGGTAGTACCTGTTAGTGTACCCTTATTATTGCTGCATATCTACTTTCTCATATCCCTATTGCATACTATTGTCATGTTATTATTGCTTTACATATTGATTGTACCTGCTAGTGTACTTTCCATTATTCGGCATTTGCATGACATGTTATTACTGTAATCGCATATCTTAGATTCATGATGTACGTACATTCCTGCGATTACCTGTATATGTTATCTACTATTCACGAGTTGGCAACTCACCCCCGTTGTGCCACAGGTGTTTCAGGTTGTTCCCCAGAGTAGTCGAGGCAGGCTATTCAGTATTCATCTATCATCTTTTGCTACAGATACCGCATCAGCTCACAGTACTATTTTGCTTAGGTGGGTTTTGGTGGTTATCTGTATTTTGTATTGTAGCTTCGTTGTATTTGTACTCTCCATCTACTATCATGTTGTTGACTTAGAGACTTGGTGAGGACGTTATTGTATATTAATTGTGGATTTGTTGTCTTTTATATACAGCTTTCTTTCCATTGTCTTTATTTCTTCGCTACGGCGTCGTATATTTGTGTTGTATTCATCTTGGCTAGTTTTTACAAAAAGGGGGTGTTGCCAAAATTTTAAAGAAAGAAAGTGGGACTTTTTAAAGAATTTGGGTTGCGATTTCAAATATTTCAAAAACTTATATTATCTTTTCCGTATTTTTATGGTTTAGATTTCTGGGTTTTGGTTTTCTTTTACTGCGTTACGTCTTTGGGCGTTGCGTAGTATTAGGGCCGTCACGGGCCAATTTTGGGTCGTGACACATGATCCCTATTTCCTTTTATGCATATGACATATAGAATACCTATATACCTACATACTTACACATATGCCTTGACCTGCTTACATGCTAGTTACCTATATATCTATATGGTATTGTAGCATTAGTGATAGGTACATACACTTATGAGACCTAGCTACATGTACATCTCGCATACATACTTACACTTATACCTGGAGGGTATTACATCATTAGTGATAGGTAGATACACATATCTTGCTATGCTGACATGGTTATGCATACCTGGCTATAGCTACATGTTCACATTTATTTGATGATGCATGGACTTGGAAAAATTAGGAACCACATGACATATATATTAACTTGTTGCAGTTAAATAGCGGTTTTTCCTTTATATGCTCATATTACTGTTTCATGTTGCATAAATTACATTCATGGATTTCATATAATGTTCTCTGATATTTCTACTCCTATGTATATATAACAGAGGAATGGGACGCTGTTATATATGCCTATATACATATATTAGTGGAATGGAACGCTAATATATATGTATTGATTCATTAATTTATACTTATTCATTACTTGATGTTTTCTGGATTTGAGGACCGTGGTGCTTTCATTAAATTATGCAAGTATTTTTATTCTTTACTTGATATTTTTATGCATCCACTTAGATATTTGTTTTAAACCGATACGGGATCGAGAGTGTCGATGTTGGGGCACTTAAGATTCGGAGGACGTATATACCGATACGTGGAACACAAGTGTCGAGGTGAGACACTTGGGTTTCGAGGAACGTATAGATAAGAGAAAGACCGATACATGGATCACGGGTGTCGATACGGAAACTTACGATTCGAGGAACGTATGGATATGAGTATTTATGTGTCGATGCTAGACACTTGTTTCATGATATTTTTGGGTGTCGATGTTGGACACTCACTTTATATGAAACTCACTCGATACTGGATATTGGATATATGAGATTTACTTGATACTGTACATTCAGGATATATGAGATTTACTTGATACTGTACATTCAGGATATATGAGATTTACTTGATATTGTACATTCAGGATATATGAGGTTTACTTGATATTTTACATTCAGGATATATGAGATTTACTTGATATTGTACATTGAGTGTATATGAGACTTACAGGATATGAGGGCAATTTGAGGGCTGATTTGAGGAAATTTGGGATTTAGATTGTCGTGATGGACTTTGGTCCTGTCACGAGGTCAGGATTCCGTGAGAATGACATGTTTTATTCTATACCACTCATTTATTTTATATGCATTGCTTCATGTATTTGTAGTACATGATAGAGTACCTTTCATGACTGTTGCATATACATATTGCCATTTATTGCTTCATGTATTAGTTGTACCTGATAGAGTACCTTTCATGACTGCTGTATACATATGGCCATTTATTGCTATCAGCTTGCATGTATTAGATTCGTGATGTACGTGCATACTTGCGATTACCTGCATATGTTATTTACTATTCACGAGTTGGTAACTCACCCCCGTTGTGCCACAGTTCTTGCAGGTTGACGGCATGGATCAGTTGCGGCATCGCTGGCACACACCTGTTTTCGGGTGACTTGCTTGTGGTAAGTGTTACATGTTGGATCGTGCCCCTCTTGTATTCAGTATTCATATTGTATCTAGTCACTCCATCAATTCAGAAACTAGAGATTGTATATGTTGCAGACTTAGAGGACTTGTAGATGCGAGACTTGAGCGATGGGTTTTATTTTCGCTTTTGGGATTGTTGTCTTGCTTTACTTTATTTCCTTATATGGATCTTCGCCGTTGGGCGTCGTATACTTGTTATTTATAATTGTGGTGGTTGTTTTCGCCGTTGGGCGTGTTTTTCTCCCGTTTAGGATGCTTTATTTATATTCTGTGTTGTACCCGTTTTCGGGGTTAGTTTTTATAAGGGAGGTGCTGCCCAAATTTTCAAAAGACAAAACATGATTTACTATACCTTTATTTCAAAGCTTCATCTTTTTATTTCTTAAAAAAGTTTAGATTTCTGGGTTTCAGCTTACTTAAATTGCGTTATGCCTGTAGACATCGCGTGATTTAAGTGCTGGTCGCGAGTTAATATTTTGGGTCGTGACAAAGTTGGTATCAGAGCGCTAGGTTTAACCTTAGTTCGAGTCTAGGTTTGACTATGTGGGGTATAGGGCGTTTATATTTTGGAACCTAGGCTTGACCTTACGGAACTTAGACTTGAACAAGGGGGTGTTAGACCAGAACTTTCGTTTCATAGGCTGACCCTGATTGATGGAGTAGGTAGCTTGAGTAGAGTGAAGTACCGTACGTATGTTCCGCAGCATATTTACGATACGATACTCCACTTAAGTGACTTTAGGATGTACATATCTTGAGACTGGTGATTCTCTTCGTTCCTTTGATTTTACATCCATTAAGATACTTGATTTTATTCACTTCCATGATCATACTCTCGGTGATTTGACTCCTCCTTATGATCATGTATCCATTTTGAGATCTGTTGACTCTTTTCAGCCCTTTGACCTTTTCATCGATACTTGATTGAGGTTCCTGTCACCATGGTTTGAGCGCAGATTGAGCTGCTGCTGGTGATACGGTCAGGTTGAGCTCGTTGATTGTACGATGTTTTGCGTGCTTACACGCTTTAAAAAGATAAATCAAAGATTAGTTAACCGCAATCAAGAACGGCGTCGCTTGGTAGCTAGCCGGTTAAGTACGGGTCGGTCCATAGGGATTTTGTGTATTTTCTATTTGTTCTAACTAGTTAATTCCAATTGTGGTAGGATTGATTATCACTAAAAACTGAAATGAGTTTGATTAGGATTAAAGCCTTGCTAGGGTTAGGTTTAAGTTAAGTTTGGAAATTCAATATTTCTCACCGCTTTCTATGCCCTAATTAAGATCTTTTTAGATGCTAAGGTAATAATTAACAAAAGGTATTAGCACGATCGGGAAGAAACTAGGTTTCTTCCTCTAGGTCCTTGTCCGTCCTTTCTTAACTCTTACCCTAACCTCCATGCAAAACATACACAACCGGTCTTTAACTATTGTATCACCGCTACCTCGTGGGATAGGGTGCCATAATGAGCGGTGTGTGTATGTATGCATAGAGTCCTATTAAAATGTATGACGGGCAAGAAAGGGGTGAGAGATTTCTGTAGGGTTGCCAGGCACGCGCACAAGGGTCTACGAGGCATCAACCATGCCCGATTTAAAATTTAGCCATGCCGAACAACCCGAATACGGAACTTTAAACTAGAGATTAGGCGAAAACAAGCATGCTAAACATTTTAACACTAAGTGAGAGGGATTACAACCTTTGTAGATCCGGTCCTTCACTTCATATGCTCCGTGTTGTGGTCCCTTCGCTGCGATCATCGGGTTCCGGACTCTCGAGAGGTTCCACGAAGAGAAAGACGCAACCTTTGCTTCCGATCTTCGATACTAAGATGATCTACCTTGAAGTTTCTTTAACACAAGCTAACACTCATGAAATGATGTGAACACCCTCATCTAAATGGCAAGGGAAGATGAGGATGATGAAGTAGGATTTTTGCTCTCTTTATTTATCTTTTTCTAATATTTATCCATCACAAAAATCAAAGCAAGAAACCATTTCAAGCAAAGAAGAAGAAGGAAGAAGATGATGAACAATAATAGAATCCTTTTGTGATGAATAGGAAAAGAATAATATGATAGAATTATGCAACCATGGTCAAGTAAACCTTTGTAGAGAATTAACTAGGGTTAGGATTTGGGTTGGGTTAAAGCATGAGTCACTTGTAAATATCTTACACAAAACAAAAAGAAAACCTTCTAGAAACTTCTAGAAAGCCTTAACCCTAATCGAACCCTAACCATGTTTAATCTTTACTAAACAAGTTGCATTATTTATCATATCATGTTACAATATTATATATCACATATATAATATTTATTGTAACCAAAGAAAATAATACATTTAACATATATCACATATATATCAATGTATTACCCGAGTGAGAAAAAGAATGTTTTAGTGAGCTAATATTAGTTAATGCAATTTAATATATCATATATATTATTATACATTAAATTATCGAATAAACACTTGATTCGACAATCCGGCTATATCGCATATAACCGACTAATATTTATCCGTACCGATTCATCGAATCAACACTTGATCCGATGACCCGGCTGATATCAAATATCGCGAGAATATAATACGGTATCACATTATCGCATTATCCTCGGTCCCGCACATATCACATATGTGCTCCTACTCCGTTTTGCCTGAGTCAAGAAACCTCTGTGTAGGACTCTAAAGAATCGTCAATACGCAGGCAGTAGGTGATGATCATATCAAACACCCACAAGCTGCAAGCGGTCAACTAAACGTAACAGCTACCCAGGTATTGAGCGCTCAGAAGATCAACAAGCAAGCCTGTAACTTCTCATGTGAATCCAAACAGTAACACTCCCGTACAGTCCGGTCTCGTCGTCTGATATGTTGCATATCTCGTCTAGGGGTGGTAAACGTCAGACCCCAGTAGCTCGATAAGTCGTGTCGATATGAGGTCTATAACAGTTCGAGAAACTACTGATAACACTTACCAGTAAATCTCAGCAACCCTGGCCAGGGATTTCCGGTTATAGCCAATCGAACACAGCACAACATCAACTCCCTATACCGGGAGAGACGAATCCCCTCCTATCGCTCATTGCCTCCATGTGATTCGGGACTGTACCCAAAAGCCACCTTTTTGCACGCCCTCTTGGATGTGGTATGATGGAAATCAAAGCACAGTGGGAATCACACAAGACTCTATGACGATCTTGGGTCAACAGACTACTCTGTACCAGTGTCACCGGAGAACTGCCATCTGACGTGAGGTATAATACCATCTGGGAGTTCTCGGCGAGTCCGTCCAGTGTACCCAGTCTCCACTGAGCACCCGTACACCATCCTTGATGTCAAACACCGATGGATATGGGATCATCCATCGCCCATCATATTGGTCAAGATGCGTATACGCTAGTCTACTCTGGTGTATCGATGCCCTGTTTCTATACACCCTCGACTAGGAACAGTTATAGGATGTACTCGTTGACTACCGTGGCACCACTAGTATGATCTCATCATAGTCCCAGTAGTCGAGTACATATCCTAAGGGCTTTATCAACATGTAACATAGAGACAATCTAAGTACATGTTAAGATAAAGTACAATCGGATAGCATACTATCATGTCGAGCAAGAAAGTCCTCCCTATATATGTCCTAGCATCCACTACAATATACATCGTATGTACAGTAATGGCCTCTAGGGCATACATATAACTAACAATTTTCATCTCTCAAACCTTTCCTATTCCTAACCCTAACAAGTGAGGAACTACTCACTCATTAGGGAATTGATAAAAAGAGACATTTTTTGTTTGTTTTTAATAACCTAATTATCTAAACTACGGCAATTAAATAAAATTTATACTAGGGCAGATAAATAAAATTTATACTAGAGCAAAAAAGAAAATTAAACTAAGGCATAGAAAAGAAAGACTTAATTTTTATTTGATGCACTCTTCAAACATTACAGGAATTTAAATTCTGAAATTTGATAAATAAAAAGAGGTATAAGAGGCATGCTCCAAAAAGAGTTATAGGGTTCCTATTTATAGATTATAGAAACCCTAGGGTTTATATCAGATCCCTATCTACATTTACAAAACTACCCTGAGAAGCCTAGTCAACGCACCGCCATCCACCGTCAAAACGCACAGACACGTGCTTACCATGGCCGTGGATCCGCGGCCATATGCCCTGTTTGGCCGCGGATCCGCGGCCATATGGTAAGGTCTTTGGCTGGATTCTTCTGGGCTGCTTCCTGTTGCATTTGGCTTCTGGTTTCTTCACTTGGTTTCTCAGATTGTCTTCTAGTTTCTTCCAGATTTCCACAGTGCAGAAAGTTGTGGTCTTTTTCTGTTTGCTTCGTGTTGAAGTCTTCAATCTTGCGCTGCCTTTGTACTTTGTAAAATTTTTCATTGATCTTCATTTGTTCTTCAAACTGTAGGCATGATAAAGATTCTCTATTTGTTGGTCGTAGTCTCACTTTTGTAGCGTCTTTTCATCATTTTCACTGTTTTGTTCCGAGAACCTGTAACCTGCAACTATGTAGCAGACATGGATCAAAAGCACCTATTTATTTGTAAAATGAATAAGAATGGGGAATATAATAATGCAAAATTATGATATGAACAAATACCCCAAAACTTATCTTTTGCTCGTCCTCGAGCAAAACTAGTTTTATTCTCGAAAAAGACCTAACCTCACTTTCGCAGGGAAACACGATTGCACTGAGCTCGCGCAACAAGCCGTTAAACCTCTAGGTGTCCCTAGTAGGAGGAGTGTTGTCTCCTGAGGATTTTCAGTGGATACTACCCACAAAATCCTATCAATTCGGCCTATTGGCTTTTATTCTTCAATTCGGTTTTCTAGTAAGAAATTCTATTATCTTCAACTCAGAAATTATCAACCCGTATTTTTCACGCTTCCTTATCATTTAACTTAAGATTGTATATGTTCTGTAAATTTACTTAGCTTTTAGCATCTTTTGAATTTTCCTTCTAAGGTTTCATCTCAACTTAAGAATTTTTATCATCTCTACTAAAAATATAAGTCCTATTTTTCATTCATATCTCTCATCCAAATACCAATCATATACCTCTACGTGTGTGTGTGTGTATCACCCCTACACTTGGAAATTCAATTCAAGCTCTTATACTCTTGTCCATTGTCCAATGTACTTTAGTTTGTGAATTTTAGATGATATTGCTCACACATCCTTCATGCGACCGTTAATACTTCTTGAGGTACGAACGACCGATTACAAAATGTGTTCACGCATTTAGGCGTAATTCCTCGTCTTGTAACACCTAAGGCTTTAGCAGTGACTCCCAAACCAGTTGGTCTAAGGCACTAGGTGATAAAATACCCTCGCTATATATTTTTTTATTTTACGCAGCCTTAAGTAATCACAAAACCAGTGTTCATTTTTTTTCTCATTATTCACACTTGTATTTTTCTTTTATTTCCTTCATACTAAGGACTTTAGACAAGAGCATTTCAAGGTCTCCTCTACTATTCCAAGTTTCAAGGTGTGTGTATGTACTAATTGTAGAGTATATATTTTCAGAATTTAGACTTAAAATTCAGAATTATTTTTCAGACTTACACTTTAATAAAAATATCAATAATCTTCCTTTATTTTGACTTAGCCCAAGAAGTAAACTCAAAATTGGCCTATTTCTAAGTAAACCACAAAGACGTATATTTTCTACCGTTAAACTTTAAGAAGGGTTATTTTTAGGGTTTTTAATTTACTAAGTTTAGGATCTAGTTTTTCCTAACTAGTTAATCGTCTTGTTAAACTTAAGTCAATTATGGCCAAAATTGAATTTTTAAAAATTTTCAATTTTTATGGGTTTTAAAAAAGTATGCAAATGCAAAAAATATACATATGAATACGAAGGAAGAAAGCTTACCTAGCACACCCTCAAACTTAAACTTGACAGTGTCCTCACTGTCAGGCTACACCAAGAAGGTTAAAATTGTCGGCACTCCCCTGTTTTTTTTTATTGTTTTTTTTTATTAAAACTGAAAATTTACAAAAATATCCCAAATTTTTTTTATTTTCAAATTTTTATTTTTTATGTGATTTTCAAAAGTCAAATTATACCCCCCCCCCCCCAAACTTGAGTTAAACAATGCTAAGCTTTTTAAAGAGGGAGGTCAAAGTTATCGGTCAATGCCAAGCTCTGCAAAGACCAAAAGTCAACACCAACCATTCAAAGAAGTTATCAATGTAACATATAGGTCAGTGGAAGAACATGTTATATAGAGCCAAGAAGAAGTGGGGAAGAGATAAGTGGTGGTATATAGGACAGTTGATTACTGCATTGGAAGTGGCCAAAAATGGTCGACCGAAGATCACCGGAATTTGGTTCCGTGGGTTAGCCACAGGCTGTGTGTCCATAACAATGAAATCAACAGGGACTATGAAGTCCCCTACCTTAATCAACACATCCTCTAACTCACCCCTAGGATGGGTGATGGATCGATCGGCCATTTAGAGAGTACAATATGTGGGTTTCAACTCTCCAATGCCTAATTGCTCATAAACGGAATAGGGAAGCAAGTTAACACTGGAACCAAGATCTAAAAGTGCGCGATTTATGTTCTTATCCCCAATTGTTATTGAAATTGTAGGACAGCCAGGGTCCTTTCGTTTTTGGGGCAAAGGTTGAGGTTGGTTAATAGCATTGCTCACGGCACTAGCTACAAATACTTTCTTGGGTACCTGAGACTTCCTCTTCTTGGTGCATAAGTCCTTCAAGATTTTAGCGCAAGAAGGGACTTGTTGGATTGCATCCAAGAGAGGAATATTAAAGTTAACTTGCTTAAATAACTCCATAATCTTCTCCATTTGTGGAATTGGTTTATTGGACCTCAACCTGTTTGGAAATGGAACATTTTGAAAATTCGTTGAGTCCAATGTTTGTGGAGTAGATTGCGAAGTTGGAACGGATCCCAGTGTTGGTGTTTTCGTGAAGTGAGATGTGGGTCCGTTCGAATTAAAAGAAGTAGAGCCTTGTGAAGAATGAAGAACATGCTCTGAAGAAGAAGAAGAAGAAGAAGTGGCGGCCGGGGTTTCATCACTAATACCCACATTATTTTGCAACACTCTTCCAGATCTCAACGTGGTCACAGCATTTACATTATGATTTTGTTGTTCATAAGTAACGTGTGCGTTGTGTGTGCGACCGGGATTTGGCAATGGTTGAGAAGGAAGCTTTCCCTTTTCTCGCTCGCTTAATGCAGCATTCAGTTTTGTAATTTGGGCCTCAATTGATTTGATGCTCTGATCATGTGAAGCACTGTTTTGCACCAAAGACTGAATGGAAGTCTCCAACCTTGCTGCAGATTGTGTAGATTGTTTTAAAAACGCATCCAAACTATGTTCTAGCGAGGAAACCTTATCGTTATTCAGCTGAACAAAATTGTTTTGAGGATAAGAGTTGTTGGGTACAAAATTGTTCATTTGGTTTGGGTAAGGTTGAGGTTGGAAAGGTTGCTGATATTGAGTTTGTTGAGGGGCTTGTTGTTGTGGAGGAGGCCTTTGAAATTTGTTGTTGCCTTGGAATTGTTGTTGATTTTGATTCCAAGCAAAATTTGGGTGGCTCCTCCAACCAGGATTGTAAGTTAAAGAGTATGGATCATTTCTTTGTATTTGCTGAAAGGCAGCATTGACTTGATCTTGTCCTTGAACAGGTGGGTTGTAAGGACACTCTTCAGTAAGATGGGATGGATCCGAACAACAAGCGCAAACTGTGCGTGGGTGTAAAGCAGGGACAGGAGAAGGCGATGAGAATTTGCTCTCAATTGCTTCTAGCTTTTTCGTAAGTGCAGCCATTTCGGCCTTCATTGCAATTGACATATCAAGTTGATGTATGCCTGCCCTAGACTGAGTAGATGAGGTGGTCTTAGTGCTTTCCCACTGAAGTGTTTGTTCAGCAAGATCGTCGAGAAACTGCCAAGCTTCCTCGCTAGATTTTGTAAGAAAGTGACCTTGACAAATGGTTTCCAACAACTGCTTAGTTGCTGGGTTCAGTCCTTCATATAAAGTTTGGCAAAGTTGCCAATTCTCGATACCGTGGTGAGGGCACTGAACAAGGAGGTCTTTAAATCTTTCAAAACACTTCCAAAAAGGTTCGGAAGGAAGCTAGGAAAATTGAATGATTTCGTTGCGAATTCTCGCGGTCTTGTGGTGTGGGTAAAACTTTTTTAGAAAAGCCTTAACAAACTCTTCCCAATTTTTTATCGAGTGTGATGCTGTGCTATATAACCATTTTTCAGCTAGGTCACATAGGGTGAATGGAATGATACGTAACCTTATAGCATCATCAGAAAGTTATGGTGTCTTCATCATTGCGCAAACATTCTAGAATTTGTTAATGAAGATGTAGGCATCTTCGGATTCCAGCCCGTGAAATTTGGGCAACATATTGATGAAGTGGGGTTTAATCTCAAAGTTATCCCCATTAGCCGGTGGAAGTGAAAGACAAGTGGGTAAAGCGATGCGGATAGGATAGAAAAGATCCTGGAGCGCGATTCGTTGGGGCGCTTCAACAGGTGGGTGTGGTGGGTTATTCCCATCTAGTGGAGGTGGAATCAGTCCCGCAGGTAAGGGGTTGTTAGGATTGAATCCTGACATCTCCTTAGACGATGATGAATATGAGGGTGAAGGTAAAGAAGTGGATGGAATTTCGACTTCGGAGTCGAAAGCGTCGTCAGTCGGCACTAACGAGACACGGACTAAACGGGCGCTAGTGTCCCTAGTCCAACTGGACATACACTAAAGAGATGTAGTGTAGTCGAAAAGTAAAAACAGAAGGTGAGGGTAAGAAAACGTCAATGAGAGGAAAGTGGGTGCAAGTGGGGTGCAATGGATTTCTAGCGACAAATTGGCAAGTCTTTTTGTAAAAATTTTCTGTTTTGTGTTTTTTTTTTATAAGGAGCTTTTTGCAAAAAGATTTTTAATAAGAAGCTTAGACACACGTTCAAGCAATAAGAATATACACAATCAAGCCTAGATCTAGGGTCTCCTAGGTCAACTAGACTGCTCCTAACTGTTTCAAAGGGCAAGTTGTGAGAACCTCAAATCGGCTCTTCACCGCCAATTATGGCCAGGTAAGCACAAGTAAAGAAAGGAGGGATCTGCTCATGAATCACCGTGAGACGGGCTTTTTAAAATTACCTTTCCCCACTTGTCTAGCCTAGGCACCACAAAGTCTGGTTTAGATAAACGATCGATGCCTACAACTATTCCTTTATCCTATTGAGCGCGACAGTCCTTATAGGCTGAGTCTAATCTTTTTTAATTAACTCGATGGTTAATGCAAAATGCTTTTTGTGATTTTTGGGGTCCTAGGAAGGGTAATGAAATCCCCACCCAATCTGGATTGGTGTTAAAGCCTCTTAGAGTCAGTTTTAAAGAATGCAAAGCAGTAAACACACAAACACATGCCAAAAAAAAAATTATTGCGGCGCAAAGAATCCTGCACAAGATCAAGTTATTGGAGAAAGGAGAGAAGTTTTTGCGCAAAGAACCCTGCAGGAAAATTTTTCAAAGGATATCAGGGGGTTACAGAGGAGAAAAGAAAGCTTACAGAGATTTTTCCACGTGCTGACGTCACCAACAGGCTGTGGATCCGCTGCGGGAACGTGCCTTTGACCGCGGTTCCGCGGTTGACTTGGCGGTTTAGATCCCAAAAATTCGTTTGTTTCTCTATTCTGATTATCCTCTGTTTGTTCAGATCTGCTGTTTGCTGTTTTGCTCACTGGAATTTTCCAGATCTGAATTTGTTCGTCTCTTCGATCCTGCACAATTCAAATAAAAACCCTTCAAAAAATAACAAGATGATAAATTTTTATATTTTTTTCCAGTTTTTATGATTTTTCAATTTTATATTAATCCGAAATTACAAAAAGAAAATAATTACGCCATCCCCGGCAACGGCGTCATTTGATTGATAGGGATTTTTGTGTGCGCTTGCTCTTTTAAAAGATAAATCAAAGAATAGTTAACCGCAATCAAGAACGGCGTCGCTTGGTAGCTAGCCGGTTGAGTACGGGTCGGTCCACAGGGATTTTGTGTGTTTTCTATTTGTTCTAACGAGTTAATTCCAATTGTGGTAGGATTGATTATCACTAAAAACTGAAATGAGTTTGATTAGGATTAAAACCTTGCTAGGGTTAGGTTTAGGTTAAGTTTGGAAATTCAATATTTCTCACCGCTTTCTATGCCTAATTAAGATCTTTTTAGGTGCCAAGGTAATAATTAACAAAGGGGATTAGCACGATCGGGAAGAAACTAGGTTTCTTCCTCTAGGTCCTTGTCCGTCCTTTCTTAACTCTTACCCTAACCTCCATGCAAAACATACACAACCGGTCTTTAACTATGGTATCGCCGCTACCTCGTGGGATAGGATGCCATAGTGAGCGGTGTGTGTATGTATGCATAGAGTCCTATTAAAATGTATGACGGGCAAGAAAGGGGTGAGAGATTTTCATCTCTCAAACCTTTCCTATTCCTAACCCTAACAAGTGAGAAACTACTCACTCATTAGGGAATTGATAAAAAGAGACATTTTTTGTTTATTTTTAATAACCTAATTATCTAAACTACGGCAATTAAATAAAATTTATACTAAGGCGGATAAATAAAATTTATACTAGGGCAGAAAAGAAAATTAAACTAAGGCATAGAAAAGAAAGACTTACTTTTTATTTGATGCACTCTTCAAACATTACAGGAATTTAAATTCTGAAATTTGATAAATAAAAAGAGGTATAAGAGGCATGCTCCAAAAAGAGCTGTAGGGTTCCTATTTATAGATTATAGAAACCCTAGGGTTTACATCTAATCCCTATCTACATTTACAAAACTACCCTGAGAAGTCTAGTCAACGCACCGCCATCCACCGTCAAAACGCACCGACACGTGCTTACTACGGCCGCGGATCCGCGGCCATATGCCCTGTTTGGCCGCGGATCCGCGGCCATATGGTGGGGTCTTTGGCTGGATTCTTCTGGGCTTCTTCCTGTTGCATTTGGCTTCTGGTTTCTTCACTTGATTTCTCAGATTGTCTTCTAGTTTCTTCCAGATTTCCATAGTGCGGAATGTTGTAGACTTTTACCGTTTGCTTCGTGTTGAAGTCTTGAATCTTGCGCTGCCTTTGTACTTTGTGAAATTGTTCATTGATCTTCATTTGTTCTTCAAATTGTAGGCATGATAAAGATTCTCTATTTGTTGGTCGTAGTCTCATTTTTGTAGCGTCGTTTCATCATTTTCACTGTTTTGTTCCGAGAACCTGTAACCTGCAACTATGTAGCAGCCATGGATCAAAAGCACCTATTTATTTGTAAAAATGAATAAGAATGGGGAATATAATAATGCAAAATTATGATATGAACACTCGTCGTGGACGAAGACTGACCATCGTGTTTTCTGGTGACATGGGAATGTATCGATGTAGTGTTGTATTGTTGTGACCCCTCATGTGATACGAGTGTGCGGTTTTATACCGGATGATCGGGCCTTTGTTAGAGGCTACCTGTTGGGAGAGGACTGTTGATGTATAGCCTACCTCAGAGATTGTGATGTCGTCTACCGTGCAGACAGATGACCCAGTCATTGCTGAGATTGATGTGATGTCACTTCCATAGCTTACGAGCTGAAATCGCTGGAGCTTCCAGGTAGAGATGCGACAGGTGATAGCTAGTCTATCTTGAGTTGAGAGACGAAAGTGATTTATCAGATTTGTTGTGCCGACGCAGGCCCTGTTGAGTTGAAGATTTCCAGTGTAGAGAGTCTTACTCAGATCTAGAGTAGATCGATCCAGAGAAGACGTTGTTCGTCGGATGTTTCGATGTGAGATCGGTGAGCTGGCCAGTTTTAGATAGAGGACCTTACCCAGATGTGTTGTGAGTTGATCGAGAAACGGACGGATATTGAGTATTCCTCCGATTGTTAGGACGTGTTCGGCTAGATATCTTCGATAGAGTGATGAAGATACCATGTTCATAGTCCGAGTCCGTGTGAGAGACTCCGGATTGACTGTAGCCGAGAACATTTGCGGTACGCAGATAGCATGATGCGACGTCAAGTGGACGATAATGAAGACAAGTGGAACAAGAGGTTCGTGCGAGACGTTAACGAACTGTTGTTACTCCCCGTTGAGATTAGAGATCGGATATATGTACAGAGGCATTAAGATACGGCCAGTTTCCGAGGAAAAGTTGTGCTAAGAACGCAGATGTCCAGAGAACGAGAAAGATTATGTAAGAGTACCAGCCTCCGTATAGTTCGGCGTAAGCGAGATCGGAAGAGACCTTGAGCCGGTTCCTTCCATGACACTGCTGCAATAAGATTTGAACCGAGGATCAGATGTGTTGTATGTATTCTGAGGACCCAGAGACAGAGGACGCCAGACCGTAGGCAGGAGGCGAGCGGATGTTCTTGCTCTGCCAGTTTGGGCACACCGACTTTTTCTTCGACATTGTAGGAGGTGTACCTCAATGTCATTTGTTGCGATTTGCGTTGTGATCCGAGTATCAAGCTTATATCGCTTGGATTTTGTGTTTCATGATATTTTGTGCACCATGGCTGCACCTAATGGGTATTTATATTTTGTGCATAGTTGTTGCACTGGATATACGTTTTACACACTGTTGTATTGGTTCGTGATTTGTGCATATCTATTTGCACTTGATATTGATTTTGTGCCTTAGCTGCACATGTTTATGATTTCGTGGATTTCATACAGTTGATTTGATATGTGTGTGTGGTATGCACTCGATTTGATTTTAGCACTCGGTATAGCTCATATGTGCTTGCAGTGTATTGATACGTGTTTTGTGCACACGGTTGCACACTTTTATGATATTTATACACCTTGGTATGATCATGTGGTTTTCATACGCATTTGAGTTATTGATGATATTTCGTGCACTGGATGCACAGGATTGGTGTTTCGTGCATTGGTTGCACCCGATTTATGCCTTTGAGCATTCATTTTACCGGATTTGTGTTTTCGTGCGCGTGTGTACTTGATGTTCGTTTTCGTGCATGCTACTGCACTTGATGCTTATTACAGACCGGACGCGCTTGGGTCGGATTTTGCGCATATTAGGCGCTTGATTTAGATTTTTTTTTATTCATGCATATGGGATGCACTTGATTCAGATTGTATTTGTGCATGACGGAGGCACTTGAGTTGGATTTTCGCGCATGTTGAGCGCATGATATGAGATGTGATTTGTGCACACCGGATGCATCCGATTGGGATTTTCGTTCATACATGACAGTTGTACTGGTTGAGATTTCCGTGCACTATAGATGCACTAGATGTTGTTGTCGTGCACACCTGTTGCACTGGACAGATGCTTTTGTGCACACCAGTTGCACTTAGTTTTGCTTTCGTGCATATTGGCACTTATATTTGGGTTTGATTTCCGTGCGCACCAGACGTACGTGATTGTTGGATACGCCTTTTGAGGTTGATTTTGCTTTTGAGCACTTTGTTTTCATGATAAGGCCCTATACTTTGTAGTACCCTAATAGGACTGATTCGAGGACGGTACATGTGTACTTTTGCGTGCATAAAAAGATTACCAAGAGGTTTCAAAAAGGAGCTATAGTCTCGCTATTTCTTACGTGTCTGCGAGTGACACGAACGTTTACAAAATAAAACCTTTTGGGATATTTCAAAAAAAAAGGGCGGGACGCATATTTTGGCAAAACATATATGCTAGTATATTATTACTTTACAAATGAGCGTCCGTCACTTGTGCCGTGAGTTACGCATTTCGCGGCAATTCAGAAAGGATTGTGCATATGATTTATTCGGTTTTTGGAGATTTCTCAAACAGGATGCGTGCTATATATGTGCATTATAGTATTTGATTAGTGCATATGAGATTTCGGTAGTGGATTTGAGATTTGAATCTCCTTTGTGACTCCGATGATATGCGTGCAAGTCCGTTGATTTGCGTGACGCTTGACGGAGATCGGTTTTGAGTTTAGTACTCATTTTTCCGACGCGCAGGATGCGCTGTAGTTTTCTGTTTCTTCCATTATTTCAGAGCCCCGTTGATTTAGCTGTTTATGGCAATATTTTAGCATTTGGGGGTTTAAATTTAAATTTAAATTCAGGGACCGAATTTCTTTAAGGGGGAAGATTGTAACGTTTTAGAAATCGTTATACGAATTTTTCCGTTTTAGGGTAAAATAGTCGGTATTTTCCGTTTTAACCGATTTTGATCAAACTTCCGTATAAACTTGTCGGAACCTAGTTTAGTAAAAATAAAGCTAGTGCGCGAGCTTTGGGGGTCAATGGGAAGTTTTGGTTCACATAGAATTTTTCCCTAATTAAATATTATTTTAATGTATTATTTATGCACTTAATTAGTGGAAATTACTCTTTTTTGTAGGTTAATTAGTTCTAATTAGGATCATTGCTAATCTAATCACTAGAATTAGTTTAGAACCTTCTCTTGAAATATCTAGATTTTTTGTGCGAAAAGATTTATTCTTTTAAAGAAAAGAAAAGAAATGAAAATGTGGCATTAAGCATTTATTAGCATTTAATGCTAAATTTTAGCTAGAAAATTCTACTTTTTTCACAACCCCCCCCCCCCTTTTGAGTTGGCCGAACCCTAGCTTGGCTGCCCTCTTCTCTTCCTCACTCCATTTCTTCATCTTCTGGTTCCAAAATTTCATCAAAATCCACAAATAAATCCACAAAATTCATAAATAAATCATTACCCATTATTCTTCATCTCTAATCTAGCATGGATCTTCATGAAAGAGCTTCATTTTGGAGGGTTAATTTTGGTGATATTTCAATAATTGAGATCTTGTTTGTGAAGTAAATCACAATCCTCATCTTTTAAATTGTTGCTTAATTCTTAAGCTTGCTTATTTAAGTGTTTAAAATAGCTTTAAAGATCATGTTTAAATTAATTATGAAATCAAGTTAGGGTTTTGATGTGTTTATGTTATTAAGCAGGATGTGTAGACTTGGAAAAGTTAAGTATATTGTGAAAATATTAATTGTTATTTTTCCTAAATGTCTAATTAAGCTTAATCGAAAACTAGATTTTTCTAAATCATTTTTGGGCAAGATTAAAATTATGAAAATGGTTTGGATCACTAAGTTAAGTTACTTTGTGTTGTTGGAAATTGCTAGAATTGTTAAATTTCTAGTTTTGTGTTAAAATGAGCTAAAAATGATAAAATCTGCTTACTAGGTTTTCGGTAAAACTTAGACGTGAGTTTTAATGGAAGTTTGGATGACGTGAATATTATTATCGACGATAATTATTGTGTTGTAAATGAGTATTGGTACTATTGGGTTTTTGGCGTGGCAGTTTTCATGTATAGCGACCCTATTTAGGGTTTTGGCTATGTTTTACGATATTTGAATTCTTGGTTTTGAGTTTTGGATGTTGTACTTGTTCGTTGGATGTTTGAACGTCAACGACAAGTGTAGTTGATTGTTTTGCATGTGTAGGCTATAGGTTCTAACCTATGAGCGCACCGCGTGCCGTATTCGATTTCGGAACTTGATGTTGATAGCTTTGCGATTTGGTATTGATTGTAGGTACCTTCACGTGAATTCCGAGATGACGAAGCACATCGACTTCGGCTAGGCGAGGAGATTTGCTGTGAGTAGATTTAACATCTATAGGTGAATCGCCCGCATGGCGTTATGCGTCTGGGCTAGAGATGACTTGATTTGTCGCATATTCTATTTCATATATAGAGTTGCGCATACACCTTATTGCTTAGTTACTTGTTGTGCTTGGACTTGTGTCCTCAGGACACTGCACTATTATTGACGGCTCATGTTGCGCGAGCACTGATTGTATGCCACACACACCGTCAATATTTGCCATGACACGCACAACACACATACCTATATGATATTGTTTGGTTCGGGATATTGAGACATGATCCCTATTTCCTTTTATGCATATGACATATAGCATACCTGTATACCTGCATTCTTACACATATGCTTTGACCTGCTTATATGCTAGTTATCTATATACCTATATGGTATTGTACCATTAGTGATAGATACATACACTTATGAGACCTAGCTACATGTACATCTCGCATACATACTTACACTTATACCTGCAGGGTATTTCATCATTATTGATAGGTAGAGATACACATATCTTGCTATGCCGACATGGTTACGCATACCTGGCTATAGCTATATGTTCACCTTTATTTGATGTTGTATGGACTTGGAGAAATTAGGACTTGCATGACATATATATTAACTTGTTGCAGTTAAATAGCGGTTTTTCCATTATATGCTCATATTACTGTTTCATGCTGCATATATTACATTCATGGATTTCATATGATGTTCTCTGATATTTCTACTCCTATGTATATATAACAGTGGAATGGGACGCTGTTATATATGCCTATATACATATATTAGTGGAATGGGACGCTAATATATGTGTATTGATTCATGCATTTATACTTATTCATTACTTGATGTTTTCTGGATTTGAGGACCGTGGTGGTTTCATGAAATTATGCAAGTATTCTTATTCTTTACTTGATATTTTTATGCATCCACTCGGAGATTTGTTTTAAACCGATACGGGATCGAGAGTGTCGATGTTGGGGCACTTAAGATTCGGAGGACGTATATACCGATACGTGGAACACAAGTGTCGAGGTGAGACACTTGGGTTTCGAAGAACGCATAGATAAGAAAAAGACTGATACGTGGATCACGGGTGTCGATACCGGACACTTACGATTCGAGGAACGTATGGATATGAGTATTTATGTGTCGATATTAGACACTTGTTTCATGATGTTTTTAGGTGTCGATGTTGGACACTCACTTTATATGAAACTTACTCGATACTGGATATTAGATATATGAGATTTACTTGATACTGTACATTCAGGATATATGAGGTTTACTTGATATTGTACATTCAGGATATATAAGGTTTACTTGATATTGTACATTGAGGGTATATGAGACTTACAGGATATGAGGGCCAATTTGAGGGCTGATTTGAGGAAATTTGGGATTTAGATTGTCTTGATGGACTTTGGTCCTGTCACGAGGTCAGGATTTCTTGAGAATGACATGTTTTATTCCATACTCCTCATTTATTTTATATGCATTGCTTCATGTATTTGTAGTACCTGATAGAGTACCTTTCATTACTGTTGCATATACATATTGCCATTTATTGTTTCATATATTAGTTATACCTGATAGAGTACCTTTCATGACTGTTGTATACATATGGCCATTTATTACTATCAGCTTGCATGTATTAGATTCGCGCTGTACGTGCAAACTTGCGATTACCTGCATATGTTATTTACTATTCACGAGTTGGCAACTCACCCCCGTTATGCCACAGTTCTTGCAGGTTGACCACATGAATCAGTTGCGGCATCGCTGGCACACAGCTGTTTTCGGGTGACTTGCTTGTGGTAGGTGTTACATGTTGGATCGTGCCCCTCTTGTATTCAGTATTCATATTGTATCTAGTCACTCTATCAATTCAGAAACTAGAGATTGTATATGTTGCAGACTTAGAGGACTTGTAGTTGCAAGACTTGAGCGATGGGTTTTATGTTCACTTTTGGGATTGTTGTCTTGCTTTTGTTTATTTCCTTATGTGGATCTTCGCCGTTGGGCGTCGTATACTTGTTCTTTATAATTGTGGTGGTTGTTTCCGCCGTTGGGCGTGTTTTGCTCCCGTTTGGGATGCTTTATTTATATTCTGTGTTGTACCCGTTTTCGTGGTTAGTTTTTACAAGGGAAGTGCTGCCCAAATTTTCAAAAGACAAAACATGATTTACTATACCTTTATTACAAAGCTTCATCTTTTTATTTCTTAAAAGAGTTTAGATATCTGGGCTTCAGCTTACTTGAATTACGTTACGCCTGTAGACGTCGCGTGATTTAAGTGCTGGTCGCGAGCTAATATTTGGGTCGTGACACTGTGGTAGCAACCGTGTATCGTGTTCTCATTCCGTTCAGTGAAACGGACTTGTTTGGATAGCTACGTGCACGCTATGTGCATCCGTTCTTGGGGGTATGCTTTTTCGTTACCCGGTTATCGTACTTTGGTTTTGGTTGATACATATATTATCCGTATTTTAAAACTATATTTTAGACCCGACCTGCGCATATTTTGGAGTAAGTTTGTATTTGCCAAAATCTCAAAATTAACTAATATTATATTTTTATATTTCGAATTGTTAATATAATTATATATATACGTTTAAAAAAATTAACTAAAATATATTTTAAATAAAATCCTAACCTCTCAGCATCTCAAATCTCTCTCTCTCTTTCTCTACATAAATATATTAATATATTAAATGTTATTAATAACACACAGCCTCTCTCTCTCACTCTTCATCTTCTTTAATCTTTCTCCCGCCGCCTCACCTCACGAGCCCTAACCCACGCTCGAACCCACGCCGCGCTCGCCTCTCGTCACCGCCGATTACCTCGTAGGCCTTATCACCATCCCCATCTCTCCTCACCTCCTCACTTATCTCTTTTCCCAAACCCAGAAACCACTGCAACCCACTGCGACTGCAGCACCCTCGTCGCCAGTGATCCCTCGTTGTCGCCACCATCCTCGTCACCACCTCCGCCTGCTCCCCTCTCCTTCTCCTCGACCTCATCCTTACCTTCCCTGCAGACCCTGACCTCCTCTTCTTTCCTGCACTAGAAACCCTTGTAGCCACTGCCCATTGCCATGGACCTTGCCGTCGACGGCCCGTCGTCGTCGTCGTCTTCCCTGCCTCGTCTCACCTCCCTCCTAAATCAGTAGTACCAACCCCAGACCACTCCTTTCTTCTTCTTCTTCTTCTTCTTCTTCTTCTTGATTCTTGGTTTCCGGTGATCGCCGGAGCCATGCTCGTCGCTGACGATCCGGGCAACCCAGTGGACGTCCCCAGCCAGCGTGGTCGTGTTCTTGCTTTGCCCGGTCCTGTCCCGTGCGCGCGTATGTATATTGCGATGTTTACCCGACGTCGAACGCAGCGTACGCACCCCATCGTGAGATCCGATCAGGCAAGTTTATCTTGCTACATGCTATACTACTATATTTTGCATTCATGCGAATAATAATATTACATATTGTTTAGTTATGCATCCAATGTTACAGTTTTACAGTTTTATAATATCCATTCGCATCCGTACAGTTTATTATATATCTAGTCGCATGCATGTTTATCTTGCTACATGCTATACTACTATATTTTGCATTCATGCGAATAATAATATTACATATTGTTTAGTTATGCATCCAATGTTACAGTTTTACAGTTTTATAATATTCATTCGCATCCGTACAGTTTATTACATATCTAGTCGCATGCAAGTTTATCTTGCTGCATGCTATGATATTTATTTTGCATCCATATGAATAAAAATATCACATGTTGACTGCATTGTACATCCATGTTACTGTTTTACAGTTTTTCGATACCTGTACGCATCCATATCATTAATTATATATCTAGCTGCATGCCATGTCACAATATTTCATGTTACTATTATATTAACACCCCATGCTTGCTAATGTGAATCCTACATAGTCATGAAGTTATAGATGTAATCCCTGATAGATATGTGTGCATCCGTATTTTACTGTGCATCCATACAATTTATTATATGTCTAGTTGCATGCCATACTATTTCATATTACTGTTACCTTGGCACCCCATGCTTGATAATGTGCATCCTACGTAGTCATGGAGTTGTAGATGTAACCCCTGATAGATATTTGTGCATCCGTGTTTTATTGTACATCCGTACTTTTATCGTGCATCCGTACTTGCTACAGTTTCATTATGAGCATTCGTTTGATACCTGTGCACTACCTGTCATGACCTGATACACCACTACTTGACATGTTACCTGATCCTGTTACTAATGCCGATAACCCTGACTTGTTGTCCCGATAGACGTTACTGTTGTCTGTATAGACAAAACCTGTACCTGCTTGATCCTGTGTTGGCATTAGATAACGATTGGCAATACCTGACTTGAACACATAACCTTGGGGGTAAGGAGAAATCAAGAATGTAACTGAACGTAACTCAAAGGGCTATTATATTGTTTGCCGTTTTTCCGGGCGTTACGGAATATATTGTTTGCCGTTTTTCCGGGCATTACGGAATATATTGTTGCCGTTTTTCCGGGCATTACGGAATAATCCTGTTACCGTAGTCCCGTGGTGAATGAATGGGGCATAGACCGATGGGTTACAATGAGGATTACATTAATTGATTTCGAAGAATTTAGAATAGATAACCTAGTAATATAGTTTAGATTACTCACTGCACTTCACCTGCACGTATACACTTCACTGTTGCATATCCATGTTTACTGGTTATATTCATGTCATCGTTTATATTCATGCCTGCATATCTCGTGTATCTTGTTCATTTATTATTGTTGATATTATGACGCACTGACGTCTGGGTTTGCATGGCCCAGATCCTCTGTCTCTTTCGCAGGCTGATCAGGAATATTTCCGCCGTCAGGCCGAGCAGTGAGGATCCTATTAGTATCCAGTTTAGTTTAGTTTTATTTCCGTACTTTCATTTCCTGATGTGAGCCCGTATTTGGGACGTACTTTCCAGATGTTATTGTTATTTGGATTTATTGCTTCCGCATATTATTTCTTGACTCGTTTATTCTGGCATATGGACATGTACTAGATAGTTTATTTTATTTCTACTGTTCTTGATATCTTATAGACAACCATAATGTGATTGTGGAGGGATGTTTCCTAGACACAGGTAGCATGGTTGGCTCTGTCACATGCCGATCTTAGCACACTCTGGGACGCGGGGCGTGACAGGATCCGGATGAGTTTGCTCGTAGGCTTCCTTTTCGACAGGTACCGTAGTAGTCATTACGTACAGCTAGTGCCGTTGACGTGCTTGTGGTTATGGATTTATCCAGTAACTCTCTGCTGGCATACTATCGAGTTTTTAGAGTCCCACACAGAGGGTTTCCCTGGTTCAGGCGAAATGATATAGTAGCCGTATTTTGATACGTGCAGGGTTCCGATCGAATGATTGTACTGGTTACCTAGACTTTTGATCGGGATGCGTATAGGGTTCCGATCGAATGATTGTACTAGTTACCCGGAGTTTCGATCGGACGGTTGATAATACTAGACGGCTTGGGATTGAGCCGGATTATTAAATCAGGTATTGATTTGATAATTTACATATATATATATATATATATATATATATATATATATATATATATATATATATATATATATATTCTAGTATTATGTTCTTTGTATTATTCTATCTCTTTGAGTATTCGTATTTTGATACGAATATGGGTATGTATATATGGTAGAGTGTATTCCGTATTTATACGGAAAACATTCTAGAACGTGGACACCTCATTTTAGTTTTTTCATTTATTAATTTAAATGGAAAATGAAGTGTAAAGGTAGTGAGGTGAGTAAGGTGAGAACCATACTTTAATAGTGTTGACAAATGAATTGAATATTCATTTGTGCAAACTATTCAAGCATGGTTGTGTTTTAATATTGGAAAAATGTTTTTACAAAACTATAGTTCATGTTTTTCTCTCTCACGGATAAAAATCATTTCTCACCATTTTCTTATCTCTCCTCACTAACCTTTCTTGAGCTCCTCCTCCTTTTTCTTAATCTTCCTCTCTACAATCTCATGTGTTGAGAATCAAGAGAGAAGGAGAGATAAATATACACTAAAAACAACTCACTATATCCTAGACACTTTAGATTAGCAACCTAGAGTCTCTAGTTGCTCCACTAGATTTTAAGTGTGGAGCTAGAGCCATGAACTAAATCCCTCGGGTGGATCATCTTCGACAAAGGAAGACCGGCGGTCAAGCTCGATCAAGGAGACCTCAAGGAGTAAAGGAAGAGGATAGAAGACCGAAGAACACAGATCTTTAGGTATAAACCTCTATCACAGTAGATAGATCTCTTTAGTTAGCTAGTTTCGATTTATGGTTAGATTCTATGATGTGTTTTCTAGCGCCAGATTTTTAAAAGGTTAAAGTTTTTCATTCCGCAACGGCCGCGGTAGACAGTTAGGGCGCTTGGAACCCTAACACTATGTACTAAGATACAAAGGTGATGCCTCCTACATCCTGAGGATTAAGATCTATAGAGATAGATCTTATAAGTCGATGTCGCGCACCCCGCGGGTTCACGGGGAGGCAGAATATTTTAAAAACGATTTTCAAAGCTCGCAACACCGACTTGAACTCCAGGATCTTGGCTAAACCCTAACTAGCTAAGCATGTAAAGAGGTTAACTGCTCGGAAATGAGTTTATACCTCACGATACAAGTCCTTCGGGTCTTCTTCGTTGTCCTTCTCATCATCATAGGCTCCGAGGATCGTAACGGATCGATGCTTCCTCGTCGGCTTCCTCGAGTCAAAGACGATCCACCTGAAAGTCTATAGTCCGAGCTCCAATCTCAAATCCGAGGTAACTAAGGCACCTAACTCGCTATACTAGATGACCTAGGTGATGTAGAGAGTGAAGATGCGTTAGTTTGTCTCTTGGAACCCTAGCTTTCTCAACTCATGAGACATTAAAGGTTGAGAGGAAGAAGAAGGAGAGCTTGAGGAAAGATAAGTAATTTTCATAATGGTCATGGAGATGGCTCACTTGATATGACTATAAGCATGCTTAGAAAATATCCCACCCAAAATATCTAGTGCCACAAAATATCTCACAAAATATCTAAGTCAAAACAAGCCCCAAATAGTCAAACCAAGTAGTCATGCTACAATTATTATTTGTAAAAATAATAATCCATTTCCTCCACCTCATAATTTTTTTAATCAAATAAATGATCAAAACCCTAATGAGGTGTCTCCTTCTTAAAAACAATCTTGAGTAATTACAAGAATGCCCCTCTCATCCGTATATACATACCCGTATCCGTGTTTCGAGAAACACGAATACAATGAGACGAAACTGATCCATCAATATAATACTAGGATCCGGTTTAAACCAAAGCCCACTAGTATTATCCATCCGATCATCATACGCGCACAAATACACGTACGTGATCGAAGCCCTACCGTAAAACCATATGGCATCTACATCTTTCGCCCGATACAGGAAAACTCTCTATGTGGGACTCTAAAGACTCAACAGTACGCTGGCGGTGGGTTTAACCACAAGCCACAAGCGGTACTAGCTGCACATAACGGCTACCCAGGTATCTGTCGATAAGAAGGCCGATGAGCAGACTCATCCGAACTCCTTCTGAGCCTGTATATGACAATCTCCGTACAGTCCGGTCTGTTCGTCTAAGAGTATCGCATATCGGGCTTAGGGGACGGTAATCTTCAGACCCCTAATAGCGCAATAAGTCGTGCCGGAGTGTAGCCCAAAACACCCTGAGAAACTACTGGAATACCTACCAGTAAATCTCGCTTTCCCTGGCCAGGGACTTTGTGTAATGGCTCTCCGAACACAGCGTGATATCAACCCCAAATACCGGGGGAGACGAATCATATCTAACCGCTACTGCCTCTAAGTGCTTCGGGACTGCACCCAACTACTACATGTTTGCACGACTCCTTTGAGCCGTAGTAGGGTAGTAATCAAAGTATAATGGGAAAACACTCGAGGCGAAGTAGCAGTGTCAAGTCGACGGACTAAGCTGTACTCATGTCACCTGGGAACTGCTACCCGACGATGGGTATAATGCCCACCAGCAATTCCCGACGAGTCATGTCCAGTGTACTCATAACCTAATGAGCACATGCATACTATCTCCAGTACGACGTACTAATGGCTGTGGGACAGACCATCTCCCCTGCTAGGATGAGAAAAGTATACACTAGTCTACTCTGAAGTATCGATGCCTCGTCTCGATAATCCTATGACCAGGGACATGTATAAGGATGTGCTTATAGACTACCCAGCTCCTACTAGTGTGACTGCCATCACAATGCTGGTAATCAAGCAAAGATCCTAAGGGCTCTACCAATATGTATTAAGCGATATGCTAAAAGAAACACATGCACATATTGAGGTAGAAACAAACCAGGTAGCATACTACCATTTTGAGCAAGACTGTCAATACAACTTTGAATATCCCAAGCTTCCATTAAGTAAAGTATGATACAATAATGGCCTCTAGGGTATATATCACTAACAGATCTAAACGGATGTTAGGAATGTCCCAATCCAGGTATATTGACACCATACTAAAAAGGTTTAGTATGGAAGATTCGAAGCATGGTAATTTACCCACTTGCTCAGGAATCACTCGCTCCAAAAAGATATCTCCCAAGATTGATTTGGAGGGGGCTCGCATGTAAGGGATACTCTATACTTCTGCAGTTGGGTCTATCATGTACGCGATATTATGCATAAGACCGGATGTAGCTTACGCATTTAGTGTAGTAAGCAGGTATCAATCAGATCCCAGGGAGAAGCACTGGACAGCTGTGAAGAACATTCTTAAATACTTGAGAAGGACTAAAGAAATGTTCTTGGTGTATGATAACGGAGAACTCCAGGTGGAGTCCTTTAACGATTCGAGCATCCAGAGTGATAAGGACGACAGTAAGACGGTCTCGGGTTTTGTCTTCACTCTCAATGGAGGGAAGGTATGTTGGATGAGTTCCCAGCAAGATACCATGGCAGACTCGACGATGGAGGCTAAATACATCGCTGCTAAAGATGTTGTCTTCATAAAGAAGTTCATAACTGAACTTGGTGTGGTTCTATCTATTTAGCATCCAATACCCTTGTATTGTGATAACAATGGAGCTGTGGCTTTGGTCAAGGAACCCCGGTCCCATCAGCGATCCAGACATATTCTTAGGCGGTATCACCTGATCCGGGAGATAGTAGATCGCCGGGAGATCGAAGTCAGGAGAGTTGACACGAAGAACAACACGGCAGATCCACTCACGAAGGCCCTTCCCCAGACGCAATTTGAGAGACTTTTTGGGATGTTGGGTATGCGATACTACAACAACTGGCCTTAGTGCAAGTGGAAGATTGTTAGTCATATGTATGCCCTAGAGGCCATTATTGTATATTATAGTGGATGCTTGGACATATATATATAGATGACTTTCTTGCTCGACATGATAGTATACTATTTGGTTGCTCTTTATTTTAACATGTACACTTATTATACTGTCTCTCTGATACATGTTGATAAAGCCTTTAGGATGTGTACTTGACTACCAGGACTATGGTGCAGATCATACTGATGGGGGCAGGGTAGTCCACAAGTACATCCTTTAATTGTTCCTAGTCGAGAGAGTATCGAGACAGGGCATCGATATTCTAGAGTAAACTAATGTGTACGTTTCTTGACCCTGTATGGGGCGATGAATGATCCCATATCCATTGGTGTTTGACATCAAAGATTGTACACAGGTGCTCATTAAAGAATGGGTACACCGAACATGACTCACCGAGAACTCCTAGATGGTACTATACCTATTGCCAGATAGCAGTTGTATGGTGACACTGGTACATGTTGGTCTGTAGACCCGAGATCGTCATAGAGTCTTGTGTGGTTCCCACTGTGCTTTGATTTCCTCCCTACCACGGCTCAAAGGAGTCGTGCAAATAGGTGGATTTTAGGTACAGTCCCGAGTCACATGGAGGCAATGAGCGATAGGAGGGGTTTCGTCTCTCCCGGTATTGGGAGTTGATGTTGCGCTATGCTCGATTGGCTATAACAGCAAGTCTCTGGCCAGGGCTGATGAGATTTACTGGTAAATATTATCAGTAGTTTCTCGAACCGTTATGGACCTCACATCGGTATGACTTATCAAGTTACTAGGGTCTGACGTTTACCACCCCCGAACTCGATATGTGACATATCAGACAAAGAGACCGGACTGTACGGTAAGTGTTACTTATAGGCTTCATGGGAGTTTGGACAAGCTTTCTTGTTGATCTTCTATTCGCTCAATACCTGAGTAGTCGTTACGTTTAGCTAGTACCATTGACGGCTTGTGGGTAACCGATGTGATCATTACCTACTGCTGGCGTATTGACGAGTCTTTAGAGTCTCGCACAAAGGTTTTCTAGCTCAAGCGAAACAAAGTAGGGCACATATGTGATATGTGCGCGACCTTGATTAAATACGAATATGTGATACTGTATTCTAATCTCGCGATATATTATATTGGTCAGTTTTATGAGATATAACTGGGTTATTGAATCAAGTGATTGATTCGATAAATTGATATATATATATATATATAAGATATTTATCGCTTATATATGATATAGCCGGATTATTAAATCAAGTGTTGGTTTAATAATTTGATATATATATATATATATATATATATATATATATATATATATATATATATATATATATATATATTAACTAATATTAGCTCACTAAAGAATTTCTTCTCCTGATGTATATATATGTTGATATATATTTATGTGATATATATATATATATATATATATATATATATTACATATACTATTGTGTCATGGTGGATGATACATTGGATATGGGTGTATGTGACTCACACCAAACTAAAGATAATTAGGGTAATTATTTATTTAGAGTAAAATCAAAATGAGGTGGAAATTAGCATGGTTTAGATGCTTGTGGAAGTATGTAGAAGCCTTGACTAATTCCTCTAATTTTGTTTTACTCTAAATATTTTATAACCCAACCATTATCTTTAGCCATAGTTAACTCTCTACATTATATTTATAAGATATTTTATTTTTCACCCATGGTTCTACATGAGTTCTAGTTCACTAGTTCTTCATCTTGCTTCTTCTCTTGATTTTTCTAGAGTTGAAAAGAAAAGGAGAAATAAAATTCTAAAGTGAGCAAAATTCCTACTTCATCAATCTATACCAAACTAGCCATTTAGTATAGCTTGTTTGCTTCACTAATTCCTTAATTAGTGAAGAGGTAGCTTGAGTTAAAGACTCTTCAAGATGGATCATCTTCGGCCTCGAATATCCTTAAGCAAGCTCGTTCCTTTCGCCAAGTAGAGCCTATGAAGAGTTCAAAGGATTACTACTTGGAGCTTTAGAACTGAAGGACCGGTCTACAAAGATTGTATTTCTTTTCCACTTAGTGTAAAGTTTGTTTACTAGTTTATAAACCCTAATTCTCTTGTTCGATTCTAGGTTTGTATAGCTTAGCCCACTAGATTTTTTAAAATTGCATACTTGATACCTCTGGAAACCTACTAGTGGTGTTAAGACATACTTTCAAAAGTCTCACACAGAGGGTTTTCCCGGTTCAGACGATATAATGTAGATAACGTATGTTGGTATATACAGGTGTTCGATTAAATATGTGTACAGGCTATACGTACTTTAATCGAACGGTTGATAATACTAGCGGCTTAGGATTAAGCAGGATTATTAAATCAAGTTTTGATTTAATAATTTATATATATATATATATATTTTAATATATGTATTCTAGTATTATTGTTCACTATTCATTTTCTCTCTTGGCTATTCGTATTTTTATATGGATACGCGTATATGTATTTCGATACGTATACCGGATTGTATTTTGTATTTCTATGGAATATCTTCTAGAAGATGGGCACATCATTATATAATTTTCCTTTTAGAAAATCATTTGCAAATGAGGTGGAAGGTGGGGTGGCATAAGCATGATTGGAGATATGTAGAGAGGAATGGGGCTTCATTTGTTTATTGCAAAATGTTATGATATTTGTATGGTTGCAAAATAATTGAGAAGTCATTCTATTCTTTTCTACATGCTATTGTATTCTTCATTGATTCTCTCATTCTTTCTTGAGTTGCTCATAGCCACTTCTTCACCTCCTCCTCCTTCTTCTTAAGTTGCTCACTTGAGCTTTAGAATTGAGAGAAAAAGATAGTGGAAAATTTCTACATCTCCACTCTTCATTCCTAACGAGTTAGGAGCGTCAATTGCTTCGCTAAGCAAAACTGGAGCTTAGATCGGTTCTCTTGGATGGATCATTTTCGGCGAAAGAAGACCGGATTGCAAGCGCGATCCGTAGCACTTGAAGAAACCTTGAGGATGTGAGTATTCTACACATAGTAGATTAGTTTAGCTCACTGGGTTTTTGTTAGCAAGTTCTAGCTCTTTAGTTCGATTCATGGTTTTGGAACTTTAGCAAACTAGATTTTTTTGAAATCCATGTTGTCATCTTCTAAAATTAGTTTGCTATTGCGCCTAAGTTTCCAGCAGTAGGATCTTTGCTTAACTATCAGAGTTATAATGGCGATCATACTTGTGAGAGCTTATTAGTCCATAAGCACATCTTTAAATGTCCATAGTCGTGGGAGTATCGAGATTGGATATCGATATTTCAGAGTAGACTAGTGTATACGTTTCTAGACCTACAACGAGGACGGTAGCAGGTCTCATAGCCAATGGTATGAGGCACCTAAGATTGTATACAGGTGCTCACTGGAAGTGAGTACACCGGACGGACTCACCGAGAACTTCTAAATGGTACTATACCTATCATTCAGATAGCGGTTCTCGGGGAACATGAGTATATGTAGTATGTTGACCTGAGATTGTCATTTGTCTCATGTGAGTTCCCACTGTACTTAGATTGTTATCCTACCACGGCTCTACTGAGACATGTAAACAGGTTTTAATTGGGTACAGTCCCGAGCCACATGAAGGCAGTGAGCGATCGTCAGAAATTCGTATCTCCCGGTATAGGAAGTCGATGTCGCGCTATATTCAGTTAGCTATCATCATAAATTCCTGACCGGGGTGGATGAGATTTACTGATTGTAAATCAGTAGTTTCTCGGTAGGTCATGAGCTTGACACCGACACGATTTATCGGGTTATTAGAGATCTGACGTTTTCCACCCCCCAGACCCGGTATGCGATACTCTCAGACAAAAAGACTGGACTGTACTAAGATTGTCACTTACAGGCTCGGTAGGGATACAGATGAGTTTGCTCGTCGACCTTCCTTTCGTTCAATAGCTAGGTAGCCGTTACGTACAGTTAGTGTCACTGACGTGCTTATGGTTAAACCTACTGCTAGCGTATTGTCGAATCTTTAGTCCCACACAGAGGGTTTTCCCGGTTCAGGTGAAACGATATAATGTGTGCATATTTTAATACACACCCAGGTTCGATTAAATACGTGTATTTAGTGCACATATTTTAATCGGGCATTTTAATATTACTGGCAGGTTTGAAAGATAGCCAGATCATTATGAACCTGTATTATATCTCTCTCATTATCTCTCTTTTGGTATTCGTATTTTTTACAAATACGGTATTTGTATTTTGATATGAATACGGCATTTTTTACGAATATGAGTATTTATATAAATATGGGTATTTGTATCTCAATATGAATACGGTATTCTTATCCCGATACGAATACGGTATTCGTATCGAGATACGAATACGGGAGTATGTATTTGTACATATGCGGGAGTATGTATATATGTGTATGTATATATATGTATATATGTGTGCATTTTTTTTATACTTCTTTTTTTTCTTTTTAAGAAGCTTATAAAAGTGTGTGGCCTCATGACTCATGATGAGTCACACTTGATGAAGAGATAAGAGTAAGTAATAAGGAGTGCATTTGGAAAAAGATTTAATTCTACACTCATATCTCTTCTTCCCCCTTATTCTCTTCTTCTTTGATATTAGCTTCTAAAATGAGAAAAGAAAATGACAAAGAGATAAACCATCACTGCATCACTCACACTCCATTTCTATCAAGCTTGGTGTGTAAGTTGTTTCACATGATATTTTGGATGTGAAGCTAAATCTTGAATTGGATTCTCTCGAGTAAATCATTTTCGACGAGAAAGATCAACGTCCAAGCTCGTTCCTGACGATTTCGGAGCCTTAATAAAGTCCATGAAGAGATGTAGGGGTCTTCCGTAATTGGACGGACACGCTACAAAGGTAGCTAACATCCTTTAACCCTGCATGTTATGATACGTAGTTTAGTATTTGGAATCGATTCTAAAGTATTGGTCGCTAGTGCTGACTTTAAAATTTTTGATTTCGCTTCCGTCTTTACCGCGAGTATTGCGTCCCCCTTTTCAATCCTTGTTGAAAGTCCCAGTTGCCATCAAGGAGAAATTGGAAAATTTTCTTGAGGTCGCTATAATTTAAGATGGAAATTTAGCTTAAACCCCTCAATTTCCATGTGGCAACCGCCAGATGAAGCCCAGCGATTCAATTAAGGAGGTAATTCAAACAATGCAAAAGGAAAGGGGGCTTAGTTAATTTTAGCAGAAATCAACCAATCGCAAGCGACCCATGAATCCTCGTTTACCAAACGGAACAATACGGCAAAAAAGGATCGAATCTATTGTCTTACAACTTTATATATAATATAATATAATATATATATATAAAGATTGACTGGCTTTCTTATATTTTCCACTTCTGCGTGATAATATTTTTTTGACTTCTTCAATACTTATATTCTTACTCATATAAATAAATAGTAAAAGATAAAGCTTATCCAAAGAAATTAAACCATGGGCTTGTGGAGCTAGACCTTATATATCTATGATATAGGCCAACCAAAATAAAAAGAAATATATATATATAATATATATAAAAGATGTCTAAATATATATATATATAAGATGTCTAAATATATCTAGCTAATGAACAAAGCCTGCTGAGATAGGAGATATATTTGATTGATATGAAATTTATTTGATTCCAGCCCACGTACCTGGTCGACCTGGTCGATGTGTCCGGTGATGAGAGTGAGAAAAATAAGGCTAAATATCGTAAAATAATCCTAACTAATTTTTAAATGAAATAAGAGAAAGAGATAAACAGATTTTCTTAATTAAATATTTAGCTAAAGGTTATTTTGAAGAAAAATTAAAGTTGATGGATCAAACCTTTGGTTATACACGGGCAAACATCTAGTATTAAAATAACAATGTCTCTTCTAAAAGAAGGAACACTTATTTATTTGAACAAAAAAAAGTTAGATGATATTGGAACTAAATCCAAAGAAGATAATTGTGGATTTTTGTATCTTTAAAGGATGAACCTAAATTTCTCAAATAAAAAAAAATTTAAAAAAAACTCTATTAGAGGTTAAAAAGGAACGTTAACGTACAATGCGGAAGCTATTTGCATGGCAAGTACCACCGAATCTTTGAATATTATTCACATGGGATAATGTTGAAATTTAATTACTTTATCCTTTTGGAAAACCTAACAATTATGGATAACATTAAATCTCCTTTGTATCATGATAATTACTATATCTATTCAATTCCATACATATCCTAGTCAAATTGCTAATCTTAAAAAACTCTATTTATTGTCATCTTTAATTATTTCTTGAGATATGCTCATCAATTAATTCTTTCTCTCCCCCTACTTAAACTCTAAAATCTCCTTCCTTCAAACCAAACTCTCTCTCTCTCTCTCTCTCTCTCTGAAGTTAGTCTTTGTTTCTCTCTCTAGATCTAGAAGAAGAAGATGGTGATGAATAAAGATACTGCCCGTACCATCGTCGGCGTTATCGGTAACAATCAATCTTAAACCCTAAATCTTTACCCTTGTTATTTTCTTTTTGGTCTTTTGTTATTTTCCTATTTCTTTTATACATGATGGAAACCATCTTCTTCATCTTATTATAAGATTTCTTGTTATTACTTCATTTTTACTTTTCTGAATAAAATTTAAGAAAAGGTTCAATTTGTTGGTATGTAACTCAAATTTTTACCTTTTTTTTTATATTTTAATTCGGACTTTTGTATGGTAAAAAATTTAAAACAAGATAATTAAATTAAATTTTATTTGTCTTCTTAAATTGTGGTGAATTTTACTAGTTGTTTTTTTCCTTTTGATTCTAACTGAAAGATGAAAATTGTACATTACAGTAAAACTTTCCATGTTATAATTTCTAAATGCAACAAATCCAATAGAAGAGTATTTAATTCTCAACCAAAAATAATTTTGTAATACTTTTCCTTTTTTCCCCTGTCTCTCTATATATTTTTATCTTTATTCCAAGATATTTATCTCTTAACATTAATCCTTTCTTATTAATTTTTCTTCCTTTTTTGGCAGGTAATGTCATTTCCTTTGGATTATTTCTCGCTCCAGTGTAAGCACCTTTCCCCCCTTAATTTCAAAAAAAGAGTACACATAATTTCTATATAGAGATTTTATCATATGATCTCTTTCCATTTACATGCTCACAAGTTTCAACTTCTGGATGGAACTTAAGCAATCATATATAGTACCAAAACAATTTTATGAAATAATCTAACCACAAGAATTAGAGCTATTTCTAAGATCTTGGATGATTTGAATTTGGATACCTTGTTAATTATTTTTTGATTAATTAATTTTATTAATTAAGTCAAATTATTAATATGGTTATTATAAGCATTGCCTTACCATTATTGTATAAATAACTATATTGAAATCCATCATTCTTATGTCTTTATTATTAATATATGCAATTATTTTTATCATTATGTGAACAGCTTAATAGAATAAGTAGATAATGTGCTATTGGTAAATTTGATGAATGTTTAATGTTACCACAAATTAATACTTTATGCTTTCATAATACATAAGATTTTGATAATTCTAATTTTTAAAAGCAAGCGATCAACATAATAAAATGACTAGATAATGCTTTTACTAAATGATTATTAGTAATAATCATTAACTTAATAATAATTTAAGTATTATTAATATACCCTATAAATATATATTAATAATTAATAAAAAAAATAAGAAGAAGAATTCACTATCTAGTATCATCAATACAAATATTTCTTTTATATATAACATTGGAGATTTAACTAATGTCAATAATCGGTTCTATTTTATGTAAATTATATAGTACATTCATTAGTCGTTAAGTAAAGTTATGCCTTTGGTTAATTAGCATTAAAATAAAATAAAATAAAAACACTGGGATGGAATATTTTGAAGCTGGTTTCACTGGTGTATTGGTTTCCAAACACAATCAGGTCGTGAAGTTGATTACAATCCATATATATAATACGGAGGAAATTAAGAGGCCCTAGAAGGCTTTTTCGTCAGGTGGCATCTAAAATATATATCATCCGCAACTTTTTTCGACGATCGGCATCCATCATTATCATATTTATCTTGTAAAATATTAATATACCAAATTTCATGTGATTCCACCACTTTTTCACCGTTGAATTAGTAATGTAGAATGTTCTATTGTCGGTAAACCGTTAATTTTGCACCCACTAAATCAACGGTGAAAAAATGTTGGAATCAAATGAAATTTGGTGTATCAACATCTTAAATGATAAAGCTGAAGATGATGAGTGCCAATCGTCGAATAAAATCATGGAAGATGTATTTTTTTGACGTCATAGGAGAAAATTCGCTTCTATGGCACTTTTCCTCCATTATTCTCTCTCTCTCTCTCTCTCTCTCTCTCTCTCTCTCTCTCTCTCTCTATATATATATATATATATATATATATATATATATATAATCCAAGAGAGCTACATAAGTTTTAGGTTAATCACACCAATATACCCTTAGCTATCATTTTTTCACTAAACTACCTTGAAGCTATTTCTTAATTACATTAAGTTACCTAAAAGTTCTACTTTGATGGTATTTTGGTGGCGATTAAGGGATTTTACTGTAATTAAAAACGTTTATGGTGGTTTAGTGAAAGTTAAGGGTATTTTGGTGAAACTTATCGTAAAATGGTTCTATAACTTTTCCCATCTGTTGTAAATAAAATCCTTTTTACCTTATCTAAAATTAATTGTTGTAAAAATAAATGTGTTGCAGGCCTACATTTATAAAGATATGCAAGAAGAAAGCAGTTGAAGAGTTCTCTCCAATTCCATACCTAGCAACTGTCCTCAATTGCATGCTTTGGGTGTTCTATGGCATCCCTGTGGTGCACCCAAACAGCACCCTTGTGTGGACCATCAACGGCATCGGTCTCGTTCTTGAATCCGTTTATCTAACCATCTTCTTCGTTTACTCGCCTAAAAATCTCCGCGTACGTATACTCTACCCCTTCTTTGGATTTTTATATATTTTAACACGCGGAGCTTTGCGTCCTACACTTCTTTCAATAACATATGGGACCCCTCTCAACCTTTATTTTCTCCATTGTGGCCTCGTATAGCAGCAGCTAATTAGCTGCGGTCGGCTGCAACCACCTATATCTTTTATATATAACTTCAAACTGTACTTTCAAACGGTCATTTAATTGAAGTAAGAAAACCAATAGTTAAGTTTGAATGCATAATATTTTTTTCTTCCAGGGCTTTAGAACTATATCCTGATTATATATATATATACAGCTCAGAAATGTATTTCCTAGGAGTCAGTTCAAAATTAACAAAACCTAAATTTAAGCTTGAATGAATGCATGCAAACTCTCCTGTTTCATGCAACCAAAGTTATTTTTCAAGTGGTACTGATAGTTGTTATATATAATGGCTCTAACTCAACTTATAAAATCACCCATTATATCTTACAAATTGTTGTGTAACTTGGAGCTATTTTAACTTCATTTCATCTGGGCTTATTTACCAAAAACTCCCCTTAGGTTTGCACCCGTTACACTAAACTATCTTTTTCTCTTCAAATTATAAGAAACTCTCATCCCTAACGGTACCAAAAAACTCCCCTTAGGGTTGGAGCCCGTCCTCACGCCTCTCCAACCCCCGCCTCCTCCTCCCCACTTCTCTCACACAAAAATTTATTAATTATTTAATCAATATTTTATAATTATTTAAAATTATTATTAATAAAATTAATAATTAATTAATATATTAAGAAAAGGTAAAATGGTCGTTTGCTATATATGGAATTTAATACCGCCAAGTTTAAGCATTTTTCTGTAATTTTGAAGAAAAGGGTAAGAGGTAAGTTGGTGGTAAATAAATAAGCCTTTCTTCTATTTTCGAAAAATGAGTTTTGTAGAAAATTTGGATAATTATAGTTATTTATCTTAGCTGTTAGGTTTAATCTAACCTGTAGCAGAACATAACAGTATTAGGAATCTAGATTTAAGTTTGGATTCGTCCATGTGGGATTTCATCTTGGAAGGCAAGTCCTCTCTCTCTCTCTCTCTCTCTCTCTCTCTCTCTCTATATATATATATATATATATATATATAACAATTTCAAAGTTTAGATGTGAAGGGGAAAAAACCTTTTGAGTTAGATATATAACTTCAAAAGGATTGAACCTAATGTATATTTAGACATTCTTTTTTTTCGAGATATTATTGTTGTGAATTGATTGGATTTAAATAATTAATGTGTGTTTGCATGCAGCTGAAAGTGTTGAAGATCTTGGGTGGAGAATTGGCGTTCATGGCAGCAGTGGTGTTGGGGGTTGTTTTTGGGGCTCATACACATGACAAGAGGTCTTTGATTGTTGGGGTATTATGTGTCATCTTTGGCACCTGCATGTATGCCTCTCCACTTTCTATCATGGTAAGTAAGACATATCTATATATATATATATATATATATATATATATATATTTCATGGTACGTAAGACATATTTCTATCATGGTACGATAAGAAATATATATATATAATCATGGTACGGAAGACATATTTCTATCATGGTACGAAATATATATATATAATCATGGTACGGAAGACATATTTCTATCATGGTAAGAAATATATATATATAATCATGGGATCGTAAGATATATTTCTATCATGGTACTTAAGAAATATATATATATATATATATATATATATACACACACACACACCGAGAGAGAGAATAATGAAGAAAAGAGGCCAGGAGGGAATTTCCTCCCGTCGAAAAAATATATACTCGCTCGCTTTTTCCGACGATCGGCATCGGCATCCATTATCTTCATCGTTATCATTTAAGGTACGTATACCAAATTTCATGTGATTATACATCTTTTTCACCGTTGAATTAGTCGGTTCAAAATTAACGGTTTACCGACAATAGAACTTTTTACATTGCTAAATCAACGGTGAAAAAGTTATAGAATCACAGGAAATTTGGTATTCCCTCATCTTAGATCATAACGATGAAGATGATGAATGCCGATCGTCGGAAAAAACAAGGGAGGGTATATTTTTTCGAGGCTTTCCTCCGTTATTCTCACACACACATATATATATACACACTGCTTATTCACTTTTATATATGAAATATATATACAGATATATAGAATTTTATTGATCCTACCTCTTCACTTTTATATATGAGAATAACGGAGGAATGAAACACTAGTAGGCTTTTTGCGTTAGATGACGGCACAAATCATATCCTCCACCATTTTATTTGACAATTGGTACCGGCCATCTTGATCTTCATCGATACACCAAATTTCATGTGATTCCAACACCCTTTCACCGTTGATTTAGTGGATGCAAAATTAATGGTTTGCTGACAATAGAACTTTTTACATTGCTAAATTAACGGTAAAATGGTGTTATGTGTGTGTATTGTTTCCTCAATTAATTAAAATTAATTAAGCTCCTTGTGTGTTCTAACCTTGTTTGGAAATATATTAATTAGTTTGTGATTTGATTTTCTCCCGTATATATATTTGAGTTGATTAGTGGAGAAAATTAGTTGTGTCATTATTTGCGCTAGTTGGTTGCACGTGCCAGGTGCATGTGAGATTATAAAACATTGGGTAGTTATTATCAGTGCATGGTTATTTTGGGAGAATAACATGTGATTTAGTTTTTATCAGCGTGTATGTTAAATTGGCTAAAATTGACTTAATTTATTGATGAGTATCTTTCTCTCTTCTCAATTCTCATAACTATTTTTGTGGGGCTTCATAAATATAATTTATTATTGTTGTAGAAAACTCTAGCTAGAATAAGAATCGGCTCAATTTGAATTTTTAAAAGTTACCGAGGATGGAGAGAAGTTATCTTTATTTTTATTCTGTCTTATTATGGTGACATGGCATTTCCTTTTTTATTTTCTATTCCTATCCATTTTCTGTTCAAAAAAAATCGCTATCAATAGAGTTGCCATTATATTAATTAGTAGCATAGAGATGTGCATATATTCTCTTTTTCTTTGTCTTTTTATTGTCTTACAAAAGATCCCATTTAGGTTTTTCATATTTGTTTATGTTCTTGATCCTCCTAAAAGAAATAATAAGTAGTTTGTATTTAAATTAAAAATTTAATAGTTCTCTTACTCATAAATGATCTTGTTAGCTATGATATGTAGCCTTATACATGTAAATATCATAATTTGCTATAGCTATATATTCATTCACCAACATATTCATTAGTATCAACTCTGTGTTAGATATAGATTTTTACACTTTATTTTTCTTCGATGCAACAGAAATTGGTGGTCCAGACAAAGAGCGTGGAATACATGCCTTTCTTCCTCTCGCTCGTCGGATTCTTGAATGGAGTTTGCTGGTTAAGTTACGCTCTCATCAAATTTGATATCTTTATTACGGTGAGTTTTTCTTTTTAATTTATAAACTCTAGTAATAAATTGTCTGGAAAAACAAATTCTATTTGTTATATTTAGATCCAAATGACACACAAAATAATTAAATAGAACCGCATCACATAGTTTCTTATGAAATAAATAAATAAAAATCAAACACCATGCATGCAATGCAGTCGAAACTAATTTTGAATTTTTCTCTTTTTAGATTCCGAACGGACTTGGAGCGTTGTTCGGTGTGGCGCAGCTGGTACTCTACTTCTGGTTCTACAAATCCACTCCTAAGAAGGGATCCAAGACGGAGCTCGAGCTCCCCACCGTAGACCCCGCTGTCACGCCGCAAAAATAGATCATTAATCTGGGGATTTTTTTCCTGTTAATATTTTTGCATATTTAGCTCCATTTAGGTAAAAAAAAATAGTATAAGGAGCTGCTTTCTTGCAATGTGTTTCATTTTCCTTCAACCTAGGTTGCAGTTTTTTAGAGGTAGATAACATATTACGAGAGAATGGATAGAATACTCTCTTTACTAATTTTAAAATTTCTAAATAAATTCTTCTTTAGATTTGTGATATGCCTTGACATTTTGAATTAATGTTCATTTATATGGTTCATGATAATATTTTGTTTTCCCTTTTATGTTTTCAACAAAAGTTTGGGCTTTGAAATAGAGTTCTTATTTGATAACTTGAAATTGTTGAAACTTCGCTTATCATTTATCTCGATGCACATCTATTTTGTCGTGTAAATATTTTTTTTATTGAGTAGGATGTCTTCTCCTGCTTTTTTGTTTCTTCAAAAAAAAATGATAATAAATGTTGGAACTTGGCGGAATTTGTTCAATTTTTATGGGGAAAAGGATTTTATAAAAAAAACAACATAATTTGCGTTGGAGATAGTTCGGAGGAACCTTTTTCCCTAGAAAAAATTAGCTCAGAAGTAACTTCTATAATCCTTAATTTTCTTCCATCTTTTTTCCGACATTGAACCAATATTGACATTCCACGGTGTGGGATAATCAGCTAGTTTTATAGGCATGAGTTCCGCATAAAGAAGAAGAAGAAGAAGAAGAAGAAGAAGAAACGGACTTCCGCCGCATGTATTTTACGTTAAATTAACAATTGACATATCATTCTTAATTGCCTCTATGGCTCTATCCATGTTCTAGGTCTACCCTTGTCATAGTCGCATCATTAACTACACTGCAATCACTTCTTCTAATTAGGGCATTTATTGGTCTCCGTAGTACTCGGCTGAACCATCTCAATCGGTTCTCTCTTATCTTATCCTTAACGGGACATGAGCTTCATATCCAAAAGTATTTAGACTCGCAGAAGGCAGATTGATTCCAAGAATCACATAGATGCTTATAGATGTTTAGAGCACTGGAAAATTAACCGAATAAACATACTTATAATAAATAATTCTGTTTCTAATTAAGAAAATTGTGCATGATAGCAAATCTACGAAGCTCACGGGTAAAACGGGAAAAAAGGAGAGCAATGTTTTACCTAACCAGCTTGAATTTTTACCACAATCTATCCAAGACACATAATGGTGGGACCCACGATATTTAGATCAAACAAGTGGACCCGTGATGCTTGTCAGGATTGGATTTCAAGCCGGATGGGTAAGCATTTTTAAAAAAATGAGGCCACTCATCCAAAGTACATATTAGCATATGTCTCTCTACCACCCTTTCTCACTCCATTTTATTTTTTCCTTTTTATCCAAATTATCCCATAAGCCCTAACATATGCATACAACGTACATCCACACACATATACTGTTGGATATAGTGCCCTCAAAGTCAATTATTGGATCGCAGTTACGTGATAACAATGATTGAGGCATGACCTATACCGATATGACAGTCTTGCTCGAGATGATAGTATGCTATCTGGTTTGTCTTTATCATCGTATACATGCTTTAGTTCACTATTGCATAATGATAGAGCCCATAGGATTCTTGCTTGACTACCAGCAGTATGATGGCGATCATATACGTGGGAGCTGGGGTCTGTAAGCACATCCTGAAATTGTCCCTAGTCGTGGGAGTTTCGAGACAGGGCATCGATACTACAGAGTAGACTAGTGTATACAGTCAAGACCCCGACGAGGGGCGGTGGCTAGTCTCACAAGCCATTGGTATCAGTTGGTTCACCTAAGATGTATACATGTGCTCATTAGGTTATGAGTACACCGGACAGGACTCGCCGGGAACATGCTAGTTGGTATTATACATATCGTCAGATAGCAGTTCTCAGGTGACATGTGTACAGGTTAGTTTGTCGATCTGAGATCGTCATTTGTCTCGTGTGAGTTCCCACTGTACTTTGATTTCTACCCTACCACGCTCAAAAGAGACGTGCAAACAGGTATTTTTTGGGTACAGTCCCGAGCCACATGGAGGCAGTAAGCGGATCGTCGGGGATTTGTCTCTCCCGGTATTGGGGGTTGATGTCGCACAGTGCACGGGTGGCCATCACTAGAAATTCTCGGCCGAGGTAGTGGAGAATTACTGATTTGGATCAGTAGTTTCTCAGATGGTGATGGGCTTCATACCGACACGAATTATCGCGTTATTAGGGGTCTGACTTTATCCACCCCCCTAGACTCGATATGCGATACTCTTTAGACGAACGGACCGGACTGTATGTATATTGTCACTGTTAGGCTCTGTAGGGTTTATGGATGAGTTCGCTCGTCAGCTTCCCTTCCAATCAACATATAGGCAACCGTTACGTACGGCTTGTATCTCTGACGTGCTAGAGATTATACCCAGTGCCAGCGTGTTGATGAGTCATTAGAGTCCCCCACAGACAGTTTCCCAAGTTCGGGCGAAACGTTGTAGAGGCCGTATGGTTTTACGGCAGGGTTCGGAAAATGCACGTGCGTTTTCGCACGTGTCGTATTTCGGACAGATAATACTGATCGGCTTTGGTTTAAGCCGGATCCGAGTATTATACTGTGTAGACATAATATCTTTGTCTCAGTTGCATTTGTATTCGGTCGTAATACAAATGCGGGTATGTTTATACTGATACGGGGTTATCCTGAAATTCGTTTCAGGATCGCTTTTGGAAGTTGCCAGTTTCCAGTTTTCTATCGCCCGTCTTTAACATTTGGTTAAAGACGGATTTATCTTTTCTTGAGATGAGTGTGGAAGCTTCTAGAAGTGGTGACTAGGGTTGTGACTCATTCATTAGCATTAATTATATGATGACTCAATTAAGGTGACTCATTTGTTGCATTAATTGTTTTATGCAAGGTGGATTTTGCATTAATGAAGTTTTGTAAAGCTTAGGATATTTCTTCATGATCTTTATCCTTGTGGTCACCACTTCCTTCTCCTACACTCACCTCCCTCCTACAAATATGGGCCGGCCCCCTCTTGGGTTGAGGATGGGTTGATTTTTGAAAGAAAGATATAGTTTTAGTGTATGGAAATTTCATAGTTCCTTTTATTTCCATCACAGTTTCAAAAAGGGCAACTTCATTAACCGTTCGTCCATAGCCTTGGACGTAACGAGACAAAGTATTCTACTCATTCTCTACAACAATCTTGGTCATCTCTTTTAGCAAACTTGATGATCGAGTTGCCTCGGTTCAGAGGCGGGAGCCCGTTTAAAGATCCGTCGACGTGGTGCCACCTGGACGAGAAGACTGGAGATTCAGGAGATCGGAGCAGCCGCAACAAAGCGTGGGATGATGATTGAAGACCGAAGGACTCGGATCGTTCGGTATAACATATCTACCCACTTTATAGTTTGTTAGTTTAGCTTTAATGGCAGATCCGGATTATAGTACACGATAGCGCCAGTTGTTAAAAGTTTTTGTTCCGCATTTGGCGTTTGTTAGACGGCCGGGGCGCTACCGTGGACTTACATATACCACACAAGACATGCACTCAGACGATCCATGAATTTTCCTCGAAAGTGTAAATTTTTTTATAAAAAATTTGCTACTGGCCCATAAGCCCTAACCTATACAACACACACAATACCTCTACACACACATCACATACAAGCATGTAACATACACACAACCAGAGGGCCCACGGATTTTTCCTGAAAGTGTTAATTTGTGGCCACTTCCCCTCCTAATTGGCAAAAAAATGTAACCGTGCACTTCACAAATAAGCTTGGCTATGAAGCGCACACTCATTAGACTGTTCGCATGGATCCCGCTTTTAAAGTTGTGGGAGATCCAAAACAATAAAATGGATGTGCATTCATAGCCAACTTGATTGTGACGTGCACAGCCACATTAACCACTTTTTTTTTAATTAAATATACCACTTAATCTTTTGAGGGCAGGCATATAAATTCCAGATACAGGTCAATTTATCAAACTACAAGAGGTTTTCGTGCAATGAACTCCGTGGAATTAAACAAAAGGGTGGTTATGAGCAAATCAGGTAAAGTACGAGGTGGTTTATGTGATATAAGCCGAGATACAGTGAAAGGAGGGGTAATTTTGGAAGAAAAATACAATTTTTAGTCATTTTAAATTGGATGAAAACGTTAAGAAACCAACGGCGGGGGTTATCGTTTAACGGATCAAAACTTCGGGGAATTTTGGTAAACGGGTTTAAATGCGAGGATGATTTTGACAAAAAAAATTGGGTAAACCACATAAGGGTTTCCATGAAAAAAGCCTACTAATAATAATATAGAGTTGGTAGCTGATAATATTTTTAGAAATGTTGGCAAAACTTATTTGAGGACAATTAATGATGATAATATTTTGGGAAAGTTCAAAAATAAATATTTAGCATATTATCCACAAACATTGATATTAATCGAGCAAGCTGAAATCTTAATAAAAATGTTTAACACTACTTATGTAAAGCTTTCAGAGGGAAAAAGTTCTAAAAAATGGTAGATATTTCCTCACATTTCTGGTCTCAACAAGAACTTGAATGAACAAATCCAATGACAGTGATTTTAAAGAAAAAAATATATGTTTTGTATATGAACTCGGGCCATACAAACACAAATCTAACAACAACACAACATTGTGAAATGCCATAAAAAGGGGAAAAAAGAAATTTAAAAAAAATAAATAAAATTCAACAGCCTTAATATGCAATTTGATCACCACCCTTAACAGATTAAGGAGCTTCCGCGCTTTGAAGAAGATGGCAAATCACACAATAACACACCCACATTTGTTTTCCTTCGGTCTGTTAGGCGCTTTCTTCTCTGTCCCTAATCATAAACCGACAGAAAAGAAAAATTAGAATATAGCAAAATTAGCAATATGATTCAACTGAACTAGTAAAATGTATTACCCATTTTCCATCAAACTACCAAAAGGTTTGTGAATTATCGATACTCGATTTTCATTAAACTGTCATAATGCTCTACTACATTTTTATATCGGCATTATGTACTAGCTTTGGTTTTAAGAGAGCACTTTAAGGGAGCTTTCTGATACTACAAAAATTATGATAGTTCAGTGAGAGAAAAAAATTCAAAAGTTATGGGTATTTTAGTGTAATTTAGCCTAATTTCGACTTGCCATTTAAGATGGTTTTTTTTTGTGGAGATTTAGTGGAACAATAGATATAGTTTTTCATTTGTTTAATAAAAATAAGCCTAATGCAAATAGGTAGAATAGTGACGGTATATTATTTACCAGTCCCTTTTTCGGATGGAGGACGAAGAACAACATGCATGGTGGTAACTCCGCCAGAGAAATCACAAATCGGGCTCTTGCACTCGCCCAATGTATTGTTGTTCTCCAATATTTTCCCTCCATTTATCAACTTAACGTCGTTCACGGTCTTTGGGGCATTCTCTTTCTCTGTACAAAATCCATTTTGACGAAAAATGCATATCAGATCTAGAAACATTAATTATACAAAAATATTATACAATGTTCGGAAACTAAATGGAGAAGACTATTAATATCCCATGCTAACTAAGTAAAATCCGTAAAGATGGTTGGTTCTTTTTTCTCCCAAATCTATCATTTTGCAGGGGAAAAGAACACCCGAAATTAGCCACACGGCATTCGAATAAGTATCATCAAGACACGAAAATTTTCCTCCAAATGCTACACACATGATGAACCACAATCATGAAATACTAGATAGTTTTTCAATGTATTATTAATACCAAAACAATAGGATTAGGAAAATAAATAAGAGCAATAATCATGTACGGTTTACATCAGAGTTCCACAAGAAAACAAAGATTGCCGGGATTCCATAAACCTTGAACTCTCTTACAGATCTGGTTTTGTAGGATAAGAACTTATAGCAAGTTAGCAAACGGTTTCGAGAAAATAAGAGTGAAATTATTATAACTGTTTACAAAAATGAACAGGTTTTCTAGGAAAAGTAAAAGAATCAAATAGTTGTTCTATATCAAGGGCGGCACCATTCGTTAATGAAAAAGGTAGAAAAAGCAAGGTTTCGGATTCTCGAAAACCGATAAAATCAGGGCATACATGCACTATCAAATTTAATGGTTTTTTAGTGCTTTAGATCTGATGATGAAGGTTGGATTTGATCGGTGTCTATGCACTGACTTTTATCAAAGGACTCATTGGAAAAGTTCTCATGCACAAGCATGAAATTTCGTGTTAGGAGGGACAAAGAATTTCCTGCTCCCCAACTGTAAAGAAAAATGTATATATGAAATATATGGGTGACGTTATAAATCTGATAAATATTGACAGAAAACTTTTTTGCTTGTAAGAGTGGGCAAAAGTTGAAAGCTTGCACTATGTGACATAATGATATAGGTATAGCCTAACTTTATTTCATTAATTCCATGAATATTGAAGTTCTTATAACAATTTCCAGGATCCAAGGCAGAACTAAGTTTGATTGCATTGTCATTAAATCGACTATATAATTCTAGTAATTTCAAGTCCATTGCTACAAGAAATACATCAACTCGTTAATAATCCCCAATTGTAATATGATCTTTTTTATTTCTTGCTGGACCACGACTAGCAATTTAGCAAGCCTCCATATTTTGGCCTGATGATCTCATTCTCTCAACAAAATGACTTCGCTTTCTTTAGTAATGGATCCTAACCATCTTCTCTAAAATTTTGAATTAGATCTTAGTTGTACAATCTTGTGAGTTTTGATGTAAGGCCTGACATAAATCTTCAGTAATTCCCATGAGTTCTTATATAACATGCAATATAAAAATGAACTCAAACGACGTGACCAAGTCATAAGCTGCGTCTGCCTTACCTCTCTGAGCATAAGTTGATCCACCTTTGATAATATTTTTCAAAACAGTACAAGTGACGTTCAACATTTTTATGAGGCAATTAATAGTACTCAAGTGAAAACCCCATCGAGTCTCCGGCTAGTTGCATAGTTCCAATTTTAGCTCTCTCCCAGTCCCGCGTTCATCAAGTTCTAACAAATACATAATTTCATTAATTTGAGCATCTCGCAACTCATCATAACGCTTGCAAGATAAGGAAACAATAATAACTACAGGTACCAATCTTGAGAAAATTGATGTATGGGAATAACTTCTCTAGATGGCTATTAGTAATGCCAACTTACATATTTTATAAGTCATTGAAGTTGTATCTTGGACATTCGATTGAATAATCGCACCCTCACAAAACCGTCCTTATCAACAAATCTAAGTACAAGAGCCATTTGTTCTTTCTTAGATTCATCTCGAGCCTCATCAACGACAATCCAAAATTTTGAATCACCGATTTCCTCCTAGATGCGCTTCTCACTTTATTTGTGAAAATATGCAGAATTTCTCTTTGAATCTGCGGAGAAGTGTATTTCGCATTTTTACGAGCATTTTCTAAAGCCACTTCTTCAACTCATTATAAGCAGCCAAAAGTTTGATCAGCTTAATTAGATTTCCGCATTTTTTAAGTCCAAACTTTCATCACGGCCTCTAAAGCACAAGCTAGGAATGTCAACCATCGACACATATGGTTCGTTGGTCCAGAAGATGAATAATATTTTAGAATATGTTGGTGTTGAGAATGTGGTTAATATTTAGTTTCACATTGAAAAAACTATGAGATGCATATGGGTATAAGATATAAGATGGGATAAACCTCCATAAGACTTGAGTTTTTGGATAGAGTCCCACTATATTGAAAGCCCATGTGCATCCATATATGGGCCTACGTGTTGTGGCTCCAAACCGAGTTTTACATGGTATCAGAACTCGAGTGTTTGTCCACGTTGCACATGAGATTTGAGTTTTCGCATGTGGAGTCCTTTTTGTCCGCGTGTATCGTGATGAGTGTTGAGAATTTGGTTAACATTTAGTCCCATATTGGAAAAACTATAGGATGCATATGGGTATAAAATATAAGATGGGATAAACCTCTATAAGACTTGAGTCTTTTGGATGGAGTCCCACTATATTGAAGACTCATGTGCATTCATGTGTGGACCTACGTGTTGTGGGCCCAAACCGAGTTTTAAAGTTGATATGGACCCATTGTAACGTATGTATGTCATATCCCTTTGATCATGAGAATATTCTATTACTGGCCGACACAATCCTGGATCTAGCTCTAACTAAAGAAAAAAATCAACTAAAGATTTATTTTCCAAAGTTTTTGAAGTATTTACTTCATGGCATTGGGATAGCATTTGACATGTAGATGTAAAGCCACGTGAAACAACCCCATTTGATTCAACTATTGGATCTTTTGAAGATCATGGGTCATCTCTTGGATTTGAAATTGGTGCGGACTCTAGGTCATGTTGAGATTTTTTCGTGAAGAATGCATCTATAGTAGTAGGTTTGTTTATTATCGTTTTACCTAAACTTAGAATGTTATAAGATTGTTAATGTTTAAATATTGGATAAACTGCTTGTATTTATTTTATTGAAATACTTCAATATCACATAGAAATCTAGTTATGTATATTTAGAAAGGAAGAAATAAAAACACGAGGCATATGCATTATTTACTAAGAATTAAACATGAAATTTTATGTGACTAAAAAATTATAAAATATGTTTAGCATGAACAAAACAATAAAATTATTTTTACAAAAATATAATTTATACTTATACTTGAGATTTCTTGTCAATTATTGTTTGAGAAGCAAAGTAATTTAATTCACCTCTTTGAAGGACCTTTAACGAGTGAACGTTTAAAATAGGTAGAGTTTAATTTTATTTTTTTGAAATTTTGATCAGCAGGTCCTGGGTTTCGAGACTTTCAATAAACGCAAGCACTTAGTGTTAATTACATCATGTTTTCTTACGCTTGCCCATACGGGATGCCTTATTAGGTTGCTTTGAATCACATCAGAATGAGAGAGAGATCATATCAGGGATGGGATACTTATAAGAGAAATAACATAAACATTCATTGCATCAAGAATTATATTACATTGGTCGCGGAGTATAATTACATTAAACACCCAAAAAATCTTAAATTGTACAGGGGAAAAAACTAAATACTCAAAAATACAAATTATTTAAGTAGATAATCAATATGCAGGGGGTTTTAATGTCAATTTTGACATTAAAAGAGCATATGCGGATACCCTAAATGGGATCCAGCCTGACCAAGCATGGACGGATACCCCGAGTGGGACCCAGCCTCATGCAAAGTGAACCACTCACTGTCTGCCATGAGGATACCCTAAATTTGGGATATCCTCTTGGATACAGTAAGGGCAGATACTCCATTTGGGGCATTCACAAGTGCTTTTTAGTATAAGAATATATCATTTTGGCTAAATTTTGGGTTCTTGAGTTAGGATAAATTTTTGTGTTATCTCCAAAACTTTGTCAGGAACATAAGTATATCTGTTATGTTTGAGTCTTCGTTAAGAATATTGAATTTCTTCCATGTTTTTTCTTGAGAAAATAGGGTTGCTTTCTATTTCCAGGTTATATGCAGAAAGCAAAGTTTAGTCTTTTTTCAAATTGTCTTTGGAAAATAGGGTTTTGGCCTTTCAGTTCATATGAGAAAATAGGGTTTTCCTTATTTTTAAGTTTGAGACAGTTTTCTCTGTGCCTATGATCCAAAGTGGCATAGAATTTCTGTCACGGTTCGTTTGCATGAACATGGGACCATCCCTATGTTTAAAGTCTCTTTTGTTCTTTAGAACATAGAGAATTCCATGTTCTTTGTTTAAGAACCGAAAAAAGACCACGAGGGACACACTTATATTGAGAATTTGCTAAAGTTATTCAAGCGGTCATCTTGAGCCATGAAGACAAAAGGCGGAGAAGAACTTGACTCAATGTTCTCACCTTTGTTTCTTCTCTTTTTTTTTATGAGGCGGCTAGGAGAAAGTCATCTCGTTTCCCTCTTCGAAATGGATCTTTACAAAGGATGGGGAACAGTTACAAACTGTTTTTGCACTTGTAGAGTAGTGGGGGAAGGAATGACCGCATTAGGAATAGGCTAGAAGTCTACTTCGGATACCTCATTTTGAGGTATCCTCCGCCACTTTGACTGGGGGAGGATACACGTAACGGGGTACCCACTTGAGGGTACCCGTCTGGGCATATCCGTTTAGGGATTTCCGCTTGTTCCCAAGGCTTTAAAAATCAGCATCTCGGTAAGTGTCTTTCTTGAATAGTGAACATTTCATTGAATTGTTGTCACAATGCCATGTTCCAATAAATGTCCATCCCTCTATAAATTTGATGCAAGTATCTCTTTTTTCTCTTCAAGAGAAAGAAATGGCTAATCGTAGAAATGGCTAATCGTAGCAAGTTTGTTGGCTCTTCATGCCCACAGATCCTTTACTGTTGTTCGACTGCTGAATTCTTCCTACAGCGAGTCCACTCTGGCCTAAATATAAAAACATATAGAGTCGGTTTTTTTCTCTATGCGCGTCCTTGCTTGCACTTATCTTTGTCGCCATTCTTGACGCCATCCTAGATTTTCCTACTGTGATGACTCTCCAGATGCTCGATGATACAAAAGATAAGATCCGGTCTGTCAACAAGATGGGTTTGATAACCGAGTGGCTGAAAGATCGTTTGATCACACTTCTGCACCGCTTTTACGCTCGAGGAACCATAATGTCCTCTTACGTAAAGAGAATGGTTTTGACAGGGGTTAGAATCATTTCACCAAGAGCCTACACTCATAGACGGTAGGTGAAACCGACGCGGAGTGCATCTGGTTTGAAGACGCTTTTGTAAACTCGTCCCTTACGGAAAATGTACTCTACTTTTTCAACTAATAAAGTACTTGGTTTCTCTTCAAGTGCTAATATTTTGACTCCAACAGAATTCAAGTCATATCAACATTTAAAAATATCTATTTTATAGATGTTGATTAAAAGTTTAAGAAAAAATCAAAATAATAGAAGGGAAAAATAAATAATGAAGTAGGAGAGAGCAATCATGACCTTAAAATCTTTTTTCCCCCTCTCTTTGTACTTCAATTTCTTCTCATGGTTGATGAGAAAGAGAATAAAGTTTTGTCATTGAAACGGAGAAAGATGTGAGAAACGAAAAAACTTTGTTTAGGTAAGAGAGAGAAATTTGGTATTAGAAGATATCGAAAGTTGTTTTAATTAATTAAGTAGAAAATATATTTTAGATTTTAATGTAAATTTAAACATAAACGGTGGCTTTCTAGATATGGAAAGATTGCAATCTTAACCTTTGTGGGAGTAGTAGTTATAGGGCATGATATAAGTGACCGGTTGTTGAGTGAGGGCCAAGCTTTTTAATTGCTAGTCAACATTATATATCTATGACAACTTAGCCACTATATTAATAAGTTTTTCATTTTTCGAGATCACCCGCTCCCCTCGGCCCCTCTTTTCCTCTACCTTTGGATATAATAATATGAATATTAATGTCGTTTTGTGAATATTAGAGCATTGCGAATGCTTTCACTTGGTAATAATCACATATATATCATAAACACATTTCATGCCTTAATCTTGTTTCATAGTACCATTATACCACTTGAACTATAAAATACTTGATATCTGTTGTTGTTCTATAACTATTATAATATTATTATAATATGATGTAATTAGGTTTAGTTGTCATGTTTAGCCAAAAAGTAGTGGAATTATTGGAATCAAAGAAACTAAGATAAAATGATCTATTGGGTTTCCAATAATTGTTTGGTCAGAAAAACAAAACTAATTGAAATATAATTCATACTGGCTTACAACATAGTGAAATACTAAAGAAAAAATTAACAATAAAGTTTCTAAGTATAATTTCCAAACCTATAACTAAGAAAAATAATAAAATTAATGCTTTCTGCATACTTTCAAATGGAAGAACTTAAGAAGTCACATTATAAGTTTTCCAATTTTTTGGTTTATAGAAGCGAAAATTCATTCTTCCAAAAAAAACAAAGCCTACAATGTTAGCACTGATGGGGTTGGAAATGTTTACAATATTAGAGAATATCTTAGCCTGAAAATTTATCGACCCACAAAGAAGTTGGTTCGTCTTTGGGCTTGAATATATCTTTGTTAGTAAGGTAACAAGTAAATTCAAATTCATTTGGATCCAAGATTTTCACATGCACTTTACATTAAAGCAAATTGAATTTCAAATTGAATTTTTTGCCTTTAAATATCCGTATATCGTCTTATTAGGAAATAAAAATTTGAATTTAAATCTAAGAGTTGAATCTCACATGTGAATTTCAACTTTGGTATGTGGATGTAACTAGGGCTGAATTCCCATTGGTTTTCATTCAGACCGTTTAATCCAAGGTTCAAGAACTCAGATTCAGTTTCTGTAAATCCCCGTTTCCGCTTTAATAAAAGTTTCTTATTTTCTGAATTCCAGTGGCTTCTTTTCCCTTCGTGTTTGAATTGATTGTATAGGCTTAACATTTTTCCCAACTCTTTTTGAAATCATAATCCTAACCCTAAAAGTTAAAACCAAGATTCAGAACAAATTAATACCAAGGCTAAAATAAATTAAAACCCAAAACTATATTACATATACCTTCAGCCCATTCAAAATTCCTTTTAAAATAAATCTTTAAACAAAACCCTAATCCATTCACCTCCTTTATTAAACCCAATCCATTTTATCAAATTTTTCCCAGCCACTAAAATCCCTCAACCCATTTTTCCTTTTTCAGCCCAATAGCTTTTCTTTCAGCCCATTCCATTTAAAAATCCCTGCAGCCCACGAGATTTTTATTCTTAAGGGAATTCTTTTTCTTACGAGCCCGGCCCACTCCCTCATCCGCTTCCTCCTACCCGACCCGCTACGCCACTGTTCATCTCCTCCTTCAAAATTTCCCCCAATGGTAACCTTCCGTGACTCACGCGCGCGACCCATTCCCCCGCCGCAGCCCACGCCCTCGCAGAGACGTTGCCGACGTTTCCTATCACACCCTCATCCCTCTCCTCCCTCGTTTCTAAAAAAATCTCCAACTTATTCCATCCTCCAAAAATACTCACCGAACACCAAATTCTCTCGAACCCATTGCCACCTCCAACGCCGGCGATCATCCCATCTCGTCGCTCGACCCACGTCGACGACAGCCACTCATTCACCCTCCTTCTCCCTCCACGACTCCTCCCTTCATCAACCGAGCCCCCACCAGTCATCCCCTGCACACAAACCCACTTCAACCAAGCTCGGCCACCTTACCCTCTCGACGCCGACGAGCCCCTACTGCACCTGACCATGTCTTCGACCTCCACCTCCTCAGCATCGTCACCATCACCATAATTCCCTAGCCCCATTGCTCAATTTTTCCCTCTTCAAAAATCACCCAAACCCATTTACAAGCGCTTCACTGTTGCACTTCGCCGGAGCGCCGCCGTCGACCATCGTCAATCTCAGCACTACTCAAGAGATCCACAGAGTCCACTCTACACTTCCAGCGCGCACAAGACGACTCCGCGAACTCCGACGTCAAACCCGTGTCTCGAGCCAAGCTCGCGCGAACTTGTTCCACGGCGTACAACGCGCGTTCGCGACATCGTTGCTGCTGTGCGACCCCGAGGCGTTTTCCAGGCAAGTATTTACTTGCTTCATGCTAATATAGTTGTGTTACAAACCTAGATCACGTAGTTTACAAACTTACCGATTACCGATATATATCATGACCTAAGTGCTCGATGTTAGATCCCAATGGAAATGATTGTTTATTTTGGCGGAGACTGATATTTTCTGTTGGCCCATAGGATGATAAATATTGTGTATGAATATCGCTGGAAAATACGATTGTTAGTGACAAAAATCGATACCCCCAAACATCTCATTAAAACTAATATTTTCTCGTATCGGAAAATGAATAAAATCACCGTAAATTACATATATGCTGGAAAGATGCGTTCGAGGGCTTAAATCGAAGCCGACTCGACGAACTTTAACCCGATGTAAAATTCTAATGATTTCTGTTCTGTAACCATGATGATAATTGGATCGGAATGCGACTCTGGACTGCAGTCCAGAGCGTTTCTGATTATGGTGTTCTGTCCTAAGACCTGCGTCACTGTGTTTTCTGAGGACGTATGTTGCGGAACCCTGCAGTAGATTAAAGATAATTCTGTTGGCTAACCAAAACAAGTGGTTCCATTCCGTTTCATCGCCGTTTGCTATTTTAAACTGTATTTAAAAGGGCAGAACGTATAACTGTCCAGAACAGATACTGAAATGACACCCTGAGGTTAAACCGTGTATAACTTTCAACGTACAGATGCGATTGAGGATCCGTCTGTTGCGTTGAATACTTTATCGAAAACCCCAAATTTCATTTAACCGTGACATCGCTAAATTCTGAGCCCAACTGGGTGAAATTCGTGTCACGAAACGGACGTTCAGTCCTGAAACTGAATTTCCAGCCGCGAGCACTTAAAATGAAATAGCTATATCTTGAAAACCGGAATCCCGATTGAACTGAAACAAATTTTGATGAATTGCTGACTGAGTGTTCTAATTATCTTACTTGTATCATTTTGCTAAATTCTTAACATATTAATTTATGCAATTTATGTGAGTTAATGACATGCATGTTGATTCATAACATACATAGTTTTTGGTAGTATACAATACATATATCATACCCTTGCCATATATTCAGTGTTAGTGCGTGTGGACATTGCATTATCGTGCGTGATAGATGTTGGTTTAGGAGTGACGGGTACACTAATGGAAAGTGAATATTCGTGACCGTGATTGATACAGTGAACATTGATGAAACCGTGCCATTGGTATACTTGTACACGACTAGATCAACATCATAAATAGTGTAAACCTGGGGGGAAAGGGGAAATCAAAGTGGAAAGAGTATCGTATTTAGCGGGACCGTGTTTAGAGGATGATCATTCGAACTGTGATACTGATACGTGTAGGATAGGATCTAGCGATCCGGCTGACAGGGTTATGTCCCGGGCATGTGGGCCGTTGTCTCGGGTATGTACGAGACTCCTGTTAAACATGATCCTCCTTCCACTATGTGATTTCAAACATGACCTAGAGACCGATAGAGATACATGTTATATTCTGCATCATATAGTGACACAGTGATTACTTGCATTGTTCTTATACCAGTATTACCTCATATACCTGTTTCATCTTATTATCATAATATTGTTATTGTGTCGCTCTGACGACCTGAGTATGCATGCTCAGATCCCGCGGGAGGACCAGCACAGGAGACGGATCTACCCTTCGAGTTCACAGAGATATAGTCTGGTGTACTCCCTATCTTTACTGCTTTCTTTAGAGTGATCGTGAGATTGAACTTGGTTAGTTATTGTTCTTATTATCTGTAATTTGTGAACAATGGAATTTCAATGTAATAAATTAGTGATGTGATTCCTTTAATACTGTGCTTTATTTACTGATTACCATGTAATGCTAGAAGCCGAAGTGTGACTACGGCGGGATGATTCCTTGACCGTATGAGCATGGCTGGCCTAGTCATCCCTCGTTTCCGTATTTTGGGAAGCGGGGCGTGACAGTTTCGGTCTCTCATAATTTTTTTAGTTTTGCTGGGTTTTGACTAGTTTCGCTAATCTTGATTCGGATTTCGGTTTCGACGGTAATCCAATATACATAAGTGTAGATATATTAAATACTTAAATTTATGGTTCTATATTACAAGACAATAATTCTAGTGTTTAAAAATCCAGTCATGATGCAAAAATATATTGAAAAGTGTACTTAGATAAGTATTAGTATAGGATTTCGGTTCACTTTTTTACGGTTTTCTAACAACGAAAGCCTACAATGATCACAATATGATCACAATGACAGTAAAAATGGTATAAAAAATAAGTTTTTAAAGATTTCAGCCGAAACGATATAGCATGGTTCGTTTCGTATCGGTCTCCACTGAAACCGATACGAAATCACCACGTATCGTGGTTTCGGCCGAAACCTCGAACCTTGGTTTAATATATTTCCTTTTTGGGTTTGTAAACATCTCTTTGGCTTATTTACATAACCTCTTCATATAGAACAAAAAAAAAAGAAACTTCATCTTCTTCTGTTCTCTCTGCAGCTTCTTTCTCTCACTGTCTCATAATTGATTAACTTCACTTCACCTTCAAGGGGTAAACAAAGGGTGTGTTAGGTTGTATGCGGTTGGAGCAACCTGGTGTTCCAACTATATAGATGAGTAAAATTTGGAGTTTGGTTTGTGTTATTGGCTCAATCCAATGTATTTGCGACACCAAAATTGATGCTTTGCCTGCAGTTGGAACGGTGTTCAAATTGAATGTATTCCAACGTCGGCTTTGGAGCTCCCCTTTTAAATAGAAGTTTAGCACTTAACCCTCCATAGATTAAGGTCACCCCTATGATAAGCGGTACATTCTTATGAGGATTTTGTTTTATATGATGAATACGCATTATTTTTATCAATCTCATCTTTAGGGGACTAAGGGGAGAATCTTCATGCATGGCATGGCCCTATTGAGATTCTATATATAGTTCTTATTCATTTATATATATTTATTTATCTAACTACCTTCTAATATATTTTTATATTGTTTTAACTATATATTTTTATTTTAGCAAAAGGATACTTGAATATTTTTATATTGTTCTTATAGCGGGATAGGATAATTTTTTTTGTGGATTTGAGAAGATTTTAATTGTTGTTGTTCCAAACAGTGCTACTAGAAAACAAAACATTGATTCTCTTTTAAAAAATGAAGTTAGAGTTGCAATCCAACCAAACACAAGAACGCAAATCCAACTACTGTTGTTGGAACAACAAGAAGTTGGAAATGCATTGTAGAACCATCTTCAAGTAACCAAACACACCCTAAGAGACAAGGCCAACCAGCAGACGTCTGATACTACCTTTGAAGTGACTGACTTATCGTTGAGAATAAACCATCAACACCACTGGAAATATCATCTCTAAGGGACAAAAAACTATTCTTAAGGACCGCGATAATATAATTCAGTCGATAATAGATTTTATCTATCTATATTTTTATAGTAGTATTTCCAACATGAATCATGAGGAAGAGTGACCCTAACCTCATCAGAAGAAGCATACATGGTTATTAAGAAACCATGAAAAAGGAGAAGACACCAAAATGTATGAGGTTTGGTCAAACTTGGCATATACTAACGGTAAGAGCATTAATAAAGATTATTACTATCAATACAGATTACATGAGAGAGGGAAAAAATAAATCCCTTATATGACTATTAGCGGTCTACATCTCTCTACATCTCCACATTTTCACATCTCCAAAGAACTCATTGATAAATGATAAGAGACCTTCGACTATATAAAACCTAGATAAGCATCATCATGTCCATCCAATTTTACTAATACCCTTTAAATCACATCCCAACGCTCAAACCGTGTACTTTTCTCATCAATTGGCAACTTATTTCTCTAGCGCTTCCTTGGTTTCCATTTGATGCTCATATGCTTGAATACACCACTAATCTCAACACACATTTTGACTTATGTATTGTTCTTACCGGAACCAAGAATTTAAACCAGCAAGTATATCAGTAAAGTTCTTGAATTAGTGATTTAGTATCGCAATGTTGTCTAGGCAGCAAGCAAAAAAAAAAAACTGGAAAGTATATTGGAAACTTCTCTATATAGTATCTTAATGATGGGGCAGATTTTTCTCTCGTTCCTCGTCATATGTAAATACAAAGAGGACGCCGCATATCAGTAAGCAATTAGCAAAGATAAAAGAAAACACTGGCAACCTTTTTTAACGGCGTATCATATCTTATACAAACACGCATTTCCTCAAACACATAATTAAGCAAATAAAGGCGTTATCACTCAAGAAACAGCAATCCTAAGCCTGATAAGTGTCACAATGACACAAGTTATCGTATCTGCAATGTATATGCAAAACCAATCCAAAAACTCATTACTTATTGATTATTGAACTAACATATACAATACTTTTTGTGTTAGATAGGGGGAAAAATCGAACTAGAGATTATTTTTAACGAACAAACCGCTGTAAACATCCGACGATCATATGGAATATTAGTAACATAACCTTATCTAATAACTAAGAACCAATCTAACACACAAGGAAATCTAGCATTTATCAATATGACATAAACAAGAAGGCATAATTCGGCCAACCTTTAGGCCATTCGGCAAGAATGCTTTCCTTGAGAGTGGCAACCGTCATAGCGGCCGGATACGTCTTAGGTCCGATATCCGACCCGTCGTGCAACCGAAACTTGATCTCAAGCTGCTCTTGCACTCCACTCATCCTCAAATTTCAACGCCAATTTCTTCAACAAACCTCAAAACTCTTGACTTTGAGACTACAACACAAAATAAAGATTACACCAAATTAAGAAAAATCAATAAACTTTCATGATATCCTAAATTTACTACAAATAACTCAACAGAAAACTAAATACGTCGTAAAAAGATAGCAGAAAGAAATTAGCAATCAAGAGGTCTTACCTTCGGTGCCCTAAAACCAATATTTTGCAACCTGGGTTTTCTAAAGAGAAGGCAGAAAACCCATCAAAATCCAAACTTGATCCACATCTCGATCTGGGTTCAACTTTTTTGGATCTGGGTTTTCTCTAAAACCCACAAGGAAAAAAAAAATTCAACAAAAGTTGTGGCAAAAGAGAGTCTTATTCCATTGAGATATCCCAACGAGAAGACCAAGGAATAAATAATTTTTCCTGTTTCTTGAATATTAAAAGAAAAGGCTTTGCTTATTCCATCCATTTCTTTAAACTTTCCTTTGTTTCCTCCATTTCTTTTTAATTATTGTTGTGACTAACCCCTTGGAATTTCCTTCAAACAAATGGCAATTGGGGTAACTTCCATGCAACATATTGAAATTACTAATTTGGATGATAAAAATTAGGAAAGAAATGCATATTAGGGGATGATTACTGTTGTGACACTGTTTTTCCTTGGAACTCCAAATGTCAAGAATTTTTAGGATTTTTAAAATTATTGCTGCCTTGGTTTCACAATATTGTTATTCCTTTTTTTCCTTTTGTACACTTTTCTAAGACTCAAAACATTATAGATCTTAAATCCTTAATTTAACTCTATTATAGTTTTCATTAACTAAATACATTTTGAGTATTAAATCTGGAGCTTCGTATTTAATGGGAACCAGCAATCGGGCAACTTAAAGTTGTGCAGGGCCCTATGCAACATAGAGAAAATGGAGGGCCCATGCATGTGAGGTGGGGCTCATTGTTCCCCCTACTATGTGTTTGTGTTGTTTGTGTCTTGCGGCGCCGCTTATCTTTTGATAATAAAACAATAAGTAAAACATGTTATTTTAATATTTGAAATCGACAGATAACTAAACTAGAAAAAAATATCCATAAAAAAGGACAAATATTGTGAAACAAATGGAGCATTTATCTTTCTGCACCGCAAGCTTTGAAACAGTGGATCCCCGAGAGCCCTAACTAGTCAACCGCCCGATAGTTATGTTGTAAATAATTATATTGGAAGATTACCAAAAACAATAACTTTCCATATTCAAGACCATTGTTTTCGGGTATAAGTTGGATTTCTTTGCTGAGACATATTTTCCAATTAATCACTAGCATTGAAGTTAAAACCAAATGCTTAAAAACAATTGAAAGAAGAAAATAACTATACCCTTCTCGTTTATAAAATTTAAATTAAGACTTAATTCCAAAAAAAAACTACTAGATAATTTGGCCTAATTACGAGAAAATACCCAATTCTTGTTAAATACAAAAAAAAACTACCATAAAACTTTCAAAAACTACATGAAACTAACACAACTTTCAACAACTACGAAAAACTACATAAATAAGGTGCCAAATCAAAAATAAAAGCAAGAAACGACATCAAAACATTTCGAAGCATTATAGTTTTTCGTAATTTTAAGAAAATTTGATAGTTTCTTGAATTTGATAGTTTTTTTGAAATTAAGCCTTAAATTAATTGTATAATTTCTTTACACTGGCACAACCTTGAAAAGAGTTGGCATGAACAACATTACCGTGGGATATACAAATTCGACATAAAACATAGGGAACCCACAAAAACAGTTAGTAAAAAAAAATACACTCAATTCTAAGTCCCCACCAACTAGAGAGAACAAAAACTTAGCAAATGAATTGAGAGTTTTTAGCATTTATCATGCAATGTTCTTCACTGTAAACTGATATCTATAAGCATCTTGAGAGAACAGAAACTACGCAAAAGAATTATCTGCACATTTGAAATTTCTCATCCACTGTTACCTCAAACCCAAGGGGATACAGTAACCCCTGAATAATCAGAAGAATACAAGAACAAAAAATAAACAAATTTCGGGCAAACAAGAAATGCGGGAAAGAACCCCAAAAATAAATATTTAGAAAAACTGTGATCCTGATGCTTTGCAATAACAAGCACCCCCAAGCTGCTTCTTTGCTTCTGTGTTTACTTCTCTCCGCAAATTGTGTAGATACCCATACACCTTGTTGATTTTACTTGCGAAGAAACTTTCCTTCGATCGATGTGATACAAAGGAAATTTATCTCTTCCTCCATCTTTGATGTTCGAGCTGCACAACTAGCTCGATCCTTTGTTTGTTTCTTTCATCTTTATGTCTTTCTTTTTGAGCTTATTCTTCAGGCTCCAATATATGGCAGTTTCTTATGAAGTCATTGGAGTAGTTTACATGCTTTGTCCAAAAAGGCTGAAGACGCTTGTACCCAATCTCTAGCCATGGCTTGCATTGCCCGCTGTAGTGAATCACGGCAGCATTTCTGACGCTGTCCAGGTCTGTGTTTTCTTGGTAGCCAAGCCCAAGCATGTGCCATGAGGGGTCGATGGGGTGCATGTTTCCCCTGAAAGCTATCAATGATGGAGGTAGCATTCCGAGCTTCCATAGAGTAACGTTTGACCTGAAATTCTGCGAACAAAATTTACAGTTTAGGTGATAAGCAGGAAGGCTGTACTTTGTTAGCGTTCATGCTGTTCAGAGAGAAACCTAAAATTTCTGGTGCATGCTGTGGCTTTTATTTTATGAGGAGGGGGCATTATCTGTATACTCATTTACTTGTTGTCTCCATTCATTTACAGGGGAGAAACAGTCATGTTAGCCCAAAAAAGATAGTATATCATAGATACCGAGGCGGTTAATGATATAACAATTACTGAATTGAAGGCGACAGGAAAGTGCCAATTTTTTTCTCCTGGGTCTTAAACCATAAGTTGGTGTTAAATTCTTGCCTCTTTACATTAGTTATCGAAAAACTTACTAGATATATTGTAAATAATGTTCCATATCGTTTTCTGAACTTGATGTTTACATTATGGGTCTAAAGAATGGATAAATTTCAAAAGCATAAAGGTTGAGAAAACTTTTGAGACAGTAGATTTTAAAACGATAAAATAAAAAATATGGATGACGAAAATTATCTAGGACTGACCATTTCGTTACTCAGAATGAATTATTTATTGCAACGACAAATATAAGAATGTGGTTTGTAAGATCAAAATGGAATGGTCGAAGTGGAGAAATCCTTTAGGAATATTCTGTGAACAAAGATATCATATGAAACTGAAGGAAAAATTCAATGGAGCGGCCATAGAACCAGCTATTTTTGAGTCAAAAATTTCAAAAACTTAAAAACTTAAGAAATAATTCCACACAACGCGTATAGCTGAAATGAAAATATTAAAATGAACGAGTGACGACATGTCAAAAGATAGGATAAGAATACATAAAGTTAGAGGGGCATTCCATAATAAAGAGAGAGAATGAGGGGCGACCAATTGAGACGATTCGAACAGGTGCAACAAGGGCAGTAATAAGTGACAAAGCACTCTTTAATGGAGCATTAAATTTACACCTAGCAAACAAAGAGAGACCCTCAAGTCCTTAACAGAGCTTAACTACCCTTAACAGGCTAAAGCGAAATAAAGGTTAGGGATGAAATTTGTTTAAGGAACATGTTAGTTTGAGGAAATGGCCCTTAATACAGCTGAATTGAAACGTTTGGGATATAGACTTGTTCTTGTTTTTGAGGATATTGTTGTCGTTGAGGTGGTGGGAGGAGTTGATACGGATTTCATTTAAAGTTTTGGGGCTGAAAATTGGCTAATGTACCATTAAAAAGAACAAAAGAAGCTTTCCAGTTTCATGCTGAAGTCATCTGCATGCAAATTAAAAATGATGCTTGATATGGAAAGGGAATTAAAATATTATACCTCCTTCACCCAATAATGAAATGTTTCCCTGATGCTTGTCTTCCTCCATGCAGCCAAGTCAAAAACGTTCATTCCAAAGGCCCATGCGCACTCATCAGGATCCAAATGTTTGGATATGAGAGGATGAGAGAAATTGAAATATGTCTTGAAGCGCCTAGACATCATCCATCCATCTTCCCCTCTACAAGTTTCAACAGCCCCATTAACCTTTCCTTCAAGATCAATCCCCCAAAGCGGTGACAAGTCATGCTGAATAACAATATCATCATCGAGGAAGACCACCTTGTTGAGGTTTGGAAAGAGCTGTTTTCGTAATAAAAAAATGCACGTTAACATCAGCATGTCAGCTGAACCAAATCAACTATAAAGAAGGGGGGGGGGGGGGGGGAAGATCAAGGCCAAGCAGGATGATAATAAATCTGTTTTTTTATAAAAAAAAATCAACTAACGTAATGTAATTATTCACTCAAGATCCTAAGGGCAATTGCTCCTGGAGAATTGCAAGTTAAGTCACTAAAAAAGCCATATAGAAATCAAGCATCCTATTTCTTTTGTATCCCTTAATTCGGCATCCATACTAAATGAGCCGAGATCGGAAATCAGACAGGTTCCTAAAGGATTAAGTTATCTTAAGGAGATCTTGTTCCTTTTTCCCCTTTATAACGTTCTGCAGTATAAAACATATCAAGGAAATGATGGGAAAAGAAAACAAATACATTTGTAACCTTCATTATCACTATTTTCAACAAAATAAAGCTTCCACCGACCTGGACAAAAAGTATCGCTCAAACTTTCTCATGTTCGTCCGTTTCCTATGTTTAAGTAGCCAATCAAGGAGAAGGGAACAAGTGCCAAGTCCGTAGCTTGGAATCAAATATAAACTTCAGATAGAGTAACCTTTCCTCCATCTCATCCACTGTTATCCAAAGTTTTAACATCAATTTGAAACTCTCTATCGTACTTGGGTCTCATGTAGCACATACAATCAGTTAGAAACTGATCCACCAATTATCAACAACAGTATATTATAATGCATAAGCGAAGTAATGTGTAGGACGATAATTTACCTCGGGCAAGTATATGCGAAGATGGTTCAGTAGAGAGATGTGCTTCAGACTTCTTGACTGCAGTTTCAAAGCAAAAACCCTCAGGGTGTCCGTAACATCAGTACCTGCAGCATGATTCCCATGATAGTGGTCTATGACAGCATGGCGATTCTCTATAGCTTCAAGAACTGGAACGTTCTCTCTAGTCAACCAATCAAACTGATGAACTCCCTTCACCTCAACAATTACCGGATTAACAGGATACAACGCAAACCATGAGTGCATCCCTGTGTAAGTTTTCTTATCGGTGATGACATGAAAGACAATCCTTTCGGGTTTTGAAGAAGACTTCATGGCCGAGGTGACAACGACCGAAGCCGCGATGATGTTGTCTGTGGCGAGAACGAAATGGTGATAGGAGTTGTCGGATAATAATGGTAATAGCTCAGGGGGTGGTAGTTGTTTTCTTGCGTGAGCATTGGATGAGTACTCGTCAGTTAGACGTAAGGAGAGACAATGAAGACCTTTTGGGATAGCGCTTGCTGCAAAATGCTTGTGAAGTTGTTCGGCTAATCTTGATCGTTTCACCTCCATATCCATGTGATCCATCTGCAGTGGCAACAGGTGAATTAGAAATAAAGAAAAGTACATAATGAAGATTGCATATTATAAACAGGTGGAACTGAGTTCACAAATAAATTTCAATAATATTTCTGAAGCTGAGCTATGACAAAGTAGACCCTCTATGAGGGATTTGGAGTAGGACAAAGAGTCCTCTATGAAGAGCAAAGATAACTAGCATAAGTCTTCAGATAACGTGAGCTAAGTTGGAGCGTGCATAAAGAATGAATCTTCTTGTCAAATAAAAGATAGTACATCATGTCGACCTACATGAGAACATGCATATATATAATTGTCAAATAAAAGATGGAATAACTATCACACCATGCGAATGGACGGTCTCAAATTTCATGTTTACAACACCATCGATTAGAGTTTGCATTATTTTAATATAAAAAGCCAAATATATTCAAGTATTTGAACATGGACTTGTAAGAATCACAATCTAAGGCATTCTAGTTCATGAATTTTTTTATAATCTGCCTAAGCAGATGCATAAGGACTTAACAAATTTTCCACCAAAAGTAAATTTAGGATGAGATATAACCAAAAGCATTCTCCAAGGAAAAAAGAAGGAAAACCAATAAGCTACTCTAGTCAATCAGATAAAAGCAAATGCTCGCTTCGTTTATTTGTGCCCCATGAATGCTATTTTTTGTAACAGATTATCATCTTACATGTTCTATTTTTCTGTCTCGCTCTACAAGAATTTACACTTTACTTACAGTGTTACACAAGCTAAAACTACATAACTAAAATGTAGGTATACCTACATGCCAAACCATTCATAAGGATTCTACGGTATGGTCTTTTCTTGGATCACCTCATAAGATTTTTGAAACCTAGCAGAGTTAACTAGCTAGTAAGAAAAAACTCGGTTGATTCTTACATGTCACAACTATATTAAATGAGTTGAAGACTGAATGTTTTGAAGCCCCAACTGCTTGCCTGAAACAATCTTCTAAACTGGTAGAGGAAAGCAAGCCTGGCTTATAGGTAAAGGGTGCTATACATAGTTACCAGAGAACCTTGGAAGACAGGGCAATTACCAAAGCGTCCCTCACTACTTTTACGTACCTGAAGTATATCTCACTTTCCAATCATTTGCATCATTCATTTCCTTTGCAGAAGGCAGATTCATGTTAAGATCAACATCTAGTTAATTTTAATATCCAGTTATGCCCTCCTATGATCTGAGCTCATTAATGAAAGTTCTCTCGTCTTCGTTTCCGGTGTCAACCCAACTTTACCAGCAGCAGCTCCTTCAGTCTACCGAATCAATTCAGGAACTTCTGATCAAAATGGCTTTTAACCGGTTTGTTTGTAGATTTCCACCCGATTCCCTGAACATATTTTTTCTGATGTACATAGACTTTTTATTAATTTACTCTTAAGGTGAACTACAGCTCAACATTTCATTAGAAAATTTTGGCTTTCTGAAAACAAGTACACTAAGCTAGTTTTAGTTTTAAAAAGCATTTCTGGTTAAGATAGTAAATTGGATTTTTTTAATTTAAATTTCTTGCTTTGGGTAAACTCAAGTGACTGGTTTAGTTGTAACACCCCCCCCCACGCCGCGCGCGCGCACGCGTGTGTGTGTGTGTGTGAGAGAGAGAGAGAGAGAGAGAGAGTCTGCATTATTTGATATCTGTGGCCACCAATGTGGTAAATTAGATCAAACAATGGGATTAGGAGCCAACATGGCACGTGCAACAGTCTATTAAATACAATAATTTCTATTAGTTGTGAAAGATATCACTGGCTTCCACAATGAATTCCAGTATCATACCTAAACAATTCAACATTCCTATGCAAATCAAATCAACATTCACTATTCATTTCGTTATTAGCATTAGGTGCCACAACTATAAATCTGATAGAACTTGTGATGAAGATGAATGAATGCTAACATCAAGTTGCTTCTCATTTTGTGGTATACCATCATGATTTTCCTATCGGAGAAATAAGATTAATGTAGATGTGGTCTCAATAAAGGAGGATGCAACCAAGGTTTTAAATATCATATATCAACAGATGTCGGAATCGTATCGGATAAGTGCTCCTATATCATATACAGCCGATATCACCAATATTCAATATATTGTCAGATGTATCAGCAGAACATGGTTTGGTGTCATCATATTGCAAGAGGTCCCAGCCCGATATATGCTGATATAACCGATATTTGAAACAGTGATATTATTATAACATGTGGTGGGACAAATAAAAGACTCTGACATGATACTCCTCTTACCACTACACGAGCACTTACTCACAAGATAGGAAAGAATAGTATATATAGAACTTTTTTAATCGCTTACCGTGGCCTTTAACTTTGTAGCAAATGTCCTGACATCATATTCGTTATTCTTCATATCAGAAAGAAACTCACTAAACGATTCTGGCAACTTGACTTCAACTGGAACTTCCTCAGGAATTACTTGTTCAAATATCTTGTATAAATCTCTTACAAGTCTCTGTTCAAATGCAATCCATCAAGCAAGATGAGTAATTATATATTCCATTAATTAAATGCATCAAAACACCCACACACATTATATATTCCATTAAACACCCACACCCACACACACACAAAGGGGAAAAAACTCACCACTGAATCATCTGCACCGCTACCTAGAAACCTAGGTCCCAGCCGCCTTCCTAAACAATCTGAACGAAAAGATAATTTTCAGGTAAGATATGCATGTTACCCTGAAAGGATAATATTTTCTACACATTTACAAACAGTGAATCTGACTGGTTAAAAGAAGATGAGAAAAATCTATGTTTTTAGTAAATGGCATAACATAACATTTATTCTTTTTAATTGAACAATAACACTAGAGAAGTCTATACTGAATTACTGATAGTACAAGAATCCCAGTGGAGCAGCATACCAAAATTTTGAAAGCCATTTTTCAGAAATTGCACCATAAGAAATAAGAAATACCAAAAGAGTTCACATAATGTGGATATGATTTCAAGCTTTTTATACGGTTGAAAATCATAAGAAATAACATCAGCATTTAGAAAGTACCACTGGTGTAATACAGTTGAATCATCCTATAAATACAAACACCCCGCGAGCAAAAGAAATAAAAAAAATCAATGTTATGCAAAAAACAAGAAATAAAACTTTCACAACAGGCATTCAAAGAAGTTAGTAGCCATTAAGGCTTCTAATGACCGAAAACTAGAAGAACGTCATCAATGAAACCGCCCGGTCAAACAATGAGGAACAGCTTTTATTAAATATTACTAATATGCAAGAACGTCAACAAAATCGCGTGACCCTTACATTGATATAAATGTGAAATTCTAGTAGTAAATTTAAGAACCTGCACACATGAAAATAAATACTTCTAATTGTTCTAGAGATCTAGAAGTTGATACCAAAACCTAAGCAGACTGCAGAACTATGACCAGTGAAAGAATGCAATTAAAATCACAACTGAAATTGCAATTAATGCAATCCTTCTGAAAAGAAAATTCTGCATGATTATACCAGAAAACCAACAACCATCTGCAATGTGCCAAGATTCAAACTATATTATAATCCAAAATCATGGACTACACGAACAATAAACCTAGCCAGCTACAACGAATAAACTTGAAAAGATTTTGAGGAGAATATCAATATGTAGTAATTTGAGATCAACCTCTAGACTAATCTTCAGATGCATGAAAAGGGTGCTGGAAGGCACATCTCAACCAAACTCATCAGGGTTTAAATTCCGATAAATGGATCCCATTTACCCATCGAGAAAAAAGAGTTGGGATCCAACTTCAGACGCAGAAATAAAAAAAAGGAAAGAAAGATGTGAAAAAGACTCAAAATTAATTTCAAGTTTTACAGGAATGAAAAGGTTGCCAAGTGTGGGAAGCCATCGCACATCAATTTGGCACAGATGTTGGATACAGATAACCATGTATGCATTGGGTATAGCCCAAGGTTGTAAGATACGTATTCAATATCCGTTCGGTCGGCCGGCGGATAGGATAACCAGATTATTTAGTGGTTGTTCGGTTTATCAAGATTATTCGACAATCAATATTTTAATATAAATATTAAATGGAGTATATATGTTCAATGAGATATTTTCACAAACACTCGGTGAAACCGATGTGGATTATGATTTATGAAACTTGTATATAGCCATACAGAATAAATAGATTATAAATAATAATGAAATAAGATGAAGAAATAAACAACCAATCCATAAACCAATATGACCGGTTAACCGTTATTCGGCCAAATAACCGGTTTATTCGCCTGAATAACCTGCTTATTCGCCTGAATAACCTGCTTATTCGCCTGAATAACCTGCTTATTCGCCTGAATAACCTGCTTATTCGGCCGAGTATCTCCTTTGACCGGATAATGGGTCTACGAGCGAATCTGGATATCCGAACAGATATCCGGCTGGACATTCCGTTTTTTGGAACCTTTATAGGATACAATCCCAGATCAAGCAAATGTTAATCGATTAAAATATAAGCCGGTAACTGTAACAAAAGGCGTCACTTCCTTCGATAAGTTAAAACATATGTGATTGATTTCAACCATCATGCGCTAAAAAAGAATGTCGATAGGCAATGCATGGTATGCACCACCGTTATCTAATTAAACAAAGCTTCCAAGTTTCTAGAATCAGATCCCAGTCCCGACAGAGATTTGAACCTAAACTCGTCAGCAAGCAAATCCCCTGAACATAGTTATATTCGGATGGATTCAAAGATTTAAAAATTAATATAACCTCCTAGGACACTATAAAGGATTCCAAAACCATCTAACCAAGTTCAGCATTATAAAATCCATTTTCTTATTGAACTAGGTCAAATATCTAACTTAGGAAAAAACTACTACTAAGTGACACCAAACTATGTTCATATGATAATTCCGCCGTCTTCAAAATTGTTTTGCTCTATGATATACCGTTCCACACTAATTGATAATTAAGGCATGAACAATATACCATCCAAGCAAAAGCTAGCTCCCCAATCACTCACTAAGTTCATTCAGATATTCCAAAAGTTCACTAATAAACAACCTCACCAAATTCAGGATATCATTCTGAACTACATCCCCCCCTCCCAAAAACAAAAAACCCCCAATTTAAAAAAGAAAAATCGCTAATTCTGCAAATTATTGCTTATTTAAATCCAAAGCACCAACTCCAAATAAACCATCCTACCCCATCCAGCATATTTCTCAAATTCACAGGGTTGCCAGAATATTTATCCCTAATGAATCAATCAAATTAAATGATTCCATATATACAAAAGTCCCTTTTCCCCCTACAACTCCAGTAATTAGCCCAAATTTTTTTACTATTTCCCAAACTCCAAATTTTCCACCAAAAAAAGAAACCAATCCAAAACTGCATCAAAATCAAATTTTGAGCAAGACCCAACACAAATCCAGCCCCAACGACCGCATCCCTTACCTAAAGACGAGCACTTGTCGACGCCCTCAAGCGTGACGACAGCGGTGAGGATGAAGACGAAGGGCAACAGAAAAGCAAGCACGAGGATCGAGTGCAACAGCGTCCGATACGAGAACCCCCGCGAGGGCGCGATCCTGACCTTCATCAAATCCGAGGAGGCGACGACCCCATTCTCGCTGCCGCCATTGATGTTGCTTCTGCTTTGATTCGAAGCCGAAAACGACGATGAGATGATGGTGATGCTTCTCATGCTCGGCGAGATCCGAACCTGCATCGTCCTCGCCGGCGCCGCTTATCGGATCCGGCGAAGGACCCGTTTGGGGATTAAAGGGTTCGTATGCGTCGGCATTGGGTGCCGGAGGAGCCCGGCCCGGAACGGGTGGGGATCATGGGGAGGATGTGGTTGAGGAGGCGCATCACTTTCTCTCCTTCTCTTCTTCCATAAATAATAAGAAGAGGGAGAGGTTTTTATTTATATTTTTATATAATATAATAATTCTGTTTAACTTTCAATTTTTAAAAATGTTTTTGCCCTTTTGACCTTTTAAAAGGGCAAAAGGATCCAAATTACGGAGAATCCAATATCTTAATTTGGGGATTTGGAGAATGGGTGTTGAGGCAAATGTTTTAAATATTGGAGATCGGAATTGTATCGGATATGTATTTTCTATCTCGGATAGTCATTTCAGACGATATATCGCCGATACGAGTTACGTATCGAACATTCATATTGGGTACCGATATCGGATATATCGGTATCGGTATCGAGCATATCGGATGTCAATATCGGAAATTTCACCATATATTATTGGATATATTAGTCTACTTTATAACCAAACATTATATATATTTATTTTAATAAGTTTTATAAATATAAAATTTATGAGAAAATCTTGAGGTAGAAATATGACATCTGGTTTAGATATTTTAATTTGTGTCTTTGGATTCTAAACGGGTTTAGGTACAGGTTTGAAACCTAAGAGAAATAATAATGCTAGATTATTTTTTCAAATAAACATAATATCGATAATATTTAAACATATACGATATACCGATATATCGGCTGATATTTGTATTTCGAAGAAGTTAAAGTCAGTCAACGACGAGGTTGGTGTAATGTGAGAATAGAAAAACAAGATGTGAAGGAATATCTAACAAAATTATTGTCCTCGCGCACACAAGCTTGCAAGTTCCGAGCATATCTGACGAAACGTGGTGGTGTAATTGAAGACATCCAGTGTCCTTTTCTTAACCAACCAACTGGGCTTATCTCAGTTGGTGTCAATTTCCTCTCAAATATAAGAGGTCGTAAGTTTGATCCGCGAAGCGGGTTGATTTCAAAAAAAAAATTCCTTACAATGCAGTGGCACAAAAAATAAAGTTTATTGATGTATTTTAATAGAAAACGGAGGCTGCAGGGACCTGCAGGCCCAAAACTCCACCGGCCCATATGAGAGACCGCTGCAGTTTGGACATGCAGGATCTCTGCAGGTTTCGTTTCCTCGTATTTTTAAGTTTATAGTACTTATTGCCGTGACTACTACGGCGTTGCGGAATAAAAAACTTTAAATTTTACTTGAGCATTATATACTTTATCCCTAGAATTCATGTCTAAACACGAAACTAAACTAAACTACAAGAGTTTAACTACTAGGTAAGGACTATAACCTTTGAAGTTGGTCCTTCAGGTCTTGTATGATCCTCTCCTTGAGCTTCTAGGGTTGTAGGATCGAAGTTTTGAAGTTGATCTTCCGCGTAGAAGATGATCCATCCAAGAATGCTAGTTCAAGCTCCAGCTTTCAAGAAGCAATTAAAGATCAAAGCTTTGCCAGGAAATGATGCTTAGAGGTGTAGTTAAAATGTCAAGATGCTCTCTTTTATTCCATCAAAACTCTAGTGAGAAAAGAGGAGGAGGAAGAAGAGATGGCTAAAAGAAATTTTTAAAACCATAATTATTGTCACTCTCACTCTTTTATCACTTCTTTTCTTTTTTAAATAATAAATGAGGTGAGTAGGCTTGTGACTTACTAGTGTGAGTCACAAGCCCACACTCTTTATGATAAAACCAAGAAGAGATGAGAAGGAGAAAGGCCACCTCTGTAACATTTTCAAAAAGATAAAATATTAATTTTGGGAATTTTTATAATTTAATATTATTTTATTGAATATTTTAATATTTTGGTATTATTAAATACAAATAAATAGGAAAAATTTGAGAAAAATTATGGAAAATTCTAAAATAGGGTAAATTAGAGAATTATGACATTTTAAAGTTTTTGTGATTAGTTTGACACTAATTTAGTGCTAATCGCGATTAAAAAATCGCTAATCGGTTTTTAGCATTTTTGAGCAAAACATGCACATATCACTTTTTTCTACACTTGTGCCTTTTTCTTGCCATGGTTTATCATTTGGGTTTACTATTTATGTGAGAAGGATTTTGAGAGAAAAAAAAAGGAAAAGAAAAGAGAAAAGATTAAAGAAATGGAGGGTTGGTGAGAAAGAGAGGTATGGGGCACCATTGACTAAAACATTTAGCCATTTCTTCACACATCTCTCTCCCTCTTCAGCCCATGGCTGCAGCTGCTGCTTCCTCCCCCTTCCTCCACCTTCAAACCCTCAAATCATCTCAAAAACTACACCAAAACCACACATCCATTTCATTAAAATTGTGCACAAGCTCAAGACCTTCATGATGGACCAAGAAAGCTTGGATTTTGGCCACTAGGGGCAACTCAAGAAAATTCTTGAGTTGCCAAATGAGGTAATTTCTGGATCATTAGTTTAATTCTAGCATTCCTTACACCCCAATGTTGTTATAGAATCGATATCGTGTGATATTATGGACTTGAGGATAACCAAGTTAGGGTTTGAGGAAATTGGTGTTGTATTATGAAATTGAGCTCAGTAGAGGTTTTACCAACACCCTAGTGTATGAATTGGAACCCAAAACCTGAAGCTTAACCAAGAATACGGATTTTAGAAACCGATATCGGGGAAATTATGGAATCTGTGAAGGTTAATTTGAATCTGCTATCATACGAGACACCTGAAAATAAAATTGAGTGGACAGTGGCATGTGCAGGCACCCAGGGAGCTACCACCAAGACCCCAACCCCTAACTCATCAAGCCGGCCGCAAATTAATCCAGTTTGGCCGCAATTTGCGGCGTGGACCCCACCATTTTGGCTCGTATTGGTTCTGTAGCTCCTACATGTTCATGTTAGACTCCTGGTATATATAGAATTGTCTAATTGGACCTAGGGTGAAATCTGGGACATATTTCCTAAGTTGCTGTTTTGGATTCGTGTTTCCGTATTCCGTATTTTTGATTCTGCAATTGTGGATTGTGTTTTGCCACGACTATTTGGCGTTTATACGACGATATAGAGGATTTATTGATGGTTTTGAAGGCGTGCCATAGGTTCTCACCTATAGGCCCCCTTATCGTATCGTTTGGGTTTCGTGTGCCGTTTTAGCTTTGATTTGGTTTTAATGCGCATATACGATATTTTGATATGTAGGTACCCATGAAGACTTCGGGACGACAAGCAAATGCGTGGTGACGTCCGCAAATGATGATGCAAGGTGAGTAGATTATATCTACAGGGGGAAGTCGGGTGGATGGCGTATAGCACCCCCGCAGTCCGTAGATAGTATACTATGTAGTTTATTTACGTGATAGTTGTAGTGTGTTATGGTTAGTTCGAGATAGAAATAACTAGCGTAGTTCCTGGTTGCGAGCTCTAGGATAGAGGTACACCAGCACGCACAACCTTGCATATTCATTATACTTGCACTGTGTTTGATGATATGGGATGACTTTGGACATGAGTCGATGATGTGGGCTTTGTGCCGCGAGATCGGTGATTTGATATGATTCATATTTGGGATATGACTTGTGATTCTTGCGGGCTTGGGATGTGTGTTTACCCCCGCATGCATACTTTATTGATGGTATCGATTTGTACTAGACATAGAGTGGTCTGATGATAGTGATACCTGTTATGTGATGAGATAGTGAGATGTTGACCCGTACCCAGCTATTGGGATGCCGTACGATGATTTACCGTACGAGCCGATATTGATGATAGATCCGCACTCATAACTCGAGGATGTCCTACGATATGTTGTTGAGGCGGGATAACCGACTATATATCTATATATTTATCGACTCAGATTTAGGTGGTTTCCATACCTCTCCCATTTGACTTGATACTTAGATCTGTAGTTGCATAGTAGATTCTTCACTGTGATGTTGATTATTTGATTTCCGCATTTTCATGCTATCCGCATCGCTTGCATATGTTTATTGCTACTGTTATCATGCTGTTAGGAAACCAGCACCATTATCGATGATGCGTATGTTCCACGTACGCTATTACCGGCTCACACACTTCATCATCGATAATTGCCATGCCACCACACTTTAGTACTGTTGCATCAGGACATGATTCTTGCATGGCATATTGTACACTTATACCTGTACACAATCATAGAGGATTTTGACTGATTAGGGATTTAGGAACCGCAAGATGTTTATATGCGCATACTATTATTCCATGCTGCAGGATATATTGTTACTTGCATTTCACTTATATTGTCACATGCATCTTGCTTTCTGATTTGCGCATTGAGATAGGTTGTTTCTATGATATTTCCGATATATTGAGAGAGGGCTGACCCGGACTGACGGATGCCCGATATATTGAGAGAGGGCTGACCCGGACTGACGGATGCCCGATATATTGAGAGAGGGCTGACCCGGACTGACGGATGCCCGATATATTGAGAGAGGGCTGACCCGGACTGACGGATGCCCGATATTGAGAGAGGGCTGACCCGGACTGACGGATGCCCGATATATTGAGAGAGGGCTGATCCGGACTGACGGATGCCCGATATTGAGAGAGGGCTGACCCGGACTGACGGATGCCCGATATATTGAGAGAGGGCTGACCCGGACTGACGGATGCCCGATATATTGAGAGAGGGCTGACCCGGACTGACGGATGCCCGGTATGTGAGGATTTACGTGCCGATGCTAGGCACAGGTTTTCATGATGTTTTCTAGTGTCGATACTAGGCACTCAGGTTCCATGCTTTTGGTTATATCCTCATATTTTCCATGCATATGCTTTATGACATTTACATGCATGATGCTTATTGTCATTGGGTGACGGGTGGACGGGTTCCACGTTTTTACAGACTTGATCACATACAGACTTGATTTACATTGATCATACTTCATTTGTATATATAACAGGGTATGAGGGCGCTGTTATATATACCCTTACACCAATATTAGTGGTATGGGACGCTAATATATGTGTATTGATACTTTATCATTTTTACTTCATGCAGACATACCTTATACTGATGACATGTTATTACCTGAGTACCTGGCACTACATACATATTTAGATGTTACCTTGCCACCTTATCATACTTCAGATGTACTCTTGTGGTTTATATTACTGATTGTTGACCTAGGTTTATGTCTTGCATTCGGTTTCTACTTGTAGATATTTCTAGTCACGAGTTGGCAACTCACCCCCGTTGTGCCACAGTTCTTGCAGGTTCTGCTGTACAGGTTCCGTTGCGGCATTTCTGGCACACTACCTTCTTGCGGGTGAATTGCTTTTGGTAGGTGGATTCTTTTGCATCAAGAACCACCATTGTATTTATTTTATTCATTGTATCTAGAATTCCCATCAACCAAAACTTGTATATTGTTTCAGACCTAGACTTTAGTGATGTATTATTCGACCTTAGAGTCGCGCTTAGTAGTATTGCGGTTTTCTTGTTGCTTTTGAGTTCTTTTGGTTTGACCATCGCCTTTCGGCGTTGTATATTCTTATTGCTTGTGTGGTTGTGGCCGTCATTTGACGAAGATCTAGCTCCCGCTTGGGGATGCCTTTATCATTGCATATATTGTTATCCTTGTTGTACCCCATTCGGGGCCAGTTTTACAAAAGAAACTCTGCCGAAATTTTTAGAAAAGACTTTACTGTTTTAAAATGCATATTCGGCTTAGTTATTTAAAAACCTTGATTTCAAACATGTATTTCTTCACTCCTTTAAACCAGTTTCCTTACTTATTCTTAAAAATGGTTTTAGATTTCTGGGCTTTTGACTTACTCGGATCAGATGGAGTCCTATAGACTTCATATGGTTCAAGGGCCAGTCACGTGCTCTTTCGGGTCGTGACAAAGTTGGTATCAGAGCGCTAGGTTGACCTTGGTTCGAGTCTAAGTTTGACTATGTGGAGCCTAGGGCGTTTATATATATACGGAACTTAGGCTTGACTTTACGGAACTTAGACTTAGTCGAGGGGGTATTAGACCCAAACTTTCGTCGTATTAGGATGACCCTTGGTTGATGGAATAGGTGACTAAAGTAGAGTGACGTACCGTGGGTATGTTCCGCGGCATACTTACGACACGCCACTCCGCTTAAGGAACTTTAGGATGTACATATTTTCGAGATCAGTGATTCTCTTCATATCCATGATTATACATCCATTTGAGATCCTCGATTCTATTAGTTTCATGATCATACCTTTATTGATGCTGTTCCTTCTTATGATCATGTACCCACTTTGGATCTGTTGTTCTCTTTCTTTCCATTGAACTGCTCTCTTCGATACTCGATTGAGGTTCCTGTCGCCATGTTTGAGCTCAGTTTGGGCTGCTGCTAGGGTTACGGTCGGTGCGAGCTCGTCTGGTACGAGGGCCGACCATTGTGTTTTCTGGTGACATGGGAACGTCTCGAGTTAGCATTGGTGACTGTGACCTCTAATGGAGGCGAGTGCTCGGTTTTGCACCGGATGATCGGGTCATTGTTAGAGCTGCCAGTTGAGAGAGGACTGTCGATGTACAGCATACTTCAGAGATTACGATGTCGCCTACCGTGCAGACAGATGGACCAGCTGTTGCTGAGATTGACAGGATGTTGATTCCGGAGCTTACGAGCTGAGATCGCCGGAGCTTCTAGGCAGATTTGAGACAGATGATAGCTAGTCTACCCGATTTGAGAGACGAAGGTGATTCGTCCGATTTATGCGCCGGAGCGGGCCTAGATGAGTTGAAGATTTCCAGTGTGGAGAGTCTTACTCCGATCTAGAGCAGACCGATTCAGAGATGACCGCCAATGTATTGCCTTTCCTGGAGGATTGAGGCGCTGTTCGGCGTACAGGAAAATGAGCCAGTTGTTGCTGCAAATGACGAAATATCGCCCAGATGGTTGGAGCTACTGCAGCATGAGTACATACTTAGAGAGATGATAGCGAGTCGCTAGTGACCTGAGGATAAATGACTAGGACATGTGGTTCGTTCGTTTACCGATGCGAGGTCATCAGATAGGTTGTTTCCAGCTAGAGACGACTTCACGCAGGTTCGATGAGAGTCGATAGAGACGATCGAATGTCAGAAGCCCCTTTTCCAAGTTTAAAGTATACGGAAAGACATGCAGGTGATTCTATGGACCCTCTAGAAGAATGAAACCCTAACTCGACTTAATGACCGTGTGAAAGCCTTTGAACATTAGGGTTTGCGGCAGTTCCGCGGCGCCATTAGTGAGGCTTGGGTTTGCCCTTCTACGGCTGGACCACCGACGCTGTGGCATGTACTCGATACTATTAAACTGTACCCATGATGTTGATCTCTTGGGGGATTAAGAGGTTCTGACGAGTCGATCGGATGATTCGACATCATTCGGATATCATGTGGTGGGATGCATTGCTTGGGATACTCCAGATATGAGGATAGCCGTTGGAGCACAGTCCATGCAGCCATGATGAGACGAGTCCGAATCAGTCGACAGTGAAGCAGAATGAAGAAAGGAGTTCGCAAGATATTTCGACGAGATGACATTCCACTCCGCTGACATCAGAGATGTGATACGCACCCAGAGGCGTGGTATATGGATATATCTTCCAGAAAGAAGCCCGATAAGTATGCAGCCGTTCCGGAATGAGAATTTGCTTCAGCAATGGATGGTGACTTCCGGGCAATTCGGCAGGATTGAGATTTGAGAGGGAGACCTCGACAGGACCTTTCTGGAAAACGATACGAGAAGACCTAGACCCAGGGGTGGTCATGTTGCGCACACCAGCAGGCCAGAGTTCAGCATCGTCGACGAGGTAGTTGACCAGGTTCGGATAAAGGAACTTACCCAGATGTATTGCGAATTGATCAAGGATGGACGAGTATTGTGAATTCCTCCGATGGTTGGGACGCGTTTCCGAGGACCTGTTTGGCTAGACATCTTATACAGAATGATGAAGCTACAGAGTACGCGATTTCGAGTCCGTGCGAGAGACTTCAGATTGACCGTGGTCGAGAACAGTGCAGTGCGTAGTAGCTTGGCGTGACGTCATAGTGGACGACGATAGAGACAGGTGGAACAAGAGGTTCGTGCGAGACACTGACGAGCTGTCATTACTTCCCGTCGAGATTAGAGACCTGCTATGCTTACAGAGGCGTTGGGATGCGACCAATTTCCGAGAAAATGTTGTGCTGAGGACACAGATGTCTATCGAGTGAGAAGAGATTATGCAAGAGAGCCGGCCTCTGTACAGATCGGCATAGGCATGATTGGAAGAGACCCTGAGCAGGATTCCTTCCGGGACATTGCTACAATGATGTTTGCACCCAGGATCAGATGTGTGACGTGCTTTCAGAGAGCCAGAGGCCGACGCCAGTGATTTGCTGCCTTACGAGTGGTCGTGTGGATTGACTGAGAGATGACCAGAGAAGTGCCAGAACAGAATCGTCCCCGTTAGCACACCTGACAGGGCCGATGAGCCGATTGACTGCGAGATTGGTAATCCGCAGAGAAGATAAGGACCCAGAGTCAGAGGATGCCAGACCGTGAGCAAGAGGCAAGTAGATATCATGCGCTACTAGCATTGGATGCACCGACTCTTCTCGACCTTGATGGAGGAACTACCGTCGACGGTATTTATGATTTGTGATTCTGTGATTCGATTATCACGTATCCGTCATTTTGGATTTCGGTACTTTGGGCATTCTGTTTGCATGATTTAGTTTTGATGACTGAGTTTCATGATATTTTTTTCATGCACCCACTGGATATTTATCTTTTGCGCATAGTTATTACGTTTGAGATATTGATTGAGATTTCACGCCTATCTTATGCAGTGATTTGATTTACACTTCCGGCATAGTTTTCATGCACCTTCAGTGTTTTGATATACGATTTTGGTGCACGCCAGATGCACTAAATCGGGATTCTTCGTGCATGACACATGCACCTGATTTTTTCTGTCAGGCACACACGTTGCCTACGACAGATGTTTCGTGCACACCAGTTGCACCTAGATGTTGTTTTGTACACCTGTTTGACACATATATGGATTTTGATTCCTTGCGCACCAGACGCATAGGATATTCTTATATATGCATTTTGGAGATTGATTTCTAGTAGAGCAGTACATTTTTATGATATTCTCTATGTATTGATGTTTTCGGAGCCCCGACAAATTGGATTATTACTGAAATTGTTTTAGTATTGGGGGTTTAAATTTAAATTCGGGGACCGAATTTCTTTAAGGGGGGTAGATTGTAACATTTTCAAAAAGATAAAATATTAATTTTGGGAATTTTTATAATTTAATATTATTTTATTGAATATTTTAATATTTTGGTATTATTAAATACAAATAAATAGGAAAAATTTGAGAAAAATTATGGAAAATTCTAAAATAGGGTAAATTAGAGAATTATGACATTTTAAAGTTTTTGTGATTAGTTTGACAATAATTTAGTGCTAATCGCGATTAAAAAATCGCTAATCGGTTTTTAGCATTTTTGAGCAAAACATGCACATATCACTTTTTTCTACACTTGTGCATTTTTCTTGCCATGGTTTCTCATTTGGGTTTACTATTTATGTGAGAAGGATTTTGAGAGAAAAAAAAAGGAAAAGAAAAGAGAAAAGATTAAAGAAATGGAGGGTTGGTGAGAAAGAGAGGTATGGGACACCATTGACTAAAACACTTAGCCATTTCTTCACACATCTCTCTCCCTCTTCAGCCCATGGCTGCAGCTGCTGCTTCCTCCCCCTTCCTCCACCTTCAAACCCTCAAATCATCTCAAAAACTACACCAAAACCACACATCCATTTCATTAAAATTGTGCACAAGCTCAAGACCTTCATGACGGACCAAGAAAGCTTGGATTTTGGCCACTAGGGGCAACTCAAGAAAATTCTTGAGTTGCCAAATGAGGTAATTTCTGGATCATTAGTTTAATTCTAGCATTCCTTACACCCCAATGTTGTTATAGAATCGATATCGTGTGATATTATGGACTTGAGGATAACCAAGTTAGGGTTTGAGGAAATTGGTGTTGTATTATGAAATTGAGCTCAGTAGAGGTTTTACCAACACCCTAGTGTATGAATTGGAACCCAAAACCTGAAGCTTAACCAAGAATACGGATTTTAGAAACCGATATCGGGGAAATTATGGAATCTGTGAAGGTTAATTTGAATCTGCTATCATACGAGACACCTGAAAATAAAATTGAGTGGACAGTGGCATGTGCAGGCACCCAGGGAGCTACCACCAAGACCCCAACCCCTAACTCATCAAGCCGGCCGCAAATTAATCCAGTTTGGCCGCAATTTGCGGCCTGGACCCCACCATTTTGGCTCGTATTGGTTCTGTAGCTCCTACATGTTCATGTTAGACCCCTGGTATATATAGAATTGTCTAATTGGACCTAGGGTGAAATCTGGGACATATTTCCTAAGTTGCTGTTTTGGATTCGTGTTTCCGTATTCCGTATTTTTGATTCTGCAATTGTGGATTGTGTTTTGCCTCGACTATTTGGCGTTTATACGACGATATAGAGTATTTATTGATGGTTTTGAAGGCGTGCCATAGGTTCTCACCTATAGGCCCCCTTATCATATCGTTTGGGTTTCGTGTGCTGTTTTAGCTTTGATTTGGTTTTAATGCGCATATACGATATTTTGATATGTAGGTACCCATGAAGACTTCGGGACGACAAGCAAATGCGTGGTGACGTTCGCAAATGATGATGCAAGGTGAGTAGATTATATCTACAGGGGGAAGTCGGGTGGATGGCGTATAGCACCCCCGCAGTCCGTAGATAGTATACTATGTAGTTTATTTACGTGATAGCTGTAGTGTGTTATGGTTAGTTCGAGATAGAAATAACTAGCGTAGTTCCTGGTTGCGAGCTCTAGGATAGAGGTACACCAGCACGCACAACCTTGCATATTCATTATACTTGCACTGTGTTTGATGATATGGGATGACTTTGGAGATGAGTCGATGATGTGGGCTTTGTGTCGCGAGATCGGTGATTTGATATGATTCATATTTGGGATATGACTTGTGATTCTTGCGGGCTTGGGATGTGTGTTTACCCCCGCATGCATACTTTATTGATGGTATCGATTTGTACTAGACATAGAGTGGTACCCCAGATTATATGATCTGATGATAGTGATACCTGTTATGTGATGAGATAGTGAGATGTTGACCCGTACCCAGCTATTGGGATGCCGTACGATGATTTACCGTACGAGCCGATATTGATGATAGATCCGCACTCATAACTCGAGGATGTCCTACGATATGTTGTTGAGGCGGGATCACCGACTATATATCTATATATTTATCGACTCAGATTTAGGTGGTTTCCATACCTCTCCCATTTGACTTGATACTTAGATCTGTAGTTGCATAGTAGATTCTTCACTGTGATGTTGATTATTTGATTTCCGCATTTTCATGCTATCCGCATCGCTTGCATATGTTTATTGCTACTGTTATCATGCTGTTAGGAAACCAGCACCATTATCGATGATGCGTATGTTCCACGTACGCTATTACCGGCTCACACACTTCATCATCGATAATTTCCATGCCACTACACTGTAGTACTGTTGCATCAGGACATGATTCTTGCATGGCATATTATACACTTATACCTGTACACAATCATAGAGGATTTTGACCGATTAGGGATTTGGGAACCGCAAGATGTTTATATGCGCATACTATTATTCCATGCTGCAGGATATATTGTTACTTGCATTTCACTTATATTGTCACATGCATCTTGCTTTCTGATTTGCGCATTGAGATAGGTTGTTTCTATGATATTTCCGATATATTGAGAGAGGGCTGACCTGGACTGACGGATGCCCGATATATTGAGAGAGGGCTGACCCGGACTGACGGATGCCCGATATATTGAGAGAGGGCTGACCCGGACTGACGGATGCCCGATATATTGAGAGAGGGCTGACCCGGACTGACGGATGCCCGATATATTGAGAGAGGGCTGATCCGGACTGACGGATGCCCGATATATTGAGAGAGGGCTGACCCGGACTGACGGATGCCCGATATTGAGAGAGGGCTGACCCGGACTGACGGATGCCCGATATATTGAGAGAGGGCTGATCCGGACTGACGGATGCCCGATATTGAGAGAGGGCTGACCCGGACTGACGGATGCCCGATATATTGAGAGAGGGCTGACCCGGACTGACGGATGCCCGATATATTGAGAGAGGGCTGACCCGGACTGACGGATGCCCGGTATGTGAGGATTTACGTGCCGATGCTAGGCACAGGTTTTCATGATGTTTTCGAGTGTCGATACTAGGCACTCAGGTTCCATACTTTTGGTTATATCCTCATATTTTCCATGCATATGCTTTATGACATTTACATGCATGATGCTTATTGTCATTGGGTGACGGGTGGACGGGTTCCACGTTTTTACAGACTTGATCACATACAGACTGGATTTACATTGATCATACTTCATTTGTATATATAACAGGGTATGAGGGCGCTGTTATATATACCCTTACACCAATATTAGTGGTATGAGACGCTAATATATGTGTATTGATACTTTATCATTTTTACTTCATGCAGACATACCTTATACTGATGACATGTTATTACCTGAGTACCTGGCACTACATACATATTTAGATGTTACCTTGCCACCTTATCATACTTCAGATGTACTCTTGTGGTTTATATTACTGATTGTTGACCTAGGTTTATGTTTTGCATTCGGTTTCTGCTTGTAGATATTTCTATTCACGAGTTGGCAACTCACCCCCGTTGTGCCACAGTTCTTGCAGGTTCTGCTGTACAGGTTCCGTTGCGGCATTTCTGGCACACTACCTTCTTGCGGGTGAATTGCTTTTGGTAGGTGGATTCTTTTGCATCAAGAACCACCATTGTATTTATTTTATTCATTGTATCTAGAATTCCCATCAACCAAAACTTGTATATTGTTTCAGACCTAGACTTTAGTGATGTATTATTCGACCTTAGAGTCGCGCTTAGTAGTATTGCGGTTTTCTTGTTGCTTTTGAGTTCTTTTGGTTTGACCCTCGCCTTTCGGCGTTGTATATTCTTATTGCTTGTGTGGTTGTGGCCGTCATTTGACGAAGAGCTAGCTCCCGCTTGGGGATGCCTTTATCATTGTATATATTGTTATCCTTGTTGTACCCCATTCGGGGCCAGTTTTACAAAAGAAACTCTGCCGAAATTTTTAGAAAAGACTTTACTGTTTTAAAATGCATATTCGGCTTAGTTATTTAAAAACCTTGATTTCAAACATGTATTTCTTCACTCCTTTAAACCAGTTTCCTTACTTATTCTTAAAAATGGTTTTAGATTTCTGGGCTTTTGGCTTACTCGGATCAGATGGAGTCCTATAGACTTCATATGGTTCAAGGGCCAGTCACGTGCTCTTTCGGGTCGTGACAACCTCACTAGGTACACATATACACACATATATATAAATGTGTGTATATAATCAAGTAAACCAAAATACTCGTATTTATTATAAACACGTATACCGTATTTCTACCAAAATACGAATACCGTATTTATTTCGAAAATACAAAATACGCGTATTCATATTTAGAAAGAAATACATGTATTTGTATCAAGACACAAATACCCGTAGTTATATAAATACACGTATTCATATAAATATTGTATTCGTGTTAAAATACAAATACCCAAAAGAGAGCAATATAATACTAGCTCTAAATCTGGCTATCTTTCAAACCTGCTAATATTTCTAAATAATTCAATTAAAGCACGTGTATAAAATACACATGCTCAATCAAACACCCGAGCGTATCGAAATACGCAAACTACACATGTTTCCCCGATCAGAGAGCAAAGTTTTGTTCAAAATTTGAAATTTGAACTGAGGCAGCGCCTCACGTGCAAAGCATGAGAGCGCTTGCGCCAAGAGCGCTGGCGCTAAGAGTCAAAGACTCTGAGGCGGCGCCTCACGTGCAAAGCACGAGAGCGCCAAGCACCATGAGTCAAAGACTCTGAGGCGGCGCCTCACGTGCAAAGCACGAGAGCGCTGGCGCCGGAACTAAAAGTTCTCCACTATTGGATCAAAGATCCAACGAAGATGATAAAATTATCAAATTTCAGAATCAAAATCTGCGGAGGAAATATTCCTCAAATCTTTCTAAACAAGAAAGATTGTTTTCTGTAAAACAAAGCGTCGTTGGATCAAAGATCCAATGGTGATTAAGAAATCACCAAGATACAGAATAATCTCTGTATGGGAAAATATTTTCCCAACCTTGTTAATAACAAGAGGAAAATCTTCTGTAAAACAGAAGTGCTTGGATCAAAGATCCAATGGTGGGAAACATTCCCAAATCAATCGAAGATCTCTCAATGAGAGATTTCCTTAACTGATTCAACAAATCAGCCTCCCCTATATAAAGGACCCAAGACTTCAAGTCTTGTATAGAAGAACCTCCCCATAAACTTCAAACTTCAAAGACGAGAGCAATTTCTTCTCAAGGTAAAAAGAGATCATAGCATCTCATCAAAAAAAGAAGAACTTAGTTATTTTTCTAGATCATAGATCTATAAGACAAAGTCTTTCATAAAAGTAAAAGAGATCGTAGCATCTCATCAAAAAAAGAAGAAGAACTTAGTTCTTAGATCCATGAGACAAAGTCTCTCACAAACGAGAATTTAATTCTCAGAGCATCGAACCGAGAACAAAAATAGTGCCTGGCGCTCAGCGCCGAGTGCTCCTCACGTGGGCGCTGCTAAATAAAGAGTGCTCTGCACTCATTGGTTGGCGCTCAGCGCTCCACATGCTCCTCACATGGACGCTACTTAATAAAAAGTACTTAGTACTCATTGCCTGGCGCTCAGCGCCAAGCGCTTTACGTGTTCCTCATGTGAGCTCTATCAAGTGTTTAACACTCCATATAAAAGAATACAAATAAAACAAAAAGAATAAAGGGTGTCAGAACCCACTTCAGTGCTCAGCACTGTTGATGCAGAAAGGGGACCAGGACCAAATAAATAGTCAAGTGGGCTGAGCCCAAGGTTGGTTAAATCCCAACTTAACCCAACCCATATGCTTTTAAATTGGACTTAGTCCCAAACAAGATTATCAAATCTTTGATGAACATTCACTGGTTCAAGGGTACATCTTTTCATACCTCTGATATATGTCGTTGTAATTCTTCAACGTCTTCAGAGAGATGGAGGGTCCCAATAACCTATAACTTTTGGCGCATCCCCAAACTGTTAAACCAAAACTACACAGACTATGATGTCTTTAAACCCTACAGACTATGATGTCTGTAAACCCTACAGACTATGATGTCTTTAAACACAGACTATGATGTTTTTAAACATGGACTATGGGGTCTTTAAACTCATGGACTATGATGTCCTTAAACCCAATGGACCGCAATGTTCCTAAACTAAATTCTATGGACTATGATGTCCTTAAACCTAATGGACCGTAACGTCCCTAAACTAAAACGATAGAGCCCAAATGCTCTGTCATCGGATCTCAATGATCCTGAACCCCCGTTGAGTAGATCTTAGTCTAAAATCAGACTAATGTATCCTCAACAAACATTTAAGTTGATCTTAATCTCAAATGAGATTAACGATCTTTAAATCAAACAAACCCAAATCTAAGAAAATACGGATTTGGATTAATCCCCGCCCTACGGGCGACAACATAAATTAGTCTCCGTATACAATCCACGGGAAACCTAAAACAAAACAAACACATACAACATGAAGTGAACATCTGGAGAAGGAAAAAGTGGTTACCGCTACGCGATAACGTAATTAACTGTATGGGCTTGCGCCTGCAGGAAAGAGCGTCCCCACAATCAAAAACCCCTCACAATGAGGGGGAATCTAAGGAAGTCTGCTACAACGGTCGCATCTGTCCAAACCTCTGATACACGGTGCCATAAATCAACTTGGCATCTTCGGAGAGGTGGACGGATAAAACCCAATAGCATCTGCCCCCAAATTCAGGCAAGACGGCCTACGCGGTTTCGTCTCTGTTTCCGGCGGTAAACAGATTCTGGAACGCCCGGTGGGACCTTTTCCTCTTTCCACTCCACACTTCGTGTGTTGTGTTCGCGAACGAATCGCGGTTTAATACGGTTGCCTGTGGATTCGAGCTACTAAGATTTGGTGTCTTGCTCCCGTGCAGAGAAAAGAAGATCAATGGTTTCCAGCTGCACCAACTGCAGCAATAACTCCCGCTCCGTCCCGTCCGGAAGAGTGACCTATGGGCCCCAAGCAGCTTCCATCTTCGCCATGCCAGTAGAACAGGTAACACAGGCCACCACCGAATTTTTCTTGGGACCATGCTCCTGCCAATGAGCTTCAATGCTCCAATGCCATCACCGGAAGCTCCAAAGAGGTCGGTCTTCGACCGGCTTACAACAATCGCGGCCCCTCTCAACGGGTCGTCCAAGTCTATTGCATCAGTCTTCGACAGGCTGAGCCTAAGCTCAAATGGGCCCATGAAGAGGCTTGCAATACCGGAGAAGGCTATCCCAACTCCTGCTGCAGGTGTTGTCTAAACTACTTCCCCTATCCGAAAGTCAGTCTTCGACAAGTTGGATGTTTCTTCTCAGCGGACGTCAGTCTTCGATAGGCTGGCACCAACAGCAGCCCTTCACCAGAACAGGGGGCATGATGAAGCCACCCCCGTAACTGAGCCAGTCCCATCTGCAAGACATGCTCGATGACGCCACTGGCGCCGAGTGAGGAAAACTGGGGGCAGCTCTCCTTCTGGACATACCCCACCAGCACCAATGGTGGAAGTCGATCCTGCTGTTCCAACTGGGAACAACTTTGAGCCGCTCAGGAGGGTGCGCAAGAACTCTCCAACCGCCGTGTTGAAAAAGTCTCCTCCACCCGCTGAAAATGTTATTAAGGCGAAGCCGGAGCAGCCTCCTCAGCGGCTGTCCTCCAAAATCCACAGGGTCTAGCGAAAAGTCCAAGACTCTGTAATCGACAAAGACTACTCCCGTCGACAGAAGAAAATGAAGGTTCGGTAAGAGGAGGACTACCTCACCGCCGTCGTACCACGGAAAGTATCGGCTGCAACGGCCCCCTTAACTTTGACTGTTCATAAAAGGAGGAGGCCGGAGAAAATTCCCGTGTCTGCGAAAAATCTCAAAGGCGCTGAATCCAAACGCCCCAAGTTTAGGGGCATGGTAGTGCACACCATCTACATGGCTTTCGGAAAAGAGAAAAGCCATACTTCTACGGGTCATCGACCACTTACACGGTTTGTGAAAACTCAGGAGCATCAACAAAAGCTCCAGGAGATGCTGACAAAGATGGCCGCACTCACGGGGCAGAAGGAAAGCCCGGAGGTATCGTCGGACCAATGCCAAGAACAAGAAACCGATGCCGAGTTCCTACAAAGGATGCTCGAGAAAAAAGATAAAGAGGCCGCGGAACAAGCGGCTAATATAAAACGAATGACGCTTATGTTCCAGGATATGGTGGGAATGATGATCCAGCCAGACCCTCCAGCCGAAGATCCCCCAGTAATCATTGAAGACGACAGAGGGGAGACATCAAATTCTTTTCTGGCTTTATCAGCAGCCAGGGAAGAGACGATCTCGAAAGCTGCGCTTGATGACTACATAGCTCAACAAATACGGGCTCATCAGGCAAGCGAAACTGCGGGCCAAGTCGTCAGAACTGGGCGACCCTATCCAAGATGGTACGATCAAATTAAGTACTCTCTAGGATAAACGATCCCTAAATTTCACGTGTATAAAGGGACAGACAAACCTCTGCGGCAATACTGGAGGTGATGACAAACTGCTACTTCGCCAGTTCGTCGGCAGCCTAGAGGAGACAGCTTTTGAATGGTACTCGGAGCTTTCGAATGACTCCATCAAAACATTCACAGAAATGGAGTTGCTATTCACCCAGCGTTTTGCAAGCGCCCGCGAACGCACCCTCATCACGGCATTGATCAATGCCAGGGTGAAGCCGGGAGAGACTTGGGTTCAGTATGCAATTCGATGGCGGAACTTATGGTCGAGATGTGAACAACGCATAGAAGAAGCTCCTGCTGTGGGCATGTTCATAGGGACCCTTGACCCGCAAGAGACTATATCCCAGTTTATGATGTTTTTCAAGACGACCACCTTCCAGGCCTTGATTGATAAGCTGGCCCAAATGGACCAGATAGGCCATAGACTGCCCTCCTCGAAAACGGAGCTTCGAAATGAAAAAGGCAAAGGGAAAGCGACCTTCATCGCCAATGCTCAATAACAGTCGAGTGATCCGAAACCAGCTGTTCGCCAAGGCAACAAATCGCGATTCCTCGACGAGAGGTTGAGACGTCCTTACTCGTTTCCCCGGGATAAAACGAGGAGGCTGTTCGAACTAGCGGTGCGCAACAGACTCATCACCCTGCCGGATCTGAAACGCCCACTGCAGCCCGGTAACGTCAACAGTCCCAACTATTGCCCCTACCATCGAATAATGGGTCACCCAATCGAAGATTGCTACGTCTTTAAGAACTGGATTGAGGACCAGTACCAACAAGGAAAATTCGCGCTGTCTGAAAACTAGAGGGTAAACCCGCCACAACCACACACTCTGAAAAAGATGGGCACGCCGGGGGCATCATGCTCATTCATAGAGGAAGCTCCATGGGAAGTTGTTCTTTCGGCAAAAACTAAAAGAATGCTGAAGGATCTTCAAGCATGCCCGGCAATCAGGTAGAAAATCCCGCTAGAGCCAAAAATCATTGAGGAGATGCTGAAACCGCGCCCAACACCGAGAATTGGTAGCGAAAGGCAAAACACCGAGGCCTAGCCGTCAAAGTCCTCGAAGAAAAAGAAGAAGACCAACAAGCCCGCGCAGCTTGACGACAAGCGAACGGATCTGCAAAAGCATATTAACGCGCTGGAGGAATACAACCAGAAGGCGCGAAGCCCAGTCATGCTCCAAGAGTTTCTCAACCATATCCTTGAGAGTGGAGATAATGGCAATGATGAGGGAGAAGACTCGTCAGAAGAACCCGAGGATTATGTGGCAAGTTGTCACATGATCTCTCATTCACCAATAAAAGACGAAGAAGCTCACTCGGCATCAGAAGATAATGTAGAGGAGATGGGGGCAGGGTCGGTGCCAAAATCCTTGGAACCGTCAGACGAGATGATTGACATGCTGCTGAACGAAGCCCGTCAGAAGAGCAAAGCTGATCAAGAGCATGAAATGGCTATATTCGAAAGGGCTAGGCGTCGGCGTCAAGCTGAAAAAGTCACGGTAGGGATAAGTCGCAAAGTACTCCAATCAGATCGAAGCACGCCCAATGCAGACAAAAGTAGGCTTAAGACTAGGAAACGGTTCGCTAAAGCCCTGTCAATGGGAATGAGGCTGCCATCTTTCAAAAGAAACACTCCTGGCGGTATACACCCTGACAAAGCGGATGTACATCCTAGCTACTTCTTATACCATCAGAGGTTTACACACCCAACAGAAGAATGCATGGCCTTTAAAAAGTGGTGGCAGGGATACGTTGCTCACCGACAACATTTCAAGCGGATGAAGTGAAAAACTCGTCGGGAGCAGAGAAGTACGACAGATGAGCACAAAAGAACTGCCGGCAACTGTCGCATGGTTGATATTTGTTCACACCATAATATTGCATTATTATATTCCCCATTCTTATTCTTTTTATAAATAAACAGGTGCTTTTGATGCATGTCTGCTACACATTACAGGTTACAGATTCTTGGATCTAAAACAGTGAAAACGATGAAAAGACGATGCAAAAGTGGACTTTGACCAACAAACAGAAGACTCTTGATCAAGCCTACATCAAAGATAAAATTCATAAAGTACAAGGCAATGCAAGGTCTAAGATTACAAAGCGAACGGTTAAAAGTCCACCGCAATTATTCACTGGAGATCTGGAAGAAACATAGAAGCTATTTTAATAAAAGAACCAAATAATAAGGAAGCCCAAAGATTCAAGGCCCAATACTTCTTTGTAAAGAGACAGAGACATAAAATTTTACCAAAGCTTGGAGTCTACTTTGACTAGGTCTTCCTATGGATATTTTGGTAAATGTAGACGTGCGAATCAATTGTAACCTAGGGTTTCCTATCCTCTATAAATAGGAACTCTAAATCATTGTAAAGACTATGCCTCCCTTCATTAATAAATTTCAGCATTCTTTTGGAGAGCATCATTTTTTATAAGTTCTTAATTTATTTTTCTTGCCCTAGATAAATTTAATTCCTTGCCCTAGGTAATTTTAATTCCTTGCCCTAGGTAATCTTTTATTCTCTGCCCTAGATAAATGTATTTTAATTCCCTAATGAGTGAGTAGTCTCCTCGCTTGTTAGGGTTAGATCTGAGGAAGGTTTGAGAGACGAAGATCTCTCATCCCCTTTCTTGCCCGTCATATATTTTCATAGGACTCTATGCATACATGCACATACCGCTCCCTACGGCACCCTATCCCACGAGGTAGCGGTGATACCGTAGTATAAAGGCCCGGTTGTGATTGTTTTCCATGGAGGTTAGGGTAAGGATTTCTAAAGGAAGGACAAGAACCTAGAGGAAGAAACATCTTCCCAAATGGTTCTAATCCCTTTTATTAATAATTACCATAACACCTAATTAGATCTTCATATGGGTATAGAAAGCGGTGAGATTTATTGACTTTCCAAACTTAACCTAGACCTAACCCTAGTAAGATTTAGATATAGATTAATTTAGTTTTTAGATTTAATAATCAATCCGGCTCCCATCGGAATTAACTCGTTTGCGCGACTAGGAAATTCACAACATCCCTGTGGACCGACCCGTACTCACTGGCTAGCTGCGAAGCGACGCCGTTCTTGATTGTGGTAATAGATAGTTTTGAGATCAATCAAATGGCGCCGTTGCCGGGGATCGAACCCGGGTCACCCGCGTGACAGGAGGGAATACTCACCACTGTACTACAACGATTTACTTGCAATCAAAGATTTTTATTTTATTTTATGCGCGGCGCAAAGAATCCTGCACAAGATTTGTTATTGAGAAGGGGGAAGATTTTTAAGCGCAAAGAATTCTGCAGGATATTTTTCAAAAGATATATTTTAGGTTGCAGAGGGGGGAAAAAGGAAATAAACAGTGAAAATTTCGCGCGATGACGTCAGCATGACGCGGCGGTTTAGCGGCGGGAGCGCGCTTGTGCGGCGGAATGGCTGCGGTTTGGAGGCTTCAGGTCTTCAAAAAAATTGTGCTGTTCTGATTTTCCAACCTCTTTCTGTTCTGATGTATTTTTTTCTGTTTCGAACTCTGGATTTTTCCAGATCCGTCTCGATTGTAGATCCTGCAAAATTCAAACAAAAAATACCCTTCACAAAATACAAAGATGATAAATTTTTATATTTTTTGATTTTTCAGTTTTTATGATTTTTTTAATTAAGATTAACCCGAAATTGCAAAAAGGAAATAACACGCCATCCCCGGCAACGGCGCCATTTGATTAATCTCAACAACTATCTATTACCGCAATCAAGAACGGCGTCGCATGTAGCTAGCCGGTGAGTACGGGTCGGTCCACAGGGATGTTGTGAATTTCCTAGTCGCTCAAACGAGTTAATTCCGATTGTGGTTGGATTGATTATTAAATCTAAAAGTTAAATTAATCTATATCTAAGTCTTGCTAGGGTTAGGTCTAGGTTGAGTTTGGAAAGTCTATAAATCTCACCGCTTTCTATACCCATATGAACATCTAATTAGGTGTTATGGTAATTATTAATAAAAGGGATTAGAATCATCGGGAAGATGTTTTCTTCCTCTAGTTTCTTGTCCTTCCTTTATCAATTCTTACCCTAACCTCCATGGAAAACCATCACAACCGGGCCTTTATACTACGGTATCACCGCTACCTCGAGGGATAAGGTGCCGTAGGGAGCGGTATGTGCATGTATGCATAGAGTCCGATGAAAATATATGACGGGCAAGAAAGGGGATGAGAGATCTTCGTCTCTCAAACCTTCCCCAGATCTAACCCTAACAAGCAAGGAGACTACTCACTCATTAGGGAATTGAAGAACATTTATCTAGGGCAGAGAATAAAAGATTAACTAGGGCAAGGAATTAAATTTATCTAGGGCAAGAATAGAAAATAAACCTAGGGCAGAAAATAAAGAACTTACAAAAAATGATGCTCTCCAAAAGAATGCTGAAATTTTATTAATGAAGGGAGGCATAGCCTTTACAATGATTTAGAGTTCCTATTTATAGAGGATAGGAAACCCTAGGTTACAATTGATTCGCATGTCTACATTTACCAAAATATCCTTAGGAAGACCTAGTCAAAGTAGACTTCAAGCTTTGGTAAAATTTTATGTCTCTGTCTCTTTAAAAAGGAAGTATTGGGCCTTGAAATTTCCTTTGTGGGCTCTTCTGTCTTTGGGCTTCCTTATTATTTGGTTCTTTTATTAAAATAGCTTCTATGTTTCTTCCAGATCTCCAGTGAATAATTGCGGTGGACTTTTAACCGTTCGCTTTGTAATCTTGGACCTTGCATTGCCTTGTACTTTATGAATTTTATCTTTGATGTAGGCTTGATCAAGAGTCTTCTGTTTGTTGGTCAAAGTCCACTTTTGCGTCGTCTTTTCACCGTTTTCACTGTTCTAGATCCAAGAACCTGTAACCTGTAATATGTAGCAGACATGCATCAAAAGCACCTGTTTATTTATAAAACGAATAAGAATGGGAATATAATAATGCAATATTATGGTGTGAACAAATACCCCCAAACTTATCTTTTGCTCGTCCTCGAGCAAACTTATTTTTTATTCTCTACAAAAACCTAACCGCACTTTCGCAGAGAAACGCGATTGCACTGAGCACATGCAACAAGCCGTTAAACCTCTAGTTGTCCCTAGTAGGAGGAGTGTTGTCTCCTGAGGGTTTTCAGCGGATACTACCCACAAAATCCTATCAATTCGGCTTTTCGACTATTGTTCTCCAATTAGGTTTTCTAACAAGAAATTCTATTATCGTCAACTCGTAAATTATCCACCCATATTCTTCACACTTCCTCATCATTTAACTTAAGATTATGTATGTTTTGCAGACCTACTTAGCTTTCGGCATTTCTTAAGTTTTCCTTCTAGGGTTCCATCTCCACTTAGGAATTTTTATCAACTCTATTAAAGATACAAGTTTTATTCTTCACTCCTTTCTCTCATCTAAACTCCAATCACATATCCCCACGTGTGTGTATAAATCACCCCTACACTTGGAAATTCAAATCAAGCAATCATACCCTTGTCCGTTGTCCAAAGTACTTATTAGTAGGTGAATTTTTAATTGAATTTTGCTTACACATCCTTCATGCGACCGTTAATACTTCTTGAGGTACCAACAACCGATTACAAGATGTGTTTGCATATTAAAACGTAATTCCTAGTCTTGCAACACCCAAGGCTTTAGCAGTGACTCCCAAACCAGTTATGATTGTTTTCCATGGAGGTTAGGGTAAGGATTTCTAAAGGAAGGATAAGAACCTAGAGGAAGAAACATCTTCCCAAATGGTTCTAATCCCTTTTATTAATAATTACCATAACACCTAATTAGATCTTCATATGGGTATAGAAAGCGGTGAGATTTATTGACTTTCCAAACTTAACCTAGACCTAACCCTAGCAAGATTTAGATATAAATTAATTTAGTTTTTAGATTTAATAATCAATCCGGCTCCCATCGGAATTAACTCTTTTGCACGACTAGGAAATTCACAACATCCCTGTGGACCGACCCGTACTCACCGGCTAGCTGCAAAGCGACGCCGTTCTTGATTGTGGTAATAGATAGTTTTGAGATCAATCAAATGGCGCCGTTGCCGGGGATGGCGTGTCATTTTCTTTTTGCAATTTCGGGTTAATATAAAATTAAAAAATCATAAAAACTGAAAAATCAAAAAATATAAAAATTTATCATCTTTGTATTTTGTGAAGGGTATTTTTTGTTTGAATTTTGCAGGATCTACATTCGAGACGGATCTGGAAAAATCTAGAGTTCGAAACAGAAAAAGATACATCAGAACAGAAAGAGGTTGGAAAATCAGAACAACACAATTTTTTGGAGACCTGAAGCCTCCGTACCGCCGCCATTCCGCCGTGCAAGCGCGCTCCCGCCGCTGAACCGCCGTGTCGTGCTGACGTCATCGCGCGAAATTTTCACTGTATGTTTCCTTTTTCCCCCCTCTGCAACCTAAAATATATCTTTTGTCAAATCTCCTGCAGAATTCTTTGCGCTTAAAAAATCTTCCCCCTTCCAAATAACAAATCTTGTGCAGGATTCTTTGCGCGCGTTTAAAATAAAAATTGATTGCAAATGATCTTTTCTGATTTGCATATCCTTAATCTTTTTGCTAAAAATATCTTTCCAAATAAAGAGCAAGAGAAAAAAGGAAAATTTTAATTAGAAAATTTGCAAGTTTTGAAATTCACAAAAAAAGATTTGATTGCAAGTGATTTACTGTTTTGCATATCTTTAATCGGATTTTAAGGGGCTTTTGACCAATTCAGATTGGGTGGGGATTTCATCACCCTTCGCAGGACCCCAGAAATCACATAAGGCATTTGCATTGACCGTATTTAATTAAAAAATACTAGACTCAGCCCTAAGGACGTCGAGCTCAATAGGACAGAGGACTAGTTATAGGCATCGACCGTTTATCCTAACCTGACTTTGCGGTGTCTAGGCAAGTGTGTCTAAGGCAAGTGGTTACTTAATTAGGACCTCTACTTGTAGCGGGGAGCCCCCCACTTACCTGGCACTTACCTGGCCGTAATTGGCGGTGAAGAGGCGGTTTGAGGTCCTATTTCTAGCCCTTTGGAACAGTTAGGAGCTGTCTAGCTGACCTAGGTGACCCTAAATCTAGGTTTGATTGTGCATTTCTGGTTGATTGCATTTGTGTCTAAGTCCTTTATCGAAATTTTTTTGTAAACAGTTTCAAATTAAGAGGAAAAAAGGGGAAATTTTTTATAAAAAAAAAATTGCAACTTGTCGCGTAAAATCCTTGCACCCCCGTGCACTCCAATCTTCTTTCTCTTCTCTTTCTTCTATCATGGGTACCCCACATCATAAATCTCTTGCCGAACTTTGGTATCCCGAACCTAATTTTGCTTCGTACGTCAATTGTTTCGGTCGATTTAAGGAAGATCCCTCCGTGCCTAAAATTTCTTTGAAAGATCAAATAGAAGAGTCTAGGAGAAACAGTTTGACTTTGCAACTCACTTTGTGTCAACCAAGTCAACCTTTACCACCTTCATATGTTGATACCACTTTTTCGAGCCCAGCTGTAACTCCTAAACCGATGTCCATTGCTGAGCATATTGCTCAATCTCGTAGATGATCTTTCACCCCTCTCCACACATCTAGTTCTAGGGATCAACAAGTCCATTCACCTTTTTATCCACATGTTGACCCTACTCCTGTCCAACCATCCAATTCATACCAGTCTTACCCGACTTTCCCACCTTCACTAGACCCTGTTTCTACACAACCTTTTGGGATTTTCACGTATCCAAACAATTTCGAATCTTTTGCTGAAACCGCCTTACCACCCAAGTCTAGTTTGGAACAGTCGTTGGAGGCTTATATTGCAGCAACAAACAAAATGGTGAGGAATGTGGAAGCGTCCATGGCCGCCCTTATGCAACCGAGTGAACCGGCAGCTAGTTTTCAACTAGCTTCAAATTTTTCAATGTATAAGGTGGCGGTTGGACAGAGTGAGAATGTGAGAGGATTTCCAAATCAAATCTACCCATACCCAATTGAATCCAACAACTCCAATTTTCAAACATGTGTCCAAAATGATGAGTTGTGTGACTTTGTAGTGCTTGATTTGCCAGATTGTGAAGAACCCCTTTCGAGTGAAACCACACTTAATCCTTTCGATCTTTACACCTCCAATCTAGAACCTGAATTGATAAATATCCATGCTTTTGATGAGATGTCTAAGAAAATTGATTTTCACTTGATTGAGGATATAGACGCCGGGAATATTTCGGATGATGAACCTGTCGATTTGATTAAAATTTTATGTCCAATTCATTATCCCGAGTCATTAGATATTTCTCCCGAACTTCATATGCGTCTTGATTTTGATGATAATAGCATGGATGAGTTAAATATTGAGGAGAATTCTGAGGATAGTATTGAGGATCATATTGAGGTTGAACCATTTTTGTTTGATGTGTCTGATTTTCCAATTCATCCTCTTGACCCTTTAATTAAATCACCCTCCCTCCTTTCCATCGTTCCGACCACGCACAAGATCACGCTTGACGACTGTGAGCTTGAAAACTTTTACTTTGAATCTGACACAGTTCTCACAGCCGATAACACATACGGGTGTTTCACTTTTCCGGACGATATTGATGACTCACCGCCCGAGTTTGAGTCTTTTACATTTTCAGATGAGTTAGTTGAACCATCAGACTCGGTTGCTTACAGTTGTTTCGAACCATTAATGGAATCTTTCCAATTCGAGACAGTTTACTACGGTGAGAATGAGACTATCCCTAATTTACTTTCTTCCCTACCTTCCATTGTTCCGACCGTGCAAGAGACCGTTACGCTTTCATCTCCTATACTAAGTTCGGCGGACCCATGCTTTCTTGCGAATCTTGAGGGATTTGACCCCATTTCTCGACGGGTTGATAGATTAGCACAATCGCTTTTAACACACCGGTCATCACAAATTGTGCTAATTTATTCACTCGATTTACACCCTCAAGATCGTACTCTACTTCTTTCTCTTTTCCGCCATTCTTCTCCCCCACTGAGACCGTATCCCGTTTCTACCTCCATACGGTCTCGTGTGTTTCTCATTTCTTTTCTTTCTACTCCATTCTTTCACCAACTCGACCATTACCACGATAAGATTTTTGAATGGTTGGTGTTAACCTTTGGCTTGTGTAAGGCCAAGCTTAAGTTTGGGGGGAACCTTTGTATATATGTATATATATTTTTTGTTTTCTTTTTCTATAAAAAAATAAAAAAAAAATTTCAAAACAATAAAAAATTCAAAAAAAAATTATAAATAAATAAACAGGGGAGTGCCGACATGTTGACCCTCTTGGTATGGCATGGCAGTGAGGACACTGTCAAGTTTAAGTTTGGGGGTATGTTCGGTAAGTATTCTTCCTTCGCATTCATGTGTATATTTTTGCATTTGCATACTTATTTTAAAACCCATAAAAATTGAAAAATTTCAAAAATTATAAAAATTAATGTATTCAATTTTGGCCTTATTTGACTTGAGTTTGACAAATAGGTTAACTAGCTAGGAACAATTAGATCTTAGACTTAGTAAATTAAAAACCCTAAAGATAACCTTTCTTAAAGTTTAATGGTAGGAAGTATATGTCTTTGTAGTTTATTTAGAAATAGGCAAATTTTGAGTTCAGTTCTTGGGCTAAGTTGAAACAAAGGAAAAGTATTGATGTTCTTATTAGAGTATAAGTTTGAAAAATAATTCCTAGCTTAAGTCCAGATTATGAAAATGTATCCCCTACAATTTGCACAATCATGCATCTTGAAACTTGGAATTGTAGAAGAGACCTTGAAATGCTCTTGTCTAAAGTCCTTAGTACGAAGAAATGAAAATAAAAAAAAAGTGTGAATAAAGAAGAAAAAAATGAACACTGGTTTTTGTGATTACTTAAGGCCGCAAAAATAGAAAAATATTTAGCGAGGGTGCTTCATCACCTAGTGCCTTAGACCAACTGGTTTGGGAGTCACTGCTAAAAGCCTTAGGTGTTGCAAGACTAGGAATTACGCTTTAAAGTGCAAACACATTTTGTAATCGGTCGTTGGTACCTCAAGAAGTATTAACGGTTGCATGAAGGATGTGTAAGCAAAATTCATTTAAAAATTCACCAATTAATAAGTACTTTGGACAACGGACAAGGGTATGATTGCTTGATTTGAATTTCCAAGTGTAGGGGTGATTTATACACACACGTGGGGATATGTGATTGGAGTTTAGATGAGAGAAAGGAGTGAAGAATAGAACTTGTATCTTTAGTAGAGTTGATAGAAATTCCTAAGTGGAGATGGAACCCTAGAAGGAAAACTTAAAAAATGCCGAGAGCTAAGTAAGTCTATAGAACATATATAATCTTAAGTTGTATGATAAGGATGCGTGAAGAATATGGGTGGATAATTTACGAGTCGAAGATAATAGAATTCCTTGTTAGAAAACCTAATTGGAGAATTAAAGTTAATGGGCCAAATTGATAGGATTTTGTGGGTAGTATCCGCTGAAAACCCTCAGGAGACAACACTCCTCCTACTAGGGACATTTAGAGGTTTAACGGCTTGTTGCACGTGCTTAGTGCAATCGTGTTTCCCTGCGAAAGTGCGGTTAGGATTTTAGTGCATAAAAATAAGTTTGCTCGAGGATGAGCAAAAGATAAGTTTGGGGGTATTTGTTCACACCATAGTATTGCATTATTATATTCCCCATTCTTATTCTTTTTATAAATAAACATGTGCTTTTGATGCATGTCTGCTACACATTACAGGTTACAGGTTCTTGGATCTAAAACAGTGAAAACGATGAAAAGACGATGCAAAAGTGGACTTTGACCAACAAACAGAAGACTCTTGATCAAGCCTACATCAAAGATAAAATTCACAAAGTACAAGGCAATGCAAGGTCTAAGATTACAAAGCGAACGGTTAAAAGCCCACCGCAATTATTCACTGGAGATCTGGAAGAAACATAGAAGCTATTTTAATAAAAGAACCAAATAATAAGGAAGCCCAAAGATTCAAGGCCCAATACTTCTTTTTAAAGAGACAGAGACATAAAATTTTACCAAAGCTTGGAGTCTACTTTGACTAGGTCTTCCTATGGATATTTTGGTAAATGTAGACGTGCGAATCAATTGTAACTTAGGGTTTCCTATCCTCTATAAATAGGAACTCTAAATCATTGTAAAGGCTTTGCCTCCCTTCATTAATAAATTTCAGCATTCTTTTGGAGAGCATCATTTTTTGTAAGTTCTTAATTTATTTTTCTTGCCCTAGATAAATTTAATTCCTTGCCCTAGGTAATTTTAATTCCTTGCCCTAGGTAATCTTTTATTCTTTGCCCTAGATAAATGTATTTTAATTCCCTAATGAGTGAGTAGTCTCCTCACTTGTTAGGGTTAGATCTGGGAAAGGTTTGAGAGACGAAGATCTCTCATCCCCTTTCTTGCCCGTCATATATTTTCATAGGACTCTATGCATACATGCACATACCGCTCCCTACGGCACCCTATCTCACGAGGTAGCGGTGATACCGTAGTATAAAGGCCCGGTTGTGATTGTTTTCCATGGAGGTTAGGGTAAGGATTTCTAAAGGAAGGACAAGAACCTAGAGGAAGAAACATCTTCCCAAATGGTTCTAATCCCTTTTATTAATAATTACCATAACACCTAATTAGATCTTCATATGGTATAGAAAGCGGTGAGATTTATTGACTTTCCAAACTTAACCTAGACCTAACCCTAGCAAGATTTAGATATAGATTAATTTAGTTTTTAGATTTAATAATCAATCCGGCTCCAATCGGAATTAACTCGTTTGCGCGACTAGGAAATTCACAACATCCTTGTGGACCGACCCGTACTCACCGGCTAGCTGCAAAGCGACGCCGTTCTTGATTGCGGTAATAGATAGTTTTGAGACCAATCAATACCATGGGATCGCAAGTTCTCACCTTCAGAAGCGATTCTGATGAAGAAGTAGCCCTCGGCCCTCTCTTCAAGGAATCCACCTCTGAAAAAGAAGAGGAAGAGATAAAGAACTGTGAAAACATTCAGCTGCGCAGTCGTACGTTGCCCGAAAAGAATCTCAGACCTACAAACAAGGGATCGAACAAAAAAGATAAAGGGAAGGAAAAAGTCCCTGAGGATATTGCCCTCGATGAGCGAGTCGTCGAAGAGCTGGCAGCTAAGGACCCGCCCAAGAAAAGCAAAGTGGACTACAACGTCCTAGCGCACCTGAGGAAGATACCCTCACGGCTAAGCGTCTTGGATGCCATTCTGTTGTCTAAGAAAGCATGCGATTCTTTGATCAGGGCACTACAAGAGCCCGAGCAGTTTCAAGCTTTCCTTGCCGAAAAAAAGATGAAGGACGAGCTGGAAGAAGTACACACAGCTGACATCACTTTCGGCGACGAAGATCACCTCCACGGAACGTGCGAGCACAACCGTCCCCTGTATGTCACCGGGTACTGCTATGACATCAAGATAGGGAAGATCTTAGTTGACAACAGGTCCTTTGTCAACCTCCTAAATGTGAGGGTGCTAAAAGAAATCTACATGAGTGTTCAACACCTAACTCGGGATAAAATCACCATCTCCGGGTTCGACTCCCAGTCATCACGCACGCTTGGGTCTGTAATACTGACGTTAGGCTTTGGGCTGCTCGTCACTGACTGTAACATTTCAGTAAATATAAAATATTATTTTTGGAATTTAATAATAAAATAATATATTTCCCGAAAACTGCCCGATTTGCGAAATTGGGGTTTTCGAAAAAGGGTATAAATATATACCAATAATTGTGAAATAATTGAAAATTAAAATGAATTATTCATTTAATAATATATTTAAAGGATTTGGCAATTTAAAAATTATTTATATGCAGTTTCGATAAAAACCCGATTAGTGCACTGCTAATCGCGGTTAGGCCAAATCCGCGTTTCTACAGTTTTCATGGTTGGTGCACCATGACATATTACATGTTATTTTATTTGTGTTGTTTTATGTTATGGTTAGGCTTTTGGGTGAGAAAAGAAAAGAAAAGAAAAGAGAAATGATTGAGGAGAGAGAGAGGGGACATAATGATGAGATGAGCATGCTATGAAAGAGAAAAGGGAGTGAGAATAAGTGTGGGAGAGAGAGGGGGGTGTTAGTGTATATGCCCTAGGGGCCATTATTGTATCATACTAGTTTGTATATTACTTAATGGAAGCTTGGGATATTCACAAGTATATAACAGTCTTGCTAAAAATGGTAGTATGCTACTTGGTTTTTCTATCTTAATATGTGAGTATACGTATTGATAGAGCTCTTAGGATCTTGCTTGACTACCAGCGTTGTGATGGCAGTCACACTAGTGGGGGCTGGGTAGTCTACAAGCACATCCTTTTTACAGGTCCCTAGTCGTTGGATTATCGAGACAGGGCATCGATACTCCGAAGTAGACTAGTGTGTACGCTTCTCATCCCAGTTGGGGAGATGGTCTGTCCCACATCCGTCAGTACGTCGTACTGAAGATAGTATGCAGGTGCTCGTTAGGTTACGGGTACACCGGACAGGACTCACAGGGAACTGTTGGTTGGTTTTATACCAGTCGCCAGTTAACAGTTCCCAGGTGACATGAGTACAGCATAATCCGCAGACTTGACACTGCTACTTCGCCTTGAGTGTGTCCCACTATTCTTAGATTGCTACCCTACCACGGCTCAAAGGAGTCATGCAAACAGGTAGCAGTTGGGTGCAGTCCCGAGCACTTGGAGGCAGTGGCGGTTAGACAAGATTCGTCTCTCCCGGTATTGGGAGTTGATATCGTGCTGTGTCAGAGAGCCATTACGCAAAGTCCCTGGCCAGGGCAAGCGAGATTTACTGGTAGGTTCCAGTTGTTTTCTCAGGGTGTAATAGGCCACGCTCCGACACGACTTATACCGCTATTAGGGGACCGACGCTTGCCTCCCCCTAGGCCCGATATGCGATAGTCTTAGACGAACAGACCGGACTGTACGGAGATTGTCACATCAGATTCAGTAGGAGTTCGGATGGGTTTCCTCATCGGCCTTCTTATCGACATCTACCTGGGGACCGTTACGTACAGCTAGTGCCGCTTGCGGTCTGTGGTTAAACCCACTGCCAGCGTAGTAGTCGAGTCTTTAGAGTCCCACACAGAGAGTTTCCCTACTCCAGGCGAAACGATATAGAGGTCGTATGATTTTACGACAAGGGTTCGGATGCATACGTGTGTTTACGCACGTACGACATCCGGACAGTTTTTACTAGCCGGCTTTGGTTTAAGCCAGTTTCTAGTATCCGGTTATTGGATTTATACAGTCTAAAGTTTTTCCGTATTTTCACGGATTGGAGGGGCGTTCTCGTAATTTCGCGAGAAGCTTCTAGAAGGTTGGTGACTTGGGGGTTTAGGTGGCATAAGTATTAAATGAGATTAGTGACTCATTTATGTGATTCATCCTTGTCATTAATGAATCATAAATGCTTAATGACTCATGTAGATGAATCACTCATTTGTATTTATGAAGCATGGTTGTTAAATCCTTTATTTGATTTATTTTTGATAATGATAATGCTTCATATATATCATGAGAGATCATTATCTCATTCCATTCTCTTGCTCACTTTCTCTCTCCTCAAGCTCTCTCTCTTCAAACCCTAATCCTCCCCTCTCATGTGTTGAGACCAAGGATTAGAATAGACTACTTAATCCATAACCCTTCTCTATATCACCTAGGTTACTTAGATTAGCACTTTAAGAAACCTAGTTACCTCAAGTTAGAGGTGAAGCTTGAAGTAAAGCTCTCGGGTGGATCATCTATTATATAGAGAAGGCCGGAGAGGACGTGGAGAACGAAAAGACGAAGGACATGGTTCATCAGGTATAATCACTTTTCATAGTAGTTGTTAACTTCTATGATTCTTGTTAGTTATAGTTTAGCAAAGATTCTCGGTTAGTCGATGTTTATGCAAAGAACAAGATCGTTTTTCAATTTTCCGCCTCCCCGCAAGTCGTGGGGTGTTGTACATCGACTTACATTGGTATCAGAGCCTCGCTAAACAATAATTAACTCATTAGCAAAGTCATATGTATTTCGAACGCAAAACGAATCGAAAAAGACATCGATATCACCATGTTTCTGTCGAATTTAAAACTGGCTCTAAAAATTTTTCAGGGAGCTTCAGAATAACAAGCAGAGAAATATAAGATCACTGGAGAAAAATGGGTTCCTGAATCGGCCATACAGCCGCGGAACCGCGGCCGATCCCACTGATCCGCCGCGGATCCACGGCCGAGTTGGGGCCGATTCAACCCAGTTTGCTCCAGTAACTCTTCTGTGATATTTTTGTATTTTCTGGAATGTTTATTTTCTGCTCAAGTCTCAGGTGCACAGAGAAGTTTTTGGAGTAGAATCTGATGTGTTTGCACGATCGAAATCTTACAATGTTTGCTAATTTGATTATATCTGTGTTTGTATAATGTGTTCGTAAACCTCCCCTAACTGCTAGTATGTCGGTTGGCAGGGGGTTGCACATTTCTGTAATGGTTTTTACTGTTTGTGGTTGTGAACTGTATTGGACTGTTGTGATGATTAGTCGGGGTTAATGATGGGTTGTTATATTCATTCATTCAATGTAATTGTAATATGTTGTAATATTATTTTGCGAGGCACATCCAGGTTGCGGTTGTAGCCACCGTTGTATTATTTCATTTTACTGTTTTTGCTCCTAGGATAGACCCAAGATGAGGTGCACAAACTACCGGGTACTTTGAAGTGTTTAGTGGCCTACTCACGTTGTTGAGGGAGACCGCTTCACTTCGGGTATTTGGCGGGTAGTTTGCCGTACCCGTAGGGGTCTAGGGTGGGGTAATGGCTATTCATCACAACTGTGTAATCTGTCTTTTGTTCCAGGCTCTAAACAAACGCGGATTGCTTGCAAATCCAATAATGTTCATATGAGATCTGGAATGCCTATTATTGCGTCTGACGAATGTACAATATCTATATATGATAGCTATTTAGACGTCACTTATGTTTTACACCCGCGCTAGCCCAGCCCCCGCTCTGCCGTTAGTTAAGTAATCTAACGGGTGATGACGGGACCCAGTGGCGAATGTGGATGGCATAAGAGGACGTTGCATTTTCGTTGTTTTCTGCAATGATAGGTTAATGATGGGACGCATTATTTATAATGCAAAGAAAATAAACCAAAAGTTGAATCGTTGGAACAAATTAAAAGAAACCACTCGGTTATTTTAAAACAGATGATATTTTTAATTGCGGAGCTTTAACCACTCCTTTTAAAAGCTATCAGGTTCCTTCGATCATATCAAGTTCACTACGTTCACGGTTTCGCCAAAACCATTCGTAGCCCTCCGTCATTTCATTTGGGTATTCAGTAGTATTCAAGCTATGCATTTTGGCCAAAGTCAAGGCATAGTGTTTGGTAGCTGCTGGGTTTTCATTTGTTGCATAGATAGATGAGTTAGTTTGGGACAGTCGTATTATCATTTGACCAAAGTCAGGGGTATGTACGGATGTGTTCAAATTGACAAGATAATGATGGGTAGAACTTGACATGTGACTTATGACATTTTGACCAAAGCCAAGGTCATAAGAGCATGGGGCAAAAACTTATATCGGGAAATTCTAAAGAAACTGAAATTTGCAAAGAGATGCATACCATTTGGAGTTTGATGAATGTTGGTAGGATTCCTTCAACATTATCATACGATGATATTTGGATCCCGATCCTACTGTGAGTATATGCTACTCATCAGGAGATTCGTCACTTAACGATCAATGCTATAAACCAAGTAGGTGTTAAGAAAGGTGTCAACGGGGTTACGCCCCCAGAGAAAAGAGATTATTTAATTAAGGAACTTCGCGAAAGCGTTGGAAAACCTCCCTCGAAGTACCGACTCCAGCCTGGCTGAACGGTTAAGCAAGAGTTGTACGGTGATAATAGTCCTGGCTAATTCTTCTTTTATGGTTTGAGGAAGGATTCGAGAAACAGCGGTAGCCATCCAGTTTAGATAAATTAAAAACCACTCTAAACTTGCAAGAGCATCAAGCTAAAGTGTTTCTTCTCTCTCTCCTACTTGGAGCGACCCTGAAAATGACTGGACTTAAGTTACTTTTAGAGAAAAATATACTGACATGGCCAAACTATAAAGATTGGCCGCGGAATGTTAAAATGGCTTTGACCTATTGGGGTACGTCCTCACCGCTTAGGCACCTGCAGTCCCAGGTCCCAAATCCAGTAATGCGGATAAGGAAATCCGAAAAACCTGGGAGTATGATTGCGCGAAGGCCAAGTGCATCGTGCTTGCCTCGATGAACAATGAACATCAGAGGAGGCACGAGGATATGGATCTTGATGCCATATTTCTCCATACAAAAGAACTTTATGGAGAGCAATCTCGTATAGCAAGATACGAGACCTCTAAGAACTTGTTTCGAGCGAGGTTGGCCATCGGATCATCGGTAGGAGAACATGTCCTAAAGATGATTGGCTATATAGAAGAGCTCGCAGACCTTGGGACGACTTTGGATAATGAGCTCTATACAGACCTTATTCTCCAGTCCCTTCCTTCCACCTACGCCCAGCTTATTCTGAACTTCAACATTCAAAGAAAAGAAGTCGAACTTCCGGAACTCCTTAACATGTTGAGGAGTGCAGAGGGCACCTTGCAGAAGGCAAGGGAAACACCCGCTATGTTTGTTAGCGGTTCTTCTTCTTCCGGGTCCAAGGCTAGGGCCAAAGGAAGGAAAAAGAAGGCCGCCACCAAACCGAGAGGAGGTGTTAGTAAGGTGGGAGCGAAGGGAAAGAAAAAGTTTGCGGTACCAGTAGTGGCCCAGGATGAGTGTTTCCATTGTCATAGGAAATGGCACTAGAAGAAAGATTGCAAGGCGTGGAACGCCAAGAACCAGGAACCGAAGCAAGCTGTGGCTTCGACTTCAGGTGTGTTTGTAATTGAGAATTGTCTGTCAATCAACTCTACTTCCTGGGTATTGGATACCGGATTAGGATCTCATATATGCAATTCATTGCAGGCACTGTGAAACCGTAGAGTGCTGAAGGATGGTGATATGACCCTGATGGTTGCTAACGGAGCTAGCGTGGGAGCTGTGTCCGTAGGGGATTATCACTTGGGATTGACGAGTGGACACATTTTGGTTTTACATAACTATTTTTGTGTACCCAGCTTAACGTGTAATATCATATCTGTTTCCTTGTTATCAAATAAAGGTTATGATTTCACGTTTGTAAGTGATGTTGTTAATATCCACCTTAATCATAGTTTGATTGGGTCCGGTACACTGGATAACGATATATATGTCTTAAACCAACTCTAAATTTTCAATGTCCAGAACACACTAAAAAGAAAGTCTTCAGATTTAAATAAAGCTTTCTTATGGCAGTGTAGACTGGGTCACATCAATGAGAGAAGGTTGACTAAGTTACATAGAGAAGGATATTTGGACTCGTTCGAATATCAAACTTATGCCACTTGTCAATCTTGTCTCAAAGGAAAGATGACAAAGACTCCATTTACTGGACATGGAGTAAGAGCGAGCGAGCTCTTAGGACTCATACACAGCGATGTATGTGGTCCAATGTCTACACATGCAAGAGGTGGTTTTTCCTATTTCATTACTTTTACGGATGATTACTCAAGGTACGGATTCATTTATCTGATGAAACATAAATCCGAGGCTTTTGAGAAATTCCAAGAGTATAAGAATGAAGTAGAAAACCAAACCGGCAAAACTATCAAGACACTAAGATCTGATCGAGGTGGTGAATACTTGAGTGCCGAGTTCCTAGGTTACCTAAAAGAGAAAGGAATTCTCTCTCAGCTTACTCCTCTATACACTCCACAGCATAACGGTGTATCGGAGAGACGGAATCGAACCCTATTGGATATGGTACGTTCCATGATGAGTAATGCTGAGTTACCGCGATCTTTCTGGGGTTATGCGTTAGATTCAACGGCATATCTTCTGAACAGGGCTCCTACCAAGACTGTGCCTACCACCCCATATCAGATGTGGAGTGGGAAGAAACCCCATCTTCAGCATATGAAGATATGGGGATGTCCAGCTTTTGTTAAAAAGCAGCATGCGGACAAGCTCGAGGCACGATCAGTACAGTGTAAGTTTGTGGGATATCCAAAGAACTCCAAGGGATATTATTTCTATTACGCAGAGGAACAAAAAGTTTTTGTTTCTCGTAATGCCCATTTTCTAGAACAACAGTTTTTAGAAAAGGAAATAAGTGGGAGAGAAATAGAACTGGAAGAAATTCCAGAACTACAAACTACTACTGAAAGTTTGTTAGAACCAGTAGTTCAAGAAGAACAGGACATTCCCGCACCCCTCCGCAGGAGTAGTAGTCCGTCTCATCCGCCTGAGAGATACTACGGTTTTCTCATAGATGGGGATAGAGAGGATTGCATCATCGATGATGATGAACATACTAGCTTCCAGCAGGCCATCCAGAGCGGCGACTCGGTACGATGGCTAGATGCAATGCGGACTGAAATGGAGTCCATGCACACCAACAAAGTATGGACTTTGGAATTTGCTCCAGATGGGGTAAAACCCATAGGATGAAAATGGATCTTCAAGAAAAAGATTGGTGTAGATGGACAGGTGGAAACCTAAAAGGCTAGACTTGTTGCAAAGGGTTTTCGTCAAAGACCTGGTTTGGACTATGAAGAAACTTTTTCTCCAGTGGCTATGCTCAAATCCATTAGGGTCCTTCTTGCTATTGCTGCCTTCCATGATTATGAAATCTGGTAGATGGACGTAAAGACGGCTTTTCTGAATGGTAATTTAGAAGAGTGCGTCTATATGGATCAGCCAGAGGGTTTCAATCAGAGTTGGAGCAGCGGGAAAGTATGCAAGTTGCTTAAATCCATTTATGGATTAAAGCAGGCATCGCGGAGTTGGAACATCTGTTTTGATGAAACGGTCAAAGTATATGACTTTATCAAAAATCCATATGAACCATGTATATATAGTAAAGTTGTAGCAAGAACTGTCGTATTTCTCGTCTTGTACGTGGATGACATTCTATTGATAGGAAATGACATTCCTATGCTACAATCTGTCAAAGGATTCTTGTCACACAGGTTCTCCATGAAAGACCTGGGTGATGCCTCTTACATTCTGGGGATCCGGATCTATCGTGATAGATCCAAGAGGATGTTGGGACTTTCACAGTCCAGGTATATCGACACTGTGCTGAAAAGATTCAGTATGGAAGATTTTAAGCACGATAATCTACCGGCTTGTCACGGAATCACCCTATCCAAAGAGATGTCTCCCAAGACTGATTTGGAAAGGGAACGCATGTCTATTATACCCTACGCTTCTGCGGTAGGCTCTATAATGTATGTGATGTTGTGCACCAGACCAGATGTAGCTTACGCTCTGAGCGTGGTAAGTCGATATCAGTCAGACCCAGGGGAGAAGCACTGGATAGCAGTAAAGAACATTCTCAAGTACCTGAGGAGGACTAAGGAGATGTTCTTGGTTTATGGCGGAAAAGACCTCAAGATGGAGGCCTTTGCTGATTCCGGCTTCCAGAGTGATAAGGACGATTCCAAGTCCATGTCAGGTTATGTCATTACCCTCAATGGAGGGGCGGTGTGCTGGAAGAGTTCCAAGCAGGACACCGTTGCTGACTCGACGATGGAAGCGGAGTATATTGCTGCTTACGATGCCGCAAAAGAAGCGGTCTGGATGAAGAAGTTCCTAACAGAACTTCAGATGGTTCCTACCATTGTTGATCCAATACCTCTGTATTGCGACAACAATGGAGCTATAGCTTTAGCGAAGGAACCAAGGTCCCATCAGAAGTCCAGACACATCTTAAGGCGGTATCACCTGATCAGGGAGATCATTGATCGTCGGGAGATCGAGGTCCGAAGAGTTGCTACTGAAGAGAACATTGCTGATCCATTCACGAAGGCCCTACCTCAGATTCAGTTCGAGAGGCTACTCGAGATCATCGGTCTTCGATATGCCAGTACATGGCCCTAGTGCAAGTGGGAGATTGTTAGTGTATATGCTCTAGGGACTATTATTGTATCATACTAGTTTGTATATTACTTAATAGAAGCTTGGGATATTCACATGTATATAACAGTCTTGCTAAAAATGGTAGTATGCTACTTGGTTTTTCTATCTTAATATGTGAGTATACGTATTGATAGAGCTCTTAGGATCTTGCTTGACTACCAGCGTTGTGATGGCAGTCACACTAGTGGGGGCTGGGTATTTGATCAGTCGAAAATATTATATATTTTAGCCGGCAATTTCCTTAACATTTGCATACACTTAGAAGTGTTCGGCATTCATATTCTACATATTAACAAATCTGTCACAAAATATGAGATTGCATGTATTAGACTTTTAAACCGACACTTTAAAGGAAATTAACCGCATTTCATGGCATCGCATCATTTCTGTATTTGCGCAACACTTGTCTTGAGTCTGTGCAGGAAAATACGGAAGAAAAACCAAAGAGCTGATCAATATTACGCCAATTCAATTAATTCAGATCTGGTAGCAGTGTAGAAGGAATTAGACAATTCTGTATATAAAAAGAAGGCCCACAACATAGCCCAAGACTACCACAGAAAGAACAGGCCCCAAGGCTCCAAGAGCGCCGCGCTTCCGCGGCATAAGATGGCTTTAGCCGCGGAAACGCGGCGGTTCTGCCACGTCTGCAGTCAACTTTTTGAGCACAATCTCTTTCTCTGGGCCCACAGTGCTTTATGATACTTTAAATACCAGAATTCTCTCGAAGCTACTACAGATCAGAAATGAAGATTAAGAAGGCTAATCCTAAATTAAGCTCCTAATTAATCCTATTCTAGAAGCTCCTCCTAACTAATCACATCTAGAAGCTTCTCCCCTAACTAACTTTTGGAGGGAAATTTGAATTTCTCCAACAAACTTTAGGAGGGAAACTTAGAATTTGAAATCCTAGATCTAGGGTTAGTTATCTATAAATAGGAGCCTAAATCTAAGGGTTGAGGTTGTTCACCATTAGGACCATTAGTTCATCACTAGATAGTTCTTCATTAGTTAAATAATCTTTCCCTCTTTCATCATCTTCTTCCACAAGTCTCGTGACAAGGCTTGTGCGAAACCCTAACCCTAATTCCACTCCTAATCCAAGATCTTGAGTACCAAATCAAGCGAGAAGCCTTCAACCTTTTAGGAGCCGAGCCGATCTTCAATCGGGCAAGTGATCCAAGCCGATCCGCGATCCACGGAGACGAGCGAAGCCAAGTCGACGATCAAGTTCTTCCTCTTGTAGTTCTTGAGTGATTGTAACGAAATTGTTGATATAAATAAAAGGTGAAATTCTTTTATCTTGCTTTCTTTTAATTCTTGCATCATGATTAGATCTCAATTTGTAATTGTTGCTCTTGTTGTGATGTTTGAGTGAAACTCCGCTCGTTAAGGAGTCGAGACGATTGTAGAATGATGATGTAACAAATATTAATACGATATTTAAGTCCTACGAGTTTGTAAACCCTAGCAAGTTCAAGAATCGATGACCTAGTTTCGTAGCGATGCTTTCTTGATTGCGATCGTTCGAAATTAGGGATCTACGATCGTTTCTTGAATTTACTAGAGGCTAGAATGTGAATGATATCGACGAAAGAACAAGGGATAAGATGAAACCCTAGTTTCACAAGAAATCCCTAATTCTCGATCGATCATCATCGATCTAGTATCAATTCATCGAAGGATAAGAATACGTAATTCTAAGATTACATCACATCTATAGATCCGATCGATTCCTACGAGCCTCATTTCGATTCTTGAGATTTGGTTTGGAAAAATCATCAAACTATCAATTCTTGATTCTATCTTTTAATGCTTTCTTAGATCTAGTTTTTTCTCATTCTTGAACATCAACTATAAATCTTGAATTGTTTGTTTTCTTTCCTTAAAGTTTCAATTCATCTAATTCGAAAGACGAACGATTACACTTTCCCTGTGGACGATCCGCACTCACATACAAACTACATCCGACACCGTAGTTGATTGCGGTCAAATAATTTTTGGTTGTGATTTCTTTACAATTCCATACTACACATCGAGAATTCTTTTCAATCAAATGGCGCCGTTGCCGGGGACTATTTGATTCGATTTATTACAATCACAGAAATTATAACAATCAAATGGCGCCGTTGCCGGGGATAGTGCGCTAATAGTTCGTATTTTGAAATTTGAGTTGAACAATTTATTCCATCATAATTTTTAGATCTAAATTCGTGCAAACACTAATACGTGTGTTGTGATTTGTTGCGAGAAAATCTGGAATCATTGGAGCTGGAGAAAAATTTTTCTCAAAATTCCAGAGAGCTGAGGGAAGCAACAGAAAGCAGCTGTTGAAAAATTGTGCACTGTTCTAATTACCTGAGCGCAGAAGCGCGGCAAATAGTGTGTACCTGCGGCGGAACCGCGGTCCCACAGAGGGATCTCTGTACCAACTTTCTGAATGTACTTTCTGGCTCTCTCCCCTCTCCCTTTTTAGCTCTAAATAACAATTTCTTGCAGGTTTCTTTGCAAATAAATCGCAGCGCCGCAAAGCAAAATAAAATTTGTGCGTGTTTTTGATTCTTGTGGTTGTTGCATATTAATACGGAATTTAAGGGGCACGACCAAATCCAAATTAGGTGGGGATTTCATTACCCTTCCTAGGCCCCGAAAATCGCAAAACTTGCATCCGCATTTACCCTCATTAATTAAAAAATATCTAGAGATGACTCTAAGGACCGTCGCGCTCAATTAGGACAAGAGAAGGCCGTGGGTAATTCATTGCTTATCCGAGTTTTCTTGTGGTGCCTAAGACGAGTGTGTCTAAGGCTAGTGGTTATTAATTAGGCCCACTGTAGTGGTGGTTCCTTCCCACTTACCTGGCACTTATCCGGCCACAGGGGAACAAAGAGGCAGTGGAGGATTCTATCCTGCGACTTGTCTTTTGGCAGTTAGGAGCGGTCTAGAGCTTTGACCTAGGTGACCCCTAGATTTTAGGGTTTTGTGTGTTGCATTTGTTTTGTTGCATCATATTTTCAAAAATCCGTCCAATTTTCAAAACAGACACCACATTCATATCATTTCCCTTAATTATAAATTCACGCTGCCACTTGTACTAACCCTTTTTAGTACAAGATAGGCTGGACAACAGGTGTCTAGTGCCCGTTAGTCCGCGTTTTCCTTTTATCGACCCTAAAGTCGGTATTTCTACATTTACCTTTCTTTTACCCACCACCACACCCACATCGATGGATCCACCTCCATCGAACTTCTTTTCCACTACCCTGCCGCCGTCCGTTGGTGCGCAGATTCCACCTCGCATCTCTCTCCAAGAGAGATGCTATCCAACACGAAGCCCACTTTCCACCTGTCTTTCCACACCACCAGCCAACGGGGAAAATTTTCAAATAAAACCCCAATACATCAACCTTCTACCAAAATTTCACGGTCTCGAGTCTGAAGACGCATATGTGTTTATCACGAAATTTGAAAATGTATGCGCAATGATGGGTACTTCACAGTTGTCTGTAGATGCTTTACGTCTTCGTCTTCTCCCATTCACTTTGTGCGATTTAGCCGAGAAGTGGCTTTATAACACTACCGCACATTCCATTTCAAATTGGGACGAATTCGTCAAAGCATTCCTTAAGAAATTCTACCCACATCAAAAGACAGCTCGAGTCCGTAGCGAAATCTATCAATTCACCCAGCTTCCAAATGAAACATTTTCAAAATGTCTTGACCGCTTTAAGGATCTGTTAGTCCAATGTCCACATCACGGCATCCCGAGATGGGAATTGTGCCGAATCATTTATGAGGGCATTACTCCTTACACAAGACAGTCCCTTGAATCCATGTGTCAAGGCAACTTTATGACCAAAGTTGATTGGGAAGCCTGGAAATTTCTAGAAGATTTCGCTGAAAAATCTTTACAGTGGGAGGGTGTGAGTCAATCGTCTAGGGATGGCAATGATATTTCCATAGAAGTTAGAGCTGACATTTCAGCTATACAAAAGAAACTCGAGAATATGGAAAAATTCTTAGCTTCCCTAAGTCAAATATCACTCTCCAAAACTGTATGTGGTTGTTGTTCTGATCCGTCTCACTTGACGGAAGAATGTCCGTTTCAAGGTCCTGAGCATACAAATGCATCATTTCAAAGACCTAGAAACGATCCATCTTCCTCCACATATGATCAGGGTTGGAGGAATCACCCTAACTTTGCTTGGAACCAATCCCAATTTCAAAACACGGTTCCAACCCAAAACAATTTCCAAGGGTTCCCTCCACCACAACAGCAGCCACCACTTCAATTGAGTCAGCACCCCTTCCAAGCACAAAATTTCCAAAATCCGGCCAACACTTTTTCACCACATGAAAACTTTTTGCAATTGACCGGTACAGATAATACCTCTGCACTAGCACAAACCTTGGATACTTTCATGAAACAATCCATCCAAGGGACGGCAAGTTTGCAATCTTCCGTCGAGAATGTAATGAAGATCATTATCTCTCAAAATGAGAACATCAAATAGATGGAAGAACAAATTGCACAACTAAAAGCCGAAATGAGTGCACGAGAGAAAGGGAAACTTCCAACTCAACCTTTACCTAATTCTGGCTATTCACATGATGTGGATGCAATCACGTTGAGATCTGGAAGAGTGCTTGACCATCACCTTGGGGAAGAGTTTGATGATACTGATAAATCAATCAATACCACCCCGGCTGAGACCTTTCCACACACTTCTTACCCCAGTTCTTCTACCCCACCATCTTCTTCCGAGCCTATTCTCCATTTCCCAAAAGGCTCGCCATTACAGCCCATCTCTTTTACCCCTCCACGGACGATTCCCACTTCTATTCCGGGATCGGTTCCACACACACTTTCTTCTCCTATGATGGACCCATCGCTTATTGCTAAAGCACCTTATCCTAATCGGGTAAGGGCTAACACACCGAGTCCACATATGGAGAAGATTATGAACATTTTTAAGCAAGTAAACACCAACATCCCTCTCCTAGATGCTATCCAACAAGTTCCGTCTTATGCGAAAACTCTTAAGAACTTGTGCACTAGGAAGAGGAAGAATCCAGTGCCTAAGAAGATTTTCATGGAAAAGACAATAGACACGGCTTTCCCCCAACAATTACCGAGGAAACGTAAGGATCCTGGATATCCTACTATTTCCGTTTCTATTGGGGAAAAACACATTAACCGTGCTCTATTAGACCTTGGCGCTAGTGTTAACTTGCTTCCATATTCTGTTTATGAGCAATTAGGGATCGGAGAGTTGAAGCCAACCAATTGCACTCTCCAGATGGCTGACCGATCAATCACCAAACCTAGGGGTGAACTGGAGGATGTGTTAATAAAAATCGGAGAATTTATATTCCCGGTAGATTTTATTGTAATTGATACACAACCTGTAGCGAACCCACGGAATCAAATTCCGGTGATTTTAGCTCGCCCCTTTTTGGCCACTTCCAATGCAATTATCAACTGTCGTAACGGTTCTATGACCCTATCTTTCGGGAATAGGTCAATAGAACTGAACATTTACAAGTTGGGAAGTGTACCCTCCGAACCTATTGCTCAGGCATGTTCTGTCGACTTAATGGATGTCGACAGCAGCGAATTTGATGATCCTCCTGATATTGATCTTGACTCTTTTCATATGTTATTGTTTGACCCAACTATGTATCTTACACATACGGACTCTTCCACTGAGATGTCCGGGTCAACAATTAACACTGATTATGAACTGTTTTTAGAGTCTGAAGATCACCCAGCACTTTGTGATGACATTATTCATCGGGGTATTAATGGAACTTTTGAGGAAATCTTCGCTTATGAACTCGCATTTTTAAATGACACGGGTGTTGAGATGAATCATCTCCCAATCAATGAAATTGAACCTCCGCCCCTTCTTCTGAAATGTAAAAAGAATGCGAGTTGTCCATCACATACACTGCATCGTCTCTCCAATACGAGACGCACACACATTCTCTTCCACCACTTACCTTTTCCCCACTTCTTCTTCCACCAACCCGAGCACTGCATTGATAAAATTTTTGAATGGTTGGTGTTAACATTTGGTCTTTGCAAAGCTTGGCATCGACCAATGATTTTTGACCCCCACTTGTGATTTTCAAAGCTTAACATTGCATAACTCAAGTTTGGGGGGGGGGTATAATTTTTTCTGGCTCTTGAAAAGAAAAGTTTTACAAAATGACGAGCCAAAAATAAGTTTGAGGGAGGTTCTTCACTTAAATATTTTGCCCCCACTAATAAATTCCTCCCAAGCTTACAGGTTTTTTCGAGATTTAGCTGATGGCAACAGTGAGGACACTGTTGAAAACAAGTTTGGGGGATGTTTGTGCTTATTTTCGCATCATTTGCATATCATCTGCATAAGCACAAAACATTTCTTTAAAAACCATAAAAATTTAAAAAAAAATTCAAAATTATAAAAATATTTTTTGTACATAAATAAGATAATGAAAGTTTAGATAGTGAAAAATTACATCCATGAGATTAGAAAAATTTTAGAAAACTAAGAAAATTAGAAGTTTTCTTATACGAACTAGTAATAAGTAGTTATGAGCCGTTGTCCCAAGGGTTAGTAAGATGAAGGACGTCACTAATCTGAGGATAAAAATGAGTCTGAAAAATAGTTTCTATTCTGAAAGCCAAACATTTTGAACGTTGCTACCCTGCTATTCGCACTTACACACATCTTAAAGCCTGGGATAGTAGAGGATACCTTGAAATGCTCTTGTCTTAAAGCCAAAAGTATGAAAAAAAAATGTGTTTTAAAAGTGGTGAGAAAAATGGATACTGGTTTTGTTATCACCAAGGGCAAGAAAAATATATAGCAAAAGGGTGCTTCTTCACCTAGTGCCCCAAGGTCAACTGGTCTGGGAGTCACTGCTATGCCTGAGGTGGTGCAAGACTAGGAAAATACACCAAGCACGCAAGCACATTAGTAATCGGTCGGTTAGTACCTCAAGAAGTATTAACGATCGCATGAAAGTGTGTGAGCAATCTCGTTTATCAAGAAGTACTGAGGCCGATGGGCAAGGGTATGATAGCTTGAATTGAATTCTCCGGGTGTAGGGATGTCTTTACACACACGCAGGGTGATATGATCGATGTTTGGAATAAAGATAGGAATGAAGAATAAGACGATGTTTTATTGAGGGAGGACGTGATTTCTAACATCTTTTCATGACCATTAAGATAGGGCTCATGACAACCGAAAAGCTAGCTTAGTTGGAAACCCTAATTTTCAAAGTCTTCCTTTTACAATTCTTTTCTTTAAATGTAATATTCATGATCTTACTTTTATTATTGGATTTTGTGGGTGCAATCCGCTGAAAACCCTCAGGAGACAACACTCCTCCTACTAGGGACACCTAGAGGTTTAAAGGCTTGTTGCACGTGCTCAGTGCAATCGTGTTGCCTACGAAAGTGTGCTAGTTAGTTTTTCTCTTTCTTCATTTTCTCCTTCTCTTTTTAATAAAACATTCGCTCGAGACGATCGAAATTAAGTTTGGGGGTATTTGATCAGTCGAAAATATTGTATATTTTAGCCGGCAATTTCCTTAACATTTGCATACACTTAGAAGTGTTCGGCATTCATATTCTACATATTAACAAATCTGTCACAAAATATGAGATTGCATGTATTAGACTTTTAAACCGACACTTTAAAGGAAATTAACCGCATTTCATGGCATCGCATCATTTCTGTATTTGCGCAACACTTGTCTTGAGTCTGTGCAGGAAAATACGGAAGAAAAACCAAAGAGCTGATCAACATTAAGCCAATTCAATCATTTCAGATCTGGTAGCAATGCAGAAGGAATTAGATAATTCAGTACATCAGAAGAAGGCCCACAACGCAGGCCCAACAATCACCAGAAAGCCCAAGCTCTAAAGCCCCAAAGCAGCCGCCCTTCCGCGGCAATTACCCCTTATCTGCGGCGGAAGCGCCGCGGTTCTGCCACGTCAGCCGTTCACTTTTTGGTCACAACTCTCAGTTCTGGTCCCACATTGCTTTCTGATATGTAAAGTTCCAGAATACCCTCGAAGACACGGCCAGATCAGCATAGAAGATTATGAAGGCTAATCCTAATTAAGCTCCTAATTAATCCTATTCTAGAAGCTCCTCCTAACTAATTACATCTAGAACCTTCTCCCCTAACTAACTTTTGGTGGGAAATTTGAATTCCCTCAACAAACTTTTGGAGGGAAAGTTAGAATTTGAAATCCTAGATCTAGGGTTAGTTATCTATAAATAGAACCTAGATCTAAGGGTTGAGGTTGTTCTTCATTAGTTAAAAATAATCACTCTTTCATCATCTTCTTCCACAAGTCTCGTGACAAGGCTTGTGCGAAACCCTAACCCTAATTCCACTCCTAATCCAAGATCTTGAGTACCAAATCAAGCGAGAAGCCTTCAACCTTTTAGGAGCCGAGCCGATCTTCAATCGGGCAAGTGATCCAAGCCGATCCGCGATCCACGGAGACGAGCGAAGCCAAGTCGACGATCAAGTTCTTCCTCTTGTAGTTCTTGAGTGATTGTAACGAAATTGTTGATATAAATAAAAGGTGAAATTCTTTTATCTTGCTTTCTTTTAATTCTTGCATCATGATTAGATCTCAATTTGTAATTGTTGCTCTTGTTGTGATGTTTGAGTGAAACTCCGCTTGTTAAGGAGTCGAGACGATTGTAGAATGATGATGTAACAAATATTAATACGATTTTTAAGTCCTACGAGTTTGTAAACCCTAGCAAGTTCAAGAATCGATGACCTAGTTTCGTAGCGATGCTTTCTTGATTGCGATCGTTCGAAATTAGGGATCTACGATCGTTTCTTGAATTTACTAGAGGCTAGAATGTGAATGATATCGACGAAAGAACAAGGGATAAGATGAAACCCTAGTTTCACAAGAAATCCCTAATTCTCGATCGATCATCATCGATCTAGTATCAATTCATCGAAGGATAAGAATACGTAATTCTAAGATTACATCACATCTATAGATCCGATCGATTCCTACGAGCCTCATTTCGATTCTTGAGATTTGGTTTGGAAAAATCATCAAACTATCAATTCTTGATTCTATCTTTTAATGCTTTCTTAGATCTAGTTTTTTCTCATTCTTGAACATCAACTATAAATCTTGAATTGTTTGTTTTCTTTCCTTAAAGTTTCAATTCATCTAATTCGAAAGACGAACGATTACACTTTCCCTGTGGACGATCTGCACTCACATACAAACTACATCCGACACCGTAGTTGATTGCGGTCAAATAATTTTTGGTTGTGATTTCTTTACAATTCCATACTACACATCGAGAATTCTTTTCAATCAAATGGCGCCGTTGCCGGGGACTATTTGATTCGATTTATTACAATCACAGAAATTATAACAATCAGTAGTCTACAAGCACATCCTTTTTACAGGTCCCTAGTCGTTAGATTATCGAGATAGGGCATCGATACTCCGGAGTAGACTAGCGTGTACGCTTCTCTTCCCAGTTGGGGAGATGGTCTGTCCCATAGCCGTCAGTACGTCGTACTGGAGATAGTATGCAGGTGCTCGTTAGGTTACGGGTACACCGGACAGGACTCACAGGGAACTGTTGGTTGGTTTTATACCAGTCGTCAGTTAACAGTTCCCAGGTGACATGAGTACAGCATAGTCCGCAGACTTGACACAGCTACTTCGCCTTGAGTGTGTCCCACTGTTCTTAGATTGCTACCCTACCACGGATCAAAGGAGTCGTGCAAACAGATAGCAGTTGGGTGCAGTCCCGAGCACTTGGAGGCAGTGGCGGTTAGACAGGATTCGTCTCTCCCGGTATTGGGAGTTGATATCGCGCTATGTCAGAGAGCCATTACGCAAAGTCCCTGGCCAGGGCAAGCGAGATTTACTGGTAGGTTCCAGTTGTTTTCTCAGGGTGTAATGGGCTACGCTCCGACACGACTTATACCGCTAATAGGGGACTGACGCTTGCCGCCCCTAGGCCCGATATGCGATAGTCTTAGACGAACAGACCGGACTGTACGGAGATTGTCACATCAGACTCAGTAGGAGTTCGGATGGGTTTCCTCATCGGCCTTCTTATCGACATCTACCTGGGGACCGTTACGTACAGCTAGTGCCGCTTGCGGTCAGTGGTTAAACCCACTGCTAGCGTAGTAGTCGAGTCTTTGGAGTCCCACACAGAGAGTTTCCCTACTCCATGCGAAACGATATAGAGGTCGTATGGTTTTATGACAAGGGTTCGGACGCATACGTGTGTTTACGCACGTACGACATCCGGACAGTTTTTACTAGCCGGCTTTGGTTTAAGACAGTTTTTAGTATCCGGTTATTGGATTTATACAGTTTAAAGTTTTTCCGTGTTTTCACGGATAGGAGGGGCGTTCTCGTAATTTCGCGAGAAGCTTCTAGAAGGTTGGTGACTTGGGGTTTAGGTGGCATAAGTATTAAATGAGATTAGTGACTCATTTGTGTGATTCATCCTTGTCATTAATGCATCATAAATGCTTAATGACTCATGTAGATGAATCACTCATTTGTATTTATGAAGCATGGTTGTTAAATCCTTTATTTGATTTATTTTTGATAATGATAATGCTTCATATATATCATGAGAGATCATTATCTCATTCCATTCTCTTGCTCACTTTCTCTCTCCTCAAGCTCTCTCTCTTCAAACCCTAATCCTCCCCTCTCATGTGTTGAGACCAAGGATTAGAATAGACTACTTAATCCATAACCCTTCTCTATATCACCTAGGTTACTTAGATTAGCACTTTAAGAAACCTAGTTACCTCAAGTTAGAGGTGAAGCTTGAAGTAAAGCTCTCGGGTGGATCATCTATTACATAGAGAAGGCCGGAGAGGACGTGGAGAACGAAAAGACGAAGGACACGGTTCATCAGGTATAATCACTTTTCATAGTAGTTGTTAATTTCTATGATTCTTGTTAGTTATAGTTTAGCAAAGATTCTCGGTTAGTCGATATTTATGCAAAGAACAAGATCGTTTTTCAATTTTCCGCCTCCCCGCAAGTCGTGGGGTGTTGTACATCGACTTACACGGGGCTGCCTCATTCCCCATTCCCTTTTGTTTGGTTCTTCTTCTTCAACTCCTCCTCCACCTCCTCTACCCTCATGACCCATTTCAAACCCTTCTTCAAAACCATATACCCTTTCACAAAAAATGATCACCTCCTCACCCTCATCACATTGGACCAAGAAAAGTGTGATTTTGATGACTTGGGACTTCTAGGGTTTTACTTGGTGGCATCATTGAGGTATAATTTCTACCAATTTGTTTAGTTTTTAGTTTGTTATATTCCAGCTTAATTTTAGAATCGATTTGGTATGGATATGTGAACTTTGGAAATTTCTAGAAGAGGTTAGGGTTGGAATTGAATCCAAAGATGAAATTGAGGTTAGTAGAGACCTTATAAACCCTCTAGAGTTAGTTCATGGACTGAAACTAGATATAGAACCCCAAACCCCAAACTTAGAAACCCTACGTCGGAAAATTATGAGAATTGTGATGGTATTTAGGAATCTGGAGTGACTCGGGGACCTGGAAAATTATTTAGCGAAGACCGAGAGATAAGCAGGCAACCTGGAGTGTACCCTGAAGACCTGAGCCCCTCCCCCCATTTCCTGGCCGCAAATTAATGCATTATAGCCGCAAATTGCGGCCTGGGTAGTTTGGTTTTGGCTCGTACTTGGCCTGTAACTCCTGTATCTTCTATCTAGAGCAATCCAATATGCAAAATCTCTTAGTTTGGCCTGTGGTAAAATCTGGGGTGGTTTTCCTATGTTGCTGTTTTTGTGTTTTCCGTATTCTGAAATTTGGATTCTTGTATTTGATATTGTATTTAGTTGTTGGATGTTTGTACATCAACAACTAGGGATAATTTGTTGGTTTTGCATACGTGGGCTATAGGTTCTAACTTATAGGCGATCTGTGTGCCGTTTCGGTTTTCAGAACTTGATTTTAATAGCGTTGCGATATGTGTTATTATTGTAGGTACCTTCACGTGGATTTCAAGGAGACGGAGCGTGGCGTCATCGATTTCGGCAAGCGATGACCAGGTGAGTGGATCTATATCCACGGGGGAAGTCGGGTGGATGGCGTATAGCACCCCCGCAAAGTTTTGTTGGAAACCGATTTGTAGAATATGATTAAGAAAACCTAGATTAGGAAATTAGGGTTAGAGTTAAAATATTGTTAGTGAAACCATATTATAAACTAAGGATAGTTAGAAGTAATATGATACGATTAGTATGCGATGACGGAACTTGAGAATGATATTTGACGATATTGCCGTTTAGGGTACTATAGGACTAGATAGCCGACGTAGATGTGTCATCCGAACCATACCTATTTCCAAACTAAAGAATCGTATGCATCTTTTAAACATGTATCGTGGGGGATGTTACGGATTTTCAAAAGATATCTTTTCCTTAAAAGCACCGTAGCCTTACTTTCAAAACTACGATTCGCTTCTTTTAAAAACTGATTGTGTGGTTCAGGTGTGTATGTTAGATTAGATACTTATACCTATAGTAAAGGTAGAGTGTATTTGTAAAATTGACTTGATGAGGGATATAAATGCGATGAAAAGAATATGTGACATGATATGATGATTTGATGATATGTTGGTATACGGATGCGACTCGATTGAGATGATTGATACACTGCCGGTCCCCTGATATGAGATTATTGCGGATGTGACCTGGGACATTGGTATATAGAGATATTTATATATGTTGTGAATCGTGAGTGATAACCGTACGAGACGTTGGGTCCGTACCCTCCTCGTCTTATAGGATGATAGGATCCCCGATAGCTTAATGCCGCCGTACGATGATTTTCCGTACGTGATGAGTTTGACTTGAGGTTTGATCCATACCCTTGACTAGAGGATGTCGTACGATGGATTGTACCGTACGCAATATTGTGAGGCTGGATGCCGATTGATAGATTCACTGACTCGGTCATGATAGATACGTATACCCGTCAGCATTTGCATATGATTTACTTTATGCTGCATTCATGTTATTCGCATTGCATTATTTATACCTGTGCTAGTACACTTACACCATTATCGATGATGCGTATGTTACACGCACACAGATTGCCGGCTCACACACTTCATCATCGATAATTGCCATGTCACTACACAGTAGGATTGCTGCATCATGGTATGACTTTTTACATAATTTACTTGCTATAGTTACCTATGCACCTTTATACAATGTTGCATTTGACTTTGGAGATATTGGGAACCGCAGGACATATTTTCAAAACTGGAATCATTTAAAGGAGCGGTTTTCCCTTAATATGATACATCACTATTCCATGTTGCATGATATACGATATGCTTACATTTCTATCATATGTCGCATACATCATGCTTTATGATTTTACGCAATAAGATATGCCATTTTCATGAGATTTCTGGATTTGAGAACCGTGGTCATTTTAAAAGAAAGTATGTATTGTTTAAAAACTCGGTTTCTCTTGATATGATATTACAGTGCGTCCACCATGCGTTTTCTCGGTTCTGAGACGTGTGACATGTGAAACCCGATTCGAGGAGCTGGATGAGGCCGATTGCGGGTACATGGTGGACCCGGTATGGTACCCCGGGGCAAGTGTAACACTTTGAAATTTCCGTTTGAATGTCTGTCATGATAATTAGTGATGGTACGTGTGATTATATATGTGTTTCTAGGATTATTAGTTAGTTAGTAGTGTTAGCATCATTTTCCTTGTGTAGTGTACACATGCACACTCAGCATAATTTTCCTTGACCTAGGTTAAAGTGTTAACCATTCTTGTGTTGCATGGTTGCTAACTTTTTCCCCACTATTTTATTCATATCATAACCCTTTTTCATAATTCAAATCCAATTAAACAAAGAAGCATGGTGGTTAGGTGAAACTTTGACTTTTTGACCCCCTTTTCTTCTCTCTTCTCTCTTTTTCCCTCATTCTGAAATCTTAGCAGCGAGACCTGAACCTTAGACAACGCCGATGGATGGAGTTAGTGAAGGATTTCGATTGTGAGATCGTGTATCACCCGGGCAGGGCGAATGTAGTGGCAGATGCTTTGAGCAGGAGGCCCGGGGGTAGTCTATCTTGTTTGAGCACAGTACAGAGGCAGTCGTCGGCAGATTGGCAGATCTTATGCGACCGCCGGGTACAGTTCGAGTTTACGCCGATCGGAGGACAGGTTGCGCATGTTCGTGCACGCCCACAGTTGCTTGACCGTATACAAGAGGCACAGCACAATGATGACCGCTGTTCAGAGATCAGGACACAGATGGGACAGGGCAGATTTTCCGAGTTCGTGATCGATGATCAGGGGATACTACGATTTGGAGCTAGACTGTGCATACCAGACGCTGAGGGATTGCGGCGCGAGATTATCGAGGAGGCACATCGATCGGTATATAGTGTTCATCCCGGTTCCACCAAGATGTACCATGACTTGAGAGATATTTACTGATGGGATGGTATGAAGAGGGACATTGCAGATTTTGTGTCGAGATGCCTGACTTGTCAGCAAGTCAAGGCTGAGCACCAGAGGCCCGCGGGAGAACTACAGCCGTTACCCATTCCGGAGTGGAAATGGGAACGGATATCTATGGATTTCATTGTGAGTCTACCCAGGACTAGTCGAGGGTATGACTCCATCTGGGTGATCGTGGATCGTTTGACGGAAGCGGCTCACTTCCTACCGGTGAAGGCGACTTTCGGATTTGCCCAGTATGCCCAGATTTACGTTGATCAGATTATAAGACTGCACGGAGTTCCGACATGCATTGTGTCCGATAGAGGCACCCAGTTTACTAGCCGGTTATGGCAGAGGCTTCAGGAGGCTTGGGGCACTCGCTTGAGTTTCAGCACAGCATGCCATCCGCAGACCGACGGACAGTCAGAGCGGACTATTCAGACTCTCGAGGACATGCTCAGAGCATGCGTTTTAGACTTCGGAGGTAGCTGGGATCATCATTTGCCCTTAGTAGAGTTTGTAGGGTTGCTAGGCACGCGCACAAGGGTCTACGAGGCATCAACCATGCCCGAATAAAAATTTAGCCGTGCCGAACTACCCGAATACGGAACTTTAAACTAGAGATTAGGCGAAAACTTGCATGCTAAACACTTTAACACTAAGTGAGAGGGATTACAACCTTTGTAGATCCGGTCCTTCACTTCATATGCTCCGTGTTGTGGTCCCTTCGCTGCGATCATCGGGTTCCGGGCTCTCGAGAGGTTCCACGAAGAGAAAGGCGCAACCTTTGCTTCCGATCTTCGATACTACGATGATCTACCTCGAAGTTTCTTTAACACAAGCTAACACTCATGAAATGATGTGAACACCCTCATCTAAATGGCAAGGGAAGATGAGGATGATGAAGTAGGAATTTTGCTCTATTTATTTATCTTTTTCTCACTATTATTCATCACCTTTGAAAAACTAGCAAGCTTTTCCATGGAAGAATGAAGGAGGAAGAAGAAGATCAATCCATTTGTGATGAATAGGAAATAATAATATGATAGATAAAGCAACCATGGTTCACTTAACCTTTGTAGAGAATTGACTAGGGTTAGGGTTTTGGGTAAATAAAAGAATGAGTCATGAACAAATATCTTTCACAAAACAAAAACAAATCCTTCTAGAAACTTCTAGAAAGATTAACCCTAATCCGAACCCTAATCAAGTTTAAACTCCACTAAACGAGTTGCATTAGTTATCATATCATGTTACAATATTATATATCACATATATAATATTTACCGTAACAAAATAAAATAATACAATTAACATATATCGCATATATATCAATGTATTACCCGAGTGAGAAAAAGAATCTTTTAGTGAGCAAATATTAGTTAATGCAATTTAATATATCACATATATTATTATACATTAAATTATCGAATCAACACTTGATCCGACAATCCGGCTATATCGCATATAACCGGCTAATATTTATCCGTACCGATTCATCGAATCAACACTTGATCCGATGACCCGGCTGATATCAAATATCGCGAGAATACAATACGATATCACATACCGCATTATCCTCGGTCCCGCACATATCACATATGTGCTCCTACTCCGTTTTGCCTGAGTCAAGAAACCTCTGTGTAGGACTCTAAAGAATCGTCAATACGCCGGCAGTAGGTGATGATCATATCAAACACCCACAAGCTGCAAGCGGTCAGCTAAACGTAACAGCTACCCAGGTATTGAGCGCTCAGAAGATCAACAAGCAAGCCTGTACATTCTCCTGTGGATCCAAACAGTAACACTCCCGTACAGTCCGGTCTCGTCGTCTGATATGTCGCATATCTCGCCTAGGGGTGGTAAACGTCAGACCCCAGTAGCTTGATAAGTCGTGTCGATTTGAGGTCTATAACAGTTCGAGAAACTACCGATAACACTTACCAGTAAATCTCAGCAACCCTGGCCAGGGATTTCCGGTTATAGCCAATCGAACACAGCACAACATCAACTCCCTATACCGGGAGAGACGAATCCCCTCCTATCGCTCATTGCCTCCATATGATTCGGGACTGTACCCAAAAGCCACCTTTTTGCACGCCCTCTTGGACGTGGTATGATGGAAATCAAAGCACAGTGGGAACCACACAAGACTCTATGACGATCTCGGGTCAACAGACTACTCTGTACCAGTGTCACCAGAGAACTGCCATCTGACGTATGGTATAATACCATCTGGGAGTTCTCGGCGAGTCCGTCCAGTGTACCCAGTCTCCACTGAGCACCCGTACACCATCCTTGATGTCAAACACCGATGGATATGGGATCATCCATCGCCCATCATATGGGTCAAGATGCGTATACGCTAGTCTACACTGGTGCATCGATGCCCTGTCTCGATACACCCACGACTAGGAACAGTTATAGGATGTACTCGTCGACTACCGTGGCCCCACTAGTATGATCTCATCATAGTCCCAGTAGTCGAGTACATATCCTAAGGGCTTTATCAACATGTAATATAGAGACAATCAGAGTACACGTTAAGATAAAGTACAACCAGATAGCATACTATCATGTCGAGCAAGAAAGTCTTCCCTATATATGTCCCAGCATCCACTACAATATACATCGTATGTACAGTAATGGCCTCTAGGGCATACATATAACTAACAATCTCCCACTTGCACTAGGGCCATCTGTTATGGTATCGCATACCCAACAATTAGCTGTGGTTGAAGTATCTCATACTCAACCATCCCATAAAAGTCTCTACTGGGAAAAAGGCCTTTGTGAGTGGATCCGCGCTGTTGTCCTCTGTGTCTACTCTCCTAACCTCGATCTCCCTGGAGATCAACCATCTCCATGATCAGGTGATACTGCCTAAGAATTATATTTGGATTTCTGATGGGACGGAAGTTCCTTGGCTAAAGCCACAACCCCATTGTCACACAATGGAAGGAACACAGTTCATCTTATGAACTTATAAATATCCAGACTGCCTCTTTGGTAGCATCCTTGGTAACGATGTATCTTGCCTTTAATCGTCTAGTATGTCACGGTATCTAGCTTGGAACTCTTCCAACATACCGTCCCTCCACTGAGGGTAAAGACAGTGCCTGCGACTGACATTCAGTCGTCCTTATCACTTTGGAACCTTTCCAGTGATTCTCCCCAGGATCGATTGATACCATCTCACTACAACTAGTGAGTATCCTAACATCCAATTAGATCTATCTCATAGATCCAAAACCAAGGATTTAGGAGGTATCACTTTGATCCTATATGGAGAATCCTTGTGATAAGCGGAGATTGACCGAGCGTAGCATAGGAAACTCTTTCCCTATCAAGAGTATGTCATCCACGTACTCTACGAGGATCACCACCATACTCTCTACTACCTTTTCGTATATACAAGGTTCATCTACCATTTTGATGAAGTCAAATTCTTTGACTACCTCATCAAAACAGATGTTCCAACTCCGCGATGCCTGCTTTATCATATAAAACATCTTGCACACGTTTCCGCTGCTCCCACTGTCTACGAAGCCCTCTGGCTGTGTACTTATAGACACTCTCTTCTAAAACATCATTTAGAAAAGAAGTCATGACACCCAACCACCAGATATCGTAGTCATGGTATGTAGCCGTGGAAAGTAGGATCTGGATGGACTTAAGCATAGCTTTGAAAGTCTCAACTTTTCCATGTACACCAAGTAATCTTCTCAAGATATACTCGCTCCTGATGGGGATCTAACCCTTCAGATAAAGCAACCAAAGTCCATACTTTGTTGGTGTATAAGGATTCCATCTCAGATCGATAAGCATCCAGCCATTCTTACAGAGTCCCACTCCTGATGGCCGGCTCGAAACTAGTTGGGTCATCATCTCATGATGCAATCCTCGCTCCCACTGTCATAGAGAAACCGAAGTATCTCTCAGGTGGGTGAGGAACCCTACTAGATCGGCGGAGAGGCTGAGGTTCGTTGGAAACTATTGAATCTTTTGGTTCTACCAAATCATCAGCTGCAGTTTGTATAGCTGGAACCTTTCCAGTTCTACATAACAGACCTTGCCTCGAGCTTGTCCGGATTTTGCTTTTAGACATAGGCCGGACAACCCCAAATCTTAACAAACTTAAGATATAGGCTCTTCCCCTTCCATATCACATATGAAGTGGTAAGCAACTAATTTGATTTGAACCCTATTCAATAGGTATGCAGCTTCTCAAGTGCATAACTCCCAAAAGGAAATAGGAAACTCAGTAGTACTCATCATAGAGCACACCGTATCACATAGGGTGCTATTGCTCCGCCCCGATATACCATCGTGCTATGGTGTATACGGAGGAGTAATGCTGAGAGAGAATCTCATTCTCCTTTAGAATAGTCCAGGAATTCCGTGCTCAAGTATTCTCCTCCTTGATCTCATCAAAGGACATAATACTTATACCCTTATTTTGGTTCTCTACTTCTAACTTATATTCTGTGAATATCTCAAAAGGTTCGGACTTGTGTTTCAACAGGAACATATGTCTGAATCTTGAGAGATTATCAGAGAATGTAATGAAGTATAAAGAACCGATCTTGGCATGTGTAGACAGGGGACTTTCATACATCATCATGTATCAATCCCAAAAGTTCACTAACTCTTTCTCTGTTTCCAATAAACAGAGCTGTGGTCATCTTATCTATGTGACATGATTGGCAAGTTTCACAAGATGTAAATTCAAACAGATTTAAATATGCATCTAAATGTAACTTCAGCCAGTCGGGTCGCATTGATATAACCTAGTCTACAATACCTCAAGAAGGATTCGTTCATTTCTGAACTTTTCTTCTTGTGTGTGTTCTGTATACTAAGAACTGTAGTTTGATTTAGAACATCAATGCTTTTAGATAACGTGCCTGAACCGATCAACTATTGATATAGGAAATGTTCAAAACATTATCCAACAATACAAAATTATATCCTTTCTTTACTAATAAAGAGACTGATATGATTTTGTATATCAGGTTCGGTATCTAATAACATTCGTTCAGAATCAATGTATTCTGGTAATACAGGGTGACAGTGACCAACAGACTTGGCTGCAACACTTGCACCGTTTTCTGTCTCATGAAAATTATCACCCGTTCTCAGTTCTCTACCTATCTGTAGCCCATGTAACAGATTACATATGCGGGATCCTGATCCGGTATCGCATACCCAGGACGTAAAGGATACTGAGAAACAGTTCTCTGTAATGAACACACCCGAAGATGATGCATCAACATGCACTTTCTTCGTTTGGGCGGCACGGGAAATCTGGTATTCCCCAATTCCCTGCTCTGTCTTATAACAATTATAAGTTGGAGCGGGACCAACGTTCCCCAGCTTAGTATAACAAGCGGGTTCGGTCAATATATCCGTATTATTATCTTGATTAAGGCGTGATATGGTCGCTACCTGGAGAGAGAGAGAAGAAAACACTCAGCGTATGCTCTTGCAAGATTAGATTGGTTATCTAATATATCTAATCAGGATGTCTCCCACTGTTTTAGTCAAATCTTCCTTCAAACCCTAAAAGGAAAGACTAGCCGGGATTAATTACGCGCTACAAGTTCGCCAATCTTTCAGCCAGGCCAGTGTCGGTACTTTGAGGGAGGTCCCCCGTGCTTTCGCACGAACCTAATTATAGTAAACCTCGTTTTCCCAGAGGCGTAACCCCGTTAACACCTTTCTAGACACCTACTTGATCGGCTAATTGTAATGTGTAAAACTCTCCCAGGAGTAACTCTTACTCGCAGCGGGTATCGGGATCCAACTATCACATAGAAGGTATGCAATCTCATTGCAAATTTCAACACTTGAAATTCCCGATAATATTTTACCCCTAGCGTGCTATGACCTTGACGCATGCCAAACTCTCATAGTCCGCTAGTCAAGTTCAACCCGTACATTTCTTGATTGAATTAAACCCACCCGCACGACCCTTGACGCATGCCAAACAACGCCGTACGAATACCCTAATCCAATCGCATCATATGCATAAGCAGATAAATACTAGTTAGCTACCGCACACTACGCCTTGACGAATGCCAAACTACCGTAGCACGAATACTAACTAGTACTTATCTGAAATGACGGAGGGCTACGACGGGTTTTTCAAAAAACCCTTTGCGTAATGAACTTGATATCGTTGTAGAATCGAGTGATTTTAAATGGAGTGTATTTGAGCCTTTTCTAGTTTTGCTAAAGGGGTCACTCCCGGTGAAGGGATCGTCGGCCCTTTCCTCATCGAATAAGGTGCAGGATATATCATATATACCGCTGTGCAAAGCAGAAACTATAGAAGCAATCAAAAGACAAACCGAGTTTGTAGCATCTGCCAGTTATTGCTAAAGGAGTCACTCCCGGTGAAGGGATCTCGGTCCTTTCCTTATCGAATAAGGTGCTGGATGTTCTACAAGGAACACCGCTATGCAAAGCAAGAACTGTAGCTACCAGTTTTTAAACAAGTTTCTACAACATCTTAGGTTTCTTTTATTTCATTAATCTCATTAATGAAGTCCTATTTTAATATGCTTCACAAGCATCTCTTTTGAAACGAAATCTGCAATATAACATATATCTCATATATATAATATAAACATTCGTCTCAGGCAGTAATATGATCTCATCACAGAACATTGCAGCAGAAGAACATATATGAAATATTGGATATACTAGGACGTCCGTGTTTTCAATACGAGCCAGTATAAAACACGGATTCCACGGTCGCGATGAATAGCCAAACCCACATCCCTAGACCCCTACGAGAGCGGCAAGTAACACTGCCAATTCTAGGGTTAGGAGACCCGGTCTCGACTCCTCGAGATGGTCTCCCACTGGACCCTAGAACCCGGTTACTTGTGCTCCCCGCCTTGGGTCTACCTAATGCGGAAAAGTAAATAATATACAACGGTGACATCTTCCGCTACCTAGAAGTGCCCCAATAAAAGAATATTACATACAAATGAATTTTACATGAATGAAAAAGAAAAACTCTCATCTCACATAAAACCCCCGGCTATTCAAACGCGACGATCCAATAGAACATATCACAGCAACACATAATATCTCATATCATCAACGTAAGCAAGTATGCGTATCCCGATTGTCGTTGATGTATAGCAACGAAGCCGGCGATACTCCACATACTACGCTTACGGTCACAGAAAAGAAAGTGTAAAACTACAACAGTTGGAATCCGCAACTTCCTTAGACATCGCATGCCTAACCAAATGAATTCCTTAGACATCGCATGCCTAACATTTATAAACCCCGCATTTTAGTCTCATTATCGAAAACTCTTTTCAATATCAAGTCGGGCAATTCAACAAGATTCCCGACGCCCTGATCGAATGCTCGTCGCAAACTTTAGTAGACGGCCGCACCCCCGATACCGTCGACGAAGTGCACCAAGGCGGAACACCGCTACCGCGAGCACCCGAACGGATGCTTTCGGCGACGGGGTTCTCCTACAGTCACTTGGTCGGGGCTATGGAGTGAGGCTGTCTATTAAGTTTACCCGGCGAGTATCCGCGTACCCTACGTGATTGCGACGGACTTTTGATCACATCAAATTTCCGTGGCAACCGATCATCTGAGACTAAACTGCTATGTCTATAATATTCAAATCAGTTATCTCATAACTACCTGTGGATTCCAATTATTGTATCACATTCCAGATAAATAGAAAAAAGTTAAACTTTCCGATCGAATCATCAAGCACCCAAGAATTCCCCAATATATCTCAACACTTGAAATCAGTTTAAAAACGTCCATCACATGCCACAGTACCAATGGTCCAGCCGTAGAAGGGTCAAGCCAACGCCTCACATGTGGCACGCCGTACTGCCCCAAACCCTAAGATTCAAAGGGCAGTTCAAGACGGTCACATAATCGAGTTAAGGTTTGTTGTCTTCTAGAGGGTCCATCGAGTTACTTGCACGACTTAGAACATTCTTAAACACGAGGAAAAATCCAACTTTTGAAAAATTTTCCGACAGGGGAAAAAGTGAGTTATTGATATCCGTTCGAACATTTTAACAGTTTCTATAAGATATCCGGAAAGCACACATAGACAAAATCTAATACTCCGATCGAAACATCGAATAACCAAAACAACCCAGCAAATTCAACAGTTGAATAATAAAATAAAAATTTCCAGAAAATACAACATTAGAAAATAGGAGTTACTGTGAAAAGCACGTGCGCTGAATCGATCACGTGACCGCGCAAGCGCCGCGCAAACGGGGGTGGGGCGGCGGTTCCGTGCTACTGTTGTTCGAATTACGCGCACGTGTTTCACAGTAATTCTTGTAATTGCCTGCTGTAATTTTTGGACATTTTTAATTTGGAAAAGTCCCAGATTTTAGAAAATTTCCAGAGAGCAATTTTGAGTTTAGTGTTTCGGGTTTTCCGGGTTCGATCGGACTTTAAACTTCGTCTAGACTTCGCCTAAAGCTCTAGCTTGGCTCTGATACCACTGTAGGGTTGCTAGGCACGCGCACAAGGGTCTACGAGGCATCAACCATGCCCGAATAAAAATTTAGCCGTGCCGAACTACCCGAATACGGAACTTTAAACTAGAGATTAGGCGAAAACTTGCATGCTAAACACTTTAACACTAAGTGAGAGGGATTACAACCTTTGTAGATCCGGTCCTTCACTTCATATGCTCCGTGTTGTGGTCCCTTCGCTGCGATCATCGGGTTCCGGGCTCTCGAGAGGTTCCACGAAGAGAAAGGCGCAACCTTTGCTTCCGATCTTCGATACTACGATGATCTACCTCGAAGTTTCTTTAACACAAGCTAACACTCATGAAATGATGTGAACACCCTCATCTAAATGGCAACGGAAGATGAGGATGATGAAGTAGGAATTTTGCTCTATTTATTTATCTTTTTCTCACTATTATTCATCACCTTTGAAAAACTAGCAAGCTTTTCCATGGAAGAATGAAGGAGGAAGAAGAAGATCAATCCATTTGTGATGAATAGGAAATAATAATATGATAGATAAAGCAACCATGGTTCACTTAACCTTTGTAGAGAATTGACTAGGGTTAGGGTTTTGGGTAAATAAAAGAATGAGTCATGAACAAATATCTTTCACAAAACAAAAACAAATCCTTCTAGAAACTTCTAGAAAGATTAACCCTAATCCGAACCCTAATCAAGTTTAAACTCCACTAAACGAGTTGCATTAGTTATCATATCATGTTACAATATTATATATCACATATATAATATTTACCGTAACAAAATAAAATAATACAATTAACATATATCGTATATATATCAATGTATTACCCGAGTGAGAAAAAGAATCTTTTAGTGAGCAAATATTAGTTAATGCAATTTAATATATCACATATATTATTATACATTAAATTATCGAATCAACACTTGATCCGACAATCCGGCTATATCGCATATAACCGGCTAATATTTATCCGTACCGATTCATCGAATCAACACTTGATCCGATGACCCGGCTGATATCAAATATCGCGAGAATACAATACGATATCACATACCGCATTATCCTCGGTCCCGCACATATCACATATGTGCTCCTACTCCGTTTTGCCTGAGTCAAGAAACCTCTGTGTAGGACTCTAAAGAATCGTCAATACGCCGGCAGTAGGTGATGATCATATCAAACACCCACAAGCTGCAAGCGGTCAGCTAAACGTAACAGCTACCCAGGTATTGAGCGCTCAGAAGATCAACAAGCAAGCCTGTACATTCTCCTGTGGATCCAAACAGTAACACTCCCGTACAGTCCGGTCTCGTCGTCTGATATGTCGCATATCTCGCCTAGGGGTGGTAAACGTCAGACCCCAGTAGCTTGATAAGTCGTGTCGATTTGAGGTCTATAACAGTTCGAGAAACTACCGATAACACTTACCAGTAAATCTCAGCAACCCTGGCCAGGGATTTCCGGTTATAGCCAATCGAACACAGCACAACATCAACTCCCTATACCGGGAGAGACGAATCCCCTCCTATCGCTCATTGCCTCCATATGATTCGGGACTGTACCCAAAAGCCACCTTTTGGCACGCCCTCTTGGACGTGGTATGATGGAAATCAAAGCACAGTGGGAACCACACAAGACTCTATGACGATCTCGGGTCAACAGACTACTCTGTACCAGTGTCACCAGAGAACTGCCATCTGACGTATGGTATAATACCATCTGGGAGTTCTCGGCGAGTCCGTCCAGTGTACCCAGTCTCCACTGAGCACCCGTACACCATCCTTGATGTCAAACACCGATGGATATGGGATCATCCATCGCCCATCATATGGGTCAAGATGCGTATACGCTAGTCTACACTGGTGCATCGATGCCCTGTCTCGATACACCCACGACTAGGAACAGTTATAGGATGTACTCGTCGACTACCGTGGCCCCACTAGTATGATCTCATCATAGTCCCAGTAGTCGAGTACATATCCTAAGGGCTTTATCAACATGTAATATAGAGACAATCAGAGTACACGTTAAGATAAAGTACAACCAGATAGCATACTATCATGTCGAGCAAGAAAGTCTTCCCTATATATGTCCCAGCATCCACTACAATATACATCGTATGTACAGTAATGGCCTCTAGGGCATACATATAACTAACAGAGTTCTCCTACAACAACAGCTACCAGGAGACCATTCAGATGGCACCGTTTGAGGCTCTTTATGGGAGGAGATACAGATCACCCACCTGTTGGACGGAGCTCAGTGAGAGCAGTATCTTAGGGCCACAGATTGTGGAGGAGACGACAGCGAAGGTCCAGTTGATTCGCGATAGGATGAGAGCAGCCAGAGTAGGCAGAGATCTTATGCGGACCGTCGTCGGCACAGACTTGAGTTTTCTGTTGGTGACCACGTTTTCTTGAGGGACTCCCCAATGAAGGGCGTAATGAGGTTTGGAAAGAAGGGGAAGCTTAGTCCTAGATATGTGGGCCCCATTCGAGATCCTTGAGCGTATTGGTGCAGTTGCGTATCGATTAGCCCTTCCGCCCAGTTTTCCAGACGTGCATCCCGTATTTCACGTTTCGATGCTCCGCAGATATCTTCATGATCCTTCGCATGCGATTCAGCACCCGACGATCCAGCTTGAGCGCGACCTTTCCTACGCGGAGCAGCTGGTGATGATCTTAGATCGACAAGTGAAGAAATTGAGGTCGAAAGAGACACCGTCCGTCAAAGTGCTTTGGCGTGGCCAGAGCGGCGAGGAAGTCACTTGGGGGACCGAGAGCGAAATGAGGAAGAGGTATCCCCACCTTTTTGAAGGTGCGTATAGTTAGATTTTTAAATTCGGGGACCGAATTTCTTTAAGGGGGGTAGATTGTAACACTTTGAAATTTCCGTTTGAATGTATGTCGTGATAATTAGTGATGGTACGTGTGATTATATATGTGTTTCTAGGATTATTAGTTAGTTAGTAGTGTTAGCATCATTTTCCTTGTGTAGTGTACACATGCACACTCAGCATAATTTTCCTTGACCTAGGTTAAAGTGTTAACCATTCTTGTGTTGTATGGTTGCTAACTTTTTCCCCACCATTTTATTCATATCATAACCCTTTTTCATAATTCAAATCCAATTAAACAAAGAAGCATGGTGTTTAGGTGAAACTTTGACTTTTTGACCCCCTTTTCTTCTCTCTTCTCTCTCTTTCCCTCATTCTGAAATCCAACAGCAATTCCAGCAGCAAAAAACCCCATTTTTCCTCCATATTTTCTTCTCTCTTCATTCTCCTTTGATCCATACACAAAACCCTATACATATCAATTCATTTTCATCACAAAACCTTAGGAAAAGTGAGCTTTTTGAGGTGTTTGAAGCAAATCTGCATACTTGAGGGAAAAAGCTGGAACTTTTGGTCTTTCCTAGGGTCTTTAGAAGGTATTAACTCATATTTGCACTTCTTTTCCTTAGACTTGTTGTATTCTCTAGTAAAAATCTCTTTTTTGTGCATTTTTAGTGATATTAAGGGATATTGGTGATTCACATGTTAGATTAGGGTTTTGTTAGTTGTGTTAGCTCTATTAGGTGTTATTAGAGCTATCTTAGGCCAAGTTTTGTTTCAGTTGCACAAAAATACCCTAAAGTTCCATTTTTAGTGCAAAGTGTGGATTTTAACTAGAATTTGGGCACTGTAGGAAATCTGCTACTACCCGAGACTTTTCAGAACAAAACTAGACATCACTGCAGCATGTGTGGGGAGTATAGAGTGCACAAACCAAACCTGGGAACCCAATTCCCAAGTCTGGCCGCCGAAATGTGCATTCTGGCCGCAAATTGCGGCCAGATAGGGGAGATTTGGGTTGGGGTTTGGGGTGTGGGTCTCTGCTTGTATGTGAGTTATTTTGGTATATATAGTTTTGCAATATATTTCCTGTATCAAAATCTGGGGTAGAATACCTATTTTCCCGTATTTTCATCCTTTCGCGACACGCGTGATACGTGTGTGTGGGTTTTGGGTTTCTGCGTATCGCGACGCGTCGGAGTGGTTTCAGGCGCGTAACCACACGTTTTAGCGTATCGCGCACACACGCGCTTGGTTCGCGACACGAGTTACTAGTTCGGCTTTAATGTCGCGTTTGTGTGATTTCAAGCTTACGTGTGATATATTGTGTAATTCTAGGTTCGCAGGCGAGTACAGCGGACGCCGCGCAGGAGGGGAAACAAGTTGTTGGCTATACCTAGCGGGAGGCTACAGTGAGTAGATTTCACATCTACGGGGATATCGCCCGCATGGCGTTCTACGTCAGGGCTGATAGGACCTTATAGTGTTCCTTATATATATATTGCATGTTCATGGTTACTAGCTAGTGCATTGCATACCTACTACACACCTCATCTTGGATCATTGCATTGTAGCTCATCTATATGCGACATGACTTGATATTCATACTTGATACCTATATCACATTGGATCATTGCATTGTAGCTCATCTATATGTGACATGACTTGATATTCATACTTGATACCTATATCACATTGGATCATTACATTGTAGCTCATCTATATGTGACATGACTTGATATTCATACTTGATACCTATATCACATTGGATCATTGCATTGTGGCTCATTTTTATTTGACATGACTTGATATACATACTTGGTGCACATATCACATCACAATTACTTGTATTATTGGTTGAGATTTCATGTGATTTATGGATTTGGGAACCGTGGCCTTTTCAAATAAGTAATCATTTAAAAACCCGGTTCCCTTGATATGATATTTTGGGGCATCACCCCGTGTTTTCTCGGTGCTAGAGGCATGTATTGAGAGAGGGCTGACCCGGACTGACGGATGCCCGATGTATTGAGAGAGGGCTGACCCGGACTGACGGATGCCCGATGTATTGAGAGAGGGCTGACCCGGACTGACGAATGCCCGATGTATTGAGACAGGGCTGACCCGGACTGACGGATGCCCAATGTATTGAGAGAGGGATGACCCGGACTGACGGATTCCCGATATATACTTTGAGAGAGGGCTGACCCGGACTGACGGATGCCCGATACAGGATGTTTTGCGTGTCGATGCTAGACACGAGTATTTATGATATTTGGGTGCCGATGTTGGGCACTCGGGATTCTTAGAGATGTACAGGATTTGAGGGCCGAGGAGAGTGCCGGCGCATGAGCTATTTTTGGGAGATCTGGGTGCATTGAGAAACCGATATATATTCCACGTCGACATTCCGTGTAGATATTATATTGCCCCTGCTCAGCATTACTTTTGTACCTCATCCTGTAGATGTATTACCTGATAGAGCATTACATTTGTACCTCATCCGGTAGTACAGTACCCTATAGAGCACTTGCATGATTATTGCACATACTGCTTATCACATATTGATATCATCTGTTGGCATATGATAGAGTAGCGTAGTACGTGCATGCTCGCGATTACCTTTATATGTTATTTCTATTCACGAGTTGGCAACTCACCCCCGTTGTGCCACAGTGTTTGCAGGTTGCCCTTCGGAGTAGTCGCGGCAGGCTGCTTTGCATCTTTTGACACAGATACCCCCATAGTTGGTGTACTAGCTCTTTTGCTGATAGGTGGGTTTTGTGCGGTATCTGTTTATCTTTCAGTATGTACATTGTTGTATCTAGTATTCTCCATCTACCATGTATGTATTTGACTTAGAGACAGTGTGAGGACGATGTTGTATTATATTTGTTTTCTGGTGTCGAGCTCGTTGTGAGCCGGCTGTACTTGCAGTTTATTCCATCTGTTTTATTCCCACTTGTGGATCTTGATCTTCGCTACGGCGTCGTATATTACTATCTTGGTGATTGTATACTTAGATTTCTTATCATGTTTAGTTAGTGCCTTCTTTAAAAACTTATAACACTCTATACTTTCACTGGTTTGATTTCTGGGTTTTCGGTTCACTTAGTCGCGTTACGCCTGTAGACGTTACGTGGTTAAGTGCCGGTCACGGGCCAAACTTCGGGTCGTGACAGCAAGAAAGGGATACTGTGTATATAGACGGTGAGCCTGACAGAGGGACCACTACCTACCGGTGATAGTATTTGGGCTCGGCGGATATCCGGAGGATACCGACCGGAGTCGAGAGATGATATGGGCCGATCCGGACTGACGGAGCCCGAGGGTCGATCCGGACTGATGGAGCCCGAGAGATATGAGGATTTACGTGCTGATGCTGGGCACGGTTTTCATGATGTTTTCGAGTGTCGATGTGTCACGACCCGAAATATTAGCTCGTGACCAGCACTCAAATCACGCAACGTCTAAAGGCGTAACGTAATTCAAGTAAGCTGAAACCCAGAAATCTAAACCTTTTAAGAAAAATAAAGGAGGTGAAGTTTTGAAATAAGAGCATAATGAAATCAAGTTTTCTTAATGCAAAAAAAAGAACATGAAAATGCAAGTGGATTATGCAAGTTTAAAAACATGTTTCGTCTTTTTGAAAATTTGGGCAGCACCTCCTTTGTATATTTTGATCCAAAACCAAAAATACATAATATGATTAATGGCATCCCCAAGCGGGAGCTAGCTTTTCACCAAACGGCGGATCACAACCACGCAAGACAGTAAATATGAGTATACGACGCCCAACGGCGAAGATCACCACAAAAGATGAAGAAATAAGCAAGACATCAAAACCACAATTAGCAGAAAACCCCTCGCTCTAAGTCTCGCAACCGCAATCCCACTAAGTCTCAATACTTGTACAATTTACAAATTTTGATTGATGGAGTTAACTAGATACAATATGAAATATAGATACAAGAGTGGGTACGATACAAATGTCCCACCTACCAATGCAAAACACCCGAATGCAACTGTATGCCAGCGAAGCCGCTACTGATCCAAGCAGTCAACCTGCAAGAACTGTGGCACAACGGGGGTGAGTTGCCAACTCGTGAGTAGAAAAATATCAACAGATAGAAATCGAATAAACAACGACTTCTAGGTCAACTATATCATGAAGGTAATACTATGATATCTAGGGTGACCGGGTCTGTATATGTGCCAACAAGATAGTCAATACCTATAAGCATGTGTATAACATCCAACAGTATAATCAATGCATGTAAGCAAGTGGATCTCGTCCGCCCATATAATCAAAGTATGTATGCATGTGGATCTTGTCCACGTGTCACCCACTGACACAATAACATCATGCATATAAATATCATAAAAGCATATGCATGAAAATACGAGGATATAAATCAACCTGTGTCCCTCGCGAAACCTCCAAATCATGGAACCTGAGTGTCCAGCATCGATACTCGAAACATCATGAAAACCGTGTCCAACATCGACATGTAAATCCTCATATATCTCAGGTGCCGCATCCTCAGATCGGCCCTCAGGCGCCGCACACCCTGGTCGGCCCTCATATCCATCTCGCTACTCCGGTCGGTATCCTCCGGATAACCGCCAAGTCCAAATACTATCACCGGTAGGTAGTGCTCCCCTGCCAGGCTCCCCGTCTAACATATACGAGTCTTCTTGCCCCAGGGTATCACCGGGTCCACCATGTACCCGCAGACGGTGCCTACCGCTCCTCGAATCGGGTTTCACATTCCACTCTCAGAACCGAGAAAACACATGGTGGACGCACTGAAATATCATATCAAGAGAAACCGGGTTTTTAAAACAATACATACTTTCTTTCGAAATCACCACGGATCTCAAATCCAGAAATCTCATGAAAACAACATATCTCAATACGTAAAATCATAAAGCGTGATGTATGCGACATATAATAGAAATGTAAGCATATCCGTATATCATGCAACATGGAACGGTGATATGGCATATTAAGGGAAAACCGCTCTTTTAAATGATTCCAGTTTTTAAAATATAACATGCGGTTCCCAAGTTCCCAATAAAACCAGTTATCTATATAGGTATAATATATATATGCGCGAGTATAGATGTACCAATGTATGTGTGCACCAATATGGATATACAATATGTATGTGCGCAAATATGGACGTATCACTGTATATATGCTAATATGGATGTACAATATGCATATCATGATGCAGCAACCCTACTGTGTAGTGACATGGCAATTATCGATGATGAAGTGTGTGAGCCGGCAAATCTGTGTACGTGTAACATACCCATCATCGATAATGGTGCAGGTGTACTAGCACAGGTATATGCAATGCAATAATAATATCATGAATGCAGCATAAGGTAAATCATCAGCTAAAAGCTATAAGGTATACGTAACTATCATATGTCTGAGTCGGTGAATCTATCAATCGACATCTAGCCACACAATGTCACGTACGGGATAATCCATCGTACGACATCCTCTAGTCAAGGGTATGAATCAATCATCAAGTCAAACTCATCATACACGGAAAATCATCATACGGCGGCATTAAGCTAATAGGGATCCTATCATCCTATAAGACAAATGAGGGTACGACCTAATATCACGTACGACCTATCATCCATAATTCACAACATTCTCTCTCTCTCTCTCTCTATATATATATATCCCAGGTCACATCCGCAATAATCTCATATCAAGGGACTGGCAGGGTATAAATCATCTCGATCGACTCGCATCCGTATACCAACATATCATCATATCATCATATTCGTCTTATATTCTTTCATCGCATTTATATCTCACATCAAGTCGAGTTTACATAAACATTCTATCTCTATTATAAGTATAAGTATTTAATCTAACATACACACCCGAACCATACAAGTAGATTTTAAAGAAGCGAATCGTAGTTTTGAAAATAGGGATTACGGTGTTTTTAAGGAAAAGATATCATTTGAAATTCCGTAACGTCCCTCAAGGTAATCTGTTTAAAAGATGCATACGATTCCTCAGTTTAGAAATATGTATGGTTTGGATGACACATCTATGTCGACTATCTAGTCCTATAGTATCCCAACGGCAATATCGTCAACATCATCCTCAAATACCGTCATCACATATTAGCCTTATTATAACCCTTCTAACTATCCTTAGTTTCTAATATGGTTTCACTAACTATCATTTAACTCTAACCCCAGTTTCCAAATCTAGGTTTCTTTAACCATATTCTATAAATCAGTTTCCATCAAAACTTTGCGGGGGTGCTATACGCCGTCCATCCGACTTCCCCCGTTGATATAGATCCACTCACCTTGGTCTTCACTTGCCGAAGTCGTTGACGCCACGCTCCGTCGCCTCGGAATCCACGCGAAGGTACCTACAATAACAACACATATCGTGTTAGTTATATGTATGCCCTAGAGGCCATTACTGTACATAGGATGTATATTGTAGTGGATGCTGGGACATATATAGGGAGGACTTTCTTGCTCGACATGATAGTATGCTATCTGGTTACTCTTTACCTTAACGTGTACACTGATTGTCTCTCTGTTACATGTTGGTAAAGCCCTTAGGATGTGTACTTGACTACCTGGACTATGATGCGGATCATACTAGTGGGGACATGGTAGTCCATAGGTACATCCTTCAAAGTCCCTAGTCGTGGGTGTATCGAGACGGGGCATCGATATACCAGAGTAGACTAGCGTATACCTTCTCGACCCATACAGATGGGCGATGGATGATCCCATATCCATTGGTGTTTGACATCAGAGATGATATACGGGTGCTCAGTGGAGACTGGGTACACTGGACGGACTCGCCGAGAACTCCCAGATGGTATTATACCTTACGTCAGATGGCAGTTCTCTGGTGACACTGGTACAGAGTAGTCTGTTGACCCGAGATCGTCATAGAGTATTGTGTGGTTCCCACTGTGCTTTGATTTCCACCTTACCACGTCCAAGAGGGCGTGCAAAACGGTGGTTTTTGGGTACAGTCCCGAGTCACATGGAGGCAATGAGCGATAGGAGGGGATTCGTCTCTCCCGGTATAGGGAGTTGATGTTGCACTGTGTTCGATTGGCTATAACCGGAAATCCCTGGCCAGGGTTGCTGAGATTTACTGGTAAGTGTTACCAGTAGTTTCTCGAACTGTTATAGACCTCATATCGACACGACTTATCGAGCTATTGGGGTCTGACGTTTACCACCCCTAGGCGAGATATGCGACATATCAGACGACGAGACCGAACTGTACGGTAAGTGTTACTGGTTGGATTCATAGGAGTGTGAGCGGGCTTGCTCGTCGATCTTCTCATCGCTCAATACCCGGGTGGCCGTTACGTTTAGCAGACCGCTTGTGGCTTGTGGGTGTTTGATATGATCATCACCTGCTGCCGGCGTATTGACGAGTCTTTAGAGTCCTACACAGAGGTTTCCTGGCTCAAGTGAAACGAAATGGGAGCGCATATGAGATATGTGCGGGACCGAGAATAATGCGTGTATGTGATACCGTATTTCATTCTCGCGATTAATGTTTCAATTGGTTGTATACGATATAACCTAGTTATCGAATCGAAGATCGATTCGATAAATCGATACATTGTATACTAGTCGGTTGTGTGCGACATGACCGGATCATTGAATCAAGTGTTGATTTAATGATTTAATGCATAATTATATATTTGATATATTACTTTGCATTAACTAGTATTGGTTCACTTTAAAAGGATTTTCTCACTTGAAGTACACAACTTGTATATGTGATATACTTTTGTGCACTTGTTTGTATCATGTTTGATGATGCATGCTCACTTGGGTTTGTGTTAAGAATTATACCATGGTTAAGTTAATGATTAGGGTTTTGTTTATTTGATTTACTTATTTTTTTATTTATTTATTTTCATTTATATTTGGAAAAGAAATAAAATGGTGGCTCATTTTGGACTTTTCTTTTGAAGCTTCATGAAGCTTTGAATGGTTTGACCATTTTGTCTCTTTTCTTAACCCTAACCATTCACTTGAACCATAGTTGATTCTCTACACAAGTTATCTTGACCATGGTTTGAATATGATAAGTATTCATTTTTCTTTTCCATTTTAATCAATACTTATGATATTCTATCATCTTCTTCCTCTTCTTCATGAAGAAACTTTGCTCCATCAATGGCAACTTGAGCAAATGAGTGAGAAATCCAATTCTAAAGTGAACCCACCTCCTATTTCTTCATCCTCTACCTCTTGCCAAGTAGTATAGGGTGTTATCTTCACAAGTTTCATGACTTGGTGAAGTGGGAGCTTGATCTTGTGATGCCTCGACGTAGATTATCTTCGGCATCAAAGCCGATGACCAAGCCTGCCCAATTTTCCGATGAAGCCGATGCCAGAGTCCGGGATCCGATTTGGACAGCGGAGGGACATCATCGCGGAGCTATGGAGGTGGAGAACCGGATCTACAAAGGTTGTATTTCTGTTCTTATAGTTAAGTTGTTAACTAGTTTCTTTTGTCGCCTAAAATTCTAGTTAACGATCCGTATTAGGGTTTCTCGGCACCCGTAAAATTTGAAATTGGCATGGTTGATGCCTTGTGAGACCTCATTAGAGTGCCTAGGAACCCTACAGTGGTATCAGAGCTACTAGGCATTAGATGTCGACCTATGGGGGGTTCTCACTGTGTGATAGTGTGGCGAAGCATAGGCTCTTACCCCCAGGGTGTCCCGAGACCGGAAGGTGTTCCGGCGGGTTGTAGTCCTCGCGAGGGGGCATGCGTAAAAAGTAGCGGCTGAGGGACCCGTTGGTGCCACGGCGACCCCATTGGATGGGGTGGCTGCCTGACCTACAGTGGTATCAGAGACTAGCTAGAGCCTTAGGCGATGCTTAGATGATGTTTGAAACCCGATCGAACCCGAAACCCTAACTTTTTCATGCTCTCTGGACTTTTTCTGAAAACTGGGTTTTTTCCAGATTAAAATTTTCCAAAAAATTCAGCAGGGTCTTATTAGAATTACTGTGAAATTCGTGGGGCTAATTCGTCAAAAGTGCGGCGGAACCGCGGCAGAAGCCTGGCTTCTGCGGCGGTTCCGCGGCCATTTGATGACGTCACCCTTCCTATTTTGCACAGTAATTCCTCTTTCACAGTGCTGAGTTTTATGGGAATTTTTAATATTTATTCAAGAGTTGAATTTTCTGGGTTGTTTTGGGGATTCGATGATTCGATCGGATTATCAGATTTTGTCTATGTGGATTCCGGATAATTTTTGAATATGTTAAAAAGTTCGACCGGATATAAATACGTAACTTTTCCCCTGTCGGGAAATTTCTAAGTGTTGGATATTTCCGTAGTTTAACGACGTTCTAAGTAGTGCAAGTAACGCGATGGACCCTCTAGAAGACAACAAACCTTAACTCGATTATGTGACCGTCTTGAACTGCCCTTTGAACCTTCGGGTTTGGGGCAGTACGGCGTGCCACATGTGAGGCGTTGGCTTGACCCTTCTACGGCTGGACCGTTGGTACTGAGGCACGAAGTGGATGTTTTTAAACTTGTTTCATGTGTTGATCTGTTTTGGGAAAACTTGGGTGTTCGACTGTTCGATCGGAAAGTTTAATATTTTCTGTTTATCTGGAATGTGATACAATAATTGGAATTCACAAACAGTTATGAGATAACTGAATGAATGTTGTAAACATAGCAGTTTAGTCTCACTTGATCGGTTGCCATAGAATTTTGATGTGATCAAAAGTCCGTCGCAATCACGTAGCGTACGCGGATACTCACCGGGTAAACTTAATAGACAGCTACATCCCTTAGCCCCGACCAAGTGACTGTAGGAGAACCCCGTCGCCGAAAGCATCCGTTCGGGTGCTCGCGTAGCGGTGTTCCGCCTTGGTGCACTTCGTCGACGGCGTCGGGGGTGCGGCCGCCTACTAAAGTTTGCGACGAGCATTCGATCAGGATGTCGGGAATCTTGTTGAATTGCCCGACTTGATATTGAAAAGTGTTTTCGATATGAGACTAAAATGCGGGGTTTATATTTGTTAGGCATGCGATGTCTAAGCAATTCATTTCGTTTAGGCATGCGATGTCTAAGTTGTTGCGGATTCCAACTGTTGTAGTTTTACACATTTCTTTTCTGTGACCGTAAGTGTAATATGTGATATCGCCGGTTTCGTTGCTATATGTCAACGACAATTGGGATGCACATGTTTACTTACGTTGATGACATGTGATGTTATGTGTTGCTGGATATGTTATATTGGATCGTCGTGTTTGAATAGCCGGGTTTTTTTTATGTGAGATGAGTGTTTTTCATTTTGATTCATGTAAAAACTTGTATGTAATATTCTTTTATTGGGGCACTTCCAGGTTGCGGAAGTTGTCACCTTTTGTATATTATTTACTTTTCCGCACTAGGATAGACCCAAGGAGGAGAGCACAAGTAACCGGGTTCTGGAGTCCAGTGGGAGACCAACTCGAGGAGTCGAGTCCGGGTCTCCTAACTCCAGAATTGGTAGGGTTGCTTGCCGCTCTCATAGGGGTCTAGGGGTGTGGGTTTGGTTATTCATCACGACCGTGGAATCCGTGTTTTATACTGGCTCGTATTGAAAACACGGACGTCGTAGTATATCCAATATTTCATATGTTTCTTCTGCTGCGATATCTGTGATGTGATCATGTGATGTTCTGTGATAGATACAGTATATAGTATATATGATATATTATATAGGCGTTACTTATGTTTTACACCCGCGCTAGCCCTGCCCCGCTTTGCCGTTAGTTACCTAACCTAACGGTGCACGAGGGGACATCGAGGCGAATGCGGATGGCATAAGTGTACGTCGTATTTATCTGTGATGTTTAGGTAATTTAAATGATGGGACTTCATTAATGTGATTAATGAAATAAAAGAAACCTAAGATGTTGTAGAATCGAATTTCAAAAAAAATAAAACAGGTAGCTACAGTTCTTGCTTTGCACAGCGGTATATATGATATATCCTGCACCTTATTCGATGAGGAAAGGACCGAGATCCCTTCACCGGGAGTGACTCCTTTAGCAATAACTGGCAGATGCTACACACTCAACTTGTCTTTTGGTTACTTTTAAGAGTTCTGCTTTGCACAGTGATATATATGATATATCCCGCACCTCATTCGACGAGGAAAGGACCGACGATCCCTTCACCGGGAGTGACTCCTTTAGCAAAACTAGAAAAGCCTCAAAAGCACTCCATTTTAAAATCATTTGATTCTACAACGATATAAAGTTCATTACGCAAAGGGTTTTCTTAAAAACCTGACGTAGCCCTCCGTCATTTCAGATAAGTAATAGTTAGTATTCGTGCTGCGTTTGTTGACTCAGTCAAGGCGTAGTGTGCGGCAGCTGATTACTATTTATCTGCTTATGCATATGATGCAGATTGGATTAGGGTAGTCGTGCGGCCTTGTTGACTCAGTCAAGGGTCGTGTGGGTGGGTTTAATTCAATCAGGAAATGACGGGTTGAACTTTACTTGCGGTCTATGGTTTGATGACTCAGTCAAGGTCATAGATCGCCTGGGGTAAAATATTATCGGGAATTTCAAGTGTTGAAATTTGCAATTAGATTGCATACCTTCTATGAGATAGTTGGATCCCGATACCCGCTGCGAGTAAGAGTTACTCCTGGGAGAGTTTTATACATTACAATTAGCCGATCAAGTAGGTGTCTAGAAAGGTGTCAACGGGGTTACGCCTCTGGGAAAACGAGGTTTACATTAATTAGGTTCGTGCGAAAACACGGGGGACCTCCCTCAAAGTACCGACACTGGCCTGGCTGAAAGATTGGCGAACTTGTAGTGTGTAATTAATCCCGGCTAGTCTTGCCTTTTAGGGTTTGAAGATTTGATAAAAACAGTGGGAGCCATCCTGATTAGATAAAATAATAACCAATCTGATCTTGCAAGAGCGCACGCAGAGTGTTTTCTTCTCTCTCTCTCCTGGTAGCGACCATGTCACGCCTTAATCAAGATAATAATACGGATTATTGATCGAACCCGCTTATTATACTGAACTGGGGAACGTTGGTCCCGCTCCAACTTATAATTGTTATAAGACAGAGCAGGAAATAGGGGAATACCAGATTTCCCGTGCCGCCCAAACGAAGAAAGTGCATGCTGATGCATCTCCTTCGGGTGTATTCGTTACAAAGAACTGTTTCTCAGTATCCTCTGCATCCTGGGTATATGATACCGGATCAGGATCCCAGATATGCAATCTGTTACATAGGGCTACAAAAGGGTAGAAAAACTGAGAACGGGTGATAAGTTTCATAAGGCAGAAAATGGGGCAAGTGTTGCAGCCAAATCTGTTGGTCACTGTCACCCTGTATTGTAATACATTGATTCTGAACGAATGTTATTAGATACCGAACCTGATATACAAAATCATATCTGTCTCTTTATTAGTAAAGAAACGATAAAATTTTGTATTGATGGATAATGTTTTGGACATTTCCTATATCAAAAGTTGATCGGTTCAGGCACGTTATCTAAAAGCATTAATGTTCTAAATCAAACTACAGTTCTTAGTATGCAGAACACACACAAGAGGAAGAGTTCAGAAATGAACGAATCCTTCTTAAGGTATTGTAGACTAGGTCATATCAATGCGACCCGACTAGCTGAAGTTACATATAGATGCATATTTAAATCAGTTTGAATTTACATCTTATGAAACTTGCCAGTCATGTCACAGAGATAAGATGACCATAGCCCTGTTTATTGGAAACAGAGAAAGAGTTAGTAAACTCTTGGGATGATACATGTTGATGTATGTAGGTCCCCTGTCTGCACATGCCAAGATTGGTTCTTTGTACTTCATTACATTCTTTGATGATCTCTCAAGATTCAGACATATGTTCCTGTTGAAACACAAGTCCGAAACTTTTGAGATATTCACAGAATATAAGCTAGAAGTAGAGAACCAATAAGGGTATAAGTATTATGTCCTTTGATGTGATCGAGGAGGAGAATACTTGAGCACGGAAATCCTGGACTATTCTAAAGGAGAATGAGATTCTCTCTCAGCATTACTCCTCCGTATAAACCATAGCACGATGGTATAACGGGGCGGAGCAATAGCACCCTATGTGATATGGTGTACTCTATGATGAGTACTACTGAGTTTCCTATTTCCTTTTAGGGAGTTATGCACTTGAGAAGTTGCATACCTATTGAATAGGGTTCGAATCAAATCAGTTGCCTACCGCTTCATATGTGATATGGAAAGGGAAGAGCCCATATCTTAAGTTAGTTAAGATTTGGGGTTGTCCGGCCTATGTCTAAAAGCAAAATCCGGACAAGCTCGAGGCAAGGTCTGTTATGTAGAACTGGAAAGGTTCCAGCTATGCAAACTGAAGCAGCCGATTTGGTAGAACCAAAGGATTCAGTAGAAACCAAAGAACCTCAGCCTCTCCGCCGATCTAGTAGGGTTCCTCACCCACCTGAGAGATACTTCGGTTTCTCTATGACAGTGGGAGCGAGGATTGCATCATGAGATGATGACCCAACTAGTTTCGAGCTGGCCATCAGGAGTAAGACTCTGTAAGAATGGCTGGATGCTTAGTGATCTGAGATGGAATCCATGTACACCAACAAAGTATGGACTTTGGTTGCTATATCTGAAGGGTTAAATCCCCATCAGGAGCAAGTATATCTTGAGAAGATTACTTGGTGTAGATGGAAAAGTTGAGACTTTCAAAGCTAGATTTATTAAAGTTTTTCGTCATCGACCAGGCATCAATAATGATGAAACCTTTTCCAGTGCCTATGCTTAAGTCCATCCGGATCCTACTTGCCACGGCTACATACCATGACTATGATATCTGGCGGTTGGGTGTCATGACTGCATTTCTAAATGATGTTTTAGAAAAGTGCGTCTATAAGTACACAGCCAGAGGGCCTCGTAGACAGTGGGAGCAGCGGAAACGTGTGCAAGATGCTTTATAGGATAAAGCAGGCATCGCGGAGTTGGAACATCTGTTTTGATGGATTAGTCAAAGAAGTTGACATCATCAAAATGGTAGATGAACCTTGTATAAACAAAAAGGTAGTAGGGAGTATGGTGACGATCCTCGTAGAGTACGTGGATGACATACTCTTGATAGGGAAGGAGTTTCCTATGCTACGCTCGGTCGATCTCCGCTTATCACATGGATTCTCCATATAGGATCAAAGTGATACCTCATAAATCCTGAGTTTTCATCTATGAGATAGATGTTATTTGGGAGTTAGAACACTCACTAGCTGTAGTGAGATGGTATCAGTTGATCCTGGGGAGAATCACTGGAAGGGTTTCAGGGTGATAAAGACGGCTGAATGTCCGTCACAGGCATTGTCTTTACCCTCAGTAAAGGGACGGTATGTTGGAAGAGTTCCAAGCTAGATACCGTGGCATACTAGACGATAAAGGCTGGATACATTGCTACTTAAGATGCTACCAAAGAGGCTGTTTGGGTGTATGCTGGTTTATGAGATGAACTACGTTCCTACCATTGTGAGACAATGGAGTTGTGGCTTATGCCAAGGAACGCCGGTCCCATCAGTGATCCAGACTTATTCTAAGGCAGTATCACCTGATCATGGAGATGGTTGATCTCCAGGGTGATCGAGGCAAGGAGAGCAGACTCAAAGGATAACACGGCGGATCCACTCACGAAGGCCTATTCCCAGAGAGAGACTTTTATGGGATGGTTGAGTATGGGATACTACAACCACTGCTTCAGATGGCCCTAGTGCAAGTGGGAGATTGTTAGTTATATGTATGCCCTAGAGGCCATTACTGTACATAGGATGTATATTGTAGTGGATGCTGGGACATATATAGGGAGGACTTTCTTGCTCGACATGATAGTATGCTATCTGGTTACTCTTTACCTTAACGTGTACATTGATTGTCTCTCTGTTACATGTTGGTAAAGCCCTAAGGATGTGTACTTGACTACCTGGACTATGATGCAGATCATACTAGTGAGGACATGGTAGTCTATAAGTACATCCTTCAAAGTCCCTAGTCGTGGGTGTATCGATACGGGGCATCGATATACCAGAGTAGACTAGCGTATACCTTCTCGACCCATACAGATGGGCGATGGATGATCCCATATCCATTGGTGTTTGACATCAGAGATGATATACGGGTGCTCAGTGGAGACTGGGTACACTGGACGGACACGCCGAGAACTCCCAGATGGTATTATACCTTACGTCAGATGGCAGTTCTCTGGTGACACTGGTATAGAGTAGTCTGTTGACCCGAGATCGTCATAGAGTCTTGTGTGGTTCCCACTGTGCTTTGATTTCCACCTTACCACGTCCAAGAGGGTGTGCAAAACGGTGGTTTTTGGGTACAGTCCCGAGTCACATGGAGGCAATGAGTGATAGGAGGGGATTCGTCTCTCCCGGTATAGGGAGTTGATGTTGCGCTGTGTTCGATTGGCTATAACCGGAAATCCCTCGCCAGGGTTGCTGAGATTTACTGGTAAGTGTTACCAGTAGTTTCTCGAACTGTTACAGACCTCATATCGACACGACTTATCGAGCTATTGGGGTCTGACGTTTACCACCCCTAGGCGAGATATGCGACATATCAGACGACGAGACCGGACTGTACGGTAAGTGTTACTGGTTGGATTCATAGGAGTGTGAGCGGGCTTGCTCGTCGATCTTCTCATCGCTCAATACCCGGGTGGCCGTTACGTTTAGCAGACCGCTTGCGGCTTGTGGGTGTTTGATATGATCATCACCTGCTGCCGGCGTATTGACGAGTCTTTAGAGTCCTACACAGAGGTTTCCTGGCTTAAGCAAAACGAAATAGGAGCGCATATGAGATATGTGCGGGACCGAGAATAATGCCAGTATGTGATACTGTATTTGATTCTCGCGATTTGTAACATTGATCGGTTATATGCGTTATAGCCGGGTTATCGGATCAAGTGTTGATTCGATAAGTTGTTATTATTGATATTAGTCGGTTATATGCGATATGACCGGATCATTGAATCAAGTGTTGATTTAATGATTTAATGCATAATTATATATTTGATATATTACTTTGCATTAACTAGTTTTGGTTCACTTTAAAAGGATTTTCTCACTTTAAGTACACAACTTGTATATGTGATATACTTTTGTGCACTTGTTTGTATCATGTTTGATGATGCATGCTCACTTGGGTTTGTGTAAAGAATTATACCATGGTTAAGTTAATGATTAGGGTTTTGTTTATTTGATTTATTTATTTATTTATTTTCATTTATATTTGGAAAAGAAATAAAATGGTGGCTCATTTTGGACTTTTCTTTTGAAGCTTCATGAAGCTTCGATTGGTTTGACCATTTTGTCTCTTTTCTTAACCCTAACCATTCACTTGAACCATAGTTGATTCTCTACACAAGTTATCTTGACCATGGTTTGAATATGATAAGTATTCATTTTTCTTTTCTATTTTAATCAATACTTATGATATTCTATCATCTTCTTCCTCTTCTTCTTCTTCATGAAGAAACCTTGCTCCATCAATGGCAACTTGAGCAAATGAGTGAGAAATCCAATTCTAAAGTGAACCCACCTCCTATTTCTTCATCCTCTACCTCTTTCCAAGTAGTATAGGGTGTTATCTTCACAAGTTTCATGACTTGGTCTTGTGATGCCTCGACGTAGATTATCTTCGGCATCGAAGCCGACGACCAAGCCCGCCCATTTTTCCGATGAAGCCGATGCCAGAGTCCGGGATCCGATTCGGATAGCGGAGGGACATCATCGCGGAGCTATGGAGGTGGAGAACCAGATCTACAAAGGTTGTATTTCTGTTCTTATAGTTAAGTTATTAACTAGTTTCTTTTGTCGCCTAAAATTCTAGTTAACGATCCGTATTAGGGTTTCTCGGCACCCGTAAAATTTGAAATTGGCATGGTTGATGCCTTGTGAGACCTCATTAGAGTGCCTAGGAACCCTACATATCGTAACGCTATTAAAATCAAGTTCTAAAATCCAAAACGGCACGCGCATTGCTCATAGGTTCGAACCTATAGCTTACGCGTACAAAATCAACCAAACAACCCCTGTTGTTGATGTACGAACATCCAACAACCAAATACAAATCCAAATATCAAGAATTAGCATTTCAAAATACGGAAAACATAGCCAAAATCATACTAAAAAGTTCCCAGATTTTGACTCAGGTCAAATAAAGCCAAGCAAACAAGTCTAGGGTGATGTATCTTGTATATTTGAGCTACTGGACCAATCCCGACACTACACCCACCAAGTGGCCGGCCACTCCTACCCAAAATCCGAGGTCGTCGGCCCAGGGGTCTTTGTTTGGGTTCATCAGGTCAGAGTGGTCTCCTAGTGACTTAATTTGGTCCCTAGTATTGTTTACTACTCTAAGAAATTCCCTGGGTTGCTCCAGATTTCCCTGCACACCCAAAATACTCACAAAACTGACATGGATCAATTCTAAAGTTTGTGCATCGGGTTCAATTCTATGGTTCAGTTTAGGGTAACGTGTCACCATGGTCACACAAACACTCACAACAGTTCCCAGATTTCACCTAAATTCATTACAGAAAAATCTAGTAGGACCAAACACCTCTAAACATCTTCAGGTAACTACCCTACAAAATTCAAGCCCTATCTCCCCTACCCACCCGAGGTCGCCGGAATTGTCCCCATAGTCGCCGGCCAAAACCGATGGGAAAGGGATAGGGTTTCAGGTGAACACTCAGGGTTTTGAGTACAACACCATCACACTGTTTGTTTCTACAGTGAACACTCGGGGTCATAGCAGGTTATCGATAGCTCAAAATGAAACTAAAACACGATATTACACATAACTAAACTACAAGGAAGAAGTTATACCTCATTAAGGCCACTCAAGAAAACCCTAGCTTCTCAATGTCATCAAAATCCCACTTTGCTTGGTTCAATATGTAGAGGAAGAGATGTGGATTAATTTTTGTGAAGAGAGTGTAGGGTTTTGGGGATTATTTGGAGATGGATTTAGGGCTTGAAGGTGGAGGGAAGTGGGGTTGAGGAAGATGAAGAGGGAGAAGAAAAATGATGGGGGAATAAAGTGGCAGCAGCCCCCTCCCTTTCTCATATATTCACAAACTCTCTCTCTCCAATCATACCCTTTTCACTAAATTACCCTTTTGCCATCTCTTTATCTTTTCTTTTTCAAATTTCAAAACCAAATCACATAATACCCATAAAACAACACAAATACAACAATATGTGACCAAATGGAACATGATATTGGAGATAGTGCCCTCAGAGTCAATTATTGGATCACATGCACGTGATTGCAATGATTGAGGGAGGACCTATCCCGGTAGAACAGTCTTACTCGAGATGATAGTATGCTATCTGGTTTACCTTTATCATCGTGTACTGCTTTAGGTAACCTGAGAGGTCGCTATTGCACGTTGATAGAGCCCCTAGGATTCTTGCTTGACTGCCAGCAGTATGAGGGCGATCATATAAGTGAGAGCTGGAGACTATATGCACATCCTTAAAAGGTCCCTAGTCGTAGGAGTTTCGAGAGAGGGCATCGATTCTCCAGAGTAGACTAGTGTATACAGTCGAGACCCTGTCGAGGGGCGGTGGCCGGTCTCACAAGCCACTGGTATCAGTTGGTTCACCTAAGATGTATACAGGTGCTCATTGGGTTATGAGTACACCGGACAGGACTCGCCGGGAACATGCTAGTTGGTCTTATACCTGACGTCAGATAGCAGTTCCCAGGTGACATGTGTACAGGTTAGTTCATCGACCTGGGGATCGTCATTTGTCTCGTGTGAGTTCCCACTGTGCTTTGATTACTACCCTACCACGGCTCAAAGGAGTCGTGCAAACAGGTTTTAGTTGGGTACAGTCCCGAGCCACATGGAGGCAGTGAGCGGATCTTCAGGGGTTCGTCTCTCCCGGTATTGGGGGTGAGGTCGCGCTGTGTCTAGGAGAGCCATTACACGAAGTCCTTGGCCAAGGCAGGAGATTTACTGGTAGGTATTCCAGTAGTATCTCAGGGTGTTCTGGGCTACACTCCGACACGACTTGTACCGCTTTTGGGGGTCTGACTTTTACCAACCCCCTAGGCCCGACATGCGATGCTCATAGACGAACGGACCGGACTGTACGGATATTGTCACTGACAGGCTCAGTAGGGTGTCAGGATGAGTTCGCTCATCGACGTCCCTTTTGGTCAATAGCTGGTGGCCCGTCACGTATTGTCTTATACCTCTGACGTGCTAGTGGTTAAATCCACAGCCATAGTATTGACGAGTCTTTAGAGTCCACCACACTTTCAGTTATTCAACCTTTCGGGTGAAACGCTGTAGAGGCCGTATGGAGATATGGCAGGGTCCGATCAGATACGTGCGGTATTGCACGGATCAGGATCAGACGGTTAGTACTTGAGGCCGTATGGTTATATGGCAGGGTTCGATCAGATACGTGCGGTATTGCACGGATCAGGATCGGACGGATATTACTAGCCGGCTTTGGTTTAAGCCGGATCCTAGTATAGTACAGTATAGTCTTGTCTCTTTGCATTTGTGTTCAGTCGGAATACAAATGCGGGCATGTATTTGCAGTGGTGGGGTTTTCCTGTAATTTATTACGGGACCAGTTTTCTGGAGTTGCCAGTTTGCATTCCGTTCCGGCCGGTTTTCCTTTGTTCTTTCCCGGCCGGACCTTTTGATGGATGGTGTTATTTGCAAGTTTGCAAATAACACATTGTGGAGGGGTTTCTTGCAAATGTATTGATTATGATGGCATCTTTTCTTTTCAACCATCATTTGATTCTCTTTACATCACTTGATTTGTGTTAAAGGTGATTAGATTTGGAGATGACATTGTTATCATGATCTTTGGATATGGTCACCCTTTCTCTTTTCCTACACTCACCTCCCTCTTGCATTATGTATTCATTCCTCCACCATTCTAAAAGAGAGAGGTTAGGCTTCACTTGAGAGAAGAGAAGAAGAGAGTTTCATTTTTGAGAGTGTGGCATTTTTGATCTCATTTCATGCTAGGAAAAATGCAAGCACCATTTTTCTTATCTTGATTCCTCCATCATCTTCAAAGGCAACATAACCCCAAAGAAACAAAGCACTACACATTCTACAGCAAATCTTGGACGCGTCGGCCAGCCAACTTCGTGCCCGAGTTGCCTCGGTATTGAGGTGGGAGCCCGTAAAAGATGCAGGCGATGTGGTGCCCTTCCGGCAAGGAGACGACGACCGGAGTTTCCGCAGGAGATCGGGACGACGACGAGAAGACCGGAGGACTCGGATCACTCGGTATATCTCTAACCCGTCTTGTAGTTAGCTAGAACTAGTTTAATGGTCCGATCCGGGTATTTAGTGCGCGGTGGTGCCGGTTTGCTAAGTTCGCAAAATTAAAGTTTATCACCGCTTCCGCATTTGGCCGTCGTATTGACGGCTGGGGCGCCGCCGTGCACTTACAGTGGTATCAGAGCCTCGCCATTAACTTAGTCTAGCTTTGTTTGATGTGTTTGCATTTTCGATCGACCAAAATTCTAAGAACCCGCGTTTTTCCTCACATCAGTTTTCTGTCGAAATTTTTTGAAGTCCAAATTTTTTTCAGGTTGTAGAAAATTGATGTACTAGAAGTTCTAAGACTTCTGGGAAAATTCGATACATTGATCCTTCAGGTGGAGCGCGGAACCGCGGCAAACCCCCCCTTGTTGCCGCGGTTCCGCCGCAGGTTAGAGGGATCAATGTGTCAAACTTCTCCAGTGGGCTTCTGGGCTGATTTTAGGGGTTTTGGAATATTAATATTGGGCCCAGAATTTCTTGATCTGCTGCAGTATTGCTTGGGGGCCCACTTGTTAATTTTTGATCGATCGTATATTTTAAACACATTATTTTCACAGTATTTACATTATATCTGCGACCGCGAATGTCACTTGATCGGTAAATCCAGTCTAACTGCTATAGCCCGGTTAGACGGATTTGCGAACGTGACTTTCACGTTGATGTTTTGTGATTTTGCTGTGATGTTGCGGATCGGTCGTGGAGGATAGCCTGGATGCAATGCTAGTACAGTTTCTGTTGTATTATGTACATTTGATATTGCGGGGCGAGCGTCCGACATGTGGACTGCTGTCACTGCCTGTTTGTATTATTTTTTTGGGGCACGACCAGGTTGCGGTCGATGTACCCGTTGTATGTATATTTTACTTTCTGCACTAGGATTACCCCGCGGTGGGGTGCACGGATAGCCGGGTTCTGGAGGGCAACAAGCCCGCATCTCATGGTATTGGGACGGAGGGGGCTTCACTCTAGAATTGGCGGGCTATTCGCCGCACACGTAGGGGGTACAGGTTGACCCAGGAGGGGTGCCCAAGTTACCGGATTCCGTGAAGTGCTGGGTGGTCCATTCACGACGCTGAAATGGGCTGCCTCGCTTTAGGTTTTGGCGGGTAACTTTCCGCGCCCGTAGGGGTCTAGGTTTTCATTGCACAGGCTATCCACACGACCAGGGGAACGTCAGGTTTCAGTAGTGGCTCTGTGAAACCCGGGGATCCCAGATATCTGTATTGTTCTGTGATGCTGTACATTTCTGTGATGTTGCATTTTTATCACGCCTTGAGCGAATATAATATATTGGTATATATATTAGTAGATGTTGTATATGTTTTACATCCGCGCTAGTCCAGTCCCCGCTCTGTCGTTAGTTAGCTAACCTAACGGGTAATGACGGGACCCAGTGGCGAATGCGGATGGCATATACGTACATCAGTATATTTTCGTTCTTTGTGGTGTGATCAATTGATGGGACTGCGTTGATTCGGATCAATGCAAGTTAAAACAAACCTATTCTGATGTTGTTGGAACACTTTTCAAAAAGCTGTTATTGCAAGGACGTTCACTTTTGTTTTGCATCGTGGTATTCATTTGGAATATCCTGCTCCTCAGTCGACGAGGCAAGGGCCGAGATCCTTTCACCGGGAGTGACCCCTTGGACATAAGTTTGCGTCAGGGCATTAACTTCACTATAGCCGATTACTTTTGCTTTGCATCGTGGTATTCATTTGGAATATCCTGCACCCCATTCTACGGGGAAAGAGCCGAGATCCCTTCACCGGGAGTGACCTCTTTAGTAAAGGTTTTCGTCACTATATTTTCTAAAAAGCTATCCGTTCCTTCAACGATATCAAGTTCATTACGTTAAAGGTTTTCGCCAGAAACCATTCGTAGCCCTCCGTCGTTTCATATGGGTAGTCAATAGTATTCAAGCTGTGTTTGTTGGCCATAGTCAAGGCACAGTGTTTGGTAGCTATTGGGTATTCATATGCTGCATAGATAGATGCGTTGGTTTGGGACAGTCGTATAGCCTTGTTGGCCCTAGTCAAGGGCTTGTACGGGTGGGTTCAAATCAACCTGGACAATGACGGGTAGAACTTGACATGTGACTTATGATTTGTTGGCCTTAGTCAAGGTCATAAGAGCATGGGGTAAAAATCACATCGGGAGTTTCAAAAGAACTGAAACTTGCCAGATATGTGCATACCTTCTGGAGTGTGATACCGTGAGCGGATTCCGTCACGTTATCATGCGATGATAGTTGGATCCCGATTCCCACTGATGAGTTAGTTTTACTCCTCGGGTGACCCCGACTAATTTTTCTTTCAGGTTTGGAGGAGAATTTGAGGTACAGTGGGAGGTTTCCAGATTAGATAAATTGGTAACCATTCTGATCTAGGTTAGAGTGCACGCTGAGTGTTTCTTTTCTCTCTCTCTCTCTGGCAGCGACGATTGACCCAACCCTAAGACTATGACTCAGTGACCAAGTTGACCGAACCTTCTTAAACACTGGCTTTTGGATTGTCAGAGTTGCAGACCTCATTGCCACTCCTACTTTTACCCTTTTCTTCAGGACACCCCGTATTACTACGAACGTCCACTTCCATTGGACAAAACCATCGTATGGTTAGATACGAACTTGAAGGAATTCGAGGATGGTTTCCGGTTCTGGAGAAAACGGATAAGGTTTATTCAGTTGTCTTTTCCTTTTTGCCTTCTCTCAAGTTACGAGTACTCCTTAGTTTAGGAGATAGTACACCTATTACGCAAATTGGATAGTCTTCTTCCAAATCTTAGGCTGGTGCCGACCGGTAGGGAATGAAAAAAATCAATTAGCCTAAAAGGTGTGCAGAAGGTATTAAGATTAAGACAAAGCAAGGGATTAGTAAGAGGGCAAAGTAAAATGCGACTGATATTCACGACCAAACCAAGTATTTCTTCGCCAATCCTAAATCACCTTTGTATTTCTCCAGGACACTCCGTATCACTACGAAGATCCACAGTTTATTGGATACTCCATCGTATGGTTATATACGAACTCGAAAGGAACTTGTTCCAGTTCGGGGATGGATTCTGGTCCAGGAGAAATAGGAATAAGGTTTATTCGGTTGTCTTTTATCTTCACCTTCTCTCGCATTGCGAGTGCTCCTAGGATTAGGACAGTACACCCATTTTGCTTATTGGATAGTCTTCTTCCAAACCATAGGCTGGTGCCGAACGGTAGGGAAGGAAGAAAACCAATTGGCCTAAAGGGGTGTGCAGAAGGTAATGACTAAAGACATATAAAGGGATTTGGAGAGGTGGCAAAGAATTATACGGTTATAGTTGTGAATCTAGATAATAGTAGAGGCATTACTAGGAATACCAGGATACCCCATCGAAACATTTCAATGTTTCAGTTCAACTGTATACTGTTAAGAGAAAACTGATTTCCCGATTGGACACTTGCTCCAGGGTATGTATTTACCAGGTTTGATTCTCACATCTGTATGGTTTTACAGATGATGAGTGGGAGTAAGTTATTGGGAATAGGGTGATCATCCTCATTATATCGGGATTCGTTGTAATCGGTGATATTTGAGGAGATCATCTGGGCTGTTTGCCGGTCGGCAAATATTTGGTTTTGAATATCCGCTGTTGTGCACCAATTTCAAATTGATATATCTGTACGTCTATTTTCATAGAGTGAGATATACCTTTTGATATTATGTCAATGACATTTACCTATATCAGTGGATGGTTAGGTAAGGAGCATTAAACAGCGGTGTAATTCTTCTTAACCATAAGTACAGTTTTCAACCTACGACACACAGTGAAAGAGTTGTTAGACTCAGCGGACTTATACAGAGTATTGTATGTTGTCCAGTGTCCATTAGGACAGAGGGGTTGGTCCTCATACTATATTCTGTTTACTTTTAACTTCTCTAGTTCTTAGACATGTGTTTCGTAGAAACACAGGGTCTAAGTTTTGAGGAGTTATAGGTATTTGAATAGAGTAGAGAACCAGGTGTAGCAAGTATCGGGATTCTTCAAAGTGATCGAAGATGTAGATACTTGTGTATGGTATTCAGTTGATAGTAATGATAAAGAGAAATTGCTTCTCTTTCAGGTTACTCATAATTGGAAGCATTCCTAAGTTGAGTAACGCTGATCGGCCTCCTTCCATTTAGTTGACATGCACTGGAGATAGCTGCATGATTTGAATCTGGTTCAATTAAATCAGTCCCTCTGGTTCTATATTGGATATAGAACAGTTCATATCTTAACGATGTTAAGGTACGGGGAGTTGTCCGGCTTATGATTAAAACCAGACACTGGACAACTCAAGGCACGTTTCTGTAATGGCTGTTTGTGGGTTGACCCAGGCTATGACGAGGGTTGACTTTCTACCATCTGGCAGATCAATAGAAATATTGTTCTAGACTCGCCACAGTTTTATTAAAAATGGATTTTTTCAAAAACAGTAGTGGGAGTATGGTAGAACTGGAAGTGATTCCAGAACCGCAAACGATTACTGAAGATTTGATAAGGAACCTAAAGATTCAATCTGATTTGACATTCCATTGGCCACTCCGCAGATAAGGTGGGTAACTTCAGGCACCCGAGAGGTACTCCGGTAGCCTCAAGGACGGTGACAGGGAAGTTCTTGTTTACCCACACTTGCCATTGTTGTTGTTCCAGGCTGCGAGACCCGGCAGGAGGATGAGTATAGCGTCGTTCTAAACTAGATTTAGAAGTGCACGTCTATATGACTCTGCCAGAGGGTTGTCTTAGTCAGTGGGAGCAGCGGAAGCATTGGTGGACATCAGGCTTATGTCTATTTATAGACTAAAGCAGATATAGCAGAGATAGATCATCTATTTCTGATGTGACAGTCATAGGTTTGACGTCATCAGAATAGAGGATGGATCTGTTGAGAAGGTAGTAGGGTGTGATATCCGGGTTTTGGATGACATACACAAAGTAGGAAGTGACATTCCTATACTACGATCGGTTATACTTTGGTCGTCACACAGTGGTTTCTCTACATGGGACTTGGACATTATATAAGACATACTGGTTACTAGATCTATGGTTTTAGATCTAGATTTGGGTGGTTTCCCAATCTGGGTACTTAAATAGCATTCTAAGAGTATTTAGAATGGACGACTCCTGGCATGGTAGTGTACCTGCAGGTAATGGAGTCACCCTCTCTAAAGGTGTCTTACAGACTAAAGGGGAGAGGGATGTGCATGATTGGCAGATCACTTGCTCAGGCAATTGAGTCAATCATGAGATGTCAAGTACCACACCAGATGTTGTTCTTGCACTAGATGCAATAAGTTGACATTGATCCAATCCTGGAGAAACAGTCGGAAGCAGTTTTAGAACATAAGTGGATGTTCTAAAGGATATGATAACGACAGCCTCATTTGGGAGACAGTTATCATTCCAGGCTTCCAAGGTGACATGGACGACAAGGAGGTTGTCAGAGTTATAGTTTTCCTTCTGACGAGGGGCAGTATTTTGGACAGGTGGTCCAAGGTAATACTGAGGGTGGCATGGCGCAGGATACTGATTAAGTTCAGTTGACGATACGGTCTAAGAAGTTTGGATTTGGAGTTCATTTATGAGCTAGGTCCCATCAGACATCCAGACATTCTAAGACAGGTATTGTTCATTTCGGGAGATGGATTTCTCCGCGAACTTGAGATAGAGAGAGACATAGAAAGAAACATCAAGGCGGATCCACTCACTGAGGCTATTCCTCGAACGCAATAGTTTCACAAACGGATTTTGTGAGACTGACTAGTAGGGGAGTTGGGTGTTCGGTATCACACGGGCTGTGAGTATGCGACATCGCAATAATTAGCCTTGAGTGCAAGTGGGAGATTGTTGGAGATAGTGCCCTCAGAGTCAATTATTGGATCACAGGCACGTGATTGCAATGATTGAGGGAGGACCTATCCCGGTATAACAGTCTTACTCGAGATGATAGTATGCTATCTGGTTTACCTTTATCATCGTGTACTGCTTTAGGTGACCTGACAGGTCGCTATTGCACGTTGATAGAGCCCCTAGGATTCTTGCTTGACTGCCAGCAGTATGAGGGCGATCATATAAGTGAGAGCTGGAGTTTATAAGCACATCCTTAAAAGGTCCCTAGTCGTGGGAGTTTCGAGACAGGGCATCGATTCTCCAGAGTAGACTAGTGTATACAGTCGAGACACCGTCGAGGGGCGGTGGCCGGTCTCACAAGCCACTGGTATCAGTTGGTTCACCTAAGATGTATACAGGTGCTCATTGGGTTATGAGTACACCGGACAGGACTCGCCGGGAACATGCTAGTTGGTCTTATACCTGACGTCAGATAGCAGTTCCCAGGTGACATGTGTACAGGTTAGTTCATCGACCTGGGGATCGTCATTTGTCTCGTGTGAGTTCCCACTGTGCTTTGATTACTACCCTACCACAGCTCAAAGGAGTCGTGCAAACAGGTTTTAGTTGGGTACAGTCCCGAGCCACATGGAGGCAGTGAGCGGATCTTCAGGGGTTCGTCTCTCCCGGTATTGGGGGTGAGGTCGCGCTGTGTCTAGGAGAGCCATTACACGAAGTCCTTGGCCAAGGCAGGAGATTTACTGGTAGGTATTCCAGTAGTATCTCAGGGTGTTCTGGGCTACACTCCGACACGACTTGTACCGCTTTTGGGGGTCTGACTTTTACCAACCCCCTAGGCCCGACATGCGATGCTCATAGACGAACGGACCGGACTGTACGGATATTGTCACTGACAGGCTCAGTAGGGTGTCAGGATGAGTTCGCTCATCGACGTCCCTTTTGGTCAATAGCTGGTGGCCCGTCACGTATTGGCTTATACCTCTGACGTGCTAGTGGTTAAATCCACAGCCATAGTATTGACGAGTCTTTAGAGTCCACCACACTTTCAGTTACTCAAGCTTTCGGGCGAAACGCTGTAGGGGCCGTATGGAGATATGGCAGGGTCCGATTAGATACGTGCGGTATTGCACGGATCAGGATCAGACAGTTAGTACTTGAGGCCGTATGGTTATATGGCAGTGTTCGATCAGATACGTGCGGTATTGCACGGATCAGGATCAGACGGATATTACTAGCCGGCTTTGGTTTAAGCCGGATCCTAGTATAGTACAGTATAGTCTTGTCTCTTTGCATTTGTGTTCAGTCGGAATACAAATGCGGGCATGTATTTGCAGTGGTGGGTTTTTCCTGTAATTTATTACGGGACCAGTTTTCTGGAGTTGCCAGTTTGCATTCCGTTCCGGCCGGTTTTCCTTTGTTCTTTCCCGGCCGGACCTTTTGATGGAGGGTGTTATTTGCAAGTTTGCAAATAACACATTGTGGAGGGGTTTCTTGCAAATGTATTGATTATGATGGCATCTTTTCTTTTCAACCATCATTTGATTCTCTTTACATCACTTGATTTGTGTTAAAGGTGATTATATTTGGAGATGACATTGTTATCATGATCTTTGGATATGGTCACCCTTTCTCTTTTCCTACACTCACCTCCCTTTTGCATTATGTATTCATTCCTCCACCATTCTAAAAGAGAGAGGTTAGGCTTCACTTGAGAGAAGAGAAGAAGAGAGATTCATTTTTGAGAGTGTGGCATTTTTGATCTCATTTCATGCTAGGAAAAATGCAAGCACCATTTTTCTTATCTTGATTCCTCCATCATCTTCAAAGGCAACATAACCCCAAAGAGACAAAGCACTACACATTCTACAGCAAATCTTGGACGCGTCGGCCTGCCAACTTCGCGCCCGAGTTGCCTCGGTATTGAGGTGGGAGCTCGTAAAAGATGCAGGCGATGTGGTGCCCTTCCGGCAAGGAGGCGACGACCGGAGTTTCCGCAGGAGATCGGGACGACGACGAGAAGACCGGAGGACTCGGATCACTCGGTATATCTCTAACCCGTCTTGTAGTTAGGTAGAACTAGTTTAATGGTCCGATCCGGGTGTTTAGTGTGCGGTGGTGCCGGTTTGCTAAGTTCGCAAAATTAAAGTTTATCACCGCTTCCGCATTTGGCCGTCGGATTGACGGCCGGGGCGCCGCCGTGCACTTACACATGACATGGTGCACTAGCCATGGAAAACTGTAGAGACACGGATTTGGTTTAATCGCGATTAGCAGTGCACTAATCGGGGTTTTATCGAAACTGCGTATAATAAATTTTAAAAATGCCAAATCCTTTAATTATATTATGAAATGAATAAATAATTTTAATTTTCATTTATTTCACAATTATTGGTATATATTTATACCCTTTTTCGAAAACCCCAATTTCGCAAATCGGTCAGTTTTCGTGAAAAATATTATTTTAATATTAAATTCCAAAAATAATATTTTATATTTTCTGAAACGTTACACGATGCTAGGCACTCAGGTTCCATGATTTTGATGTGTCGCGAGGGACACACGTTGATTTATATCCTCATATCTTCATGCATACAGACACTGGTTATATTGTTGGATTATATCAGCATACATATAGGTTTTGATTACATTGTTGGCACATGTGATGACCCGGTCACCCTAGATATCATACTATTACCTTTATGATATAGTTGACCTAGGAGTCGTTGTTTATTCGATTTCTTCTTATAGATATTTTTCTACTCACGAGTTGGCAACTCACCCCCGTTGTGCCACAGTTCTTGCTGGTTGACCGCATGGATCCGTAGCGGTATCACTGGCACATAGCTTCATTTGGGTGTTTTGCATTGGTAGGTGGGGCATTTGTATCGTACCCACTCTTGTATTTATATTTCAAATTGTATCTAGTCAACTCCATCAATCAAACTAGAATTTGTACAAGTGATGAGACTTAGTGAGTTTGTGGTTGCGAGACTTAGAGCGAGGGGTTTTCTGCTACTTGTGGTTTTTATGTCTTGCTTTTCTTTATCTTTATGGCGATCTTCACCGTTGGGCGTCGTATACTTATATATACTGCTTTGCGTGGTTGTGATCCGCCGTTTGGCGAAGAGCTAGCTCCCGCTTGGGGATGCCTTTATCATTATCTTGTATATGTGGTTTGGATCAAAATATTCAAAGGAGGTGTTGCCCAAATTTTTAAAAAGACGAAACATGTTTTTAAACTTGCATAATCTACTTGCATTTTTCATGTTCCTATTATGCATTAAGAAAACTTGATTTCATTATACCCTTATTTCAAAACTTCACCTCCTTTATTTTCTTAAAAAGGTTTAGATTTCTGGGTTTCAGCTTACTTGAATTCCGTTACACCTTTAGACGTTGCGTGATTCAAGTGCTGGTCACGAGCTAATATTTCGGGTCGTGACAAAGTTGGTTTTAGAGCGCTAGGTTTAATCTTGGTTCGAGTCTATGTTTGACTATGCGGAGTCTAGGGCGGGTATGTATTTCGGAACCTAGGCTTGACCTTACGGAACTTAGACTTGAACGGGGGGTATTAGACCCGAACTTTCATTTGATAGGCTGACCCTGATTGATGGAGTAGGTAGCTTGAGTAGAGTGACGTACCGTACGTATGTTCCGTGGCATATTTACGATACGATACTCCACTTAAGAAACCTTAGGATGTACATATTTTAAGATCTATGATTTTCTTCGGACCCATGATTATACATCCATTTGAGATCTTTGATTCTGTTCGTTTCCATGATCATACCTTCATTGATGTTGTTTCTTCTTATGATCATGTATCCATTCTGGATCTGTCGTTTCCTTTCATGCCTTTGATCTGTTTTCATCGATACACGATTGAGGTTCCTGTCACCATGGTTTGAGCGCAGATTGAGCTGCTTCTAGTGATGCGGTCAGGGCGAGCTCGTCTGGTACAAGGGCTAACCATTGTGTTTTCTGGTGACATGGGAACGTCTCGATGTAGTGTTTGTGTTGTGACCTCTTATAGAGGCGAGTGTTTGGTTTTACACCGGATGATCGGGCCATTGATAGAGGCAGCCAGTTGTGAGAGGACTGTTGATATACAGCATACCTCAGAGATTTTGATGTCGCCTACCGTGCAGATAGATGACCCAGCTGTTGCTGAGATTGATAGGATGTCGCTCCAAGAGCTTACGAGCTGAGATCGCCGGAGCTTCCAGGCAGAAATGCGACAGACGATAGCTAGTCTACCCCTAGTTGAGAGACAAAGGTGATTCGTCAGATTGATGTGCCGACGTAGGCCCAGTTGAATTGAAGATTTCCAGTGTGGAGAGAATCTTACTCAGACCTAGAGCAGACCGATCCAGAGATGACCGTCGATGTATCTCCTTTCCTGGAGGATTGAGGCATTGTTTAGCATGCGGACGAAGGGTATTCACATGTGTATAGGCGAAGCTAAAAAGTTCGGACGAGTGTCAGAAAACCATTTTCCCCAAGTTTAAAGTGTTCGGAGGAACATGCAAGTGATTCTGTAGACCCTCTAGAAAAATGAAACCCTAACTCGACATGATGACCATGGAACCGCTTTTGAACCTTAGGGTTTGCGGCAGTTTAGCGGTGCCATCAGTGAGGCTTGGGTTTGCCCTTCTACGGTTGGTCCAGAGGTACTGTGGTATGTACCAGATATTTTAGACTGTGCTCAGGTGTTGAGCTTTCGGGAAATTTTGGGACCTTGATGACTTGATCGAAAAGTTTGACGTCGTCCGGATATCATGTGATAGGAGACTAGTAAGCTGACCAGTTTTGGATAGAGGACCTCACCTAGATGCGTTGGGAGTTGATCGAGGACGGGCGAGTATTGAGTATTTCTCCGATGGTTAGGACGAGTTCCCGAGGACGTGTTCGGCTAGAGATCTTCCACAGAGTGATGAAGATACCGAGTTCGGGATTTCGAGTCCGTGTGAGAGACTTCGGATTAACCATGGCCGAGAACAGTTGCCGTGCGCAGATAGCAAGACATGACGTCGAAGCGGACGATGATAAAGACGAGTGGAGCCAGAGGTTCATGCGAGATGCTGATGATCTGTTGCTACTCCCCGTCGAGATTTGAGATTTGATATGCATACAGAGGCGTTGGGATACGGCCAGTTTCCGAGGAAATGTATGAGGAACACGCAGATGTCCAGAAAACGAGAAAAGATTTTGCAACAGTACCAGCCTCCATACAGTTCGGTATGGGCGAGATCGGAATAGACCTTGAGCAGGATTCCTTCCAGGACACTGCTGCGATAAAATTTGCACCCAGGATTAGTTGTGTTACGTGTATTCATAGGACCAGAGGCCGACGCCAGTAACGTGCTGCTTTACGAGTGGTCATGATGATTGGCCGAGAGATGACCAGAGAAGTGCTAGAGTGGAATTGTTCCCGTTAGCACACCTGACTGGGCCGATGAGCCGATGGATTACGAGATTGGTGAATCTGCAGAGAAGATAAGGACCCAGAGACCGAGGACGCCAGACTGTGAGCAGGAGGCAAGCGGATGTTCTTATTCTGCCGGTTTTAGGCGCACCGATTTATTTTTCGACATTGTAGGAGGTGTACCTTAATGTCATTTGTTGCGATTTGCATTTGTGATCCAAGTATCACGCTTATATCGCTTGGATTTGAGTTTTGAGGATTGAGTTTCATGATATCGTTTTCGTGCACCATGGCTGCACCTACTGGGTATTTATATGTTTGTGCATAGTTATCGCACCTGATATATATTTTATACACCGTTGTGTTGATTTGCTATTTGTGCATATCCATTGCATTTGATGTTGATTTTGTACCTTCGTAGCCTGTGTTTATGATTTCGTGGATTTCATACGGATGATGTGATTTTTGAACTCGGTATAGCTCACATGTGCTTGTAGTGCATTGATACGGATTTGTGCTCGTAGTTGCATACGTTTTTGATTTATACACCTTGGTACACTCGGTGTCGCTCTTATACGCATTTGAGTTATTAATGTGATTTTCGTGCATTGGTTGCACCGTACTTGTATTTCGCGCATTTGATGCACCAGATTTGAGATTTTCGTTCACAATAGATGCACTAGATATTGTTGTCGCGCACACCTGTTGCACTGGACAGATGCTTTCGTGCACACCTGTTGCACCTAGTTTTGCTTTTATGCATATTGTGGCACCTGTATTTGGATTGATTTCCGTGCGCATCAGACGCACGTGATTATTGGATACGCCTTTGAGGCTGATTTTGCTTTTGAGCACCTTGTTTTCATGATAGGCACTATATTATGAAGTATCCAAACATGACTGATCCGAGGATAATACCTGAGTACTTTGCATGGATTAAAAGTTTACCAAGAGGTTTTCAAAAGAGCTATTGTCACGACCCGCAGGGTACGGAATGTGACTGGCACTTAAGTTACGAAACGTCTCAAGGCGTCCGTAAAATAAGTAAGCCAAAGCCCAGAAATCCAAACCCGATTAAGAAAATAGAGTGAAGGAAAAACCAATTTATTGAAAGCGATTTAGTCCATTAAGTCACATCAAGCTTTTTAGAAGAAACATCCATTTTTCCAAAAATTTTGGCAGTCTCATTTGTAAAAACAGGCCCCCAACGGGTACAAAACAGGAGTATAAATGAATAACATGAAATATGGCATCCCCAAGCGGGAGCCAGCTCTTCGCCCCAAGGCGTTCACAAATCCCACGCAATATAAAACAGCAATGTGCAAAAATAAGCATGAGAAGCACAAGTAAAATATTATGTCGACTCAAGTGAGCTCGACCCCAAATACAACATAAGGTCCACAAATCTCACAGCCTTGTCTCTAGGTCAATATACAACAATGCAAAAAGAAGTTACAGTAGATACAATAGATGGAGTACTCTAGATACAATGAGTATACAAGGTGGTACAAAATAATAACACAACCCACCTACGAGCAAAAGCCTCGAGTCCAGGCAAAAGAGGCAAAAGAAGCTAGTGCGCCCGCCGCTACTGTGCTGACAGAGCGGACCTGCAAAAAGGCTGTGGCACAACGGGGGTGAGTTGCCAACTCGTGAGTAAAAAATAACATCTATAGAGTCTATCGCAAGCATGCACGCAAGTATCATAGCATCTACAATACTGATATGGCAGGATATGCTAGCAGGTATGTATGCAACATGAATCAACTCGTGATCTGAATATGTAAGTATAAGAAATCATTATTTTCTTTTAGGAATCTCTTTTGAAATATCAGCAAAACATCACTAGAATCATCAAGAATCCGTGTCCAGCATCGACACCTCAATAACTATCTCAAATCTCATGTATCCATGCCACAGTATCTCTGGCCTCAGCCGTCCGGCTGACCCATCTCAAATATCAATATCTCAACATCTCGCGGCCACGGTCGGTATCCTCTGGATATCCGCCGTGCCAAAAAGTCACCGGTAGGTAGTCCATCCCCTGCCAGGCTCATCGTCTACTACTCGATCTTCTTGCCCCGGGATACCTTACCGGGCCCACCATGTACCCGAGACGGTTCATCCAACTCCTCGAAACGGGTCTCGAAAACCAAAGAAAAACTCATGGTGGACGACACTTACATCACTAGAAAACCGCAACTTTGCATATTTTAAAAAGGGTAATAAGTTTATAAATTCTTGCGGCTTTCCCCCGAAATCCAGAAATATCATAAATCTCAAGAAATCATCATAAGTGCATATTTCAATGATAATGAATGCATATGGTATCAACAATCAAGTTGCAATGAATGATTAATAGACTAGGCATGAACGAATGATGTAATGAGGTACATGCACATGAATAGCAATCCTACATGTTCATCTTAAGGATTTAAATGCAATAGCACATGTTTAAGCATCAAATATGGTGAAAATGTTCTAGATTATAAGTTATCTAGTGTTGTGGTATAGAAATTATCAAGGCGTGTGTGTACGCATGAATAGTGCTCGTGCTGCATATAAAAACCCTGGCAATGGTACAGGTAGCCTATGGAATGCATATGTAGGTAAAAATATGGATCATGAATGTAGCAAGAAGTCAGGCAAGCATTATACTCATAATTACTAATATCAGTAGGAATCTTTTGAATTACTTAAACTATCGGGTGACTTGCGCCATCCAAACGATTGTCCCCCGTAGATGTTATATCTACTCACCTGTGATCTTGCGCTAGGTGTACCCGACCACCTGCTTTCCTTTCTCCGGAGTGCCCGAGGTCCCCGCCTGCGAACCTAGAATTTACATAACGTAACACACATAAGGCAAATCCTGCAAAAATGTGATATATCGATCAAAGGAATAACTCGCGTGTGAAACTAAATGCGCATGCACTCGATACGTCAAGACGTGCGTAACCTCACCAGAAACCACCCTGACACGCTGTGTCGCGCAGTGCACCACAGAACCAACACATATCATACACGTGTCGCACGAGTTAAAAAGCATCGAAAAAGGGTTTAATGCTCCAGATTTTGACTCGAGTTAAAATAGAAGAAGTTGCACATACCAAAAACCCTAATTATACAGCAAGACCCAACAGGAAAACCCCCAACACCCACACCCACCTTCTGACCGTAATTTGCGGCCAGACAGATTAAATTTGCGGCCCAAAGGGGGAGAGGGGTTCCCGTGCTTCGAGTGTGTGTCTCTGGTTTGGTCAATAGGCTACAGTATCCACAACTTTTTCCTGAAGTACCCGGGTCAAGAGCAGATCCCAGAAAGGTTAAAAAGTCTATATAAAACGCTAAGTTACACCAATTTGAAATAATCTGTATTTTAATGAAATCTGGGGTAAATCTTAGGTTAACTGGCCTTAAACACACTTAGTTAGGCTACACTAACCATAAAGACCATTACTTGGCCAAAACTTCACCCAAATCACCAAAACTAGCACTAAACTACATAATAAACACTAAACGAAACTAAATAATGCCTAAGTTAAGCAAGCAAGGAATCAAGTTTAAGGATTATACCTCTAGAGATTCTAGGATGCAGGAGAAAGAGAAGAAGAAGAAGGAGAAGAGGGTGTGTGCTGCTGCTGGAGTGCTGCTGCTGTTGCTTCAGATGTTGCTGCTGCTGTGTTGTTGTTGGTGTTGTTGCTGCTACTGCTGATGCTGCTTGTTGCCTCTGTTGCTGCTGCTGCTTGTGCTGCTACTGCTGAAGCTGGTGCTGTTGTTATGTTGTTGTTGGATGCTGCTGCTATTTCTGCTGCTGCTGTGTTGCTTCTGTTGCAGCTGCTGCTGTTGTTGTTGGTGTTAAGTGTGTGTGAGAGTGAGAGGGAGAGATATGTGTGAGAATGAGTGTGAGGGCAAAAGTATAATTGATTTGAAAATAAAAGATGAGAGTCAACCCCTCACCCTCTCTCCTCATTAAATGCCAAGCATGGCACCATCCATCATGGCCTCTCTCTCACCTATACTAGTCAACCCCTAATACTAATTCAATTTTAAAAACTAATACCCTTAATTAAAAACAAATTAACTTAACAAATGGGTTAGTCCACCATCGTTATCTAACCATGGTTTAACTCTAGCCTTAACCCTAGTTAACATGCACAAGTGTGTGCAGTCCAGATAAAATTCTAATAAAATATTCATAAAACTAGATAAATTATTTGAAAACCGTTTTGGTTAACTTTTTACCAAAACCCCCACATTAAAACACAATTACCACTAATCACATTCTAAGGTGTTATAGCTATAGTCTCGCTATTTCCTATGTGTCCGTGAGCGACACGAACGTTTATAAAGGAAAACCGCGTTGGAATATTTCAAAAAGGTCGGAACGTATATTTGAGCAAAACATATATGAAACTATATTTACTATTTTAAAAATGAGCGTCCGTTACTTATGCCGTGAGTTACGCATCACACGGCGTTTCAGAAAGGATTTTGCATGTATTTTATTCAAATTTTGGGGTTTTTCAAGGATGCGTACTGTATACATAGTATAGTATTTGACCAGTATATGTTGGATTTTAGTATTGGATTTCGAGATCTGTATCTCCATTGTAACTCTGAGAATATGCGTGCAAATCCGATAATTTGCGTGACGCTTGATGGAGTTCGGCTTTTGAGTTTTGTACTCGTTTTCATGCGCACTTGGCGCGCTGTGTTGTTTTTGCATCTTCCATGATTTCGGAGCCCCGTTGATATGAGTTGAGTATTGAAATGTTTTAGATTTTGGGGGTTTAAATTTAAATTCGAGGACCGAATTTCTTTAAGGGGGGAAGATTGTAACATTTCAGAAAATATAAAATATTATTTTTGGAATTTAATATTAAAATAATATATTTCCCGAAAACTGCCCGATTTGCGAAATTGGGGTTTTCGAAAAAGGGTATAAATATATACCAATAATTGTGAAATAATTGGAAATTAAAATGAATTATTCATTTAATAATATATTTAAAGGATATGGCATTTTAAAAATTATTTATATGCTGTTTCGATAAAAACCCGATTAGTGCACTGCTAATCGCGGTTAGGTTAAATCCGTGTTTCTACAGTTTTCATGGTTAGTGCACCATGACATGCAACTTGTTATTTCATTTATGTTGTTTTATGTTATGGTTGTGCTTTTGGGTGAGAAAAGAAAAGAAAAGAAAAGAAAAGAGAATTGATTGAGGAGAGAGAGAGGGGACATAATGATGAGATGAGCATGCTATGAAAGAGAAAAGGGAGTGAGAATAAGCGTAGGGGAGAGAGAGGGGTTGCCTCATTCTCCATTCCCTTTTGTTCGGTTCTTCTTCTTCAACTCCTCCTCCACCTCGTCTACCCTCATGACCCATCTCAAACCCTTCCTCAAAACCATATACCCCTTTCACAAAAAATGATCACCTCCTTACCTCATCGCATTGGACAAAGAAAAGTGGGATTTTGATGACTTGAGACTTCTAGAGTTTTACTTGGTGGCATCACTGAGGTATAATCTCTACCAATTTATTTAGTTTTTAGTTTGTTCTATTCTAGCTTAAGTTTAGAATCGATTTGGTATTAATATGTGAACTTTGAAAATTTCTAGAAGAGGTTAGGATTGGAATTGAATCCAAAGATAAAATTGAGGTTAGTAGAGACCTTATAAACCCTCTAGAGTTAGTTCATGGACTGAAACCAGATATAGAACCCCAAACCCCAAACTTAGAAACCCGACGTCGGAAAATTGTGAGAATTGTGATGGTATTTAGGAATTTGGAGTGACTCGGGGACCTGGAAAATTATTTAGCGAAGACCGAGAGATGAGCAGGCAACCTGGAGTGTACCCTGAAGACCTGAGCCCCTCCCCCCATTTCCTGGCCATAAATTAATGCATTATGGCCGCAAATTGCGGCCTGGGTAGTTTTTTTTTGGCTCGTACTTGGCCTGTAACTCTTGTATCTTCTATCTAGAGCAACCCAATATGCAAAATCTCTTAGTTTGGCCTGAAGTAAAATCTGAGGTGGTTTTCCTATGTTGCTGTTTTCATATTTTCCATATTTTGAAATTTTGATTCTTGTATTTGATATTGTATTTGGTTGTTAAATGTTTGTACATCAACAACTAGGGATAATTTGTTGGTTTTGCATGCGTGGGCTATAGGTTCTAACCTATAGGCGATCCGTGTACCATTTCGGTTTTCAGAACTTGATTTTAATAGCGTTGCGATATTGTGTTATTATTGTAGGTACCTTCTCATGGATTCCGAGGCGATGGAGCATGGCGTCATCGATTTCGGCAAACAAAGACCAGGTGAGTGGATCTATATCTACGGGGGAAGTCAGGTGGATGGCGTTTAGCACCCCTGCAAAGTTTTGTTGGAAACCGATTTGTAGAATATGATTAAGAAAACCTAGATTAGGAAACTAGGGTTAGAGTTAAATGATTGTTAGTGAAACCATATTATAAACTAAGGATAGTTATAAGTGATATGATACGACTAGTATGTGATGACGGAACTTGAGGATGATATTTGACGATATTGCTGTTTAGGGTACTATAGGACTAGATAGCCGACGTAGATGTGTCATCCGAACCATACCTATTTCCAAACTAAAGAATCGTATGCATATTTTAAACAAGTATCGTGGGGGATGTTACGGATTTTCAAAAGATATCTTTTCCTTAAAAGTACGATTCGCTTCTTTTAAAAACTGATTGTGTGGTTCGGGTGTGTAAGTTAGATTAGATACTTATGCTTATAGTAAAGGTAGAGTGTATTTGTAAAATTGACTTGATGAGGGATATAAATGCGATGAAAAGAATATGTGATGTGATATGATGATTTGATGATATGTTGGTATACGGATGCGAGTCGATTGAGATGATTGATACCCTGCCGGTCCCCTGATATGAGATTATTGCGGATGTGACCTGGGACATTGGTATATAGAGATATTTATATATGTTGTGAATCTTGAGTGATAGCCGTATGAGACGTTGGGTCCGTACCCTCCTCGTCTTATAGGATGATAGGATCCCCGATAGCTTAATGCCGCCATACGATGATTTTCCGTACGTGATGAGTTTGACTTGGGGTTTGATCCATACCCTTGACTAGAGGATGCCGTACGTTGGATTGTACCGTGCGCGATATGTTAGTTATATGTATTCCTTAGAGGCCATTACTGTACATTGGATGTATATTGTATTGGATGCTGGGACATATATAGGGAGGACTTTCTTGCTCGACATGATAGTATGCTATCTGGTTACTCTTTACCTTAATGTGTACAAAGATTGTCTCTCTGTTACATGTTGGTAAAGCCCTTAGGATGTGTACTTGACTACCTGGACTATGATGCGGATCATACTAGTGGGGACATGGTAGTCCATAAGTACATCCTTCAAGGTCCCTAGTCGTGGGTGTATCGAGATGGGGCATCGATATACCAGTGTAGACTAGCGTATACCTTCTCGACCCATACAGATGGGCGATGGATGATCCCATATCCATTGGTGTTTGACATCAGAGATGATATACGGGTGCTCAGTAGAGACTGGGTACACTGGACGGACTCGCCGAGAACTCCCAGATGGTATTATACCTTACGTCAGATGGCAGTTCTCTGGTGACACTGGTATAGAGTAGTCTGTTGACCCGAGATCGTCATAGAGTCTTGTGTGGTTCCCACTGTGCTTTGATTTCCACCTTACCACGTCCAAGAGGGCGTGCAAAACGGTGGTTTTTGGGTACAGTCCCGAGTCACATGGAGGCAATAAGTGATAGGAGGGGATTCGTCTCTCCCGGTATAGGGAGTTGATGTTGCGATATAACCTAGTTATCGAATCAAGTATTGATTCGATAAGCCGATACATAGGATACTAGTCGGTTATATGCGATATGACCGGATCGTTAAATCAAGTGTTGATTTAATGATTTAATGTATAATTATATATATTTGATATATTACTTTGCATTAACTAGTATTGGTTCACTTTAAATGGATTTTCTCACTTGATTGTACAAGTTGTATATGTGATATACTTTTTGTGCAAATGATTGTATCATGTTTGATGATACATGTTAACTTGGTTAAGTGTGTGATTAAATAATGGTTAGATAATGGTTAGGGTTTCATTTGATTTATTTATGCATTTATTTATTTTGTTTTGACAAAAGAAAAAGAGAAAATGGTTGCTTTCAAAGATGAAGCTTGTTGAAGCTTCATGAAGGTTTGACTAAAGTGACCATTTTGTCTTCATGTCTTAACCCAACCATTCACTAACCCTTGTTAATTCTCTACACCTAACCATGGTTGTATTATGATAAGTATTGATTTTCTTTTCTATTTTAAATTAACTCATCATAATACTTATCATCTTCTTCCTCTTCTTCTTCTTCATGAAGAAACCTTGCTCCATCAATGGCAACTTGAGCAAATGAGTGAGAAATCCAATTCTAAAGTGAACCCACCTCTTATTTCTTCATCCTCTACCTCTTGCCAAGTAGTATAGGGTGTTTTCTTCACAATTTTCATGACTTGGTGGAGTGGGAGCTTGATCTTGTGATGCCTCGACGTAGATCATCTTCGGCATCGTAGTCGATGACCTAGCCCGCCCATTTCTCCGATGAAGCCGACGCTAGAGCCCGGGATTCAATTTGGACAGCGAGGAGACTTCATTGCGGAGCTATGGTGGTGGAGGACCGGATCTACAAAGGTTGTATTTCCGTTCTTTTAGTAAAGTTGTTAACTAGCTTCTTTTTGTCGCCTAAAATTCTAGTTAACGATCCGTAGTCTAGGGTTTCTCGGCACCGTAAATTTTGAAATTGGCATGGTTGATACCTTGTGAGACCTCATTAGAGTGCCTAGGAACCCTACAGTGGTATCAGAGCCTAGCTAGAGCCTTAGGCGAAGTCTAGACGACGTTTGAAATCCGAATGAACATCGAAACCCTAAAACAAATTGCTCTCTGGACTTTTTTCAAAAACTGGGTTTTTTCCAGATTAAAAATGCTTAAAAAATTCAGCAGGGAATTCTAAGAATTACGATGCAAAAATTAACCCATGATACGTTTATAGTGCGGCGGAACCGCGGCAGAAGCATGGCTTCTGCGGTGGTTCCGCGGCCAAATGAAGGGAGTTGCCTGTAGTTTTTGCATAGTAATTCCTCTTTTCTGGTGCTGAGTTTTATTGGAATTTTTAATATTTATTCAAGAGTTGAATTTTCTGGGGTTGTTTTGGGGATTCGGTGTTTCGATCGGAGTATCAGATTTTGTCTATGTGGCTTTCCGGATAATTTTTGAATATGTTAAAAAGTTCGACCGGATATAAATACCCACCTTTTCCCCTGTCGGGAAATTTCCAAGTGTTGGATCTTTCCATAGTTTAACGATGTTCTAAGTAGTGCAAGTAACGCGATGGTCCCTCTAGAAGACAACAAACCATAACTCGATTATGTGACCGTCTTGAACTGCCCTTTGAACCTTAGGGTTTGGGGCAGTACGGCGTGCCACATGTGAGGCATTGGCTTGACCCTTCTACGGCTGGACCGTTGGTACTGAGGCATGAACTGGATGTTTTTAAACTTGTTTCATATGTTGATCTATTTCGGGAAAACTTGGGTGTTTGACTGTTCGATCGGAAAGTTTAACATTTTCTAATTATCTGGAATGTGATACAATAATTGGAATTCACAAGTAGTTATGAGATAACTAAATGAATGTTATAAACACTGCGGTTTAGTCTCAGATGATCGGTTGCCACGGAATTTTGATGTGATCAAAATTCCGTCGCAATCACGTAGCGTATGCGGATACTCGCCGGGTAAACTTAATAGACAGCTTCGCCCCATAGCCTCGACCAAGTGACTGTAGGAGAACCCCGTCGCCGAAAGCATCCGTTCGGGTGTTCGCGGCAGCGGTGTTCCGCCTTGATGCACTTCGTCGACGGCGTCGGGGGTGCGGCCGCCTACTAAGGTTTGCGACGAGCATTCGATCAGGATGTCGGGAATCTTGTTGAATTGCCCGACTTGATATTGAAAAGTGTTTTCGATAATGAGACTAAAATGCGGGGTTTATAATTGTTAGGCATGCGATGTCTAAGAAATTCATTTGATTAGGCATGCAATGTCTAAAGCGGTTGCGGATTCCAACTGTTGTAGTTTTACACTTTCTTTTCTGTGACCGTAAGTGTAATATGTGATATCGCCGGTTTTGTTGCTATATATCAACGACAATTGGGATGCGCATATTTACTTACGTTGATGACATGTGATGTTATGTGTTGCTGGATATGTTATATTGGATCGTCGTGGTTGAATAGCCGGGGTTTTTTATGTGAGATGAGTGTTTTTCATTTTCATTCATGTAAAAACTTGTATGTAATATTCTTTTATCGGGGCACTTCCAGGTTGCGGAAGATGTCACCGTTTGTATATTATTTACTTTTCCGCACTAGGATAGACCCAAGGAGGAGGGCACAAGTAACCGGGTTCTGGAGTCCAGTGGGAGACCAACTCGAGGAGTCGAGTCCGGGTCTCCTAACTCTAGAATTGGTAGGGTTTCTTTCCACTCTCGTAGGGGTCTAGGGGTGTGGGTTTGGCTATTCATCACGACCGTGGAATCCGTGTTTTATACTGGCTCGTATTGAAAACACGGACGTCCTAGTATATCCAATATTTCATATGATTCTTCTGCTGCGATATCTGTGATGTGATCATGTGATGTTCTGTGATAGATACAGTATATAGTATATATGATATATTATATAGACGTTACTTATGTTTTACACCCGTGCTAGCCCTGCCCCACTCTGCCGTTAGTTACCTAACCTAACGGTGCACGAGGGGACATCGAGGCGAATGCGGATGGCATAAGTGTACGTCGTATTTATCTGTGATGTTTAGGTAACTTAAATGATGGGACTTCATTAATGAGATTAATGAAATAAAAGGAAACCTAAGATGTTGTAGAATCGAATTTCAAAAATAAAACAGGTAGCTACAGTTCTTTCTTTGCACAGTGATATATATGATATATCCCGCACCTCATTCGACGAGGAAAGGACCGAGATCCCTTCACCGGGAGTGACTCCTTTAGCAATAACTGGCAGATGCTACACACACGGTTTGTCTTTTGATTGCTTTTAAGAGTTTTTTACTTTGCACAGTGATATATGTGATATATCCCGCACCTCATTCGACGAGGAAAGGACCGACGATCCCTTCACCGGGAGTGACTCCTTTAGCAAAACTAGAAAAGCCTCAAAAACTCTCCATTTCAAAATTCATTCGATCCTACAACGATATCAAGTTCATTACGCAATAGGTTTTCAGAAAAACCTGTCGTAGCCCTCCGTCATTTCAGATAAGTCCTGTTTAGTATTCGTGCTGCATTTGTTGACCATGTCAAGGCGCAGTGTGCGGTAGCTAACCAGTATTTATCTGTTTATGCATATGATGCAGATTGGGTTAGGGTAGTCGTGCGGCCTTGTTGACCTTGTCAAGGGTCGTGCGGGTGGGTTTGATTCAATCAAGAAATAACGGGTTGAACTTGACTTGCGGTCTATGGTTTGTTGACCTTGTCAAGGTCATAGATCGTTCGGGGCAAAATATTATCGGGAATTTCAAGTGTTGAAATTTGCAATGAGATTGCATACCTTCTATGAGATAGTTGGATCCCGATACCCACTGCGAGTAAGAGTTACTCCTGGAAGAGTTTTACACATTACAATTAGCTGATCAAGTAGGTGTCTAGAAAGGTGTCAACGGGGTTACGCCTCTGGGAAAACGAGGTTTACTTTAATTAGGTCCGTGCGAAAGCACGGGGAACCTCCCTCAAAGTACCGATACTGGCCTGGCTGAAAGATTGGCAAAGTTGTAGGGTGTAATTAATCCCGGCTAGTCTTTCCTTTTAGGGTTTGAAGGAAGATTTGATAAAACCAGTGGGAGCCATCCTGATTAGATAAAATAATAACCAATCTATTCTTGCAAGAGCGCACGCTGAGTGTTTACTTCTCTCTCTCTCCTGGTAGCGACCTTGTCACGCCTTAATCAAGATAATAAAACGGATATATTGACCGAACCCGCTTGTTATACTGAGCTGGGGAACGTTGGTCCCGCTCCACCTTATAATTGTTATAAGACAGAGCAGGAAATTGGGGAATACCAGATTTCCCGTGCCGCCCAAACGAAGAGAGTGCATGCTGATGCATCATCTTCGGACGTGTTCATTACAAAGAACTGTTTCTCAGTATCCTCCGAATCCTGGGTATATGATACCGGATCAGAATCCCAGATATGTAATCTGTTACATAAGGCTACAAAAGGGTAGAAAAACTGAGAACGGGTGATAAGTTTCATGAGACAGAAAACGGGGCAAGTGTTGCAGCCAAGTCTGTTGGTCACTGTCACCCTGTATTAAAAATACAGTGATTCTGAACGAATGTTATTAGATACCGAACCTGATATACAAAATCATATCTCTCTCTTTATTAGTAAAGAAATGATAAAATTCTGAATTGTTGGATAATGTTTTGAACATTTCCTATATCAAAAGTTGATCGGTTCAGGTACGTTATCTAAAAGCATTGACGTTCTAAATCAAACTACAGTTCCTCGTATACAGAACACACACAAGAGGAAGAGTTCAGAAATGAACGAATTCTTCTTGAGGCATTGTAGACTAGGTCATATCAATGCGACCCGACTAGCTAAAGTTACATATAGATGCATATTTAAATCAGTTTGAATTTACATCTTGTGAAACTTGCCAGTCATGTCACAAAGATAAGATGACCATAGCCCTGTTTATTGGAAACAGAGAAAGAGTTAATGAACTCTTGGGACTGATACATGATGATGTATGGAAGGTCTCCTGTCTACACATGCCAGGACTGGTTCTATATACTTCATTATATTCTCTGATAATCTCTCAAGATTCAGTCATATGTTCCTGTTGAAACATGAGTCCGAACCTTTTGAGATATTCACAGAATATATGCGAGAAGTAGAGAACCAAAATACGGGTATAAGTATTATGTCCTATGATGAGATCAGGGAGGAGAATACTTGTGCATGGAATTCCTGGACTATTCTAAAGGAGAATGAGATTCTCTCTCAGCATTACTCCTCCGTATACACCATAGCACGATGGTATATCGGGACGGAGCAATCACACCCTATATGATATGGTGTGCTCTATGATGAGTACTACTGAGTTTCCTATTTCCTTTTTGGGAGTTATGCACTTATGAAGCTGCATACCTATTGAATTGGGTTCGAATCAAATCAGCTGCCTACCATTTCATATGTGATATGGAAAGGGAAGAGCCCATGTCTTAAGCTAGTTAAGATTTGGGGTTGACCGGCCTATGTCTAAAAACAAAATCCGGACAAGCTCGATGCAAGATCTGTAATATAGAACTGGAATGGTTCCAGCTATACAAACTACAGCAGATGATTTGATATAACCAAAGGATTAAATAGTTACCAACGAACCTCAGCCTCTCCGCCGATCTAGTAGGGTTACTCACTCACCTGAGAGATACTTCTGTTTCTCTATGACAGTGGGAGCGAGGATTGCATCATGAGATGATGACCCAACTAGCTTCGAGCTGGCCATCAGGAGTAAGACTCTGTAAGAATAGCTGGATGCTTAGCAATCTGAGATGGAATCCTTATACACCAACAAAGTATGGACTTTAATTGCTATATCTGAAGGGTTAAATCCCCATCAGGAGCAAGTATATCTTGAGAAGATTACTTGGTGTACATGGAAAAGTTGAGACTTTCAAAGCTAGACTTGTTAAAAGTTTGCATCATTGACCAGGTGCGGATAATGATGAAACCTTTTCAAGTAGCTATGCTTAAGTCCATCCAGATCCTACTTGTCACGGCTACATACCATGACTACGATATCTGGTGGTTGGGTGTCATGACTGCTTTTCTAAATGATGTTTTAGAAGAGAGCGTCTATAAGTACACAGCCAGAGGGCCTCGTAGACAGTGGGAGCAGCGGAAACGTGTGTAAGATGCTTTATAGGATAAAGCAGGCATCGCGGAGTTGGAACGTCTGTTTTGATGTGTTAGTCAAAGAGTTTGACATCATCAAAATGGTAGATGAACCTTGTATATACAAAAAGGTAGTAGGGAGTATGGTGGCGATCCTCATAGAGTACGTGGATGACATACTCTTGATAGGGAAGGAGTTTCCTATGCTACGCTCGATCAATCTCCGCTTATCACAATGATTCTCCACATAGGATCAAAGTGATACCTACTAAATCCTGGGTTTTGGATCTATGAGATAGATCTAATTGGATATTAGGACACTCACTAGCTGTAGTGAGATGGTATCAATTGATCCTGGGAAGAATTACTGGAAGTGTTCCAGGGTGATAAAGACGACTGAGTGTCAGTCACAGGCATTGTCTTTACCCTCTATCGAGGGACGGTATGTTGGAAGAGTTCCAAGCTAGATACCGTGACACACTAGACGATAAAGGCTGGATACATCGCTACTTAAGATACTACCAAAGAGGAAGTCTGGGTGTATATTGGTTCATGAGATGAACTTTGTTCCTCCCATTGTATGACAATAGAGTTGTGGCTTATGCCAAGGAACGCAGGTCCCATCAGTGATCCAGGCATATTCTAAGGCAGTATCACCTGATCATAGAGATGGTTGATCTCTAAGGGATCGAGGTTAGAAGAGTAGACTCAGAGGACAACACGGCGGATCCACTCACGAAGGCCTATTCCCAGAGAGAGACTTTTATGGGATGGTTGAGTATGAGATACTTCAACCACTGCTATCAGATGGCCCTAGTGCAAGTGGGAGATTGTTAGTTATATGTATGCCCTAGAGCCCATTACTGTACATTGGATATATATTGTAGTGGATGCTGGGACATATATAGGGAGGACTTTCTTGCTCGACATGATAGTATGCTATCTGGTTACTCTTTACCTTAACGTGTACAAAGATTGTCTCTCTGTTACATGTTGGTAAAGCCTTTAGGATGTGTACTTGACTACCTGGACTATGATGCGGATCATACTAGTGGGGACATGGTAGTCCATAAGTACATCCTTCAAGGTCCCTAGTCGTGGGTGTATCGAGACGGGGCATCGATATACCAGTGTAGACTAGCGTATACCTTCTCGACCCATACAGATGGGCGATGGATGATCCCATATCCATTGGTGTTTGACATCAGAGATGATATACGGGTGCTCAGTAGAGACTGGGTACACTGGACGGACTCGCCGAGAACTCCCAGATGGTATTATACCTTACGTCAGATGACAGTTCTTTGGTGACACTGGTACAGAGTAGTCTGTTGACCCGAGATCGTCATAGAGTCTTGTGTGGTTCCCACTGTGCTTTGATTTCCACCTTACCACGTCTAAGAGGGCGTGCAAAATGGTGGTTTTTAGGTATAGTCCCGAATCACATGGAGGCAATGAGCGATAGGAGGGGATTCGTCTCTCCCGGTATAGGGAGTTGATGTTGCGCTGTGTTCGATTGGCTATAACCGGAAATCCCTGGCCACGGTTGCTGAGATTTACTGGTAAGTGTTACCAGTAGTTTCTTGAACTGTTATAGACCTCATATCGACACGACTTATCGAGCTATTGGGGTCTGACGTTTACCACCCCTAGGCAAGATATGCGACATATCAGACGACGAGACCGGACTGTACGGTAAGTGTTACTGGTTGGATTCATAGGAGTGTGAGCGGGCTTGCTCGTCGATCTTCTCATCGCTCAATACCCGGGTGGCCGTTACATTTAGCAGACCGCTTGCGGCTTGTGGGTGTTTGATATGATCATCACCTGCTGCCGGCGTATTGACGAGTCTTTAGAGTCCTATACAGAGGTTTCCTGGCTCAAGCGAAACGAAATAGGAACGCATATGAGATATGTGCGGGACCGAGAATAATGCGTGTATGTGATGAATGTATCGATTGGTTGTATGCGATATAACCTAGTTATCGAATCAAGTATTGATTCGATAAGCCGATACATAGGATACTAGTCGGTTATATGCGATATGACCGGATCGTTAAATCAAGTGTTGATTTAATGATTTAATGTATAATTATATATATTTGATATATTACTTTGCATTAACTAGTATTGGTTCACTTTAAATGGATTTTCTCACTTGATTGTACAAGTTGTATATGTGATATACTTTTTGTGCAAATGATTGTATCATGTTTGATGATACATGTTAACTTGGTTAAGTGTGTGATTAAATAATGGTTAGATAATGGTTAGGGTTTCATTTGATTTATTTATGCATTTATTTATTTTGTTTTGACAAAAGAAAAAGAGAAAATGGTTGCTTTCAAAGATGAAGCTTGTTGAAGCTTCATGAAGGTTTGACTAAAGTGACCATTTTGTCTTCATGTCTTAACCCAACCATTCACTAACCCTTGTTAATTCTCTACACCTAACCATGGTTGTATTATGATAAGTATTGATTTTCTTTTCTATTTTAAATTAACTCATCATAATACTTATCATCTTCTTCCTCTTCTTCTTCTTCATGAAGAAACCTTGCTCCATCAATGGCAACTTGAGCAAATGAGTGAGAAATCCAATTCTAAAGTGAACCCACCTCCTATTTCTTCATCCTCTACCTCTTGCCAAGTAGTATAGGGTGTTTTCTTCACAAGTTTCATGACTTGGTGGAGTGGGAGCTTGATCTTGTGATGCCTCGACGTAGATCATCTTCGGCATCGTAGTCGATGACCTAGCCCGCCCATTTCTCCGATGAAGCCGACGCTAGAGCCCGGGATTCGATTTGGACAGCGAGGAGACTTCATTGCGGAGCTATGGAGGTGGAGGACCGGATCTACAAAGGTTGTATTTCCGTTCTTTTAGTAAAGTTGTTAACTAGCTTCTTTTTGTCGCCTAAAATTCTAGTTAACGATCCGTAGTCTAGGGTTTCTCGGCACCGTAAATTTTGAAATTGGCATGGTTGATGCCTTGTGAGACCTCATTAGAGTGCCTAGGAACCCTACACGATATTGTGAGGCGGGATGCCATTTGATAGATTCACTGACTCGTTCATGATAGATACGTATACCCGTTAGCATTTGCATATGATTTACCTTATGCTGCATTCATGTTATTCGCATTGCATTATTTATACCTGCGCTAGTACACTTACACCATTATCGATGATGCGTATGTTACACGCACACAGATTGCCGGCTCACACACTTCATCATCGATAATTGCCATGTCACTACACAGTAGGATTGCTGCATCATGGTACGACTCTTTGCATAATTTACTTGCTATAGTTACCTATGCACCTTTATACGATATTGCATTTGACTTTGGAGATATTGGGAACCGCAGGGCATATTTTCAAAACTGGAATAATTTAAAGGAGCGGTTTTCCCTTAATAAGATACATCATTGTTCCATGTTGCATGATATACGATATGCGTACATTTCTATCATATGTCGCATACATCATGCTTTATGATTTTACGCTTTAAGATATGCCGTTTTCATGAGATTTCTGGATTTGAGAATCGTGGTCATTTTAAAAGAAAGTATGTATTGTTTAAAAACCCGGTTTCTCTTGATATGATATTACAGTGCGTCCACCATGCGCTTTCTCGGTTCTGAGACGTATGATATGTGAAACCCGATTCGAGGAGCTGGATGAGGCCGATTGCGGGTACATGGTGGACCCGGTATGGTACCCCGGGGCAAGAAAGGGATGCTGTGTATATAGACGGTGAGCCTGGCAGAGGGACCACTACCTACCGGTGATAGTATTTGGGCTCGGCGGATATCCGGAGGATACCGACCGGAGTCGAGAGATGATATGGGCCGATCCGTACTGATGGAGCCCGAGGGCCGATACGGACTGACAGAGCCCGAGAGATATGAGGATTTACGTGTCGATGCTTGGCACGATTTTCATGATGTTTTCGAGTGTCGATGCTAGCCACTCAGGTTCCATAATTTTGATGTGTCGCGAGGGATACACGTTGATTTATATCCTCATATCTTCATGCATACAGACACTGGTTATATTGTTGGATTATATCCGCATACATATAGGTTTTGATTACATTGTTGGCACATATGATGACCCGGTCACCCTAGATATCATACTATTACCTTTATGATATAGTTGACCTAGGAGTCGTTGTTTATTCGATTTCTGCTTGTAGATGTTTTTCTACTCACGAGTTGGTAACTCACCCCCGTTGTGCCACAGTTCTTGCAGGTTGACCACATGAATCCGTAGCGGCATCGCTGGCACATACCTTCATTTGGGTGTTTTACATTGGTAGGTGGGGCATTTGTATCGTACCCACTCTTGTATTTATATTTCAAATTGTATCTAGTCAACTCCATCAATCAAACTAGAATTTGTACAAGTGATGAGACTTAGTGAGTTTGTGGTTGCGAGACTTAGAGCTTGTGGTTTTCCGCTACTTGTAGTTTTTATGTCTTGCTTTTCTTTATCTTTGTGATGATCTTCACCGTTGGGCGTCGTATACTTATATATACTGCTTTGTGTGGTTGTGATCCGCCGTTTGGCGAAGAGCTAGCTCCCATTTGGGGATGCCTTTATCATTATCTTGTATATGTGGTTTGGATCAAAATATACAAAGGAGGTGCTGCCCAAATTTTTAAAAAGACGAAACATGTTTTTAAACTTGCATAATCTACTTGCATTTTTCATGTTCCTATTCTATGCATTAAGAAAACTTGATTTCATTATACCCTTATTTCAAAACTTCACCTCCTTTATTTTCTTAAAAAGGTTTAGATTTATGGGTTTCAGCTTACTTGAATTCTTTTACACCTTTAGACGTTGCGTGATTCAAGTGCTGGTCACGAGCTAATATTTCGGGTCGTGACAAAGTTGGTATCAGAGCGCTAGGTTTAATCTTGGTTCGAGTCTATGTTTGACTATGCAGAGTTTAGGACGGTGATTGGTTGAAGTTTATGTGCACTTTCGCTTTTAAAAAGATAAATCAAAGAATAGTTAACTGCTATCAAGAACGGCGTCGCTTGGTAGCTAGCCGGTTGAGTACGGGTCGGCCCACAGGGATTTTGTGTAATTTCTATTTGATCTAACGAGTTAATTCCAATTGTGGTAGGATTGATTATCACTAAAAACTGAAATGAGTTTGATTAGGATTAAAATCTTGCTAGGGTTAGGTTTAGGTTAAGTTTGGAAAGTCAATATTCCTCACCGTTTTCTATGCCCTAATTAAGATCTTTTATGTGTTAAGGTAATAATTAACAAAGGGGATTAGCACGATCGGAAAGAAACTAGGTTTCTTCCTCTAGGTCCTTGTCCGTCATTTCTTAACTCTTACCCTAACCTCCATTGGAAACATACACAACCGGTTTTTAACTATGGTATCACTGCTAGCTCGTGGGATAGGGTGCCATAGTGAGCGGTGTGTGTATGTATGCATAGAGTCCTATTAAAATGTATGACAGGCAAAAAGGGGTGAGAGATTTTCATCTCTCAAACCTTTCCATTCCTAACCCTAACAAGTGAGGAACTACTCACTCATTAGGGAATTGATAAAAAGAGACATTTTTTGTTTGTTTTTAATAACCTAATTATCTAAATTACGACAATTAAATAAAATTTATACTAGGGCAGATAAATAAAATTTATACTAGGGCAGAAAAGAAAATTAAACTAAGGCATAGAAAAGGAAGACTTACTTTTTATTTGATGCACTCTTCAAACATTACAAGAATTAAAATTCTGAATTTAAGAATTAAAATTCTGAAATTAAGAATTAAAAAGAGGCATAGGAAGAGGCATGCTCCAAAAAGAGCTGTAGGGTTCCTATTTATAGATTATAGAAACCCTAGGGTTTACATCCGATCCTTATCTATATTTACAAAACTACCCTGAGAAGCCTGGTCAACGCACCGCCGCCGCCGTCAAATTTTGCACCGACACGTGTTCAGCACGGCCGCTGATCCGCGGCCATATGCTTTGTTTGGCTGCGGATCCGCGGCCATATGGTGGAGTCATTGGCTGGATTCTTCTGGGCTGCTTCCTGTTGCATTTGGCTTCTGGTTTCTTCACTTGGTTTCTCAGATTGTCTTCTAGCTTCTTCCAGATTGCCACAGTGCAGAATGTTGTGGACTTTTATCGTTTGCTTCGTGTTGAAGTCTTGAATCTTGCGCTGCCTTTGTACTTTGTGAAATTATTCATTGATCTTCATTTGGCCCTTAGACTGTAGGCATGATCAAGATTCTTCTATTTGTTGGTCGTAGTCTCACTTTTGTATCGTCTTTTCATTATTTTCTCTGATTTGTTCCGAGAACCCGTAACCTGCAACTATGTAGCAGACATGGATCAAAAGCACCTATTTATTTGTAAAATGAATAAGAATGGGGAATATAATAATGCAAAATTATGATATGAACAGGCGGGTATGTATTTCGGAACCTAGGCTTGACCTTACGGAACTTAGACTTGAACGGGGGGTATTAGACCCAAACTTTCGTTTCATAGGCTGACCCTGATTGATGGAGTAGGTAGCTTAAGTAGAGTGACGTACCGTACGTATGTTCCACGGCATATTTACGATACGATACTCCACTTAAGAAACTTTAGGATGTACATATTTTGAGATCTATGATTTTCTTTGTACCCATGATTATACATCCATTTGAGATACTTGATTCTAATCATTTCCATGATCATACCTTCATTGATGCCGTTTCTTCTTATGATCATGTATCCATTCTGGATCTGTCGTTTCCTTTCATGCCCTTGATCTGTTTTCATCGATACATGATTGAGGTTTCTGTCACCATGGTTTGAGCGCAGATTGAACTGCTGCTAGTGATGCGGTCAGGGCGAGCTCGTCTGGTACGAGGGCTGACTATTGTGTTTTCTGGTGACATGGGAACGTCTCGATGTAGTGTTTGTGTTGTGACCTTTTATAGAGGGAGTGTTTGGTTTTACACCGGATGATCGGGCTATTGATAGAGGCTGCCAGTCGTGAGAGGACTGTTGATGTACAGCATACCTCAGAGATTATGATGTCGCCTACCATGCAGACAGATGACCCAGCTGTTGCTGAGATTGATAGGATGTCACTCCCAGAGCTTACGAGCTGAGATCGCCCGAGCTTCCAGGCAGAAATGCGATAGACGATAGCTAGTCTACCCCGAGTTGAGGAACAAAGGTGATTCGTCAGATTGATGCACCGACGTAGGCCCAGTTGAGTTGAAGATTTCCAGTGCGGAGAGAATCTTACTCAGATCTAGAGCAGACCGATCCAAAGATGACCGTCGATGTATCGCCTTTCTTGGAGGATTGAGGCAATGTTTAGCATGCGGACGAAGGGTATTCACATGTGTATAGGCGAAGCTAAAAAGTTCGGACGAGTGTCAGAAAACCATTTTTCCCAAGTTTAAAGTGTTCGGAGGAACATGCAAGTGATTCTGTAGACCCTCTAGAAGAATGAAACCCTAACTCGACATGATGACCATGGAACCGCTTTTGAACCTTAGGGTTTGCGGCAGTTTAGCGGTGCCATCAGTGAGGCTTGGGTTTGCCCTTCTACGGTTGGTCCAGAGGTACTGTGGTATGTACCAGATATTTTAGACTGTGCTCAGGTATTGAGTTTTCGGGAAATTTTGGGACCTTGATGACTTGATCGAAAAGTTTGACGTCGTCTGGATATCATGTGATAGGAGACCAGTAAGATGACCAGTTTTGGATAGAGGAACTCACCTAGATGCGTTGGGAGTTGATCGAGGACGGGAGAGTATTGAGTATTTCTCCGATGGTTGGGACGAGTTCCTGAGGACGTGTTCGGCTAGAGATCTTCCACAGAATGATGAAGATACCGAGTTTGGGATTTCGAGTCCGTGTGGGAGACTTCGGATTGATCGTGGCCGAGAATAGTTGCCGTGCACAGATAGAAATACGTGACGTCGAAGCGGACGATGATAAAGACGAGTTGAGCCAAAGGTTCATGCGAGATGCTGACGAGCTGTTGCTACTCCCTGTCGAGATTTGAGATCTGATATGCATACATGGGCGTTGGGATACGACCAGTTTTCCAGGAAATGTGTGCGGAACACGCAGATGTCCAGAAAACGAGAAAATATTTTGCAAGAGTACCAGGCTCCGTACAGTTCGGCATGGGCGAGATCGGAAGAGACCTTGAGCAGGATTCCTTCCAGGACACTGCTGTGATAAGATTTGCACCCAGGATCAGTTGTGTCACGTGTATTCAGAGGACCAGAGGCCGATGCCAGTAACGTGCTGCTTTACGAGTGGTCGTGATGATTGGCCGAGAGATGACCAGAGAAGTGCTAGAGTGGAATCATTCCCGTTAGCATACCTGACCGGGCCGACGAGCCGATAGATTGCGAGATTGGTGAATCTGCAGAGAAGATAAGGACCCAGAGATTGAGGCCGCCAGACCTTGAGCAGGAGGCAAGCGAATGTTCTTGTTCTGCCGGTTTTAGGCGCACCGATTTATTTTTCGACATTGTAGGAGGTGTACCTCAATGTCATTTGTTGCGATTTGCTTTTGTGATCCGAGTATCACGCTTATATCGCTTGGATTTGAGTTTTGAGGATTGAGTTTCATGATATCGTTTTCGTGCACTATGGCTGCACCTACTGGGTATTTACATGTTTGCACATAGTTATCGCACCTGATATATATTTTATACACCGTTGTGTTGATTTGCGATTTATGCATATCCATTGCATTTGATGTCGATTTTGTACCTCCGTAGCATGTGTTTATGATTTCGTGGATTTCATACAGATGATGTGATTTTTGCACTCGGTATAGCTCACATGTGCTTGTAGTGCATTGATACGGATTTGTGCTCGTAGTTGCACACGTTTTTGATTTATACATCTTGGTACACTCGGTGTCTCTCTTATATGCATTTGAGTTATTAATGTGATTTTCGTGCATTGGTTGCACCGTACTTGTATTTCGCGCATTTGATGCACCAGATTTGAGATTTTCGTGTATAATAGATGCACCAGATATTGTTGTCGTGCACACCTGTTGCACTGGACATATGCTTTCGTGCACACCTATTGAACTTAGTTTTGCTTTTGTGCATATTGTGGCACCTGTATTTGGATTGATTTCCTTGCGTACCAGACACACGTGATTATTGGATACGCCTTTGAGGCTAATTTTGCTTTTGAGCACCTTCTTTTCATGATAGGCACTATATTATGAATTATCCAAATAGGACTGATCCGAGGACAGTACCTGAGTACTTTGCATGCATTAAAATCTTGCCAAGAGGTTTTCAAAAGAGCTATAATCTCGCTATTTCCTACGTGTCCGTGAGCGACACGAACGTTTATAAAGGAAAACCTTGTTGGAATATTTCAAAAAGGACGTAACGTATATTTGAGCAAAACATATATGAAACTAAATTTACTATGAGCGTACGTCACTTATGTCGTGAGTTACGCATCACACGGCGATTCAGAAAGGATTTTGCATGTATTTTATTCAAATTTTAGGGTTTTTCAAGGATGCGTACTGTATACATAGTATAATATTTGACTAGTGTATGTTGGATTTTAGTATTGGATTTCGAGATCTGTATCTCCATTGTAACTCCGAGAATATGCGTGCAAATCCGATGATTTGCGTGATGCTTGACGGAGTTCGGCTTTTGAGTTTTGTACTCGTTTTCATGTGCACTTGGCGCGCTGTGTTGTTTTTGCATCTTCCATGATTTGGGAGCCCCGTTGATATGAGTTGAGTATTGAAATGTTTTAGATTTTGGGGGTTTAAATTTAAATTCGGAGACCGAATTTCTTTAAGGGGGAAGATTGTAACATTTCAGAAAATATAAAATATTATTTTTGGAATTTAATATTAAAATAATATATTTCCCGAAAACTGCCCGATTTGAGAAATTGGGGTTTTCGAAAAAGGGTATAAATATATACCAATAATTGTGAAATAATTGGAAATTAAAATGAATTATTCATTTAATAATATATTTAAAGGATTTGGCATTTTTAAAATTATTTATATGCAGTTTTGATAAAAACCCGATTAGTGCACTGCTAATCGCGGTTAAGCCAAATCCGTGTTTCTACAGTTTTTATGGTTGGTGCACCATGACATATTACATGTTATTTCATTTGTGTTGTTTTATGTTATGGTTGGAATTTTGGGTGAGAAAAGAAAAGAAAAGAAAAGAGAAATGATTGAGGAGAGAGATAGGGGACATAATGATGAGATGGGCATGCTATGAGAGAGAAAAGGGAGTGAGAATAAGTGTGGGAGAGAGAGGGGGGGTGCCTCATTCCCCATTCCCTTTTGTTTGGTTCTTCTTCTTCAACTCCTCCTCCACCTCGTCTACCCTCATGACCCATCTCAAATCCTTCCTCAAAACCCTATACCCCTTTCACAAAAAATGATCACCTCCTCACCCTCATCACATTGGACCAAGAAAAGTGGGATTTTGATGACTTGAGACTTCTAGGGTTTTTCTTGGTGGCATCATTGAGGTATAATCTCTACCAATTTGTTTAGTTTTTAGTTTGTTATATTCTAGCTTAAGTTTAAAATCGATTTGGTATGGATATGTGAACTTTGGAAATTTCTAGAAGAGGTTAAGGTTGGAATTGAATCCAAAGATGAAATTGAGGTTAATAGAGACCTTATAAACCCTCTAGAGTTAGTTCATGGACTGAAACCAGATATAGAACCCCAAACCCCAAACTCCAAACTCAGAAACCCGACGTCGGAAAATTGTGAGAATTGTGATGGTATTTAGGTATCTGGAGTGACTCGGGGACCTGGAAAATTATTTAGCGAAGACCGAGAGATGAGCAGGCAACCTGGAGTGTACCCTGAAGACCTGAGCCCCTCCCCCCATTTCCTGGCCGCAAATTAAAGCATTATGGCCACAAATTGCGGCATGGGTAGTTTGGTTTTGGCTCGTACTTGGCCTGTAACTCCTGTATCTTCTATCTAGAGTAACCCAATATGCAAAATCTCTTAGTTTGGCCTGTGGTAAAATCTGGGGTGGTTTTCCTATGTTGCTGTTTTCGTGTTTTCCGTATTCTGAAATTCAGATTCTTGTTTTTGATATTGTATTTGGTTGTTGGATGTTTGTACATCAACAACTAGGGATAATTTGTTGGTTTTTTATGCGTGGGTTATAGGTTCTAACCTATAGGCAATCCGTGTGCCGTTTCGGTTTTCAGAAATTGAATTTAATAGCGTTGCGATATGTGTTATTATTGTAGGTACCTTCACGTGGATTCCGAGGCGATGGAGCGTGGTGTCATCGATTTCGGCAAGCAAAGACCAGGTGAGTGGATCTATATCCAGGGGGAAGTCAGGTGGATGGCGTATAGCACCCCCGCAAAGTTTTGTTGGAAACCGATTTGTAGAATATGATTAAGTAAACCTAGATTAGGAAACTAGGGTTAGAGTTAAATGATTGTTAGTGAAACCATATTATAAACTAAGGATAGTTAGAAGTGATATGATATGACTAGTATGTGATGACGGAACTTGTGGATGGTATTTGACGATATTGCCATTTATGGTACTATAGGACTAGATAGCCGACGTAGATGTGTCATCCGAACCATACCTATTTCCAAACTAAAGAATCGTATGCATCTTTTAAACATGTATCGTGGGGGATGTTACGGATTTTCAAAAGATATCCGTGCAGGATATATCACATATACCGCTGTGCAAAGCAAGAACTGTAGCTACCTGTTTTATTTTGAAATTTGATTCTACAACATCTTAGGTTTCTTTTATTTCATTAATCATATTAATGAAGTCCCATCATTTAAGTACCTAAACATCACAGATAAATACGACGTACGCTTATGCCATCCGCATTCGCCTCGATGTCTCCTCGTGCACCGTTAGGTTAGGTAACTAACGGCAGAGCGGGGCAGGGCTAGCGCGGGTGTAAAACATAAGTAACGCCTATATAATATATCATATATACTATATACTGTATCTATCACAGAACATCACATGATCACATCACAGATATCGCAGCAGAAGAAACATATGAAATATTGGATATACTAGGACGTCCGTGTTTTCAATACGAGCCAGTATAAAACACGGATTCCACGGTCGTGATGAATAGCCAAACCCACACCCCTAGACCCCTACGAGAGCGGCAAGCAACCCTACCAATTCTAGAGTTAGCAGACCCGGACTTGACTCCTCGAGTTGGTCTCCCACTGGACTCCAGAACCCGGTTACTTGTGCCATCCTCCTTAGGTCTATCCTAGTGCGGAAAAGTAAATAATATACAAAAGGTGACTACTTCCGCAACCTGGAAGTGCCCCAATAAAAGAATATTACATACAAGTTTTTACATGAATGAAAATGAAAAACACTCATCTCACATAAAAACCCCCGGCTATTCAAACACGACGATCCAATATAACATATCCAGCAACATATAACATCACATGTCATCAACGTAAGTAAATATGTCCATCCCAATTGTCGTTGACATATAGCAACGAAACCGGCGATATCACATATTACACTTACGGTCACAGAAAAGAAAGTGTAAAGCTACAATAGTTGGAATCCGCAACCACCTCAGACATCGCATGCCTGACCAAATGAATTCCTTAGACATCACATGCCTAACAATTATAAACCCCGCATTTTAGTCTCATTATCGAAAACACTTTTCAATACCAAGTCGGGCAATTCAACAAGATTCCCGACATCCTGATCGAATGCTCATCGTAAACTTCAGTAGGAGGCCGCACCCCCGACGCCGTCGACGAAGTGCACCAAGGCGGAACACCGCTACCGGGAGCACCCGAACGGATGCTTTCGGCGACGGGGTTCTCCTACAGTCACTTGGTCGGGGCTATAGAATGAGGCTGTCTATTAAGTTTACCTGGTGAGTATCCGCGTACGCTACGTGATTGCGACGGACTTTTGATCACATCAAAATTCCGTGGCAACCGATCAAGTGAGACTAAACTGCTATGTTTATAACATTCATTCAGTTATCTTATAACTTATTGTGAATTCCAATTATTGTATCACATTCCGGATAAATAGAAAATGTTAAACTTTCCGATCGAACAGTCAAACACCCAAGTTTTCCCGATACAGATCAACACATGAAACAAGTCTAAAAACATTCAGTTCGTGCCTCAGTACCAACGGTCCAGCCGTAGAAGGGTCAAGCCAACGCCTCACATGTGGCACGCCGTACTGCCCCAAACCTGAAGGTTCAAAGGGAAGTTCAAGACGGTCACATAATCGAGTTAAGGTTTGTTGTCTTCTAGAGGGTCCATCGAGTTACTTGCACTACATAGAACGTCTTTAAACCACGGAAAAATCCAACACTTGGAAATTTCCCGACAGGGGAAAAATTGGGTATTTATATCCGGTCGAACTTTTTAACATATTCAAAAATTATCCGAAAAACACATAGACAAAATTAGACAATCCGATCAAATCTACGAACTCCCAATACAACCCAGAAAACTCAACTCTTGAATAAATATTAAAAATTCTCAGGAAAACCAGCACTGCAAAGTAGGAGTTACTGTGCAAAATTCAATGCATGAAGAGACTAAAGGGCCGCGGAACCGCCGCATTAGTATGCTAATGCCGCGGTTCCGCCGCGCTTTGGTGGACTTAGGTGCTCTAACTTCACAGTAATTCTTAGAAATACCTGCTGATTTTTCTGCATATTTTTAATTCTCAAAAATCCACAAATTCAGAAAATGTCCAGAGAGCATGGAAATATTGGGGTTTCGGTTCGATCGGACTTCAAACTCCGTCTAGACTTCGCCTAAGGCTCTAGCTAGGCTCTGATACCAATGAAAGGTTCCTAGGCACACCAAGGAGGTCTCACAAGGCATCAACCATGCCAATTTGAAAATTTAACGGTGCCGAGAAACCCTAGACTAGATCGTTAACTAGATTTTTAGGCGAAAAAGGAACTAGTTTACAACTAAACTAAAAGAAAGGAAATACAACCTTTGTAGATCCGTTTCTCCACCTCCATAGCTCCATGATGAAGTCCTCTCCGCTGTCCAAATCGAACCATGACTCTTGCATCGGCTTCATCGGAGAAAAAGCGGGTTAGGTCATCGACGACGATGCCGAAGATGATCTACGTCGAGGCATCACTAGATCAATCTCCACCTTCACCAAGCCTTGAAAACTTGTGAAGGAAACACCCTATACTACTTGGCAAGAGGTAGAGGATGAAGAAATAGGAAGTGGGTTCACTTTAGAATTGGATTTCTTACATGATTTCATCACTTGCCATTGATGAGGCAAGCTTTTCTTCTTTGAAGATGATGAAGAAGAAGATGATAATATTATGATGAGTTATTAAAATGAAAAAGAAAATGAATACTTATCATAATACTAACCTTAGTTAAGTGTAGAGAATAGATCATGGTTTGTTTAAATGGTTAGGGTTAAGTATGAAGACAAGAATGGTGACTAAGTCAAAGCTTCATGAATCTTCAACAAACAAACAAACAAAGCCACCATTCTTTCTTTATCTTTTCCAAAACAAACAAATAAATAAATAAATAAGATAATCAAAACCCTAATCATTAACTTAACCATGGTTTAATCTTTACACTTAACCAAGTTAACATGTATCATCAAACATGGTACAATCAAGTGCACAAAAGTATATCACATATACAACTTGTGAACTTCAAGTGAGAAAATCCATTTAAAGTGAACCGATACTAGTTAATGCAAAGTAATATATCAAATATATAATTATGCATTAAATCATTAAATCAACACTTGATTCAATGATCCGGTCATATCGCATATAACCGACTAATGTCAATAATAACAACTTATCGAATCAACACTTGATCCGATAACCCGGCTATAACGCATATAACCGATCAATGTTACAAATCGCGAGAATCAAATACAGTATCACATACTGGCATTATTCTCGGTCCCGCACATATCTCATATGCGCTCCTATTTCGTTTTGCTTAAGCCAGGAAACCTCTGTGTAGGACTCTAAAGACTCGTCAATACGCCGGCAGCAGGTGATGATCATATCAAACACCCACAAGCCGCAAGCGGTCTGCTAAACGTAACGGCCACCCGGGTATTGAGCGATCAGAAGATCGACGAGCAAGCCCGCTCACACTCCAGTGAATCCAACCAGTAACACTACCGTACAGTCCGGTCTCGTCGTCTGATATGTCGCATATCTTGCCTAGGGGTGGTAAACGTCAGACCCCAATAGCTCGATAAGTCGTGTCGATATGAGGTCTATAACAATTCGAGAAACTACTGGTAACACTTACCAGTAAATCTCAGCAACCCTGGTCAGGGATTTCCTGTTATAGCCAATCGAACACAACGCAATATCAACCCCCTATACCAGGAGAGACGAATCCCCTCCTATCGCTCATTGCCTCCATGTGATTCGGGACTGTACCCAAAAACCACCGTTTTGCACGCCCTCTTGGACGTGGTAAGATGGAAATCAAAGCACAGTGGGAACCACACAAGACTCTATGACGATCTCGGGTCAACAGACTACTCTGTACCAGTGTCACCAGAGAACTGCCATCTGACGTAAGGTATAATACCATCTGGGAGTTCTCGGCGAGTCCGTCCAGTGTACCCGGTCTCTACTGAGCACCCGTATATCATCTCTGATGTCAAACACCGATGGATATGGGATCATCCATCGCCCATCTGTATGGGTCGAGAAGGTACACGCTAGTCTACTCTGGTATATCGATGCCCCATCTCGATACACCCACGACTAGGGACTTTCAAGGATGTACTTATAGACTACCATGTCCCCACTAGTATGATCCGCATCATAGTCCAGGTAGTCAAGTACACATCCTAAAGGCTTTACCAACATGTAATAGAGAGACAATCTGTGTACACGTTAAGGTAAAGAGCAACCAGATAGCATACTATCATGTCGAGCAAGAAAGTCCTCCCTATATATGTCCCAGCATCCACTACAATATATATCCAATGTACAGTAATGGCCTCTAGGGCATACATATAACTAACAAACCATTCCTTAAACCTTGGTCAATTCTCTACACATAACTATAGTTAAAATTATGATAAGGATTGATTTTTCTATTCTATTCTAATAACTTATCATAGTATTATCTTTCTTCTTCTTCTTCTTCACTTGAAGAAAGCTTGCTTCATCAATGGCAACTTGAGAAATTGAGTGAGAAATCCAATTATAAAGTGAACCCACCTCCTATTTCTTCATCCTCTACCTCTTGCCAAGTAGTATAGGGTGTTTTCTTCACAAGTTTCATGACTTGGTGAAGTGGGAGCTTGATCTTGTGATGCCTCGACGTAGATCATCTTCGGCACGAAGCCGACGACCTTGCCCGTCCATTTCTCCGATGAAGCCGACGCTAGAGCCCGGGTTTCGATTTGGACAGCGAGGGGACTTCATTGCGGAGCTATGGAGGTGGAGGACCGGATCTACAAAGGTTGTATTTCCGTTCACTTAGTTAAATTGTTAACTAGTTTCATTTGTCGCCTAAATTTCTAGTTAACGATCCGTATTCTAGGGTTTCTCGGCACCGTAAAATTATAAATTGGCATGGTTGATGCCTTGTGAGACCTCATTAGCGTGCCTAGGAACCCTACAGTGGTATCAGAGCCTAGCTAGAGCCTTAGGCGATGCGTAGACGATATTAGAAACCCGATCGAACCCCGAAACCCTAACTTTTAACCCTCTCTGGACCTTTTCTTAAAAAGCGGTTTTTTCCAAATAAAAAATTCTTAAAATATTCAGCAGGAAATTCTAAGAATTAAGGTGCAAAAATTACCTAATGATCTGTCTAAAGCGCGGCGGAACCGCGGCATTAGCCGCCTATTGCGGCGGTTCCGCGCTCATTTAGTCTCTTCATGCATTGAATTTTGCACAGTAACTCCTACTTTGCAGTGCTGGTTTTCCTGGGAATTTTTAATATTTATTCAAGAGTTGAAATTTCTGGGTTGTATTGGGAATTCGTGAATTCGATCGGATTATAAAGTTTTGTCTATGTGGCTTTCCGGATAATTTTAGAATATGTTAAAAAGTTCGACCGGATATAAATACCCACTTTTTCCACTGCCGGGAAATTTCCAATTGTTGGATCTTTCCGTGGTTTAATAACATTCTAAGTAGTGCAAGTAACGCAATGGACCCTCTAGAAGACAACAAACCTTAACTCGATTATGTGACCGTATTGAACTGCCCTTTGAACCTTAGGGTTTGGGGCAGTACGGCGTGCCACATGTGAGGCGTTGGCTTGACCCTTCTACGGCTGGACCGTTGGTACTGAGGCACGAAGTGAATGTCTTTAAACTTGTTTCATGTGTTGATCTATTTTGGGAAAACTTGGGTGTTCGATTGTTCGATCGAAAAGTTTAGCGTTTTCTATTTATCCGGAATGTGATACAATAATTGGAATTCACAAGCAGTTATGAGATAACTGAATGAATGTTATAAACATAGCAGTTTAGTCTCACTTGATCGGTTGCCACGGAATTTTGATGTGATCAAAAGTCCGTCGCAATCACGTAGCGTACGCGGATACTCGCCGGGTAAACTTAATAGACAGCTTCACTCCATAGCCCCGACCAAGTGACTATAGGAGAACCCCGTCGCCGAAAGCATTCGTTCGGGTGCTCGCGGCAACGGTGTTCCGCCTTGGTGCACTTTGTCGACGGCGTCGGGGGTGCAGCCGCCTACTGAAGTTTGCGACGAGCATCCGATCAGGATGTCGGGAATCTTGTTGAATTGCCCGACTTGGTATTGAAAAGTGTTTTCGATAATGAGATTAAAATGCGGGGTTTATAATTGTTAGGCATGCGATGTCTAAAGAATTCATTTGGTTAGGCATGCGATGTCTAAAGAGATTGCGGATTCCGACTGTTGTAGTTTTACACTTTCTTTAATGTGACCGTAAGTGTAATATGTGATATCGCCGGTTTCGTTGCTATATGTCAACGACAATTGGGATACGCATGTTTACTTACGTTGATGACATGTGATGTTATGTGTTGCTGGATATGTTTTTATTGGATCGTCGTGTTTGAATAGCCGGGGTTTTTTTTATGTGAGATGAGAGTTTTTCATTTTCATTCATGTAAAATTTATTGTATGTAATATTCTTTTATTGGGGCACTTCCAGGTAGCGGAAGATGTCACCCATTGTATATTATTTACTTTTCCGCACTAGGATAGACCCAAGGAGGAGGGCACAAGTAACCGGGTTCTGGAGTCCAGTGGGAGACCAACTCGAGGAGTCGAGTCCGGGTCTCCTAGGGTTGCTTGCCGCTCTCGTAGGGGTCTAGGGGTGTAGGTTTGGCTATTCATCGCGACCGTAGAATCCGTGTTTTATACTGGCTCGTATTGAAAACACGGACGTCCTAGTATATCCAATATTTCATATGATTCTTCTACTGCGATATCTGTGATGTGATCATATGATGTTCTGTGATAGATACAGTATATAGTATATATGATTTATTATATAGGCGTTACTTATGTTTTGCACCCGCACTAGCCCTGCCCTGCTCTGCCGTTAGTTACCTAACCTAACGGTGCACGAGGGGACATCGAGGCGAATGCGGATGGCATAAGTGTACGTCGTATTTATCTGTGATGTTTAGGTACTTAAATGATGGGACTTCATTAATGAGATTAATGAAATAAAAGAAACCTAAGATGTTGTAGAATCGAATTTCAAAATAAAACAGGTAGCTACAGTTCTTGCTTTGCACAGCGGTATATGTGATATATCCTGCACCTTATTCGATAAGGAAAGGACCGAGATCCCTTCACCGGGAGTGACTCCTTTAGCAATAACTGGCAGATGCTACACACTCGGTTTGTCTTTTGATTGCTTTTAAGAGTTTTTGCTTTGCACAGTGATATATATGATATATCCCGCACCTCATTCGACGAGGAAAGGACCGACGATACCTTCACCGGGAGTGACTCCTTTAGCAAAACTAGAAAAAACCTCAAAGACACTCCATTTCAAAATTCATTCGATCCTACAACGATATCAAGTTCTTTACGCAATAGGTTTTCAGAAAAACCTGTCGTAGCCCTCCGTCATTTCAGATAAGTCCTACTTAGTATTCGTGCTACGTTTGTTGACCTCCGTCAAGGCGTAGTGTGCGGTAGCTAACTAGTATTTATCTTCTTATGCATATGATGCAGATTGGATTAGGGTAGTCGTGCGGCCTTGTTGACCTCCGTCAAGGGTCGTGCGGGTGGGTTTAATTCGATCAAGAAATGACGGGTTGAACTTGACTAGTAGCCTATGGTTTGTTGACCTCCGTCAAGGTCATAGGGTGCTGGGGGCAAAATATTATCGGGAATTTCAAGTGTTGAAATTTGCAATGAGATTGCATACCTTCTATGAGATAGTTGGATCCCGATACCCGCTGCGAGTAAGAGTTAGTCCTGGGAGAGTTTTATACATTACAATTAGCCGATCAAGTAGGTGTCTAGAAAGGTGTCAACGGGGTTACGCCTCTGGGAAAACGAGGTTTACATTAATTAGGTTCGTGCGAAAGCACGGGGGACCTCCCTCAAAGTACCGACACTGGCCTGGCTGAAAGATTGGCGAACTTGTAGTGTGTAATTAATACCAGCTAGTTTTTCCTTTTAGGGTTTGAAGGAAGATTTGATAAAAAGCAGTGGGAGCCATCCTGATTAGATAAAATAATAACCAATCTATTCTTGCAAGAGCGCACGCTGAGTGTTTTCTTCTCTCTCTCTCCTGGTAGAGACCATATCACGCCTTAATCAAGATAATAATACGGATAAATTGCCCGAACCCGCTTGTTATACTGAGCTGGGGAACGTTGGTCCCGCTCCAACTTATAATTGTTATAAGACAGAGCAGGAAATTGGGGATTACCAGAATTCCCGTGCCGCCCAAACGAAGAGAGTGCATGTTGATGCATCATCTTCGGGTGTGTTCATTACAAAGATCTGTTTCTCAGTATCCTCCGCATCCTGGGTATATGATACCGGATCAGGATCCCAGATATGTAATCTGTTACATAGGGCTACAAAAATGTAGAAAAACTGAGTACGGGTGATAAGTTTCATGAGGCAGAAAACGGGGCAAGAGTTGCAGCCAAGTCTGTCGGTCACTGTCACCCTGTATTACCAATACATTGATTCTGAACGAATGTTATTAGATACCGAACCTGATATACAAAATCATATCAGTCTCTTTATTATTAAATAAAGGATATAATTTTGTATTGTTGGATAATGTTTTGAACATTTCCTATATCAAAAGTTGATCGGTTCAGGCACGTTATCTAAAAGTATTGATGTTCTAAATCAAACTACAGTTCTTAATATACAGAACACACACAAGAGGAAGAGTTCAGAAATGAACGGATCCTTCTTGAGGTATTGTAGACTTGGTCATATCAATGCGACCCGACTAGCTCAAGTTACATTTGGATGCATATTTAAATCAGTTTGAATTTACATCTTATGAAACTTGCCAGTCATGTCACAAAGATAAAATGACCATAGCTCTGTTTACTGGAAGCAGAGAAAGAGTTAGTAAACTCTTGGGACTGATACATTATGATGTATGTAAGGTCTCCTGTCTACACATGCCAGGACTGGTTCTTTGTACTTCATTACATTCTCTGATGATCTCTTTAGATTCAGACATATGTTCCTGTTGAAACACAAGTCCGAACCTTTTGAGATATTCACGGAATATAAGAAGAAGTAGAGAACCAAAATACGGGTATAAGTATTATGTCCTTTGATGTGATCGAGGAGGAGAATACTTGAGCACGGAAATCCTGGACTATTCTAAAGGAGAATGAGATTCTCTCTCAGCATTACTCCTCCGTATACACCATAGCACGATGGTATATCGGGGCGGAGCAATCACACCCTATATGATAAGGTGTGCTCTATGATGAGTACTACTGAGTTACCTATTTCCTTTTGGGAGTTATGCACTTGAGAAGCTGCATACCTATTGAAAAGGGTTCAAATCAAATAGTTGCCTACCACTTCATATGTAATATGGAAAGGGAAGAGCCCATGTCTTGAGCTAGTTAAGATTTGGGTTGTCCGACCTATGTCTAAAAGCAAAATCCGGACAAGCTCGAGGCAAGGTCTATAATGTAGAACTGGAAAGGTTCCAGCTATGCAAACTACAGTAGATGATTTGGTAGAACCAAAGGATTCAATAGTTTCCAACGAACCTCAGCCTCTCCGCCGATCTAGTAGGGTTTCTTACCCACCTGAGAGATACTTTGGTTTCTCTATGACAGTGGGAGCGAGGATTGCATCATGAGATGATGACCCAACTAGCTTCGAGCTGGCCATCAGGAGTAAGACTCTGTAAGAATGGCTGGATGCTTAGTGATCTGAGATGGAATCCTTATACACCAGCAAAGTATGGACTTTGGCTGCTATATCTGAAGGGTTAAATCCCCATCAGGAGCAAGTATATCTTGAGAAGATTACTTGGTGTACATGGAAAAGTTGAGACTTTCAAAGCTGGACTTGTTAAAGGTTTGCATCATTGACCAGGCATGGATTATGTTGAAACTTTTTTCTAAGGAGCTATGCTTAAGTCCATCCAAATCCTACTTGTCACGGCTACATACCATGACTACGATATCTGGTGGTTGGGTGTCATGACTGCTTTTCTAAATGAAGTTTTAGAAGAGTGCGTCTATAAGTACACAGCCAGAGGGCCTCATAGACAGTGGGAGCAGCGGAAACGTGTGCAAGATACTTTATAGGATAAAGCAGGCATCGCGGAGTTGGAACATCTATTTTGATGGATTAGTCAAAGAAGTTGACATCATCAAAATGGTAGATAAACCTTGTATATACAAAAAGGTAGTAGGGAGTATGGTGACGATCCTCGTAGAGTACGTGGATGACATACTCTTGATAGGGAAGGAGTTTCCTATGCTACGCTCGGTCAATCTCCGCTTATCACAATGATTCTCCACATAGGATCAAAGTGATACCTACTAAATCCTGGATTTTGGATCTATGAGATAGATCTAAATGGATCTTAGGATTGTCACTAAATGTAGTGGGATGGTATCGATTGATCCTGGGGAAAATCACTGGAAGTGTTCCAGGGTGATAAAGATGACCGAGTGTCAGTCACATGCATTGTCTTTACCCTCAGTAAAGGGACGGTATGTTGGAAGAGTTCCAAGCTAGATACCGTGACATACTAGACGATAAAGGCAGGATACATCGCTACTTAAGATGCTACCAAAGAGGCTGTTTGGATGTATAATGGTTCATGAGATGAACTATGTTCCTCCCATTGTGTGACAATGGAGTTGTGGCTTATGCTAAGGAACGTCCGTCCCATCAGTGATCCAGACATATTCTAAGGCAGTATCACCTGATCATGGAGATAGTTGACCTCCAGGATGATCGAGGTTAGGAGAGCAGACTCAGAAGATAACACGGCGGATCCACTCACGAAGGCCTATTCCCAGAGAGAGACTTTTATGGGATGGTTAAGTATGAGATACTACAACCACTGCTATCAGATGGCCCTAGTGCAAGTGGGAGATTGTTAGTTATATGTATGCCCTAAAGGCCATTACTGTACATTGGATGTATATTTTAGTGGATGCTGGGACATATATAGGGAGGACTTTCTTGCTCGACATGATAGTATGCTATCTGGTTGATCTTTACCTTAACGTGTATACTGATTGTCTCTCTGTTACATGTTGGTAAAGCCCTTAGGATGTGTACTTGACTACCTGGACTATGATGCAGATCATACTAGTGGGGACATGGTAGTCCATAAGTACATCCTTCAAAGTCCCTAGTCGTGGGTGTATCGAGACGGGGCATCGATATACCAGAGTAGACTAGCGTATACCTTCTCGACCCATACAGATGGGCGATGGATGATCCCATATCCATTGGTGTTTGACATCGGAGATGATGTACGGGTGCTCAGTGGAGATTGGGTACACTGGACGGACTCACCGAGAACTCCCAGATGGTATTATACCTTACGTCAGATGGCAGTTCTCTGGTGACACTGGTACAGAGTAGTCTGTTGACCTGAGATCGTCATAGAGTCTTGTGTGGTTCCCACTGTGCTTTGATTTCCACCTTACCACGTCCAAGAGGGCGTGCAAAACGGTGGTTTTTGGGTACATTCCCGAGTCACATGGAGGCAATGAGCGATAGGAGGGGATTCGTCTCTCCCGGTATAGGGAGTTGATGTTGCGCTGTGTTCGATTGGCTATAACCGGAAATCCCTGGCCAGGGTTGCTGAGATTTACTGGTAAGTGTTACCAGTAGTTTCTCGAAATGTTATAGACCTCATATCGACATGACTTATCTAGCTATTGGGGTCTGACGTTTACCACCCCTAGGCGAGATATGCGACATATCGGACGACGAGACCGGACTGTACGGTAAGTGTTGCAGGTTGGATTCACAGGAGTGTGAGCGGGCTTGCTCGTCGATCTTCTGATCGCTCAATACCCGGGTGGCCGTTATGTTTAGCCGATCGCTTGCGGCTTGTGGGTGTTTGATATGATCATCACCTGCTGCCGGCGTATTGACGAGTCTTTAGAGTCCTACACAGAGGTTTCCTGGCTCAAGCAAAACGAAATAGGAGCGCATATGAGATATGTGCGGGACCGAGAATGATACCAGTATGTGATACTGTATTCGATTCTCGCGATTTGTGACATTGATTGGTTATATGCGATATAGCCGGGTTATCGGATCAAGTGTTGATTCGATAAGTTGTTACTGTTGATATTAGTCGGTTATATGCGATATGACCGGATCATTAAATCAAGTGTTGATTTAATGATTTAATGCATAATTATATATTTGATATATTACTTTGCATTAACTAGTATCGGTTCACTTTAAATGGATTTTCTCACTTGATGTGCACATTGTATCTGTGATATATTTTTGTGCATTTGATTGTATCATATTTGATGATACATGATTGCTAGGGTTTGTGTAAAGAATTAAACCTTGGTTAAATAAATGGTTAGGGTTTTTATTTGATTATTCATTCATTTATCTATTTATTTTTGGATTAGATAAATGAGAAATGAAAACAAAAGGTTGCTTTTCTTCATGAAGCTTGTTGAAGCTTCATGATGCTTTGACCAATGTAACCATTTTTTCTTCATCTCCTTAACCCTAACCATTCCTTTAACCTTGGTCAATTCTCTACACATAACTATAGTTAAAATTATGATAAGGATTGATTTTTCTATTCTATTCTAATAACTTATCATAATATTATCTTTCTTCTTCTTCTTCTTCACTTGAAGAAAGCTTGCTTCATCAATGGCAACTTGAGCAATTGAGTGAGAAATCCAATTCTAAAGTGAACCCACCTCCTATTTCTTCATCCTCTACCTCTTGCCAAGTAGTATAGGGTGTTTTCTTCACAAGTTTCATGACTTGGTGAAGTGGGAGCTTGATCTTGTGATGCCTCGACGTAGATCATCTTCGGCACGAAGCAGACGACCTTGCCCGCCCATTTCTCCGATGAAGCCGACGCTAGAGCCCGGGTTTCGATTTGGACAGCGAGGGGACTTCATTGCGGAGCTATGGAAGTGGAGGACCGGATCTACAAAGGTTGTATTTCCGTTCACTTAGTTAAATTGTTAACTAGTTTCATTTGTCGCCTAAATTTCTAGTTAACGATCCGTATTCTAGGGTTTCTCGGCACCGTAAAATTATAAATTGGCATGGTTGATGCCTTGTGAGACCTCATTAGCGTGCCTAGGAACCCTACAACGGCCACCCGGGTATTGACCGATCAGAAGATCAACAAGCAAGCCTGCCCATACTCCTGCGAATCCAATCGGTAACACTAGCGTACAGTCCGGTCTCTTCGTCTGATATGTCGCATATCTCGTCTAGGGGTGTAAACGTCAGAGCCCAGCAACTCGATAAGTCATGTCGATATGAGGCTCATAACGGGTCGAGAAACTACTGATAACACTTATCAGTATAACTCTGAAGCACCCCTGGCCAGGGAGTTCCTGTTATAGCCAATCGTGCACAACGCAACATCAACTCCCAATACCGAGAGAGAAGAAACCCCTCCTATCGCTCATTGCCTCCATGTGATTCGGGACTGTACCCAAAAGCCACCGTTTTGCACGTTCTCTTGAACGTGTTAAGGTGGAAATTAAAGCACAGTGGGAATCACACAAGTCTCTATGACGATCTCGGGTCTACAGACTAACCTGTACCAGTGTCACCAGAGAACTGCCATCTGACGTTAGGTATAACACCATCTAGGAGTTTTCGACCAGTCCGTTCAGTGTACCCAGTCTCTACTGAGCACCCGTATACTATCTCTGATGTCAAACACCAATGGATATGGGATCATCCATCGCCCATCTACATGTGTCAAGAAGCTATACGCTAGTATATCGATGCCCTGTCTCGATACACTTCGACTAGGAACATTTGAAGGATGTACTTAGCGACTACACTGTCTCCACTAGTATGATCTGCATCATAGTCTTGTTTGTCAAGTACTCATCCTAAGGGCTTTATCAACATGTAACATAGAGACAATCGGTGTACATGTTAAGATAAAGAGCAACCAGATAGCATACTATTATGTTAAGCAAGAAAGTCCTCTCTATATATGTCCAGGCATCCACTAGAATATACATCGTATGTATAGTAATGGCCTCCAAGGCATACGTATAACTAACACAGGAGCCCTCGCAACCTGAGAGAAGGTAATGATAAAAGACAACCGAATAATCCTATTCAATTTCTCCTGAACCAGAATCTATTCTCGAAATGGAACAAGTTCCATCGAGTTCGTATGTAACTATACGATGGATATATCAAAGAAATGTAGATCTTCATAGTGATACGGAGTGTTCTGGGGAATAGCAAAGGTGATATAGGAGATATATGCGACTATGACAATCCATATGCCAAAGTGTTTTAAGAAGGTTCGATTTAACTTGGTTCATTAGTTTTAGTTTAGGGTCAGGCCACGGTCGCTGCCAAAGAGAGAGAGAAAAGAAACACTCAGCGTGCACTCTAACCTAGATCAGAATGGCTAATCACTTTATCTAATCAGGATGTCTCCCACTATATCCTCGAATTCTCCTCCAAACCCAAAAGAATGATTACTCAGGATCATCTAAAATCACCCGAGGAGTAAACCTAATCATCAGTGGGAATGGGGATCCAAATATGATCGCATGATAACTTGATAGAATCCACTCAAGTCACTACACTCCAGAAGGTATGCACATACCTGGCAAGTTTCCTGTATGTTTGAAACTCCCGATGTGATTTTCGCCCCAAGCGCTTATGACCTTGACTTTGGCCAACAAATCATAACATGCAAGTCAAGTTCTACCCGTCATTATCCAGATTGATTTAGAGCCACCCACCCACACCCTTGACTTTGGCCAACAAAGTGGCACGACTGTCCTAAACAATGCATCTATCTATGCTACGGATAATTAACATATAGCTACGATTCGCGATGCCTTGACTTTGGCGAACAAACACCGCATGAATACTATGTGCTATTTATCCAAAATGATGGAGGGCTATGGATGGTTTTTGGCGAAAAATCCTTTAACGTAATAAACTTGATATCGTTGAAGGAACCGGATAGCTTTACAAATATATAGTGGCGCAAACTTTTGCTAAAGAGGTCACTCCCTATGAAGGGATCTCGGCTTTTTCCTCGTCGAATGAGGTGCAGGATATTCCAAACTAAATACCACGATGTAAAGCAAAAGAATCGACTATAATGAAGTTATTACGATGACGTAAACTTTTGCTCAAGAGGTTACTCCCGATGAAGGGGTCTCGGCTCTTGCCTCGACGAATGAGTTGCTGGATATTCATAACCGAATATCACGATGCAAAGCAAAAGGAAATGTATGTATTTTCTGTTTTTAAAAAACTTGGTTCCATAAACATCATATAGGTTTGTTTTCCTTGCATTAATCAGAATTAATGCAGTCCCATCAGTTAAAACATATCACACCAGAAAAGAACGAAAATACAATGTACGTATTGTAAGTGCACGGCGGCGCCCCGGCCGTCAATCTGACGACCAAATGCGGAAACGGTGATAAACTTTAATTTTGCGAACTTAGAAAACCGGCACCACCGCGCACTAAACCCCGGATCGGGCCATTAAACTAGATCTAGCTAACTACAAGACGGGTTAGAGATATACCGAGTGATCCGAGTCCTCCGGTCTTCTCGTCGTCGTCCCGATCTCCCGCGGATCCTCCGGTCGTCGCCTCCTTGCCGGAAGGGCACCACATCGCCTGTATCTTTTACGGGCTCCCACCTTAATACCGAGGCAACTCGGGCGCGAAGTTGGCTAGCCGACGCGTCCAAGATTTGCTGTAGAATAATGTAGAAACTTGTCTCTTTGGGGTTTAAGAGGTTGCCGTGATGGAGGAATTTGTGCAAAAGAATTTTCCATTTAACTTGCTAGAAAAATGGAGTAGACTCAAAAAGATGGCTCGGCCAAATCCTCTGGGTGCTCACTGGGAAAAAAAATTGAAGCAAGCCCTCATTTTTCTCACAGGAAAAGGAATGTGGTTGAAGTCAAATTAAATTAAAAAACCATGCAACAAAGAATGAAAACCCTTCATCAAAATCATTCCAGCACACTAATAAATTAATCCACTATACAATTAAAACCTCACTCCCATCCCCAACAGTGGCCGGCCCCAAAACCAATTTCCAACACAAAATCACATCAAAACCCATACCCTCTCATGTCAAAATTAATGCATCATGGAGCAAAGATGCAATCATATCAATACTTTTGCAATAAACCCCCTCCACAAATGTTATTTGCACAATTGCAAATAACCCCCTCCATCGGAAAAGTCCGGCCGGGAAAGAACAAACGAAAACCGGCCGGAACGGAATGCAAACTGGCAACCCCAGAAAACTGGTCCCATAATAAATTACAGGAAAACCCCGATACTGTGCATACACACCCGCATTTGTATTCCGACCGAAATACAAATGCAAAGAGACAAAACTACACTGTCAAATACTAAGATCCGGCTTAAGCCAAAGCCGGCTAGTAAAAACCGTCCGATCACGATCCGTGCAATACCGCACGTATCTGATCGAACCCTGCCATATCTCCATACGGCCTCTACAGCGTTTCGCCCGAAAGCTTGAGTAACTGAAAGTGTGGTGGACTCTAAAGACTCGTCAATACTATGGTTGTGGATTCAACCACTAGCACGTCAGAGGTATAAGCCAATACGTAACGGGCCACCAGCTATTGACTAAAAGGGACGTCGATGAGCGAACTCATCCTGACACCCTACTGAGCCTGTCAGTGACAATATCCGTACAGTCCGGTCCATTCGTCTATGAGCATCGCATGTCGGGCCTAGGGGGTTGGTAAAAATCAGACCCCCAAAAGCGGTACAAGTCGTGTCGGAGTGTAGCCCAGAACACCCTGAGATACTACTGGAATACCTACCAGTAAATCTCTTGCCTTGGCCAAGGACTTTTCATGTTCTGGCTCTCCTAGACACAGCGCGATCTCACCCCCAATACCGGGAGAGACGAACCCCTGAAGATCCGCTCACTGCCTCCATGTGGCTCGGGACTGTACCCAACTAAAACCTGTTTGCACGACTCCTTTGAGCCGTGGTAGGGTAGTAATCAAAGTACAGTGGGAACTCACACGAGACAAATGACGATCCCCAGGTCGATGAACTAACCTGTACACATGTCACCAGGGAACTGCTATCTGACGTCAGGTATAAGACCAACTAGCATGTTCCCGGCGAGTCCTGTCCGGTGTACTCATAACCCAATGATCACCTGTATACATCTTAGGTGATCCAACTGACACCAGTGGCTTATGAGACCGGCCACCGCCCCTCGTCGGGGTCTCGACTGTATACACTAGTCTACTCTGGAGAATCGATGCCCTGTCTCGAAACTCCTACGACTAGGGACCTTTTAAGGATGTGCTTATAGACTACCAGCTCCCACGTATATGATCGCCCTCATACTGCCGGTAGTCAAGCAAGAATCCTAGGGGCTCTATCAACGTGCAATAGTGATCTGTCATGTCACCTAAAGCAGTACACGATGATAAAGGTAAACCAGATAGCATACTATCATCTCGAGTAAGACTGTCCTACCGGGATAGGTCCTCCCTCAATCATTGCAATCACGTGCCTGTGATCCAATAATCGACTCTGAGGGCACTATCTCCAACAATCTCCCACTTGCACTCAAGGCTAATTATTGCGATGTCACATACTCACAGCCCGTGTGATACCGAACACCCAACTCCTCTACTTGTCAGTCTCACAAATCCCGTTTGCGAAACTATTGCGTTCGAGGAATAGCCTCAGTGAGTGGATCCGCTCTGATGTTTCTTTCTATGTCTCTCTATATCTCAAGTTCGCGGAGAAAGCCATCTCCCGAAATGAGCAATACCTGTCTTAGAGTGTCTGGATGTCTGATGGGACCTAGCTCATAAATGAACTCTAAATCCAAACTTCTTAGACTGTATCGTCAACTGAACTTAATCAGTATCCTGCGCCATGCCACCCACAGTATTGCCTTGGACCACCTGTCCAAAATACTGCCCCTCGTCAGAAGGAAAACTATAACTCTGACAACCTCCTTGTCGTCCAGGTCACCTTGGAAGCCTGGAATGATAACTGTCTCTCGAATGAGGCTGTCGTTATCATATCCCTAGAACATCCACTTATGTTCTAAAACTGCTTCCGACTGTTTCCCCAGGATTGGATTAATATCAACTTATTGCACCTACTGCAAGAACAACATCTGGTGTGGTACTTGACATCTCATGATTGACTCAATTGCCTAAGCAAGTGATCTGCCAATCATGCACATCCCTCTCTACTTTAGTCTATAAGACACCTTTAGAGAGGGTGACTCCATTACCTGCAGGTATACTACCGTGCCAGGAGTCATCCATTCTAAATACTCTTAGAATGCTGTCAAAGTACCCTGATTGGAAAACCACCCAAATCTAGATCTAAAACCATAGATCTAGTAACCAGTATGTCTGATATAATGTCCAAGTCCTTTGTGGAGAAACCACTGTGTGACGACCAAAGTATAACCGATCGTAGTATAGGAATATTACTTCCTACTACCTTCTCAACAGATCCATCCCTTATTCTGATGACGTCAAACCTATGAATGTCACATCAGAAATAGATGATCTATCTCCGCTACATCTGCTTTAGTCTATAAATAGACATAAGCCTGATGTCCACCAATGCTTCCGCTGCTCCCACTGACTACGACAACCCTCTGGCAGAGTCATATAGACGTGCACTTCTAAAGCAAGTTTAGAACGACGCTATACTCATCCTCCTGCCGGGTCTCGCAGCCTGGAACAACAACAATGGCAAGTGTGGGTAAACAAGAACTTCCCTGTCACCGTCCTTGAGGCTACCGGAGTACCTCTCGGGTGCCTGAAGTTACCCACCTTATCTGCGGAGTGGCCAATGGAATGTCAAATCAGATTGAATCTTTAGGTTCCTTATCAAATCTTCAGCAATCGTTTGCGGTTCTGGAATCACTTCCAGTTCTACCATACTCCCACTACTGTTTTTGAAAAAATCCATTTTTAATAAAACTGTGGCGAGTCTAGAACAATATTTCTATTGATCTGCCAGATGGTAGAAAATCAACCCTCGTCATAGCCTGGGTCAACCCACAAACAGCCATTACAGAAACGTGCCTTGAGTTGTCCAGTGTCTGGTTTTAATCATAAGCCGGACAACTCCCCGTACCTTAACAACGTTAAGATATGAACTGTTCTATATCCAATATAGAACCAGAGGCACTGATTTAATTGAACCAGATTCAAATCATGCAGCTATCTCCAGTGCATGTCAACTAAATGGAAGGAGGCCGATCAGCGTTACTCAACTTAGGAATGCTTCCAATTATGAGTAACCTGAAAGAGAAGCAATTTCTCTTTACCATTACTATCAACTGAATACCATACACAAGTGTCTATATCTTCAATCACTTTGAAGAATCCCGATACTTGCTACACCAGGTTCTCTACTCTATTCAAATACCTATAACTCCTCAAAACTTAGACCTTGTGTTTCTACGAAACACATGTCTAAGAACTAGAGAAGTTAAAAGTAAACAGAATATAGTATGAGGACCAACCCCTCTGTCCTTATGGATACTGGACAACATACAATACTCTGTATAAGTCCGTTGAGTCTAACAACTCTATCACTGTGTGTTGTAGGTTGAAAACTGTACTTATGGTTAAGAAGAATTACACCGCTGTTTAATGCTCCTTACCTAACCATCCACTGATATAGGTAAATGTCATCGACATAATATCAAAAGGTATATCTCACTCTATAAAAATAGACGTACAGATATATCAATTTGAAATTGGTGCACAACAACGGATATTCAAAACCAAATATTTGCCGACCGGCGAACAACCCAGGTGGCTTCCTCAAATATCACCAATTCCAACGAATTCCGATATAATGAGGATGATCACCTAATTCCCAATAACTTACTCCCACTCATCATCTGCAAAACCATACAGATGTGAGAATCATACCTGGTAAATACATACCCAGGAGCAAGTGTCTAATTGGGAAATCAGTTTTCTATTAACTGTACACAGTGAACCTGAAACATTGAAATGTTCCGATGGGGTATCCTGGTATTCCTAGTAATGCCTCTACCATTATTCAGATTCACAACTATAACCGTATAATTCTTTGCCACCTCTCCAAATCCCTTTATATGTCTTTAGTCATTACCTTCTGTATACCCCTTTAGGCCAAATGGTTTTCTTCTTTCCCTACCGTTCGGCACCAGCCTATGGTTTGGAAGAAGACTATCCAATAAGCATAATGGGTGTACTGTCCTAATCCTAGGAGCACTCGGAATGCGAGAGAAGGTGAAGATAAAAGACAACCGAATAAACCTTATTCCTATTTCTCCTGAACCAGAATCCATCCCCGAACTGGAACAAGTTCCTTTCGAGTTCGTATATAACCATACGATGGAGTATCCAATAAACTGTGGATCTTCGTAGTGATACGGAGTGTCCTGGAGAAATGCAAAGGTGATTTAGGATTGGCGAAGAAATACTTGGTTTGGTCGTGAATATCAGTCGCAATTTACTTTGCCCTCTTACTAATCCCTTGCTTTGTCTTAATCTTAATACCTTCTGCACACCGTTTAGGCTAATTGGTTTTCTTCATTCCCTACCGGTCGGCACCAGCCTATGGTTTGGAAGAAGACTATCCAATTTGCGTAATAGGTGTACTACTCCTAAACCAAGGAGTACTCGCAACCTGAGAGAAGGTGAAAAGAAAAGACAACTGAATAATCCTATTCGTTTTCTCCAGAACCAGAAACCATCCTCGAATTCCTTCGAGTTCGTATCTAACCATACGATGGTTTTGTCCAATGGAAGTGGACGTTCGTAGTAATATGGGGTGTCCTGGAGAAAAGGGTAAAAGTAGGAGTGACAATGAGGTCTGCAACTCTGATAATCCAAAAGCCAGTGTTAAGAAGGTTCTGTCAACTTGGTCACTGAGTCATAGTCATAGGGTCGGGTCAATGGTCGCTGCCAGAGAGAGAGAGAAAAGAAACACTCAGCGTGCACTCTACCCTAGATCAGAATGGTTACCAATTTATCTAATCTGGAAACCTCCCACTGTACCTCAAATTCTCCTCCAAACCTGAAAGAAGAATTAGTCGGGGTCACCCGAGGAGTAAACTAACTCATCAGTGGGAATCGGGATCCAACTCTCATCGCATGATAACATGATGGAATCCGCTCACGGTACCACACTCCAGAAGGTATGCGCATATCTGGCAAGTTTCAGTTCTTTTGAAACTCCCGATGTGATTTTTACCCCATGCTCTTATGACCTTGGCGTGAGGTCAAAATATCATAAGTCACATGTCAAGTTCTACCCATCATTGTCCAGGTTAATTTGAACCCACCCGTACATACCCTTGACGTAGGCCAAAATAGTAGTACGACTGTCCCAAACCAACGCATCTATCTATGCAACAGATAAATACCCGGCAACTACCAAACACTATGCCTTGGCGTGAGGTCAAAATACATAGCTTGAATACTACCGAATATTTAACTGAAATGATGGAAGGCTACGAATGGTTTCTGGCGAAAACCTTTAACGTAATGAACTTGATATCGTTGAAGGAACGGATAGCTTTTTAGAAAATATAGTGACGAAAACCTTTACTAAAGAGGTCACTCCCGGTGAAGGGATCTCGGCTCTTTCCCCGTAGAATGGGGTGCAGGATATTCCAAATGAATACCACGATGCAAAGCAAAAGTAATCGGCTATAGTGAAGTTAATGCCCTGACGCAAACTTCTGTCCAAGGGGTCACTCCCGGTGAAGGGATCTCGGCCCTTGCCTCGTCGACTGAGGAGCAGGATATTCCAAATGAATACCTCGATGCAAAACAAAAGTGAACGTCCTTGCAATAACAGCTTTTTGAAAAGTGTTCCAACAACATCAGAATAGGTTTGTTTAACTTGCATTGATCCAAATCAACGCAGTCCCATCATTGATCACACCACAAAGAACGAAAATATACTGACGTACGTATATGCCATCCGCATTCGCCACTGGGTCCCGTCATCACCCGTTAGGTTAGCTTACTAACGACAGAGCGGGGACTGGACTAGCGCGGATGTAAAACATATACAACATCTACTAATATATATACCAATATATTATATTTCGCTCAAGGCGTGATAAAATGCAACATCACAGAAATGTACAGCATCACAGAACAATACAGATATCTGGGATCCCCGGGTTTCACAGAGCCACTACTGAAACCCGACGTTCCCCTGGTCGTGTGGATAGCCTGTGCAATGAAATCCTAGACCCCTACGGGCGCGGCAAGTTACCCGCCAAAACCTGAAGCGAGGCAGCCCCCTTCAGCTCCGTGAATGGACCACCCAGCACTTCACGGAATCCGGTAACTTGGGCACCCCTCCTGGGTCAATCTGTACCCCCTACGAGTGCGGCGAATAGCCTGCCAATCCTAGAGTGAAGCCCCCTCCGTCCCAATGCCATGAGATGCGGGCTTGTTGCCTTCCAGAACCCGACTATCCGTGCACTCCTCCGCGGGGTAATCCTAGTACAGAAAGTAAAATATACATACACCGGGTACATCGACCGCAACCAGATCGTGCCCCAAAAGAATAATACAATCAGGCAGTGACGGCAGTCCACACGTCGGACGCTCGCCCCGCAATATCAAATGTACATAATACAACAGAAACTGTACTAGCATTGCATCCAGGCTATCCCCCACGACCGATCCGCAACATCACAGCATAAACACAGAACATCAACGTGAAAGTCACGTTCGCAAATCCGTCTAACCGGGCTATAGCAGTTAGACCGGATTTACCGATCGAGTGACATTCACGGTCGCAGATATAATGTAAATACTGTGAAAAATGTGTTTAAAATATCCGATCGATCAAAAATTAACAAGTGGGCCCCCAATCAATACTGTAGCACTCACAGAAAACCTGGGCCCAATTTTAATATTCCAAAACCCATAAAATAAGCCGAGAAAGAAACTGAAGAAATATGATAAATTGATCTCGCTACAGTGCGGCGGAACCGCGGCCAAATGGGGGTTTTCGCCGCGGTTCCGCGCTCTGACAGAGGAATCACTTTATCGTATTTTTGCAGAATTCTTATATCGTTCGGTAGATCACTTTTCTGTCACCTGAAAAATTTTTGGACACCAAAAAATCTTAACAGAAAACTGATGTGAACTAAAACGTAGGTTTTGGAATTTTGGTCGATCGGAAATGCAAAACACATTAAACCAAGCTAGACTAAGTTAATGGCGAGGCTCTGATACCACTGTAAGTGCACGGCGGCGCCCCGGCCGTCAATCTGACGACCAAATGCGGAAACGGTGATAAACTTTAATTTTGCGAACTTAGCAAACCGGCACCACCGCGCACTAAACCCCGGATCGGGCCATTAAACTAGATCTAGCTAACTACAAGACGGGTTAGAGATATACCGAGTGATCCGAGTCCTCCGGTCTTCTCGTCGTCGTCCCGATCTCCCGCGGATCCTCCGGTCGTCGCCTCCTTGCCGGAAGGGCACCACATCGCCTGTATCTTTTACGGGCTCCCACCTCAATACCGAGGCAACTCGGGCGCGAAGTTGGCTAGCCGACGCGTCCAAGATTTGCTGTAGAATAATGTAGAAACTTGTCTCTTTGGGGTTTAAGAGGTTGCCGTGATGGAGGAATTTGTGCAAAAGAATTTTCCATTTAACTTGCTAGAAAAATGGAGTAGACTCAAAAAGATTGGCTCGGCCAAATCCTCTGGGTGCTCACTGGGAAAAAAAAATGAAGCAAGCCCTCATTTTTCTCACAGGGAAAGGAATGTGGTTGAAGTCAAATTAAATTAAAAAACCATGCAACAAAGAATGAAAACCCTTCATCAAAATCATTCCAGCACACTAATAAATTAATCCACTATACAATTAAAACCTCACTCCCATCCCCAACAGTGGCCGGCCCCAAAACCAATTTCCAACACAAAATCACATCAAAACCCATACCCTCTCATGTCAAAATTAATGCATCATGGAGCAAAGATGCAATCATATCAATCCTTTTGCAATAAACCCCCTCCACAAATGTTATTTGCACAATTGCAAATAACCCCCTCCATCGGAAAAGTCCGGCCGGGAAAGAACAAACGAAAACCGGCCGGAACGGAATGCAAACTGGCAACCCCAGAAAACTGGTCCCATAATAAATTACAGGAAAACCCCGATACTGTGCATACACACCCGCATTTGTATTCCGACCGAAATACAAATGCAAAGAGACAAAACTACACTGTCAAATACTAAGATCCGACTTAAGCCAAAGCCGGCTAGTAAAAACCGTCCGATCACGATCCGTGCAATACCGCACGTATCTGATCGAACCCTGCCATATCTCCATACGACCTCTACAGCGTTTCGCCCGAAAGCTTGAGTAACTGAAAGTATGGTGGACTCTAAAGACTTGTCAATACTATGGTTGTGGATTCAACCACTAGCACGTCAGAGGTATAAGCCAATACGTAACGGGCCACCAGCTATTGACTAAAAGGGACGTCGATGAGCGAACTCATCCTGACACCCTACTGAGCCTGTCAGTGATAATATCCGTACAGTCCGGTCCGTTCGTCTATGAGCATCGCATGTCGGGCCTAGGGGGTTGGTAAAAATCAGACCCCCAAAAGCGGTACAAGTCGTGTCGGAGTGTAGCCCAGAACACCCTGAGATACTACTGGAATACCTACCAGTAAATCTCTTGCCTTGGCCAAGGACTTTTCATGTTCTGGCTCTCCTAGACACAGCGCGACCTCACCCCCAATACCGGGAGAGACGAACCCCTGAAGATCCGCTCACTGCCTCCATGTGGCTCGGGACTGTACCCAACTAAAACCTGTTTGCACGACTCCTTTGAGCCGTGGTAGGGTAGTAATCAAAGTACAGTGGGAACTCACACGAGACAAATGACGATCCCCAGGTCGATGAACTAACCTGTACACATGTCACCAGGGAACTGCTATCTGACGTCAGGTATAAGACCAACTAGCATGTTCCCGGTGAGTCCTGTCCGGTGTACTCATAAACCCAATGAGCACCTGTATACATCTTAGGTGATCCAACTGACACCAGTGGCTTGTGAGACTGGCCACCGCCCCTCGTCGGGGTCTCGACTGTATACACTAGTCTACTCTGGAGAATCGATGCCCTGTCTCGAAACTCCCACGACTAGGGACCTTTTAAGGATGTGCTTATAGACTACCAGCTCCCACGTATATGATCGCCCTCATACTGCCGGTAGTCAAGCAAGAATCCTAGGGGCTCTATCAACGTGCAATAGTGATCTGTCATGTCACCTAAAGCAGTACACGATGATAAAGGTAAACCAGATAGCATACTATCATCTCGAGTAAGACTGTCCTACCGGGATAGGTCCTCCCTCAATCATTGCAATCACGTGCCTGTGATCCAATAATCGACTCTGAGGGCACTATCTCCAACACGTATATGCCATCCTCATTCGCCATTGGGCCCCATCATCACCCGTTAGGTTACTTAACTAACGGCAGAGCGAGGGTTGGACTAGCGCGGGTGTAAACCATATACAACATCTACTAGTATATATAAAAATATATATAACATTCGTCCCACGCATGATATAAGCAACATCACAGAACCTTAGCCAACAACACAGAATGGTGGATAATCCTGGAGCCTCGGGTTTCACTTGAGCCATAAATGAGACCCAACGTTCCCTGTCGTGTGGATAGCATGTGCAATGAAAACCTGGACCCCTACGAGTACGGCAAGTTACCCGCCAAACTCAGAAGTTAGGAAACCCTAATGAACAAAGTGAATGGGCTACCCAACACTTCACGGAATCCGGTAGCCTAGGCATCCCTCCGTAGGTCAACCTATTGTTAGTGTATATGCCCTAGAGGCCATTACTGTATCATACTAGTTTGTATATTACTTAATGGATGCTTGGGATATTCACCTTGTATATACAATCTTGCTCAAAATAGTAGTATGCTACTTGGTTTGTCTCTACTTCAATGTGTACTTGTGTTTATTTTACTATATCACTTATACGCATTAGTGGAGCCCTTAGGATCTTTGCTTGATTACCAGCGTTGTGATGGCAGTCACACTAGTGGGGGCTGGGTAATCTATAAGCACATCCTTATACAGGTCCCTAGTCGCAGGACTATCGAGACAGGGCATCGATACTCCGGAGTAGACTAGCGTATGCGCTTCTCATCCCAGTGTGGGAGATGGTCTGTCCCAGAGCCATCAGTACGTCGTACTGGAGATAGTATACGGGTGCTCGTTGGGTTACGAGTACACTGGACAGGACTCGTCGGGAACTGACAGGTTGGTATTATACCTATCGTCAGTCATCAGTTCCCAGGTGACATGAGTACAGCTTAGTCCGCTGACTTGACACTGGCACTTCGCCTCGAGTGTGTTCCCACTGCACTTTGATCACTACCCTACCACGGCTCAAAGGAGTCGTGCAAACAGGTGGTGGTTGGGTGCAGTCCCGAAGCACTTGGAGGCAGTGACGGTTAGACAGGATTCGTCTCTCCCGGTATTGGGGGTTGACATCGCGCTGTGTCTAGGAGAGCCATTACACGAGTAGTCCCTGGCCAGGGCAAACGAGATATACTGGTAGGTTTCCAGTGTTATCTCAGGGTGTTTTGGGCTTCGCTCCGGCACGACTTGTACCGCTATTGGGGGACTGACGTTTACCGCCCCCTAGGCCCGCCATGCGATGTATCAGACGAACAGAACGGACTGTATGGAGACTGTCACATTCAGACTCAGTAGGAGTACCGATGGGGTTTCACCTCGTCAGCCTTCTTGTCGACATCTACCTGGGGACCGTTACGCACAGCTAGTGCCGCTTGCGGTCTGTGGTTAAACCCACTGCCAGCGTAGTGTCGAGTCTTTAGAGTCCCACACAGAGGGTATTCGCCTATGGGCAAAACAGAGTAGAGGTCGCATGGTTTTGCGACAGGGTTCGTTCTCATCCGCGCACTTGTGCACGTTTGGAGTCCGGACAGATATTACCAGCGGGCTCTGGTTTGAGCCGGATACTGGTATAGTATTTGGGGTTGCTTTTATCTCTCAGTATTCATATTCCTCGGAATAAGGATGCAGGTGTGTATGCACAGTTATTTGAGGAAGAGGAAGATGACTTTCATTAGGGTTTCGGAACGGGTGCGTATGCACAGTTGACAGTCGTCTTTTTCCAAACCCTAATGGATTTGTATTATATCATTTAATAATATATAATAAAATGAAATTGAGTCATGGTTAGTTTTTGTTGACTTGTTGACCATGGTTGACTTGTTGACCATGGTTGAACATTTGACCACCATCATTACAAATGCAAGATGCTTTTTCATTCTTGCTTTTTCATTTAATGTTTGTAATGATATTAGTCATTCCTAAACTTTCCATCAAACCTTTTTCATTTTGATTATTATTATTGTTATTTGATAATTCATTTTCTTTTTGCATTATGGTTGCAAGAAAGAGAATGAGAGGCTCATTTCTATCATATTCATTCTCTCTCTTCACTTCATCTTCTTCTTCCTCTAGCCAAGAGAAACCTTCTCATGAGTTGAGAATCCTTCTCTTGAAAAACAAAAGCAACCCTTAGACACTCTCTACTCACTCTAGGATCAAGGGTCTAGCAAGCCGGCGATTCTAGTTCACTCCAAGTACGAGAAAGAGCCCAAAGGTCGAGCCTTCGAGGTGGATCCATCTTCGACGGAAGAAGGCGACAAAGGAGAACCATCAACCTCTACCAAGTTTGAAGACGAAGGAGTTCAAGTCTAGGTATAACCATCTTCATCCGAGTAGCTAAATCCTTTTAGCATGTTTACTAGTTTTAGTTTAGACAACGATCCCGACCTTGGTTAGTCCATGTTGCCTCTTGCGATAAAAATTTGTTTTTTATACCGTTTCCGCCTCCCCGTAAGAACCGGGGGTCGCAATATGGACTTACAGTGGTATCAGAGCCTAACTAAACTTAAACTAGCTTGGTAGTGAAGTGTAACGAAGTTCGGAAACGAAAAATCACAAAACCGGAGAAATTACAAAACCTGAGTTTCTGTTGAAATTTTTTTGGCTCAAAATGAAAAACTTTATACTTGTAAAATCGTCTCAGGGTTTTCTAAGAACACCCATGAAAAACGATCCACTGTTGAGCTCAAAGCGCCGCCCTTCCGCCGCGCGAGGTAGGCTCGTGCCGCGCAACCGCCGCGCTTTGTCGTCTTCTCTGCATCGTTTTTCGTGCAGTGTGTGTAGGTGTTGGTTTTGGGATTTTTAAAATATATTATATGTACCCAGATTTTCCAGAAAAGAAATTTCCTTTTGGGGTCCTATAATTCCGTATTTTTTTTCCGAACTTCACTGCACTTTTGACTATGATGGTTATATCTGTGATGCTTGCATGTGTTGAACGTCGGCTAATCGCTATAAGACGATTAGTCGGGGTTATACATGATCTGTAATGTGCTGGAATGTGTATATGAATGTGTTGGACTGTCGCGGGTGAATAGCCGGGGTGGATGTGAGATGAGCTTTTGTTTTTCTTTCATTCATTGTAAATGTAAATTGATGTAATAATATTATTTGTTTTGGCCGCACAACCGGGTCGGGGTTGTAGCCGTCATTGTATAATTCTTTTTACTGTTTTTGCTCCTAGGATAGACCCATGGAGGGGTGCACGAACTACCGGGTATGCCGGAGTGTCGAGTGGCCTACTCATGGAGATGAGGGAGGTTGCTACGCTTCGGGTACTTGGCGGGTAGTTTGCCGCACCCGTAGGGGTCTTGGGTGGGGTATTTGGCTATTCACCGCGACCGTGTTATCCGCTTTTCGTTTCAGGCTCGAAAGGATTGCGGATTGCTAGTATATCCAATGCATTCATCTGTGATCTGTAATGTCTACTATTGCTATATCTATAACTATTTAGGCGTTGCTTATGTTTTACAGACGCGCTAGCCCAGCCCCCGCTCTGTCGTTAGTTAAGTAACCTAACGGGTAATGACGGGGCCCAGTGGCGAATGCGAATGGCATAAGCGTACGTCATATTTTGGTTGTTTTCTGCAATGGTAGGATTAAATGATGGGACGCATTAAAAGTACTAATGCAAGAATATCACGCATTAAAAGAACTAATGCAAGATAATAAACCAAGTTAAAGTCGTTGGAACACTTTCGAAAAACCACTCGGTTCTTTTCAAAACTAACTTTTAAAATGCGGAGTTTGAGCCACTCCATTTAAAAGCTATCTCGTTCCATCGACCAAATCAAGTTCACTACGTTCACGGTTTTGCCAAAACCATCCGTAGCCCTCCATCATTTCAGTTAAATATTCGGTAGTATTCAAGCTATGTATTTTGACCTCACGCCAAGGCATAGTGATTGGTAGCTGCCGGATATTTATCTGTTGCATAGATAGAATGCGTTGGTTTGAAACAGTCGTACTGCCATTTTGGCCTACGTCAAGGGTATGTACGGGTGGATTCAAATTAACCTGGATAATGATGGGACGAACTTGACATGTGACTTATGACATTTTGACCTCACGCCAAGGTCATAAGAGCATGGGGCAAAAATCCACATCGGGAGTTTCATAAGTACTGAAACTTGCTAGATTTGCATACCATTTGGAGTGTGGTGATTCTGGTAGGATTCCTTCAGTTTCGTCACGCGATGATATTTGGATCCCGATCCTACTGTGAGTATATGCTACTCCCCGGGAAATTTCTCACTTAACGATCAATGCTATAAACCTAGTAGGTGCCTAGAAAGGTGTTAGCGGGGCTACGCCCCCAGGGAAAAGAGGTTCTTTAATTAAGGAACTTCGCGAAAGCGTTGGAAAACCTCCCTCGAAGTACCAACACCGGCCTGGCTGAACGGTTAAGCAAGTATTGTACGGTGGGATTGATTCTGGCTAATTCTTCCTTTATGGTTTGAGGAGGGATTCGAGAAACAGTGGGAGCCATCCTGTTTAGACAAACTAAAAACCACTCTAAACTTGCAAGAGCATCATGCTGAGTGTTTCTTCTTCTCTCTCCTAATTGCAGCGACCAATCAACATGACTGGACTTAAGTTACTCCTAGATAAAAACAAGCTGACAGGGCCAAACTACAAAGATTGGCTCAGGAATGTCAAGATAGCAATCACTTATGACAAGCTGGGGTATCTTCTTACCACCAAAGCTCCCCCTGTCCCTGGTCCAACTTCCAGTGTCGCGGATAAGGAAATCCGCAAGACTTGGGAGATTGATAGCGCGAAGGCCAAATGCCTCCTGCTTGCCTCAATGGATAACGAACATCAGAGGAGGCATGAGAATATGGACATGGAGTCCATATTGCTTCATACAAAAGAACTGTATGGAGAGCAATCACGTATCGCAAGATACGAAGCGTCGAAAAAGTTGTTTTCGACAAAGATGGCCGTCGGATCATCAGTAGCCGAGCACGTGCTAAAGATGATCGGCTACATTGAGGAGCTCGCTGACCTAGGGATCACATTGGAGAGTGAGCTATATACGGATATAGTTCTCCAGTCCCTTCCTTCCACTTACGCCCAGTTTATAATGAACTTCAACCTACAAGAAAAGGAGGTTGAACTTTCAGAGCTCCTCAACCTGCTGAGGAGCGCAGAGGGCACCCTACGGAAAAGTAGGGAAACATCCACTTTGTTTGTAGGAGGATCATCTTCTTCTAGGTCCAAGGCGAAAGCCAAGGGAAAGAAGAAGAAAGCCCCCGCCAAACCAAGGGGCGGTGTTAGTAAAGTGGATACGAAGGGAAAAGGTAAAGCAGCAAAGATAGCGGGGAAGCTTGTGGATAAGGAAGAGTGCTTCTATTGTCATAAGAAAGGACACTGGAAGAATGATTGCAGGGCCTGGAAGGCCAGAACACAGGAATTGAAGCAGGTTGCAGCTTCAGCTTCAGGTGTGTATGTTATTGAAAACTGTCTTTCAATAAACTCTACTTCCTGGGTATTGGATACCGGATCAGGATCTCATATCTGTAATTCTTTGCAGGCGTTGAGAAACCGTAGTGTTTTGAAAGCAGGTGACATGACCCTCAGAGTTGCAAACGGAGCTAGCATGGATGCTAAAGCCGTGGGGGACTATCACCTGGGAATGTCAGATGGACATGTTTTGGTTTTGCGTAATTGCTTTTTTGTACCCAACGCAACTTGTAATATCATTTCTGTATCTTTAGTTTCTAAAGAAGGTTATGAATTTGCGTTTGTAAGTAATGTTGTAAACATTCACCTTAATCAAGTTCTGATTGGGTCAGGTACATTGAGTAATGGTATATACGTATTGAACCAACCACAGATTTTCAATGTCCAGAATACACACAAAAGAAAGTCTCCAGAAATAAACCAGACTTTCTTATGGCATTGTAGATTGGGTCACATCAATGAGAGAAGGTTGACGAAGTTACATACAGAAGGGTATTTAAATGCGTTCGAATATCAGTCGTATGCCACTTGTCAATCCTGTCTCAAAGGAAAGATGACAAAGACTCCGTTTACTGGACATGGAGAAAGAGCGAGCGAGCTCTTGGGACTCGTACACAGTGACGTGTGCGGTCCAATGTCTACACATGCCCGAAGCGGCCACTCTTACTTCATTACTTTTACGGATGACTTCTCAAGGTACGGTCATGTCTTCTTGATGAAGCATAAGTCCGAAGCCTTTGGAAAATTCCAGGAGTATAAGAATGAAGTAGAGAAACAGACCGGCAAAAGTATTAAGATTCTAAGATCGGATCGAGGTGGAGAATACTTAAGTGCCGAGTTCCTGGACTGTTTAAAAGAGAACGGAATTCTCTCTCAGCTTACTCCTCCATACACTCCGCAACATAACGGTGTATCGGAGAGACGGAACCGAACCCTATTGGATATGGTTCGGTCCATGATGAGTAACGCTGAGTTGCCACGATCATTCTGGGGATATGCGCTAGAATCAGCCGCATACCTTTTGAACCTAGTTCCGACTAAGACTGTGCCTACCACCCCATATGAAATGTGGAGTGGGAAGAAACCATATCTTCAATATCTGAAGATCTGGGGATGTCCAGCTTTTTTCAAAAAGCAGCATGCGGACAAACTCGAGGCACGCTCAGTGCTGTGCAAGTTTGTGGGATACCCAAAGAACACCAGGGGGTATCTTTTCTACTACGCAGAGGAACAAAAAGTCCTTGTTTCTCGCAATGCCCACTTTCTAGAACACCGGTTCTTGGAAAAGGAAATTAGTGGGAGCGCAGTAGAACTGGAAGAAGTTCCAGAACCACAGACTGTTACTGAAAGCTTAGTGGAACCAGAAGGTTCAACAGAACAGGACATTCCTACGCCGCTCCGCAGGAGTAGTAGGCAGTCTCATCCGCCCGAGAGATACTGCGGTTTTCTCATAGACGGGGATAGAGAGGATTGCATCATAGATTATGATGAGCCTACTAGCTTCCAGCAGGCCGTTCAGAGCGTTGACTCAGTAAAATGGCTGGATGCAATGCGGACCGAAATGGAGTCCATGTACACCAACAAGGTATGGACGTTGGACATTGCTCCAGACGGGGTAAAACCCGTAGGATGCAAGTGGATCTTCAAAAGGAAGATTGGTGTAGATGGACAGGTTGAGACCTATAAAGCTAGGCTGGTAGCAAAGGGTTTTCGTCAAAGACCTGGTTTGGACTATGACGAAACCTTCTCTCCAGTAGCCATGCTGAAATCCATTCGGATCCTTCTTGCCATCGCTGCCTTCCACGATTATGAGATCTGGCAAATGGACGTAAAGACAGCTTTTCTAAATGGAAATTTAGAGGAGTGTGTCTATATGGACCAGCCAGAGGGCTTCATTCAGAGTGGGAGCAGCGGAAAGGTGTGCAAGTTGCTTAAGTCCATCTATGGACTGAAGCAGGCATCGCGGAGTTGGAACATCTGTTTTGATGAGACGGTCAAGGAATTTGGCTTTATCAAAAATCCAGATGAACCTTGCATCTATAGTAGATTTGTAGCGAGAACTGTAGTATTCCTCGTTTTATACGTGGATGACATTCTCTTAATAGGAAATGACATTCCTATGCTACAATCTGTCAAGGGGTTCTTGTCACACAGGTTCTCCATGAAAGACCTGGGTGATGCCTCATACATCCTGGGGATCCGGATCCATCGTGATAGATCCAAGAGGATATTGGGACTTTCTCAGTCCAGGTACATCGACACCATAGTGAAGAGATTCAGTATGGAAGATTCCAAGCGCGGTAACCTACCGGCTTGTCACGGGATCACCCTCTCTAAAGAGATGTCTCCCAAGACTGATTTGGAGAGGGATCGCATGTCTATTATACCCTACGCTTCTGCGGTAGGCTCTATAATGTATGCGATGTTGTGTACCAGACCGGATGTAGCTTATGCACTGAGTGTGGTAAGCCGGTATCAGTCTAACCCTGGGGAGAAACACTGGATAGCGGTAAAGAACATTCTCAAGTACCTGAGAAGGACTAAGGAGATGTTCTTGGTGTATGGCGGAAAAGACCTCCAGATCGAGGCCTTTGCTGACTCCAGCTTCCAGAGTGACAAGGATGATTCCAAGTCCATGTCGGGTTTTGTCTTTACCCTCAATGGAGGGGCGGTGTGTTGGAAGAGTTCCAAACAGGAAACCGTTGCAGACTCGACGATGGAAGCGGAATACATCGCTGCATCTGATGCCGCAAAAGAAGCTGTCTGGATGAGGAAGTTCTTAAAAGAACTTCAGGTGGTTCCGTCCATTGTTGACCCAATACCTCTGTATTGCGACAACAACGGGGCTATAGCTTTAGCGAAGGAACCCAGGTCCCATCAGAGATCCAGGCACATCTTGAGGCGGTATCACCTGATCAGGGAGATCGTGGATCGCAACGAGATCGAGGTTCGGAGAGTTGCTTCAGAAGACAACACTGCAGATCCATTCACCAAGGCCCTGCCCCAGACTCAGTTCGAGCGGCTGATCGAGATGATAGGTCTTCGATACGCCAGTACATGGCCTTAGTGCAAGTGGAGATTGTTAGTGTATATGCCCTAGAGGCCATTACTGTATCATACTAGTTTGTATATTACTTAATGGATGCTTGGGATATTCACCCTTGTATATACAATCTTGCTCAAAATAGTAGTATGCTACTTGGTTTGTCTCTACTTCAATGTGTACTTGTGTTTATTTTACTATATCACTTATACGCATTAGTGGAGCCCTTAGGATCTTTGCTTGATTACCAGCGTTGTGATGGCAGTCACACTAGTGGGGCTGGGTAATCTATAAGCACATCCTTATACAGGTCCCTAGTCGCAGGACTATCGAGACAGGGCATCGATACTCCGGAGTAGACTAGCGTATGCGCTTCTCATCCCAGTGTGGGAGATGGTCTGTCCCACAGCCATCAGTACGTCGTAATGGAGATAGTATACGGGTGCTCGTTGGGTTACGAGTACACTGGACAGGACTCGTCGGGAACTGATAGGTTGGTATTATACCTATCGTCAGTCATCAGTTCCCAGGTGACATGAGTACAGCTTAGTCCGCTGACTTGACACTGGCACTTCGCCTCGAGTGTGTTCCCACTGCACTTTGATCACTACCCTACCACGGCTCAAAGGAGTCGTGCAAACAGGTGGTGGTTGGGTGCAGTCCCGAAGCACTTGGAGGCAGTGACGGTTAGACAGGATTCGTCTCTCCCGGTATTGGGGGTTGACATCGCGCTGTGTCTAGGAGAGCCATTACACGAGTAGTCCCTGGCCAGGGCAAACGAGATATACTGGTAGGTTTCCAGTGTTATCTCAGGGTGTTTTGGGCTTCGCTCCGGCACGACTTGTACCGCTATTGGGGGACTGACGTTTACCGCCCCCTAGGCTCGCCATGCGATGTATCAGACGAATAGACCGGACTGTACGGAGACTGTCACATTCAGACTCAGTAGGAGTACCGATGGGGTTTCACCTCGTCAGCCTTCTTGTCGACATCTACCTGGGGACCGTTACGCACAGCTAGTGCCGCTTGCGGTCTGTGGTTAAACCCACTGCCAGCGTAGTGTCGAGTCTTTAGAGTCCCACACAGAGGGTATTTGCCTATGGGCAAAACAGAGTAGAGGTCGCATGGTTTTGCGACAGGGTTCGTTCTCATCCGCGCACTTGTGCACGTTTGGAGTCCGGACAGATATTACCAGCGGGCTCTGGTTTGAGCCGGATACTGGTATAGTATTTGGGGTTGCTTTTATCTCTTAGTATTCATGTTCCTCGGAACAAGGATGCAGGTGTGTATGCACAGTTATTTGAGGAAGAGGAAGATGACTTTCATTAGGGTTTCGGAACGGGTGCGTATGCACAGTTGACAGTCGTCTTTTTCCAAACCCTAATGGATTTGTATTATATCATTTAATAATATATAATAAAATGAAATTGAGTCATGGTTAGTTTTTGTTGACTTGTTGACCATGGTTGACTTGTTGACCATGGTTGAACATTTGACCACCATCATTACAAATGCAAGATGCTTTTTCATTCTTGCTTTTTCATTTAATGTTTGTAATGATATTAGTCATTCCTAAACTTTCCATCAAACCTTTTTCATTTTGATTATTATTATTGTTATTTGATAATTCATTTTCTTTTTGCATTATGGTTGCAAGAAAGAGAATGAGAGGCTCATTTCTATCATATTCATTCTCTCTCTTCACTTCATCTTCTTCTTCCTCTAGCCAAGAGAAACCTTCTCATGAGTTGAGAATCCTTCTCTTGAAAAACAAAAGCAACCCTTAGACACTCTCTACTCACTCTAGGATCAAGGGTCTAGCAAGCCGGCGATTCTAGTTCACTCCAAGTACGAGAAAGAGCCCAAAGGTCGAGCCTTCGAGGTGGATCCATCTTCGACGGAAGAAGGCGACAAAGGAGAACCATCAACCTCTACCAAGTTTGAAGACGAAGGAGTTCAAGTCTAGGTATAACCATCTTCATCCGAGTAGCTAAATCCTTTTAGCATGTTTACTAGTTTTATTTTAGACAACGATCCCGACCTTGGTTAGTCCATGTTGCCTCTTGCGATAAAAATTTGTTTTTTATACCGTTTCCGCCTCCCCGTAAGAACCGGGGGTCGCAATATGGACTTACACCTATACCCCTTACGAGTGCGGCGAATAGCTCGCCAATTCTAGAGTAAGGTCTCTTCCGTCTCAACGCCATGAGATACGGACCCGTTGCTCACTAGAACCCGGCTATTTGTGCACTCCGTCTTGGGGTAATCCTAGTACAGAAAAGAAAATAATATGTACAAGGGTGACAGTGAGCTTAACCCAGTCGTGCCCCAAACAAATAATATACAAATAGGCAAAGACGGCAGTCCACATGTCGGACGCTCGCCCCGCAATATCAAATGTACAAATGAATCTGAACTGTACAACTATCATTGCACCACTGGATATCCACCACCACGATTCAGCCACAACCATAGCACAACACAGAACATCAACGTGAATGTCATGTTCGCAAACCCGTTTAAAAGAAATATAACAATTAGACGAGTTGTACCACTCTTATGACATTCACGGTCGAAGATAGTATTGTATGTACTGAAAACTTTTAAACAGTGTTACAAAATTAACGACTTCGAAATACACCGTATTGAACCCAAACAAAAGATAACATAATATCCAACCTGGGCAAAAACAAACAATACACAAAAACCAATATTCCAGAGAACAGAACACAAAAAAAAATTAAAGTCCCAAATCTAATGAAGGACCGGCCAAGCCGGTTTTTTGCTTGATCTCGCCAGCCAAATTTTGGCATTTGGGGTTCGTGTTTTGTGTGTGTTCTAGTTACTACATAAATAGCCTTCTGCAATTGTTTTAAAAAAAGTTTGAAGACTAGGAAAAATCGACAGAAACTGGAATATACGTCGTATTGTTTTGGAGTTGTTTCAGTTTCGTTACTACAAACACCATTTAAACTGCTAGTATGGGATTAATAGGTTGGCCATGATACCATGTTAGGTTATGCAAGCGCCCTGACCATCAAACTGTGGCCGATAGCGGAACAAAAATTTTAAAAACCGGCGCTAGAACAACCCGAAATATGGATCGACCATAAACCCTAAAGCTAGCAAACAAAATATAGGAGTTTAGAATGGTTATACCGATTGATTCATGTCCTTCGGTCTTTAACCATCATCCCAAGCTCTTAGAGGCCTCCATGATCAAGCTTGATCTTCGGTCTCCCTCCATCGAAGATGATCCACCTGAGGATTTGTAATTCGAGCTCCAACCTCATAGCCGAGGTAACTAAGATACCTAGTTCGCTAAACTAGACAGCCAAGATGAAGAAGAGAGTGATGAAGGATGAATTTGTTTCAAGAAACCCAAGTTTTCTCAACACATGAGACTTGAAGGGTGGAGGTAGAAGAAGAGGCTTGAGGATGAGAGTGTGAAGCAACTCAAGGAAAATGGCTTAGTGTTTTTGTGTTGTGTTGTGAGCAATAATGAAGCATCCAATAAATATCTCAAGTCAACAAAAATATCTCAAGTTAACAAAATATCTCAAGACTCCAAAATAACTCACAACAAACAAAATAATAAGCATGCTAGAATAGTAACCATGAGTCACTACAAAGCCATGCTTCAATAAATGCACACCACACTACGTCCTCCACCTCATTAACCATTTAATCCTAAATGGTTAAAACGAAATGAGGCGGCATCTTCTAGAAGCATTTTGTAATAAATTACAAGAATACCCCTCATCTGTATATATATACCTGTATCCGTATTCCGACAAAATACGAATACATATAGACGAAAATAATCCAACAATATAATACTAGAATCCGGCTTAAACCAAAGCCCACTAGTATTATCCGTCCGAATCATGATACGTGCATAAGTGCATGTATATGATCGAACCCTGTCGTAAGACCATACGACATCTACATCATTTTTCCCGAAGTAGGGAAACTCTCTGTGTGGGACCCTGAAAACTCGTCAATACGCTGGCAGTGGGTTTAACCACAAGCACGTTAGCGGCACTAGCTGTACGGAATGGCTACCTAGGTATTGAGAGAAAGAGAGGTTGACGAGCAAACTCATCTGAATCCCTACAGAGCCTGTCCGTGACAATATCCGTACAGTCCGGTCTGTTCGTCTAAGAGCATTGCATATCGAGTCTAGGGTGGAGGATAAAGTCAGACCCCTAATAACGCGACATTTCGTGTCGGTATGAAGCCCATCACCAACTGAGAAACTACAGATCCAAATCATTAATTCTCGACTACCTTGGCCAAGGATTTCTGGTGATGGCCACCCGTGCACTGCACGACATCAACTCCTAATACCGGGAGTGGAGAATCCTTGACGGTCCGCTCACTGCCTCCATGTGGCTCGGGACTATACCGAACTAAAACCTATTTGTACGACTCCTTTGAGCCATGGTAGGGTAGTAATCAAAGTACAGTGGTAACTCAGATGAGAAAAATGACGATCTCAGGTCAACAGACTAACCTGTACGCATCTCACCTGGGACCTGCTATCTGACAATAGGTATACTACCAACTAGCAGGTTCCCGGTGAGTCCGTCCAGTGTACTCATAACCCAATGAGCACCTGTATACTAACTTAGGTGAACAAACTAACACCAATGGCTTGTGAGACCTGGCTACCGCCCCTCGTCAGGATCTCATTCAGTATACACTAGTCTACTCTGGAGTATCGATGCCCAGTCTCGATACTCCCACGACTAGGGACATTTAAGGATGTGCTTAAAAACCACTCAGCTCCAACGTATATGATCGCCATCATAATGCTAGTAGTCAAGCATGAATCCTATAGGCTCTATCAACATGTAATATTGATCTGTAATACCACTTAAAGCATGTACATGATGATAAAGACAAACCAGATAGCATAATATCCTTTTGAGTAAGACTGTTCTATCCGTATAGGTCCTCCCCCAATCATCGCAATCGCGTGCCTGCGATTCAATAATTGACTTGAGGGAACTATAGCCAATAGCATAACTACTTCAATTTACAATCCGTGCAATTCTTACTATAGCTTCCACTGAGCGGTGAGGTTCATTGCTAATGGCTGGCGACTAAGGGCATTAGGAACTACGTTCACCTTTCCAGGATGATACTGTAGGTTGATGTTGAAGTCTTCCATGAGCTTGAGACATCTTCACTGTCGCATGTTGAGTTCCTTCTGAGTAAATACATATTTCATTCTCTTATGGTCGGTGTATATATCCACTCGTTCTCCCAAAGGTAGTGACGCTAAATTTTGAGTGCGAAGATGACGGCTGCCAATTCTTGATCATGTGTTGGATAGTTGCGCTCATAAACTTTTAATTGCCTTGATATAAAGCTACATATTTTCCATGCTAATGTAGAACACATCCTAATCCTTTACCGGACACATCAAAATGCACATCGAACCCGCCGGATTGATCCGGTATTATAAGAATAGGTGCAGAGGTTAACCTCGACTTGAGTTCTACAAAAGCCTTCTCACATGCTTCTGACCACACGAAAGCTTCGTCTTTATGTGTGAGCTTGTTCAGGGGTTCTGCGATCTTTGAAAATCCTTCGATGAAGCATCGGTAGCATCCTGTTAAGCTTAAGAAACTTCTTATATCTTTCACTGTCTTTGGTATCGGCCACTTGCTGACAGCTGACACCTTATCTGGATCTACAGAGATTCCTTCACCTGAAATGATGTATCCGTGAAATCCGACTTGATCTAGCCAAAATTCATACTTACTATACTTAGCATAGAGCTGGTGTTGTTGTAATGTCTCCAGGACGATGCGTAAGTGCTCGGCGTGCTCTTTCCGATTCTTTGAATACACCAGGATGTCGTCGATGAAGATAACAACAAACATGTCTAAATACTCTCAGAAAACTTGGTTCATCAGGTTCATAAAAATGGCAGGTGCATTGGAATGTAGGACTCTTTGACCTTCACCTGATGATAACCCGAACGAAGATCTAACTTTGAGAATATACAAGATCACTTAACTGATCGAAAAGGTCATTGATGGGAGATTGTGGATACTTGTTCTTAATCGTTACTTTGTTCAGAGCTCAATAATCCACACACATCCGGTAAGTACCTTCGATCTTCTTCAGTAGTAGCACCCATGATCCCTAACTTGAAGTACTGGGTCTGATCCAACCTTTCTTTAGAAGCTCGTCTAACTGGATACGAATCTTTTTCAATCCTTCCGGACTTAGTCGATATGGCGCTTTGATTACAGGTTGTGCACCAGGTTGTAAATCAATACTGAATTCAAGAGCTCGATCGGGAGGCAAACCTGATATGTCTTCAGGTAACACATCCTCGAACTTTCGAACCACTCCAGGCTTTTCTTCTTTAGCTGGTAGGGAGAACACTTCTGCATTCTTCGGCTTGCCATGGTAGCTTCCTAGTTTTAACGTTTTGTCTTCAGTTTTGAAATAGAAGACTGGGTAATCTGGTATCTCAAATACCACCCTCCTTTGAAGGAAGTCAATGGTAGCATAAAATACTCCCAGACAATCCATTCTCAACACAACATCGAAATATGGTATGTCCGGTACTTTGAAATTTGCAAAGAATTCTCGGTCGCAAACTACAATTGGGCACTGATCATATCCTAAAGTTGCTTTCAAGACTCCATTCCCGGAACTGGCATTCCAGCTTAACATGAGTGGCTTCACAGGAATCGCGTGCGTTCTCACGAACCGTTGTGACATGAAGCAATATGAAGCTCCAGTGTCGAAAAGTGCTAGTGTAGGAAGGGTGGCTACTAGTATAGTACATAAGTTGTGTGAGGATGCTTTTAGGTATAGGGGAAAATATTGAAAATATATCTTTGCAGCTCTACTAGGTTTATACAAGTATCAAGTATGCAATTTTAAAAAATCTAGAGGTCTAAGCTATACTAAGCTAGAATCGAACTAGAGAATTAGGGTTTTAGTGTAAGCAAACAAGTTCTAAACTAAGTGATGGAAGTTTACAACCTTTGTAGACCGGTCCTTCACTTCTAAATCTCCAAGTAGCAGTCCCTAGAACTCTTCTTTGACTCCACTTGAGAAAGGAATGAGCTTGGTTATAGTCTTCGAAGCCGAAGATGATCCACCTTGAAGTCTCTCTAACTCAAGCTCACTCTTCACTAATTAAAGTGTTAGTGAAGCAAAAAATCTAAACTAATGGGCTAGATTAGTGTAGCTTGATGAAGTAGGAGATTTGCTCACTAGAAATAATTTTTTCTTTTCTTTTCCAACTCAAAAAATTCTAGAGAGGAGAATGAAGAAGGAGATGAACTTGGATGAGAGAATGAGGTTCAATGAACCATGTGGTGAATGATAAGATGAGTGGGAAAAATCTATGAATAAAAACAAAAACAAGAGGTGAGTCATGGCTTCTCAAAGCTTCCACATGCATTTATGAAAATGACTCATTCTCTTATTTTCTTTTAATTCATAAACCATCCCATTATCTTCTCATCTTAATCATGTGTGATTCTCACACATCCTAGTTCTATGTATCAGATACATAGCAAATACATATATAAATATATATCACACAAACACACACACATACACACACACACACACACACACATATATATATATATATATAAATATATAAATGTATGTAAAGAGAATAAAATATTAAGCGAGCAATAATATTAGTTAAAATATATAAATATATGAAATATCTAAATACATATCAAATTATTAAATCAACACTTGATTCAATAATCCGGTTATATCATATATAACCGACAAATATCATATATATATATGTATGTATGCATGTATATCACATTATTAAATCAACACTTGATTCAATAATCCGGTCATATCACATATAACCGACTAATATTCGATATTCGATATTAACTCAACACTTGATTCAATAATCCGGTCATATCATATATACCGACCAATATCAAGCACATATACATAAATTAAATTATTGAATCAACACTTGATTCAATAATCCGGTTATATCATATATAACCGACAAATATCATACATATATATATATATATATTTGTGTGTGTGTGTATGCGTATATATATGTGTGTATGTGTGTGTGTGTGTATATGTGTATGTATATATATGTGTGTGTGTGTGTGTGTGTGTGTGTGTATGTATATCACATTATTAAATCAACACTTGATTCAATAATCCGGTCATATCACATATAACCGACTAATATTCGATATTCGATATTAAATCAACACTTCATTCAATAATCCGGTCATATCATATATAACCGGCCAATATCAAACACATATACATAAATTAAATCATTAAATCAACACTTGATTCAATAATCCGGTTATATCACATATAACCTAACCAAAATCAAATATCGCAAGATTAGAATACGGTATCACATACTCATATTCAATCAAGCTCCCGCACATATATCCATATGTGCCCTACTTCATTTCACTTGAGCTAGGAAATCTTTGTGTGGGACTCTAAAGACTCTTCAATACGCCAGCAGTAGGTAATGATTACATCAGATATCCACAAGCAGTCAGCGGTACTAGCTGGACATAACTGCTACCCAGGTATTGAACTAATAGAAGATCAACAAGCAAACTTGGCCAAACTCGCATAGAGCCTATAAGCAACACTTACCGTACAATCCGGTCTCTTCGTATGATATGTCGCATATCGAGTCTGGTGGTTGAATCATCAGACCCTAGTAACTTGATAAGTCTTGCCGATGTGTGGCCTATAATCGTTCGAGAAACTACTGATAACACTTACCAGTAAATCTCATCAGCCCTGGCTAGGGACTTGCTGTTATAGCCAATCGAGCATAGCGCAACATCAACTCCCAATACCGAGAGAGACGGAACCCCTCCTATCACACACTGCCTCCATGTGACTCGGGACTGTACCCAAAATCCACCTGTTTGCACAACTCCTTTGAGCCATGGTAGAGAGGAAATCAAAGCACAGTGGGAACCACACAAGACATTATGACGATCTCGGGTCAACAGACTAAACTGTGTCACCAGAAAACTGCTATCCGACGATAGGTATGGTACCATCTAGGAGTTCTCGGCGAGTCCTGTTTGGTATACCCATTCTCTAATGAGCACATGTGTACAATCTTTGATGTCAAACACCAATGGTTGTGGGATCAACCATCGCCCCATAAAGGGTCAAGAAACGTACACACTAGTCTACTCTGCAAAATCGATGCCCTGTCTCGATACTCCCTCGACCAGGTGTTAGTGATATATGCCCTAGAGGCCATTATTATATAGTACTAGTTTGTATATTACATTTTGGAAGCTTAGGATATACATGGATTTTATGAAAGTCATGCTCAATATGGTAGTATGCTACTTGGTTTGTTTCTATCTTAATAAGTGTATATGTTTCTTTTCGCGTATCGCTAAAACATATTGGTAGAGCCCTTAGGATCTTTACTTGACTACCATCTTTGTGATAGCAGTCACACTATTGGGGGCTGGGTAGTCTATAAGCACATCCTTAGACAATTCCTTAGTCGTAGGATTATCGAGACAGAGTATCGATACTCCAAAATAGACTAGTGTATACGCTTCTCATCCCAGCAGAGGAGATGGTCTGTCCCATGGCCATTAGTATGTCGTACTGGAGATAGTACGCAGGTGCTCATTGGGTTGTGAGTTACAGTGGACGCACTCGTGGGGAACTGCTGGTTGGTACTATACCTATCGTCAGGTAGCAGTTCCCAGGTGACAAGAGTACAGCAAAGTCCGTTGACTTGACATTGCTACTTTGCCTCAAGTGTGTTCCCACTATTCTTAGATTACTACCATACCATGGCTCTGATGAGTCGTGCAAACAGGTAGTAGTTGGGTACAGTCCCGAAGCACTTAGAAGCAGTGGCGGTTAGATAGGATTCGTCTCTCCTAGTATTAGGGGTTGATGTCGCGCTGTGTTCGGAAAGCCATTACACAAACTCCCTGACCAGGGAAAGCGAGATTTACTGGTAGGTACTCCATTAGTTTCTCAGGGTGTTTTTTGGGTTCTACTCCTGCACGACTTATTGCTCTATTAGGGGTCTGACGGCTACCCCCCAGGCCCTATATGCGATACTCTTAGATGAACTTACGGGACTAAATGGAGATTGCCATAGACAAGCTCAGTAGGAGTTCCGATGAGTTTGCTCATCGGCCTTCCTTGTAAGTCGATGTAGTACACCCCAGTACTTATGGGGAGGCGGAATATACAAAAACTTATCAAGTTTAAACAACAAACATCGACTAACCGCAAGAATCGAAGCTAAACCCTAAAAACCGTATTCTTATGAGTTTCTTTACATAAGTGATTAGGGATTATACCTAATGAACCGGTCCTTCTTCTTTATGTCCTCCTTGGTTCTCCTCGGCCTTCTCTAGGTAGTAGACGATCCACCCGAGAGCGAAACTCCAAGCTAAACCTCTAACTTGAGGTAACTAATCAACTTTGATTGCTAATCAAAGATGAGAGGATGATATAGAGTGTGGGTTATGGATTGTTTAGTCTAACTAAACCTTTGATCTCAACACATGAGGATTAAGGATTAGTATCTTGAAGATGAGAGCTTGAGGAGAGAGAATGATAATATGATAATGAGAGAAGAGAGAGAGTGTATCATAATATTATGAAGCATTCTTTTTATCAAATAATGAATAAAGGAAATGAATAAGCATGCTTCACAAAATATCTTGTGATGATTCATTAACATGAGTCATTAAGCAATAAATGTGCATTAATGAAGTGAATGAATCACCACTATGACTCACTCTCTTTCCAAAACAAACCTCCTTAGTCACATCTTCTAGAAGCTTCTCGAATAATTACGAGAACGCCCCTCCGATCCGTAAAAAATACGGAAAAACTTTAGACTGTAAAAATCCAATAACCGGATACCAGTAACTGGCTTAAACCAAAGCCGACTGGTAAAATCTGTCCGAAAGTCGTACGCGCGTAAACGCACGTATGCGTCCGAACCCTTTGTCGCAAAACCATGCAACCTCTATATCGTTTCGCCTGGAGTAGGAAACTCTCTGTGTGGGACTCTAGAGACTCGACTACTACGCTGGCAGTGGGTTTAACCACAGACCGCAAGCGGCACTAGCTGTACGTAACGGTCCCCAGGTAGTTGTCGATAAGAAGGCCGATGAGTAAACCCATCCGAACTCCTACTGAGTCTGATGTGACAATCTCCATACAGTCCGGTCCGTTCGTCCATGACTATCGCATATCGGGCCTAGGGGGGCGGCAAGCGTCAGTCCCCTAATAGCGGTATAAGTCGTGTCGGAGTGAAGCCCATTACACCCTGAGAAACTGCTGGAACCTACCAGCAAATCTCGCTTGCCCTGGCCAGGGACTTTGCGTAATGGCTCTCTGACACAGCACGATATCTACTCCCAATACCGGGAGGGACGAATCCTGTCTAACCGCCACTGCCTCCAAGTGCTCGGGACTGCACCCAACTGCTACCTGTTTGCACGACTCCTTTGAGCCGTGGTAGGGTAGCAATCTAAGAACAGTGGGACACACTCGAGGCGAAGTAGCAGTGTCAAGTCTGCGGACTACGCTGTACTCATGTCACCTGGGAACTGTTCACTGACGACTGGTATCAAACCAACCAACAGTTCCCTGTGAGTCCTGTCCGGTGTACCCGTAACCTAACGAGCACCTGTATACTATCTCCAGTACGACGTACTGACGGCTGTGGGACAGACCATCTCCCCAACTGGGATGAGAAGCGTACACACTAGTCTACTCCGGAGTATCGATGCTCTGTCTCGATAATCCAACGACCAGGGACCTGAATAAGGATGTGCTTGTAGACTACCCAGCCCCCACTAGTGTGACTGCCATCACAACGCTGGTAGACAAGCAAGATCCTAAGAGCTCTATCAATACGTATACTCACATATTAAGATAGAAAAACCAAGTAGCATACTACCATGTTTAGCAAGACTGTTATATACATGTGAATATCCCAAGCTTCCATTAAGTAATATACAAGCTAGTATGATACAGTAATGGCCTTCTAGGGCATAAACACTAACAATCTCCCACTTGCACTAGGGCCATGTACTGGCATATCGCAGACCAATGATCTCGAGTAGCCTCTCGAACTGAATCTGAGGAAGGGCCTTCGTGAATGGATCAGCAATGTTCTCTTCTGAAGCAACTCTCCGAACCTCGATCTCCTGACGATCAATGATCTCCCTGATCAGGTGATACCGCCTCAAGATGTGTCTGGACTTCTGATGGGACCTTGGTTCCTTCGCTAAAGCTATAGCTCCGTTGTTGTCGCAATACAGAGGTATTGGATCAACTATGGTAGGAACCACCTGAAGTTCTGTTAGGAACTTCTTCATCCAGACTGCTTCTTTTGCGGCATCGCAAGCAGCTATATACTCCGCTTCCATCGTCGAGTCAGCAACGGTGTCCTGCTTGGAGCTCTTCCAGCACACCGCCCCTCCATTGAGGGTAAAGACATAACCCGACATGGACTTGGAATCGTCCTTATCACTCTGGAAGCCGGAATCAGCAAAGGCCTCCAACCTGAGGTCTTTTCCGCCGTAAACCAAGAACATCTCCTTAGTCCTCCTCAGGTACTTGAGAATGTTCTTTACTGCTCTCCAGTGTTTCTCCCCTGGGTCTGACTGATACCGGCTTACCACGCTCAGTGCGTAAGCTACATCTGGTCTGGTACACAACATCGCATACATTATAGAGCCTACCGCAGAAGCGTAGGGTATAATAGACATGCGTTCCCTTTCCAAATCAGTCTTGGGAGACATCTCTTTGGAGAGGGTGATTCCGTGACAAGCCGGTAGATTACCGCGCTTAGAATCTTCCATACTGAATCTATTCAGTACAGTGTCGATATACCTTGACTGTGAAAGTCCCAACATCCTCTTGGATCTATCACGATAGATCCGGATCCCCAGAATGTAAGAGGCATCACCCAGGTCTTTCATGGAGAACCTGTGTGACAAGAATCCTTTGACAGATTGTAGCATAGGAATGTCATTTCCTATCAATAGAATGTCATCCACGTACAAGACGAGGAATACGACACTTCTGGCCACAACTTTACTATATATGCACGGTTCATCTGGATTTTTGATAAAGTCATATTCTTTGACTGTCTCATCAAAACAGATGTTCCAACTCCGCGATGCCTGCTTTAGTCCATAAATGGACTTAAGCAGCTTGCATACTTTCCCGCTGCTCCCACTCTGATTGAAACCCTCTGGCTGATCCATATAGACGCTCTCTTCTAAATTTCCATTCAGAAAAGCCGTCTTTACGTCCATCTGCCAGATTTCATAATCATGGAAGGCAGCAATAGCAAGAAGGACCCGAATGGATTTGAGCATAGCCACTGGAGAAAAAGTTTCGTCATAGTCCAAACCAGGTCTTTGACGAAAACCCTTTGCAACAAGTCTAGCCTTATAGGTTTCCACCTGTCCATCTACACCAATCTTTTTCTTGAAGATCCATTTGCATCCTATGGGTTTTACCCCATCTGGAGCAAAGTCCAAAGTCCATACTTTGTTGGTGTACATGGACTCCATTTCGGTCCGCATTGCATCTAGCCATCGTACCGAGTCGCCGCTCTGGATGGCCTGCCTGAAGTCAGTAGGTTCATCATCATCTATGATGCAATCCTCTCTATCCCCATCTATGAGAAAACCGTAGTATCTCTCAGGCGGACGAGACGGCCTACTACTCCTGCGGAGGGGTGCGGGAATGTTCTGTTCTTCTTGAACCTCTGGTTCTACCAAACTTTCAGCAGTAGTTTGTGGTTCTGGAATTTCTTCCAGTTCTATTTCGCTCCCATTTATTTCCTTTTCTAAAAACTGATTTTCCAGAAAATGGGCATTACGAGAAACAAAAACCTTTTGTTCCTCTGCGTAATAGAAATAATATCCCTTGGAGTTCTTTGGATATCCCACAAACATACATTTTACTGATCGTGCCTCGAGCTTGTCCACATGCTGCTTTTTAACAAAAGCTGGACATCCCCAAATCTTCATATGCTGAAGATGGGGTTTCTTCCCAGTCCATATCTGATATGGAGTGGTAGGCACAGTCTTGGTAGGAGCTCTGTTCAGAAGATATGCCGCTGATTCAAGCGCATAACCCCAGAAAGATCGCGGTAACTCAGCATTACTCATCATGGATCGTACCATATCCAATAGGGTTCGATTCCGTCTCTCCGATACACCGTTATGCTGTGGAGTGTATGGAGGAGTAAGCTGAGAGAGAATTCCTTTCTCTTTTAGGTAACCTAGGAACTCGGCACTTAAGTATTCTCCACCTCGATCAGATCTCAGTGTTTTTATACTTTTGCCGGTTTGGTTTTCTACTTCATTCTTATACTCTTGGAATTTCTCAAAAGCCTCGGATTTATGTTTCATCAGATAAATGAATCCGTATCTTGAGTAATCATCCGTGAAAGTAATGAAATAGGAAAAACCACCTCTCGCATGTGTAGACATTGGACCGCATACATCACTGTGTATGAGTCCTAAGAGCTCGCTCGCTCTTACTCCTTGTCCAGTGAATGGAGTCTTTGTCATCTTTCCTTTGAGACAAGATTGACAAGTGTCATAAGTTTGATATTCGAACGTGTCCAAATATCCTTCTCTATGCAACTTAGTCAACCTTCTCTCATTGATGTGACCCAGTCTACAATGCCATAAGAAAGCTTTATTTAAATCTGGAGACTTTCTTTTTAGTGTGTTCTGGACATTGAAAATTTGGAGTTGGTTTAACACATATATGCCGTTATTTAGAGTACCGGACCCAATCAAACCATGATTAAGGTGGATGTTGACAACATCTCTTACAAACGTGAAATCATAACCTTTATTTGATAACAAGGAAACTGATATGATATTACACGTTAAGCTGGGTACAAAATAACAGTTATGTAAAACCAAAATGTGTCCACTCGTCAATCCTAGGTGATAATCCCCGACGGACGCAGCTCCCACGCTAGCTCCGTTAGCAACCCTGAGGATCATATCACCTTCCTTCAGCACTCTACGGTTTCTCAGTGCCTGCAATGAATTGCAAATATGAGATCCTGACCCGGTATCCAATACCCAGGAAGTAGAGTTGATCGACAGACAATTCTCAATTACAAACACACCTGAAGTCGAAGCCACAGCTTGCTTCGGTTCCTGGTTCTTGGCGTTCCACGCCTTGCAATCCTTCTTCCAGTGCCCTTTCCTGTGACAATGGAAGCACTCATCCAGGCCAACTACCGGTGCTGTAAACTTTTTCTTTCCCTTCTTTCCCACCTTACTAACACCTCCTCTAGGTCTGGGTGCGGCCTTCTTCTTCCTTCCTTTGGCCCTAGCCTTGGACCCTGAAGAAGATGAACCGCCAACAAACATAGCGGGTGTTTCCCTTGCCTTCTGCAAGGTGCCCTCTGCACTCCTTAACATGTTCAGGAGTTCCGCAAGTTCAACTTCTTTTCCTTGAAGATTGAAGTTGAGGATAAACTGGGCGTAGGTGGGAGGAAGGGACTGGAGAACAAGATCTGTATAGAGCTCATTATCCAAAGTCGTTCCAAGGTCCGCGAGCTCTTCAATATAGCCGATCATCTGTAGGACATGTTCACCTACTGATGACCCGACAGCCAACCTCGCTCGAAACAGTTTCTTAGAGGTCTCGTATCTTGCTATACGAGATTGCTCTCCATAAAGTTCCTTTGTATGGAGAAATATGCCATCTAGGGACATATCCTCGTGCCTCCTCTGATGTTCATTGTTCATCGAGGCAAGCACGATGCACTTGGCTCTCGCGCAATCTAAATCCCAGGTTTTGCGGATTTCCTTATCCGCATTGCTGGATTTGGGACCAAGGACAGCAGGTGCTGTAGCGGTGAGGACGTACCCCAGTTTGTCATAGGTCAAAGCCATCTTGACATTCCGCAGCCAATCTTTATAGTTTGGCCCCGTCAGTATATTTTTCTCTAAAAGTAACTTAAGTCCAGTCATTTTCAGGGTCGCTGCAATTAGGAGAGAGAGAAGAAAACTCTTTAGCATGATGCTCTTGCAAGTTTAGAGTGGTTTTTAGTTTATCTAAACTGGATGGCTCCCACTGTTTCTCGAATCCTTCCTCAAACCATAAAAGAAGAATTAGCCAAGACTATTCTCACCGTACAATACTTGCTTAACCGTTCAGCCAGGCTGGTGTCGATACTTCGAGGGAGGTTTTCCAACGCTTTCGCGAAGTTCCTTAATTAAAGAACCTCTTTTCTCTGGGGGCGTAACCCCGCTGACACTTTTCTGGACACCTACTAGGTTTATAGCATTGATCGTTAAGCGACGAATATCCTGATAAGTAGCATATACTCACAGTAGGATCGGGATCCAAATATCATCGTATGATAATGTTGAAGGAATCCTACCAACATTCATCAAACTCCAAATGGTATGCATCTCTTTGCAAATTTCAGTTTCTTTAGAAATTCCCGATATAGGTTTTTGCCCCATGCTCTTATGACCTTGGCTTTGGTCAAAATGTCATAAGTCACATGTCAAGTTCTACCCGTCATTATCTTGTCAATTTGAACCCATCCGTATATACCCCTGACTTTGGTCAAATGATAATACGTCTGTCCCAAACTAACTCATCTATCTTATGCAACAAATGAAAACCCAGTAGCTACCAAACACTATGCCTTGACTTTGGCCAAAATGCATAGCTTGAATACTACTGAATACCCAAATGAAACGACGGAGGGCTACGACTGGTTTTGGCGAAACCATAAACGTAGTGAACTTGATATAACCGAAGGAACCTGATAGCTTTTAAAAGGAGTGGTTAAATCTCCGCATTTAAAAATATCTGTTTTAAAAATAACCGAGTGGTTTCTTTTAAATTGTTCCAACGATTTAAACTTTGGTTTGTTTTACTTTGCATTATAGATAATGCGTCCCATCATTAACCTATCATTGCAGAAAACAACGAAAATATAACGTCCTCTTATGCCATCCGCATTCGCCACGGGGTCCCGTCATCACCCGTTAGGTTACTTAACTAACGACAGAGCGGGGGCTGGGCTAGCGCGGGTGTAAAACATAAGTGACGTCTAAATAGCTATAATAAATATAGATATTTTACATTCGTCTGACGCAATGATATTCATTCCAGAACACAGATAAACAATATTGGATTTGCAAGCAATCTGTATTTCTTTTGAGCCTGCAAGAAAAGACAGATTACACAGTTGTGATGAATAGCCGTTTACCCCCACCCTCGACCCCTACGGGTACGGCAAACTACCCACCCGGCAGTCTGTGTACCCCACCTTGGGTCAGTCCTAGGAGCAAAAACAGTAAAATGAAATAATACAACGGTGGCTACAACCGCAACCTGGAAGTGCCCCGCGAAAATAATATTACAACAAATTACATTTACAACAAATGAATTATCCAATAACCCATTGCTAACCCCGGCTATACACCACAACAGTCCAATACAGTTTATATGCACAAACAGTTATAACCATTTCAGAAATGTGCAACCCCCTGCCAACCGACATACTAGCAGTTGGGGGAGGTTTACGAACACATCAAACAATCACAGATATAATCCAATACGCAAATACTGTATTTTTCGATCGAATAAACAACTTCAAAATTGCTCCAAAATCTGCTCTGTTAAACAGTAACCTGAGCAATAATTAAATATCCCAGAATACCCCAAATGTCACAGGGGACCCACACAAGAAAAACGAGTCCATGACTCGGTCAAAGCGCCGCGGATGCGCGGCAGATCCCACCGATCCGCCGCGCTTCCGCGGCCGAGTTGCCGATTCATGGGCTCGAATTTCTTGGGTGTTCTCCTGGACCCATTTATAGCTCTCTGAACACTCCAGAAAAATTTTAGGACTTCATTTTCACTTCGACAGAAACTTAACAGAACTAGGGTTTTCCGGGATCGTTTTTTCGTTCGAAATTCGTACAAATTTGCGATTAAGTTATTTAGTGTTTAGCGAGGCTCTGATACCACTGTAAGTCGATGTAGTACACCCCAGTACTTATGGGGAGGCGGAATATACAAAAACTTATCAAGTTTAAACAACAAACATCGACTAACCGCAAGAATCGAAGCTAAACCCTAAAAACCGTATTCTTATGAGTTTCTTTACATAAGTGATTAGGGATTATACCTAATGAACCGGTCCTTCTTCTTTATGTCCTCCTTGGTTCTCCTCGGCCTTCTCTAGGTAGTAGACGATCCACCCGAGAGCGAAACTCCAAGCTAAACCTCTAACTTGAGGTAACTAATCAACTTTGATTGCTAATCAAAGATGAGAGGATGATATAGAGTGTGGGTTATGGATTGTTTAGTCTAACTAAACCTTTGATCTCAACACATGAGGATTAAGGATTAGTATCTTGAAGATGAGAGCTTGAGGAGAGAGAATGATAATATGATAATGAGAGAAGAGAGAGAGTGTATCATAATATTATGAAGCATTCTTTTTATCAAATAATGAATAAAGGAAATGAATAAGCATGCTTCACAAAATATCTTGTGATGATTCATTAACATGAGTCATTAAGCAATAAATGTGCATTAATGAAGTGAATGAATCACCACTATGACTCACTCTCTTTCCAAAACAAACCTCCTTAGTCACATCTTCTAGAAGCTTCTCGAATAATTACGAGAACGCCCCTCCGATCCGTAAAAAATACGGAAAAACTTTAGACTGTAAAAATCCAATAACCGGATACCAGTAACTGGCTTAAACCAAAGCCGACTGGTAAAATCTGTCCGAAAGTCGTACGCGCGTAAACGCACGTATGCGTCCGAACCCTTTGTCGCAAAACCATGCAACCTCTATATCGTTTCGCCTGGAGTAGGAAACTCTCTGTGTGGGACTCTAGAGACTCGACTACTACGCTGGCAGTGGGTTTAACCACAGACCGCAAGCGGCACTAGCTGTACGTAACGGTCCCCAGGTAGTTGTCGATAAGAAGGCCGATGAGTAAACCCATCCGAACTCCTACTGAGTCTGATGTGACAATCTCCATACAGTCCGGTCCGTTCGTCCATGACTATCGCATATCGGGCCTAGGGGGGCGGCAAGCGTCAGTCCCCTAATAGCGGTATAAGTCGTGTCGGAGTGAAGCCCATTACACCCTGAGAAACTGCTGGAACCTACCAGCAAATCTCGCTTGCCCTGGCCAGGGACTTTGCGTAATGGCTCTCTGACACAGCACGATATCTACTCCCAATACCGGGAGGGACGAATCCTGTCTAACCGCCACTGCCTCCAAGTGCTCGGGACTGCACCCAACTGCTACCTGTTTGCACGACTCCTTTGAGCCGTGGTAGGGTAGCAATCTAAGAACAGTGGGACACACTCGAGGCGAAGTAGCAGTGTCAAGTCTGCGGACTACGCTGTACTCATGTCACCTGGGAACTGTTCACTGACGACTGGTATCAAACCAACCAACAGTTCCCTGTGAGTCCTGTCCGGTGTACCCGTAACCTAACGAGCACCTGTATACTATCTCCAGTACGACGTACTGACGGCTGTGGGACAGACCATCTCCCCAACTGGGATGAGAAGCGTACACACTAGTCTACTCCGGAGTATCGATGCTCTGTCTCGATAATCCAACGACCAGGGACCTGAATAAGGATGTGCTTGTAGACTACCCAGCCCCCACTAGTGTGACTGCCATCACAACGCTGGTAGACAAGCAAGATCCTAAGAGCTCTATCAATACGTATACTCACATATTAAGATAGAAAAACCAAGTAGCATACTACCATGTTTAGCAAGACTGTTATATACATGTGAATATCCCAAGCTTCCATTAAGTAATATACAAGCTAGTATGATACAGTAATGGCCTTCTAGGGCATAAACACTAACATTCCTATCGACAGATACCTCGGTAGCCGTTACGTGCAGCTAGTACCGCTGGCGTGCTTCTGGTTAAACCCACTGCGAGCGTACTATCGAGTATTTAAAGTCCCACACAGAGGGTTTCCCTGCTTCGGGCGAAATGATGTAGAGGTCGTATGGTTTTACGACAGGGTTTGATCATATACGTGTACTTGTGCACATAGGATGTCGGGCGGATAACACTAGTGAGCTTTGGTTTAAGCCGGATCCTAGTATTAGATTATTGGATTAGTTTCGTCTCATTGTATTCGTGTTTTTCGGAATACGGTTACGGGTATGGATATACGGCGAGGAGTATTCTTATAATTTACTCAAGTATACTTCTAGAAGGGGACACTTCATTTGTGTTTTTATCTTTTGATTAAAAGATAAATGAGGTGGAGGTATGATGTGTTATTTTGTGATAAATGATGCATGGCAACTTGGTGACTCATGGATTACTATTGAGGCAAGAGTGGACTTAGATATTTTGTGAGATATTTGGTGAGATATTTTGTGAGATATTTTGGCATGCTTCATAGACATCTCAAGTAGCCATATTCATTTCATTATTATCTCAAACACTCTCTCACCTCAAGAGCTCTCTTCTTCTCCTTCAAACCCTAATTGTCTGATGTGTTGAGAAACCTAAGGTTAGTGGGACTAAACTATCCATAATCACTCTCTACATCCTCTAGGCTACTTAGATTAGCACACTAGGTAACCTAGTTACCTCATCTTAGAGGTAGGAGCTCCTAATAGACACTCTCGGGTGGATCTTCTTTGACTCGAGGAGGCCGAAGTGGAGGCGTGATACGTACACTCTTCAAGGAGCACAAGAAGAGCAGGAGGAGTAAAATAAGAAGAAGGACTTGATACTTGAGGTATAACTTTCTCACATAGTAGTTAAACCTCTTAGTTCTTTTGTTAGCTAGGGTTTAGTATCGATCCTGAAGTTTAGTCAGTGTTGTGAAGGATATAAAAATTGTTTTTTGCAAACTCCACCTCCCCGCAAACCCGCGGGGTGCGTGATATCGACTTACAGTGGTATCGGAGCCAACTAAATTAAAACTAACAAATTAAATGAAAAGAAAAACTATGAAACCGAAATAACTCCGAAACACGAAACAAAAGATCCAAGTTTCTGTTGAAATTTTCAGAGGCTCTAAATTTTTTTTAAACAATTGCAGAGTGCACTTCTTCTTACCACTAGAACACCATACAGATACGAACCCAAAACTCTATAACATGGCCGACCAGATGCTCAAAATAACCGGCTTGGCTGGTTTTGGCATTGAGTTTTGTGTTTAGGTTTCTGTGGTGTTCTTGTCACTTGGATTTAGGATTTCAGGAGTTGTTTGATTTTGCCCATTTTGATTATATTGTTAATTCTCTGTTGTGTTAATACGGAGTGTTTCGAAGTCGCAGTTTTTAACTTTGTTTAACTAGTTTCAGTTGTTATATGTGTTCGTAAACTTCCGCTAATTGCTATATGTCGGTTAGTTGGGGGTTGCACATATCAGTGATGATTGGTTTGTGTATATGAACTTTATTGGATCATCGTGGATGAATAGCCGGGGATGTGAGATGAGAGTTTCTTTCATTCGATATAAATTATAATATTGATGTAATATTATTTTGCGGGGCACATCTGGGTTGAGGTTGTATCCACCGTTGTATTATTTCATTTTCTGTTTTTTGCTCATAAGATAGACCCAAGGTGGGAAACACAAACTATCGGGTTTTTTGAAGTACTGAGTGGCCTACTCATTTTACTGAGGGAGGTTGCTTTACTTAGGGAATTTGGCGGGTAGTTTGCCACACCCGTAGGGGTCTAGGGTGGGGTTTGTCTATTTATCATGACCGTGGAATCCGTCTTTCGTTACAGGCTTAAACGAAATGCGGAATTCCAAGTATATCCCATATGTTCATCTATGATCTGGAATGCCTATTATTGCATGAGATGAATGGTTATTATATATATGCTATATAGTAGACGTTGCTTATGTTTTTCTCCCGCGCTAGTCCAGGCCCCGCTCTGGCGTTAGTTAAGTAACCTAACGGTGTTAGACGGGGCCCAGTAGCGAATGCGGATGGCATAAGCATACGTTGTATTTTCGTTTCTCTCTGTGATGATAGGTGTAAATGATGGGACTGCATTGGATTAATGCAAAGCAAACAAACCAAAGCTGAATCGTTGGAACAATTTTAAAACCACTCATTTTTTTTCCAAAAAGCAAACTTTTAAATGCCGAGCCTAAACCACTCCTTTAAAAAGCTATCATGGTTCCTTCGATCATATCAAGTTCATTACGTTAACAGTTTAGCCAAAACCATTCGTAGCCCTCCCTCATTTCAGATGGATATTCAGTAGTATTCAAGCTATGTATTTTGACCTTCACCAAGGCATAGTGATTGGTAGCTGCTGAATATTCATCTATTGCATAGATAGATGCGTTGGTTTGGGACATTCGTACTACAATATTGGCCTCGACAAGAGTATGCACGAGTGAATTCAAATTAACCTGGATAATGATGGCTAGAACTCGTTAGTTATATGTATGCCCTAGAGGCCATTATTTTACATATGATGCATATTATAGTGGATGCTTGGACATACATAGGGAGGACTTTCTTGCTCGACATGATAGTTCGCAATCTCGTTGCTCTTTATCTTAACATGTACACTTATTGTCTCTCTGTTACATGTTGATAAAGCCCTTAGGATGAGTACTAGACTACCGGGATTATGATGTAGATCATACTAGTGGGGCCACGGTAGTCGGTAAGTACATCCTTCAATTGTTCCTAGTCGTGGGAGTATCGAGACGGGGCATCGATATTCCAGAGTAGACTAGTGTATACGTTTCTCGACCCATATGATGGGCGATGGATGATCCCATATCCATTGGTGTTTAACATCAGATATGGTATACAGGTGCTCAGTAGAGACCGGGTACACTGAACGGACTCGCCAAGAACTCCTAGATGGTATTATGTAGGGTTCCTAGGCACTCTTGTGACGGTTCTTAAGGCATCAACCATGCCCGAATAAAATTTTAGACGTGCCGAACAACCCAAAGCCGGGATCATTGCTAGATTATTAGGGTTTAACATGCAAGTAAACATCTTTACTACTAAAAGTGAGGGATTACAACCTTTGTAGTCCGCTCCTTCGCTTCATAAGCTCCGAGTAGAAGTTCCTTTGCCGCGATCCACGATCTCCCGGACTCATGAGAGGCTCCACAACTCGAACGATCCATGCTAGCTTGTATTCTTCCTTTTCTTCGATGATCTACCTTGAAGTTTCTATAACTCAAGCTCTCTCTCTTCTCAAGGGGTGAACACCCTAATCTAATTGGCTAGATTAGATGAGGATGATGGAGTAGGAATATTGCTCTCTTTTGTTTTCAAATTCTCACTTTTATTCACCACAAAAAGAAAAACTAGCAAGCTTTCTCAAAGCTAAAAAGAGAAGAAGAAGAAGAATGAATGGATAATTCCTTTTGTGATGAATAATGAATTATTGTAGTGGTTACAAATCTAACCTAGGGTTAAGCATGAGAGAGAGTTAACCCTTGTAGAGAATTAACTAGAGGTTGAGGTTTGGATTGGGTTAAAGAATATCTTCACAAAATATCAAACTTAAGGATAAAGTCAAAGCTTCATGAAGCTTCATGCAAAAGCTAACCCTAATCCAAGCCCAAACCAAGTTTAAACCCTTAACCATTGTTAAATTTATAACCCTAACATGTTACAATATTATATATCACATATACAATATATTTTGTAACAATAGGAAATAATACAATTAACATATATCGCATATATATTAATGTATTATCTCGTGAGAAAATGAATCAATAAAGCGAGGTTATATTAGTTAACGTAATGAAATATATCACATATATAATTATACATTAAATTATCGAATCAACACTTGATCCGATAAACCGGCTATAATATATATAACCGACTAATATAACATGTACTATTTCATCGAATCAACACTAGATCCGATGACCCGGTTATATCTCATATATCCGGCCGATATCTCATATCGTGAGAATAGAATACGGTATCTCATATCGTATTATTCTCGGTCCCGCACATATCACATATGTGCTCCTACTCCGTTTTGCCTGAGCCAGGAAACCTCTGTGTCGGACTCTAAAAAATCGTCAATACGCCGGCAGTAGGTGATGATCATATCAAACACCTACAAGCTGCAAGCGGTCAGCTAAACGTAACAGCCACCCAGGTATTGAGCGATCAGAAGATCAACAAGCAAGCCTGTACATTCTCCTGTGAATCCAATCAGTAAAATTCCCGTACAGTCCGGTCTCTTCGTCTGATATGTTGCATATCTAGTCTAGGGGTGGTATACGTCAGACCCCAGTAACCGATAAGTCGTGTCGATATAAGGCTCATAACGGGTTGAGAAACTACTGATAACTCTTACCAGCAGCACTCCATATCAGCCCTGGCAAGGGACTTCCAGTTATAGCCAATCGAACACAGCACAACATCAATTCCCTATACCAGGAGAGACGAAACCCCTCCTATCGCTCATTGCCTCCATGTGATTCGGGACTGTACCTAAAAAGCCACCGTTTTTCACGCCCTCTTGGACGTGGTAAGGTGGAAATCAAAGCACAGTGGGAATCAAACAAGACTCTATGACGATTTCGGGTCTACAGACAACCCTGTACCAATGTCACCGGAGAACTGCCATCTGACGTGTGTTATATTACCATCTGGGAATTCTCGGCGAGTCCGTTCAGTGTACCAAGTCTCCACTGAGCACCCGTACACCATCTTTGATGTCAAACACCGATGGATATGGGATCATCCATCGCCCATCATATGGGTCAAGGTGCGTATACGCTAGTCTACTATGGTGTATCGATGCCCTGTCTCGACACACCCGCGACTAGGAACAGTTATAGGATGTACTCTTTGACTACCCTGGCCCCACTAGTGTGATCTCATCACAGTTCCAGTAGTCGAGTACATATCCTAAGGGCTTTATCAACATGTGAGAGTAAGACAGTAAACTAATACAAGTCAACATGTTAAGATAAAGTGAAACCAAATAGTATACTATCATGATGAGCAAGAAATTCATCTCTATATATATCCAAGCATCCATTATAATATACATCATATGTACAATAATGGCCTCTAGGGCATATATATAACTAATAATCTCCCACTTGCACTAAGGCCAGGTGTTGTAGTATCTCATACCCAACATCACGAATAATCTCTCAAACTGTATCTGGGGAACGACCTTCGTGAGTGGATCCGCAGTGTTGTCCTTCGTGTCAACTCTCCTGACCTCGATCTCGCGGCGATCAACTATCTCCCGGATCAGGTGATATCGCATCAGAATGTGTCTGGATTTCTGATGGGACCTGGGTTTCTTGGCCAAAGCCACAGCTCCATTGTTATCACAATACAAAGGTATTGGATGCTCAATGGACGGAACCACACCAAGTTCAGTGATGAACTTCTTCATCCAGACAGCCTCTTTGGCAACATCGTTGGCAGCGATGTATTCAGCCTCCATCGTCGAGTCTGCCACGATTTCTTGCTTAGAACTCTTCCAACAAATCTCCCCTCCATTTAGGGTAAAGACAAATCCCGATTGCGACTTAGAGTCGTCCTTATCACTTTGGAAGCTTGAATCAGTAAAGGACTCTACCTGGAGTTCTCCGTTACCATACACCAAGAACATCTCCTTAGTCCTTCGCAAGTACTTGAGAATGTTCTTCACAGCTGTCCAGTGACTCTCTCCAGGATCTGCTTGATACCGACTCACTACACTTAGTGAGTATGCTACATCGGGTTTGGTACATAGCATCGCATACATGATAGAGCCTACTGCCGAAGCATAAGGTATCCCTTGCATGCGAGTGTAGGGTGTTTTTCGTCACCCCAGTGAGATGGGAATACGCGCGTTCTTGTCAGGCGTACTACAGATTCCCCAAGCCTAGGGTAGGCCGGGGTTTAATGATTGTGGGGATCCAAATCTCCGGCAGCCCCGGACTAAGCTGCCGTTAATTACCCCTCGCCTTTAGGGCGAGGGAACCTCCGATTAACGGGTTAAACTGGTCATGCGAACCCAATGTGCGGTGTGCGTGTGTTCTGTTTTGAAAGGGGGGTTTTGGATATATCGGGAGCCACGCAGAGTTTTTACGGGGGTCCCGCTACCCGGATAGCGGGCTGGGGGTCAAGAGGGCTAGCAGCCCCCTTGCGGGGTTCGGGGCAGCGCCCCGGCCTAAAAAAATTTTTGAGGGGGGAAGTGTGGCGGAGTATGTGTATGTGTACATTTGTATACATATGTATATATACATGTATATATAAATAAGGGGGAAAAAGACATCCAAAGGATGCGTGGGGCCAGCGCCTAGGCGGTTGAGCGCAAGCGCGCCACGTGTCGGCACGTGGGCGCTTTGCGCTCGAGCGCAGAGCGCTGGAGCGCAACACGCCACGTGTCGGCACGTGGGCGCTTTACGCTGGAGCGCAGAGCGCTGGAGCGCAGAGCGCTGGAGCGCAAGCGCGACACGTGTCGGCACGGGGGCGACTTGCGCTCGAGCGCTTGCGCTGGCGTGCAAGAGCGCCACGTGTCGGCACGGGGGCGACTTGCGCTCGAGCGCTTGCGCTGGAGCGCAAGAGCGCCACGTGTCGGCACGGGGGCGACTTGCGCTCGAGCGCTTGCGCTGGAGCGCAAGCGCGCCACGTGTCGGCACGCTGGCGCTCTGCGCTTGAGCGCCGGTGAGGAAAAGAGGCTTTTAGCCTGAAAAAATTTCTCAGAAGAGAAATCAGAGAGGAGTTAGACTCCTGAGTGTGTTTTTTCTTCTTTTTGGGGGTTTAGTGAAAGATGTTTTTCTTCTTCCTCCTCTGTTAGCTGGATCTTGAAGATCAAGAGCTGTGGGATTTTTAAAAATCTCTTCTTTTTGAGATCTAATAGAAGATCTGAGTTCCCCTTTATGGGTTTTGTGGTGGAAAACTATTTAGTTTTTGAAAAAGGAAGAGTAAAACTCTTGATTTAATTCAAGAGGAAGAAGAAGGTTTTGGAACCTTGAAGATGGAAGAAAGAGCTCAGCTCTGAGACTTTTTTTTTGGAGAGAGAAAAAGTTGTTGGGATATTTCATTATCCTTGCCTTTATAGGCCATACATTTTACACATAGCCCCTTGGGCTTCACAAAATGGCATTTTGCCTATCCCATGGCTCATGTGCCATTTCTTTTTGCACATAAGCCATGGGCTTTACAAAAATTTGGCTTTATGCTTATTTTTCTTACATTTATCCAAAAATAAAATAAAATAAATACAACAAAATTATTTATTACAAATTTTTTATCTTGGCATGGGGGGAGGCCGGCCGCTTCATGTTCGGGCTCGACCCGGGCATGGGTCCACTGGATCTGGGCTTGGGCCCACTTGGCTTGGGGTTGACTTTGATTTTGACTTGGTCAACCGGGGTGTAAATTTTTACCCCAACAAATTGCCCCCCATCAGTAAATGCACACCACATGTGTGGGTCGTGTGCATGAAATTGATGGATCTTCTTTCACGTGGAGGCGACTTGATTTGGTTCCCGCTTTTTGGGAAGCTGGCACTGCCCTTTTTACGACATGGACGGTCGTTGCTTGACATGTCTCCGAGACGGAGTGTCCGTGATAGATGTTTTCCCTGGCCCGGAGTTATCTGGTTCCCGCTTTGTAGGAATCCTGCGCTGCCCTTTTTGCGACTTGGACGGTCGGTGCTGCCCTTTTTGCGACATGGATGGTCGGTTCTGCCCTTTTTGCGACATGGACGGTCGGTGCTGCCCTTTTTGCGACATGGACGGTCGGTGCTGCCCTTTTTGCGACTTGGACGGTCGGTGCTGCCCTTTTAGCGACGTAGACGGTCGATGCTGCCCTTTTAGCGACGTGGACGGTCGGTGCTGCCCTTTTTGCGACTTGGACGGTCGGTGCTGCCCTTTTTGCGACTTGGACGGTCGGTGCTGCCCTTTTAGCGACGTGGACGGTCGGTGCTGCGCTTTTTACGACTTGGACGGTCGGTGCCGCCCTTTTAGCGACGTGGACGGTCGGTTCTGCCCCTTTTGCGACATGGACGGTCGGTTCTGCCCTTTTTGCGACATGGACGGTCGGTGCTGCCCTTTTAGCGACGTGGACGGTCGATGCTGCCCTTTTAGCGACTTGGACGGTCGGTGCTGCCCTTTTTGCGACTTGGACGGTCGATGCTGCCCTTTTAGCGACGTGGACGGTCGGTGCTGCCCTTTTTGCGACTTGGACGGTCGGTTCTTGATTTGACTTGCTCTGCTTCTTGCAGTGTCAGGGGTAGACTTGACTTGCTCCGCTTCTTGCGGTGTCGAGATTGGATTCTGACTTGCTCCGCTTTCTGCGGTGTCGGAGTGGAAGTTGACTTATTGATCTTGATTTGGGTTGACATCAGCATCGCTATACTGGAATTAGTACCAGGAGCGAATCATCTGTCATTGAGAGGATCTTGGGATTGTTTTACGCCCGTGGATTGTATACGGTTTTGCAGGATGTATGATCCAGACCGTAGGGCCGGAAAAATTTCGGGATTTTGTCGGCGTCTGCATCGCTGCACTGGAATATGGTACCAGGAGCGACTCATCATTCGCCGTTGGGGTATGGGATTTGGAATTTGGTTGGCGTCTGCATCGCTGCACTGGAATATGGTACCAGGAGCGACTCATCATTCGCCATTTGGGGATTGGGGAGCGATAGCTTAGGAGACAGGTTTAGATCCCTATCGCCTAAGACTTTTCAATTTTATGGGCCATGAGGGTCCCATAAAAGCATTTTCTTCCTACGAATCGTAAGGATCCCGCAGGTGTATTTTCTCCTTAGGAGTCGTGAGGACTCCTAAGTGTGTTTTTCCTTTATGAGTCGTAAGGATCCCACAAAGGTTTGTTCTCCTCATATATCGTGAGGACACATGAGTGGGTCTTATCAATGGAGCATCATTCCCAAAGCGGAGACCGGCCGCGTAACTGGTGATTACGGTGGGGCATGGGTATGATGAGAATTATTTGAGCCCGTGGATTGTATACGATGGTCAATTTGGGGACCCACCGTAGGGCCGGGAGAATTTTGAGAAATTGGATTTTGGTTGGCGTCTGCATCGCTGCACTGGAATATGGTACCAGGAGCGACTCATCATTCGCCGTTTGAGGACTTGGAATTTGGATCTTGTTTGGCATCAGCATTGCTGCACTGGAATAATGCCAGGAGCAACTCATCATTTGCCTTTGGAGGACTTGGGATTTGGGTTTTTGGTCGGCATCAGCACCGCTAACACTGAAGCGAAATGCCAGGAGCGACTCATCATTTGCCGTTACCCGTTGGGGAACGATGGCTTAGGAGATAGGTTTGGGTCCCTACCACCTAAGGCTTTCAATTTTATGGGCCGTGAGGGTCCCATAAAAGCATTTTCTCCCTACGAGTCGTAAGGATCCCGCAGGTGTATTTTCTCCTTAGGAATCGTGAGGATTCCTAAGTGTGTTGCTCCTTTGTGAGTCGTAAGGATCTCACGCAGGGGTTTTCTCCTCACAAGGTCGAGAGGACTTTGCGAGTGTATTTCATCTCCTTTCATGAGTTTGCGCCCTTTCGGGTTTTCACAGACTCGCCGGTAGTCCTGCTGTTTTTACTCACGGAGCCCTTTCGGGTTTTCGTCCGTGCCCGTTTTGCTTGAGGACATACCGTTTATTTCTTCTTCTTCTTTTTCTTTCTTTTTTTTCTTTCTTTCTTTCTTCTCTTTTTTTTTCTTTTTTTTTTTTGCCGCTGGTGGGACTTTAAAGTAGTCTCACCGGCAGGATTTGGGAGAAATTGGGATTGTTTTACGCCCGTGGATTGTATACGGTTTTGCACGATGTATGATCCAGACCGTAGGGCCGATGTGCTCAATTCGCCTGCGACTTGGAGCATTCATGTGTAGTATTTCTTGAGATATCGTCCATTGATGGGTGGTATGGGCCTTTCTCCCTCTGCACTTATTAGTTGGTAGGATCCTCCGTCGAATACTTTCTCAATGACGTATGGTCCTTCCCAGTTTGGCTCGAATTTTCCCTTGGCATGTCGATTGGGGATAATCGGTCTTTTGAGGACCAACACCAGTTCACCTTTCTTGAAAGCGCGGAGACGAGTTATCTTGTCATAGGCCCGTGACATTTGGGCTCGGTATAGCTCTAGATTTTGCTGCACCGCGAGTCTCTTTTCTTCTAGGGCATCGAGTTCTTCAAGTCGAAGGAGCACGTTTTCCTCCTCCGTCAACTCATGCTGAACGGCCATTCTTAAGCTTGGAACTTCGACTTCGAGGAGGAGGACCGCCTCCACTCCGAAGAGCAATGAGTATGGAGTGGACTGAGTTGGAGTACGGTGCGTGGTACGATATGCCCACAATGCCTCGTGAAGCTTGAGATTCCAGTCTCTCTTGTTGGCTGAAGCATTTTTCCTCAGGAGCTTGCATAGAGTCTTATTGAAGGCTTCGGCTAGCCCATTGGCTCTTGGATTATAGATGGAGGAATATCTCTAGTCTATCTTGTGCTGAGTAGCGAACCTTGAGACATTGAAGCTCTTAAAAGAAGGCCCGTTGTCAGAAATGATTCTTCTTGGTGTGCCGAAGCGGTATAGGATATTATGCTGGAAGAATGTCAGAATATCTTTTGTCTTGACTTCTTTTAGCGGGACAGCTTCAGCCCATCTGGAGAAGTAGTCTGTCGCGGCCAGTATGAACCTGTGGCCTTTAGATGACGGAGGATCAATTGGGCCAACAATGTCGGTGCCCCAGACTTCGAAGGGCCACGACGCCACCGTAGGATGCAATGGATTGGGATGCTTGTGAATAAAATCACCGTGAATCTTGCAGATATAACATTTCTTTGCATGCTCTCCGCAATCCCGTATCATGGTGGGCCAGTAATACCCAAGCCGTTTGATTTGAAGTCGCATCTTAGGGCCAGATTGGTGAGCACCGCAAACGCCCGAGTGGACATCTTTCATGACCTTTTGGGCTTCGGCCAATGACAGACACCTGAGCCAGAGTTGGTCATATGACCTGCGGTATAACGTGTCATTTACAAACACGTATCGGAGAGCTCTTTTCTTCAGCTGAATCCTCGCAGATTTTTCTTCGGGCAGCTTGTCGTATCGGAGGTACTCTATGAAGGGTTCTCTCCAATCGGGCTCGTCTTGGATGATCGAAGCTTCTTCCGCAGGACTGCTCTTCTGTTCCGCGCTTTCCTCTTCTCGTAGAGAGACTGGGGGTAGAATTTGTCGGCTCCTGACTGTGATCAGAATTTCGTCCATGTCAGGATCAGCCAGCTCCTTGGCTAGGCGAGCGAGTATGTCGGCTTTTCCGTTCAACGCTCTAGGGACTCTCGTTAGTTCAATATGAGTGAACCGTTTCATGAGTTCCACGACTCGGCCTCTATACCGAGTTAATTCGGGTTTGTATATCTTATAATCGCCGCTTACTTGATTGACGACGAGCTGGGAGTCACCGTAAACTCGTAGCCGACGGATTTCCATTTCTATGGCGAGCTCCAAACCAGCTATCAGAGCTTCATACTCAGCCTCATTGTTTGTCCGAGGCTCTGTGAGAGCAAAATAACGCCGCAGGGTTCCCATTAATGGTGTGATGAACACCAATCCTATCCCTGCTTTTATCTCCGGGACGCTTGATTTACTGGAGGTTCTTATCGATGAGGCCCCATCGGAGTAGAGCTCCCAACATGGCTCGTCATTCTCGAGGTGCAGCACTTGTTCGTCAGGTAACTCTCAGTTTAGCGGCGACCCTTCTGGTATGGGATGAGCAGCGAGAAAGTCTGCAAGAGCTTGCCCTTTTACTGCTTTCTGAGGAGTGTAAACTATGTCAAACTCAAGTAGCATGACAGCCCATCTTGCCATTCTGCCGGCTAGGCTTGCTTTGGTCATCAAGTGTTTGAGCGGGTCGACCTTGGAGATCAGCATAACCCGATGAGCGAGCAAATAGTGCCTCAGCTTCTTCACAGCAAATATTAGAGCCAGGCATTGCTTTTCGATTGGGGAGTAGTTGTGTTCCGCCCCGACTAGAGTTCGACTGAGGTAGTAGAGGGCATTTTCTTTTCCCTCCTCATTATTCTGCGCAAGGAGCGCACCGAGTGACTCGTCCAGCGCGGCAGTGTAGAGAATCAGCGGTTTATTTGGAATGGGAGCGGCCAGCACTGGAGGGTGCAACAAGTATTGTTTAATGCTTTCGAACGCTGCTTGACATTCGACATCCCAGATAAAAGGAGCTCCTTTCTTCATGAGCTTTGAGAAGGGCCTACATCTCCCCGATAAATTTGAGATAAACCTCCGTATGTAAGCAAGCTTGCCTTGAAAAGATCTTAGCTGCGTCAGACTCTTCGGAGGGGGCATCTCCATGATGGCCTTTATCTTTGATGGGTCAACTTCGATCCCTCGATGTCGGACTATGAAGCCCAGGAATTTTCCCGATGACACGCCAAAAGCGCACTTCAGAGGATTCATCTTCAGATCATATTCCCTCAGTCTGGTGAGAACGGTCCTGAGATCTTGGATATGATCGGCCTTGGCTTTAGTCTTGACGACCAGATCATCAACATAACATTCGACGACTTTATGGATTAGGTCATCAAAGATATTAGTCATTGCCCTTTGATATGTAGCACCTGCGTTCTTCAGTTCGAATGGCATTACCTTGTAGCAATATATTCCGATCGGGGTTCGAAATGCTGTGTGCTTCTCATCCTCAGGCGACATCTTGATCTGATTATATCCAGACAAGCCGTCCATAAAGGTGAACAGTTCGTAATTTGAGGTGTCATCGACCATCATTTCCATGACCGGTAGCGGGAAGTCGTCTTTAGGACATGCCTTGTTGAGGTCCCTGAAATCAACACAAACTCGGATCTGCCCATTTTTCTTCTTCACTGGGACTATGCATGCGATCCAGTCTGCATATTTCTCTTCCCTGATGAAGCCGGCATCGATGAGTTTCTTAGTTTCCTCGATGACCTTTTCTTCTAGTTCCCTTCTCATTCTTCGAGGAGCTTGTTTGACTGGCTTAGCATCAGGAAATATAGCCAACTTATGTACGACCACTTCAGGGGAAAGGCCAGGCATTTCTTTGTATGTCCACGCGAAGCAGTCGACGAACTCATGCAGCAGGGCAATTATCTGCGCTTTCATTTCCTCTGACAAGAGCGAGCTGATGTAGGTCGGCCTTGGATTATCGGGCGTTCCTAAGTCAATCTCGGTTAGCTCGTCAAAGGTTGCTTGTCCGCCATCTTCGAGCTCTTGAGGAGCTTCTTCTGGCTCGGCTATCTCGTCGTCATCATTTGATCTTTCGCTGGCCGCACCAACATGGATCATGTAGCACGCTTTGGAATCAGGTTGAATGTAGCCTATGCCCCGTCTATCTGGAATTCGTCCATCGATGAGTGCTCGGACCTGGGGCGGATACCATAGCCCTTCGTAAAACTTTGCTTCGGACTCCGTTTGATATAACCGGCATCCGCACTTCTTAAAGTATTCCCGCATCTCGGGCGCATAGTATCTAGGATTGAGGACGGCCCTTATGCCTCTCTCATAGGGAAGGCACGCGACAGAAAGATCGTCCGGGTGCACAATGGGGTTTGACCTGTAAAACAGGATGCCCTTCTGTCCATTTTTCCTCCCGGGCACGTAGAAAGTTTTCAGCTGGTCCACGGTAGAGACTGACAATGCGTCGAGCTCTTTGCACATCCGTTCCGGCACCCTTGTGATGACCAGGGACCCTTCTGTGACTTCGAAGGTCTCTCGTAGTTTCGCTTGCTGCACGGGGGCCGATCTGCACAGCTGTTGCACGGCAGGTCCTCTTCTTCTGACTCTTCAGTGTCACTGCCAAGATGAGGGCGGACTTTGCTGCTAGACGGGCCTTCAGTAACAGATTCGTCCGTATCGCTGCCGAAACGAGGGCGAGTTTTACGGAAGGACGGGCTTCCAGCATCAGACTCATCAGTGTCGCTGCCGAAATGCGGGCGCACTTGGGTATTTTTGCTTTTGAAAGTGACAACCGGCGCAGATTTTCTTTTGTGTCTTGGGGCCGGTCTATTCTCAGTCAGTTGTGGCTTAGCATTTTGGTGGTTCATAAAGTACCGAGAATCTTCATATCGGACTTCATGCACACCGAACGGCTGGATGTCTCCGTCAATGCGTCTTTCTTCGCCATTTTTAGTATACTTCATGCATTGATGGAGAGTTGACGGAATGATGCCGTAATCGTGGAGCCACGGCCGCCCTAAGAGAATCTTATAAGACGTGTCGGCGTCGATCACGTATATCTTAGCTTCAGTTTGCAGATCCCCGAATTTGATTGGCAAAACTATAGACCCCAAAACTTGCTGACAATTTTGGTTGAAGCCTTGAATGACAATCCTTTCCCTTGACAGGTGTCGGACGTCCATCGACAAACTCTTCAGAGTTCGCAAGTTCATGATGTTCACTGAGGACCCCGGATCAATCAATATGCGATTAATTCGATCTCCGTCGCTGTACCCGGTCACGTAAAGCGGCCGATTATGCTCAGCCGTTCCCAGTAGCAAGTCTTCATCCTTAAATGTGATTGCGGCGGCATGCAAAGCGTGATGGGCTTCTTTCATATTAATTTCCGCAAAGTGGGCCTGATACCGCTTGGGTTTTTGTAGAGCGTGGATGAGAACATCTCTAAGCTCCTTAGATAGGACCAAGGCGTCGTAGATGCTCAGGAGAGACGGAAGCTTCCGGAGATGCGCCAAGACATTATAGTCCACCGAGGAAGGACTTATGTTTTCATCAGCCGGTTCTCTGCCATCTTCTTCATTAGTGACTTGTTTTTCCTTCCCTTTTGGGGCGTTGCCCTGATTTGGCGGTAGAGCCCTGCCGCTTCTGAGCTGGATTTGATTGGTCGTTGTGGCGAGCTCCTCATCCTCTTCGGGAAAACAAAGATCATCCTCGGAGTCGCTGCCAAGATGGATGGCGTAGCAGGTCACTACTGGGATCTCTTTATTGGAGTCTTCTTCTAACTCCTCCAGAATTTCAGCCGCTTGTACAGGGAAGAACTCCTTCAATTGAATCAATGTTCTTTCCTTTTGTTCATATTCTTCGAGGGAATCGATATATTTTTGAATGGTCGATCTCCCTGCAGACTCTTTTTCGCGCCGAGCTGCACTTTTCTTCTTCTTGAGCTTCTTGGATTTTGAGCCCGATGGAGCCGCGTTGGCAGCTGGACTGGTAGGCTTCTTCTGCCCTTCCCATTCCGTCCTGGGTTCTTTCCGAAGTAGCTTTATCATCTTCTTCATCTTATTAGATATGTGCGTACTCCATGGAGGCCGCGATGATTCCGTTTCATTTCTCGGGGCAGCGGGGTCAGCTGTATGCTCCCAGAAGGCTTCAACTTCCGTCTGTATAAAGTTGGCGGTTGCAACTTGATTGTTTACCAACACGCTTTTGGACAGCTCGATCTCTCCAGCCTTGTACTGCTTCTCGACCCAGTCTTTGAAGATATAGCAATCCTCGATCGCATGGCTCACTACTCGGTGGTACGGGAAATACAGAGGATTGCCGGTCATTTTTGCTTCTTGGGGTCTTTTTGACTCCGGCAAATGTAGGCCGTTGTTCAAGGCATCTTTAAATATCTTGCGGACCTTGTCCCTTCTGAAAGAGTAAACCTTGTTCTTTTTCTCCTCTAGGGAAGGCCCATCTCCTCCCAGTAATAGCTTTCGAGACCGGTTGGTTTTGGATTCACCCGCCCTTCGCTTTTCTTCATTGTCGGAGGCATTGAAGACATTGGTACTGCTGGAACTCCCGCTTCTACGGTTGTCGTCCCGCTTGCTTTTCCAGGTTTTGTCTCTCTGAGAGTCCGGCGGGGACTCTTGCTTCGAGCGTTCCAGCATTTGGACTTTCTTGGTTAGCTCCTGAAATGTCTTGAGGCCCGCTGTACACAAGAATGGGACTATCCAATAGCTGAGGTTCCCAATAAGAAGGCTGACGGACTGGTCCTGCTCCAGCGGCGGTTCGCACTTGACCGTGAGATTACGCCATCGGGCGATAAAGTCAGTGTTGCTTTCATTCTTCCCCGGCTTGGTCCTCACAAGGTCGGCAATGGAGATTTTATCACTGACGCTCATGAATCTTTGCCGGAACAGAGACTCCATTTGGGCAAAGGTAATGACGGACCCGTCCGGTATACTCGCCTACCAGTCGAAGGCAACGCCGGTCAGGCTGTTGACAAACTGACGAAGAAGGAGCGCGTCATTGCCCCTTGTATTTCCGCACGATGCTTTGAAGTGGGCGACGTGGTGGTTTGCATTCCCCGTTCCATCAAATCTTCCGAACTTAGGAATGACGTAGCCGCTTGGGAACTCAATCAGATCATACTGTGCGGGATATGGCCGTCCACTACTGCCGATTTCTTTCTGAGCTTCAGCTTCGGCCACCAATGTTTTAACCTTGCTGGTGACCAAATCCATTATCTGATCCTGTGTTAGCGGGATAGTGCTATCCGGGGCCAAGGCGTCCCCAGAAGCGGAATGTATCCGTCTTTCATTTGGTTCGACCAGTCCTGGTCCCAAAGGAACAGGCATTGGCTGCCTCGGATTGTCATCACCCGGCTGATTAGCAGCGGCTTGTGCTTGATTGGGAGGCGCTCGAGCAATTTGAGTCGTAAGCTGCATCACCACGTTCGTTAAGTCATCAATCTTCGAATAGAGCTTGGCCATCTCTTTATCTTTGCTCCTGAGCTGTTTTCGAAGCTCTTGAAGCAGCTCCTGCTCCGCAGTCCTGGGGCGGAAAGTCGGCTCTTCCTCGCTGTCCGAGCTTGACTCTACATGAACCGAGGGGTCTATCTGCCTATCATCCTCATCGAGAGGGTTTTCTTCATCTAGCGGGGGCGGCTGTTCTTGGGCGGCGGCAACCACATTCAGGCTAGATTGGGCTTGGGATGTGGTGGCCCCGTCCTTGCTTTTGCTGCGAAGGTTGTCGCTAGGGCGCCCGCCTGCCATATAGACCGTATGGATGGTATATCCGGACGTCTTTCTATCATTGGCCGCTGATTTCATGGATCGCTGTCTTGACCCCCTTGCTTCGGTAGCTGGTAGTCGATTAAAGGCGGCTGGCCTAACCAGTTTCTTGAATGGTGATGGCGCTTCTTTTCTGGGTCTGCCCCGCTGCTTTCGTGCGGCACAGAGTGCTTGATAGACTCTTGAAGAGACAGTGTCATACTTTTTCTGTTGGGGCCGGGACACGTCTCTTTGTGGCACTGTTCGGACCGCTGTCTTCTTCATTCTGGCGGTCATGGCATTTTTCTGAACCCAATTCAGGGGCTCGAAGGAATTGCTGATTCTTACGTCCGACTTGGCCGTCGTCGCCGGCCAACCCTGCACTTGGAACTTCACACGATTCCATTTGGCCGAAGCCTTAGCCCTTTTGTTGGCTCGATACCTGAGCCGCTTCTGCCTTAACTTTTCTGTTCTAAGCACCTGGCAAACTTCAGCTCTTTGGGAAGACGCCGCAGACCGGGCGATGGAGGGCTTTGGAGATACGCTCGATTGTGCATATGTTGGAGTCATCGCCTGAGCTCGTCCGCAACATTTGATTTTGCCCTCTGTACCGAAGTTCTTGCACCCCGCTGGAGCACCAGAGAATCGTTCAGATACAGTCTTAAGTTTCGGTTGTAGTGCCTTGGCGATCACGACATTCGGCCTCTTGCCCTATGAGACCGGCTTGGCCACCTGTTCCACTGGGATCTCCGCCAGATGAGCGCTCCCGGCAGGTTAGATGATGACAGAACCAAATTGGCGGGGCGGTTCCTCCCACTGTCGACTGAGGCTCGCGGGGAGAACCACACGAGCATTGATCTTGACCACGTACGGAATCGGGGTCACGTTGGAAGCTGAATTCGTCTGGGGAGACATTGTCGTCGAAGGTTGATTGCTGCATGGAAAAAAAAGAACATCATTTCAGTATAGGCAATCGATATGTATATTGATTGAGTTCGCATGAACGTTTAACCCGAAATATAGGAGGAGAGATAGGTCCCACCGGGCGTGCCAGAAGCTGTAGGGTGTTTTTCGTCACCCCAGTGAGATGGGAATACGCGCGCGCTTGTCAGGCGTACTACAGATTCCCCAAGCCTAGGGTAGGCCGGGGTTTAATGATTGTGGGGATCCGAATCTCCGGCAGCCGCGGACTAAGCTGCCGTTAATTACCCCTCGCCTTTGGGGCGAGGGAACCTCCGATTAACGGGTTAAACTGGTCATGCGAACCCAATGTGCGGTGTGCGTGTGTTCTGTTTTGAAAGGGGGGTTTTGGATATATCGGGAGCCACGCAGAGTTTTTACGGGGGTCCCGCTACCCGGATAGCGGGCTGGGGGTCAAGGGTGCTAGCAGCCCCCTTGCGGGGCTCGGGGCAGCGCCCCGGCCCAAAAAAATTTTTGAGGGGGGAAGTGTGGCGGAGTATGTGTATGTGTACATTTGTATACATATGTATATATATACATTTACATATAAATAAGGGGGAAAAAGACATCCAAAGGATGCGTGGGGCCAGCGCCTAGGCGCTTGAGCGCAAGCGCGCCACGTGTCGGCACGTGGGCGCTTTGCGCTCGAGCGCAGAGCGCTGGAGCGCAACACGCCACGTGTCGGCACGTGGGCGATTTGCGCTGGAGCGCAGAGCGCTGGAGCGCAAGTGCGCCACGTGTCGGCACGGGGGCGACTTGCGCTCGAGCGCTTGCGCTTGCGTGCAAGAGCGCCACGTGTCAGCACGGGGGCGACTTGCGCTCGAGCGCTTGCGCTGGAGCGCAAGAGTGCCACGTGTCGGCACGGGGGCGACTTGCGCTCGAGCGCTTGCGCTTGAGCGCAAGCGCGCCACGTGTCGGCATGCGGGCGCTCTGCGCTTGAGCGCCGGTGAGGAAAAGAGGCTTTTAGCCTGAAAAAATTTCTCAGAAGAGAAATCAGAGAGGAGTTATACTCCTGAGTGTGTTTTTTCTTCTTTTTGGGGGTTTAGTGAAAGATGTTCTTCTTCTTCCTCCTCTGTTAGCTGGATCTTGAAGATCAAGAGCTGTGGGATTTTTAAAAATCTCTTCTTTTTGAGATCTAATAGAAGATCTGAGTTCCCCTTTATGGGTTTTGTGGTGGAAAACTATTTAGTTTTTGAAAAAGGAAGAGTAAAACTCTTGATTTAATTCAAGAGGAAGAAGAAGGTTTTGGAACCTTGAAGATGGAAGAAAGAGCTCAGCTCTGAGACTTTTTTTTTGGAGAGAGAAAAAGTTGTTGGGATATTTCATTATCCTTGCCTTTATAGGCCATACATTTTACACATAGCCCCTTGGGCTTCACAAAATGGCATTTTGCCTATCCCATGGCTCATGTGCCATTTCTTTTTGCACATAAGCCATGGGCTTGACAAAAATTTGGCTTTATGCCTATTTTTCTTACATTTATCCAAAAATAAAATAAAATAAATACAACAAAATTATTTATTACAAAATTTTTATCTTGGCATGGGGGGAGGCCGGCCGCTTCATGTTCGGGCTCGACCCGGGCATGGGTCCACTGGATCTGGACTTGGGCCCACTTGGCTTGGGGTTGACTTTGATTTTGACTTGGTCAACCGGGGTGTAAATTTTTACCCCAACAGCGAGCTCTCTCCAAATCAGCCTTGGGAGACATCTCTTTGGAGAGAGTGAGTCCAGAGATCGTGGGTTGGTTCACACGCTTGGATTCTTCCATACTAAACCTCTTTAGTATGGTGTCAATGTACCTGGATTGGGACAATCCCAGTATCCTCTTGGATCTATCTCTATAGATCCTTATCCCCAATATGCAGGAGGCATCACCTAGATCTTTCATTAAGAATCTATGTGATAAGAAGAGCTTGACTGAGCGCAGCATAGGAACATCATTTCCTATCAAGAGTATGTCATCGACGTACAATACGAGGAAGACAACCTTACTCTCTGCAACCTTCTTGTAAATACAAGGTTCATCTATGTTCTTGATGAAGTCAAACTCTTTGACTACCACATCAAAACAGATGTTCCAACTCCGCGATGCCTGCTTTAACCCGTAGATGGATTTAAGCAGCTTGCACACCTTTCCGCTGCTCCCACTATATACGAAGCCCTCTGGCTGAGTCATGTACACGCACTCCTCTAAATCACCATTTAGAAAGGCGGTCTTAACATCCATTTGCCAGATTTCGTAGTCATGGTATGCAGCAATGGCAAGTAAGATCCGGATGGACTTAAGCATAGCCACTGGAGAAAAGGTTTCCTCATAATCCATACCTGGTCGTTGACGAAAACCCTTTGCAACAAGTCTAGCTTTGAAAGTCTCCACTTTTCCATCTACACCAAATTTCTTCTTAAAGATCCACTTACTCCCAATGGGTTTTACCCCTTCAGGAGCAACTTCCAAAGTCCATACTTTGTTGGTGTACATGGATTCCATCTCAGATCGCATTGCATCCAGCCATTTCACAGAGTCCCCACTCGTGATGGCCTTCTCGAAACTAGTCGGGTCATCATCTTCCATGACGCAATCCTCGCTTCCATCATCAATGAGAAAACCGTAGTATCTCTCAGGTGGACGAGAAACCCTAATAGATCGACGGAGAGGCTGGGGTTCGTCGGGCACTACTGAATCCTCTGGTTCCAATAAATCATCAGTTGTAGTTTGCGTTACTGAAACTTCTTCCAGTTCTACCACTTTTCCACTAATTTCTTTTGCAAGAAATTCCTTTTCCAAAAAGGTGGCATGTTGAGCAACAAACACTTTTTGTTCCACAGCGTGGTAGAAAAAATATCCTTGAGAATTCTTTGGATATCCCACAAACTTGCAAAGAACTGATCGTGCCTCGAGTTTGTCCGGATTTTGCCTTTTGACATAGGCCGGACAACCCCATATCTTAACTCGTTTAAAATATGGTCTTTTCCCACTCCATATCTCATATGGTGTGGTAGGTACAGATTTAGATGGAACTAGATTCAATAGGTATATGGCTTTCTCAAGAGCATACCCCCAGAAGGAAATAGGCAACTCAGCATCACTCATCATAGAGCGCACCATATCTAATAGGGTGCGATTCCTCCGCTCCGATACACTGTTGTGCTGTGGTGTATAAGGAGGAGTAAGCTGTGAGAGAGTCCCATTCTCTTTTAGATAGTCCAGAAACTCATTGCTCAAGTATTCTCCTCCTCGATCAGATCGTAGGATCTTAATACTTTTGCCCGTTTGGTTCTCTACTTCGTGCTTATATTCTCTGAATTTCTCAAAAGCTTCAAACTTATGTTTCATCAGGAACACATGTCCGTATCTAGAGAGATCGTCAGTGAATGTAATGAAGTAGGAAGAACCGTTCCTGGCCTGTGTAGACATGGGACCGCATACATCACTATGTACCAGTCCTAAGAGTTCCGCAACTTTTTCTCCGTGTCCATTAAACGGAGTCTTGGTTATTTTCCCTTTGAGACATGAATGGCAAGTATCATAAGATGATAATTCGAAAGAATTCAAATATCCATCCTTATGTAACTTAGTTAGCCGTGTCGCACTGATATGACCAAGTCTACAATGCCACAAGAAGGATTCGTTCATTTCTGAACTCTTCCTCTTGTGTGTGTTTTGTACATTACGGACTGTAGTTTGATTGAGAACGTATATGCCATTAAATAACGGACCTGATCCAATCAACTTTTGATTCAGGAATATGTTCATAACATCATCCTGTACTACAAAATTATATCCTTCTTTGCTCAATAAAGAAACTGATATAAGATTGCATATCAGGGTCGGAATGTAATAGCATTCGTTCAGAACCAATGTATTACCATTTAGTAATACAAGGTGATATTCCCCAACTGCTTTGGCTGCAACATTTGCACCATTCCCTACTCTTACGGAATGATCACCCTCTCCCAGTTCCCTACCTTTACGTAGCCCATGTAACATATTACATATATTAGATCCCGATCTGGTATCTATTACCCAGGACGTAGAGTGAACTGAGAAACAGTTCTCGATAACTAACACACCTGAAAAAGATGCATCAACATGCTTATTCTTCGATTGGGTGGCGTGAGAATCCAGATATTCTCCTATTCCCTGTTCAGTCTTATAACTCTTAAAAGAAAGAACGGGACCAACGTTCCCCTGCTCAGTATAATAAGCGGGTTCAGTTAATACATCCATATTATTATCTTGATTAAGGCCTGACAGGGTTGCTACCTAGAGAGAGAGAAAGAAGAAAACACTTTAGCGTATGCTCTTGCAGGATTAGATTGGTTATTATCTTATCTAATCAGGATATCTCCCACTGTTTTTTATCAAATCTTCCATCAAACCCTAAAAGGTAAGATTATCCGGGATTAATTACACTTTACAAGTTTGCCAATCTTTCAGCCAGGCCAGTGTCGGTACATGAGGGAGGTTCCCCGTGCTTTCGCACAGACCTAATTAAAGTAAACCTCGTTTTCCCAGAGGCATAACCCCGTTAACACCTTCTAGACACCTACTTGATCGGCTAATTGTCCTGTGTAAAATTCTCCCATGAGTAACTCTTACTCGCAGTGGGTATCGGGATCCAACTATCTCATAGGAATTATGCAATCTCATTGCAAATTTCAACACTTGAAATTCCCGATAATATTTTGCCCCTAGCGATCTATGACCTTGACTAAGTCAACAGACCATAAATCGCAAGTCAAGTTCAACCCGTACATTTCCCGATTGAATTAAACTTACCCGCACGACCCTTGACTAAGTCAACAAGGCCGTACAACTACCTTAATCCAATCACATCTCATGCTTTAGCAGATAAACACTATTTAGCTACCGTACACTACGCCTTGACTAAGTCAACAAACATAGCACGAATACTAAATAATATCTATCTGAAATGACGGAGGTCTACGCAGGTTTTTCAGAAAACCATGAGCGTAATGAACTTGATATCGTTGTAGAAACAAGTGATTTTGAAAAGGAGTTTTTTTAGGCTTTTTCTAGTTTCGCTAAAGAGGTCACTACCGGTGAAGGGATCTCGGCTCTTTCCTCATCGAATAAGGTGCAGGGTATATCATATATACCGCTGTGCAAAGCAATAACTATATAAGCTGTCAAAAACTAAACCGTGAGTTTGTAGCATTTGCCAATTTTGCTAAAGAGGTCACTCCCGGTGATGGGATCTCGGCTCTTTCCTCATCGAATAAGGTGCAGGGTATATCACATATACCGCTATGCGAAGCAAAACTGTACCTACCCATTTTATAAAGTTTTGATTCTACAACATCTTTAAGGTTTCTTTTCTTTTTATTAATCTCATTAATAAAATCACATTAGCTTATGCTTCCTAAGCATCACAGAAGAAACGAAAGCAGTAATATTTATATATCAGCATATATATAGTATAAGCATTCGTCTTAGGCAATAATATGATCCCATCACAGAACATTACAGCAGAAGAACATATATGAAATATTGGATATACTAGGATGTACGTGTTTTTAATACGAGCCTGTATAAAACACAGATCCCACGGTCGCGATGAATAGCCAAACCTACATCCCTAGACCCCTACGAGAGCGGCAAGTAACACTGCCAATTCTAGGGTTAGGAGACCCGGTCTCGACTCCTTGAGATGGCCTCCTACTGGACCCCAGAACCCGGTTACTTGTGCTCTCCTCCTTGGGTCTACCTAATGCTGAAAAGTAAATAATATACAATGGTGACATCAACCTCATCCCGGAAGTGCCCCAATAAAAGAATATTACATACAAATGAATTTTACATGAATGAAAATAAAAACTCTCGTCTCACATAAAACTCCCAGCTATTCAGAACACGTCGATCCAATATAACATATCACAGCAACACATAATATCTCATATCATCAACGTAAGCAAGTATGCGTATCCCGATTGTCGTTGATGTATAGCAACGAAGCCAGCGATACACCACATACTACGCTTATGGTCACAGAAAAGAAAGTGTAAAACTACAACATTTGGAATCCACATTCACTTTAGACATCGTAAATCCGAAATATCACATACTTCGCATTTCATGCCTAACTATATGAATTCCACATATTGTATCACATTCCAGATAAATAGATAAAATTAAACTTTCCGATCGAATAATCAAATACCCAAGATTTCCTAAATATCTCAACACTTGAGCGGAGTTCAAATAATCCCAGAATATGTCACAGTAGCAATGGTCCAGCCGTAGAAGGGTCAAGCCTACGCCTTACATGTGGCACGCCGTACTGCCATAAACCCTAAGGTTTAGAGGCAGTTCAAGACGGTAACATAATCGAGTTATGGTTTGTGTTCTTCTAGAGGGTCCACCGCGTTACTTGCATATTTTTTCGAAAGATTTTAACTCAAGAAAAAATTCAACACTTGAAAGTTTTTCGTGCCGGGAAAAATTGAGTTAATGATATCCGTTCGAACATTTTAACAGTTTCTAAATATCCGAAAATCATAATGAAACTAAATATTCCGATCGAATCAACGATTACAAAATAAACCCCAGAACACTCAACACTTGAGTCAGATTAAAAATACCCATAAAACTAAACTGGCAGATATAGATATTACTGTCCAAAAACGAGGGCATAAACATTCTGTACGGCCGCGGATCCGCGGCCCTAGCTTGGTATGGCCGCGGATCCGCGGCCCTAGAGTGGTACGGTCGCGGTTCCGCGGTGGAATGTACGGATCATGCGCTCGTTTTTTACTGTAATTCTTAGATTTCCCTGCTGAATTTATAGGTATTTTTAATACAGAAAAATCACAGTTTTTAAAAAATATCCAGAGAGGGGTTTAAAATGTCGTTTTGGGGTTCGTTCAGAGTTTTAACTTCGTATACACGTCGCCTAATGCTCTAGCCAGGCTCTGATACCACTGTAGGGTTCCTAGGCACTCTTGTGAGGGTTCATAAGGCATCTGTTGGAGATAGTGCCCTCAGAGCCAATTATTGGATCACAGGCACAAGATTGCAACGATTGAGGGAGGACCTATTCCAGTAGGATAGTCTTACTCAAGATGATAGTATGCTATCTGGTTTACCTTTATCATCGTGTACTGCTTTAGGTGACCTTACAGGTCACTATTGCACGTTGATAGAGCCCCTAGGATTCTTGCTTGACTGCCAGCAGTATGAGGGCGATCATATACGTGGGAGCTGGTAGTCTATAAGCACATCCTTAAAAGGTCCTTAGTCGTGGGAGTTTTGAGACAGGGCATCGATACTCCAGAGTAGACTAGTGTATACAGTCGAGACCCCGACGAAGGGTGGTGGTCGGTCTCACAAGCCACTGGTGTCAGTTGGTTCACCTAAGATGTATACAGGTGCTCATTGGGTTATGAGTACACCGGACAGGACTCGCCGGGAACATGCTAGTTGGTCTTATACCTGACGTCAGATAGCAGTTCCCTGGTGACATGTGTACAGGTTAGTTCATCGACCTGATGATCGTCATTTGTCTCGTGTGAGTTCCCACTGTACTTTGATTACTACCCTACCATGCTCAAAGGAGACGTGCAAACAGGTTTTAGTTGGGTACAGTCTCGAGCCACATGGAGGCAGTGAGCGGATCTGCAGGGGTTCGTCTCTCCCGGTATTGGGGGTGAGGTCGCGCTGTGTCTAGGAGAGCCATTACACGAAGTCCTTGGCCAAGGCAGGAGATTTACTAGTAGGTATTCCAGTAGTATCTCAGGGTGTTCTGGGCTACACTCCGACACGACTTGTACCGCTTTTGGGGGTCTGACTTTTACCAACCCCCTAGGCCCTCCATGCGATGCTCATAGACGAACGGACCGGACTGTACGGATATTGTCACTGACAGGCTCAGTAGGGTGTCAGGCTGAGTTCGCTCACAGACGTCCTTTTTGGTCAATACCTGGTAGCCCGTTATGTATAGGCTAATATCTCTGACGTGCTAGTGGTTAAATCCACAACCAAGGTGTTGACGAGTCTTTAGAGTCCCCCACAGACAGTTGCTCAAGTTTCGGGCGAAACGCTGTAGAGGCCGTATGGAGATGTGGCTGGGTTCGATCAGATACGTGCGACATTGCACGGATCATGATCGGACGGATAATACTAGCGGGCTTTGGTTTAAGCCGGATCCTAGTATAGTACAGTGTAGATTTTGTCTCATTGCATTTGTATTTCGGTCGGAATACAAATGCGAGTATGTATATACAGTAGCGGGGTTTTCCTGTAATTTATTACGGGATCAGTTTTTGGAGTTGCCAGTTTGTTTTCCGTTTCGGCCATATTTCTTTGTATCTTTCATTAGCTGAAGTTTGGTGGAGGAGGGCATATTTGCATTTGCGCAAATAAGCATTTTGGAGGGCGGTCTTTGCATATTATTGCTTCATGATGGTTGCACTCTCATTTGACTTCATTTGACTTCTTCTTCTTTTTATCATGGCTTGACTTTTGGAGTCATCATGGTTGTAGATGATTAGGTTGTTGGAGTGTTGGTTTTGGAGTCATCATGGTTGTTGATGATTACGGTTGTTGATGATTGGGTTTTGGAGTGAGGTTCTTTGATTGTGATCATTGCCTATTATCATGACCTTTTTCTCTCTCTTGGATTATGCTTGTAGCTACCTCATTCACTCTCCTCACTCTCTCTCATTCACTCACTCCCCATTCACTTTGGCCGGCCAAGCGTTAGAGGAGGGCTGCCCAATTTTGTGTGGGGATTTTTTGGTTCTCTCATGCTTGCAAAAATCCCCAAGTTCATCACAAAGTTCCATAGTTCATTTCCTCCACTAAAGGCAACTTCCTCAAACCCCAAATGAGATATAGAGCACTACATGTATTCTACAGCAAATCTTAGGCACGTCGACTCGCCAGCTTCGTGCCCGAGTTGCCTCGGTCCAGAGGTGGGAGCCCGTAAAAGAAGCCGGCGACGTGGTGGCCTTTCGACGAGGAGTTGAAGACCGGAGATTGCGCCGGGAGATCGGGACGACGACGAGAAGACCGAAGGACACGGATCGCTCGGTATATCTCTCTCTACCCCCTTCTCTAGATAGCTAGGACTAGATTAATGGCACGATCCGGGATTTTAGTGCGCGGTGGTGCCGGTTTAAAAAGTTAAAGTAAATCATCGCTTCCGCATTCCGGCGTCGGATTGACGGCCGGGGAGCCGCCGTGCACTTACAGTGCTATCAGAGCCTCGCCATTAACCTAGTCTAGCTTTGTCTAATGTGTTTACATTTCCGATCGAACAAAATTCCAAAAACCGAGTTTTCATGTGCATCAGTTTCTGTCGAATTTTTTTTGGCTCCAAATTTTTTTCAGGTAGTTGCACAATGATGTGCAGGGAATTCTAAGACTAATGTGAAATTTTGATCACGTGAACACACTATACGACCGCGGAATCGCGGCCAAACCCATGCTTAGGCCGTGTTTCCGCAGCATGATTTACTGTTCAGTGCATCAAAATTCTACAGAGAGTCTTTGCGTTGAAAATAGGGGTTTTGGAACATTTTTTTTGGGCCCAGATTTTCTGTGAGTGCTACAGTAGTGCTTGGGGCCTACTTGGGTAAATTTGATCGATCGAATATTTTAAACACATTAGTTCACAGTATTTACATTATATCTGCGACCGTGAATGTCACTTGATCGGTAAATCCTGTCTAACTGCTATAGCCCGGTTAGACGGATTTACGAACGTGACATTCACGTTGATGTTCTGTGATTGTGCTGTAATATTGTGGATTGGTCGTGGGGGATAGCCTGGATGCAATGCTAGTACAGTTTTGATTGTATTATGTAAATTTGATATTGCGGGGCGAGCATCCAATATGTAGACTGCCGTCACTGCCTGTTTGTATACTATTCTTTTAGGGCACGACCGGGTCGAGGTCGGTGTACCCGTTGTATATTTTACTTTATGTACTAGGATTGCCCCAAGGTGGGGTGCACGGATAGCCGGGTTCTAGAGAGCAACAAGCCCGCATCTCATGGCATTGAGACGGAGGGGGCTTCACTCTAGAATTGGCGGGCTATTCGCCGCACTCGTAGGGGGTACAGGTTGACCCAGGAGGGGTGCCCAAGTTACCGGATTCCGTGAAGTGCTGGGTGGTCCATTCACGTTGCTGAAGGGGGATGCCTCGCTTCAGGTTTTGGCGGGTAACTTGCTGCGCCCGTAGGGGTCTAGGATTTCATTGCACAGGCTATCCACACGACCAGGGGAACGTCGGGTTTCAGTAGCGGCTCTGTAAAACCCGGGGATCCCAGATATCTGTATTGTTTTTGATCCCAGATGTTGCATTTTATCATGCCTTGAGCAAAATATTATGTATTGATATATATACTAGTAGATGTTGTATATGTTTTGCATCCGCACTAGTCCAGTCCCCGCTCTGTCGTTAGTTAAGTAACCTAACGGGTAATGACGGGACCCAGTGGCGAATGCGGATGGCAAATACGTACATCATTATTTTTGTTCTTTATTGGTGTGATCAATTGATGGGACTTCATTGATTCGGATCAATGCAAGTTAAAAACAAACCTATTCTGATGTTGTTGGAACACTTTTCAAAAAAGCTGTTATTGAAAGGACGTTCTCTTTTGTTTTGCATCGTGGTATTCAGTTGGAATATCCTGCTCCTTAGTCGACGAGGCAAGGGCCGAGATCCCTTCACCGGGAGTGACCCCTTGGACAGAAGTTTGCGTCAGGGCAATAACTTCACTATAGCCGATTACTTTTGCTTTGCATCGTGGTATTCAGTTGGAATATCCTGCACCTCATTCTACGGCTAAAGAGCCGAAATCCCTTCACCGGGAGTGACCTCTTTAGCAATGGTTTTCGCCACTATATTTTTAAAGCTATCCGGTTCCTTCAACGATATCAAGTTCATTACGTTAAAGGTTTTCGCCAGAAACCATTCGTAGCCCTCCGTCGTTTCATATGGATGGTCAATAGTATTCAAGCTGTGTATGCTGGCCAAAGTCAAGGCACAGTGATTGGTAGCTGTTGGGTATTCATATGCAGCATAGATAGATGCGTTGGTTTGGGCCAGTCGTACTACTATTTTGGCCAAAGTCAAGGGTATGTACGGGTGGGCTCAAATTAACCTGGAGAATGACGGGTAGAACTTGACATGTGACTTATGATATGTTGGCCAAAGTCAAGGTTATAAGAGCATGGGGTAAAAATCACATCGGGAGTTTCTAAAGAAACTGAAACTTGCCAGATATGCGCATACCTTCTGGAGGGTGATGACGTAAGAGGATTCCGTCACGTTGTCATGCGATGATAGTTGGATCCCGATTCCCACTGATGAGTTAGTTTACTCCTCGGGTGACCCCGACTAATTCTTCTTTCCGGTTTGGAGGAGAATTTGACGGTACAGTGGGAGGTTTCCAGATTAGGTAAATTGGTAACCATTCTGATCTAGGTTAGAGTGCACGCTGAGTGTTTCTTTTCTCTCTCTCTTTGGCAGCGACCATTGACCCGACCCTAAGACTATGACTCAGTGACCAAAATTAACCGAACCTTCTTAAACTCTGGCTTTTGGATTGTCAGAGTTGCTTACCTCATTGCCACTCCTACTTTTACCCTTTTCTCCAGGACACCCCGTATTACTACGAACATCCACTTCCATTGGATAAAACCATCGTATGGTTATATACGAACTCGAAGGAATTTATTCGAGGATGGTTTCCGGTTCTGGAGAAAACGAATAGGACTATTCAGTTGTCTATTCCTTTTACCTTCTCTCAGGTTGCGAGTACTCCTTGGTTTAGGAGATAGTACACCTATTACGCAAATTGGATAGTCTTCTTCCAAACCATAGGCAGGTGCCGACCGGTAGGGAATGAAGAAAACCAATTAGCCTAACGATGGTGTACAGAAGGTATTATGTAAAGACATATCAAGGGATTAGTAAGAGGGCAAAGTAAATTGCGACTGATATTCACGACCAAACCAGGTATTTCCTCTCCAATCCTAAATCACCTTTGTATTTCTCCAGGACACTCCGTATCACTACGAAGATCCACAGTTTATTGGATACTCCATCGTATGGTTATATACGAACTCGAAAGGAACTTGTTCCAGTTCGGGGATGGATTCTGGTTCAGGAGAAATAGGAATAAGGTTTATTCGGTTGTCTTTTATCTTCACATTCTCTCGCATTGCGAGTGCTCCTAGGATTAGGACAGTACACCCATTATGCTTAATGGATAGTCTTCTTCCAAACCATAGGCTGGTGCCGAACGGTAGGGAAGGAAGAAAACCATTTGGCCTAAAGGGGTGTACATAAGGTAACGACTAAAGACATATAAAGGGATTTGGAAAGATGGCAAAGAATTACACGGTTACAGTTGTGAATCTGGATAATGGGAGAGGCATTACTAGGAATACCAGGATACCCCATCGAAACATTTCAATGTTTCAGTTTCCCTGTGTACTGTTAAAAGAAAACTGATTTTCCAATCAGATCTTGCTCCAGGGTATGTATTTACCAGGTATGATTCCCACATCTGTATGGTTTTACAGATGATGAGTGGGAGTAAGTTATTGGGAATTGGGTGATCATCCTCATTATATCGGGATTTGTTGTAATTGGTGATATTTGAGGAAGTCAGCTGGGTTATTTGCCGGACGGCAAATATTTGGTTTTGAATATCCGCTGTTATGCACCAGTTTCAAATTGACATATCTGTACGTCTATTTTGATAGAGTGAGATATACCTTTTTGAAATTATGTCTATGACATTTACCTATATCAGTGGATGGTTAGGTAAGGAGCATTAAACAGCGGTGTAATTCTTCTTAACCATAAGTACAGTTTTCAACCTGCGACACACAGGGAGTGAGTTATTAGACTCAAGGGACTTATACAGAGTATTGTATGTTGTCCAGTGTCCATTAGAACAGAGGGGTTGGTCCTCGTACTATATTCGGTTTACTTATGACTCCTCTAGTTTTAGACAGATGTTTCGTAGAAATACAAGGTCCGAATTTTGAGAAGTTATAGGTATATGAATAAAGTAGAGAACCAAGTATTGCAACTATCGGGATTTTCAAGATGATCGAAGATGTAGATACTTGTGTAGGGTATTCAGTTGATAGTAATGATTAAGAGAACTTGCTTCTCTTTCAGGTTACTCATAATTGGAAGCATTCCTAAGTTGAGTAACGATGATCGGCCTCTCTCCATTTAGTTGACATGCACTGGAAACAGCTGCATGATTTGAATCTGGTTCAATTAAATCAGTGCCTCTGGTTCTATATTGGATATAGAACAGTTCATATCTTAACGATGTTAAGGTACGGGGAGTTGTCTGGCTTATGCTTAAAACCAGACTCTGGATAACTCAAGGCACATTTCTGTAATGGCTGTTTGTGGGTTGACCCAGGCTATGACGAGGGTTGACTTTCTACCATCTGGAAGATCAATAGTGATATTGTTCTAGAATCGCCACAGTTTTAATAAAAATGGATTTTTTCAGAAAATAGTAGTGGGAGTATGGTAGAACTGGAAGGGATTCAAGAACCACAAACGATTACTGAAGATTTGATAGGAATCTAAAGATTCAATCTAGTTTGACATTCCATTGGCCACTCCGCAGATATGGTGGGTAACCTCAAGCACCCGAAAGGTACTCTGGTAGCCTCAAGGACGGTGACAGAGAGGTTCTTGTTTACCCAGACTTGCCATTGTTGTTGTTCCAGACTGTGAGACCCGGCAGGAGGATGAGTGTAGCGTCGTTCTAAACTAGCTTTAGAAGTGTACGTGTATATGACTCTGCCAGAGGGTTGTCGTAGTCAGTGGGAGCAGCAGAAGCATTGGTGGACAAGTAGCTTATGTCAATTTATAGACTAAAGCAGATGTAGCGGAGATAGATCATCTATTTCTGACGTGACAGTCATAGGCTTGACTTCATCAGAATAGGGGATGGATCTGTTGAGAAGGTAGTAGGGTGTGATGTCTTGGTATTTGGATGACATACACAGAGTAGGAAGTGATATTCTTATACTACGATCGGTTATACTTTGGTCGTCACACAGTGGTTTCTCTACATGGGACTTGGACATTATATCAGACATTCTGGTTACTGGATCTATGGTATTAGATATAGATTTGGGTGGTTTCCCAATTAAGGGTACTTAGACAGCATTCTAAGAGTATTTAGAATGGACGACTCCTAGCACGGTAGTGTACCTGCAGGTGATAGAGTCACCCTCTCTAAAGGTGTCTTACAGACTAAAGGGGAGAGGGATGTGTATGATTGGCAGATCACTTGCTTAGGCAATTGAGTCAATCAAGAGATGTCAAGTACCACACCAGATGTTGTTTTTGCACTGGATGCAATAAGTTGATATTGATCCAATCCTGGAGAAACAGTCGGAGGAAGTTTTAGAACATAAGTGGATGTTCTAGGGATATGATAACGACAACCTTATTCGGGAGACAGTTATCATTCCAGGCCTCCAAGGTGACCTGGACGACAAGGAGGTTGTCAGAGTTATAGTTTTCCTTCTGACGAGGGGCAGTATTTTGGACAGGTGGTCTAAGGAAATACTGAGGGAGGCATGGCGCAGGATACTGATTAAGTTCAGTTGACGATACAGTCTAAGAAGTTTGGATTTGGAGTTCATTTATGAGCTAGGTCCCATCAGACATCCAGACACATTCTAAGACAGGTATTGCTCATTTCGGGAGATGGCTTTCTCCACGAACTTGAGATTAAGAGAGATATAGAAAGAAACATCAAAGCGGATCCACTCACTGAGGCTATTCCTCGAACGCAATAGTTTCGCAAACGAGCTTTGTGAGACTGACTAGTAGAGGAGTTGGGTGTTCGGTATCACACGGGCTGTGAGTATGCGACATCGCAATAATTAGCCTTGAGTGCAAGTGGGAGATTGTTGGAGATAGTGCCCTCAGAGTCAATTATTGGATCACAGGCACGTGATTGCAATGATTGAAGGAGGACCTATTCCGGTAGGATAGTCTTACTCAAGATGATAGTATGCTATCTGGTTTACCTTTATCATCGTGTACTGCTTTAGGTGACCTTACATGTCACTATTGCACCTTGATAGAGCCCCTAGGATTCTTGCTTGACTGCCAGCAGTACGAGGGCGATCATATACGTGGGAGCTGGTAGTCTATAAGCACATCCTTAAAAGGTCCCTAGTCGTGGGAGTTTCGAGACAGGGCATCGATACTCCAGAGTAGACTAGTGTATACAGTCGAGACCCCGATGAGGGGCGGTGGCCGGTCTCACAAGCCACTGGTGTCAGTTGGTTCACCTAAGATGTATACAGGTGCTCATTGGGTTATGAGTACACCGGACAGGACTCGCCGGGAACATGCTAGTTGGTCTTATACCTGACGTCAGATAGCAGTTCCCTGGTGAAATGTGTATAGGTTAGTTCATCGACCTGAGGATCGTCATTTGTCTCGTGTGAGTTCCCACTGTACTTTGATTACTACCCTACCACGCTCAAAGGAGACGTGCAAACAGGTTTTAGTTGGGTACAGTCCCAAGCCACATGGAGGCAGTGAGCAGATCTGCAGGGGTTCGTCTCACCCGGTATTGGGGTGAGGTCGCGCTGTGTCTAGGAGAGCCATTACACGAAGTCCTTGTCCAAGACAGGAGATTTCCCGGTAGGTATTCCAGTAGTATCTTAGGGTGTTCTGGGCTACACTTCGACACGACTTGTACCGCTTTTAGGGGTCTGACTTTTACCAACCCCCTAGGCCTTCCATGCGATGCTCATAGACGAACGGACCGGACTGTACGGATATTGTCACTGACAGGCTCAGTAGGGTGTCAGGCTGAGTTCGCTCACAGACGTCCCTTTTGTTCAATACCTGGTAGCCCGTTACGTATATGCTAATACCTCTGACGTGCTAGTGGTTAAATCCACAACCAAGGTGTTGACGAGTCTTTAGAGTCCCCCACAGACAGTTGCTCAAGTTTCGGGCGAAACGCTGTAGAGGCCGTATGGAGATATGGCTGGGTTCGATCAGATACGTGCGGCATTGCACGGATCATGATCGGAATGATAATACTAGCGGGCTTTGGTTTAAGCCGGATCCTAGTATAGTACAGTGTAGATTTTGTCTCATTGCATTTGTATTTCGGGCGGAATACAAATGCGAGTATGTATATACAGTAGCGGGGTTTTCCTGTAATTTATTACGGGATCATTTTTTGGAGTTGCCAGTTTTTTTCCGTTTCGGCCATATTTCTTTGTATCTTTCATTGGCTGAGTTTGGTGGAGGAGGGCTTATTTGCATTTGTACAAATAAGCATTTTGGAGGGTGGTCTTTGCATATTATTGCTTCATGATGGTTGCACCCTCATTTGACTTCATTTGACTTCTTCTTCTTTTTATCATGGCTTGACTTTTGGATTCATCATGGTTGTTGATGATTATGTTGTTGGAGTGTTCGTTTTTGGAGTTATCATGGTTGTTGATGATTATGGTTGTTGATGATTGGGTTTTGGAGTGAGGTTCTTTGATTGTGATCATTGCTTATTATCATGACCTTTTTCTCTCTCTTGGATTATGCTTGTGGCTACCTCATTCACACTCCTCACTCTCTTTCATTCACTCACTCCCCATTCACTTTGGCCGACCAAGCATTAGAGGAGGGCTGCCCAATTTTGTGTGGGGATTTTTTGGTTCTCTCATGCTTGCAAAAATCCCCAAGTTCATCACAAAGTTCCATTGTTCATTTCCTCCTCCAAAGGCAACTTTCTCAAACCCTAAATGAGACATAGAGCACTACACGTATTCTACAGCAAATCTTGGGCACGTCGACTCGCCAGCTTCGTGCCTGAGTTGCCTCGGTCCAGAGGTGGGAGCCCGTAAAAGAAGCCGGCGACGTGGTGCCCTTTCGACGAGGAGTTGAAGACCGGAGATTCCGCGGGGAGATCGGGACGACGACGAGAAGACCGAAGGACACGGATCGCTCGGTATATCTCTCTCTACCCCCTTCTCTAGATAGCTAGGACTAGATTAATGGCACGATACGGGATTTTAGTGCGCGGTGGTGCCGGTTTAAAAAGTTAAAGTAAATCATCGCTTCCGCATTCCGGTGTCGGATTGACGGCCGGGGCGCCGCCGTGCACTTACAGTGGTATCAGAGCCTCGCCAATAACCTAGTCTAGCTTTGTCTAATATGTTTACATTTCCAATCGAACAAAATTCCAAAAACCGAGTTTTCATGTGCATCAGTTTCTGTCGAATTTTTTTTGGCTCCAAAATTTTTTCAGGTAGTTGCAGAATGATGTGTAGGGAATTCTAAGACTACTGTGAAATTTTGATCACATGAACACACTATACGACCACGGAACCACGGCCAAACCCATGCTTGGGCCGCGGTTCCATCGCAAGATTTACTGTTCAGTGCATCAAATTCTACAGAGAGTCTCTGTGTTGAAAATAGGGGTTTTGGAACATTCTTTTCGGGCCCAGATTTTCTGTGAGTGCTACAGTAGTGCTTGGGGCCCACTTGGGTAAATTTGATCGATCGAATATTTTAAACACATTAGTTCACAGTATTTACATTATATCTGCGACGGTGAATGTCACTTGATCGGTAAATCCTGTCTAACTGCTATAGCCCGGTTAGACGGATTTGCGAACGTGACATTCACGTTGATGTTCTGTGATTGTGCTGTAATGTTGCGGATTGGTCGTGGGGGATAGCCTGGATGAAATGCTAGTACAGTTTTGATTGTATTATGTACATTTGATATTGCGGGGCGAGCGTCCGACATGTGGACTGCCGTCACTGCCAGTTTGTATATTATTCTTTTGGGGCTCTACCGGGTCGAGGTCGGTGTACCCGTTGTATATTTTACTTTCTGTACTAAGATTGCCCCAAGGTGGGGTGCACGGATAGCCGGGTTCTAGAGGGAAACAAGCCCGCATCTCATGGCATTGATACCGAGGGGGCTTCACTCTAGAATTGGCGGGCTATTCGCCGCCTCGTAGAGGGTACAGGTTGACCCAGGAGGGGTGCCCAAGTTACCGGATTTCGTGAAGTGCTGGGTGGTCCATTCACGTTGCTGAAGGGGGCTGCCTCGCTTCAGGTTTTGGCGGGTAACTTGCCGCGCCCGTAGGGGTCTAGGATTTCATTGCACAGGCTATCCACACGACCAGGGGAACGTCGGGTTTCAGTAGCGGCTTTGTGAAACCCGGGGATCCCAGATATCTGTATTGTTCTGTGATGCTTATTACAATTCTGTGATGTTGCATTTTATCATGCCTTGAGCGAAATATTATATATTGATATATATACTTGAAGATGTTGTATATGTTTTGCATCCGCGCTAGTCTAGTCCCCGCTCTGTCGTTAGTTAAGTAACCTAACGGGTAATGACGGGACCCAGTGGCGAATGCAGATGGCATATACGTACATCATTATTTTCTTTCTTTATTGGTGTGATCAATTGATGAGACTGCATTGATTCGGATCAATGCAAGTTAAAAACAAACCTATTCTGATGTTGTTGGAACACTTTTCAAAAAAGCTGTTATTGCAAGGACGTTCTCTTTTGTTTTGCATCGTGGTATTCAGTTGGAATATCCTGCTCCTCAGTTGACGAGGCAAGGGCCGAGATCCCTTCACCGGGAGTGACCCCTTGGACAGAAGTTTGCGTTAGGGCAATAACTTCACTATAGCCGATTACTTTTGCTTTGCATCGTGGTATTCAGTTGGAATATCCTGCACCTCATTCTACAGACTACCCTGTACCAGTGTCACCGGAGAACTGCCATCTGACGTGTGGTATATCACCATCTGGGAGTTCTCGGCGAGTCCGTTCAGTGTACCCAGTCTCCACTGAGCACCCGTACACCATCTTTGATGTCAAACACCGATGGATATGGGATCATCCATCGCCCATCATATGGGTCAAGATGCGTATACGCTAGTCTACTCTGGTGTATCGATGCCCTGTCTCGACACACCCGCGACTAGGAACAGTTATAGGATGTACTCTTTGACTACCATGGCCCCACTAGTGTGATCTCATCACAGTCCCAGTAGTCGAGTACATATCCTAAGGGCTTTATCAACATGTGAGAGTAAGATAGTAAACTAATACAAGTCAACATGTTAAGATAAAGTGAAACCAAATAGCATACTATCATGACGAGCAAGAAAGTCCTCTCTCTATATACCCAAGCATCCATTATAATATACATCATATGTACAACAATGCCCTCTAGGGCATATATATAACTAACATATTATACCTAACGTCAGATGGTAGTTCTCTGGTTACACTGGTACAGGTTAGTCTGTAGACCCGAGATCGTCATAAAGTCTTGTGTGATTCCCACTGTGCTTTGATTTCCACCATACCACGTTCAAGAGATCGTGCAAAACGGTGGTTTTTGGGTACAATCCCGAGTCACATAGAGGCAATGAGCGATAGGAGGGGATTTCATCTCTCCCGGTATTGGGAGTTGATGTTGCGCTATGCTCGATTGGCCAAAACAGGAAATCCCTGGACAGGGTTGCTGAGATTTACTGGTAAGTGTTATTAGTAGTTTCTCAAACCGTTATGAGCCTCACATCGGCATGACTTATCAGGCTATTGGGGTCTAACGTTTACCACCCCATATGTGACATATCTGACGAAGAGACCGGATTATACGGTCGTGTTACTGATTGGATTCGCAGGAGTATGAGCAAGCTTTCTTGTTGATCTTTTGATCTCTCAATACCCGGGTGGCCATTACGCTTAGCAGACCGCTTGCGGCTTATGGGTGACTGATATGATCACCACCTACTACCGGCATATTGACGAGTCTTTAGAGTCCTGCATAGAGGTTTCCTGGCTCAAGCGAAACGAAGTAAGAGAACATATATGATATGTGCGGGACCGAGACTAATACCTGTATGTGATACCGTATTCTATTCTCACGATATGTGATATCGATCGGTTATATGTGATATAGTCGGGCTGTCGAATCAAGTGTTGATTTGATAAGTTGATACATATAATATTAGCCGGTTATATATGATATAGCCGGATTATTAAATCAAGTGTTGATTTAATAATTTAATGTATAATTATATATTTGATATATTAATTTACATAACTAATATTAGCCCACTTAAGAATTCTTTTTCTCACTTGTGCATTTAGTATATATATGTGATATATATAATGTACACTCTTTTGTGTCATGCTAGATGATCCATGATACATGGGTGTATGAGACTCACACCATGGTTATCATAATAATGGGTTTTATTTATTTAAAGTAAATCAAAATAAGTTGGAAATTAGTCATATGGTTCAAGCTTAGTGGAAGCTTGTAGAACCCATTGACTTAGTCCACTAATTTTATCTTACATTAGATATTTATTAACCCAACCATTATGATTAGCCATGGTTTAGTCTCTACAAGGGTTAGTTTATGATATTAACTCACCCATGGTTGCCATTCTACACTTGACTTTTTCCATGGTTGCTTTTCTTCATCTCCTTCCTCTAGCTCTCTTGCAATTTGAGAGGTGAAGAAAATGAGTGAGAAAAATATTTCTAATGTGAGCAAAATACATATTTCATCATCATCTACTAGATTAGCCATTTAGTTTAGGGTGTTTGCTTCACTAATTCCATATTAGTGAAGAGGTAACTTGAGTTGGTGTCTCCTTGACATAGATCATCTTCGGTCTTGAAGATTTCAAGCAAGCATGTTCTTTTCATCTTGTAGAGCCTTTCTAGAGTCCAGGAGTCCACTACTTGGAGCGAAGGGACTATTACACGGAGCTATTGAAGTGAAGGGTCGGTCTACAAAGGTTTTATTCCTTGTTCACTTAGATGTAAAGATGTTTACATTCTAGTTTCGTCTAATTCTCTAGTTAAGATTCTAGGTTAGGGTTCTTTAGCATGCCAAATTTTTAAAATGGCATGGTGGATGTCTCCCGAAACCCAGCGGCAGCCTTTGGGAACCCTTCAGTGGTATCAGAGCCATGCTAGAGAATTAGACGATGTTTGTAGAACTACGATACTGAAACAACTCCGAAACACTCAAAACAAAAACCAAGTTTTTGTCGAATTTTTCAGAGTGTCTAAAATTTTTTAAGCAACTGCAGAATGTTATATGAAATGTAACATGAACACCACAGAAAATTGAAACCACTTCGGCGGAAATGACCCGGCGAGATGATGTTTTTGACGGCCTGGCCGGATTTTTGGTTGCTTCTGGGATTCAATTTTGGGTGGTGATCCAGTCTCTGGGTTTTAGTGTTTCAGGTGTTGCTTGTTTTTGCTAAGATTGCATGTGATGTTATCTTTCTGTAAAGGCAATTCGGAGTGTTTCGTAATCGTAATTCTAACATCGTTTCGAGTAATTTAGACGACGTTAAAAAGTTCGAACTGATATCAATAACCCATTTTCTCCCTTGCCGGAAATTTTCCAAAAGTTGGAATTTTTCATGTTTAAAATCTTCAGAAAATCATGCAGGTGTTTTCTATGGACCCTCTAGAAGAACGAAACCCTAACTCGATTCTGTGACCGCCAAAACTGCCACCAAACCTAAGGGTTTGTAGTAGTTCCGCGGCGCCATAGGTGAGGCAAGGGTTGACCATTCTATGGTTGGTCCATAGGTGATGTGGCATGTTCTTGGTGTTTTTTAAACTGCGCTCAAGTGTTGAGCTCTTTGGGAAATTTTGGGTGTTTGTTTATTCGATCGAAAAGTTTAATATCGTCTAGCTATCTGTGATTGTGATACAATACTTGGAATCCAAAATATTTAGTTTTTTGAAAACTAAATTGAATTTTATAAATCTAGCAATTCAGTCTCATTTGATCGGTTGCTACGGGATTTTGATGTGGATCAAAACTCCGTCGCAATTACGTAGTGTACGCAGATACTCTCCGGGTAACCTTACTAGATAGCCACACCCCATAGCCCCAACCAAGTGACTGTAGGAGAACCCCGTCGCCAAAAGCATCCGTTCGGGTGCTCGCGGGCGCGGTGTTCCGCCTAAGTGCACTTCGTCGACGGCATCGGGGGTACGACAGTCTACTAAAGTTTCCGATGAGCATTCGATCAGGTTGTCGGGAATCTTGTTGAATTACCCGACTGGTTATTGAAAAGTCTTTTCAATATCAAGACTAAAATGCGGGGTTTATAATTGTTATACATGAAATTGGGAATATGAGATGTTCCGGGTTTATGATGTCTAAGAAATTCATTTGGTTAGGCATGTAATCAAAAGTAAGTGATACATTAGGTTTATGATGTCTAAGGTGGTTGCGGATTCCAATTGTTGTAGTTTTCACTTTGTTTTATGCGACCGTAAGTGTAATCTGTGGTGTATCGCCGGTTTCGTTGCTATATGTCAACAATAATTGGGATACGCATATTTACTTACGTTGATGACATGTGATGTTATGTGTTGCTGTCATATGTTATATTAGATCGTCGTGTTTTTGAATAGCCGGGGGTTTTTGCGTAAGATGATAGTTTTTCATTTTCATTCATGTAAAAACTTGTATGTAATATTCTTTTATTGGGGCACTTCCGGGTTGAGGATGATGTCACCATTGATGTATATTATTTACTTTTCCGCATTATGATAGACCCAAGGAGGGGAGCACAACTAACCGGGTTCTAGGGTCCAGTGGGAGACCCTCTCGAAGAGTCGAGACCGGGTCTCCTATCTCTAGAATTGGGAAGGTTTCTTGCCGCTCTCGTAGGGGTCTAGGAATGTGGGTTTGGCTATTCATCGCGACCGTAGAATCCACGTTTTTTATTGGCTTAATTAAAGCACGGAATTCCTAGTATATCCAATATTTCATATGTGTTCTTCTGCTGCTGATATTCTGTGATGTGATCACTTTATATGATGAGACGAATGATTATATTATATATATGATATATAATAAATATTGTTGCTTTCGTTTCTTCTGTGATGCTTAGGAAGCATAATTGATGGGACATCATTAATGAGATTAATGAAATAAAAGAAACCTAAAGATGTTGTAGAATCTTGTTTTAAAAACTGGTAGCTCTAGTTCTTTCTTCGCACAGTGGTATTCCTTATAGAATATCCAGCACCTTATTCGATAAGGAAAGAGCCGAGATCTCTTCACCGGGAGTGACCTCTTTAGCGAAACTGGCAGATGCTATAACCCACTAGATGTTGTCCTTTGATTGCTTTTTTAGTTCATGCTTTGCATAGTGGTATTTGTGAAATATCCAGCACCTCCTTCGATGAGGAAAGAGCCGAGATCCCTTCACCGGGAGTGACCTCTTTAGCAAAACTAATAAAAAGCCTCAAAAACACTCTTTTTCAAAATCACTCGATTCTACAACGATATCAAGTTCATTATGCAAAAAGTTTTCTTAAAAACCTGTCGTGGCCCTCCGTCATTTCAGATAAGTACTTCTTAGTATTCGTGCTGCGTTTGTTGACCTTAGCCAAGGCGTAGTGTGCGGTAGCTAATTAGTGCTTATTTGCAGCATATGATGCAATTGAGTTAGGGTAGTCGTACGGCTTTGTTGACCTTAGCCAAGGGTCGTACAGGTGGGTTTAATTCAATCATGAAATGACGGGTTGAACTTGGCTAGCGCTTATGATTTGTTGACCATAGCCAAGGTCATAAGTTGCTAGGGGCAAAATATTATCGGGAATTTCAAGTGTTGAAATTTGCAATGAGATTGCATACTTTCTATGAGATAGTTGGATCTCGATACCCTCTGCGAGTAAGAGTTACTCCTGGGACAGTTTTACAGATTACAATTAGCCGATCAAAGTAGGTGTCAAGAAAGGTGTTAACGGGGTTACGCCCCTGGGAAAATGAGGTTTATTATAGTTAGGTCCGTGCGAAAGCACGGGGAACCTCCCTCAAAGTACCGACACTGGCCTAGCTGAAAGATTGGCAAACTTATGAGGTGTAATTAATCCCTGCTAGTCTTACCTTTTAGGGTTTGAAAGAAGATTTTATAAAAACAGGGGTAGCCATCCTGATTAGATAAAATAATAACCAATCTGATCTTGCAAGAGCATACGCTGAGTGTTTTCTTCTCTCTCTCTCCTGGTAACGACCGTAACATGCCTTAATCAAGATAATAATATGGATGTATTGACCGAACCTACTTATTATACTGAGCTGGGGAACATTGGTTCCATTCTTTCTTATAATTTTTATAAGTCTGAGTAGGAAATAGGGGAATATCTGGATTCCTACGCGACCCAAAATGAGGATTGTGCATGTTGATGCATCTTCTTCGGGTGTGTTCGTTAACAAGAACTGTTTCTCAGAATCCTTTACGTCCTAGGTATGAGATACCGGATCAGGATCCCACATATGTAATCTGTTACATGGGCTTAGAAAGGTAGAGAACTGGGATTGGGTGATATGTCTCCACGTGTAGAGAATGGTGAAATTGTTGCAAGCCAAATCAGTTGGCAGATATCACCTTGTATTACTAAATACATTGATTCTGAGCGAATGTTATTACATGCCGAACCTGATATACAACATTACATCAGTTTCTTTATTAAGTTGAAGAAGGATATAATTTTGTATTGCAGGATAATGTTGTGAACATTTTTCTTAATCAAGAGTTGATTGGATCAGACACGTTATGTAATGGCATATATGTTCTAAATCAAACCATAGTTCAAAGTATATAGAACACACACAAGAGGAGTAGTTCAGAAATAAACGAATCCTTTTTGTGGCATTGTAGACTAGGTCGTATCAATGCGACACGACTAACTAAGTTACATAAGAATGGATATTTGAATATGTTCGAATTCTCATCTTATGATACTTCCCAGTCTTGTCTCAAAGGTAAAATGACCAATACTCTGTTTACTGGAAACAGAGAAAGAGTTACTGAACTCCTGGACTGATATATGGTGATGTATCCGGTCCTATGTCTACAAATGCCAGGGTTGGTTCCTCGTACTTCATTATATTCACTGACCATCCCTCAAGATTCGCACATATGTTCTTGTTGAAACACATGTCTGAAACTTTTGAGAAATTCGAGGAATATAAGCTTGAAGTTGAGAACCAGATGGGTATAAGTATTAAAGTCTTTCGATGTGATCGAGGAGGAGAATATTTGGGCATGGAGTTCCTGGATTTTCTAAACGGAGAATGCATTTCTCTCTCAGCTTACTCCTTCGTATACACCACAGCACAACGGTGTATCGGGATGGAGGTATCGCACCCTATGGGATATGGTGCGCTCTATGATGAGTACTGCTGAGTTGCCTGTTTCCTTTTAGGAGTTATGCACTTGAGAAGCTGCATACCTATTGAATGGGGTTCCATCCAAACCAGTGCCTGCCACTCCATATGAGATATAGAATGGGAAGAGACCATGTTTTAAACGTGTTAAGATATAGGGTTGTCCGGCCTATGTTGAAAAGCAAAATCCAGACAAGCTCAAGGCAAGGTCAGTTCTGTAAGTTTGTTGGATATCCCGAACATTTGCTAGGGTATATCTTCTACCACACCGAGGAGCAACATGTGTTTTGTTTCTCAGCATGCCACCTTTTTAGAAAAGGAATTTCTTATGAATAAATTAGAGGTCATGAGGTAAAACTGGAAGGAGTTCCAGCTGGACAAATTAACAGCTGATGATTTGGTGAAACTAAAGGATTCAATAGTTTCCATCGATCCTCAGCCTCTCCGTGAATCAGGTAGGGTTCCTCATCCCCCTAAGAGATATTACGGTTTTCTCGGTGACGGTGGGAGCGAGGATTGCATCATGGTAAATGATGACCCAACTAGGTTCAGGCAGGCCTTCACGAGTGGGGACTCTGTGAAATGGCTGGATGCTGTGTAATCAAAAATGGAATCCATGTGCACCAACAAAGTATGACTTTGATTGTTGCACCTGAAGGGGTAAAACACATCGGGAGCAAGTGGATCTTGAGAAGATTCTAGGTGTAGATGGAAAAGTTGAGACTTTCAAAGCTGTACTTGTAGTAAAAGGTTTTCGTCAATAACCAGGTGTGGCTTATGATGAAACCTTTTCTGCAGTGGCTATGCTTAAGTCCATCAGGATTAAAGCATGCATCGTGGAGTTAGAATATCTATTTTGATGTGGAAGTCAAAGAGTTTGACTTCATCAAAAAGGTAGATGAACCTTGTATATACAAGAAAATTGTAGAGTGTAAGGTTGTCTTCCACGCATTGTACGTAGATGACATACTCTTGATAGGAAATGGTTTCCTATGCTACACTCGGTCAAGCTCCTCTTATCACGAGGATTCTCCATGGAAGATATGGATGATACCTACTACATCTTGTGGATTATGATCTATGGTGATAGATCTAAGTGGATGTTGGGAGTGTCCCAAATCCAGGTACATTAACACAGTACTAAAGGGGTTTAGTATGGAAGATTCTAGGCGTTGTGGTTCGCCCACTTACTCAGGAATCACTCTCTCTAAAAAGATGTCTTCCAAGGCTGATTTGGAGAGAGCTCGCATGCAAGGAATATCTTATGCTTCGGCAGTAGGCTCTATCATGTATGCGATGTTATGTACCATACCAGATGTATCTAACTCACTAGGTGTAGTGACAAGGAATCAATAGGATCTTGGAAGAATCACTGGACAGCTCGTAGTACATTCTTAAGTACTTAAGAAGCACCGAAGAAATGATGTTCTTAGTCTTTGGTAACAGTGAACTCCAGTGGGAGTCCTTTACCAATTCGAGCTCTCAGAGTGATAAGGTCAACTGAAAGTCAGTCACGGGCTATGTCTTTACCCTCAACGGAGGGACGGTATGTTGGAAGAGTTCCAAGCTAGATATCATGGCAAACTAGACGATAAAGGCTGAATACAATGCTACCAACGATACTGCCAAAGTGGTTGTCTGGACATTTCTTGTTCATGAGATGAACGTGGTTCCTACCATGAGCGTCCAATAATTGTTATTGTGACAACAATAGAGTTTTGGCTTTGGCCTAGGAAGGCCGGTCCTATCAGCGATCTAGACATATTCTTAGACAGTATCACCTGATCAGGGAGATGGTAGATCTCCAGGGGATCGAGGTAAGGAGAGTTGACGCAAAGGATAACACGGTGGATCCACTCACAAAGGCCTTCTCCTAGAGAGACTTTTATGTTAGTGTATATGCCCTAGAGGCCATTACTGTATCATACTAGTTTGTATATTACTTAATGGAAGCTTGGGATATTCACCTTGTATATACAATCTTGCTCAAAATAGTAGTATGTTACTTGGTTTGTTTCTACTTCAATGTGTACATGTGTTTATTTTTGTATATCGCCTATACACATTAGTGGAGCCCTTAGGATCTTTGCTTGATTACCAGCGATGTGATGGCCGTCACACTAGTGGGGCTGGGTAATCTATAAGCACATCCTTATGCAGGTCCCTGGTCGCAGGACTATCGAGACAGGGCATCGATACTCCGGAGTAGACCAGCGGATGCGCTTCTCATCCCAGTGTGGGAGACGGTCTGTCCCACAACCGTCAGTACGTCGTACTTGAGATAGTATGCGGGTGCTCGTTAGGTTACGGGTACACTGGACAGGACTCGTCGGGAACTGACTAGTTAGTATTATGCCTATCGTCAGTTATCAGTTCCCAGGTGACATGAGTACAGCTTAGTCCGCTGACTTGACACTGTCACTTCGCCTCGAGTGTGTTCCCACTGTACTTTGATTACTACCCTACCACGGTTCAAAAGAGCCGTGCAAACAGGTAGTAGTTGGGTGCAGTCCCGAAGCACTTGGAGGCAGTGATGGTTAGACAGGATTCGTCTCTCCCGGTATTGGGGGTTGACATCGCGCTGTGTCTAGGAGAGCCATTACACGAGTAGTCCCTGGCCAGGGCAAACGAGATATACTGGTAGGCTTCCAGTGTTATCTCAGGGTGTTTTGGGCTTCGCTCCGGCACGACTTGTACCGCTATTGGGGGACTGACGTTTACCGCCCCCTAGGCCCGCCATGCGATGTATCAGACGAACAGACCGGACTGTACGGAGAATGTCACATTCAGGCTCAGTAGGAGTTCAGATGGGTTTCACCTCGTCAGTCTTCTTGTCGGCATTACCTGGGGACCGTTACGCACAGCTAGTGCCGCTTGCGGTCTGTGGTTAAACCCACTGCCAGCGTAGTGTCGAGTCTTTAGAGTCCCACACAGAAAGCTTTTCGCCTTTAGGCAAAAGAGTAGAGGTCGCATGGTTTTGCGACAGGGTTCGGTCACATCCGTGCACTTGTGCACGTACAGTGTCCGGACAGTTTACACTAGCGGGCTTTGGTTTAAGCCAGATCTTAGTGTACCTTTTGGGATTGGATTTATCCAGTATGCATTCGTGTTCCTCGGAACGCGGATGCGGGTGCGTATGCACAGTTGACAGGGAGACAGAGGCGGCGGATTCTCATTAGGGTTGTTGACAGTTGACCGTTGACTATTTGACTTTTTGCTCAACCCTAATGAGAATATGATATATGATTAACAATTATATTAATTAAGTATTATGGTGACATGGTTGTTGACTTGTTGACTTTTGTTGACTTTGTTGACCGGTTGACTAGGGTTGACTAGTTGACCATCATGATAACCATAGCCATCATTTCATGGCAAAGACTTTTGCTTGCTTGCTCATTTGTGCAAAATGACTGCATGAAATGATATGGTTATGGTTGCTTCAACCATCACATAACACTTATTTGGTATGATGAGTTATCATTACTTTGGATTATGAGAGGGTGAAAGGAAAAAGAGTTGCTCATTTTCACTTGACCATTCTCTCTCTTGTTCTTGAGCTCTCTTGTTTTGCTCTCACCCTCTTGCTCTTGCTCCCTCTCTTGACTCTATGGTTCTCTTGTCTCATGAGTTGAGAATCAAGAACCATAGATAAAATCCCATACAAACTCTTCTCTACTCACTCTAGTTCACAAGGTTTAGCAAACCGAGTGAACTAGTTTCTTCAAAGTTCGAAGAAGGAGCCAAAGGTTGGAGCTTTCAGGTGGATCTATCTTCGGCGTACGGAGACGACGGGAAGAAGCCAATCCGGACCACCATCGGAGCTTGAAGACGAAGGAGTTCAAGACAAGCAAGGTATAAACCCCTAACCGAGTAGTTAGCAACTCGTAGTTAGGTTGTTAGTTAGATGTTTAACCAAGATCCGGGTTATAAGTCCATGTTACCACCACTATAAAAATCGTTTTTTATCAAATTCCGCATACCCGAAAGTACCGGGAGAGGTAGCATGGACTTACAGTGGTATCAGAGCCTAGTTAAACTCTATCTAACATGTTAGCAAGTAACTAGAAGATCGATCAACGAAAAAGTCACGAAAACGAACCCCAAAATTCGAAGTTTCTGTCGATTTTTATACTGTTCAAAAGTTGATTATTTTCACACCTAAAATCGGCTCAGGCTTTTGTGTGAACACCGACCAAAATTGGTCCAACGATCGAGTCAAAGCGCCGCGGAAACGCGGCGGGAGCACGCTTCCGCCGCGGATCCGCGGCCGAGTTGACTCGGCCGAGGTCCAATTTTGGTGCAGTGTTATTCTGGGGTTGTTTTGGGATTTTTGGAATATATATTTTCTGCCCAGATTTTCCAGAACGAAAATTTTATTTTTGGGGTCCCGAAAATCCGTATTTTTGATCGAACTTCTAAAAGACTTAAGCTAACGGGTTTTTCTGTAATGTGATATTTGTATTGAACGTCTACTAATCGCTATATGTCGATTAGTGGGGGTTATACAAATCTGTGATCTGTAATGTTGCTGGAATGTGTATATGAATATGTTGGATTGTCGCGGGTGAATAGCCGGGGGTTGTGAGACGAGAGTTTTCTTTTCTTTCAATTCATGTAAATTTATAAATTGATGTAATAATTATTTGTATGGCCGCACAACCGGGTCGGGGTTGTAGCCGTCATTGTATAATTTCTTTTTACTGTTTTTGCTCCTAGGATAGACCCATGGAGGGGGTGCACAAACTACCGGGTATGCCGAAGTGTCGAGTGGCCTACTCACGGAGATGAGGGAGGTTGCTACGCTTCGGGTACTTGGCGGGTAGTTTGCCGCACCCGTAGGGATCTTGGGTGGGGTATTGGCTATTCACCGCGACCGTGTAATCTGTTTTTCGTTACAGGCTCGTGCGAATTACAGATTCCTAGTATATCCAATGTATTCATCTATGATCTGAAATATTTATCATTGCAGTATATCTATATATGATATTATTTAGGCGTTGCTTATGTTTTACAGACGCGCTAGCCCAGCCCCCGCTCTGTCGTTAGTTAAGTAACCTAACGGGTAATGACGGGGCCCAGTGGCGAATGCCAATGGCATAAGCGTACGTCATATTTTGGTTGTTTTCTGCAATGGTAGGATTAAATGATGGGACGCATTAAAAGAACTAATGCAAGAATATCACACATTAAAAGAACTAATGCAAGATAATAAACCAAGTTAAAGTCGTTGGAACACTTTCGAAAAACCACTCGGTTCTTTTCAAAACCAACTTTTAAATGCGGAGCTTGAGCCACTCCTTTTAAAAGCTATCTCGTTCCATCGACCAAATCAAGTTCACTACGTTCACGGTTTCGCCAAAACCATTCGTAGCCCTCCGTCGTTTCGTATGAATATTCAATAGTATTCAAGCTGTGTTTGTTGACCTTCATCAAGGCATAGTGATTGGTAGCTGTTGGGTATTCATATGTAGCATAGATAGATGCGTTGGTTTGGGACATTCGCATTACCTTGTTGACCTTCGTCAAGGGTATATACGGGTGGGTTCAAATTAACCTGGATAATGACGGGCAGAACTTGACATGTGACTTATGATTTGTTGACCTTCGTCAAGGTCATAAGAGCATGGGGCAAAAATCCACATCGGGAGTTTCATAAGTACTGAAACTTGCTAGATTTGCATATCATTTGGAGTGTGATGATTCTGGTAGGATTCCTTCAGTTTCGTCACGCAATGATATTTGGATCCCGATTCTACTGTGAGTATATGCTACTCCTCGGGAAATTTCTCACTAAACGATCAATACTATAAACCTAGTAGGTGCCTAGAAAGGTGTTAGCGGGGCTACGCCCCCAGGGAAAAGAGGTTCTTTAATTAAGGAACTTCGCGAAAGCGTTGGAAAACCTCGCTCGAAGTACCGACACTGGCCTGGCTGAACGGTTAAGCAAGTATTGTACGGTGGGATTGATCCCGACTAATTCTTCCTTATGGTTTGAGGAGGGATTCGAGAAACAGTGGGAGCCATCCTGTTTAGACAAACTAAAAACCACTCTAAACTTGCAAGAGCATCATGCTAAGTGTTTCTTCTTCTCTCTCCTAATTGCAGCGACCAATCGACATGACTGGACTTAAGTTACTTCTAGATAAAAATATACTGACAGGGCCAAACTACAAAGATTGGCTCAGGAATGTCAAGATGGCAATCACTTACGACAAGCTGGGGTATCTTCTTACCACCAAAGCTCCCCCTGTCCCTGGTCCCACTTCCAGCGTCGCGGATAAGGAAATCCGCAAGACTTGGGAGATTGATAGCGCGAAGGCCAAGTGCCTCGTACTTGCCTCGATGGACAACGAACATCAGAGGAGGCACGAGAATATGGACCTTGAATCCATATTTCTCCATACAAAAGAACTGTATGGAGAGCAATCTCGTATCGCAAGATACGAAGCGTCGAAATGGCTATTTTCGGCAAAGATGGCCGTCGGATCATCAGTAGCCGAGCACGTGCTAAAGATGATCGGCTATATTGAGGAGCTCGCGGACCTAGGGACCATATTGGAGAGTGAGCTCTATACGGACATAGTTCTCCAGTCCCTTCCTTCCACTTACGCCCAGTTTATACTGAACTTCAACTTGCAAGAAAAAGAAGTTGAACTTTCAGAGCTCCTCAACATGCTGAGGAGCGCAGAGGGCACCCTACAGAAAAGTAGGGAAACATCTACTTTGTTTGTAGGAGGATCATCTTCTTCTTGGTCCAAGGTGAAAGCCAAGGGAAAGAAGAAGAAAGCCCCCGCCAAACCAAGGGGCGGTGTTAGTAAGGTGGATACGAAGGGAAAAGCTAAAGCAACAAAGAAAGCGGGGAAGCTTGTGGATAAGGAAGAATGCTTCTATTGTCATAAGAAAGGACACTGGAAGAATGATTGCAGGGCCTGGAAAGCCAGAACACAGGAATTGAAGCAGGTTGCAGCTTCAGCTTCAGGTGTGTATGTTATTGAAAACTGTCTTTCAATAAACTCTACTTCCTGGGTATTGGATACCGGATCGGGATCTCATATCTGTAATTCTTTGCAGGCGTTGAGAAACCGTAGGGTTTTGAAGGCAGGTGACATGACCCTCAGAGTTGCGAACGGAGCTAGCATGGATGCTAAAGCCGTGGGGGACTATCACCTGGGAATGTCAGATGGACATGTTTTGGTTTTGCGTAATTGCTTTTTTGTACCCAACGCAACTTGTAATATCATTTCTGTATCTTTAGTTTCTAAAGAAGGATATGAATTTGCGTTTGTAAGCAATGTTGTAAACATTCACCTTAATCAAGTTCTGATTGGGTCAGGTACATTGAGTAATGGTATATACGTATTGAACCAACCACAGATTTTCAATGTCCAGAATACACACAAAAGAAAGTCTCCGGAAATAAATCAGACTTTCTTGTGGCATTGTAGACTGGGTCACATCAATGAGAGAAGGTTGACTAAGTTACATACAGAAGGATATTTGAATGCGTTCGAATATCAATCGTATGCCACTTGTCAATCCTGTCTCAAAGGAAAGATGACAAAGACTCCGTTTACTGGACATGGAGTAAGAGCGAGCGAGCTCTTGGGACTCGTACACAGTGACGTGTGCGGTCCAATGTCTACACATGTGCGAAGCGGTTATTTTTACTTCATTACTTTTACGGATGACTTCTCAAGGTACGGTTATGTCTTCTTAATGAAACATAAGTCCGAAGCCTTTGGAAAATTCCAGGAGTATAAGAATGAAGTAGAAAAACAAACCGGCAAAAGTATTAAGATTCTAAGATCGGATCGAGGTGGAGAATACTTAAGTGCCGAGTTCCTGGACTATTTAAAAGAGAACGGAATTCTCTCTCAGCTTACTCCTCCATACACCTCGCAACATAACGGTGTATCGGAGAGACGGAACCGAACCCTATTGGATATGGTTCGGTCCATAATGAGTAACGCTGAGTTACCGCGATCATTCTGGGGATATGCACTAGAAGCAGCTGCGTATCTCTTGAACAAGGCTCCCACCAAGACTGTGCCTACCACCCCATATCAGATGTGGACTGGGAAGAAACCCTGTCTTAAGTATCTTAAGGTATGGGGATGTCCAGCTTTTGTAAAAAAGCAGCATGCGGACAAGCTTGAGGCACGTTCAGTACAGTGTAAGTTTGTGGGATACCCAAGGAACTCCAAGGGGTATCTTTTCTATTCCGCTGAGGAACAAAAGGTTTTTGTTTCTCAGCATGCCCGCTTCTTGGAAACTGAGTTTTTGGAAACCCAGATAAGTGGGAGCACAATAGAACTGGAAGAAGTTCTAGAACCACAGACTATTACTGAAAGCTTAGTGGAACCAGAAGGTTCAAAAGAACAGGACATTCCTACGCCGCTCCGCAGGAGTAGTAGGCAGACTCATCCGCCCGAGAGATACTACGGTTTTCTCATAGACGGGGATAGAGAGGATTGCATCATAGATTATGATGAGCCTACTAGCTTCCAGCAAGCCGTTCAGAGCGTTGACTCAGTGAAATGGCTGGATGCAATGCGGACCGAAATGGAGTCCATGTACACCAACAAGGTATGGACGTTGGACATTGCTCCAGACGGGGTAAAACCCGTAGGATGCAAGTGGATCTTCAAAAGGAAGATTAGTGTAGATGGACAGGTTGAGACCTATAAAGCTAGGCTGGTAGCAAATGGTTTTCGTCAAAGACCTGGCTTGGACTATGACGAAACCTTTTCTCCAGTAGCCATGCTGAAATCCATTCGGATCCTTCTTGCCATTGCTGCCTTCCATGATTATGAGATCTGGCAAATGGACGTAAAGACCGCTTTTCTAAATGGAAATTTAGAGGAGTGTGTCTATATGGACCAACCAGAGGGTTTCATTCAGAGTGGGAGCAGCGGAAAGGTGTGCAAGTTGCTTAAGTCCATCTATGGACTAAAGCAGGCATCGCGGAGTTGGAACATCTGCTTTGATGAGACAGTCAAAGAATTTGGCTTTATCAAAAATCCAGATGAACCATGCATCTATAGTAGATTTGTAGCGAGAACTGTAGTATTCCTCGTTTTATACGTGGATGACATTCTCTTAATAGGAAATGACATTCCTATGCTACAATCTGTCAAGGGGTTCTTGTCACACAGGTTCTCCATGAAAGACCTGGGTGATGCCTCATACATCTTGGGAATCCGGATCCATCGTGATAGATCCAAGAGGATATTAGGACTTTCACAGTCCAGGTACATCGACACCATACTGAAAAGATTCAGTATGGAAGATTCCAAGCGCGGTAACCTACCGGCTTGTCACGGGATCATCCTCTCTAAAGAGATGTCGCCCAAGACTGATTTGGAGAGGGATCGCATGTCTATTATACCCTACGCTTCTGCGGTAGGCTCTATAATGTATGCGATGTTGTGTACCAGACCGGATGTAGCTTATGCACTGAGTGTGGTAAGCCGGTATCAGTCAAACCCCGGGGAGAAACACTGGATAGAGGTAAAGAACATTCTCAAGTACCTGAGAAGGACTAAGGAGATGTTCTTGGTGTATGGCGGAAAAGACCTCCAGATCGAGGCCTTTGCTGACTCCAGCTTCCAGAGTGACAAGGATGATTCCAAGTCCATGTCGGGTTTTGTCTTTACCCTCAATGGAGGGGCGGTGTGTTGGAAGAGTTCCAAACAAGAAACCGTTGCAGACTCGACGATGGAAGTGGAATACATCGCTGCATCTGATGCCGCAAAAGAAGCTGTCTGGATGAGGAAGTTCTTGAAAGAACTTCAGTTGGTTCCGTCCATTGTTGATCCAATACCTCTGTATTGCGACAACAACGGGGCTATAGCTTTAGCGAAGGAACCTAGGTCCCATCAGAGATCCAGGCACATCTTGAGGCGGTATCACCTGATCAGGGAGATCGTGGATCGCCAGGAGATCGAGGTTCGGAGAGTCGCTTCAGAAGATAACACTGCAGATCCATTCACCAAGGCCCTGCCCCAGACTCAGTTCGAGCGGCTGATCGAGATGATAGGTCTTCGATACGCCAGTACATGGCCTTAGTGCAAGTGGGAGATTGTTAGTGTATATGCCCTAGAGGCCATTACTGTATCATACTAGTTTGTATATTACTTAAAGGAAGCTTGTGATATTCACCTTGTATATACAATCTTGCTCAAAATAGTAGTATGCTACTTGGTTTGTTTCTACTTCAATGTGTACATGTGTTTATTTTTGTATATCTCCTATACACATTAGTGGAGCCCTTAGGATCTTTGCTTGATTACCAGCGATGTGATGGCCGTCACACTAGTGGGGCTGGGTAATCTATAAGCACATCATTATGCAGGTACCTGGTCGCAGGACTATCGAGACAGGGCATCGATACTCCGGAGTAGACCAGCGCATGCGCTTCTCATCCCAGTGTGGGAGACGGTCTGTCCCACAGCCGTCAGTACGTCGTACTTGAGATAGTATGCATGTAACCCTTCGAAAAATCGTTTAGGCAGTTTTTCGGTAATCGGCTAAATTTTCGGCTTTTTCCGTAAAAAGTCAAAATAGGTATTTTTCATTGTAGACCTAATTATACAAAATTTAGATAAGATATTACTATAATTTTGTCACTAAAATGTCACTTATAATTATCTAGTTAAATAAAAAAAATTCGTAATTAATTATTTTTTTTATTATTTTAAGCCTTTTTAAATACATTAAATTAATGATAAATACAAATTTAATTAGGTAAATTTCATAATTAGGAGTCTTTATAAGCTAAAATATGGTGTTAATAAAATTGTATCATGGCTTGCAAATTTTTGGTTTTAGGGTTGGAAATTTTATGAAAAAATGAATTAAAATGAGGCTTTTTGTGAAAATATTGATGTGAAAGCATTAAATGATAACATATGATGTTTTATTGACCTAGAAACTTCTCCAAATTTCCCACACCCCTCTCCCCACCTGCTGGCCGAGCCTCAACAGCAGCTTTTCCCTATTTCTTCACTTCATTCTTGCTTCAAATTCATAGCAAAATTCATTAAAAATTCACAAATTTCCTTCTCCATTCAAAGCAAAACCCTAATCCATTCTCTCTTCAACCCAAATTAGTTCAAAAACTTGATGAATGGAGGCTTCTTGGTGACTTGATCAAGCTAGGGTTCAAGCTTGTGAGGTGAAGATTCTAATCTTTTTGCTAATTTGTAGTTTAATAAAGCTAGTTAGTATTTTAAAGTGATTAATTTCATTGTAATGGTTAGTTTTGAAATTTCAAGAATGGGTTTTGATGTTGAGTTAGGGTTTGAAACATGGTTGTTAGAATTAAGTTAGGGTTTGGTTTTCTAATTGATTAGAGTGGTTAATTGTGTAATGATATGCTTGCTAAATCGACAAATTGCGATGTTTGTATCGAATCGGCTAGAAAATTGCTTGCTAGATTTTTACGAAAATTTGAATGCGATCAAAATGCGTTATGTTAGCGATATAATTAGCTTCGTATAGGACTATTAGAGTGCGCGTACGCGGGGTTTTGTCTAGTCGGGTTTTAGTTTTGTCGATTTCCCCGAAATGCTGATTCTAGTTAACGATTAGCGATTTTCGTGCGTTTTCCCGCGCACCGAGTGCGTGTTATGTTTAATTCGAGAGCGTCGATATTTGTATAATGTGACTTGCATCGTTTTAGGTTATGTAATCTTATGCTTGGTGTTGTGCAAATATAGGGTCGGTCGGGGAAACATCGGACACGGCGCGTAAAGGCAAGGTGGTGGCCGGATCGGATTAGCGGGGATTTCAGGTGAGTAGATGTATTCATCTATGGGGGAATCGTCTGAATGGCGCGATGCGCACCCTAGTTAGGATTACCCTACTTTTTGCAAGATTTATATTGTTAGCTAGCTTATCCATTCATATACGCTCCATACCCTTATAGCGAACAGTATATTAGATTGCATGGACATTCATCCATACTTATGCGATATCACTTCGTAGGACACGAACACCATTACCATTGGCATCTGTTGCACGCGCACTATTCATGTGACACACACGCCTTTGGTAATTGCCATGCCACGTGCACTATAGAACCTGTTTAACTTAATATCGCCATTTGCAGTCATTCATGATATATGAAATTGCATAGCATACGTATACCTCGCATCATCATCATATTTATATAGATTTCTACCAAAACTCACATCATATACATTGATATCATAGACATTTATCATATATAACATGTGGACACTATGATTTTTTTTATGATTTCAGTTTTACTGCGATTTCTGGATTTTTGGGGAAAACCGCAAGAATTTAACAAAACCTTATATTTATCATTTTCAGAACAAAGTTGCGGTTTTCTCGTGATGTATGTGTCGTCCACCATGAGTTTTCATATTTTCTGTTAGATTTCGAGACCCGATTCGAGGAGTGGATGAACCGTCTCGGGTACATGGTGGGCCCGGTATGGTACCCCGGGGCAAGAAGATCGAGTTGTAGACGATGAGCCTGGCAGGGGAAGACTACCTACCGGTGATGTCTGGCGCGGCGGATATCCGGAGGATACCGACCGTTGTCGTGAGATTTATGATATGGGCCGATCCGGACTGACGGAGCCCGATATTGAGACAGATATGATTCCTTTTTGGTGTCGATGCTTGACACGGGTTTTCAGATGATTTCTTGATGGTATTTAGCTACAGATATTCATGTTCTAAAATTAAGAATTTAATACCCTTAGCATTTAAAACACTTAAAGACTTAATAATGACATTGCATACCTGTGCATGCATACTAGAGATATTATACCACATATGGACATGCATGTTGTGGTGCATTGCGTGCATTCTTACGATTGCCTTATTAGATGTTATATTTACTCACGTGCTGGCAACTCACCCTCGTTGTGCCACAGTGTCTTGCAGGTCGGACCCGTCAGTCTTGTAGCGGCGGGCTATCTTATCATCGGTTCTTTTTGCTCAGACTCGCGACATCGCCGTAGGTGGGTTGCGAGCACACTTTATTTCTTTTTGCTTTATTATTGTATTTAGTATTCTCCATCTACCACTTTATATTGTATATGCGACCTAGTGATGAGACTGAGAGATTTGTATATTTGTGGTTTCTTTTGGGTCGAGCTCACTTGAGCCGACGTGTGTTTTCTGGTATTTTGCATTTCTTTTATGCTCTTTTTCTTGATATTACTATTATATTGCATGTGGTTGTGATCCGCCTTGGGCGAAGAGCTAGCTCCCGCTTGGGGATGCCATTTTTTATGATTACAGGTTTATTATCTTGTTGTACCCATTTTGGGGGATAGAAAATAGAGAGGAGACTCTGCCGAAATTTTCAGAAATTTATGATGTTTTTAAAAAAGGGATTCTATGCAACTTAAATGATTTTAAAAAAACCATTTTCATTAAAGGTTTTCCTTCACTCTCTTTTGTTTTCGGTTTAGATTCTTCTGGGCTTTGGCTGACTTAGGTTACGGTACGCCTTTAGACGTCTCGTAATCTAAGTGCCACTCGCGTTCCGTACTTTCGGGACATGACAAAGTTGGTATCAGAGCATAGGTTTTACCTTTCTGAGTGTAGGATGACCTTGGTAGATGGAGTAGGTGACTTAAGCAGAGTGGCATAGCGTGGGTATGATCCGCGGCATACTTACGATACGGTACTCCGCCTAAGTGACCTTAGGACATAATTGCTTGTATTTCCTTTCTTGATTCCTTGCATTCCTTGATTCAATTGCAATGTCCTTATCAGTCCTGTTTCTTATTCTAGTTTCGATGCCGCCAAAGACTACGAGAGCTCAGCGGGCTGCCGCTAGGGATGAGATTCGGACGGGCCCGTCTGAGGCGAGGATCGAGCGGGATGATACGCCTATCCCTCAGGGTCATACTGATCCGCCTTATCCAGACCGTATTGCCAGATTAGAGGCCGGCATGCAAGAGTTGCGGCAGATGATAGGATCTTTAGTTGAGTCCAGCCGGGCACAGAGATCCGAGAACGTTCCTTCCATCGCACAGACCACGATCGTACCTGCTGCACAGATGGTCACTCCTGCTGCTACTACGGAGACTATCCCTGTTTCACTACAGGAGTTCATGAGATTGAGACCTCCAGCTTTTACCTGTACAGATGCGACAGAGGACCCACAGGCATTTCTTGATAGGATGGCTCGGATTTGCCGTTCGTTGAGGTGTTCTGATGATAGATTGGTGGAGTTTACGAGTTTTCGTCTGGAGGGTCTTGCCCAGACCTGGTACGATTCAGTAGAGAGAGGCCGAGCTGCAGGTCTACCTTCTATGACCTGGGATGAGTTTACATCTACATTTCTTGCCCGTTTTCTTCCGGAGAGTGTCCGAGATGCTCGAGCCCGTAGTTTTGAGTCTTTGCGCAAGACTCCTGGGATGACAGTGTCGGAGTATGATATACAGTTTACCCAGTTGTCTCGATATGCTCCGTACCTAGTAGACACAGAAGAGAAGAGAATAAAGAGGTTTGTGCGAGGGCTTGATACACAGCTATTCCTTGCCATCGGCACCCAGCATTTTGACACATACGCAGCCGCGATGGATGCAACCTTACTTTTGGAGGGGCGTATTTCTGAGACTCCGGTCGTTTCTGTGCCGAAGAGGATCCGTACTGATACGCCAGCTCAGCGGCAGATGGGTAGACACCGCGATAGATTATTTCCGGGAGATGGTGGAGGCAGAGGATTGAGACGAGGTCAGTTATTTAGTTCATATCCACAGACCCAGCAGTCGTCTCCAGGATGTTTTCGGTGTGGGAGTCAGTACCACCGTGTCAGAGACTGTACCATGGGACGCCAGGGCGCGGCGACAGTCCCGCATGTGACTTTACCACCCTCACCACCTTTACAGAGAGCTTTACTTCCTACTCCTAATGATGCTTCACGCCAGCCACATGCTTCTAGAGGCCGTGGGCGTGGCGGTCCAGTTCCGAGAGGACGAGGCGACAAAGGCAGAGGCAGAGGCCGAGGTAGAGGCAGAGGACAGCCAGCTATTAGTGGTGGACAGGCCCGAGTGTTCGCGTTGACTCCTCAGGATGCACTGGCATCCAATGCCGTCGTGACAGGTACTCTACCAGTATGTTCTTTTGATGCACGGGTATTATTTGATCCAGGCTCCACACATTCCTATGTATCCACGTATTTTTCACCGAGGTTGGGCCGAGAGTCTTCTCCGTTAGATCAGCCGCTTATCGTTATTACCCCGGTAGGCGAGTCTTTTGTTGCCCGTTTTGTGTACCGATCGTGTTCCGTTCATATCGGGGAGAGAGATTCTTTAGTTGATTTGATTCTCCTCGATATCCTAGACTTTGACGTTCTTCTTGGTATGGACTGGCTAGCCACCTGTTATGCATCCGTGGACTGCCGTGAAAAAGCAGTCAGATTCAGTTTTCCTGGTGAGCCGGTTCTTATTATTCAGGGAGATCGTAGTGCTACCCTTACCAGCTTGATTTCATCTCTTCGAGCTGGTCAGCTCTTAAGGAAAGGGTGTCAGGGATTCTTAGCCTATATTTGTGATACTCGCTCCACAGAGGTTCCGTTGGACCAGGTCCCTGTTGTGAGAGAGTTTCCTGATATATTTCCTGACGAGCTGCCTGGTCTGCCACCAGAGCGCGAGATTGAGTTCTGTATTGACTTGATCCCCGGCACGGGGCCTACCTCTATACCGCCTTATCGGATGGCCCCGGCGGAGCTGAGAGAGCTAAAGGATCAGTTACAGGACTTGCTGGACAAAGGGCTTATCCGACCGAGTGTGTCACCTTGGGGTGCTCCCGTCCTGTTTGTTAAGAAGAAGGACGGAAGTATGCGCTTATGCATTGATTATCGTCAGCTGAACCGGGTTACTGTGCGGAACAGGTATCCCCTACCCCGCATTGATGACTTATTCGATCTGCTCCAGGGTGCAGGGTTTTTCTCGAAGGTTGATTTACGGTCAGGTTATCACCAGTTGCAGGTTCGGAAGGAGGATATTCCGAAGACCGCTTTCCGTACTCGTTATGGTCATTATGAGTTCTTGGTGATGTCGTTCGGGTTTACCAATGCCCCGGCAGCATTTATGGATTTGATGAACCGCGTATTCATGTCGTATCTCGATCAGTTCATCATTGTGTTCATTGACGACATCTTGGTTTATTCTCGGAGCTGGGGGGAGCATGAGCAACACTTACGTATCACATTGCAGACTTTGAGGGAGCATCAGCTGTTCGCCAAATTCTCCAAGTGCGCATTCTGGCTAGATAGTGTCGACTTCTTGGGTCATGTGGTGACGAGAGATGGTATTAGTGTGGACCCGAAGAAGATCGAGGTAGTTCAGCGTTGGCCTAGACCAGTATCAGTTACAGAGGTTCGCAGTTTTCTAGGTCTGGCCGGCTATTATCGACGTTTCGTCCAGGATTTCTCCCGCATTGCTGCACCATTGACCGGGTTGACCCGGAAGGGGGTTCCTTTTGATTGGACCCAAGCATGTGAGGATAGTTTCCAGCAGTTGAAGACTCGTCTGACTACTGCACCAGTGTTAGCATTGCCTTCAGGATCAGGCGGGTTCGTGGTATATTGTGATGCTTCTAGAGTAGGGCTGGGATGTGTATTGATGCAGCACGACAGAGTTATCGCGTATGCTTCTCGGCAGCTGAGGAAACACGAACAGAACTACCCCACCCATGATTTAGAGATGGCTGCAGGGGTATTTGCACTTAAGATCTGGAGACATTACCGATACGGTGAGTCGTGCCAGATATTCACTGACCACAAGAGTTTGAAGTATATCTTCCAGCATCGAGATCTGAATCTGAGACAGTGCCGATGGATGGAGCTGGTGAAGGATTATGACTGCGAGATTTTATACCATCCGGGCAAGGCGAATGTGGTGGCAGATGCTTTGAGTAGAAAGCCCGGAGGTAGCTTATCTTGTTTGAGCGCAGTGCAGATGCAGTCGACGGCGGATTGGCAGGTTTTATGTGATAGCAGAGTGCAGTTCGAGTTTACTCCTACAGGGGCACAGCTGGCCCATTTCAGAGCACGCCCACAGTTACTTGACCGTATCCACGAGGCACAGTCCGACGATGCCCGTATATTAGAGATTATTGAGCAGATTCGACAGGGCAGAATTTCCGAGTTCGTGATTGATGATCAGGGGATACTTCGATTTGGGACTCGACTGTGCGTGCCAGATTCAGAGGGACTGAGGCGTGATATTCTCGAGGAGGCACATAGATCAGTATACAGTGTGCATCCGGGTTCCACCAAAATGTACCGTGATTTGAGAGAGGTTTACTGGTGGGACGGGATGAAGAAGGATATTATAGACTTTGTGTCGAGATGCCTGACTTGTCAGCAAGTCAAGGCCGAGCACCAGAGGCCAACCGGCGAGTTACAGCCTTTGCCCATCCCTGAGTGGAAGTGGGATCAGGTCTCCATGGACTTCGTTGTGGGTCTACCCAGGACTAGTCGAGGGTACGACTCTATTTGGGTGATTGTGGATCGACTGACGAAAGCAGCTCATTTCCTGCCAGTGAAGACCACTTTTGGATTTTCTCAGTACGCCCAGGTTTATATTGATGAGATAGTGCGACTGCATGGCGTTCCGACTTGCATCGTGTCAGACCGTGGCACCCAGTTTACCAACCGATTGTGGCAGAAACTCCAGGAAGCTTTAGGCACCCGATTGAGTTTTAGCACAGCCTTTCATCCGCAGACCGACGGTCAGTCGGAGCGTACTATTCAGACTCTTGAGGACATGCTCAGAGCTTGTGTTTTAGATTTCGGTGGTAGCTGGGATCGTCATTTGCCTTTGATCGAGTTTTCCTACAATAATAGCTTCCAGGAGACGATTCAGATGGCACCTTTTGAGGCTTTATATGGGAGGAGATGTCGATCGCCTGTATGTTGGACAGAGCTCAGGGAGAGCAGTATTTTAGGGCCGCAGATCGTACAGGAGACGACCGAGAAGATACAGCTGATTCGGGACAGGATGAGAGCGGCACAGAGCAGGCAGAAATCATATGCTGACAAGCGTCGTCGCCGACTCGAGTTCGCTGTAGGCGATCATGTTTTCCTGAAGGTCTCTCCGATGAAGGGTGTGATGAGATTTGGGCGGAAAGGGAAACTGAGTCCTAGATATGTTGGTCCTTTCGAGATCCTAGAGCGTGTTGGTCCAGTCGCTTATCGGTTAGCTCTTCCACCCAGCTTCCCCGATGTTCACACCGTATTCAATGTCTCGATGCTCCGCAAGTACCTTCATGATCCTTCCCAGGCAATTCAGCACCAAATGATCCAGCTAGAGCGTGATCTTTCTTTCACCGAACAGCCGGTGGTCATCTTGGATCGGCAGGTGAAGAAATTGAGGTCGAAGGTCATATCGTCTGTCAAGGTTCTTTGGCGTGGCCCGAACAGCGAGGAGGTCACCTGGGAGACCGAGGTCGAGATGAGGAAGAGTTATCCCCATCTTTTTGAAGGTACGCGTAGTTAAATTCTAAATTCGGGGACCGTATTTCTTTAAGGGGGGAAGATTGTAACCCTTCGAAAAATCATTTAGGCAGTTTTTCGGTAATCGGCTAAATTTTCGGCTTTTTCCGTAAAAAGTCAAAATAGGTATTTTTCATTGTAAACCTAATTATACAAAATTTAGATAAGATATTACTATAATTTTGTCACTAAAATGTCACTTATAATTATCTAGTTAAATAAGAAAAATTCGTAATTAATTATTTTTTTTATTATTTTAAGCCTTTTTAAATACATTAAATTAGTGATAAATAAAAATTTAATTAGGTAAATTTCATAATTAGGAGTCTTTATAAGCTAAAATATGGTGTTAATAAAATTGTATCATGGCTTGAAAATTTTTGGTTTTAGGGTTGGAAATTTTATGAAAAAATGAATTAAAATGAGGCTTTTTGTGAAAATATTGATGTGAAAGATTTAAATGATAACATATGATGTTTTATTGACCTAGAAACTTCTCCAAATTTCCCACACCCCTCTCCCCACCTGCTGGCCGAGCCTCAACAGCAGCTTTTCCCCATTTCTTCACTTCATTCTTGCTTCAAATTCATAGCAAAATTCATTAAAAATTCACAAATTTCCTTCTCCATTCAAAGCAAAACCCTAATCCATTCTCTCTTCAACCCAAATTAGTTCAAAAACTTGATGAATGGAGGCTTCTTGGTGACTTGATCAAGCTAGGGTTCAAGCTTGTGAGGTGAAGATTCTAATCTTTTTGCTAATTTGTAGTTTAATAAAGCTAGTTAGTATTTTAAAGTGATTAATTTCATTGTAATGGTTAGTTTTGAAATTTCAAGAATGGGTTTTGATGTTGAGTTAGGGTTTGAAACATGGTTGTTAGAATTAAGTTAGGGTTTGGTTTTCTAATTGATTAGAGTGGTTAATTGTGTAATGATATGCTTGCTAAATCGACAAATTGCGATGTTTGTATCGAATCGGCTAGAAAATTGCTTGCTAGATTTTTATGAAAATTTGAATGCGATCAAAATGCGTTATGTTAGCGATATAATTAGCTTCGTATAGGACTATTAGAGTGCGCGGACGCGGGGTTTTGTCTAGTCGGGTTTTAGTTTTGTCGATTTCCCCGAAATGCTGATTCTAGTTAACGATTAGCGATTTTCGTGCGTTTTCCCGCGCACCGAGTGCGTGTTATGTTTAATTCGAGAGCGTCGATATTTGTATAATGTGACTTGCATCGTTCTAGGTTATGTAATCTTATGCTTGGTGTTGTGCAAATATAGGGTCGGTCGGGGAAACATCGGACACGGCACGTAAAGGCAAGGCGGTGGCCGGATCGGATTAGCGGGGATTTCAGGTGAGTAGATGTATTCATCTATGGGGGAATCGTCTGGATGGCGCGATGCGCCCCCTAGTTAGGATTACCCTACTTTTTGCAAGATTTATATTGTTAGCTAGCTTATCCATTAATATACGCTCCATACCCTTATAGCGAACGGTATATTAGATTGCATGGATATTCATCCATACTTATGCGATATCACTTCGTAGGACACGAACACCATTACCATTGGCATCTGTTGCACACGCACTATTCATGTGACACACACGCCTTTGGTAATTGCCATGCCACGTGCACTATAGAACCTGTTTAACTTAATATCGCCATTTGCAGTCATTCATGATATATGAAATTGCATAGCATACGTATACCTCGCATCATCATCATATTTATATAGATTTCTACCAAAACTCACATCATATACATTGATATCATAGACATTTATCACATATAACATGTGGACACTATGATTTTCTTGATGATTTCAGTTTTACTGCGATTTCTGGATTTTTGGGGAAAACCGCAAGAATTTAACAAAACCTTATATTTATCATTTTCAGAACAAAGTTGCGGTTTTCTCGTGATGTATGTGTCGTCCACCATGAGTTTTCATGTTTTCTGTTGGATTTCGAGACCCGATTCGAGGAGTGGATGAACCGTCTCGGGTACATGGTGGGCCCGGTATGGTACCCCGGGGCAAGAAGATCGAGTTGTAGACGATGAGCCTGGCAGGGGAAGACTACCTACCGGTGATGTCTGGCGCGGCGGATATCCGGAGGATACCGACCGTTGTCGTGAGATTTATGATATGGGCCGATCCGGACTGACGGAGCCCGATATTGAGACAGATATGATTCCTTTTTGGTGTCGATGCTTGACACGGGTTTTCAGATGATTTCTTGATGGTATTTAGCTACAGATATTCATGTTCTAAAATTAAGAATTCAATACCCTTAGCATTTAAAACACTTAAAGACTTAATAATGACATTGCATACCTGTGCATGCATACTAGAGATATTATACCACATATGGACATGCATGTTGTGGTGCATTGCGTGCATTCTTACGATTGCCTTATTAGATGTTATATTTACTCATGTGCTGGCAACTCACCCTCGTTGTGCCACAGTGTCTTGCAGGTCGGACCAGTCAGTCTTGTAGCGGCGGGCTATCTTATCATCGGTTCTTTTTGCTCAGACTCGCGACATCGCCGTAGGTGGGTTGCGAGCACACTTTATTTCTTTTTGCTTTATCATTGTATCTAGTATTCTCCATCTACCACTTTATATTGTATATGCGACCTAGTGATGAGACTGAGAGATTTGTATATTTGTGGTTTCTTTTGGGTCGAGTTTACTTGAGCCGACGTGTGTTTTCTGGTATTTTGCATTTCTTTTATGCTCTTTTTCTTGATATTACTATTATATTGCATGTGGTTGTGATCCGCCTTGGGCGAAGAGCTAGCTCCCGCTTGGGGATGCCATTTTTTATGATTACAAGTTTGTTATCTTGTTGTACCCATTTTGGGGGATAGAAAATACAGGGGAGACTCTGCCGAAATTTTCAGAAATTTATGATGTTTTTAAAAAAGGGATTCTATGCAACTTAAATGATTTTTAAAAAACCATTTTCATTAAAGGTTTTCCTTCACTCTCTTTTGTTTTCGGTTTAGATTCTTCTGGGCTTTGGCTGACTTAGGTTACGGTACGCCTTTAGACGTCTCGTAATCTAAGTGGCAGTCGCGTTCCGTACTTTCGGGACGTGACAAAGTTGGTATCAGAGCATAGGTTTTACCTTTCTGAGTGTAGGACGACCTTGGTAGATGGAGTAGGTGACTTAAGCAGAGTAGCATAGCGTGGGTATGATCCGCGGCATACTTACGATACGGTACTCCGCCTAAGTGACCTTAGGACATAATTGCTTGTATTTCCTTTCTTGATTCCTTGCATTCCTTGATTCAATTGCAATGTCCTTATCAGTCCTGTTTCTTATTCTAGCTTCGATGCCGCCAAAGACTACGAGAGCTCAGCGGGCTGCCGCTAGGGATGAGATTCGGGCGGGCCCGTCTGAGGCGAGGATCGAGCGGGATGATACGCCTATCCCTCAGGGTCATACTGATCCGCCTTATCCAGACCGTATTGCAAGATTAGAGGCCGGCATGCAAGAGTTGCGGAAGATGATGGGACCTTTAGTTGAGTCCAGCCGGGCACAGAGATCCGAGGACTTTCCTTCCACCGCACAGACCACGATCGTACCTGCTGCACAGATGGTCACTCCTGCTGCTACTACGGAGACTATCCCTGTTTCACTACAGGAGTTCATGAGATTGAGACCTCCAGCTTTTACCGGTACAGATGCGACAGAGGACCCACAGGCATTTCTTGATAGGATGGCTCGGATTTGCCGTTCGTTGAGGTGCTCTGATGATAGATTGGTGGAGTTTGCGAGTTTTTGTCTGGAGGGTCTTGCCCAGACCTGGTACGATTCAGTAGAGAGAGGCCGAGCTGCAGGTCTACCTTCTATGACCTGGGATGAGTTTACATCTGCATTTCTTGCCCGTTTTCTTCCGGAGAGTGTCCGAGATGCTCGAGCCCGTAGTTTTGAGTCTTTGCGTAAGACTCCTGGGATGACAGTGTCGGAGTATGATATACAGTTTACCCAGTTGTCTCGATATGCTCCGTACCTAGTAGACACAGAAGAGAAGAGAATAAAGAGGTTTGTGCGAGGGCTTGATACACAGCTATTCCTTGCCATCGGCACCCAGCATTTTGACACATACGCAGCCTCGATGGATGCAGCCTTACTTTTGGAGGAGCGTATTTCTGAGACTCCGGTCGTTTCTGGGCCGAAGAGGATCCGTACTGATACGCCAGCTCAGCAGCAGATGGGTAGACACCGTGATAGATTATTTCCGGGAGATGGTGGAGGCAGAGGATTGAGACGAGGTCAGTTATTTGGTTCATATCCACAGACCCAGCAGTCGTCTCCAGGATGTTTTCGGTGTGGGAGTCAGTACCACCATATCAGAGACTGTACCATGGGACGCCAGGGCGCGGCGACATTCCCGCATGTGACTTTACCACCCTCACCACCTTCACAGAGAGCTTTACTTCCTACTCCTGATGATGCTTCACGCCAGCCAGATGCTTCTAGAGGCCGTGGGCATGGCGGTCCAGTTCCGAGAGGACGAGTAGACAGAGGCAGAGGCAGAGGACGAGGTAGAGGCAGAGGACAGCCAGCTATTAGTGGTAGACAGGCCCGAGTGTTCGCGTTGACTCCTTAGGATGCACAGGCATCCAATGCCGTCGTGACAGGTACTCTACCAGTATGTTCTTTTGATGCACGGGTAATATTTGATCCAGGCTCCACACATTCCTATGTATCCACGTATTTTGCACCGAGGTTGGGCCGAGAGTCTTCTCCGTTAGATCAGCCGCTTATCGTTATTACCCCGGTAGGCGAGTCTTTTGTTGCCCGTTTTGTGTACCGATCGTGTTCCGTTCGTATAGGGGAGAGAGATTCTTTAGTTGATTTGATTCTCCTCGATATCCTAGACTTTGACGTTCTTCTTGGTATGGACTGGCTAGCCACCTGTTATGCATCCGTGGACTGCCGTGAAAAAGCAGTCAGATTCAGTTTTCCTGGTGAGCCGGTTCTTATTATTCAGGGAGATCGTAGTGCTACCCTTCCCAGCTTGATTTCATCTCTTCGCGCTGGTCAGCTCTTAAGGAAAGGGTGTCAGGGATTCTTAGCCTATATTTGTTATACTCGCTCCACAGAGGTTCCGTTGGACCAGGTCCCTGTTGTGAGAGAGTTTCCTGATATATTTCCTGACGAGCTGCCAGGTCTGCCACCAGAGCACGAGATTGAGTTCTGTATTGACTTGATCCCCGGCACGGGGCCTACCTCTATACCGCCTTATCGGATGGCCCCGGCGGAGCTGAGAGAGCTAAAGGATCAGTTACAGGACTTGCTGGACAAAGGGCTTATCCGACCGAGTGTGTCACCTTGGGGTGCTCCCGTCCTGTTTGTTAAGAAGAAGGACGGAAGTATGCGCTTATGCATTGATTATCGTCAGCTGAACCGGGTTACTGTGCGGAACAGGTATCCCCTACCCCGCATTGATGACTTATTCGATCTTCTCCAGGGTGCAGGGTTTTTCTAGAAGGTTGATTTACGGTCAGGTTATCACCAGTTGCGGGTTCGGAAGGAGGATATTCCGAAGACCGCTTTCCGTACTCGTTATGGTCATTATGAGTTCTTGGTGATGTCGTTCGGGCTCACCAATGCCCCGGCAGCATTTATGGATTTGATGAACCGCGTATTCATGCCGTATCTCGATCAGTTCATCATTGTGTTCATTGACGACATCTTGGTTTATTCTCGGAGCCGGGGGGGAGCATGAGCAGCACTTACGTATCACATTGCAGACTTTGAGGGAGCATCAGCTGTTCGCCAAATTCTCCAAGTGCGCATTCTGGCTAGATAGTGTCGACTTCTTGGGTCATGTGGTGACGAGAGATGGTATTAGTGTGGACCCGAAGAAGATCGAGGCAGTTCAGCGTTGGCCTAGACCAGTATCAGTTACAGAGGTTCGCAGTTTTCTAGGTCTGGCCGGCTATTATCGACGTTTCGTCCAGGATTTCTCCCGCATTGCTGCACCATTGACCCGGAAGGGGGTTCCTTTTGATTGGACCCAGGCATGTGAGGATAGTTTCCAGCAGTTGAAGACTCGTCTGACTACTGCACCAGTGTTAGCATTGCCTTCAGGATCAGGCGGGTTCGTGGTATATTGTGATGCTTCTAGAGTGGGGCTGGGATGTGTATTGATGCAGCACGACAGAGTTATCGCGTATGCTTCTCGGCAGCTGAGGGAACACGAACAGAACTACCCCACCCATGATTTAGAGATGGCTGCAGTAGTATTTGCACTTAAGATCTGGAGACATTACTGATACGGTGAGTCGTGCCAGATATTCACTGACCACAAGAGTTTGATGTATATCTTCCAGCAGCGAGATCTGAATCTGAGACAGCGCCGATGGATGGAGCTGGTGAAGGATTATGACTGCGAGATTTTATACCATCCGGACAAGGCGAAGGTGGTGGCAGATGCTTTGAGTAGAAAGCCCGGAGGTAGCTTATCTTGTTTGAGCACAGTGCAGATGCAGTCGACGGCGGATTGGCAGGTTTTATGTGATAGCAGAGTGCAGTTCGAGTTTATTCCTACAGGGGCACAGCTGGCCCATTTCAGAGCACGCCCACAGTTACTTGACCGTATCCACGAGGCACGGTCCGACGATGCCCGTATATTAGAGATTATTGAGCAGATTCGGCAGGGCAGAATTTCCGAGTTCGTGATTGATGATCAGGGGATACTTCGATTTAGGACTCGACTGTGCGTGCCAGATTCAGAGGGACTGAGGCGTGATATTCTCGAGGAGGCACATAGATCAGTATACAGTGTGCATCCGGGTTCCACCAAAATGTACCATGATTTGAGAGAGGTTTACTGATGGGACGGGATGAAGAAGGATATTACAGACTTTGTGTCGAGATGCCTGACTTGTCAGCAAGTCAAGGCCGAGCACCAGAGGCCAGCCGGCGAGTTACAGCCTTTGCCCATCCCTGAGTGGAAGTGGGATCAGGTCTCCATGGACTTCGTTGTGGGTCTACCCAGGACTAGTCAAGGGTACGACTCTATTTGGGTGATTGTGGATCGACTGACGAAAGCAGCTCATTTCCTGCCAGTGAAGACCACTTTTGGATTTTCTCAGTACGCCCAGGTTTATATTGATGAGATAGTGCGACTGCATGGCGTTCCGACTTGCATCGTGTCAGACCGTGGCACCCAGTTTACCAACCGATTGTGGCAGAAACTCCAGGAAGCTTTAGGCACCCGATTGAGTTTTAGCACAGCCTTTCATCCGCAGACCGACGGTCAGTCGGAGCGTACTATTCAGACTCTTGAGGACATGCTCAGAGCTTGTGTTTTAGATTTCGGTGGTAGCTGGGATTGTCATTTGCCTTTGATCGAGTTTTCCTACAATAATAGCTTCCAGGAGACGATTCAGATGGCACCTTTTGAGGCTTTATATGGGAGGAGATGTCGATCACCTGTATGTTGGACAGAGCTCAGGGAGAGCAGTATTTTAGGGCCGCAGATCGTACAGGAGATGACCGAGAAGATACAGCTGATTCGGGACAGGATGAGAGCGGCACAGAGCAGGCAGAAATCCTATGCTGACAAGCGTCGTCGCCGACTCGAGTTCGCTGTTGGCAATCATGTTTTCCTGAAGGTCTCTCCGATGAAGGGTGTGATAAGATTTGGGCGGAAAGGGAAACTGAGTCCTAGATATGTTGGTCCTTTCGAGATCCTAGAGCGTGTTGGTCCAGTCGCTTATCGGTTAGCTCTTCCGCCCAGCTTCCCCGATGTTCACCCCGTATTCCATGTCTCGATGCTCCGCAAGTACCTTCATGATCCTTCCCAGGCGATCCAGCACCAAACGATCCAGCTAGAGCGTGATCTTTCTTTCACCGAGCAGCCGGTGGTCATCTTGGATCGGCAGGTGAAGAAATTAAGGTCGAAGGTCATACCGTCTGTCAAGGTTCTTTGGTGTGGCCCGAACAGCGAGGAGGTCACCTGGGAGACCGAGGTCGAGATGAGGAAGAGATATCCCCATCTTTTTGAAGGTACGCGTAGTTAAATTCTAAATTCGGGGACCGAATTTCTTTAAGGGGGGAAGATTGTAACCCTTCGAAAAATCGTTTAGGCAGTTTTTTGGTAATCGGCTAAATTTTCGGCTTTTTCCGTAAAAAGTCAAAGTTACGGGTACACTGGACAGGACTCGTCGGGAACTGACTAGTTGGTATTATGCCTATCGTCAGTTATCAGTTCCCAGGTGACATGAGTACAGCTTAGTCCGCTGACTTGACACTGTCACTTCGCCTCGAGTGTGTTCCCACTGTACTTTGATTACTACCCTACCACGGCTCAAAGGAGCCGTGCAAACAGGTAGTAGTTGGGTGCAGTCCCGAAGCACTTGGAGGCAGTGACGGTTTGACAGGATTCGTCTCTCCCGGTATTGGGGGTTGACATCGCGCTGTGTCTAGGAGAGCCATTACACGAGTAGTCCCTGGCCAGGGCAAACGAGATATACTGGTAGGCTTCCAGTGTTATCTCAGGGTGTTTTGGGCTTCGCTCCGGCACGACTTGTACCGCTATTGGGGGACTGACGTTTACCGCCCCCTAGGCCCGCCATGCGATGTATCAGACGAATAGACCGGACTGTACGGAGAATGTCACATTCAGGCTCAGTAGGAGTTCAGATGGGTTTCACCTCGTTAGTCTTCTTGTCGGCATTACCTGGGGACCGTTACGCACAGCTAGTGCCGCTTGCGGTCTGTGGTTAAACCCACTGCCAGCGTAGTGTCGAGTCTTTAGAGTCCTACACAGAAAGCTTTGCGCCTTTAGGCAAAAGAGTAGAGGTCGCATGGTTTTGCGACAGGTCGCATGGTTTTGCGACAGGGTTCGGTCACATCCGTGCACTTGTGCACGTACAGTGTCCGGACAGTTTACACTAGCGGGCTTTGGTTTAAGCCAGATCCTAGTGTACCTTTTGGGATTGGATTTATCCAGTATGCATTCGTGTTCCTCGGAACGCGGATGCGGGTGCGTATGCACAGTTGACAGGGAGACAGAGGCAGCGGATTCTCATTAGGGTTGTTGACAGTTGACCGTTGACTATTTGACTTTTTGCTCAACCCTAATGAGAATATGATATATGATTAACAATTATATTAATTAAGTATTATGGTGACATGGTTGTTGACTTGTTGACTTTGTTGACTTTTGTTGACTTGTTGACTTTGTTGACCGGTTGACTAGGCTTGACTAGTTGACCATCATGATAACCATAGCCATCATTTCATGGCAAAGACTTTTGCTTGCTTGCTCATTTGTGCATAATGAGTGCATGAAATGATATGGTTATGGTTGCTTCAACCATCACATAACACTTATTTGGTATGATGAGTTATCATTACTTTGGATTATGAGAGGGTGAAAGGAAAAAGAGTTGCTCATTCTCACTTAACCATTCTCTCTCTTGTTCTTGAGCTCTCTTGTTTTGCTCTCACCCTCTTGCTTTTGCTCCCTCTCTTGACTCTATGGTTCTCTTGTCTCATGAGTTGAGAATCAAGAACCATAGATAAAATCCCATACAAACTCTTCTCTACTCACTCTAGTTCACAAGGTTTAGCAAACCGAGTGAACTAGTTTCTTCAAAGTTCAAAGAAGGAGCCAAAGGTTGGAGCTTTCAGGTGGATCTATCTTCGGCGTATGGAGACGACGGGAAGAAGCCAATCCGGACCACCATCGGAGCTTGAAAACGAAGGAGTTCAAGACAAGCAAGGTATAAACCCCCAACCGAGTAATTAGCAACTCGTAGTTAGGTTGTTAGTTAGATGTTTAACCAAGATCCGGGTTATAAGTCCATGTTACCACCTCTATAAAAATCGTTTTTTATCAAATTCCGCATACCCGAAAGTACCGGGAGAGGTAGCATGGACTTACATTTTATGGGACGTTGGGTATGAGATACTACAACATATGGCCCTAATGCAAGTAAGAGATTGTTAGTTATATGTATACCCTAGAGACCATTATTGTACATATGATGTATATTATAGCGGATGCTTGGACATACATAGGGAGGACTTTCTTGCTCGACTTGGTAGTATGCTATCTCGTTGCTCTTTATTTTAACATGTACACTTATTGTCTCTTTGTTACATGTTGATAAAGCCTTTAGGATGAATACTAGACTACCGGGATTATGATGTAGATCATACTAGTGGGGCCAGGGTAGTCGGTAAGTACATCCTTCAATTGTTCCTAGTCGTGGGAGTATCGAGACGGGGCATCGATATTCCAGAGTATACTAGCGTAAACGCTTCTTGACCTATATGATGGGCGATGGATGATCTCATATCTATTGGTGTTTGACATCATAGATGGTATACGGGTGCTCAGTGGAGACTGGGTACATTGAGCGGACTCGCCGAGAACTCCTAGATAGTATTATACCTTACGTCAAATGGCAGTTATCTTGTGACACGGGTACAGGTTAGTCTGTAGACCCGAGATCGTCATAGAGTCTTTTGTGATTCCCTTCGTGTTTTGAATTCCACCTTACAACGTTCAAGAGATCATGCAAAACGGTGTTTTTTGAATACAGTCCCGAGTCGAATGGAGGCAATGAGCGATAGAAGGGGATTTCGTCTCTCCCGGTATTGGGAGTTGATATTGCGCCATGCTCGATTGGCCATAACAGGAAATCCCTAGCCAGGATTGCTGAGATTTACTGGTAAGTGTTATCAGTAGTTTCTCGAACCGTTATGAGCCTCACATCGGCATGACTTATCAGACTATTGGGGTTTGACGTTTACCACCCCCAGGCTGTGATATGCAACAAATCTGACGAAGAGACCGGACTGTACGATAGTGTTGCTGATTGGATTCGCAGGAGTATGAGCAGGCTTGCTTGTTGATCTTCTGATCTCTCAATACCCGGGTAGCCGGCAGACTGCTTGCGGCTTGTGGGTGACTGATATGATCACCACCTACTACCGGCGTATTGACGAGTATTTAGAGTCCTACAAAGATATTTCTTGGCTTAAGCGAAATGAAGTAGGAGCACATATGTGATATGTGCACGACCGAGACTAATACGTGTATGTGATACCGTATTCTATTCTCGCGATATGTGATATCGGTCGGATATATGTGATATAGCCGGGCTGTTGAATCAAGTGTTGATTCGATAAATTGATACATATAATATTAGTCGGTAATATGTGATATAGCCGGATTATTAAATCAAGTGTTGATTTAATAACTTAATGTATAATTATATATTTGATATATTAATTTACATTAACTAATATTATCTCACTTAAGAATTCTTTTTCTCACTTGTGCATTTAGTATATATATGTGATATATATTAATGTACACTCTTTTGTGTCATGCTAGATGATACATAAGACATGGGTGCATGAGTCTCACACCATGCTTATCATAATAATGGGTTTTATTTATTTAAAGTAAATCAAAATAAGTTGGAAATTAGTCACATGGTTCAAGCTTAGTGGAAGCTTATAGAACCCATTGACTTAGTCCACAAATTTTTGTCTTACATTAGATATTTATTAACCCAACCATTATGATTAGCCATGGTTTAGTCTCTACAAGGGTTAGTATATGATATTAACTCATCCATGGTTGCCATTCTACACTTGACTTTTTCCATTGTTGCTTTTCTTCATCTCCTTCTTCTAGCTCTTTTGCAATTTGGGAGGTGAAGAAAATGAGTGAGAAAAATATTTCTAATGTGAGCAAAATTCCTACTTCATCATTCTCTTCTAGATTAGCTATTTAGTTTAGGGTGTTTGCTTCACTAATTCCATATTAGTGAAGTGGTAGCTTGAGTTGGTGTCTCCTCGACGTAGATCGTCTTCGGCCTTGAAGACATCAAGCAGGTTTGTTCCTTTCATCTTGTGGAGCCTTTCTAGAGTCCGAGGGTTCACTACTTGGAGCGAAGGGACTACTACACGGAGCCATTGAAGTGAAGGACCGGTCTACAAAGGTTGTATTTCTTGTTCACTTAGATGTAAAGATGTTTACATTCTAGTTTCGTCTAATTCTCTAGTTAAGATTCTAGATTAGAGTTCTTTAGCATGCCAAATTTTTAAAATGGCATGGTCGATGCCTCCCAAAATCCAGCGGCAGCCCTAGGGATCCCTTTAGAACTTGATATGTGACTTATGATATGTTGGCCTTCGTCAAGGTCATAAGAGAATGGGGAAAAAATCCACATCGGGAGTTTCTAAAGAAACTAAAACTTTCTAGTGTCGCATACCATTTGTAGTGTGTTAATTTTGGTAAGATTCCTTCAAGGTTATCACACAATGATATTTGGATCCCGATCCTTCTGTGAGTATCCGCTACTCCTCGGGAGATTTTTTCTCTTAACGATTGATTGTTAGAGATTCTGCGTGTTCAAGTTTAGTTAATTACCGCAATCAAGATGGTTTCGCTTGTAGCTAGCCGGTTGAGTACGGGTCGTCCGCAGGGAGATGGGAATCTTTTTCTATGTGCTTTAACGAGTTAAGTCCAGTTTTTCAGATTTTGTTGTGATTAATTAAGTGGTAAAATGATATGTAAAGAGAGCTTGTTAGGGTTAAGATTAGGTTAGTTTGAGTTAGGAGTCTCCCACATCTTTCGTTGCCCCTCTTAATATCGGTGTTACAGTAATCGGCAACAACGGGGATTGGCACGACTAGGAAGGAACTTGAGAGTATAAGCTAGGCTTTACAATGCATAAGTTCTTCCTTTTGGTGCTTGTATGTCCGTTCTTGGCTCTTAGCCATAACCTCCGGTTAATTCAACCACAACCGGTCTCACTACGGAATCACCGCTATCATGTAGGATAGGGTGCCGTAAGGTGCGGATTGTGGTTCAATTAACGGGAGTCGAATTAAGCTGTTGGGCAAGGAAAGAGTGAGAGAGATTTCCTTCTCTCAAACTTCCCTTATCCTACCCTAACAAGTATGAAACTACTCACACATCATGATACGGAAAAATAAAACAAAACAAAAGAGGAAGATAGAAAGAAAGAGATTATAAGATAACAACTAGCTATTTGCGACCTCACCTTGGCAAGGATCAAGCGTAAGCATCATGGTTGTTTTAAGGATAAAGAAAAAGAGAAAAGAAAGAAACAACAAGAAATAACAACAACTAAGTTAACAAATTAAAATTACAATAATTAACAAGAGAACAAGACAAGCATAATAATAAACGGTTCTTCTTTATTCATCATTCTTCACTCAAAAGCTCACTACAAGTTTTAATGGAGAAGAGATGAGAAGAGGAAGAAGAACATGTATTCTAAAACCTAGAGAAAAAAATACAAGATTATGGACCCACTTTCCTTCACAAAGTTCTGGACTATTTATAGGCAGGAAGCTGGAGATCTAGGGCAACATTCAGAACCATCATAAAAAGACCCAAATACCCCTGAATTTTCATCTCCTGTCACCACTGTACGGCCGCGGTTCCGCGGCCTAAGCCTGCTATTGCCACGGAACTGCGGCACTTTAGGGGGATTGGGTCATCGTATTTGGTGGCTTTTCCTGTTTTTCTGTGCCCTTTTGTCTGGTACATGTATTTTCTGATAATCTCTCCACATTTCTTCCAGAATTTTTTATTGATCAAAAGGTGATTGGACATGTATCTTTTGTCAAGATTTTCTTGAGCTCCGCGTAGATTTCTTGGAACTTGTGTTGCCATTGAGCCTTGTGCATGAAGGTGACAATCGATTTGCCATTTTGTCTCCTAACTGGTGTGTGGCAACAGACGGATAAAGAGCGGAGACCCGTGTTTTATCTGTGGTTGGCAGGAACCCGGATTTTGTCGTGTTTTTCCATGGATTTCACCGTTTAGAGCCGAGAACCTGTATCCTGCAATTGACTAGCAAACACGGCTCAAGAGTACCTACCGATATGCAGTGTGATAAAAATTGGGCGGTATAAAAATGCAAAAATCTGATATGAACAACGATCAATGCTATAAACCAAGTAGGTGTCTAGAACAGTGTTAGCAAGGATATGCCTCCAGGGAAAAGAGCTTATTTAATTAAGGAACTTCACGAAAGCATTGTAAAACCTCCCTCGAAGTACCTACAATAGCCTAGCCGAAAGGTTATGCAAGAATTGTACAGTGAGATTAATCCTGAATAATTCGTCTTTTATGGTTTGAGGAAGGATTTGAGAAACAGTGGGAGTCATCAAGTTTAGATAAAATAAAAACCAATCTAAATTTGCAAGAGTATCATGCTAAAGTGTTTCATATCTCTCTCCTAATTGCAGCGACCAAGATGACCGGCATTAAGTTACTTTTAGATAAAAACATATTGACGGGGAAAAACTATAAAGATTGGCCCAGGAATTTCCATATGTCCATCACATATGACAAACTGGGCTATCTTCTTACTACTAAAGCCCCTGCCGTCCCAGGTCCAGATTCCAGCGTCGCGGATAAGAAGATCCGTAAGACCTGGGAAATTGACAGTGCGAAAGCCAAGTGACTCGTGCTGGCCTCTATGGATAATGAACACCAGAGGCGGCACGAGAAGATGGACTTTGAATCCATCTTCCTCCATACCAAGGACTTATATGGAGAGCAATCTTGTATTGCAAGATACGAGACCTCAAAGAAACTATTTCAAGCAAGCTTGGCTATCGGGTCATCTGTAGGGGACCACATCCTTAAGATGATCAGCTTGATTGTAGAGCTCGCGGACCTGGGGGCCACGTTGGAGAACGAGCTGTATACAGACTTGATTCTACAGTCCCTCCCTTCTACCTACGCCCAGTACATCTTGAATTTTAACATTCAAGGGAAGGAAGTTACACTTCCAGAACTCCTCAACATGTTGAGGAGCGTTGAGGACATCGTACAGAAGTCAAGAGAGACACCCGCTCTGCTTGTTGTAGGATCTTCCTCTTCTAGATCCAAGGAGAAAGCCAAGGGGAAGAAGAAGAAGGCCCCCACAAAGCCGAAAGGCGGTGTTAGTAAGGTAGAGGCAATAGGCAAGGCAAAAGTTGGGGGGCCGACGGTAGGGAAGCAAGAATGTTTCTACTGTCACAAGAAGGGCCATTGGAAGAAGGATTGTAGGGCCTGGAAAGCCCAGAACCAGGGTGAGAAGCAGATTGTGGCTTCGGCTTCAGGTGTGTTTGTGATTGAAAACTGTCTGCCAATCAACTCTACTTCCTGGCTATTGGATACCGGATCAGGATCTCATATCTGTAATTCTTTGCAGGCACTGAGAAGCCATAGAGTTTTGAAGGCGGGTGATATGACCCTCAGGGTTGCTAACGGAGCGAGCGTGGATGCTGTGTCCGTAGGGGAATATCACTTAAGATTGACAAGTGGATATATTTTGGTTTTGCGCAACTATTTTTGTGTACCTAGTTTGACTTGTAATATTATTTCTGTATCTTTGTTATCTAAAGAAGGTTATGAGTTTACATTTGTAAGCGATATCGTAAACATCCATCTTAATCATGATTTGATTGGGTCGGGTACACTAAATAACAGTATATACGTATTAAACCAACTATAAGTTTTCAACGTCCAAAACACACACAAAAGAAAGTCTCCAGAAATAAATCAAGCTTTCTTATGGCATTGTAGACTGGGTCACATCAATGAAACACGATTGACCAAGTTACATAAAGAGGGATATTTGGATCCGTTCGAATATCAGTATTATGCAACTTGTCAATCATGTCTCAAAGGAAAGATGATAAAGACTCTGTTCACTGGACACGGAGTAAGAGCGAGCGAGCTCTTGGGACTCATACACAGCGACGTGTGTGGTCCAAAATCTACACATGCAAGAAGTGGTTATTCCTATTTCATTACTTTTACGGATGATTTCTTTAGGTATGGACTTGTCTTCTTGATGAAATATAAATCCGAGACCTTTGAGAAATTCCAAGAATATAAGAATGAAGAGGAAAAACAAACCGGCAAAAGTATCAAGACACTTAGATCTGATCGAGGTGATGAATACTTAAGTGCCGTGTTCCTGGATTACTTAAAAGAGAATGGAATTCTCTCTCGGCTTACTCCTCCATACACACCACAACACAACGGTGTATCGGAAAGGCGGAACCGAACCTTATTGGATATGGTACGTCCCATGATGAGTAACGCTGAGTTACCGCGATCCTTCTGGGGCTATGCACTAGAATCAGCTGCATATCTTTTTAACAAGGTCCTACCAAGACTGTGCCTACCACAACATATCAGATATGGAGTGGGAAGAAACACTATCTTTAGTATCTGAAAATATGGGGATGTTTATCTTTTGTTAAAAGCAACATGCGGACAAGCTTAAGGCACGCTCAGTACTGTGTAAGTTTGTGGGATTCCCAAAGAACTCCAGGGGGTATCTTTTATATTACGCAGAAGAACAAAACGTTTTTTTCTCTTCATGCCCACTTCTTGGAAACTCAAATTTTAGAAAAAGAGATAAGTGGGAGCACAATAGAACTAGAAGAAATTCCAGAACCACAAGATATTACTGAAAGCATGGTGAAACCAGAAGTTTCAAAAGAACAGGACATCCCCGTGCCGCTCCGCAGGAGTAGTAGGCTATCTCATCCGCCCGAGAGATACTACGATTTTCTCGTAGACGGGAATAGAGAGGATTGCATCATTGACAATGATGTGCCAACTAGATTCGAGCAAGCCATTTAGAGTAGAGACTCGGTAAAATGGCTGGATGAAATGCGGACCAAGATGGAGTCCATGTACACCAACAAAGTATAGACTTTGGACATTACTCCAGAAGGGGTAAACCCGTAGCCTGCAAATGGATTTTCAGAAAGAAGATTGGTGTAGATGGATAGGTTGAAACCTATAAGGCTAGACTTGTTGTAAAATGTTTTCGTCAATGACCAGCTTTGGACTATGATGAAACCTTTTCTCCAGTAGCTATGCTCAAATCCATTCGGATCCTTCTTGCCATTGCTGCCTTCCACGATTATGAGATTTGGCAGATGGACGTAAAGACCGCTTTTCTGAATGGACATTGGAAGAATGCGTCTATATGGATCAGCCAGAGGGTTTCATTCAGAGTGGGTAGCAGGGAGAAAGTGTGTAAGTTTCTTAAATCCATATATGGATTAAAGCAGGCATCGCGGAGTTGGAACATCTGTTTTTATGAGACGGTCAAAGAATTTGACTTTATCAAAAATCCAGATGAACCATGCATCTATAGTAAGATTGTAGCAATAACTGTTATATTCCTCGTCTTGTACGTGGATTACATTCTCTTGAAAGGAAATGACATTCCTATGCTACAATCAGTGAAACAATTCTTGCCACAAAGGTTCTCCATGAAAGACCTGGGTGATGCCTCTTAGATTCTGGGGATCCAGATCTATCGTGATACATCTAAGAGGATGTTGGGACTTTCACAGTCCAGGTATATCGACACCATACTGAAAAGCTCAGTATGAAAGATTCAAAGCGTGGTAATCTACCAGCTTGTTACAGAATCGCCCTCTCCAAAGAGAAGTCTCCCAAGACTGATTTGGAAAGGGATCACATGTCAACTATAAACCTACGTTTCTGCGGTAGGCTCTATAATGTATGGGATGTTGTGTACCGGACCAAATTTTGCTTACGCACTAAGTGTGGTATGCCGGTATCAGTCAAACCCTGGGGAGAAGCACTGGATACCAGTAAAGAACATTCTTAAGTACCTAAGAAGGACTAAGGGGATTTTCTTGGTGTACGGCGGAAAAGACCTCCAGATCGAGGCCTTTGCTGACTCCAGCTTCCAGAGCGATAAGGATGACTCCAAGTCCATGTAGGGCTATGTCTTTACCCTCAATGGAGGGGAGGACTGTTGGAAGAGCTCCAAGCAGGACACCGCTGCTGACTCGACAATGGAAGCGGAGTATATCGCCGCATGTGACGCCGCAAAAGAAGCAGTCTGGATGAGGAAGTTCTTAACAGAGTTTCAAGTGGTTCCATCCATTGTTGATCCAACACCTCTGTATTGTGACAACTACGGGGCTATAGCTTTAGCGAAGGAACCCAGGTCCCATCAGAAGTCCAGACATATCTTGAGGCGATATCACCTGATCAGGGAGATCTTGGATCGCCGGGAAATCGATGTACAGAGAGTTGATACGGAGAACAACACTGCAGATCCACTCACAGAGGCCATCCCTCAGACGCAGTTCGAGAGGCTATTCAAGATGATAGGTCTACGATATGCCAATACATGGCCTTAGTGCAAGTGGGAGATTATTAGTGATATATGCCCTATAGGCTATTATTGTATAGTACTACTTTGTATATTACATTTTAGAAGCTTAGGATATACTATAACACCAGCAGCACCGGTTACGTGCAGCGGTAATTCCCAAAGGATCCGGGTGAAGACCAAAGATCTTGAGCGAACGATCCGGAAGAACAACTCAAAGGATAAAGAAGTATCGTTAATTTCTTCATGCTCGTTCCAAGTTCGAAGTACCATTTGTACAAATATGAATCACGGAGTTTATGACAGTCTTGCTCAATATGGTAGTATGCAACTTGGTTTGTTTCTATCTTAATATATATATATATGTTTCTTTTAGCGTATCGGTAATACATATTGGTAGAGCCCGTAGGATCTTTTCTTGACTACCAGCGTTGTGATGGCAGTCACACTAGTGGGGGTTAGGTAGTCTATAAGCACATCCATATATAGATCCCCAGTCATAGGATTATCGAGACAGGGCATCGATACTCCAGAGTAGACTAGTGTATACGCTTCTCATCCTAATAAGGGAGATGGTCTGTCCCATTGCCATTAGTACGTTGTACTGGAGATAGTATGCAGGTGCTCATTGGGTTATGAGTTACACTGGACGCACTCGTGGGGAACTATTGGTTGGTACTATACCTATCATCAGGTAGCAGTTCCCAGGTGATATGAGTACAGCATAGTCCGTTGACTTGACAATGCTACTTCGCCTCGAGTGTGTTTCCACTGTTCTTAGATTACTACCTTACCATGGATCTGATGAGTCGTGCAAACATGTAGTAGATGGGTACAGTCCCGAAGCACTTGGAGGCAGTGGCGGTTAGATAGGATTCATCTCTCCCGGTATTGGGGGTTGATGTCGTGCTGTGTTCGAAAAGCCATTATAAAAAGTCCCTGGCCAGGGCAAATGAGATTTACTGGTAGGTACTCCAGTAGTTTCTCAGGGTGTTTTTTGGGCTCTACTCCGGTATGACTTATTGCGCTATTAGGGGTCTGATGGCTATCGCCCCCTAGGCTCGATATGCAATACACTTAGACAAACAGACCGGACTGTACGGAGATTGTCACAGATAGGCTCAGTAGGGGTTCAGATGAGTTTGCTCAACGGCCTTCTTATCGACAGATACCTCGGTAGCCGTTACGTGTAGCTAGTACCGCTGACGTGCTTGTAGTTAAACCCACTGCTAGCGTACTATTGAGTCTTTAGAGTCCTATACATAGGATTTCCCTGCTTCGGGCGAAAAGATATAGAGGTCGTATGTTTTTACGACAGGGTTTGATCACATACGTGTACTTGTGCACGAAGGATGTTCGGGCGGATAATACTAGTTGGCTTTTGTTTAAGACGGATCCTAGTATTAGATTATTGGATTAGCTTCATCTCATTGTATTCGTGTTTTTCGGAATACGGATACGGGTATGTATATATGGTGATGGGTATTCTTGTAATTTACTCAAGTATACTTCTAGAAGGGGACACCTCATTTGTGTTTTTATCTTTTGATTAAAAGATAAATGGAGTGTAGGTATGAAGTGTTATTTTTTAATAAACGAAGCATGGCTACTTGGTGACTCATGGATGACTATTGAGGAAAAAGCGGACTTAAATTTTTTTGTGATATTTTGTGAGATATTTTGGCTTGCTTCATAGTCATCTCAAGTAGCCATATTCATTTCATTATTATCTCAAACACTCTCTCACCTCAAGGGCTCTCTTCTTCTCCCTCAAACCCTAATTGTATCATGTGTTGAGAAACCTAGGGTGAGATTAGACTATCCATAATCACTCTCTACATCTTCTAGGCTACTTAAATTAGCACAATATGTACACTAGTTACCTCATCTTAGAGGTAGGAGCTCCTAATAGACACTCTCGGATGGATCTACTTCGACTCGAGGAGACCGAAGAGGAGGCGCGATCTGTATACTCTTCAAGGAGCAAAAGAAGAGGAAGATGAGTACAAGAAAAAGAAGGACTTGATACTTGATGTATAACTTTCTCATATAGTCGTTAAACCTCTTAGTTCTTTTCTTAGCCAGGGTTTAGTATCGATCCTGGAGTTTAGTTGATATTGCAAAGCATATAAAAATTGATTTTTGCAAACTTCGCCTCCCCGTGAACCCGCGGGGTGCGCGACATCGACTTACACTAGGAACTATTAAAGGATGTGCTTTTGGACTGCACATGCCCCACTAGTATGAACTGCATCATAGTCCTGGTAGTCAAGCCAACATCCTAAGAGCTTTATCAACATGTATCAGAGAGACAGTATAAAAATACAAGTGTGCATGTTAAGATAAAATGCAACCAGATAGCATACTATCATTTCGAGCAAGAAATTCCTCTATATATATGTCTAAACATCCACTATATCATACAATAATGGCCTCTAGGGCATACATATTCCTAACAATCTCCCACTTGCACTAAGGCCAGTTATTATAGTATCTCATACCCAACATCCCAAAAAGTCTCTCAAACTGCATCTAGGGGAGGGCCTTCGTGAGTGGATCCACTGTGTTTTCCTTCGTATCTACTTTTCTGACCTCGATCTCCCGGCGATCAACTATCTCTCGGATCAGATGATACCGCTTTAGAATATGTCTGGATTGCTTATGGGACTGGGGTTTCTTGGCTAAAGCCACAGCTCCATTATTATCACAATACAAAGGTATTGGATCCTCAATGGATGGAACCACACCAAATTCAGTAATGAACTTCTTCATCGAGACAGCCTCTTTGGCAGCGATGTATTCATCTTCCATCGTCGAGTCTGCTACGGTATCTTACTTGGAACTCTTCCAACATACCGCCCCTCCATTAAGGGTGAATACAAAACCCGAGACCGACTTGTTGTCATCCTTATCACTTTGGAAGCTCGAATCAGTAAAGGACTCCACCTGGAGTTTTCCGTTACCATACACCAAGAACATCTCTTTAGTCTTTCTTAAGTACTTAAGAATGTTCTTCACAGCTGTCCAGTGCTTCTCCTCTGGGTCTGATTGATACCTACTTACCACACTAAGTGCGTAAGCAACATCCGGTCTGGTGCATAATATTGCGTACATGATAGACCCAACTGCAGAAGCATAGGGTATCACTTAGATGCAGGCCCTCTCCAAATCAGTCTTGGGAGACATCTTTTTGGAAAGAGTGATTCCTGAGCAAGCGTGTAAATTACCACGCTTAGAATCTTCCATACTAAACCTCTTTAGTATGGTGTCTATGAACCAGGATTAGGACAATCCCAACATCCTTTTAGATCTATCTCTATAGATCTTTATCTCCAGGATGTAGGAGTCATCACCCAGATATTTCATGGAGAACTTGTGTAATAGGAAGAATTTGACCGAGTGCAGCATAGGAACATCATTTCTTATCAAGAGTATGCCATCCACGTACAATACAAGGAAGACAACCTTACTCTCTACAATCTTTTTATATATACAAGGTTCATTTATGTTTTTGATGAAGTCAAACTCTTTGAATGCTACATCAAAACAGATGTTCCAACTCTATGATCCCTTCTTTAATCCATAGATTGATTTAAGCATCTTGCACACCTTTCCGTTACTCCCACTATCTATGAAGCCCTCTGGTTGTCATATACACGCTCTCTGCTAAATCACCATTTAGAAAAGCGGTCTCGACGTCCATCTGCCAGATTTCATAGTCATGGTATGCAGCAATGGAAAGTAGGATCTTGATGGACTTAAGCATAGCCACTGGAGAAAATGTTTCATAATAATCGACACATGGTCGTTGATGAAAACCTTTTGCTACAAGTCTTGCTTTGATGGTCTCAACCTTTCCATCTACATCAATTTTCTTCTTGAAGATCCACTTACTCCCGATGGGTTTTACCCCTTCAGGAACAACTTCCAAAGTCCATACTTTGATGGTGTACATAGATTCCAACTCCGATCGCATAGCATCCAGCCATTTCACAGAGTCCCCACTTGTGATTGTTAGTGGATGTAGCATACCCTCATAACACTTGTGAGGAGGTGGAAGTGGCAAATGAAAGATTTCTTGCATGCAACACCCACATAAAACCAAGATCTTATGCTTAAACCTTAACTAGCAAACCCTATCTAGAGTTCTTAACTACTATGAAAGGGTTATACCTAATGAACCGGTCCTTCGGGTCTTCTTTTTGGATGCAACTCCTAGGCTCTTTGGATGCTTGTGATGTCCTCTATCTCCGGCCACCTCAAGACGTAGATGATCCACCCGAGAGCTATGGAACAAGCTTCAAACTCTTCTCAAGAGTTAACTAAGAGATCAAGTATGCTAGAAATGATCACCTAGATGATGTAGAGATCATGTAGGGGATTAATATGTCTCTTGAGTTTTTGATTCACAACACATGTGAAGGATAAAGCTAAGAGGAGGAAGAAGGAGAAAATGAGGAGAGATAATGTGAGAGTGATGAATGAAAAAATCAAGCATGGAAAAAATGATATGGCTCAAATGAAATAATTGAAGCATGCAATAAAATAATGCACCATGCTTCAATAGTAATCCCAAATAAATAAAAAAGATATAAGCCATTCCTTCATACATGATTTGTCTCTCTCCAAATTCCATCTCATAATTTCCATTTTCACAAAATGATAACTATTTATGAGGTGTCCCCTTCTAGAAGGTATTCTTGTACAATTACAAGAATACCCCTCCACCGTATACCGTATAAGTATACCCGTATCCAAATTCCAAAAAAATACGAATATAAATAATCCAATAATATAATACCCGTATCCGGCTTAAACCAAAGCCAACCAGTATTATCCTTCCGATCATTATTCCTATAACCATTACACGAACATGATTGAAACCCTGTCGTAACAACTTACGGCCTCTACATCTTTTTCCTGAACCAGGGAACCCTCTGTGTGGGACTCTAAAGGCTCGACGGTACGCTGGCAGTGGGTTTAACCACAAGCACGTCAGCGGCACTAGCTGTGCGTAACGGTTACCCAGGTACGTGACGAAAAGGTGGCCGACGAGCGAACTCATCCTAACCCTAACGAGCCTGTAAGAAACACTTACCATATAGTCCGGTCTCTTCGTCTGATACGTCGCATATGAAGTCTAGGGCTGGTAAATGTCAGATCCCAGTAACCTTATAAGTAATGCTGATTTATGGCCCATAACGGTTTGAGAAACTACTGATAACTCTTATCGGTAAATCTCGACAACCCTGGCCAGGGATTTGCTGTTATGGCCGATAAAGCATAGCGCGACATCAACTCCCTATACCGGGAGAGATGAAACCCCACCCATCGCTCACTGCCTCCATGTGATTCGAGACTGTACCCAAAATCCACCTGTTTGCATAACTCAGTAGAGCCGTGGTAGGGAGGAAATCAAAGTACGGTGGGAATCACACAAGAGACTATGACGATCTCGAGTCTAAAGACTAACCTGTACAAGTGTCACCAGAGAACTGCAATCTGACAATAGGTATATATACCATCTAGGAGTTCTCGGCGAGTCCTGTTCGGTGTATCCATTCTCCAATGAGCACCTGTGTACAATCTTTGATGTCAAACACCAATGGTTGTGGGATCAACCATCACCCCCAAGGTCAAGAAACGTACACACTAGTCTACTCTGGTAATATCGATGCCTTGTCTTGATACACCCTCGACTAGGAACTATTAAAGGATATGCTTATAGACTGCCCAGGCCCCACTAGTCTGATCTACATCATAATCCTGGCAGTCAAGCATAATCCTAAGGGCCTCATCAACATGTATATAAGGATATGAAATACAACACATCACACGTTAATATGAAGATAAACAAGATAGCATACTATCATTTTGAGCAAAGATTGTTTCTATACATATATATGCCTAGCATCTTATAGAATACAGGCCTCTAGGGCATACATATATAACAATCTCCGACTTGCACTAAGGCCTGTAGTTGGTGCAATAAGTACCCACTGTCTACACTAGAACCAGTTGCCGGCGTACCGCATGCCCAACAGCTTGAACAGTTTCTCAAACTGGACTTGAGGGATAGCCTTGGTGAATGGATCTTCTATGTTGTCTTTCGTGTCTACTCTCTGTACCTCGATATCCTGGTGATCCACTATCTCCATGATGAGGTGATACCACCTCAAGATATGTCTGGATTTCTGATGGGACCTCGGTTCCTTTTTTAAAGCCATGGCTCTATTGTTATCGCAATACAGAGGTATTGGATTAGCAATGGATGGAACCACCAGAAGTTCAGAAATGAACTTCCTCATCTAGACTGCCTCTTTTGCGGAATCATTAGCAGTAATATACTCAGCTTCCATCGTGGAGTCAGCGACGATATCTTGTTTGGAACTCTTCCAACATACCGCCCATCCATTTAGGGTTATTACAGATCCTAAGATAATCCTTGTCGCTCTGGAAGCTGGAGTCGCTAAAGCCCTCCATTTGGAGATCTCCGTTACCATACACCAAGAACATTTCTTTAGTTCTTCTTAAGTACTTCAGAATGTTCTCCATAGCAGTCCAGTGTTTCTCCCCTGGATTGGATTGATACCTACTTACTGCACTCAGTGCATAAGCTACATCTGGGCGAGTACAAAACATCTCATACATTATAGATCCTACCGCCGAAGCGTAGGGTATAATACCCATGCGATCCCTCTCCTCATCAGTCTTTGGAGACATCTCTTTGAAGAAGGAGATCCTGTGACAAGCGGGTAAATTACCTCGCTTGGAATCTTCCATACTAAATCTCTTTATTATGGTGTCAATGTATCTCGATTGGAACAATCCCAATAATTTCTTAGATCTATCTCTATAGATCTTAATTCCTAAAATGTACGGGGCATCACCCAGGTCTTTCATGGAGAACCTCTGCGATAAGAATAGTTTGACCGATTGTAGCATAGGAATATCATTTCCTGTCAAGAGAATGCCGTCCACGTACAATACGAGGAATGTAACAGTACTCTCTACAATCCTTTTATAAATACATGGTTCATCTACATTTTTGATAAAACCAAACTATTTGATTGTATCATCAAAGCAGATGTTCCAACTCCGTGATGCCTGCTTTAATCCATAGATGGATTTAAGCAATCTGCATACTTTTCCGCTGCTCCTACTATCAATGAAGCTTCTGGCTGATCCATAAAAACGCATTCTTTTAAATCACCATTTAGAAATGTCATTTTAACATCCATCTGCCAGATCTCATAGTCATAGTGAGTAGCTATAGCATGCAGGATCCGAATGGATTTGAGCATCGCGGCTGGTGAAAAGGTTTCATCATAGTCCAAGCCAGGTCTTTGACAAAATCCTTTTGCGACCAGCCTAGCTTTATAGGTCTCCACCTGACCATCCATACCGATCTTTCTCTTAAAGATCCATTTGCACCCTATTGGTTTTACTCCATAAGGTGCAACCTCCAAAGTCCATACGTTGTTGGTGTGCATGGATTCCATTTTGGATCTCATGGCATCCAGCCACTTCACTGAGTTACCATTCGTGATAGCTTGCTGAAAACTAGAAGGGTCATCATCATCCATGATGCAATCTTCTCTATCACCATCAATTAGAAAACCGTAGTATCTATCAGGTGGGCGAGAAGTCCTACTAGATCTACGGAGTGGCTGAGCTTCGTCAGGTTCTATTGAAACCTCAGATTCAACCAAATCATCGGTAATTGTTTGTGGATCTAGAATTTCTTCCAGTTCTACCGTATTGCCAACAGTATCATTTGTAAAAAATTCATTTTCTAAAAATATGGCATACTGAGAAACAAACACCCTTTGTTCCTCCTTGTGGTAGAAAAGATATCCATACGAGCGTTTTGGATATCCCATAAATTTACACAAAAACGACCGTGTCTCGAGTTTGTCCGGATTCTGCTTTTTCACATAAGCCGGACAACCTCCATATCCTAACTCGTTAAAAGACGGACTCTTCCCATACCATATCATATATGGAGTGGTAAACATGGTTTTGGTCGGAACCATATTCAAGAGATATATCGCAGTCTCCAATGCATGCCCCCATAATGAAAGTGGTAACTCAGCAACACTCATCATTGATCGTACCATATCTAATAGGGTACGATTCCTCGGTTCCAACACGCCGTTGTGCTATGGTGTGTACGGAGGAGTGAGCTGAGAGAGAATCCCATTCTCTTTTAGGAAATCTAGAAACTCTGAGCTTAGATACTCACCTCCTCGATTCGATCGAAGTTTCTTGATACTTAATCCTGTTTGTTTTTCTACTTCAGATTTATACTCCTTGAACTTTTCGAAGGCTTCAGACATATGTTTCAATAAGAACACGTGTCTGAATCTCGAGAAATCATCAGTAAAAGTTATGAAGTACGAAAAACCACCTCTCGCATGTGTATGCATTGGTTCACATACATCACTATGTATGAGGCCTAAGAGTTCAGTAGCACTCTCTCCGTGTCCACTAAACGGAGTTTTGGTCATTTTGCCTTTGATACAAGACTGGCAAGTCGCATAAGATTTATATTCAAAGGAGTTTAAATATCTATCTTTACGTAGCTTGGTTAGTCTTGTTTCATTAATATGACCAAGTCTACAATGCCAAATGAAAGCTACATTTATGTCTGAAATCTTTATTTTGTTTTTTTGTTGTATATTGAAAACGGTATGTTGATTTAGGACGTATATCCTATTATTTAATGTACCAGACCCAATCAACTCTTTGCTGGGTTCCGTAGCACTGCCACTGGGTTTCGAAAGGCATCGACTATGTCGTTTTCAAAAAATTGGTATGCTAAAGAACCCCTAACGCTAGAATCTTAACTAGAGAATTAGAAGAAAACTAGAATGTAAATATCTTTACATCTAAGTGAACAAGGAATACAACCTTTGTAGACCGGTCTTTCACTTCATAAGCTCCGTGTATTAGTCCCTTCACTCTAAGTATTGATCTCCCGGACTCTAGTAAGGCTCCACAAGGTGAATTGAACAAGCTTGCTTGAAGTCTTCGAGGCCGAAGATGATCTACGTCGAGGAGACACTAACTCAAGCTCCCTCTTTACTAATGTGGAATTAGCGAAGCAAACAACCTAAACTAAATGGCTAGTCAAGTTTAGGATGATGAAGTAGGAATTTTGCTTACTTTAGAAATATTTTTCTCACTCATTTTCTTCACCTTCCAACAAGATAGAGAGCTTGAGGAAGGAGATGAACAAATTCAACCATGTAAAAAAACAAGTGTAGAATGACAACAATGGTTGAGAAATATCTCATATAACTCATGTAGAGACATAACTATGGTTTAAGATAATGGTTGGGTTAATAATGTAAAACAAAATTAGTGGACTAAGTCAATGGTCACTACAAGCTTCTCCAAGTTTCTAACCATGTGACTAATTTCCAACTAATTTTGATTTACTTTAAATATATAAAACCCATCATTATGTTAAGCATGGTGTGAGTCTCATACACCCATGTCACATGTATCATCCAGCATGACAAAAAAATGTACATTAATATATACACATATATACTAAATGCACAAGTAAGAAAAAGAATTCTTAAGTGAGCTAATATTAGTTAATGTAAGTTAATAGATCAAATATATAATTATACATTAAATTATTAAATCAACTCTTGATTTAATAATCCGGCTATATCACATATAACCGACTAATATCGTATGTATCTGTTGGATATAGTACCCTCAGAGTCAATTATTGGATCACAGGCACGTGATTGCAATGATTGAGGGATGACCTATACCGGTAGGACAGACTAACTCGAGATGATAGTATGCTATCTGGTTTATCTTTATCATCGTGTACTGCTTTAGGTGACCTTACAGGTCGCTATTACACATTAATAGAGCCCTTAGGATTCTTGCTTGACTACCAGCAGTATGATGGCGATCATATACGTGGGAGCTGCGGTCTATAAGCACATCCTTTAAAGGTCCCTGGTCGTGGGAGTTTCGAGACTGGGCATCGATACTCCATTAGTAGACTAGTGTATACAGTCGAGACCCCGACGAGGGGCGGTGGCCTGTCTCATAAGCTATTGGTGTCAGTTGGTTCACCTAAGATGTATACAGGTGCTCATTGGGTTATTAGTACACCGAACATGACTCGCCGGGAACATGCTAGTTGGTATTATACCTAACGTCAGATAGCAGTTCCCTGGTGACATGTGTACAGGTTAGTTCATTGACCTGAGATCTTCATTTGTCTCGTGTGAGTCCCCACTCTGCTTTGATTACTACCCTACCACGGCTCAAAGGAGTCATGCAAACAGGTTTAACTTGGGTACAGTCCCGAGCCACATGAAGGCAAGTGAGCGGATCGGCAGGGGATTCGTCTCTCCCGGTATTGGGGGTGAGATTGCGCTATGTCTAGGAGAGCCATTACACAAAGCCCTCGGCCGAGGCAGGAGAATTACTGGTAGGTATTCCAGTAGTATCTCAGGGTGTTCTGGGCTACACTCCGACATGACTTGTACCGCTTTGGGGGGTCTGACTTTTACCAACCCCCTAGGCCCTCCATGCGATGCTCATAGACGAACGGACCGGACTGTACGGATATTGTCACTGACAGGCTCAGTAGGGTGTCAGGATGAGTTCGCTCATCGACCTCCCTTTTGGTCAATACCTTGTAGCCCGTTACGTACGTCTAATACCTCTGACTTGCTAGTGGTTAAATCCACAGCTAATGTATTGACGAGTCTTTAGAGTCCCCCACAAACAGTTTCTCAAGTTTCGGGCGAAACGTTGTAGAGGTCGTATGATATATGGCAGGGTTCGATCATATACATGCGGTATTGCACGGATCATGATCGAACAGATCATACTAGTGGGCTTTGGTTTAAGCCGGATCCTAGTATTAGATTTGTTGGATTATTTTAGTCTTATCGCATTCGCATTCAGTCGGAATGCGGGTGCAGGTATGTACATACAGGTGAGGGGTATCCTTGTGATCTGTTACGAGTTTGCTTTAGATGTTGCCGTATCTTTTTATTGTTGCAAACATTTGGATTAATGTTTGTATATGGAAATTATGAGCTAGAAACCATCATTTTGTGCATTAAATGATACATATCCTTCATAGGTGAGTCATGGTATCATTTCTTGTGCAAATATCACATTATGTGATTGATTAGTGAGTTGATTTGATGAGAGGAGAGAGAGGGGAAGCCAAGGGTGAGCTCTCATATTATTCTTCTCATCTCACTCTCTCATTTGATCATACACAGATCACAAAAGAAAAGAGAGAGGAAACTTCTTCTTCTTCCTTTTTCTTCTCTAGCTCAAATCTCCATTAATGGAAACACTTCTAACCTCCATCCAAAGCAATGGATGCAAGAGACAAAGTGATCGCAAACATTCTCTACAACACCTTGGACACGTCGGCTAGCACACTTCGTGCCCGAGTTGCTTCGGATGAAGCGGGTGCCCATAAAAAGACTCGTAGATGTGGTGCCCTTTCCGACGAGGAGATCAAGACCGGAGATACCGCGAGGAGCTTGGGATGGTGGCCAAAGACCGATGGACATGGATCGATCGGTATAGCTTTCCTACCCTCTCTCTAGATAGCTAGTTGTAGGTTAATGGTTCGATCCGGGTTTTAAGCATACGATAGCGCCGGTTTCTAGTTTAGAAAAAAATTTCGTTCCATATTTTGGCCTCGGAAAGACGGCCGGGGTGCTACCGTAGTCTTACATGGTATCAAAGCCACGCCATTAACCTTTACTAGCTTGCTCTAACGTGTTTAGAAATTCGATCGAACGAAATTTTCAAAAATCTTATTTCCATGTTATCAGTTTCTATCGAATTTTTCCTGTCGTCAAAAAATTATTTTGTGTGCTGCAGAAAATCAGGCAGGGTTTTTTAGGAGCACTGTAGAAATTTGGTAACATGATTCAACAGTAACGCTGTAGAACCGCGGCCCTACCCCCCTTTTGGCCGCGGTTCCGCCGCAATTCTGAGGCTTCACTGTACCAAATTTCTTCAGTAGGTCTCTGACTTGGAAAAGGGGTTTCTGGTAATTTTATTTTGAGCCCAGATTTATTTGAGTAATGGGTATTATGCTTGGGGCCCACTTCGGGGAATTTTGTCGATCGAAAATTTTAAAACATGTTAGTTCACAGTATTTACATTATATCTGCGACCGTGAATGTCATTTAAACGGTAAATCCTGTATAATTGCTGTAGCTCTTTTAGACGGATTTGCGAACGTGACATTCACGTTGATGTTCTGTGTTGTGCTGTGATGTTGCGGATTTGTCGTGGTTGATAGCCTGGATGCAATGGTAGTACAGTCTGGTTGTATTTGTACATTTGATATTGCGGGGCGAGCGTCCGACATGTGGACTGCCGTCACTGCCTGTTTGTATATTATTCTTTTGGGGCACGACCGGGCTGAGGTCGATGTACCCGTTGTATATTTTTCTTTCTGTACTAGGATTACCCCGCGGTGGGGTGCACGGATAGCCGGGTTCTAGAGGGCAACAGGCCCGTATCTTATGGCTTTGAGACGGAGGGGGCTTTACTCTACAATTGGCGGGCTATTCGGCGCACTCGTAGGGGGTACAGGTTGATCCAAGGATGGGTGCTCAAGTTACCGGATTCCGTGAAGTGCTGGGTGGTCCATTCACATTGTTGAAGGGGGCTGCCTCACTTCAGGTTTTGGCGGGTAACTTGCCGCGCCCGTAGGGGTCTAGGATTTCATTGCACAGGCTATCCATACGACCAGGGGAACGTCGGGTTTTCAGTAGTGGCTCTATGAAACCCGGGGATCCCAGATTATCTGTATTGTTCTGTGATGCTTATTACATTTCTGTGATGTTGCATTTTATCACGCCTTGAGAGAATATTATATATTGATATATATACTAGTAGATGTTGTATATGTTTTACACCCGCGCTAGTCCAGTCCCCGCTCTGTCATTAGTTAAGTAACCTAACGGGTGATGACGAGACCCAGTGGCGAATGCGGATGGTATATACGTACATCGTATTTTCGTTCTTTATTGGTGTGATAAATTGATGGGACTGCATTGATTCGGATCAATGCAAGCTAAACAAACCTATTTTGATGTTGTTGGAACTTTTTTCAAAAAAGCTGTTATTGCAAGGACGTTCTCTTTTGTTTTGCACTGAGGTATTCGGTTATGAATATCCAGCACCTCAGTCGACGAGGCAAGGGCCGAGATCCCTTCACCGGGAGTGACCCCTTGGACAGAAGTTTGCTTCAGGGTAATAACTTCGCTATAGCCGATTACTTTTTGCTTTGCATCGTAGTATTCAGCTGGAATATCCTGCACCTAATTCTACGGGGAAAGAGCTGAGATCCCTTCACCGGGAATGACCTCTTTAGCAAAGGTTTTCGCCACTATATTTTTATAAAAAGCTATGCAGTTCCTTCAACGATATCAAGTTCATTACGCTAAAGGTTTTTCGCCAAAAACCAGAGTAGCCCTCCGTCATTTCAGATTAGTATTGCTTAGTATTCGTGCTACGTATGTCGTGCATTGCCGAGGCGTAGTGTTCGGTAGCACTGTAATGCTTTTCTGTCGCATGGATATGTGGATTGGTTAGGACAGTCGTACGGTTATGTTGGCATTGTCAAGGACTCGTAGGGGTGGGTTTAACGCAATCAAGATAATGACGGTTTGAACTTGACTAGGACTTTTTGATATGTTGGCATTGTCAAGGTCGCTTGGGTCCTAGAGGTAAAAATCACATAGGGAGTTTCTAAAGAAACTGAAACTTGCCAGGCATGCGCATACCTTCTGGAGTGTGGTGACTTGAGTGGATTCCATCAAGTTATTATACGATGATAGTTGGATCTCGATTCCCACTCATGAGTTGGTTTACTCCTCGGGTGATCCCGACTAATTCTCCTTTCAGGTTTGGAGGAGAATTTGAGGTTACGGTGGGAGGTTTTCTGATTAGATAAATTGATAACCATTCTGATCTAGGTGAGAGTGCACGCTGAGTGTTTTCTTTTCTCTCTCTCTCTGGCAGCGACCATAACCCGACCCTTGACTATGACTCAGTGACCAAGTTGACCGAACCTTCTTAAAACACTAGCTTTTGGATTATCAGAGTTGCATACCTCATTGCCACTCCTACTCTTACACTTTTCTCCAGAACACCCCGTATTACTACGAACGTCCACTTCCATTGGATAAAACCATCGTATGGGTATGTACGAACTCGAAGGAACTTATTCCAGATTCGAGGCTGGTTTCCGGTTCTGGAGAAAACGAACAGGACTATTCAGTTGTATTTTCCTTTTACCTTCTCTCAGGTTGCAAGTGCTCCTTGGATTAGGAGAGCACACCCATTAAGCTTATTGGATAGTCTTCTTCCAAACCATAGGCAGGTGCCGAACGGTAGGGAATGAAGGAAACCAATTAGCCTAACGAAGGTGTACAAAAGGTATTAAGTAAAGACAAATAAAGGGATTAGTAAGAAGGCAAAGTAAATTGCGACTGCTATTCACGACCAAACCAAGTATTTCCTCACCAATCCTACATCACCTTTGTATTTCTCCAGGACACTCCGTATCACTACGAAGATCCACAGTTATTTGAATACTCCATCGTATGGTTATATACGAACTCGAAGGGACTTGTTCCAGTTCGGGGATGGATTCCGGTTCAGGAGAAATAGGAATAACGTTTATTCTGTTGTCTTTTATCTTCACCTTCTCTCGGGTTACGAGTACTCCTAGGATTAGGAGAGTACACCCATTATGCTTATTGGATAGTCTTCTTCCACACCATAGGCTGGTGCCGAACGGTACGGAAGGAAGAAAACCATTTGGCCTAAAGGGGTGTACAGAAGGTAACGACTAAAGACATATAAAGGGATTTGGAGAGATGGCAAAGAAATATATGGTTACAGTTGTGAATCTGATAATGGAACAGGCATTACTAGGAATACACGGATACCCCTTCGAAACATTTACATATTTTAGTTTCACTGTGTATTGTTAAAAGAAAACCGATTTCCCAATTAGCCCTTGCTCCAGGGTATGTATTTACCAGGTTTGATTCTCACATCTGTATTGTTTTACAGATGATGAGTGGGAGTAAGTTATTGGGAATTGGGTGATCATCCTCATTATATCGGGATTCATTGTAATTGGTGATATTTGAGGAAATCGCCTAGGTTGTTTGCCAGACGGCAAATATTTGGTTTTGAATATCCGTTGTTATGAACCAATTTCAAATTGATATATCTGTACGTTTATTTTCATAAAGTGAGATATAACTTTTTGAAATTATGTCTATGACCTTTACCTATATCAGTGGATGGTTAGGTAAGGAGCATTAAACAGCGGTGTAATTTTTCTTAACCATAAGTACAGTTTTCAACCTACGACACACATGGAATAAGTTATTAGACTCAGGGGACTTATACAGAGTATTGTATGTTGTCTAGTGTCCATGAGGACAGAGGGATTGGTACTCGTACTATATTCTGTTTACTTGTGACTTCTCTAGTTCTTAGACATGCGTTTCGTAGAAATACAAGATCCATGTTTTGAGAAGTTATAGGTATATGAATAAAGTAGATAACCAGGTACTGCAAGTATCAGGATTATTTAAGGTGATCAAAGATGTAGATACTTATGTATGGTATTCAGTTGATAGTAATGATTAATAGAACTTGCTTCTCTTTCAGGTTACTCATAATTGGAAGCAGTTCTAAGTCGGGTAATACTGATCGGCCTCTCTCCATTTAGTTGACATGCACTGGAGACAGCTGCATGATTTGAATCTGGTTCCAATTAAATCAGTGCCTTTGTTTCTATATTGGATATAGAATAGTTCATATCTTAACATTGTTAAGGTACGAGGAGTTTTCCGACTTATGCTTAAAACCAGACTCTGGATAACTCAAGGCACGTTTTTGTAATGGCTGTTTGTGGGTTGACCCGGGCTATGACGAGGGTTGACTTTCTATCATCTGGAAGATCAATAGTGATATTGTTCTTGATTCGCCACAATTTTAATAAAAATTGATTTATTCAGAAAACAGTAGTGGGAGTATGGTAGAACTGGAAGTGATTCCAAAACCGCAAACGATTACTGAAAACTTGATAAGAACCTAAAGATTCAATCTGGATTGACATTCTATTGGCCACTCCGCAGATATGGTGGGTAACCTCAGCCACTCAAGAGGTACTTCGGTATGCTCAAGGACGGTGATAGGGAGGTACTTGTTTACCCAAACTTGACACTACTGTTGTTCCAGACTGTGAGACCCGGCAGGAGGATGAGTATAGCGTCGTTCTAAACTAGCTTTAGAAGTGTACGTGTATATGACTCTGCCAGAGGGTTGTCCTAGTTAGTGGGAGCAGCGGAAGCATAGTAGACAAGTAGCTTATGTCTATTTATAGACTAAAGAAGATATAGCGGAGATAGATCGTCTATTTCTGATGTGACAGTCATAGGTTTGACTTCATCAGAATAGGGGATGGATCCGTTAAGAAGGTAGTAGGGTGTGATGTCCTGGTATTTGGATGACATACACAGAGTAGGAAGAGAAATTCTTATACTACGATCGGTTATACTTTGGTTGTCACACAGTGGTTTCTCCATATATGATATAGATATAATATCAGACATTCTGGTTACTAGATCTATGGTTTTAGATCTAGATTTGGGAAGTGTCCCAATCAGGGTACTTAGACAGCATTCTAAAGATGTTTTAGAATGGATGACTCCTGGCATGGTGGTGTACCTGCAAGTGATGGAGTCACCCTCTCTAAAGGTGTCTTACAGACTAAAGGGGAAAGGGATGCGCATGATTGGAAGATCACTTTCTTAGGCAATTGAGTCAATCATGAGATGTCAAGTACCACACCAGATGTTGTTTTTGCAGTAGATGCAGTAAGTTGATATTAATCCTATCCTGGAGAGATATTCAGAGACAGTTTTAGAACATAAGTGGATGTTCTAGGGATATGATAACAGCCTCTTTTAGAAGACAGTTATCATTCCAGGCTTCCAAGGTGATCTGGATGACAGAGTGACTGCCATAGTTGTAGTTTTCCCTCTGACGAGGGGCAGTATTCTGGACAGGTGGTCCAAGCGGATACTGAGGGAGGTATGGCGCAGGATACTGATTAATTTCAGTTGACGATATAGTCTAAGAAGTTTGGATTTGGAATTCATTCATGAACTAGGTCCCATCAGATATCCAGACATATTCTAAGACAGGTATTGATCATTTCGGGAAATGGCTTTCTCCGCGAAGTTGAGATAAAGAGAGACATAGAAAGAAACATCAGGACGGATCCACTAGCTGAGGCAATTTCTTGAACGCAATAGTTTCGCAAACGGGTTTTGTGAGATTGATTAGTAGAGGAGTTGGGTGTTCGGTATCAACGGGCTGTGAGTATGCGACATCGCAAAAAATAGCCCTGAGTGCAAGTGGGAGATTGTTGGATATAGTGCCCTCAGAGTCAATTATTGGATCACGGGCACGTGATTGCAATGATTGAGGGAGGACCTATGCCGGTAGGACAGTCTTACTCGAGATGATAGTATACTATCTGGTTTATCTTTATCATCGTGTACTGGTTTAGGTGACCTTACAGGTTGCTATTACACAATGATAGAGCCCTTAGGATTCTTGCTTGACTACCAGCAGTATGATGGCGATCATATACGTGGGAGCTGGGGTCTATAAGCACATCCTTAAAAGGTCCCTAGTCGTGGGAGTTGCGAGACTGGGCATCGAAACTCTATTAGTAGACTAGTGTATACAGTCGAGACCCCGACGAGGGGCGGTGGCCGGTCTCACAAGCCATTGGTGTCAGTTGGTTCACCTAAGATGTACACAGGTGCTCATTGGGTTATGAGTACACCGGACAGGACTCGCCGGGAACATGCTAGTTGGTATTATACCTGACGTCAAATAGCAGTTCCCGGGTGACATGTGTACAGGTTAGTTCATCGACCTGAGATCATCATTTGTCTCGTGTGAGTTCCCGCTGTGCTTTGATTACTACCCTACCACGGCCTAAGGCGTCGTGCAAACAGGTTTTAGTTGGATACTGTCCCGAGCCATATGGAGGCAAGTGAGCGGATCGGCAGGGGATTCGTCTCTCCCGGTATTGGGGGTGAGATCGCGTTGTGTCTAGGAGAGCCATTACACAAAGCCCTCGGCCGAGGCAGGAGATTTACTGGTAGGTATTCCAGTGGTATCTCAGGGTGTTCTGGGCTACACTCCTACACGACTTGTACCGCTTTTGGGAGTCTGACTTTTACCAACCCCCTAGGCCCGCCATGCGATGCTCATAGACGAACGGACCGGACTGTACGGATATTGTCACTGACAGGCTCAGTAGGGTGTCAGGATGAGTTCGCTCATCGACCTCCTTTTTGGTCAATACCTCGTAGCCCGTTACGTACGGCTAATACCTCTGACGTGCTTGTGGTTAAATCCACAGCCAATGTATTGACGAGTCTTTAGAGTTCTCCACAAACAGTTTCTCAAGTTTCGGGCGAAACGTTGTAGAGGACGTATGATATATGGCTGGGTTCGATCATATACGTGCGGTATTGCACGGATCATGATCGGACGGATCTTGCTAGTGGGCTTTGGTTTAATCCGGATCCTAGTATTAGATTTGTTGGATTATTTCAGTCTCATCGCATTCGCATTCAGTCGGAATGCGGGGGCAGGTATGTATATACAGGTGAGGGGTATCCTTGTGATCCGTCATGAGTTTACTTTAGATGTTGCCCTATCTTTTTATTATTGCAAACATTTGGATTAATGTTTGTATATGGAAATTATGAGCTAGAAACCATCATTTTGTGCATTAAATGATACATGTACTTCATGGGTGAGTCATAGTATCATTTCTTTTGCAAATATCACATTATGTGATTGATTAGTGAGTTGATTTGATGAGAGGAGAGAGAGGGGAAGCCAAGGGTGAGCTCTCATATTATTCTTCTCATCTCACTCTCTCATTTGATCATACACACATCACAAAAAAAAGAGAGAGGAAACTTCTTCTTCCTTTTTCTTCTCTAGCTCAAATCTCCATTAATGGCCACACCTCTAACCTCCATCCAAAGTAATGGATGCAAGCGACAAAGTGATCACAAACATTCTCTACAACACCTTGGACACGTCGGCTAGCACACTTCGTGCCTGAGTTGCTTCGGATGAAGCGGGAGCCCGTAAAAAGACTCGTAGATGTGGTGCCCTTTCCGACGAGGAGATCAAGACCGGTGATGTCGCGAGGAGCTTGGGATGGTGGCCAAAGACCGAAGGACATGGATCGATCGGTATAGCTTTCCAACCCCCTCTCTAGATAGCTAGTTGTAGGTTAATGGTTCGATCCGGATTTTAAGCATACGATAGCGCCGGTTTCTAGTTTAGAAAAATTTTCGTTTCGCATTTTGGCCACGGAAAGACGGCCGGGGCGCTACCGTAGTCTTACAGTATCAACTTATCGAATCAACACTTGATTCGATAACCCGGCTACATCACATATAACCGACCGATAACACAAATCGCGAGAATAAAATACGGTATCACATACTCGTATTAATATCGGTCCTGCACATATCACATATGTGCTCCTACTTCTTTTCGCCAGAGCCAGGAAACCTCTTTGTATGAATCTAAAGACTCGTCAATACGCCGGCAGTAGGTGATGATCATATCATTCACCAACAATCCATCAGCGGTCTGCTAAACGTAACGGCCACCCGGGTATTGAGCGATCAGAAGATCAACAAGCAAGCCTGCTCTCCTGCGAATCCAATCAGTAACACTACCGTACAGTCCGGTCTCTTCATCTGATATGTCGCATATCTCATCTGGGGGTGGTAAACGTCAGACCCCAATAGCTTGATAAGTCATGCCGATGCAAGGCCTATAACGGTTCGAGAAACTACTGATAACACTTACCAGTAAATCTCTGCAACCCTGGCCAGGGATTTCCTGTTATGGCCAATCGAGCATAGCGTAACATCAGCCCCTAATACCGGGAGAGACGAATCCCCTCTTATCGCTCATTGCCTCCATATGGCTTGGGACCGTACCCAAAAACCACCGTTTTGCACGTTCTCTTGAACGTGGTAAGGTGGAAATCAAAGTGCGATGGGAATCACACAAGACTCTATGACGATCTCGGTTCTACAGACTAACCTATACTAGTGTCACCAGAGAACTGCTATGTGACGAGAGGTATAATACAATCTAGGAGGTCTCGGCGTGTCATGTTCAGTGTACCCAATCTCCACTGAGCACCCGTATACCATCTCTGATGTCAAACACCAATGGATATGGGATCATCCATCGCCCATCATATGGGTCAAGAAGCGTATACGCTAGTCTACTCTGGAATATCGATGCCCCATCTCGATACTCCCATGACTAGGAACATTTGAAGGATGTACTTACCAACTACCCTTGTCTCCACTAGTATGATCTCCATCATAATCCCGATAGTTAAGTACTCATCCTAAGGGCTTTATCAACATGTAATAGAGAGACAATCAATGTACATGTTAAGATAAATAGCAACCAGATAGCATACTATCATGTTGAGCAAGAAAGTCCTCCCTATATATGTCCAAGCATCCACTATAATATACATCGTATGTAAAGTAATGGTCTCTAGGGCATACATATAACTAACCATCTCCCACTTGCACTAAGGCCATTTGTTGTAGTATCTCATACCCAACTACCCATAAAAGTCTCTCTAGGGAAAGGCCTTTGTGAGTGGATCCTCCGTGTTATTCTTCGCCTCAACTCTCCTAACCTCGATCCCCTGGAGATCAACCATCTCCCTGATCAGGTGATACTGCCTTAGAATATGTTTGGATCGCTGACGGGACAGGGGTTCCTAGGCCAAATCCACAACTCCATTGTTATCTCAATAACAATTATTGGACGCTCAATGGTAGGAACCATGTTCATCTCATGAACAAGAAATATCCAGACAGCCACTTTGGTAACATCGTTGGTAGCGATGTATTCAGCCTTTATCGTCTAGTTTGCCACGGTATATGGCTGGGAACTCTTCCAACATACTATCCATCCACTGAGGATAAAGACAATGCCTGTGACCGACTTTCAGTCGACTTTATCACTCTGGAAGCTCGAGTCGGTAAAGGACTCCCACTGGACTTCACCGTTACCAAACACCAAGAACATTTCTTCAGTTCTTCTCAAGTACTTAAGAATATCCTTCACAGCTGTCCAGTGATTCCCCCAAGATCCGATTGATTCCTGATCACTACACCTAGTAAGTTAGCTACATCTAGTTTGGTACATAACATCACATACATGATAGAGTCTAGTGCCGAAGCATAGGGTATGCCCTGCACGCGAGCTTTCTCCAAATCAGTCTCGGGAAATATCTTTTTGGAGAGAGTGATTCCTGAGTAAGTGGGCGAACCACTATTCTTAGAATCTTCCATACCTAACCCCTTTAGTATTGTCACGACCCAAAAGTACGGAACATGACCGGCACTTAAACTATGAACGTCTCGAGGCGTACGTAATCTAATGAAACCGAAAACCCAGAAATCCAAACCAAGAAAAGTAGTAGAGTGCAGGAAAAACCAACTTAAAGCAAGTAGTTTCAATAGAATAAGCCGAATTATGCGGTTTTTAAAAACATCAAAAATTTACTGAAAATTTCGGCAGAGTCTCCTTTGTAAATACTGGCCCCCAAACGGGATACAACATGAATAGTATACGAAATCAAGAAAAAGGCATCCCCAAGCGGAAGCTAGCTCTTCGTCAATCGACGGTCACAACCACACAAGCAATATAATATACAACGCCAACGGCGAGATCAAAACTCAAAAGAAAACTCAAAACCACCAGAAATATAACGAGCGACTCTAGGGTCGAAAGAATAAACACCACTGGTCTCTATCTCAATAAATACATGTTTGGTTGATGGAATTTACTAGATACAACGGAATAATATTATACAAAGTAATATGATGGGTACGATACAAGAAAAACCCACCTACTAGCAAGTCACCCGAATGAAACTGAGCCCGCCAAGCCGTAATTAAACCTGTACGGCAAAACCTGCAAGAAACTGGGGCACAACGGGGGTGAGTTGCCAACTCGTGAATAGAAAAACATCTACGCACAGAAATCGCATAAATAACGCAATCGTAGGTCAATGATCATAATATATCCTCAAAAATGTATATAACATGCAGCCTATAACAATGGCTAGGGTAAATATCTAACCCGAGTGTAAACTCATGTGCCCGTGTCAGTGCCTCAAGTAGCAATATATCATATGAATGAGGTATGAATGCATGAAAACAGAATACATGTAAATGAAGAAACTGTTTTCATAAATTAGTGAGATTTCCTTCGTATTTTTAAACTGAGGTATCATAAATGAAATCAGTATCAACAGTGTCTAGCATCGACACAAAACATAAATCTCAATGTCTCGAAATATCAATGTCTCAATCTCAATATCTAGGGCGCCGTCAGTCCAGACCGGCCCCTGCCATCCATCTCAAGACCACGACGGTATCCTCCGGATATCCGACGCGTCGGGTAATATCACCGGTAGGTAGTGCTCCCCAGCTAGGCTCAACGTCAACACCACATTCCTCTTGCCCCGGGGTACCATACGGGCCCACCATGTACCCGAAACAATTCCTCCACTCCTCGAATCGGGTCTCGAAATCCATCAGCAAACTCATGGTGGACGACTCATACATCATGGGAAAACCGCACTTTTTATTTTAAAAGGGAGAACAGGTTTATTCATGTTTTTGCGGTTTTCCTCCAAATCCAAGAAATCTCATGAAATCCGAATCCAAGTCATCAATAGCATGTAAACAGTGAATATAGGCATGAGAATCCATGGATGTGACACAACAGTGAATAATAACATGCATGAAGTAGTAGGCAATAACTACAATGTCTAACTAGCATATAAGGCAAGTACACTAATATCATGTCTAAACTATTAGCTAACAACCTATGTCAAATGAAATAGTATTTTCTAAAGTGTTCGTGACATGTCAATTACCGATGAAGATGTGTGTGAGCCGGCAAATAAGTGTACGTGGTACATACGCGTCATCGGTAATGGTGCTGGTGTCCTAACAGCATGATATTAATAATGCAATAAGAAATTATAATATAAGTATGCGATGCGGAGCGAACAGTAAAAATGAGCGGGAGCTGAATACTAGACGCAACTATAACTAATCTGCACTAATCTAATATAAATCCTACAAATGGTGCCTTTTGAAATAACACGAATCATGGGGTTTTGAAAATAGGGGCTACGGTGTTTTCAAGAAAAGATACGTTTTTGAAATATCCGTAGAATCACTTGACCTATCTTTTAAAATACGCATGATTCGTAAGCTTTGAAATAGGTAAGAATCGAATCTAATCTAACAACTAAACTAAACTAAAGGGCTAAGCTAACAAGCTGGACTATAGGTAAGGAAACCGCTTAATGTTTGAGTCGATACATATACATACCTGTATATAAATTAGTCGGTGATCCCGCCTCAAAAATATCATATCCGATACCATATCTATAATCAGACATCCCAAGTCAAGAGTGCGGATCAATCATCAAGATATAGCTCGTACGTAAATCCGTCGTACGGCATCCCCCAATTCTGGGTACGGGTCAAAATCACATTGATCATACTATTCACCTGGTATCCTCTTTATCAATATCATGATCTGGTACTGATGTACGTCTAGTACAATACTGATATCGCCTAAGTATGCATGCACGTGTGTAAAAACTACGTCAAGGACCCGCTACAACGTCATGTCGTATCTAAGATACGAACCCTGCTATATCACCGATCTCACGGCCTCAAATCAAATCTCATCGACCCAGCTCAATCCCAAGTATCACCCTCAAATCCGTATGTGAACACATAGTCTCATACCCATGTGAACCCATAACTATAAAGAATCCCATGAGCACATATCAATAGGAATGTATGCAAGTATGTATGTGTGTATGTGTAGTGCAACACTACCCTAGGGTTCGCAACACTAAAGTAATCCAACACACCAATATCCATCCTAAGCATCGTTATTAATCCCAAATAACATATAATAATTGTTGGTGTGTATACGCATCCGTATACACCACCACGGACTGCGGGGGTGCTATACGCCATCCACCCGACTTCTACCCATAGATATAAATCTACTCACCTGGTCCCCGCTAGCCGGTGCCGACGTCGCCACGCGCTTGCTTGTCGTCTCAAAGTCCACATGGGGGTACCTACATATCATAACGCACCATATTGCATTAAAACTAAATTTGAAATCGAAACGGCATACGAAGATCAAATCGGCACGCGTATCACGTATAGGTCCAAACCTATCGCCTACGCATGCAAGAATAGTCAAACCAACCCTCGATGTCGATGTACAAACGTCAAACCATCGAGAAAAATCCAATCACACTCATTTGCACATTCACGAACACTAATTTTAATATAAACTAGGTTAAAACTCACAAAAACCCCAATTTCACTTAAAAAGTCATTTTTCCGAAAATCTAGCAAGCACAATTCGCCGTTTTTGTACAAAACATGATGTTTAAATGAATGTAGCGGCTAATATACTTATTAAATAACTTAAATAAGTCATATAAACAATTTCCGGAATTTAATCTCATTAAATTCCAAAAACCCTAATATTCTAGTTTACAAAATACTTAAATTTTAACAATTTCAAAGCAAAAATGCACAAACTACAATCTAGCTTAGATTTGCATGATCCAAAGCATTAAACTACACTTAATAAAGTTAATGAAGCCATGAAAAACCTAATTAGATTTTTAGTCTAACATTTGCAATAATTTCCAAAAACCTAGTCTAGAAAAAAAAAAGCTTAATTTGGACATTTTACATCTAGCAATCTGCATATCATCAAAAGATTAAGTTTTCACTTCCTTAAGATGATAGCCGATACTTGGCAACCATGATTACATGATAAGAACCCTAATTAGATTCAAACACCATAACACAATTTAAATCTTGAAATTGGAAATCACAAAATTAGCTAATTAAACTAATTTAATGTAGCTTATCGAAATGTAAACACTTGGGTTGGGATTATACCTCCAAACCATGAGATCAAACTTAAAATCTAGCCTCCTAAAATGCTCTCTTTTCACAAGGATCCATGCTTGAAATGCTAAGGAATAATGGGTAAGTTTTGGATTTGGATTTATAGTTGAATTTGTATGGATTTGAAGTGATTTTTGTGGAATTTTTTTGATGCAAAAATGGAGTGAGAACTTGGGGAGGGGGCTGCTGCTGTAGGGATGAATTTCGGCCAGAATTAGTGGGGTGGGTGGGTGAGTGAGGAGAGAGAGTGAGGTGGGGAAGTTGCATTAAGTCAAAGTCCACTCATTTCTTATCATTTTCTACACTTTTCTTTTCTTTTCTTTCTTTTGCAAACTAAGTGGGGACAAGAGAGGGGGCTGCTGAATTCAGCCAAGGGGAGAAGTGAATGGGGGTGTGTGGGTGTGGGTACGGGTGTGGGGTGATGAAAAATGATAAATACAATACCCCAAACATCCATTTACGCTAAAAAAAAGCCTTTTTTCTTCAATAATTTCTAAACCGTTTTGGCAAATGATTTCGTTCCAAAAACCACATGATAAAATTTTATTTAATGTTTTATGATGCACAAAATTTGTTTCAACTCATTCCAATTTGTAATTTTCCCTAATTAAATGTATTAGTGTCGGCTTAAAATAATAATAAAATAATATTTTTTTCAGAAAATTTGAAATTTCACCTGCGGCTCAATAAACACCAAATAATAGCAATTACATAGCTAGAATATGTATATTTAATTTTTATAATAACATATTTGTATTTTGACTTTTTTACAGAAAACCCCCTTATTTTACCGATTTTTTCGAAATTTCACCGAAACGATTTTCAAAACGTTACAATCTTTCCCCTTAAAGAAATTCGGTCCTCGAATTTAAATTCAAACTCCCCCAAATACTAAAACATCTAAGAAAAACCATCAAGTCGTCGGGGCTCCGAAATTGTAAATACATAAGACAATTCGTAGCGCAGCGCATGCGCTTGAAAAATGAGTATATAACTCAAATCAAAACTCCGTCAAGCATGCCGCAATCATCGGAGTCATGGAGAAGACATCAATGCCAAATCCAAATCAAAACCAATATGATATAACTCGAAACTATACATATAAATATCGAATCTATATCTGTAAGTATCTGAAGGAAATGTATGCCAAATCTCTTTAAGTCGCTGTGCAACGCGTATAACACTGCACAGTGGCGGACGTCTATCATAAGAAAATAACTATATACATATATACCTTTTTTTGAAATGTACGTTCCGCCGTTTTGGAAACAATTTAGAAGGGTCTCCTTATCTTAAACATTTCGTGTCATATCAGACACGTAGGTAAATACTGAGGCTATAGCTCGCTTTTTGGAAATACCTTCAATAACTATCAATGCATGCAAAATATATTCAGGTACTGTCCTCTGACTAGTCCTGCTCAGTACGAAAACACATAGCAATCTCATAAAAAAACGTACTGCTCCATAAGAAATCAATCACAAATATATATATGAATACTACGTCCGTCAGGTGCGCACGGAAATCAAAATCTATAATTGTGCCATACATGTGCATAGAAACAACATCTAGGTGCAATGGGTGTGCACACAACATCAGTCATAGGCAACGTGTATGCCTGACAGCAAAATCAGGTGCATCTGACATGCACGAAAAATCCCGATTCAGTGCATCTGGTGTGCACCAAATCGCATCTCATAACAGGCGCCCAACATGCGCTAAAAATCCAAATCTGGTGCATCCATCATGCACAAAATCAACTCAACTGTATGAAACCCATAAAATCATAAACATGAGAAACCAAGACACGAAAACGATGTCAAGTGCAACAACTGTGCAAAATCGTAAATACTCAGTAGGTGCAACCATGGTCCATGAAAACAAATATCGTGAAACTCAATCATCAAAATCAATCATGCGAATAGATCGCCCAAAATACCCAAAATCAAGTATGGCGGAATAATCCCGCTCAAGCACATACTCAAGAATCTCTGGCCAACTATCGTGGTCACTCATAGCATGTCTCGTCGACGATCCTGAACTCTGGCCTGCCGGTGTGCATAACATGACCACTACTGGGTCCAAGTCTTCTTGTAATTTATTCCAGAAAGGTCCTATCGAGATCTCTCCCAAATCTCGTCTCTGCCGAACTGTCCGGAAGTCATCGTCCCTTACTAGATCTATTCTCATTCCTGAACGGCTACATACTCATCACGACTCCTTCTGGAAGGTATATCCAAGTACAATGCCTCGGCATGCGTACCGCATCTCTGATGTCGGCTGAGTGGAACGTCGTCTCATCAAGATCTCGTACGAACCTCTTACTCCACTTTTCTCTAATGTCGACTGCTCCGGACTCGTCTCTTCGTGGCTGCATGGACTGAGCTCCAACGACTATCCTCGTATCTCGAGTCTCCCAAGAAATGCATCTCACCACCTAGCATCCGAATTAAGTCGAGCCATCCGATCAAGTCGTCAAACCTCATAATCCCCCAAGAGCTCAACCTCTTGGGCATGGTTTAATAGTATCGAGTACATACCACAGCATCGGTGGTCCAGCCGTAGAAGGGCAAACCCAAGCCTCACTAATGGCGCCGTAGAACTGCCGCAAACCCGAAGGTTCAAAGGCTTTCACACGGTCATTAAGTCGAGTTAGGGTTTCATTCTTCTAGAGGGACCATAGAATTGCCTGCATGTCTTTCCGACTACTTTAAACTTGGAATAATAGGTTTCTGACATTCGATCGTCTCTGTCGACTCCCAACGTCTCCACGTGAAGGCGTCTCTAGCTGGAATCAATCTATCTGATGACCTCGCATCGGGTTAGGCGAACGATCCACATGTCCTAGTCATTCATCCATGATGACTAGCGACCTTCTATCATCTCTTAGTACAACTCGTTCTGCACTAACTCCAGCATCTGGGGCAATACCTCGTCGTTCGCAGCAATAACTGGCTCGCTCGTCTGCACGCTGAACAGTGCCTTGATCATCATGAATAAGCAACACACCAACGGTCATCAAGATCTGGCTGGCCTCTATCATTGGTACAATCCTCTAGTGTCGATCAGCACATTCGAGTAACCTCATAAAGGCGATCCGCCAAACGCTCGTGGCGCAGAAACACAGTCAAAAGACACCTCTCTACAATCGGGTGTCGCCGGAATCATGCCCAGGTCAGTCCTCGTTCGTGACGAGCTCGTGCTGACCGCAACTCTAGCCGTAGCTCTCCCTGTCCGTAATCGTGTCAGCAAAACCAAACTGGTACAGATGAGGCTAGATCAGGAAGGAATATAATACTGAACAAGGAAATGTACATCCTAAGGCTTCTTAAGTGGAGTGGCGTGTCGTAAATATGCCGCGGAACATACTAACGGTACGTCACTCTACTTTAGTCACCTATTCCATCAACCAAGGGTCATCCTACGCTCCGAAGGTAAAACCTAACGCTCTGATACCAACTTTGTCACGGCCCGAAAGTACGGAACATGACCGGCACTTAAACTACGAACGTCTCGAGGCGTACGTAATCTAAGTAAACCGAAAACCCAGAAATCCAAACCAAGAAAAGTAGTAGAGTGCAGGAAAAACCAACTTAAAGCAAGTAGTTTCAATAGCATAAGCCGAATTATGCGGTTTTTAAAAACATCAAAAATTTACTGAAAATTTCGGCAGAGTCTCCTTTGTAAATACTGGCCCCCAAACGGGATACAATATGAATAGTATACGAAATCAAGAAAAAGGCATCCCCAAGCGGGAGCTAGCTCTTCGTCAATCGACGGTCACAACCACACAAGCAATATAATATACAACGCCAACGGCGAGGATCAAAACTCAAAAGGAAACTCAAAACCACCAGAAATATAACGAGCGACTCTAGGGTCGAAAGAATAAACACCACCGGTCTCTATCTCAATAAATACATGTTTGGTTGATGGAATTTACTAGATACAAGGAATAATATTATACAAGGTAATATGATGGGTACGATACAAGAAAAACCCACCTACTAGCAAGTCACCCGAATGAAACTGAGCCCGCCAAGCCGTAATTAAACCTGTACGGCAAAACCTGCAAGAAACTAGGGCACAACGGGGGTGAGTTGCCAACTCGTGAATAGAAAAACATCTACGCACAGAAATCGCATAAATAACGCAATCCTAGGTCAATGATCATAATATATCCTCATAAATGTATATAACATGCAGCATATAACAATGGCTAGGGTAAATATCTAACCCGAGTGTAAACTCATGTTCCCGTGTCAGTGCCTCAGGTAGCAATATATCATATGAATGAGGTATGAATGCATGAAAACAGAATACATGTAAATGAAGAAACTGTTTTCATAAATTAGTGAGATTTCCTTCGTATTTTTAATCTGAGGTATCATAAATGAAATCGGTATCAACAGTGTCTAGTATCAACACAAAACATAAATCTCAATGTCTCGAAATATCAATGTCTCAATCTCAATATCTAGGGCGCCGTCAGTCCAGACCGGCCCCTGCCATCCATCTCAAGACCACGACGGTATCCTCCGAATATCCGACGCGTCGGGTAATATCACCGGTAGGTAGTGCTCCCCAGCCAGGCTCAACGTCAACACCACATTCCTCTTGCCCCGGGGTACCATACCAGGCCCACCATGTACCCGAAACGGTTCCTCCACTCCTCGAATTGGGTCTCGAAATCCATCAGCAAACTCATGGTGGACGACTCATACATCATGGGAAAACCGCACTTTTTATTTTAAAAGGGAGAACAAGTTTATTCATGTTTTTGCGGTTTTCCTCCAAATCCAAGAAATCTCATGAAATCCGAATCCAAGTCATCAATAGCATGTAAACAGTGAATATAGGCATGAGAATCCATGAATGCGACACAACAGTGAATAATAACATGCATGAAGTAGTAGGCAATAACTACAATGCCTAACTAGCATATAAGGCAAGTACACTAATATCATGTCTAAACTATTAGCTAACAACCTATGTCAAATGAAATAGTATTTTCTAAAGTGTTCGTGACATGTCAATTACCGATGAAGATGTGTGTGAGCCGGCAAATAAGTGTACGTGGTACATACGCGTCATCGGTAATGGTGCTGGTGTCCTAACAGCATGATATTAATAATGCAATAAGAAATTATAATATAAGTATGCGATGCGGAGCGAACAGTAAAAATGAGCGGGAGCTGAATAATAGACGCAACTATAACTAATCTGCACTAATCTACTATAAGTCCTACAAATGGTGCCTTTTGAAATAACACGAATCATGGGGTTTTGAAAATAGGGGCTACGGTGTTTTTATGAAAAGATACGTCTTTTGAAATCTCCGTAGGATCCCTTGGGCTGTCTTTTAAAATACCCACGATTCGTTAGTTTTGAAATAGGTAGGAGTCTAATCTAATCTAACAACTACACTAAACTATACGGCTGAACTAACAAGCTGAACTACAGGTAGGGAAACCGCCTATCATCTGAGTCGATACATATACCTACCTGTATGTGTATAGTCGGTGATCCCGCCTCAATAATATCATATCCGATACTATATCTATAATCAGACATCCCAAGTCAAGAGTGCGGATCAATCATCAAGATATAGCTCGTACGTAAATCCGTCGTACGGCATCCCCCAATTCTGGATACGGGTCAAAATCACATTGATCATACTATTCACTTGGTATCCTCTTTATCAATATCATGATCTGGTACTGATCTATGTCTAGTACAATACTGATATCGCCTAAGTATTCATGCACGTGTGTAAAAACTACGTCAAGGACCCGCTACAACGTCATGTCGTATCTAAGATACGAACCCTGCTATATCACCGATCTCACGGCCTCAAATCAAATCTCATCGACTCAGCTCAATCCCAAGTATCATCCTCAAATCCGTATGTGAACACATAGTCCCATACCCATGTGAACCCATAACTATAAAGAATCCCATGAGCACATATCAATAGGAATGTATGCAAGTATGTATGTGTGTATGTGTAGTGTAACACTACCCTAGGGTTCGCAACGCTAAAGTAATCCAACACACCAATATCCATCCTAAGTATCGTTATTAATCCCAAATAACATATAATAATTGTTGGTGTGTATACGCATCCGTATACACCACCACGGACTGCGGGGGTGCTATACGCCATCCACCCGACTTCTACCCGTAGATATAAATCTACTCACCTGGTCCCCGCTAGCCGGTGCCGACGTCGCCACGCGCTTTCTTGTCGTCTTGAAGTCCACATGGGGGTACCTGCATATCATAACGCACCATATCGCATTAAAACTAAATTCGAAATCGAAACGGCATACGAAGATCAAATCGGCACGCGTATCACGCATAGGTCCAAACCTATCGCCTACGCATGCAAGAATAGTCAAACCAACCCTCGATGTCGATGTACAAATGGCAAACCATCGAGAAAAATCCAATCACACTCATTTGCACATTCACGAACACTAATTTTAATATAAACTAGGTTAAAACTCACAAAAACCCCAATTTCACTTAAAAAGTCATTTTTCCGAAAATCTAGCAAGCACAATTCGCCGTTTTTGTACAAAACATGATGTTTATATGAATGTAGCGGCCAATATACTTATTAAATAACTTAAATAAGTCATATAAACAATTTCCGTAATTTAATCTCATTAAATTCTAAAAACCCTAATATTCTAGTTTACAAAATACTTAAATTTTAACAATTTCAAAGCAAAAATGCACAAACTACAATCTAGCTTAGATTTGCATGATCCAAAGCATTAAACTACACTTAATAAAGTTAATGAAGCCATGAAAAACCTAATTAGATTTTTAGTCTAACATTTGCAATAATTTCCAAAAACCTAGTTTAGAAAAAAAAAGCTTAATTTGGACATTTTACATCTAGCAATCTACATATCATCAAAAGGTTAAGTTTTCACTTCCTTAAGATGATAGCCTATACTTGGCAACCATGATTACATGATAAGAACCCTAATTAGATTCAAACACCATCACACAATTTAAATCTTGAAATTGGAAATCACAAAATTAGCTAATTAAACTAATTTAAAGTAGCTTATCGAAATCTAAACACTTGGGTTGGGATTATACCTCCAAACCATGAGATCAAACTTAAAATCTAGCCTCCCAAAATGCTCTCTTTTCACAAGGATCCATGCTTGAAATGCTAAGGAATAATGGGTAAGTGTTGGATTTGGATTTAGAGTTGAATTTGTATGGATTTGAAGTGATTTTTGTGGAATTTTTTTGATGCAAAAATGGAGTGAGAACTTTGGGAGGGGGCTGCTGCTATAGGGATGAATTTCGGCCAGAATTAGTGGGGGGGTGGGTGAGTGAGGAGAGAGAGTGAGGTGGGGAAGTTGCATTAAGTCAAAGTCCACTCATTTCTTATCATTTTCTACACTTTTCTTTTCTTTTCTTTCTTTTGCAAACCAAGTGGGGACAAGAGAGGGGGCTGCTGAATTCAGCCAAGGGGAGAAGTGAATGGGGGTGTGTGGGTGTGGGTACTGGTGTGGGGTGATGAAAAATGATAAATACAATACCCCAAACATCCATTTATGCTAAAAAAGCCTTTTTTCTTCAATAATTTCTAAACCGTTTTGGCAAATGATTTCGTTCCAAAAACCACATGATAAAATTTTATTTAATGTTTTATGATGCAAAAAATTTGTTTCAACTCATTCCAATTTGTAATTTTCCCTAATTAAATGTATTAGTGTCGGCTTAAAATAATAATAAAATAATATTTTTTTTCAGAAAATTTGAAATTTCACCAGCGGCTCAATAAACACCAAATAATAGCAATTACATAGCTAGAATATGTATATTTAATTTTTATAATAAGATATTTGTATTTTGACTTTTTTTACAGAAAACCCCCTTATTTTACCGATTTTTTCGAAATTTCACCGAAACGATTTTCAAAACGTTACAAGTATGGTGTTAATGTACCTGGATTTGGGACACTTCCAACATCCACTTAGATCTATCACCAAAGATCATAATCTACAAGATGTAGAAGGTATCATCCAGATCTTCCATGGAGAATTCTCATGATAAGAGGAGCTTGACCGAATATAGCATAGGAAACCATTTCCTATCAAGAGTATGTCTTCTACGTACAATTCGAGGAAGACAGTCTTACTCTCTACAACCTTCTTGTATATACTAGGTTCATCTTCCTTTTTGATGAAGTCAAACTCTTTGACCGCCACATCAAAACAGATGTTCCTTCGAGCCATTTCACAGACTCCCCACTCGTGATGGCCTGCCTGAACCTAGTTAGGTCATCATCTACCATGATGCAATCCTCGCTCGCACCGTCACTGAGGAAACCGTAGTATCTCTCAGGTGGATGAGGAACCCTACCATATTCGCGGAGAAGCTGAGGTTCGTTGTAGACTATTGAATCATTTGGTTCCACTAAATCATCAGCTGTTAGTTTGTCTAGCTGGAACTCCTTCCAGTTCTACCTCATGACCACTAACTTCTTCATAAGAATTGCTTTTCTAAAAAGGTGGCATGCTGAGAAACATAACACCTTTTGCTCCTTGGTTTGGTAGAAGATATACCCTCATAAATGTTTGAGATATCCAACAAACTTACAGAACTGATCTTGCCTCGAGTTTGTCCGGATTTTTCCTTTCAACATAGGCCGGACAACCCCATATCTTAACTCGATTAAGACATGGTCTCTTCCCATACCATATTCGCATATGGAGTGGTAGGCACTGATTTGGTCGGAACCTTATTCAATAGGTATGCATCTTCTCAAGTGCATAACTCCAAAAGGAAACAGGCAACTCAGAAGTACTCATCATAGAGCACACCATATCTCATAGGGTGTGATTCCTCTGCCCCGATACACCGCTGTGCTGTGGTGTACTCAAAGGAGTAAGTTGAGAGAGAATCCCATTCTCTTTTAAATAATCCAGGAACTTCATGCTCAAGTATTTTCCTCCCCGATCACATCGAAGGACTTTAATACTTATACCCATCCGATTCTCAACTTCAAGCTTATATTCCTTGAATTTCTCAAAAGTTTCAGACTTGTGTTTCAACAGGAACATATGTCCGAATCTTGAGAGATGGTCAGTAAATATAATAAAGTATGAGGAACCAATCCTGGCATATGTAGACATAGGACCATATACATGACCATGTATCAGTCCTAAGAGTTCAGTAACTCTTTCTCTGTTTGCAGTAAACGGAGTATTGGTCATTTTACCTTTGAGACAAGACTGGATAGTATCATAAGATGAGAATTCGAATGGGTTCAAATATTCATCCTTATGTAACTTAGCTAGTCGTGTCGCATTGATATGACCTAGTCTACAATGCCACAAGAAGGATTCCTTTATTTCTGAACTACTCCTCTTGTGTGTGTTCTATATACTTTGAACTGTGGTTTGATTTAGAACGTATATATCATTACATAACGTACCTAATCCAATCAACTCTTGATTAAGCAAAATGTTCACAACATTCTCCTGTAATACAAAATTATATCCTTCTTTAACTTAATAAAGAAAACTGATGTAATGTTGTATATCAGGTTCGGTATGTTATAACATTCGTTCAGAATCAATGTATTTGGTAATACAAGGTGATATCTGCCAATTGATTTGGCCGCAACATTTGCACCATTCTCTACATTTAGAGACATATCATCCAATCCCAGTTCTCTACCTTTCTGTAGTCTATGTAACATATTACATATGCAGGATCCTGATGCGGTATCTCATACCTAGGACATAGAGGATACTGAGAAACAGTTCTCAGTAACGAACACACCTGAAGAATATGCATCAACATGCTCTTTCGTCAATTGGGTCGCATAGGAATCCGGATATTCCCCTATTTCCTGCTCGGACTTATAACAATTATAAGATAGAGCGGAACCAAGCTCAGTATAATAAGGAGGTTCGGTCAATACATCCATCTTATTACCTTGATTAAGGCCTGACATGGGCACTACTTGGAGAGAGAAAGAGAAGAAAACACTCTGCGTATGCTTTTGCAAGATCAAATTGGTTATTATTTTATCTAATCAGGATGGCTCCCACTGTTTTTATCAAATCTTCCTCCAAACCCTAAAAGGTAAGACTAGTCGGGATTAATTACACCCTACAAGTTCGCCAATCTTTCGGCCAGGCCAGTGTCGGTATTTTGACGGAGGTTCCCTGTTCTTTCACACAGACCTAATTAAAATAAACCTCGTTTTCCCATAGGCGCAACCCCGTTAACACCTTTGTAGACACCTACTTCGATCGGCTAATTGTAATGTGTAAAACTCTTCCAGGAGTAACTCTTACTCGCAGTGGGTATCGGGATCCAACTATCTCATAAAAGGTATGTAATCTCATTGCATATTTCAACACTTGAAATTCCCGATAATATTTTACCCCTAGCCTCCTATGACCTTGACTGAGGTCAACAAACCATAGGCTGCTAGTCAAGTTCAACCCGTACATTTCATGATTGAATTAAACCCATCCGCACAACCCTTGACGGAGGTCAACAAGGCCGCATGACTACCGTAATCCAATCACATCACATGCTATAGCAGATAAGCACTAATCAGCTACCACACACTACGCCTTGACGGAGATCAACAAACGTAGCACGAATACTAAATAGTCCTTATCTGAAATGACGGAGGGCTACGACAGGTTTTTAAGAAAATCTTTTGCGTAATGAACTTGATATCGTTGTAGAATCGAATAATTTTGAAAAGGGGTGTTTTTTAGGCTTTTGCTAGTTTTGCTAAAGAGGTCACTCCCGGTGAAAGAATCTCGGCTCTTTCCTCATCGAATGAGGCGCTGGGTATTCATGAATACCACTATGCAAAGCATGAACTAAAAAAGCAATTTAAAAAAAACCGAGTTGGTTGTAGCGTCTGCCAGTTTCGCTAAAGAGGTCACTCCCGGTGAAGGGATCTCGGCTCTTTCCTTATTGAATAAGGTGTTGGATATTCTACAAGGAATACCACTATGCAAAGCAAGAACTAGAGCTATCTTTTTTGAAAATTTGATTCCACAACATCATTAGGTTTATTTCTTTTTCATTAATCTGATTAATGAAGTCCCATCAATTATGCTTCCTAAGTATCACGGAAGAAACGAAAATACAACGTACGCTTATTCCATCCGCATTCGCCACAGTGTCCCGTTATTCAGCGTTAGGTTACTTAACTAATGACATAGCGGGGCGGACTAGCGCAGGTGAAAAACATAAGCAACGTTTATTATATAGCATATATATAATAAGCCATTCATCTCAGAATATCAAGTGATCATATCACAGAATATCAGCAGCAGAAGTCCAAATATGAAATATTTGATATACTTAGAAATCTGTGTTTTAAATTAAGCCAGTAAAAAACACGGATTCCATGGTCGTGATGAATAGCCAAACCCACATCCCTAGACCCCTACGAGAGTGGCAAGCAACTCTCCCAATTCTAGAGTTAGGAGACCCGGTCTCGACTTCTCGAGATGGTCTCCCACTGGACTCTAGAACCTGGTCACTTGTGCTCCCCTCCTTGGGTCTATCCTAATGTGGAAAAGTAAATAGTATACATCAATGGTGACATCATCCTCAACCCGGAAGTGCCCCAATAAAAGAATATTACATACAAGTTTTTACATGAATGAAAATGAAAAACTCTCATCTCACGCAAAAAACCCCGTCTATTCAAACACGACGATCCAATATAACATATCACAGCAACACATAACATCACATGTCATCAACGTAAGTAAATTTGTGTATCCCAATTGTCTTTAACATATAGAAATAAAACCTGCGATACCCTACATATTACACTTACGGCCGCGGAAAAGAAAGTGAAAAACTACAAAAATTGGAATCTGCAACCACCTTAGACATTAAACCCAATGTATCACATACTTTGGATTTCATGCCTAACCAAATGAATTCCTTGGACATCATAAACCCGGAATATCTCATATACCGAATTTCATGCCTAACAATTATAAACCCCGCATTTTAGTCTCGATATTGAAAACACTTTCCAATAACAAGTAGGGCAATTCAATAAGATTTCCGACAACCTGATCGAATGCTCGTTGGAAACTTTAGTAGACGGCCACACCCCCGATGCCATCGACGAAGTGCACTTAGGCGGAACACCACAGCCGCGAGCACCCGGGGGGCTGATTTTGGCAACGGGGTTCTCCTACAATCACTTAGTCGGGGCTATGGGGCGTGGCTACCTAGTAACGGTACCTGGTGAGTATCCGCGTACGCTACGTGATTGCGACGGACTTTTGATCCACATCAAAATCCCATGGCAACCGATCACTTGAGACTAAATTGCTAGATTTATAAAATTCAAATCAGTTTTCACAAAACCGATTATTGTGGATTCCAAATATTGTATCACAATCACAGATAGTTAGACGATGTTAAACTTTTCGATCAAATCAACAAACACCCACATTTCGCAGAAAGCTCAACATTTGAGCACAGTTTAAAAAATACCCAGAACATGCCATAGCACCTATGGACCAACCGTAGAAGGGTTGACCCACGCCTCACTCATGGCTCCACGGAACTGCCGCTAACCCTAGGGTTTGGCCGTGGTTCCGTGGCCAAGGAGTCAATTTTGGGTATCGTACTTCTAGAGGGTCCACAGAAAACACCTGCTTGTTTTTCTGAATATTTTAAACTTGGAAAAATCCAACTTTTGGAAAATTTCCAGCGAGGAAGAAAATAGGATATTGATATTCGTTCAAACTTTTTTAATGTCGTCTAAAGTTACCCGAAATGATGTTAGAATTATGACTACGAAACACTCCGAATTACTTTTACAGAAAGATAACATCACATAAAATCTCAGTAAAAACAAGCAACAACTGAAACACCAAAACCCAGAGACCGGAACACCTGAAAAATACGAAGCCCAAACACTTGAACTGGACCGGCCAGGCCGGATTTTTAGCACATTTCGCCGGGTCAAATCCAGCGAAAAGGGTTTTTATTTGTGTGGTGTTCATGTTACATCTCATATAACATTCTGCAGTTGCTTAAAAAAAATTTAGACACTCTAAAAAATTCGATAGAAACTAGGATTTTGTTTCGAGTGTTTCGGAGTTGTTTCTGTTTCGTAATTCTACAAACATCATGTAATTCTATAGCATGGCTCTGATACCACTGCTGAGTTCCGTAGCACCGCCACTGGGTTTCGGGAGGCATCGACCATGCCGTTTTCAAAAAATTGGCATGCTAAAGAACCCTAACGCTAGAATCTTAACTAGAGAATTAGACGAAAACTAGAATGTAAGCATCTTTACATCTAAGTGAACAAGGAATACAACCTTTCTAGACCGGTCCTTCACTTCATAAGCTTCGTGTAGTAGTCCCTTCGCTCCAAGTAGTAATCTCCCGGACTCTAGTAAGGCTCCACACGGTGAAATGAACAAGCTTGCTTGAAGTCTTTGAGGCCGAAGATGATCTACGTCGAGGAGACACTAACTCAAGCTCTCTCTTCACTAATGTGGAATTAGTGAAGCAAACAAGCTAAACTAAATGTCTAGTCAAGTGTAGGATGATGAAGTAGGAATTTTGCTCACTTTAGAAATATTTTTCTCACTCATTTTCTTCACGTCCCAAAAAGCTAGAGAGCTTGAGGAAGGAGATAAAGAAAAGCAACCATGGAAAGAAACAAGTGTAGAATGGCAACCATGGGTGAGAAATATCTCATATAACTCATGTAGAGACATAAGCATGATTTTAGGTAATGTTTGGGTTAATAAATATCTAATGTAAAACGAAATTAGTGGACTAAGTCAATGGTCACTACAAGCTACTCCAAGCTTCTAACCATGTGACTAATTTCCAACTAATTTTGATTTACTTTAAATAAATAAAACCCATCATTATGTTAAGCATGGTGTGAGTCTCATACACCCATGTCACATGTATCATCTAGCATGACATACAAAAATGTACATTAATATATATCACATATATACTAAATACACAAGTGAGAAAAAGAATTCTTAAGTGAGCTAATATTAGTTAATATAAATTAATATATCAAATATATAATTATACATTAAATTATTAAATCAACACTTGATTTAATAATCTGGCTATATCACATATAACCAACTAATATCATATGTATCAACTTATCGAATCAACACTTGATTCGATAACCCGGCTATATCACATATAACCGACCGATAACACAAATCACGAAAATAAAATATGGTATCACATACTCGTATTAATCTCGGTCCCGCAGATATCACATATGTGCTCCTACTTCGTTTCGACTGAGCCAGCAAACCTCTGTGTACGAGTCTAAATACTCGTCAATACGCCAGCAGTAGGTGATGATCATATCAGTCACCCACAAGCCGTCAATGGTCTGCTAAATGTAACAACCACCCGGGTATTGAGCGATCAAAAGATCAACAAGAAAGCCTGCTCATACTCCTGCGAATCCAATCAGTAACATTACCGTACAGTCCGGTCTCTTCGTCTGATATGTCACATACCTCGCCTGGGGGTGGTAAACGTCAGACCCCAATAGCTTGATAAGTCTTGCCGATGCAAGGCCCATAAAGGTTCGAGAAACTACTGATAACACTTACCAGTAAATCTCAGCAACCCTGGCCAGGTATTTTCTGTTATGGCCAATCGAGCATAGCACAACATCAACCCCTGATACCGGGAGAGACGAATCCCCTCCTATCGCTCATTGCCTCCATGTGACTCGGGACTGTACCCAAAAACCACCGTTTTGCACGTTCTCGTGAACGTGGTAAGGTAGAAATCAAAGCACGGTGGGAATCACACAAGACTCTATGACGATCTCGGGTCTACAGACTAACCTGTACCAGTGTCACCAGAGAACTGCTATCTGACGAGAGGTATAATACCATCTACGAGTTCTCGGCGAGTCATGTTCAGTCTACCCTGTCTCCACTGAGCACCCGTATACCATCTCCGATGTCAAACACCAATGGATATGGGATCATCCATCGCCCATCATATGGGTCAATAAGCGTATACGCTAGTCTACTCTGGAATATCGATGCCCCGTCTCGATACTACCACGACTAAGAACATTTGAAGGATGTACTTACCGACTACCCTGGTCCCCACTAGTATGATCTCCATCATAATCCCGGTAGTCAAGTATTCATCCTAAGGGCTTTATCAATATATAATAGAGAGACAATCAATGTACATGTTTAGATAAAGATCAACCAGATAGCATACTATCATGTCGAGCAAGAAAGTCCTCCCTATATATGTCCAAGCATCCACTATAATATACATCGTATGTACAGTAATGGCCACTAGGGAATACACATAACTAACACTCTTGATTAAAGTTAATGTTCATAACGTTAGATTGTAACACAAAATTATATCATTCATTGTCCAACAACGATATTGATATAATAATCCATAACATCGAAGGTACAAAATAACATGTGTTCAAAACCAATATACAGCCCGACGGCAAACCAGGTGATTGATTGGCACGCCTTCGGCGTGCCGAACTTTTTAAAAGTTCTAAAGTTTAACCGCGATCAAGGACGGTGTCGCTTTGCAGCTGGCCGGTTGAGCACGGGTCGTTCCACAGGGAGAAGGAGCGTTTTGAGTTCTTGTTACGACGAGTTAATGCACGAGGCGGAATAGTTCGTATCAAACCTAAGTGTTTATATTTAAAGTATAAGTTTGTTAGATTTAGATAGGATAGTGTAAGCTAGGGATTTCCATACACAATCCTTTGAGCCGAACTTAACCATTGAAGCTAGAGCAATCGGCAACAACGTGGATTAGGGTACCTGTGCACGGTATTAGAAATCCGGCTTATTGACCCTTGTCCGTCCGTTCTTGTCTCTTGCTTTCGCATCCGGCCAAACCGAACGAAACCGATCGCGGTTAGGGATCACCGATACCTTAGTAAGGTAGGGTGCCTAACGGAGTGCTTACGTAAGGTTTGGACGGAGTTCAAATGAAAAATACGGGAAAAGGAAATGAGCAAAGAAACCTTAACTTACAATATCTTTTTCTTTTCTAACAACATCAATATTCACAACCATCCAAACAACAAACAAAAAGAACAAAAGGAAAGAGAAAAGAAAAGCAATACAAGTAAGTAAAGGGCATGGTAATTAATTGCAAGAAAGTAAATGACAAGTAATGAAGTGAAAGTAAGTAAAGCAAGTAAGTAAAGGAGAAGAAATACTAAGAACCCAAAGTGTGCAAAATGAGAGTTTTATTATGTCCAAGCGATACAACATTGAGATCAATAATCAAAACTTAAACTTGCAAGCTCAATGAAGAAGTTGCAAGATCAAGAGAAGGCTAAGAACTCAAAGGGAACTAAGCTATGTACAAGAACAAAAGAGAACAAAAACAAAAGTGTAGAAAAAAACTTGGAAAAAGAATGACAAAGTGTGACCCCCATCCCTTGCTCACTGGCTTTGCTTTTATAGACACCAAAGCAAAATAAACAAACAATAAAACTAAGACTACGTGGCAGCAAGGGAGGGCCTGTACAAAACTGGGGCCTACTGGGGCAAGGAGGCCGGCCACACCGGTTTTGGGGGGCATGTGCTCGGCCAAATTCCGAGCACCAAGGCTCGTGCTTGTTGTGTGGTCTAGTGTTGTCTCCTCCAGTTCACTGGTGCTGCTAGATTTGTCTGTAGAAGCTTGGGTTGCACTAAGGATTTTGGAGGGAACATGTGGCTTCAAATCACATCACAACTTTTAGCATTGAATGCCCATCACACCAATACCTGCACCATTTCATCATTAGTGTGTGCCATGGGCAGCCCCACCATGGTCCATGTCATCAAAGAGCTAGTGTGTACGCATGCTATGTGTTGGGCCAAAATGTGTACACTTTATTTGTTGCAAAAATAACTATTTGGATATCGATCGGTTTCCAGTTCCGGTTGCAGTGTCGGCTTACCAACGTTATATCCGTGTTTTTGAGTGTGTTTCCAGTATTATATCACGGATACTTGTACTCTGTATTACTGAGCAGACACTGGTTAATAGTACCGATATATAATGAAATAGATAATGAATGAGCGGTATTAAAATGCAGTTTTTAGTGATGAACAAATACCCCCAAACTTATCTTTTGCTCGTCCCGAGCAAAACAAAATCCTAGCCTCACATTCGCAGGGAACACGATTGCACTGAGCTCATGCAACAAGCCGTTAAACCTCTAGGTGTCTCAAGTAGGAGGAGTGTTGTCTCCTGAAGGTTTTCAGCGGATTACACCCACAAAATCCCGTCAAGCTAGTTTTGCGAAATAGCTATGATTCTAACCGTAAGGTTTTGTTTCAGAGCTAGCAATTCTAATATCCTAAGTTAGAAATATTGAACCTTTATTTTTCACACCTCGCTTCTTATTTAACTTAAGATCCTATATGTCTTTACGTGCGGTGTAGATAGTGTCGTTAAGTTTCAAAAGGATAGATTAAAGTCGTCATGTCACAAAATAAAGCCCAGATAAAAACATAAAAAGGATCACACAAGTTTTATAAAAAGTGTTAAGTACTTCTCAAGTTTCGTTTTCCAGTTAGGTTTCAAATTCAGAATTTCTATCTTCCTTAATAGGAAACCAGGTCTTATTTTTCACTGCACCTTTTACTTGTTTTCATTTCATACACACCTTCGTGAACGTACAATAGTCTTCATCATAGGATAGAACCTTCATAACTCCGTTAAAAAATATTTTTATAAAAACTTGCATTTTGTAAAGATTATTCTCACACAAAGAACCGTTAGAAATTTTAACTCAGAGAGAACACTTTCTTGACTTTGTTTTAATTTGGACTTTCTAGGTTTCTAAGAGAGATTTGGGCCAATGCTCCCAAACTAGTTGGTTTTAGGGCATTAGGTGTAGAGACACCCCAGCGGACTTAATTGCTCAAGTTACCTAGGCCCTAAAACAAAAGGACTCATTTTAACGTGAAAATCATAACGATTTAATATGAGCAGAGATATAACCAGTTGTTCAATTATTTTTAGGATAAAAGACGTGTTTATTGGATCAGGTGTGTAATCACTTCAATCAAGTTCCAGATGGGTTATTCTTCAGAATTAATTCCTATTAAGGCATCAATGATATCCCTTCATATCCACTTCACTTTCAAAACTATTCTTGATATTACTTATTTCAGAACAAACCTATTTGATCCTCAAAAAATAGTTTATCAATTTAAAAGTTTTCAGACATGTTAGACTTGTTATCTAATTTTCAAAACTCACGACACGTGTAGTGTGATGTAAAGACGTATATTAGCTATAGTTAAATTCAACGGAGGGTTATCTTTCAGGTTTTCAAAATCTAAAAATAGGATTTAGTTGTTCCTATCTTATCAAACAAAACCTTCGAAATATCGAATCTAAGTTTTCCCACTAGCTAACTTGACGACAAAGTTTTTATATTTTTGGAAAATTTTCGGTTTTTATGGGTTTCTTATAAGTATGAAAATGCAGAATATACAAATGAATGCGAAGGTAGAAAGCTTACCGACACACCCCCAAACATAAAATTGACAGTGCCCTCATTGTCAGGCTACACCAAGAGGGTCAAATTTGTCGGGCCCCCCTTTTTTTATACAAAAATAAAAAGCAAACCAAAAGTATGTATACACAAAAAGATCCCCCCAAACATAAGTGAAACAGTGTTTCCACTGTTTAGGCGTTAAAGTTCAGTGTTAGAGGGAAAAGAACAGTTTCAAACTATACAAGGCCTTACACAGGCCAAAAGTGAGCACCAACTATTCAAAAAATTTATCGCTATAATGTGTCGATTGGTGATAGAATGCGGAGAGGAAAGAAATGGGGAATACACGAGACCGTATGGGGATAGATGCGGAATACGGTCCCGGTATATGAGAAGAAGAATGGCGGAAGAGAAAAAGAAGTGGGATACGAACTTGAGGGGGGAAATGGAGTGAATAAATTAGTACAATTTGTGATGACCGACGTGTAAAAAGCGATTGTACTAATTCATTAACCCGTCGAGAGATGGGGTTAAATCCCTCAAGATTCTTGAGAAAACATGGATAGACCGAACTTGGTAAACAAGACATTGGAAATGAAAGTGATACGGTTTCTTGCAAGGATGGAATGATGATGGAGGGAAGTTATTGAGGAAGGGTATCGGTTAAGGGTTCGGGAGGGTTTACACAGTCAGTGAAAGGGACAGGATGAATTGGAAAATCCGACACATCAAGTATAACTGGTTCATCCTCAAAACTATCCTCAAAATTCTCCTCAAAAATTAATCCATCCATGCATTTATCATCAATATCAAGACGCGTATGGAGTTCGGAAAAGACAGTTAATGACCCGGCATGATGTATTGGAGAGAAAAACTCATCCAAATCTGCAGGTTCATCATCCAAAATATTCCCAGCGTTGATATCCTTAATCAAGTGAAAATCACTATTCTCAGACACCTCATCAAAAGCATGGATTTTTATGAATTGTGGTTCTAAGATGGAGGTGCAGAGGTCAAAAGGATTGGGTGTGGTTTCACTCGAAAGGGTCCCTTCACAATCAGGTAAATCAAACACTACAAAGTCGTACAACTCATCAAATGTTCTATCAATAATTTATGATTTATTTAGGACACTCGATAGACATTCAAAACAGGAGTTGTTGGATTCAATTTGCAATGGGTAAGTTTGATTTGGAAGGGTGTACAGCTCACTCTCACCACTCAAATTCTCAATCTGTCCTACCGCCTCATCATACATTGGAAAATTTGGAGCTTGATGGAAACTAGCTACCGGGTCACTAGGTTGTATGAGGGCGGCCATGGACGCATTCAAATCCATCATCGGTTGGTACGACGCTACCCGAAAGTCTTCCAACGACTGTTCCAGACTAGACATGGGTTTTGAAGTGGTTTCAGTAAAAGATTCAAAGTTGTTTGGATAATGGAAACTCCCAAATGGCTGTTCAGAAGCAATGTCTAGGGAAGGTTCAAAAATTGGGTAAGATGGATAGGAATTGAATAGTTGGACAGGGTTATGATCAACATTTGGATAAGAAGGTGAATGGAATTGTTGATCAAAAGAATTGGTAGTGGTGAAAGAAGTGAAAGATCGGCTACGAGATTGTGCAATACGTTCAGCAATAGACATGGGTTTCGGAGTTGCAACAGGACTCTCAAAAGTGGTATCGACGTAAGAAGGTGGTGAAGGTTGAAATGGTTGATACAAGGTGGATTGCGGAGTCCAATTGTTTGTCCTGGAAGCGTCTATCCGATCTTTCAAAGAAATTTTTGGCATGGAGGGATCGTTCGATGTTTGACAAAAACAAGAACCGTATGAAGTAATGTCTGGTTGTGGGTACCAAAGCTCGGCAAGAGTTTTTATAGGTGGGGTACCAATGCTATGAAGAGAAGAAAAAAGTAGATAAAAAGGAAGGAAAAAGAATGTGGGTTTTTTTTCTGTTAGTTATCAACAAAAGAATGAAATATACATAAAAAAAGAATCTGGACAAAAATAATCATGACACAAAAATACCACGCACCTAATCGGTCTGGGGTTCACCTAGGTCAACTAGACCTGCTCAAGAACTTGATTGTCGAGGTAAAACTTTGTCGAGAAACGAGCTCAAGATATACTAATCACGAGGCCAGATAAGTGCAGAGATAAGGGGAGGTTTTTCGACGTTTTCGCGAAGGTCCTTAATTAGATAACCCTTTCTCTTTAGGCGGTTTCGCCGTGAACCCTTTCCTAGAAACCCCGTGAATGATATACCGTTAAGCGGTGTTCTAAACACAGTTAACCTCTCATAGTGAGCGCGAAGTCCTTTAGACTTAAAGTATAGTTTTTTTAAAAATTTGTGCGGGTAAACGTTATGCTCAATTTCGTGATTTGTGGGCCACGGAAAAGGTGATGAAATCCTTTACCGTATGTTGTGGGGTTCTCTTGCCCTTAAGTCCGTATTAATGGATGCAATGTGTAATTCTATAAAAAAAAAAAAGAATTATTCAAAGAATCAAACAATTGTATTTTTATATTTAAGCTCGGCACTGCAACAATTACGGCTTAGTCAATTTTAGTGTTTGCTAGCGAACTTGCAAAGAATCCTGCAAAGATAGAATATTGGATGCGTCGGATTTGAGAGAAAAGTGTTAGTAAAGTACTTACCTATAGGTTTTCGGGTTAAGAAACCCTCATTGAATTGAATCCAAGTAGCTTGAAAAGTTTGCTTGCGCGGGTCAAACTACCCGGATCTTTGGCAGTGTACTTCACAATCAACTTAACTTTGAATGTACACTTTGCTCCATACGATCGCCGTTCGCAAATCCGAAAAAATCTAAAAATGTCGGAAAAATGGATTTTTAGTGCGAAAAAGCGATATGAATGCCCAAATACCTGCATACTAAAAATTATAAAAAAAACAAGCAATAAAAATGGGACAAAAACAGAACACTAAAGCACAGGGAAAATTTTTGGAGCAAATTGACGAGCTTGGACTAGTGAGCTCGGTAATTGTAGGGATCGTCGGGCTTCTGGTGGAATTTTGGCTCCAAATTTCCTCGGGTGACTTGGTCTTTTACTGGTGTCTCACTGTAATTGTTTGTTTTTTCTATTTAGTCACAGAATGTGAGCAGGTCCAAAATCCAGAGAAGAAAATGTTAGCGATGTCAATTTTTGTTTTGGTTTTGATTATTTTCTGATTTTTAGTTGTTTTTTTAGAATGGTGTTAGATGGATATAAACAAGATTAACCCGAATTAACAAAAATAAAAATGTTACCGTCTCCCCGGCAACGGCGCCATTTGATCGGCACGGCTTCGGCCTGCCTAACTTTTTAAAAGTTCTAAAGTTTAAACGCGATCAAGGACGGTGTCGCTTTGCAGCTAGCCGGTTAAGCACGGGTCGATCCACAGGGAGACAGAGCGTTTAAAGTTCTTGTTACGACGAGTTAATGCGCGAGGAGGAATTGTTCGTATCTAACCTAAGTGTTTATATGCAAAGTATAAGTTTGTTAGGATTAGATAGGATAGTGTAAGCTAGGGATTTCCGTACTCAATCCTTTGAGCCGAACTTAACCATTGAAGCTAGAGCAATCGGCAACAACGTGGATTAGGGTACCTATGCACGGTATTCGAAATCCAGCTTATTGACCATTGTCCGCCCGTTCTTGTCTCTTGCTTTCGCCTCCGGCCAAACCGAACGCAACCGGTCGCGGTTAGGGATCACCGATACCTTGGTAGGGTATGGTGCCTAACGGAGTGCTTGCGTAAGGTTTGGACGGAGTTCAAATGAAAAATATGGGAAAAGGAAATGAGCAAAGAAACCTTAACTTACAATATCTTTTTCTTTCCTAACAACATCAATATTCACAACCATCCAAACAACAAACAAAAAGAACAAAAGAAAAGAGAAAAGAAAAGAAAAGAAAAGTAATACAAGTAAGTAAAGGGAATGGTAATAAATTTCAAGAAAGTAAATGACAAGTAATGAAGTGCAAGTAAGTAAAGCAAGTAAGTAAAGGAGATGAAATACTAAGACCCAAAGTGTGCAAAATGAGATTTTTATTATGTCCAAGCGATACAACCTTGAGATCAATAACCAAAACTTAAACTTGCAAGCTCAATGAAGAGGTTGCATGATCAAGAGAAGGCTAAGAACTCAAGGGGAACTAAGCTATGTACAAGAACAAAAGAGAACAAAAACAAAAGTGTAGAAGAAAACTTGGAAAATGAATGACAATGTGTGACCCCCATCCCTTGCTCACTGGTTCTGCTTTTATAGGCACCAAAGCAAAATAAACAAATAATAAAACTAAGACTATGTGGCAGTAAGGGAGGGCCTGTACAAAACTGGGGCCCACTGTGGCAAGAGGGCCGGCCACACCGGTTTTGGGGGGCATGTGCTCGGCCAAATTCCGAGTACCAAGGCTCGTTCTTGTTGTGTGGTCTAGTGTTGTCTCCTCCAGTTCACTGGTGCTGCTAGATTTGTCTGTAGAAGCTTGGGTTGCTCTCAGGGTTTTGGAGGGAACATGTAGCTTCAAATCACATCACAACTTTTAGCATTGAATGCCCATCACACCAATACCTACACCATTTCATCATTAGTGTGTGCCATGGGCAGCCCCACCATGGTCCATGTCATCAAAGAGCTAGTGTGTACACTTGTTATGTGTTGGACCAAAATGTGTACACTTTATTTGTTGCAAAAATAACCCTTTGGATATCGGTCGGTTTCCAGTTCCTGTTGCAGTGTCGGCTTACCAACATTATATCTGTGTTCTTGAGTGTGTTTCCAGTATTATATCACGGATACCTGTACTCTGTATTACTGAGCAGACACTGGTTAATAGTACCAATATATAACAAAATAGATAATAAATGAGTGGTATTAAAATAGAGTTTTTAGTGATGAACAGTGATACTCTCCCACTGCTACAGCATGTACAGAGGAACCATTCCTAACCCGGAGAGTGTGATTACCTTTCTTCAAAAACCTGCTATTTCTTAGCCCCTGCACACAATTGCTGATGTGAGATCCAGACCTAGTATCTAATACCCAGGAAGCAGAGTTAATTAAAAACTTGTTTTCTGTTACAAACACACCTGAAGTGGAAGCATCACCATGCTTCTTCTTGAGGCCGGCAAGGTATGCAATGCAGTTTCTCTTCAGTGCCCAGTCTTGTGACAGTGGAAGCATTCCCCTCTTCCTGACGCAGCATCCCCTTTCTTGTCCTTCCCCGGGGCCTTTTTCACTCCACCTCTCAGCTTGATGGGATTCTTCTTCATCTTTCCCTTGGCCTTAGCTTTCATGATGGAAGAGGAAGATGGCCCAGCAATTAGAGCGGGAGTTTTCGCTACCTTTAGCGTGCTCTCTGCACTCCTCAACATATTGAGGAGTTCAGGTAGTGACTTCTCCATGTTATGTATGTTGAAGTTTACAATGAACTGAGCAAAGGCAGGGGGAAGGGACTATAGAACAATATCAGCATACTGTTCATTCTCTATGGTCTAACCCAGGTTCTCTATTTCTTCGATAAGTCCTATTATCTTCAATACATAGTCACCTACAGACGTGCCAGCAACCATCCGCATCTGAAACAAATTTCGAGATGCCTCGTATTGGAGAGTACGAGATTGCTCCCCATATGTGTCCTTTGTATGGAGAAAGATGGATTGTACGTCCATCTTCTCATGCTGCTTCCGATGTTCATTGTCCATAGAAGCACGCGCGAGGCATTTGGCTGTTGCACAGTCTATATCCCATGTCTTGCGGATTTCCTTATCCACAACTGAAGAATCAGGACCTGGGCTAGGAGGGGCTGGAGTAGTCAGGACGTATCCGGCCTTATCATAGGTCAGGGCAATATTTACGTTCCTTAGCCAATCTTTGTAATTCGGTCTGTGAGTTTATTCTTGTCTAATAAAAGCTTAAGTCCCGTCATAGGTATCTGCCATTAGGAGAGAGAAAAGAAGACACTCAGTGATTGCTCTTGCATGATTAGATTGGTTATTAATCTTATCTAATCGATGTCTCCCACTGCTTTTCTCAAATTTTCCTTTAAACCTTAAAAATAAAATTAGCTAGGATTAATTGCAATCTACAAGTTCGCTAACCGGCCGGCCAGGCCAGTGTCGGTACTCCGAAGGAGGTTCCCCGTGCTTTCGCACGGACCTAATTAAAATAAACCTCATTTTCCTAGAGGCGTAACCCCGTTGACACTTTTGTAGACACCTTCTGGATTAGCTAATTGTAAAGTGCAAAACTCTCCTGGGAGTAACTTTTACTCACAGTGGGATCGGGATCCAACTATCAAATAGAAGGTATGCAATCTCATTGCAAATTTCAACTCTTGAAATTCCAGATATGATTTTTACCCCGAGTGTCTTATGAACTTAACTATGGTCAACAAATCATAAGCACTAGTCAAGTTCTACCCGTCATTTCGTGATTGATTTAGACCCACCCGTATAACCCTTAACTATGGTCAACAAGGTTATGCGAATGTCCTAATCGATCGCATGATATGCTTTGTAGGAAGATATCACTTAGCTACCGTACACCACGTCTTAACTATAGTCAACAAACGTGGCATGAATACTAAGAGCTCTGCTTCCTAAAATGGCGGAGGGCAACGGATGGTTTTTATGAAAACCCTTAACTTTTTGAACTTGATATCGTTGTAGAATCTAGTGAAAGGAGTGGTTTAAGCTCTAGTTTTAAAAGTCGAATGATTTTGTAGTAACTTTCTAATTTTTCTAAAGAGGTCATTCCCGGTGAAGGGATCTCTGCTCTTTCCTCATCGAATGAGGTGCTGGATATTCATGATGTTGGGTTACAGTAGCGCCTCGGCCATCAATCCGTGACCAAATGCGGAACAAAAATTTATAAAACTTGGTGCTACCACAGCCAATTACCCGGATCTACCCATAAGCCCTAGATAACAAAACTTGCAAAGGAGTTAGAATGGTTATACCGAATAGATCTGTGTCCTTCGGTCTTCAACCATTATCCCAAGCTCCAAGGGGCTTCCTTGATCAAGCTTGATCTTCGGTCTCCCTCCATCGATGAAGATCCACGTCGAGGGTTGGTAATAAGGGTTCCGACTTCAAAACCGAAGCAACTCGGGTATCTAGTTTGCTAGCCTAGATAGCCAAGATGAAGTGGAGAGTGATGAAGGATTAATTTGTCTCAAGACACCCATGAGAGTGATGAAGGATTAATTTGTCTCAAGACACCCATGGATTCTCAACTCATGAGAGGGTTTAGGTGGAGCTAGAGGAAGAAGAAGATGCCATGAAAATGATGTGTTGAGAGCAACTCAAGGGAGAGAAAAAGAAATGAATAATGGCTTGTATTTTTGTTTGTTGTGTGAGTGTGATAAGAAATAATGGAGCCATCACATAAATGTCCATGTCTCCAAAATATCTTAGTCAACAAAAAATATCTCAAGTCAACATAATCTCACAACATACAAAAACCCTAAGCATGCTAGAATAGTAACCATGGGTCACTAATTAGCCATGCCACAAAAATGCAATAAACACCTCATCCTACACCTCAATAACCTTTTAATCCAAAAAGGTCTAAACCATGATGGGTTGTAATCTTCTAAAAGTAATCTTTTAATAAATTACAAGAATACCCCTTAACCGTATATACATACCCGCATCCGTATTCCAAAGAATACAAATACAAAGAGACGAAAATAATCCAACAAAATCATACTAGGATCCGGCTTAAACCAAAGCCCACCAGTATTATCCGTCCGAACATCATCCGTGCACAAGTACACATATGTGATCAAACCCTTCCGTAAAACCATACGGCCTCTACATCATTTCGCCCGAAGCAGGGAAACCCTCTGTGTGGGACTCTAAAGACTCGTCAATATGCTGGCAGTGGATTTAACCACAAGCACGTCAGTGACACTAACTGTACGTAACGGCTATCCAGGTATTGAGCGAAGGGAGGCCGACGAGCAAACTCATCCTGAAACCCCTACTGAGCCTGACAGTGACAATATCCGTACAGTCTGGTTCGTTCTTCTATGAGTATCGCATATCGAGTCTAGGGGTTGGATAAAGTCAGACCCCTAATAACTTGACATTTAGTGTCGGTATGAAGCCCATCACCACCTGAGAAACTACCGATCCTAGATCAGTAATTCTCGAATACCTTGGCCAAGGATTTCTAGTAATGGCCACCCGTGCACAACCGCGACATCAACCCCCGATACCGGGAGAGGAAAATCCCCCGGCGATCCGCTCACTGCCTCCATGTGGTTCGGGACTGTACCCAACTAAAACCTGTTTGCACGACTCTTTTGAGCCGTTGTAGGGTAGTAATCAAAGCACAGTGGGAACTCAAACGAGACAAATGACGATCTCAAGTCGATAGACTAACATGTACACATGTCACCAGGGAACCGCTATATGACAATAGGTATAATACCAACTAGCATGTTCCCGTTGAGTCCATCCGGTGTACTCATAACCCAATAAGCACCTGTATACATCTTAGGTGAACCAACCAACACCAATGGCTTGTGAGACCGGCCACCGCCTCTCATTGGGGTCTCGATTAGTAGACACTAGTCTACTCTTGGAGTATCGATGCCCAGTCTCGAAACTCCCACGACTAGGGACATTTCAAAGATGTGCTTATAGACCACCCAGCTCCCACGTATATGATCGCCATCATACTGCTGGTGGTCAAGCAAGAATTCTATGGGCTCTATCAACATGTAATAATGATCTATAATGTCACTAGAAGCATGTACACGATGATAAAGACAAACCGGATTGCATACTATCATCTCGAGTAGGACTGTTCTACCGGTATAGGTCCTCCCTCAATCACTGCAATCACGTGCCTGTGATCTAATAATTGACTTGAGGGCACTATAGCCAACACATGAATACCACGATGCAAAGCAAAAGTTAGATCAACTATAAAAACAACCGAGTGCTTTGTAACATTTGCTAGTTTCGCTAAAGGGGTCACTCCCGGTGAAGGGATCTCGGCCCTTTCCTCATCGAATGAGGTGCAGGATATTCATCAAGAAATACCACTATGCAAAGCAAAAACTAGAGTTACCCATTTAAAAAAAAATGATTCTACAACATCTTTAGGTTTCTTTTTCTTAACATTAATCGCATTAATGTTGTCCCATCATTTAAGTTTCCTAAACATCATAGAAAAGAAACGAAAATAGAACATACGCTTATGCCATCCGCATTCGCCATGGGGCCCCGACAAGCACCGTTAGGTTACTTAACTAACGGCAGAGCAGGGGCTGGACTAGCGCGGGTGCAAAACATAAGCAACGTTTATTATATATCTCATATATAAATAGCCATACGTCGCACGCATTTATAAACATTCCGGATCACAGATGAATACATTTGATATACTAAGAATTCCGTATTTCATTTAAGCCCTTAATGAAAGACGGGTTCCATGGTCGTGATGAATAGCTAAACCCCACCCTAGACCCCTACAGGTGCGGAAAACTACCCACCAAATTCCCGATGTGAAACAACCTCCCTAAACAATGTGAGTAGGCCACTCGGCACATCGAGAACCCGGTAGTTTGTGCACCCCACCTTGGGTCTATCGTAGGAGAAAAAACAGTTAAAAGAAATTATACAACGGTATCTACAACCTCAACCCGGATGTGCCCCGCAAAATAATATTACATCGCTTCTTACAAATTACATGAATGAAAGAAAATAAAAACGTTCTTCTCTCATCCCCCGGCTATTCATCCACGACGATCCAACATATTCATATACACATACAATCATATGATATCATTACAGATGTGTGCAACCCCGACTAATCGACGTATAGAAATTAGTCGACATTTCCAAACACACATACACATCACAAAGCTTGTAAAGTAACCGTGATATTAGAATTCCGCACGCAATTAGCAAACTAATTCGATTTTCCAACACTTGAAAAATCCAATGAGCTAAAGTTCCAAAACCGATCATTTTAAGCTAATACGGGAGTCGAAACGAACTCAAAACCCGCCCGAATCTTCGCGGAGGAAAAGACCTAAAAATAAACTATCGAATGGGGTCCTCAGGGGGGTACCCACCCTCGGGGGCCACCTCGAGGTGTCCCCTAGGGGAAGGCAGACTCGAGAGCACCTATATGGGGTGCTCTCGGGTCACCCACCCCCAAGGCCACCTTGTGGTGGTCTTAGGGTGTGGGTCTAGCCTCTGGTCCCCCCCGGGGTATCCCCGTGGTGCGCATGATCTACCCCGCAGCTTCTCGGTTCAAACCGTGAGCTCGCGGGGTGTGCAAACAACTCAAAACATCGATTTTGGAAACTGTTTTTATCGACAGTTTTTGGGCGATAAAAACGGTGGATTTTTAACGTCGCTACAAGCTATTTAAGGTTTAAGAGAGGCTCTGATACTATGTTAGTGGATGTTGCACACCCTCACAATACTTTTGAGGAGGCGGAAGTGGAAAACGAAAAATTTCTTGCATGCAACACCCACATAAAACCAAGATCTTATGCTTAAACCTTAACTAGCAAATCCTATCTAGAGTTCTTAACTACTATGAAAGGGTTATACCTAATGAACCGGTCCTTCGGGTCTTCTTTTTGGATGCAACTCTTAGGCTCTTTGGATGCTTGCGATGTACTCGATCTCCGGCCACCTCAAGACGTAGATGATCTACCCGAGAGCTATGGAACAAGCTTCAAACTCTTCTCAAGAGTTAACTAAGAGATCAAGTGTGCTAGAAATGATCACTTAGATAATGTAGAGATCATGTAGTGGATTAATATGTCTCTTGAGTTTTTGATTCACAACCCATGTGAAGAATAAAGCTAAGAGGAGGAAAAAGGAGAAAATGAGGAGAGATAATGTGAGAGCGGTGAATGAAAAAATCAAGCATGGAAAAAATGATATGGCTCATATGAAAATAATGGAAGCATGCAATAAAATAATGCACCATGCTTCAATAGTAATCCCAAATGAATAAAAAAAGATATAAGCCATTCCTTCATCCATGCTTTGACTCTCTCCAAATTCCACCTCATAATTTCCATTTTCACAAAATGAAAACCATTTATGACGTGTCCCCTTCTGTAATATTTCAGAAAAATATAATATTATTTTTTTAAATTTATATAATTGAATAATAAATATTACGAATATTTTAATGTGTGGAGATTTGTTTTAATGGTTATGGTATAATTAAATACCGATAAATTGGGAAATATTTGGAAATTGATAAGAATTACTGAAATGAGGGTGTTTTATATGATATGAGCATTTATAGAATTTTAAATACTCACTTGTAAAAGGGTTAAGTGCTAAACTCGATTAGTGTTTACTAATTTTTCATTAAGTGTGATATGTGCATGATATGCAACATGATATTTTGCATAATACTTGTTACATTTCTTTTTATCAAAGCCATGCTTCATTTCTTGCATAACTTGGTTTTATTTGTGTTCGTTTTAAAAGAAAAGAAAAAGGAAAAATATTAAAGAAAGAGGTATCGACATGAGAGAGAAGAGAGAGAGGTGGGGAGTCAAATTGACCATGGCCATTTCTTTTCCCTCCATTATCTTCATCATTTTTCTTCTCCTCTCTCCCCTCATGGCTGCCCTCTCCCTCCACCACCTCCACCATCTCACCTCAACCCCAAAACCCTATCAAAACCATGCATCCTTTTCATAAAAAATTTGCACAAGCTCACTACAAGCATGGGAGACCAAGAAAGTTTGGATTTTGAGGACTTGGGGCAACTCAAGAAAATTCTTGAGTTGCCAAATGAGGTAATTCTTCCACCATTAGTGTAGTATTTGTTTCACTTTAGCATCCATATTAGTTTAGAAGTGTTTAAGTGAGGTTTAGTGAGGTTTGAAAATTCCAAGATGAGGTTTAGGGCATGAATTGGTTTGTGAAGGTGTAATTGAGGGTTAATCTTTGCTACAACCCCTGTAGTGATAGTATATTGGACTAAAACAAGAGATTTAGACCCAAGAATAGAACTTAGAAATCCCCGATATCAGATTTGTGTAGGAATTTTGGTGTAGTTTTGAGATCTACTCTCACCCGGAGGCTCTGAAAATTATTTAGGAATGACTGAGAGATGTGCAGGCAACCTAGAAGCTAACCCCAAGACCCGGGACCCACTTTAGGGCCGCAAATTAAACCCCTTTGGCTGCAAATTGCTGCCTAGGTAGGGTAGAAATGGTCCGTGCTTGGTCGAGGTCCCCTATATCAGTTAATTAGACCTCCCCTATATGCAAAATTGGCTAATTTCACCTGAAACAAAATCTGGAGGTGTTTTCTTATGTTGTTGTTTCGTTTTGCGACTTCGTTTTAACTTTGGTTTTGGTATTTGGGTTTTAACTCGGTGGGTTGACGTTTGTACGTCGATATCGGGTGTTATTTGGCTCTTTTGCATGAGTAGACCATATGTTCTAACCTATGTGTGTTTCGTGTGCTGTTTTGGGTTTTCATCCACGATTTCAGTTTACGATACTATGTGTGATATGTGTAGGTACCCATGTGGACGTCGTACGACAAGGAGGAGCAAGGCGACCTCGACTTCGGCAAGCAAGGATCAAGGTGAGTAGATATATATCTATGGAGGAAGTCGGGTGGATGGAATATTGCACCCCCGCGGTCCGTAGTGTAGCATATGATTTATTATATATATGTACCTTTGTGTATCACGAGAAGTGTATTGTTTTAAGGAACGGCTTTAGGAGGTCATGGGTTAGTTTAGCGTATTTTAGATGATAGTGTTGTTAGTTTAGTCTCTTAGTTACGAAACCTTAGAGTTAACCTATACACACACACACATGCACACACGTGATATGTTTTTGGTGTATATGGTTATATGTATGTATGTATGTATGTGTGTGTGTGTGTGTGTGGATGTGTTAATATATGTATATATATATACGTATACGTATACCCGGGTGATGAGGATAGTACATGATACTTGGAGATGAGCCGATGTGATTGGGCATGATGCCGTGAGATCGGTGATGTGATCTGGGTCATGTTATGAGATACGACATATTATATTAGCGGATTGATGGGCGAGGTGTTTTCATACACACGTGGATATATGTTGATGGTATCGGTATGTACTAAACTTAGATCAGTACCATGTTCATGATATTGTGATAATGATACCATATGGATATTGAGGTATATGTGATAGGCGACCCGTACCTCGATTTTAGGATGCCGTACGATGGATTTACCGTACGAGATATAATTTTGATAATGGATCCACACTCATGATTCGAGGATGTCGTATTATATATTGTATCGTACGTGAGGCTATTGAGGCGGGATCACCGACTACTAGATATATCGACTCAGACTTAGGTGGATTTCCTTACCCTTTCGATTAGTCCTGTAGTTTATCAGGTAGATGTTAGACTAAGCTCGAGTCATACTATTTTCAAAACTGACGAATAGTAGGTATTTTAAAGACAGTCCCTATTTTCTAAAAACCACTTTTCGTGTTATTTCAATAGCCCACAAACAAACTGTATGACTCGTATATAGAAATGTATATTCTTTATTGTCGCGTTTACTATTCATACTCCGTTTATTCATGTTGTTTTCATCGCATTGCATGTTTAATATGTACTTTAGTGATTATGAAACCCTGGTGTCAGGACACCAGCACCATTACCAATGATGCGTATGCTCCACGTACACTTGCTTGCCGGCTCACACACATTATCATCGGTAATTTTCATGTCACGTACACCTTAGAAAACTTTATTTCGTAAGTATAAATTGCTAGCTGGTAATTGTAATATAGTACTAGTACATTACTTTCATATACTAGTTTTAAATCGCATTTCTTACTTAGACACTTCGTGCATGCATATGTATATTTATTGTTATGAAATATTATGGAGTTTTACGCCGGTATTTCACCGTTATTTACTTTGGAGTTTGGGATTTGGATTTTCCATGAGATTTCTGGATTTGGAGAAACCGCAAGGATTTTATAAACTGATTATCATTTCTAAAAATAGAAAATGCGGTTTTTTCGTGATATGATGTGAGATATGTCCACCATAAGTTTTCTTGGCTCTTGAGCGATATCATACACCCGATTCGAGGAGGAGGAGGAACCGTCTGTGGGTCCATGGTGGACCCGGTGCGGTACCCCGGGGCAAGATGGTCGCAGATGATGGCGTTGAGCCCGGCAGGGGACCACTACCGACCGGTTATTTATGATGCGGCGGATATCCGAAGGATGCTGACGTAGTTGTGAGATTTGATGATTTGGGCGAGTCCGGATTGCCGGAGCCTGGGGCCAGTCCGGATTGCCGGAGCCCGAGATATTGAGACACAGAGATATTGATATTTTATGATATGGGCCAGTCTGGATTGCCGGAGCCCGAGATATTGAGATATTGGGACATGTATTTTGTGTCGATGCTTGACATGGATTCTCTGTTGATTTTATTGATGATACTTCAATTTTTATACAGAAATCTCACTGCGATAAGAAAACAGTTTTCTTATTAGATGTATTCTGTTTTCATGCATTCATACATCATATATTTGATATGTTTCTACCCGAGGACCTAACACGAGCACTTGATATTACACTTATGTGTAGATGTTTCAGGATTATATTTTATGAGGATATTATTATATGACCTAGGATTGAGTCATACATGCGATTTCTGCTCGGTGATGTTTTCTACTCACGAGTTGGTAACTCACCCCCATTGTGCCACAGTTTCGTGCAGGTTTTTCCGTACAGGTTTCATTGCAGCTTGCTGGCACACTGCTTCCTTCCGGGTGATTGCCTTTGTAGGTGGGTTCACTCGCATCGTGACCACCATTGTACCTTATTTATTTTCAGTTGTATCTCGTAACTCCATCAACCAGACTTGTACTAATTTGTAGACTTAGAAGACCAGTTGTATATTATTTCGACCTTAGAGTCGCGCGCTTGTACTATTATGATTCTTCTCTGGTTTTCTTGAGGATATTGGTTTTCTTCTGAGTTTTTGATCCTCGCCCTTCGGCGTTGTATATTATATTGCTTGTGTGGTGGTTTCCACTATTTGGCGTAGAGCTAGCTCCTGCTTTTACAAGAATACCCCTCCACCATATACCGTATAAGTATATCCGTATCCGAATTCCAAAAAATACAAATACAAATAATCCAATAATATAATACTGGTATCCAGCTTAAACCAATGCCAACCAGTATTATCCTTCCGATCATTATTCCTGTAACCATTACACGAACATGATCGAAACCCTGCCGTAACAACTTACGGCCTCTACATCTTTTTCCTGAACCAGGGAACCCTCTGTGTGGGACTCTAAAGACTCGACAATACGCTGGCAGTGGGTTTAACCACAAGCACGTCAGCGGCACTAGCTGTGCGTAACGGCTATCCAGGTTTGTGACGAAAAGGTGGCTGACGAGCGAACTCATCCCAACCCTAACGAGCCTGCAAGAAACACTTACCGTACAGTCCGGTCTCTTCGTCTGATACATCGCATATGAATTTTAGGGGTGGTAAATTTCAGGCCCCAGTAACATTATAAGTCATGCTGATTTATGGCCCATAACGGTTCGAGAAATTACTAATAACTCTTATCAGTAATTCTCGACAACCCTGGCCAGGGATTTGCTGTTATGGTCGATCAAGCATAGAGCGACATCAACTCCCTATACCGAGAGAGATGAAACCCCACCTATCGCTCACTGCCTCCATGTGATTCGGGACTGTACCCAAAATCCACCTATTTGGACGACTCGGTAGAGCCGTGGTAGGGAGGAAATCAAAGTACAGTGGGAATCACACAAGACACTATGACGATCTCGGGTCTACAGACTAACCTGTACAAGTGTCACCAGAGAACTGCTATTTGACAATAGATATATACACCATCTAAGAGCTCGCCGGCGAGTCCTGTTCGGTGTACCCATTCTACAATGAGAACCTGTGCACAATCGTTGATGTCAAACACCAATGGTTATGGGATCAACCATCGCCCCCAGGGTCAAGAAACGTACACACTAGTCTACTCTGGTAATATCGATGCCCTGTCTCGATATACCCTCGACTAGGAACTATTAAAGGATATGCTTATAGACTGCCCAGGCCCCACTAGTCTAATCTACATCATAATCCTGGAAGTCAAGCATAATCCTAAGGGCTTCATCAACATGTATATAAAAATATGAAATAAAACACATCACACGTTAAGATGAAGATAAACCAGAAAGCATTCTATTATTTAGAGCAAAGATTGTTTCTGTACATATACATGCCTAGCATCCTATACAATACAGGCCTCTAGGGCATACATATCTAATAGTGATGGCCTGCTCGAAACTAGTTGGGTCATCAACTTCCATGATGCAATCCTCGCTCCCACCGTCTACGAGAAAACCGTAGTATCTATTAGGTGGATGAATTACCTTACTAGATCTGCGGAGTAGCTAAGGTTCATCGGGGACTATTGAATCCTCCGGTTCTACCAAACCATTAATTGTAGTTTGTGTTTCTGGAACTTCTTCCATCTCTACATCATTACCACTAATTTCTTTCACAAAAAATTCCTTTTCTAAAACGGTGGCATTCTAAGCAACAAACACATTTTGTTCCTCACTGTGGTAGAATAGATATCCATGTGAATTCTTTGGATATCCCACAAACTTGCAAAGAACTGATAGTGCTTCGAGTTTGTCCGGATTCTGTTTTTTAACATAGGCCGGACAACCCCATATCTTAACTCGTTTAAGATATGGTCTCATTCCACTCCATGTCTCATATGGTGTTTTAGGCACGGATTTTGATGGAACTTGATTCAATAGGTGTGCAGCTGTCTCAAGTGCATACCTCTAAAATGAGATAGGTAACTCAGCAGTACTCAAAATAGAGCGCACCATAACTAATAGGGTGCGATTTCTCCGCTCCGATACTCCATTGTGCTGTGTTGTATACGGAGGAGTAACCTGAGAGAGAATCCCAATCTCTTTTAGATAATCTCGGAATTCCGTGCTCAAGTATTCTCCTCCTCGATCATATCGAAGGATTTTAATACTTTTACCCATCTAGTTCTCTACTTCGCACTTATATTCCTTGAATTTCTCAAAAGCTTCATATTTGTGATTCAACAGGAACACATGTCCGAATCTTGAGAGATCATCGGTGAATGCAATGAAGTACGAGTAACCATTCCTGGCATGTGTAGAAATAGGACCTCATACATCACTATGTATCAGCCTCAAGAGTTCAGTAGCTCTTTCTCCATGTCCCGTAAACGGAGTTTTGGTCATCTTGCCTTTGAGACATGACTGACAAGTTTCATAAGATGTATATTCGAACAAATTCAAATATCCATCTTTATGAAACTTGGCTAGTTTTGTCGCATTGATATGACCAAGTCTACAATGCCATAGGAAGGCTTCATTCATTTCTGAACTTTTCCTCTTGTGTGTGTTCTGTATATTTAGAACTGTATTTTGATTTAGAACGTATATACCATTACAAAACGTTCCAAACCCAATCAACACTTGATTTAGGAAAATATTCATAATATTTTCCTCTAATGCAAAGTTATATCCTTCTTTATGTAATAAAGAAGCGGATATTATATTGCACATCATATTTGGTACGAAATAACAGTCGTTCAGAATCAATATATTACCATTTGGTAATACTAAGTGATATTCGTCAACTGCTTTGGCTGCAACAATTGCTCCATTCCCTACTCTGAGAGACATATCACCCTTTCCTAGTTCTCTACTTTTCTTTAGCCTATGTAACAGATTACATATGTAGGGTACTAATCCGATATCTATACCCAGGACGTAGAGCAGACTGAGAAACAGTTCTCGGTAACTAACACACCCGAAGAAGAAGCATCAACATGCACTTTCTTCGTTCGGGTTGCATTGAAATCCTTTCATTCCCCTATCCCTTGCCCAAACTTATAACAGTCATATGATATAGCGGAACCAACGTTCCCCAGCCCAATATAAAAAGCGGGTTCGATCAATACATCGATATTATTATCTTGATTAAGGTGTGACATGGTCGCTACCTGGAGAGAGAGAGAAGAAAACATTTTAGCATGCGCACTTGCAAGATTAGATTGGTTATTATCTTATTTAATCAGGATGGATCCCACAGTTTTTATTAAATCTTCCTTCAAACTCTAAAAGGTAAGATTAGCCGGGATTAATTACACCCTACAAGTTCGCCAATCGGTCAGCCAGGCATGTATTGGTACTCCGAAGGAGTCTCCCTATGATTTCGCATGGAACTAATTAAATAACCTCGTTTCCGCAGGGGCTTAAGCCCGTTAACACCTTTCTTAGACACCTACAGGATCAGCTAATTGTAAAGTGGAAAATTCTCCCAGGAATAACACTTACTCGCAGTGGGTATCAGGATCCAACTATCATATAGAAGGTATGCAATCTCATTGCAAATTTCAACACTTGAAATTCCCGATATATTTTTTTACCCCATGCGGCTTATGACCTTGACAAGGTCAACAAACCATAAACCGCAAGTCAAGTTCAACCCGTCATATCGTGATTGAATTAAACCCACCCGCACAACCCTTGACAAGGTCAACAAGGCCGTACCACTACCCTAATCCAATTGGATCAATATGCGGCAGATAAGCACTAATCAGCTACCGCACACTATGCCTTGACAAGGTCAACAAACGCAGCACGAATACTAAATAGCACTTTTCTGAAATGACGGAGGGCTACGACTGGTTTTGAAGATAACCTATAGCGTAATGAACTTGATATCGTTGTAGAATCTAGTGATTTGAAAAGGAGTGGTTTAAGCTCTGCTTTTAAAATCGAGTAGTTTTCAAAACAAACCGAGTGGGTTATAACATATGCCGGTTTTGCTAAAGAGGTCATTCCCGGTGAAGGGATCTAGGATCTTTCCTCATCGAATGAGGTGCTTGATATTCATAATAGAATACCGTTATGCAAAGCAAGAACAAGAAATAACTTTTTGAAAAATTTGATTCTACAACATCTTTTAGGTTTCTTTTCTTTTCATTAATCTTATTAATGATGTCCCATCATTTATGTTTCCTAAACATCACAGAAGAAACGAGAAAAAAACACACATAAATGCCATCCGCATTCGCCATAGGGACCCGGGTCTTCACCGTAAGGTTACTTAACTTACGGCAGGACGGGGTCAGGACTAGAACGGATGCAAAACATATATAATGTCTACTAGTATTTCATATATATAAGTAGCATTCGTCTCAAGCAGTTATATGATCACATCATATCACAGAAAATAGCAGAAGCAAACATATGAAATATAGGATATACTAGGAGGCCCGTGTTTTAGATTAAGCCAGTAATGAAAAACAAGAATTCCACGGTCTTGATGAATAGCCAAGCCCATATCCCTAGACCCCTACGACAGCGGGAAGAAACCCTACAAATTATAGAGTTAGGCGATCGGTCTCGACTCCTCGGGATGGTCTCCCACTGGACTCTAGAACCCGATTACTTGTTCTCCCCGCCTTGGGTATATCCTAATGCGGAAAAGTAAATAATATACATCAATGGAAACAACAACCTCAACCTAGAAGTGTCCCAATAAATGAATATTACATACAAATTTTTACATGAATGAAAATTGAAAAACTCTCATCTCACGAAACCCCCCCAGCTATTCAATTACGAAGATCCAATATAACATATCAACCAGCAACACAATAACATCACATGTCATCAACGTAAATAAATATGCGTATCCCTAATGTCGTTGACGTATAGCAACGAGGTCGAGGATACTGCCACATATTACACTTACAGTCGTAGAAAAGAAATGAATGCTACAATAATTAGAATCAGCATCATCCTTAGACATCATAAACTTGGATTATCACATATTCCGAATTTCATGCCTAACCCTATAAACCTTGCATTTAAGTCTCAAATTGAAAACACTTTTCAAAAACAAGTTGGGTAATTGAACAAGATTCCTGATTAAATGATTCAATGCAAGTCGGGATGTTTAATAGATGGCCCCACTCCCGATGCCGTCAACGAAGTGCACTTGGGCAGAACACCGCGTCCTTGAGCACCCTAGTGGATGCTTTTAGCCACGGGATTCTCCTATAGTCACTTGGTTGGGGTTATGGGGCGTGGCTATCAAGTAGTATCTCCCGGCGAGTGTTCGCGTACGATATGAGATTGCGACGGAGTTTTGATCCGAATCGAAACTCCATGGCAATCTATCAAATGAGGCTAAAACGCTAGATTTACAAAACGTTGACTAATTTTCACAAAACTAATTAATGTGAATTCCAAAAATTGTATCACATATCCAAACTATCTAAACGATGTTATCATTTCGATCGATATTTCAAACACCACCAATTCATAGAGATCTCAACAACTTGAGCCTCACCAAAAATACCGAGAAAGTCTAAAATGACACAATGGATCGGCAAAAGAAATATGAGTCCACAGCTACTCATGTTGGCGGCAGAACCGCGGCCAAACCAGGATTTAGGCGGCGGTTCCGTGGCCACATTGAGGAGTTAGGCCCTCGAACTTCTTTTGGCTCTATAAAATTACCTACATGATTTTTTGAGAATTTTAATCTGGAAAATTTTAACTTTTGAAAATTTGGCCAGAAAGCATGAAAATTAGGGTTTCGAAACTTCGATCGAACACTTTAACATCATCTAGATTTCGCCTAAGTCTCTAGCTTTTCTCTGATACCATGAAAGTATGTCTTTGCATCTTTACCAGATTTATACAAGTATCAAGTATGCAATTTAAAAAAATCTACAGGTCTAAGCTATACTAACCTAGAATCGAACAAGAGAATTAGGGTTTTAGTGTAAGCAAACAAGTTCTAAACTAAGTGATGGAAGTTTACAACATTTGTAGACTGGTCCTTCACTTCTAAAGCTCCAAGTAGTAGTCCCTAGAACTTCTCTTTGACTCCACTTGAGAAAGGAACGAGCTTGGTTATAGTCTTCGAAGCCGGAGTTGATCCACCTTGAAGTCTCTCTAACTCAAGCTCACTCTTCACTAATCAATGTAATGGTGAAGCAAACAACCTAAACTAATAGACTAGATTAGTGTAAGTTGATGAAGTAGGAGATTTGCTTACTAGAAATAATTTTCTCTTTTCTTTTTCCAACTCAAGAAAATTTTAGAGAGGAGATTGAAGAAAGAGATGAACTTCGATGAGAGAATGAGGTTCAATGAACCATGTGGTGAATGATAAGATGAGTGGGAAAAAATCTATGAATAAAAACAAAAACCAAGAGGTGAGTCATGACTTCTTAAGGCTTCCACAAGCATCTAAGAAAATGACTCATTCTCTTATTTTCTTTTAATTCATAAATCATCCCATTATCTTCTCATCTTAATCATGTGTGATTCTCATGCATCCTAGTTCTATGTATCATCAACCATGATACATAGCAAATATATATATAAATATATATCACATATATATATAAATGTATGTAAAGAGAATAAAATCTTAAGTGAGCAATAATATTAGTTAATATATATAAATATATCAAATATATAAATACATATCAAATTATTAAATCAACACTTGATTCAATAATCCGGTTATATCATATGTAATCAAGTAATATGATATATATATATATATATATGTATGTATGTATATCACATTATTAAATCAACACTTGATTCAATAATCCGGTCATATCACATATAACCGACTAATATTCGATATTCGATATTAAATCAACACTTGATTCAATAATCCGGTCATATCATATATAACCGGCCTATATCAAATACATATACATAATTAAATCATTGAATCAACACTTGATTCAATAATTCGGTTGTATCACATATAACCTAACCTATATCAAATATCGCAAAATTAGAATACAGTATCATATACTCAAATTCAATCAAGCTCCCGCACATATCTCCATATGTGCCCTACTTTGTTTCGCTTGAGCTAGGAAACCTTTGTGTGGGATTCTAAAGACTCGTCAATACGCCAGCAGTAGGTAATGATCACATCAGATACCCACAAGCCGTCAGCGGTACTAGCTGGACATAACGGCTACCCAGGTATTGAACGAATAGAAGATCAACAAGAAAACTTGTCCAAACTCCCGTAGAGCCTATAAGCAACACTTACCGTACAGTTCGGTCTCTTCGTCTAATATGTCGCATATGTTGGAGATAGTGCCCTCATAGTCAATTATTGGATCGCAGGTACGTGATTGCAATGATTGCAGAGGACCTATACCGGTAGGACAGTCTTACTCAAGATGATAGTATGCTATCTGGTTTGCCTTTATCAGTCATGTACATGTTCAGGTGACTGATTACATGTTACACTTTGATAGAGCCCTTAGGATCTTGCTTTACTACCAACAGTATGATGGCGATCATATACGTGAGAGTTGGGTGGTTTATATGCATATCCTTAATTGTGGTCCCTAGTCGTGGGAGTTTCGAGACAGGGCATCGATACTCCGGAGTAGACTAGTGTGTACAGTCGAGACCCCGACGAGGGACGGTGGCCGGTCTCACAAGCCACTGGTGTCAATTGGATCACCTAAGATGTATACAGGTGCTCATTGGGTTATGAGTACACCGGACAGGACTCGCCGGGAATCTGCTAGTTGGTATTATACATATCGTCAGATAGCAGTTCCCTGGTGACATGTGTACAGGTTAGTTCATCGACCTGAGGTCGTCATTTGTCTCGTGTGAGTTCCCACTGTGCTTTGATTTCTACCTTACCACGGCTCAAAGGAGTCGTGCAAACAGGTAGTTTTTGGGTACAGTCCCGAGCCATATGGAGGCACGTGAGCGGATCGGCAGGGGATTCGTCTCTCCCGGTATTGGGGGCGAGGTCGTGCTGTATCTAGGTGAGCCATTACACAAAGTCCATGGCCATGGTAGGAGATTTACTGGTAGGTACTCCAGTAGTATCTCAGGGTGTTATTGGGCTACACTCTGACACGACTTATACTGCTATTGGGGGTCTGACGTTACTAGCCCCCTAGGCAGATATGCGATACTCATAGACGAACGGACCGGACTGTATATACATTTTCACTGTTAGGCTCAGTAGGGTTTCTGGATGAGTTCGCTCATCAGCCTCCCTTGAGGTCAGTCCATGGGCAGCCGTTACGCATTGCTAGTGCCGCTGACGGTTTGTGGTTAAACCCACTGCCAGGGTACTGACGAGTCATTAGAGTCCCCCACAGACAGTTTCCCAAGTTCGGGCGAAACGTTGTAGAGGCCGTATGGTTTTATGGCAGGGTTCGGAAAATGCACGTGCGTTTACGCACGTGTTATTTTTCGGGCAGTTGATACTGGTCGGCTTTGGTTTAAGCCGGATCCAAGTATTATATTGAGTAGATATAATATCTTTGTCTCAGTTGCATTTGTATTCGGTCGTAATACAAATGCGGGTATATTTATACAGTTTCGGGGTTATCCTGAAAGTCGTTTCAGGATCACTTTTGGAAGTTGCCAGTTTCCAGTTTTCTATCAGCCGTCTTTTAACATTTGGTTAAAGACGGATTTATCTTTTCTTGGATGAGGGTGAGTCATGCTTCTAGAAGGTTCTAGAAGTTTCTAGAAAGTGGTGACAAGGATTGTGACTCATGCTTTGATTTCAATGATTCTTGTTTTCCTTAAGATATTTATTTGTGTTCACATATGATATTTGTTCTTAAGGTTACTCTCCCCTCTCCTACACTCACCTCCCTCTTTGCTATATAGTGGCCGGCCCTCTCTCTCCTCCTCCACTCTCTCACTTGAGAAAATTATGGTTGCTAAAAAGAAAAGACTAAAGTTTTGGATGCATGGAAATTTCATAGTTCATTTCTTGTTCCATTTCATTTCCATCGGCAACTTCATTAACCGATCGTCCACGGCTTTGGATGAAGTGAGACAAAGTCATCTACTCATTCTCTACATCATTCTTGGTCGTCTCTTTTAGCAAACTTGACGACCGAGTTGCCTCGAGTCAGAGGCGGGAGCCCGTTTAAAGAATCGTCGACGTGGTGCCACCTCGACGAGGAGATCGGAGATCGACGAGATCGGAGCAGCCGCAACGGAGCGTGGGATGATGGTTAAAGAACGAAGGACTCGGATCGTTCGGTATAACCTTTCTACACTCTTTACAGTTTGTTAGTTTAGCAATAATGGCAGATCCGGGTTAAACTATACGATAGCGCCAGTTAAAAAGTTTTTGTTCCGCATTTGGCGTCTGTAGACGGCCGGGGCGCTAGCGTAGACTTACAGTGGTATCAGAGCCTCACCATTTTGCTATACTAACTTGTGCTAACGCGTTTAAAAGATCGATCGAACGGATTTTTTGAAAATCGCAATTTCTAGTATTAAAGTTTCTGTTAATTTTCAAACTGGTCCAAATGTCATTTTGACCATACCAGAAAATCAAGCAGGGTTTTTTAGGAATACTGTAGAAATTCGAGGAAGTGATTCCACTGTTCCGCCGCGGATCCGCGGCCCAAGCCAGGGTTTGCCGCGGATCCGCCGCAGGAAAGTGAGATCACTCACTCAATTTTCTACAGTGGATTCTATGTTGGAAATTGGTGTTTTTGGTATATATTTTTTGGGCCCAGATTTTGTTACTGGGCAGCAGATTTGCGTGGGACCTACTTCGGGAAATTTAGTCGATCGAAATTTAAACATGTTAGTTTACAATGCTTACATTATATCTCCGACCGGGAATGTCATTTGATCGGTAAACCGAGTCTGATTGCTATAGTTCTTTTAGACGGGTTTGCGAACGTGACATTCGCGTTGATGTTCTGTGTTGTGCTGTGATGTTGCGGATTTGTCGTGGTGGATAGCAGTGTGCAATGGTAGTACAGTTTGAGTTTATTTGTACATTTGATATTGCGGGGCGAGTGTCCAACTTGTGGACTGCCGTCACTGCCTGTTGTATAATATTCTTTTGGGGCACTACCAGGTTGCGGTCGATGTACCTGTTGTACTATTTTTCATTACTGTACTAGGTTTTGCCCCGAGACGGAGTGCACGGATAGCCGGGTTCTGAGAAGCAACGGGTCCGCATCTCATGGATTTGAGAGGCAGAGGGGCCCCACTTTAGAATTGGCAGACTATTCGCCGCACTCGTAGGGGGTACAGGATTGACCCAAAAAGGGGTGCCCAAGATTACCGGATTTCGTGAAGTGCAGGGTGGTCCATTCACTATGCTGTAGGGGGCTGCCTCGCTTCAGGTTTTGGCGGATAACTTGCCGCACCCATAAGGGTCTAGGTTTCATTGCACAGGCTATCCACACGACAGGGGAACGTCGGGTTTCAACAGCGGCTCTGTGAAACCCGGGGATCCCAGATTATCTGTATTGTTCTGTGATGCTTATTACTTTTCTGTAATGTTGCATACTATCACGCCTGGAGCGATTATTGTATATTGGTTTATATACTATTAGATATTGTATATGTTTTACACCCGCGCTAGTACAGTCCCCGCTCTGTCGTTAGTTAAGTAACCTAACGAGTGATGACGGGACCCAGTGACGAATGCAGATGGCATATACGTACATTTTATTTTCGTTCTTTTCTGGTGTGATTGATTGATGGGACTGCATTGATTTTGATCAATGCAAAGTAAAACAAACCTGTTTGCAGTTGTTGGAACAAATTTAAAAGGTGTTATTGCAAAGACGTTTCCTTTTGTTTTGCATAGAGATATTCGGTTGGAATATCCTGCACCTCATTCGACGGGGCAAGGGCCGATATCCCTTCACCGGGACTGACCCCTTGTGCAGAAGTTTGCGTCAGGGTAATAACTTCACTATAGTCGATTACAAGTTGCTTTGCATAGCGGTATTCAGTGGAATATCCTGCACCTCATTCCACGAGGAAAGAGCCGAGATCCCTTTACCGGAAGTGACCTCTTTAGCAAAAGGTTTTTGCCACTATATTTTAAAAAAAGCTATCAGGTTCCTTCAGCGATATCAAGTTCACTACGTTAAAGGTTTTTCGCCAAAAATCAGCCGTAGCCCTCCGTCACTTCTTTTGGGTATTCAGTAGTATTCAAGCTATGTATTTTGACCAACGCCAAGGCATAGTGTTTGGTAGCTGCTGGGTATTCAATTGTTGCATAGATAGATGAGTTGGTTTGGGACAGTCGTTCTGCCATTTTGGCCAACGTCAAGGGCATGTGCAGGTGGGTTCAAATTGATAAGATAGTGACGGGTAGAACATGGCATGTGACTTATGACATTTTGACCAACGCCAAGGTTATAAGAGCATGGGGCAAAAATCATATCGGGAGTTTCTAAAGAAACTGAAACTTGCCAAGCATGCGCATACCTTCTGGAGTATGAGTAACGTGGATGCATTTTATCACGTTATCATGCGATGAGAGTTGGATCCCGATTCCCACTGATGAGTTGGTTTACTCTTCGGGTGATCCCGATTGATTCTTCTTTCTGGTTTGGAGGAGAATTTGACAGGACAGTGGGAGGTTTTCCGGATTAGATAAAGTGATAACTATTCTGATCTAGGTTAGAGTGCACGCAGAGTGTTTCTTTTTCTCTCTCTTTGGCAGCGACCTTTGACCGACCCTAGACTATGACTCAGTGACCAGGTTGACCGAACCTTCTTAAAATACTGGCTTTTGGATTGTCTGAGTTGCATAAGTCATTGCCACTCCTTCTTTTACCTTTTGCATTTCTCAGAACACCCGTTTTACTATGGATATCCACTTCCATTGGATAGATCCATCGTATGGTTATATACGAACTCGAAGGGACTTCTTCGAGGATGGATCCAGGTTCAGGAGAAATAGAATTGGTTTATTCAGTTGTCTTTTATTATCACCTTCTCTCAGGTTGCGAGGGCTCCTTGGTTTAGGAGAGTACACCTATTACGCTTATTGGATAGTCTTATTCCAAACCATAGGCTGGTGCCGAAAGGTAGGGAATGAAGAAAACCAATTAGCCCAAGTAGGGTGTGCAGAAGGTAATATGTAAAGACAAAATAAAGGGATTAGAAAGTGGGCAAAGTAAATTGCGACTGTTATCATTCACGACCAAAACCGCGTACTTCATCGCCACTCCTATTTCACCTTTAAAAGAATAAGGTAGTATTTAGTTGTCTTTTATCATCACCTTCTCTCGAGATGCGAGTACTCCTTGGTTTAGGAGGGTACACCTATTATGCTTACTGGATAGTCTTCTTCCAAACCATAGGCTGGTGCCGAACGGTAGGAAAGGAAGAAAACCATTTAGCCTAACGATGGTGTACAGAAGGTAACGACTAAAGACAAATAAAGGGATTCAGAGAGATGGCAATAAAATATACGGTTGAAGTCATGAATTGGTTTATGGAAGAGGCATTGCTATGAATACCAGGATACCCCTACGAAACATTTTCACGTTTCAGTGCATTGTTAAAGAAAAACTGTTTTCCCGATTAGACACTTACTCCAAAGGTATGTATTTACCAGGTTTAATTCTCATATCTGTATGGTTTTACAGATGATGAGTGGGAGTAAGTTATTGTGAATTAGGTGATTGTCCTCATAATATCGGAATTCGTTGTAATTGGTGATATTTGAGGAAATCGCCAGGGTACAGTTTTCAACCTACGACACACAGGTTTTGAGTTGTTTAACTCAGCGGACTTATACAGAGTATTGTATGTTGTCCAAGTGTCCATCAGGACAAAGGGGTAGGTCCTCGTACTATGTTCTGTTTACTTATAACTTCTCTAGTATTTAGACGAGTGTTTCGTAGAAATACAAGGTCTAAGTTTTGAGAAGTTGTGGGTATAAGAATAAAGTAGAGAACCAGGTGTCACAAGTATCGGGATTCTTCAAAGAGATCGAAGATGTAGATTCTTGTGATTGGCATTCAGATGATAGTAATGGTTTTGAGAAACTTATTTCTCTTTCAGGTTACTCATAATTGGATGGATTCCTAAGTTGAGTAATACTGATTAGCCTTTTTCCATTAAGTTGATATGCACTGGAGACAGCTGCATGATTTGAATCTGGTTCCAATTAAATAAGTGCCAAAGTTTCTGTATTGGATATAGAATGGATCGTACCTTAAAAGATGTTAAGGTACGGGGAGTTGTCCAGCTTATGCTTAAAACCAGACTCTGGATAACTCAGGGCACGTTTCTGTAATGGTTGTTTGTGGGTTGACCCTGGCTATGACGAGGGTTGATATTCTACCATTTGGAAGATCAATAGTGATATTGTTCTTGACTCGCCACAGTTTTAGTAAAAATGGATTTTTTCAGAAAACAGTAGTGGGAGTATGGTAGAACTGGAAGTGATTCCAGAACCGCGAACGATTACGGAAAATTTAATAGGACCTAAATATTAAATCAGGTTTGACATTCCATTAACCACTCCCCAGATATGGTGGGTAACCTCAGACACCCGAGAGGTACTCCGGTAGCCTCAAGGACGGTGACAGGGAGGTTCTAGTCTACCCTGACTTGACACTACTGTTGTTCCAGGTTATGAGACCCGGTAGGAGGGTTGTCGTAGTCAGTGGGAGCAATGGAAGCATGGTGGGCAAGTAGCTTATGTCTATTTATAGACTAGAACAGTTATAGCGGAGATAGATCATCTATTTTTGATGTGACAGTCATGGGTTTGACTTCAATCAGAATAAGGGATGGATCTGTTAAGAAGGTAGTAGGGTGTGATGTCATGGTATCTGGATGACATACACAGAGTAGGAAGTAAAATTCCTATACTACGATCGGTTGTACTGTGGTCGTCACACAGTTGTTTCTCCAGACAGGATATGGATATAATATTTGACATTCTGGTTTCTAGATCTATGGTTTTAGATCTGGATTTGGGTAGTTTCCCAATGTAGGTACTCTGACAGTATTCTAATGGTTTTTAGAATAGATGACTCCTAGCATGGTGGTGTACCTGCAGGTGATGGAGTCACCCTCTCTAAAGGTGTCTTACGGACTAAAGGGGAGAGGGATGTGCATGATTGACAGATCACTTGCTTAGGCAATTGAGTCAATCGTGAGATGTCAAGTACCACACCAGATGTTGTTTTTGCACTAGATGCGATGAGTTTATATTAATCCAATCCTGGAGAAACATAAGGAAGTAGTTTTAGAACATAAGTGCATGTTCTACGGATTTGATGACGGCAGCCTCCTTCGGGAGACGATTATCATTCCAGGCTTCAAAGGTGACATGGATGACAGAGTGATTGTCAGAGTTATAGTTTTTCCTCCGACGAGGGATAGTATTATGGACAGGTGGTCCAAGAGAATACTGTGGGAGGCATGGTGCCGGATACTGATTAGGTTCAGTGATCGATACAGTCTAAGAAGTTTGGATTTGGAGTTCATTTATGAACTAGGTCCCATCAGATATCCAGACATATTCTAAGACAGGTATTACTCAATTTGGGAGATAGCTTTCTCCGCGAACTTGAGATTTAGAGAGATATAGAAAGAAACTTCTAGGCGGATCCACTCACTGAGGCTATTTCTCGAACACAATAGTTTTACAAACGGGCTTTGTGAAACTGATTAGTAGAGGAGTTGGATGTTTGGTTTCACACGGGCTGTGAGTTGTCAACATCGCAATATTTAGCCTTGAGTGCAAGTGGGAGATTGTTGGAGATAGTGCCCTCATAGTCAATTATTGGATCGTAGGTACGTGATTGCAATGATTGCAGAGGACCTATACCGGTAGGACAGTCTTACTCAAGATGATAGTATGCTATCCGGTTTGCCTTTATCAGTCATGTACATGTTCAGGTGACTGATTACATGTTACACTTTGATAGAGCCCTTAGGATCTTGCTTTACTACCAACAGTATGATGGCGATCATATACGTGAGAGTTGGGTAGTTTATATGCATATCCTTAATTATGGTCCCTAGTCGTGGGAGTTTCGAGACAGGGCATCGATACTCCGGAGTAGACTAGTGTGTACAGTCGAGACCCCGACGAGGGGCGGTGGCCGGTCTCACAAGCCACTGGTGTCAGTTGGATCACCTAAGATGTATACAGGTGCTCATTGGGTTATGAGTACACCGGACAGGACTCGCCGGGAATCTGCTAGTTGGTATTATACATATCGTCAGATAGCAGTTCCCTGGTGACATGTGTACAGGTTAGTTCATCGACCTGAGGTCGTCATTTGTCTCGTGTGAGTTCCCACTGTGCTTTGATTTCTACCCTACCACGGCTCAAAGGAGTCGTGCAAACAGGTAGTTTTTGGGTACAGTCCCGAGCCATATGGAGGCACGTGAGCGGATCGGCAGGGGATTCGTCTCTCCCGGCATTGGGGGCGAGGTCGTGCTGTGTCTAGGAGAGCCATTACACAAAGTCCATGGCCATGGCAGGAGATTTACTGGTAGGTACTCCAGTAGTATCTCAGGGTGTTATTGGGCTACACTCCAACACGACTTATACTGCTATTGGGGGTCTGACGTTACTAGCCCCCTAGCCAGATATGCGATACTCATAGACGAACGGACCGGACTGTATATACATTGTCACTGTTAGGCTCAGTAGGGTTTCTGGATGAGTTCGCTCATCAGCCTCCCTTGAGGTCAGTCCATGGGCAGCCGTTACGCATTGCTAGTGCCGCTGACGGTTTGTGGTTAAACCTACTGCCAGGGTACTGACGAGTCATTAGAGTCCCCCACAGACAGTTTCCCAAGTTCGGGCGAAACGTTGTAGATGCCGTATGGTTTTATGGCAGGGTTCGGAAAATGCACGTGCGTTTACGCACGTGTTATTTTTCGGGCAGTTGATACTGGTCGGCTTTGGTTTAAGCCGGATCCAAGTATTATATTGAGTAGATATAATATCTTTGTCTCAGTTGCATTTGTATTCGGTCGTAATACAAATGCGGGTATATTTATACAGTTTCGGGGTTATCCTGAAAGTCGTTTCAGGATCACTTTTGGAAGTTGCCAGTTTCCAGTTTTCTATCAGCCGTCTTTTAACATTAGGTTAAAGACGGATTTATCTTTTCTTGGATGAGAGTGAGTCATGCTTCTAGAAGGTTCTAGAAGTTTCTAGAAAGTGGTGACAAGGATTGTGACTCATGCTTTGATTTCAATGATTCTTGTTTTCCTTAAGATATTTATTTATGTTCACATATGATATTTGTTCTTAAGGTTACTCTCCCCTCTCCTACACTCACCTCCCTCTTTGCTATATAGTGGCCGGCCCTCTCTCTCCTCCTCCACTCTCTCACTTGAGAAAATTATGGTTGCTAAAAAGAAAAGACTAAAGTTTTGGATGCATGGAAATTTCATAGTTCATTTCTTGTTCCATTTCATTTCCATCGGCAACTTCATTAACCGATCGTCCACGGATTTGGACGAAGTGAGAAAAAGTCATCTACTCATTCTCTACATCATTCTTGGTCGTCTCTTTTAGCAAACTTGACGACCGAGTTGCCTCGAGTCAGAGGCGGAAGCCCGTTTAAAGAATCGTCGACGTGGTGCCACCTCGACGAGGAGATCGGAGATCGACGAGATCGGAGCAGCCGCAACGGAGCGTGGGATGATGGTTAAAGAACGAAGGACTCGGATCGTTCGGTATAACCTTTCTACACTCTTTACAGTTTGTTAGTTTAGCAATAATGGCAGATCCGGGTTAAAGTATACGATAGCGCCAGTTAAAAAGTTTTTGTTCCGCATTTGGCGTCTGTAGACGGCCGGGGCGCTAGCGTAGACTTACAGCATATTGTGTCTAGAGGTGGAATCGTCAGACCCCAGTAACTTGATAAGTCATGTCGATGTGTAGCCTACAACCGTTCAAGAAACTACTGATAACACTTACCAGTAAATCTCATCGTCCCTGGCTAGGGACTTGCTGTTATAGCCAGTCGAGCATAGCGCAACATCAACTCCTAATACCGGGCGAGACGGAACTCCTCCTATCGCTCACTGCCTCCATGTGACTCGGGACTATACCCAAAATCCACTTATTTGCATGACTCCTTTGAGCCATGGTAGGGAGAAAATCAAAGCACGGTGGGAACCACACAAGACACTATGACGATCTCAGGACTACAGACTAACCTGTACAAGTGTCACCAGAGAATTGCTATCTGATGATAGGTATGGTACCATCTAGGAGTTCTCGGTGAGTCCTGTTCAGTGTACCCATTCTCTAATGAGCACCTGTGTACAATCTTTGATATCTAACACCAATGGTTGTGGGATCAACCATCGCCCCATAAAGGGTCATGAAACGTACACACTAGTTGTTGGCTATAGTGCCCTCAAGTCAATTATTGGATCGCATGCACGTGATTGCAATGATTAAGGGAGGACCAATAGTGGTAGAACAGTCTTACCCAAGATGATAGTATGGTATCTGGTTTGTCTTTATCATCGTGTACATCCTTCAGGTGACATTACAGATCACTATTACATGTTGATAGAGCCTATATGATTCTTGCTTGACTACCAGCAGTATGATGGAAATCATATACGTGGGAGCTGGATAGTCTATAAGCACATCCTTAAAGTGTCCTTAGTCATGGGAGTTTCGAGACTGGCATCGATACTCCAAGAGTAGACTAGTGTATACGGATCGAGACCCCAACGAGGGGCGGTAGCTGATCTCACAAGCTATTGGTGTTAGTTGGTTCACCTAAGATGTATACAGGTGCTCATTTGGTTATGAGTACACTGGACGGACTCGCCGGGAACATGCTAGTTGGGATTATACCTATTGTCAAATAGCAGTTCCCTGGTGACATGTGTACAGGTTAGTTTATCGACCTGAGATCATCATTTGTCTCATATGAGTTCCCACTGTGCTTTGATTACTACCTTACCATGGCTCAAAGGAGTCATGCAAATAGGTTTTAGTTGGATACAGTCCCGAGCCACATGGAGGCAGTGAGTGGATCTTCAGGGGATTCGTCTCTCCCGGTATTGGGGGTTGATGTCGCGTTGTGCATGGGTGTCCATCACAAGAAATCTTCGGCCGGGGTAGACGAGAATTACCAATCTAGGATTGATAGTTTATGAGGTGGTGATGGGCTTTATGCCGACACTAAATGTCAAGTTATTTGGGGTCTGAATTTATCCACCCCTAGACTCGATATGTAACACCTTAGAATGTGTTTTGTAGCTAATTATATTTTAATGTATGGTTTTTAATAAAATGTTTACCAAATTAAGTTTCAAATATTTTATCCTATTTAATGAGTATTTTATTAGAATTTTTTTAGGGACACACACACTTGTGCATGTAAACTAGGGTGTTAAGTGTGGTTTAACCATTGCTTAATCTAGTTTTAATATTGTTTAGGTGCTTTGTGTTTTTACTTGTATATGGTTGTTCTTTTAAAGAGAAATGAAAAATGAATTTAAAAAAAAGGTTTTATTTTGGTTGATTGTTGACCTTGTGACAGGGAGAGGGTATGGTGCTACATGGAGAGAGAGCCATGCCTCATTTAATGAGGTGAGAGAGAGTGAGAAGGGGGGGTTGATTGTTTCTCTCATTTCTCATTCTCACTCTCATTTCCCTCACACTCTCACACTCTCACACACCCACACATTAACAGCAGCAGCAGCAGCCTCATTAGCAACAGCAACACCATTAGCAGCAGCAGAAGAGAGCATAACCAGAAGATAGCAACAGCAGCAGCTCCATGAGCAGCACACACTAGCATCAGCACCAGCAGCTCCGGCAACAGCAGGAGGAGATGCAGTAGTAGCAGTAGCCCAGGGCAGCAGCATCAGCAGCCGAGGCAGCAGCAGCAACAGCAACTTCAGCAGCAGTAGCAGTAACAGCATCAGCAGCAGCTGTAGCAGCAGCAGCTCCAGCAGTAGTAGCAAGCTCTCACCTCCTGTCTACACTTCTTCACTTGCTTCTTAGGGTTCTCTAGGGTATATTTTCTGAACCCAATCTCCTAGTTGCTTAGTTTATGTGTTAATTGGTGTCGGTTAGTGTTAATTAGCTAGTTTAGTGCTAATTATGGTGATTTGTGAGATGTTGTGGCTAATTGATGATTGTGTTAGTTAACCCTACCTATTTAAGTGTTATTAGGGTCACTTGAACTGAGTTTAACCCAGATTTCACTAAAATGCCATAGGGTTTGTGTTTTGTGCTAAATTAGCGTTTTTAAAGCGACATTGTAGCATTTTGTAATCTGCTTTTGACCCGGATCCTTCAGAACAAAATTGGGAAAACTGGGGCATGCACACTAGGTCTAGAATACAACACCAGAACAAGAGACCCTACTTCCCAGTCCAGGCCGTAGATTTATTAGGTTTGGCCGCAATTTGCGGCCAAGTAGGGGAAAGGGGTATTGGGGTCTTGGCTAGGGTTGTCTGCAGTGTTGTCTAGTGCTTTGGCATGTCTAGTTTTGTAAGATTTGACCTGTAAGAAAATCTTGGATCAAATATCGTTTTGCATATCCGTTGTGTTTGCGCGATACGCGCGATACGTGAGTGGGTTCTATGATCGTGGCGTATCGCGATAGTTTTTGACGTGTATACACACGATTTAGCGTATCGTGCACGCGCGCGTTTAGTTCGCGACGCGAGTTTCTCGTTTGGGTTCGATATCGCGTTTTGCGGAATATTTTACTTATATATGATTTCCTTGTCTCATTTTCAGGTTTGCAGGCGGGGACTACGAACACGGCTACAGAGGGAGACATGTGGTAGGATTCACCTAGCGTGGAGCTTAGGTGAGTAGATTTAACATCTACAGGGGAATCTCCCTCATGGCGTTATGCGTCTGGGCTAGGATTCTAATACTTGTCGTATATTCTACGTCATTGTTAGAATTGCGCCTTTATATTATTTCCTTGATATAGTTATACTGTGACTAGCAGCCGTAGGACACTGCACATATTATTGACGGTTCATGTTGCACGAGCACGGATTGTATGCTACACACACACCGTCAATAATTGCCATGTCACACACAAACCATTATAGACATTATATTGCTTGGTTAGGGACCTTGTGACATTGATTCGTACTGCTTATCACATATGACATTTGTAAGTCCACGTTGCCCACCCCGGTACTTTTGGGGAGGCGGAAAACGGAATAAAAATCGGATTTTTATCAACTTAGGCAACATGGACTAGACTTTAAAGGATCTTTGCTAAACAAAAACTTGCTAAAGCTAACTACAAACTAGCTAAGTGCTAGAAAGGTTATACCTTGGTCTTTAAGTCCTTCTCTCCTTGCTCCTTGGAGTGGTGGAAGGAGGTCACCTTGGTCGTCTTTTCCCGTCAAAGAAAGATCCACCCGAAAGCCTCAAACTTTGGCTTCAACTCCAAGCTAGAAGTAACTAGGGTGCTAGAAGTGCTAGTCCTTGAACCCTAGATGAGAGTAGAGATGATCAAGAGAGGGTTTTTCTCAAGCTCAAGTGTTTCTCAACACATGAGAGGGAGAGAGCTTGAGGGAGAGGAGGAACAAGAGAGAGAAATGAAATGATAGAATGAGAATAATGTGAGCCATTCTCACTAATATGTGCATATTATTTTAATTAAATAATTAGCTAGATAATTGTCATGGTTAATCATGACATGACCATTATCATTTCAATTTGCAAGGATCAAAAAGCATCTTCCAAAAGAAATGATGATGGTCAAAGTGTCAACCTAGGTCAACAAGTCAATGAAGTCAAATGGTCAACAACCATAACCATGCACAATTATTAAACTAATTATCAATTAACTATAATACACACATAAGCATTAGGGTTAACAAAATGACAATAGCCATTAACCCTAATCAAGGTCCTCTCCCTCGGTCTCAAACAACTGTGCATACGCACCCGCATTCGTGATCCGAGGAACACGGATACAAAGAGAAAAACCAATCCCAAATCATATACTAGGATCCGGCTTAAACCAAAGCCCGCTAGTATAAACTGTCCGGACAGCAAACGTGCACAAGTGCGCGGATGCGAACGAACCCTGTCGCAAAACCATGCGACCTCTACTCATTTTGCCTAAAGGCGAATAGCTCTCTGTGTGGGACTCTAAAAACTCGACACTACGCTGGCAGTGGGTTTAACCACAGACCGCAAACGGCACTAGCTGTATGTAACGGTCCCCAGGTAGATGTCGATAAGAAGACTGACTAGGTGAACCCCATCTGAACTCATACTGAGCCTGTATGTGACAGTCTCCGTACAGTCGGGTCTGTTCGTCTGATACATCGCATGGCGGGCCTAGGGGGGCGGTGAACGTCAGTCCCCTAATAGCGGTACAAGTCGTGTCGGAGTGTAGCCCAGAACACCCTGAGATAACACTGGAAACCTACCAGTATATCTCGCTTGCCCTGGCCAGGGACTACTCGTGTAATGGCTCTCCTGGACACAGCGCGATGTCAACCCCCAATACCGGGAGAGACGAATCCTGTTTAACCGTCACTGCCTCCAAGTGCTTCGGGACTGCACCCAAAAACTACCTGTTTGCACGACTCCTTTGAGCCGTGGTAGGGTAGTAATCAAAGTGCAGTGGGAACACACTCGAGGCGAAGTGACAGTGTCAAGTCAGCGGACTAAGCTGTACTCATGTCACCTGGGAACTGATAACTGACGATAGGTATACTACCAACCAACAGTTCCCGACGAGTCCTATCCAGTGTACTCGTAACCTAACGAGCACCCGCATACTATCCCAAGTACGACGTACTAACGGCTGTGGGACAGACTGTCTCCCACACTGGGATGAGAAGCGCATACGCTAGTCTACTCCGGAGTATCGATGCCCTGTCTCGATAGTCCAACGATCAGGGACCTGTATAAGGATGTGCTTATAGAATACCCAGCTCCCACGAGTGCGAGCGCCATCACAACGTTGGTAATCAAGCAAAGATCCTAAGGGCTCTACTAATATGTATATCAGCAATATGCTAAAAGAAACACATGCACATATTAAAGCAGAGACAAACCAAGTAGCATACTACCATTTCGAGCAAGATTGTATATACAACTGTGAATATCCCAAGCTTCCATCAAGTAATATACAAACCAGTATGATACAGTAATGGCCTCTAGGGCATATACACTAACAATCTCCCACTTGCACTAAGGCCATGTACTGGCGTATCGAAGACCTATCATCTCGATCAGCCGCTCGAACTGAGTCTGGGGCAAGGCCTTGGTGAATGGATTTGCTGTGTTATACTCTGATGCAACTCTCCGGACCTCGATCTCCTGGCGATCCACGATCTCCCTGATCAGGTGATACCACCTTAAGATGTGTCTGGATCTCTGATGGGACCTAGGTTCCTTCGCTAAAGCTATAGCCCCGTTGTTGTCGCAATACAGAGGTATTAGGTCAACAATGGACGGAACCACCTGAAGTTCTCTCAAGAACTTCCTCATCCAGACAGCTTCCTTTGCGGCATCGCAAGCAGCTATGTACTCCGCTTCCATAGTTGAGTCAGCAACGGTCTCCTGCTTGGAACTCTTCCAGCAAACCGCCCCTCCATTGAGGGTAAAGACATAACCCGACATGGACTTGGAGTCATCCTTGTCACTCTGGAAGCTGGAGTCAGCAAAGGCCTCAAGCTGGAGGTCTTTTCCGCCATACACCAAGAACATCTCCTTAGTCCTTCTCAGGTACTTGAGAATGTTCTTTACCGCTATCCAGTGTTTCTCCCCTGGGTTCGACTGATACCGGCTTACAACGCTCAATGCGTATGCTACATCTGGTCTGGTACACAACATCGCATACATTATAGAGCCTACCGCAGAAGCGTAGGGTATAATAGACATGCGATCCCTCTCCAAATCAGTCTTGGGAGACATCTCTTTGGAGAGGGTGATCCCGTGATAAGCCGGTAGTTTACCGCGCTTGGAATCATCCATACTGAATCTTTTCAGTATGGTGTCAATGTACCTTGACTGTGAAAGTCCCAACATCCTCTTAGATCTATCACGATAGATCTGGATCCCCAGAATGTAGTTGGCATCGCCCAGGTCCTTCATGGAGAACCTCTGCGACAAGAATCCTTTGACTGACTGTAACATAGGAATATCATTTCCTATTAGGAGAATGTCATCCACGTACAAGACGAGGAATACTACAGTTCTCCCTACAATCTTACTGTAAATGCATGGTTCATCTGGGTTTTTGATAAAGTCGAATTCTTTGACAGTATCATCAAAGCAGATGTTCCAACTCCGCGATGCCTGCTTAAGTCCATAAATGGACTTGAGCAACTTGCACACTCTACCGCTGCTCCCACTCTGATTGAATCCTTATGGCTGATCCATATAGACGCACTCTTCCAAATTTCCATTCAGGAAAGCCGTCTTCACGTCCATCTGCCAGATTTCATAATCGTGGAAGGCAGCAATGGCAAGAAGGATCCGAATGGATTTCAGCATAGCCACTGGAGAAAAGGTCTCGTCATAGTCCAAACCAGGTCTTTGACGAAAACCCTTTGCAACAAGTCTAGCTTTATAGGTCTCAACCTGCCCATCTATACCAATCTTCTTTCTGAAGATCCATTTGCAGCCTACGGGTTTTACCCCTTCTGGAGCAAAGTCCAAAGTCCAAACTTTGTTGGTGTACATAGACTCCATCTCGGCCCGCATTGCATCCAGCCATTTTACCGAGTCACCGCTCTGAATGGCTTGCCGGAAGCTAGTAGGCTCACCATAATCCATAGTGCAATCCTCTCTATCCCCGTCAATGAGAAAACCGTAGTATCTCTCGGGCGGAAGAGACTGCCTACTACTCCTGCGGAGTGGCGTTGGGATGTCCGGTTCTCTTGAGACTTCTGGTTCTTCCAAGCTTATCCCAGAACACCCTGAGATAACACTGGAAACCTACCAGTATATCTCGCTTGCCCTGGCCAGGGACTACTCGTGTAATGGCTCTCCTGGACACAGCGCGATGTCAACCCCCAATACCGGGAGAGACGAATCCTGTTTAACCGTCACTGCCTCCAAGTGCTTCGGGACTGCACCCAAAAACTACCTGTTTGCACGACTCCTTTGAGCCGTGGTAGGGTAGTAATCAAAGTGCAGTGGGAACACACTCGAGGCGAAGTGACAGTGTCAAGTCAGCGGACTAAGCTGTACTCATGTCACCTGGGAACTGATAACTGACGATAGGTATACTACCAACCAACAGTTCCCGACGAGTCCTGTCCAGTGTACTCGTAACCTAACGAGCACCCGCATACTATCCCAAGTACGACGTACTAACGGCTGTGGGACAGACCGTCTCCCACACTGGGATGAGAAGCGCATACGCTAGTCTACTCCGGAGTATCGATGCCCTGTCTCGATAGTCCAATGACCAGGGACTTGTATAAGGATGTGCTTATAGATTACCCAGCTCCCACGAGTGCGAGCGCCATCACAACGCTGGTAATCAAGCAAAGATCCTAAGGGCTCTACTAATATGTATATCAGCAATATGCTAAAAGAAACACATGCACATATTAAAGCAGAGACAAACCAAGTAGCATACTACCATTTCGAGCAAGATTATATATACAACTGTGAATATCCCAAGCTTCCATCAAGTAATATACAAACCAGTATGATACAGTAATGGCCTCTAGGGCATATACACTAACAACATTACCATACTTATATACCTATAGAGTATCGTACCATTAGTGATAGGTACACATACCCTTTACGATATATCTACAGGTATACCTTACTCATATTTTGACTATACCCGGGGGGGGGTATACGACATCAGTTCTTATAGGTAGATACCTAAACATTGCTACACCTGTATGTTACACACATATTCAGTTGTTGTTACATATTTACCTTTACTGATGTTACTTAGCTGTACTTTATTGGTTTCGCATACATCTGGTTTCAGCTACATATTCTCATTTATATGCCCGCATTTCAGATATATCGCATATATTTATTCCTCGATTGCGCATTGTTATTTGGATTTCACATGATGATTTCTGGATTTGGGAACCGCGGGAGTTCATGAAATTATGCATACATTGAAAAACCCGGTTTCCTTGAAATGATATTTGCGCATCCACCATGGGTTTTATCGGTGCTGATTATATATACCCCTACGAGGAGGCGTCGAGGCCGTAGAGGGTAAATGGTGGGGCCCGGTATGGTTCCCCTCGGCAAGAAGATCGAAGGATTTTGCCGATTGAGCCTGGAGGCGGGCTAGTACCTACCGGTGACAGTACTGATGACTCGGCGGGGGTCATGAAGACACCGTTAGGAGTCATGCACGTATGCATACGTCGAAAGGCGAGGGTCAGAGCTAGGCACTCGTGCTTTCGAGACAGCGTATGATACGTACCTATCAGGATTTCTGTGTCGATGCTTGGCACATTGTTTTCATGATATTTCTTTTAATACATTTGTATATAATAGGGGATTTAGCCGTTGTTATATATACCTTTACACCAATATTAGTTGAATGGGACGCTAATATATGTGTATTGACCCCATCATATTTATTTCTGCATATATATTTATTTAGGATGTTAGAAATTTACTTGAGATTCGACTTGGGATATAGGTGATTCATTGAGATTGGATATTGGATATGAAAGAGATTGTTGATTTGTACATTCGAGATATAGGAGAGCTATTCGATATTGTACATTGAGGTGATGTGAGACTTATATGATGTGAGAGCCCAGTTTGGGGGCTAATTTGAGGAATTGTGGATTTGAGCGTCTTGATGAATTGTGATCCTGCCACGATGTCTGGTTTTCGTGGAAATGACATATTCCACCCCATACCTCACACTTATCTATTTTATGCACAGTTTCATATATTGGTAGTACCTGTTAGTGTACCCTTATGATAGTTGCATATCTAAATTCTCATATCCCTATTGCATGGTTATTGCATATTATTGTCATGTTACTATTGCTTCACATATTGATTGTACCTGCTAGTGTACTTTCCATTAATTTGCATTCACATGACATGTTATTACTGTAATCACATACCTAAGATTCATGCTGTACGTACATTTCTGCGATTACCTGCATATATTATCTACTATTCACGAGTTGGCAACCCACCCCCGTTGTACCACAGGTGTTTCAGGTTGTTCCCCAGAGTAGTCGAGGCAGGCCATTCAGCTATTCAGCTATCCTCTTTTGCTACAGATACCGCATCAGCTCACAATACTATTTTGCTTAGGTGGGTTTTGGTGGTTATCTGTATTTTGTATTGTACATTCGTTGTATCTTGTACTCTCCATCTACTATTATGTTGTTGACTTAGAGACTTGGTGAGGACGATATTGTGGATTTGTTTTCTTTTATATACAGCTTTCTCTCTATTGTCTTTATTTCTTCGCTACGGCGTCGTATATTTGTGTTGTATTCATCTTGGCTAGTTTTTACAAAAAGTGGGTGCTGCCAAAATTTTAAAGAAAGAAAGTAAGACTTTTAAAGATTTGGGTTGCGATTTCAAATGTTTCAAAAACTTATATTATCTTTTCCGTATTTTCTTGGTTTAGATTTCTGGGTTTTGGCTTTCTTTTACTGCGTTACGTCTTTAGGCGTTGCGTAGTATTAGGGCCGTCACGTGCCAATTTTCGGGTCGTGACAAAGTTGGTATCAGAGCGCTAGGTTTTACCTTTCGGAGTGTAGGATGACCTTAGTATGATGGAGTAGGTAGCTTAAGAAGAGTAACGTAGTGTGTGTATGTCTACAGCATACCCACGATGCGGTACTTTGCATTAAGTGACCTAAGTACAAATTGCTTGAAATTCCTTCCTTGATGATTCATATCCTTGAGATTCGATTCCTTATTCTCATCGAATCTTATATCTTTATAGCCTTGTCGCCGATGACTATGGGGACTCAGAGTGATGCAGCGAGCGCCGAGGTCAGAGTTGGCTCGAGTGAGACGAGTACTGACCAGGATGGCACTCTAGTTGCACAGGTGCAGACGGATCAGCCTACGACATATACTATTGATAGACTTTTGGCAGAGATGCATGACTTCCTCCATACTATGAGTTCTTTGGTTGATGTCGTTCGGGAGCTACGACAGGAGGTTGTCACCCCTGTTACTTAGTTGTCACTTACGATCAGCATGCAGCAGTCCGTCACCTACATAGCACCAGTGGTTGCAGCTCCAGTTGACGAGGCACATATTCTAGGACAGTGGAGGACTCGTACCAGTGTACCAGCCCAGAGACAGAGGTTTGGTCATCGAGACAGATTTCGTGGCCGTCGCGGGAGTAGCAGAGGCTTAAGACGAGGATAGTCGTTCAGCTCTCATCTCCAGGATGGTCAGCAGTTAGCGCGTGGATGTTTTCGATGCGGAAGCCTTCAGCACTTCGTCAGGGATTGTTCCTTAGCACGGCTTCAGGATCGTATTCAGAGAGGCCGTTGATTGTTAGGATAAGTGCGTGTTCAAGTTCTAATTTAAATACCGCAATCAAGACGGTTTCGCTTGTAGCTAGCCGGTTGAGTACGGGTCGTCCGCAGGGAGATGGGAGTCTTTTTCAAAGTGTTTTAACGAGTTGAGTCCGGTTGTTCAGATTTTGTTGTGGTTATCTAAGTGTTAAGTTGATATTTAAAGAGAGCTTGTTAGGGTGAGGATTAGGTTAGTTTGAGTTAGGAGTCTCCACATCTTTCGTTGCCCCACTTAATATCGGTGTTACGGTAATCGGCAACAACGGGGATTAGCACGACTAGGAAGGTACTTGCGAGTATAAGCTAGGCTTTCCAACGCATAGTCCTTTCTTTTGGTGCTTGTCCGTCCGTTCTTGGCTCTTATCCATAACCTCCGGTTAATTCAACCACAACCGGTCTCACTACGGAATCACCGCTATCATGTAGGATAGGGTGCCGTAAGGAGCGGATTGTGGTTCAATTAACGGGAGTCGATTTAAGTTGTTGGGCAAGGAAAGAGTGAGAGAGATTTCCTTCTCTCAAACTTCCCTTATCCTACCCTAACAAGTATAAAACTACTCACACTTCATGATAAGGAAAAACAAAACAAAACAAAGAGGAAGATAGAAAGAAGGAGATTAGAAGAATACGACTAACTATTTGCGACCTCACCTTGGCGAGGATCGAGCGTAAGTATCATTGTCATATGAAGGATAAAGGAAAAGAGAGAAGAAAGAAACAATCAAACAAATAACAACAACTACTTAACAATTAAAATTACAATACATTACAACAAGTAAAAGAAAGAGACACGCATGATAAAAATTGGTCTTCTTTATTCATCACTCTTCACTCAAAAGCTCACTACAAGTTTGATTGGAGAAGAGGTGAGAAGAGAAAGAAGAACAAGACTAAAACTAGGCAAAAAATGAGAATACAAAATTGGACCATTCCTTCACAAAATTCTGGACTATTTATAGGCCAAGAAATGAACCCCTAGGGCAACCAACAGAACCCTGACGCAATGACCAAACTGCCCCCCAAAAGTCACTGCCTAAACCCACTGTACGGCCGCGGATCCGCCGCCTATAGCCCCCTATGGCCGCGGATCCGCGCCCCTATAGTGTGTGTAGGGTGTGGGCTTCTGAGGTTATTCCTGTTCTCCTGTCCCCTCTTGTCTGGTGTGGGTATTTTCTGATAATTCATTCCTATTTCTTCCAGAATTTCTTATTGAGCAAAGGTGGACTTTTTTGTGGATGATTGCCTCGAGCTCTGCATAGATCTCTTGGATTTTGTGGTACCATTGAGCCTTGTGCATGAGAATGACATTGAGTTGACACTTTGTCTTCCTAACTAGTATCTGGCAACATACGGATGAAGAGCGGAGACCGTGTTTTATCTGTGGTTGGCAGGAACCGGATTTTGTCGTGTTTTTCATGAATTTCTCCGTTTGAGACCCGGGAACCTGTATCCTGCAATTGACTAGCAAACACGGCTCAAGAGTATCTACCGATATGCAATGTGATAAAAATTGGGCGGTATGAAAATGCAAAAATCTGATATGAACAAATACCCCCAAACTTATCATTTGCTCGTCCCGAGCAAAGCCCATTTATTCACAAAAAATTTCCTAACCTCACTTTCGCAGGGAACGCGATTGCACTGAGCATGTGCAACAAGCCGTTAAACCTCTAGGTGTCCCTAGTAGGAGGAGTGTTGTCTCCTGAGGGTTTTCAGCGGATACTACCCACAAAATCCGGTCAAGTTGGTTTTATAAAATAACTAAGCTTCAAACCCTAAAGTTTTGTTTTCAGAAAATAACAATTCTATAATCCTAAGTCTAGACCATCGAACCTTTATTTTTCACACCTCGCTTCTTATCTAACTACAGATTTTATATGTCTTTACGTGCAGTGCGTATAGTGTCGTTAAGTTCCCGAAAGGTCGATTAAAGTCATCATGTCGCACAATAAAGCCCAGATAACAATTTTAAAAGGATCACATAAGTTTTATAAAGAGTTAAGCATTTTTCAAGTTTCGTTTTCCAGTAAGGTTTCAACTTCAGAATTTCTATCTTCCTTAACAGGAAACTAAGTCATATTTTTCACTCCACCTTTTTCTTGTTTTCATTTCATACACACCTCTGTGAACGTGCAATAGTCTTTATCAAAGAGTAAAACCTTCATATCTCCGTTAAAATTTTTTATAAAGGCCTGTCTTTTATCAAGATTATTCTCACACAAAGAACCGTTAGGAATTTTAACTCGGAGAGAACACTTGCTTGACTTTGTTTTAAACTGGACTTTCTAGGCTTCTTAGCGAGCTTTGGGCCAATGCACCCAAACCAGTTGGTTTTAGGGCATTAGGTGTAGAAACACCCCAGCGGACTTAATTACTCAGGTTACCTAGGTCCAAAAACAAAAGACAGTTTGGCGTGAAAAACATGATGATTTAATACGAACGGAGATATAACCGGCAGTTCAAATATATATTTTTTTTGGATAAAAGACGTGTCTGGTGTGTTTGGTGTGTAATCATTCCAATCAAGTTTTAGATGGGTTATTTTTCAGACTTAGCTCCAATTACGGCATCAATAACATTCCTTCATATTCGCTTTACTTCATAAACTATTCTTGACATTACTTATTTCAGAACAAACCTATTTGATCCTCAGAAAATTATTTATCTGTTTAAAAGTTTAAACATGAAAGACTTGTCATCTAATTCCCAAAATCTTACGACACGTGTAGTGTGATGTAAAGACGTATATCAGCTATAGTTAACTTCAAAGGAGAGTTATCTTTCAGGTTTTCAAAATCCAAACATAAGATCTAGTTATTCCTATTTTTTTCAAACAAAAACCGTCGAAATGTTGAATCAAAGTTCTTCCACAAGCTAACTTGACAAAAAAGTTTTTATATTTTTTAGAAAATTTTCCGATTTTTATGGATTTTATGGATATTTTATGCAGATGCAAAATATACATATGAATGCGAAGGTAAGAAATGCGTACCGAGCGTACCCCCAAACTTAAACTGGACAGTGTCCTCACTGTTGTTGCATGAAGAGAGTAGTTGGAAGGTTCAAAATTGTCGGTTAGTGATACACAATTTTTTTTTTTAAAAGAAAAGAAAAAGAATATACATAAATATAAACAAAATGGTTTGTACATACCCCCAAACTTATTTGGAACAGTGTCCTCTGTTCTTGGCTGGATAACCGAAGTTTGGAGGTAGGCAGAGGAAGATCATTCAAGGTAAACCGGCTCCTGTAGGAACAGGAGCTCCTCTGTTGGTTCGGCGCTAAGGTACGGTTTGCAGCGGTGTCCGTTCACTTTAAAAAGTGAACCGTCCTTTGGATTTTCCAAATCCAGAGCGCCCTGCGGATACACATTCCGCACAAAATACGGCCCTTTCCAGCGAGATCTGAGCTTTCCAGGATGGAAATGAAGTCGGGTGTCGTAAAGCAGTACCTGCTGACCAGGTACGAAGGTTTTGCGCAAAAGGTGTTTATCGTGAAACACCTTCGTTCGATTCTTAACGACAACCGCGTTGTCGTAAGCCTCATCCCTAAGCTCGTTCAGTTCGTTCAGCTGCAGCTTCCGATGGCTGCCCGCGTCCTCCAGAGACAGATTCAGCTCTTTTATCGCCCAAAACGCGCGATGCTCGATTTCGACAGGAAGGTGGCAGGCCTTTCCGTACACAAGCCGATAGGGAGACATGCCAAGGTCGGTCTTATAAGCGGTTCTAAATGCCCAAAGGGCATCAGTGAGTTTCAAAGACCAATCCTTACGGTTCTTGGAAACCGTCTTCTCCAATATCTGCTTGATTTGCCGATTTGAAACTTCGGCCTGCCCGCAGGTTTGGGGGTGGTAGGGCGTAGAAAGCTTATGATTGATGGAATACTTCCGCATCAAGGCCTCGAAAGTCCTATTGCAGAAATGACTTCCATTGTCGCTAATGATCGCTCGGGGGTGCCCAAACCGGGAGAAAATGTTTTCTTTAAGGAACTTAACGACAACCTTGTTGTCGTTAGTCCGGCTGGGCACAGCCTCGACCCATTTAGAGACGTAATCAACAGCTAGAAGTATGTACAAGTTCCCAAAAGAGCTGGGAAACGGCCCCATGAAGTCTATTCCCCACACATCGAAAATCTCCACAACCAAGATCGGTTGGAGCGGCATCTCGTTTCTCCGGGATATCCGGCCCATGTGTTGGCACCGGGAGCCAGTCTTGCAATATTCGTGAGCGTCTTTGAAAAGTTGTGGCCAGTAGAAACCACATTGCAAGATCTTCTCAGCTGTCTTTCTGGGCCCAAAGTGCCCGCCACACGCTTGATCGTGGCAAAATGACAGCACACTCTTGAATTCCTCATTAGGGACACACCGACGAATGATCTGGTCGGGACAGTACTTGAACAAGTAGGGTTCGTCCCAGTAAAAGTGTTTTACTTGGGATAAGAAGCGAAGTCTGTCCTGACTCGACCATTCGGTCGGTAGCAATCCCGTGGCCAAATAGTTCACAATATCTGCGAACCATGGTTCGCACGATACTGTCAAGAGTTGTTCGTCCGGAAAAACGTCGTTTATCGGAAGTGGAAGCGAAGGCGAAGAAGGAAGTCGCGAGAGATGGTCGGCAACCACATTTTCACATCCTCGTTTGTCCTTAATGACAAGGTCAAACTCTTGAAGCAAGAGGATCCAACGGATTAACCGATATTTGGCATCTTTCTTCGCAAAAAGATGGCGCAGAGCTGAATGGTCCGTGTAGACGATGACTGGAGAGCCGATGAGGTAGGGCCTGAACTTTTCTAAAGCAAATACAACAGCTAAGAATTCCTTCTCAGTTGTTGTATAGTTAAGTTGGGCGTCGTTCAGGGTTCGGCTAGCATAGTAGATCACGTGCGGCATCTTGTTGATGTGCTGTCCAAGGACAGCACCGATGGCAAAGTCGGATGCATCGCACATAATCTCGAATGGGTGCGTCCAGTCAGGAGAAGAGAGAACGGGAGCAGAAGTGAGTGAGCGTTTCAGTGACTCGAATGCAGTCACACAGCTCGAGTCGAAGTCGAAAGGCGTGTCCTTGGCCAGCAAAAGCGTCAAGGGCCTAGCAATCTTGCTAATGTCCTTGATAAACCGTCTATAGAAACCGGCATGGCCAAGGAAGGCTCGGATATCTCTGACGCATCGGGGAGGAGGCAGATTGGAAATGACCTCAATCTTTGCTCTGTCAACCTCTATGCCATTTTGCGAGATGATATGTCCTAAGACAATACCTTCGCGCACCATGAAGTGGCATTTCTCCCAGTTCAAAGTGAGATTCTTGTCCTTACATCGGGTAAGGACAGCGTCAAGATGCAGCAAACACTCGTCAAAGGAGTCGCCGAAGATGGAGAAGTCATCCATGAAAATCTCCAAAATTTTTTCCACCATGTCAGAGAAAATTCCCATCATACACCGCTGGAAGGTAGCGGGCGCATTGCATAACCCAAAGGGCATGCGTCGATATGCAAACATGCCGAAAGGACAAGTGAAAGTGGTCTTGTCCTGGTCTTTTTCGACGATGGGAATTTGATTGTAGCCAGAGTAGGCATCTAGAAAGCAATAGTACTCATGTCCGGCCAATCGTTCAAGCATCTGGTCAATGAAGGGTAGCGGAAAGTGGTCTTTCCGCGTTGCGGCGTTGAGTTTTCGGTAATCAATGCAAACTCGCCACCCAGTTTGGGTGCGAGTAGGGATTAACTCATTCGCCTCGTTGGTTATGACCGTGATGCCCGACTTCTTGGGGACAACATGAATGGGGCTAACCCACTGGCTATCAGAAATAGGGTAAATGATACCACTATCTAGACATTTGACGATCTCCTTCTTCACAGCCTCCTTCATGACTGGATTAAGACGTCTTTGTGGATCCCGGGCTGGTTTGGCATCATCTATCAGATGAATGTGATGCTGAACGATCAGGGGACTAATCCCCTTGATGTCCGCCATGGACCAGCCAAAAGCTTGCCTGTTGCTGTGCAAGACCGCGAGAAGGGCTCTCTCTTGCTCGGGAGCTAGAGAAGCCGAAATGATGACAGGGAGGGTCTCGTTCTCACCTAAGTAAGCATACTTAAGGTGAGACGGAAACGGCTTGAGTTCGAGCGTTGGAGGTGAAATGATGGAAGGCAAGACTGGTGCAAAGGTCTCAAACTCAAAGGACTCCAGCAAAGGTTCAAAACGAGTGTAGGCAACCGAGTCGGATGGTTCAGGTAACTCATCCGGAAAGTCGAAAGATTCAAACTCGGGTTGTGCGCGGCTAAGATCGTTCGAGAACGTAAAACACTCGTAGTCGTTATCGGGCGCAGAAACAGCAGCAGGTTCGAAGAGAAACGCACTAGTGGCGTCAAGATTATCGTGATCGAACAGAAACTCCTCGAATTCACACTCTTCTGGTGTGATCTCCTGGATCGAGCAGACATCCAGTATATGAGCATTAGGTTCGGCGGGCTGATTCCCCAACCTAAAAATGTTGAGTTCAATCGTCATGTTTCCAAAAGAGAGGTTCATAGAACCGTTGCGACAATTGATCACAGCATTTGAGGTTGCGAGAAATGGGCGACCGAGTATCACCGGAATTTGATTCCGGGGGTTAGCTACAGGCTGTGTATCTAATACAATGAAGTCAACGGGGAATATGAAGTCCCCGACTTTTATTAACACATCCTCTAGCTCACCCCTAGGGTGGGTGATAGATCGGTCGGCCATTTGGAGAGTGCAGTGTGTGGGTTTCAACTCTCCGACGCCTAATTGCTCGTATACTGAATACGGAAGCAAGTTAACACTGGCACCAAGATCTAATAGTGCGCGGTTGATGTTCTTATCCCTAATGGTAATTGAAATCGTAGGACAGCCAGGGTCCTTCCGTTTTTGTGGTAAAGATTGGGTAAGGGCATCACTCACAGCACTAGCCAAGAAAACTTTCTTGGGTACCTGAGACTTCCTCTTTTTCGTGCACAAGTCCTTTAAGATTTTCGCGTAAGACGGGACTTGTTGGACAGCATCTAAAAGAGGAATGTTAATGTTAACTTGCTTGAATAACTCCAAAATCTTCTCCATTTGAGGATTTTGTTTATTAGACCTCAACCGGTTTGGAAATGGAACATTTTGAAAATTGGTTGAGTCTAATGCTGGAGGAGGAGATTTTGGAGTTGGAACGGATCCCAGAATAGGTGTTTTCGTGGAGTGAGAAGTGGGTCCGTTCAAAGCAGAAGAAGAGGAAGGAGAGCCTGTTGAAGAACGGAGAATAGGCTTGGAAGACGAAGAAGAAGAAGAAGAAGAAGAAGAAGCGGCGGCCGGGGTGTCATCGTTGATTCGTTTGCCAGTGATGTTTTGCAGCGTCCTTCCCGATCTCAGTGTAGTCACGGCACTCACATTATGGTTTTGTTGTTCAAGAGTAACATGTGCATTATGTGGGTGACCGGGATTTGGAAGTGGCTGGGACGGGAGCTCCCCCTTCTCTCGCTCGCTCAAGGCCGCGTTTAGCTGTGCAATCTGGGCCTCGATGGTCTTGATGCTCTGCCCGTGTGCGGCGGTGTGTTGCACTAAAGATTGGATCGAAGACTGGATGTTGGCGGTGGATTGAGTCGATTGTTTAACAAACGCCTCCAGACTTCGCTCGAGCGAGAAAACCTTATCGTTGTTAGACGGAACAAGGTTGTTTGGTGGAAAAGAATTGTTCGGTGCAAAGTTGTTCGTCTGGTTTTGGTAAGGTTGGGGTTGGAAGGGCTGCTGATACTGAGTTTGTTGTTGCGCTTGTTGTTGCGGTGGAGGGCCCCTTTGGAAATTGTTGCCCTGGAATTGATTCTGATTCTGATTCCAGGCGAAATTGGGGTGGTTTCTCCAACCGGGATTGTAGGTGGAAGAGTATGGATCATTCCTCGGTCTTTGCTGGAATGCATTAACCTGATCCTGTCCTTGCGAGGGTGGGTTGTAAGGACACTCTTCGGTCAAGTGGGAAGGATCGGAACAACAAGCGCAGATGGTACGAAGAGGGAGAACAGGGGCAGGAGCAGGAGCAGAAAATTTGCTCTCTATCGCTTCAAGCTTTCGTGTTATCGCAGCCATTTCAGCTTTCATCGCAATAGAGATGTCAAGTTGGTGGATTCCTACCCTAGACTGACCGGTAGAAGTGGATGTAGAAGAAGAAGAAGAAGTCGGTCTGGTGCTCTCCCACTGTAGTGTTTGCTCCGCAAGATCGTCAAAGAACTGCCACGCTTCCTCGTCAGATTTCGATAGGAAGTGGCCCTGACAGATGGTTTCCAGCAACTGCTTCGTTGCTGGGTTCAGTCCCTCGTATAAGGTTTGGCAGAGCTGCCATTTCTCTATACCGTGGTGAGTACACTGAACAAGAAGGTCTTTGTACCGGTCAAAGCACTTCCAGAAGGGTTCAGAAGGAAGCTAGGAGAATTGGTTGATTTCATTTCGAATTCTTGCGGTCTTATGATTTGGATAGAATTTTTTCAGAAACGCTTTAACAAACTCGTCCCAGCTGGTGATTGAGTGGGAAGCGGTGCTATACAGCCATTTTTCAGCGAGATCGCATAGAGTGAACGGAATGACCCGTAGACGTATAGCATCGTCCGACAGCTGGGTTGTTTTCATCATGGCACAGACATTTTGAAATTTATTGATGAAGATGTAGGCATCTTCAGATTCAAGCCCATGAAAACGTGTAAGCATGTTGATGAAATGGGGCTTAATTTCAAAGTTGTCCCCATTGGCCGGAGGAAGAGAAAGGCAGGTGGGAAGTGCAGAACGGGTGGGGTAGAAACGATCCTGGAGCGCAATTCGCTGCGGCGCTACAACAGGCGGAGGTGGTGGAAGATTGGTCTCCGTAGGAGGTGGAGCCAATCCAGCGGTGGTCAAAGAGATGTTCGGATTAAATCCTGACATCGCGGAAGAAGAGGTTGGTGAAGGAGAAGGTGAAGGTGAAGATGTATGAACAGAATTCCGGTCAACGTCGGAGTTGGCCGGCAAAGGAAGGGGTGAAAGAGGAGTGGACGGAGTATCGACTTCGGAGTCGATCTCGTAGTCGGTCGCGACTAACGTAACGCGGACTAAACGGGCGCTAGTGTCCCGAGTCCAAGCGGACATACACTAAACGAGTTTAGCATAGTCAAAGCGAAGAAGGTGAGGGTAAGAAAACGTCAATGGAGAAAGGCGATGGGTGGTGGGTGAAAATGGATTTGGCGACAAAAGGGCAAGTTTTTATAAAAGTTTTTGATTTTTTTTTTTTTAGAAAGAGATTTACAGAAGTATGTACGGAAATACGGCTTAAGCAATCACAAACAAGATATGCACAATCACACCTAGATCTACGGTCGCCTAGGTCTACTAGACCTGCTCCTGAACTTGATTTTCGAAGTTAAACAGTGTCAAGAAACAGGCTTAAAAATACACCGATCACGGGGCCAGGTAAGTGCAGAGATAAGGGGAGGTTGTCCAACGCTTTCGCGAAGTTCCTTAATTAAATAACCCTTTCTCTTTCGGCGGTTGCGCCTTTAACACTTTCCTAGACACCCCGTAAACAATGTACGGTTAAGCGAGGTTCTAAACACGGTTTATCTTCTCCTAATGAGCGCGAAGTCCTTAGGGCTGAAGTCTAGTATTTTTTAATTTACAATGGACAATGCATATGCTTTAGTGATTTTTGGGGTCCTGGGAAGGGTGATGAAATCCCCACCCAATCTGGATTGGTTTCAAGCCCCTTAAGTCCGTATTAAAGAATGCAAAACAGTAACAAATCAACAGCAAACAATTTTTATTTGCGGCGCAAAGAATCCTGCACAAAAACAGTTTATTGGAAGGGGGAGAAGAATTTGCGCAAAGAAGGCTGCAGAAAACACAGTTCAGTGGAGTTCAGAGGAGTGGAGAGAGGCAGAGAGACTTACAGAGAGATTTTTACCGTAGACCGGATGCTTCGTTTTTGTCCGTCGCGGTGTAGCCACGAAAATGTGGGTCTATCTTCCCACGTCTTTGGCACTGTACTTGAACTCCGTATTTCCAACGTCTTTGGCGTCGATCTTGAGCTTCGTATTTTCTGCACACTTGCACAAAAACTAATCAAGAATAACAAGATGGTTTCTTTTACAAAGTATATTTTTTCGTTTTTTTTTATACTTACAAATTAACCCGAAATTACACAAAGAAACAAACTACCGTCTCCCCAGCAACGACGCCATTTGATTGTTAGGATAAGTGCGTGTTCAAGTTCTAATTTAAATACCGCAATCAAGACGGTTTCGCTTGTAGCTAGCCGGTTGAGTACGGGTCGTCCGCAGGGAGATGGGAGTCTTTTTCAAAGTGTTTTAACGAGTTAAGTCCGGTTGTTCAGATTTTGTTGTGGTTATCTAAGTGTTAAGTTGATATTTAAAGAGAGCTTGTTAGGGTGAGGATTAGGTTAGTTTGAGTTAGGAGTCTCCACATCTTTCGTTGCCCAACTTAATATCGGTGTTACGGTAATCGGCAACAACGGGGATTAGCACGACTAGGAAGGTACTTGCGAGTATAAGCTAGGCTTTCCAACGCATAGTCCTTCCTTTTGGTGCTTGTCCGTCCGTTCTTGGCTCTTATCCATAACCTCCGGTTAATTCAACCACAACCGGTCTCACTACGGAATCACCGCTATCATGTAGGATAGGGTGCCGTAAGGAGCGGATTGTGGTTCAATTAACGGGAGTCGATTTAAGTTGTTGGGCAAGGAAAGAGTGAGAGAGATTTCCTTCTCTCAAACTTCCCTTATCCTACCCTAACAAGTATAAAACTACTCACACTTCATGATAAGGAAAAACAAAACAAAACAAAGAGGAAGATAGAAAGAAGGAGATTAGAAGAATACGACTAACTATTTGCGACCTCACCTTGGCGAGGATCGAGCGTAAGTATCATTGTCATATGAAGGATAAAGAAAAAGAGAGAAGAAAGAAACAATCAAACAAATAACAACAACTACTTAACAATTAAAATTACAATACATTACAACAAGTAAAAGAAAGAGACAAGCATGATAAAAATTGGTCTTCTTTATTCATCACTCTTCACTCAAAAGCTCACTACAAGTTTGATTGGAGAAGAGGTGAGAAGAGGAAGAAGAACAAGACTAAAACTAGGCAAAAAATGAGAATACAAAATTGGACCATTCCTTCACAAAATTCTGGACTATTTATAGGCCAAGAAATGAACCCCTAGGGCAACCAACAGAACCCTGACGCAATGACCAAACTGCCCCCCAAAAGTCACTGCCTGAACCCACTGTACGGCCGCGGATCCGCCGCCTATAGCCCCCTATGGCCGCGGATCCACGCCCCTATAGTGTGTGTAGGGTGTGGGCTTCTGAGGTTATTCCTGTTCTCCTGTCCCCTCTTGTCTGGTGTGGGTATTTTCTGATAATTCATTCCTATTTCTTCCAGAATTTCTTATTGAGCAAAGGTGGACTTTTTTGTGGATGATTGCCTCGAGCTCCGCGTAGATCTCTTGGATTTTGTGGTACCATTGAGCCTTGTGCATGAGAATGACATTGAGTTGACACTTTGTCTTCCTAACTGGTATCTGGCAACATACGGATGAAGAGCGGAGACCGTGTTTTATCTGTGGTTGGCAGGAACCGGATTTTGTCGTGTTTTTCATGAATTTCTCCGTTTGAGACCCGGGAACCTGTATCCTGCAATTGACTAGCAAACACGGCTCAAGAGTATCTACCGATATGCAATGTGATAAAAATTGGGCGGTATGAAAATGCAAAAATCTGATATGAACAGCCGTGGACGTGGAAGGTTTGGTCAGAGGGTTCAGGCTACCAGAGGAGTTCAGCCAGTTGCGGGTAGAGGGCAGACACAGGAGTTTGCTTCTACTCATCGGGACGCGAAGGCGTCTAATGCAGAGTTTTCAGGTATCCTTAATTCGCTTGTTCTTTTGATGTATTCGTTTGTTTTTCGTACTTGTACCGTGGTTGGATAGATTAGTCGTAGTTGTGTTAACTTCTGTCAGCGATTCTTTTGTTGCGCGTCACGTATTCAGTTGTGTGCCAATCGGATAGGAGATAGAGATTCGTCCGTCGTTTCGATCCTTCTAGAGATGTTGGATTTGACGTTCTCCTGGGCACGGACTGGTTAACTACGTGCTAGGCGTCTGTGGACTACCGTGAGGAAACAGTCAGGAATTGTTTTCCCGGCAAGTCGGTTCTTGTTGTGCAGGTGGATAGTTGTGCCGCCTCTCACAGATTGAATTCAGCCTTTTTCGCTAGTCGGCTACTGAGGAGATGTCGTGGATTCTTGGCGTTCATTCATGATACCGTAGCCACAGAGGGTTTGTTGGACCGGTGTTCCATTCGTGCGAGAGTTTTTTCGACGTTGTTCCGGATGAGCCGACAAAGCCTTGGGAGCTTAAGGATCAGCTGCAGAGTTGTTTGTTTGGGGAGTTTTGTGCGTCTGAGTGTTTCGCATTAGAGAGCTCCTATTTCTGTTCGTCAAGGAGAAAGACGGCAGTTTAAGGTTGTGTATCGATGGATCGTTACTTGAACCGGCTTACGGTGTGGATAGGTATCCTTCACTTCGCCGTGACGATTTCTTCGATCATCTCCAGAGTGCGAGACATCTTCTAAGTTTTTTTGGGATCAGGTCATCATTATTGCGGATTCGGGGTGATGGCATTCCGAAGACTGCCTTATGCGTGCGACGGGCTTTGTGTGTTTTTGTGAGTCGTTGGATTCACTGATGCCCTAGCAGCATTCGTAGATGTGATGAACCAGATTTCTTTAGGCCGTTCCTCGACCAGTTTTTGTTGTGTTATTTACGACATTCTGGTCTATCTAATGTGTCTTGAGGGACAGGAGTAGCACTTGAGGATTTGTTATGCAGATACTGAGAGAGCACCAGCAGTTTGCTAAATTCTCGGAGTGTTTTTTCAGGCTTGTTTGTGTTGACTCCTAGGGCTTGTTTTCACGGGAGACGGTTTTGTATGGTTCCGAGGGAGATTGTGGCCGTACAGCTTCGGTCCAGACTGGTGTGCAGGACGGAGATCCGAAGATTTTTGGGCTTATCAGGTTCTTACCGCCGTTTCGTGCAGGATTGCTAGAGTAGTGTTGCACCGTCGACTAAATGGACCGGAAGGAAGGTTTCTTTTCTGTGGACTGAGGCAGGTGTGTAGAGTTTTCGGCAGTTGAAGATTTAGTTAACTACCGCATTAGTCCTTTCTTTGCTTTTGGTTCGGGCCACCTTCTTGTTTAACTGTAATGTTTCCTGAGTGGGCTCGAGTGTGTACTGAGGTGACACTACAGAGTTATCGCTTTTGCTTCCCTACATTTGGAGGGAGTACGAGAAGGATATTCCACTCATGATCTGGAGATGGCCGCGGTGGTTTTGCGTTGGAGATTTGGAGACACTACTTGTCGAGAGTCGTGTCAGATTTTCCATGGACCACTAGAGCTTAATGTACATCTTCCTGCAGCGGATTTTGATTGTTGTGATAGTCTTCTGCAGATTTACAGTTCTTGTGTGATCGTTGAGTACAGCTTAAGTTTGTCTCTACGGAGGGGGCAGCTTGCTCATGTCCGCGCCCAACCACTTTCCTTGAATCGTTTTCGCGAGACACTGCCCGCCGATGCTCGTTCGTCAGTGATACTTGAGCATACTCGGCTGGGCAATGATTCGGAGACCTTGATTTGTGACAACGGTGTGCTAAGTTAGGGACGCGTTTGTGTACCTGGTATCATCGGGTAGAGACGTGTAATCCTAGAGCTGTCACATCTGTCAACTCTCTATATGCATTCAAGTTCCACCAACATTTAGCGTGACTTGTGAGATAGTTACGGGTGGACAGGTATGTAAAGAGAAGTTTCAGGTTTCGTTTCAAGGTGTCTGTCTTGTTTTGTGTTTGGTTTGAGCATCTGAGGCCGGCTGGAGAGTTGCAACCTTTTACCATTCCGAAGTAGGAGTGGAGCAGATCTCCACGAATTTCGTTATGGTTTCTACCCAAGTTTAGTCAGGGTGTGACTCCATTCAGATTCTTGTCATCCGGTTTTACTCAGTTTGCTCAGTTGTTCCTTGTTAAGTTGTGTGTCTGTTTTAACTGTTTTCAGCAGTTGGGGATCGTCACTCGCCATCGTTAGGGTTCTCCTTCGATAGCTGTTATCAGGAGACACTCCAATTGGCCACCTTTAGGCTTAGGGGTTAGGTCGTGTCGATCACCAGTCTGTTATTTTTCTGACTCTGCGTAAGTAGGACTTTGGACCCCAGCTAGTCTAGAGACTTCGGAGATAGTCCAGTTGTGTTAGGTCAGGATGGAAATTGTCCATTGCGAACTGAGGACTTATGCCAGCTGTGTTGGTCATAGACTCGAGATCGCAGGGACAGATCATGTATTCCTATGGACTTTCCGATGAATGATGTGTTGGAATTTGGGAAGCTTATCCCAGGATTTAGGTCCTTCCGAGATCCTATAACCGAGTTAGTTTCGTTGCCTTTAATTTGGCACTTTCATCCAGATTATTGAGTTTTCACCCCGTATTCCTTGTGATGATACTTTACAATTACCTTCTTGACCTTTCTCATATGATTTAGCACCAGACCTTTTAGCTTGACACGATCTTTCGTTCACCAGCAGCCAATGGTATTAATGGCTCGGCAGGTGGAGGAACATCGGTCAAGGGTCTTGCCATCTGTGAAGGGTTTTCTAGGGTGTAGCCGTATAGTGAGGTAATCGCTTGGGAGGCTGCGAGCGAGATTTGAGAGTTGTAATCTTCTCTTTGAAGGTACGCTTAACAGTATATTTTTAAATTCGGGGACGAATTTCTTTTAAGGGGGGGATATTGTAACACCTTAGAATGTGTTTTGTAGATAATTATATTTTAATGTATGGTTTTTAATAAAAGTTTAACAAATTAAGTTTCAAATATTTTATCCTATTTAATGAGTATTTTATTAGAATTTTTCTAGGCGCACACACACTTGTGCATGTAAACTAGGGTGTTAAGTGTGGTTTAACCATTGCTTAATCTAGTTTTAATATTGTTTAGGTGCTTTGGGTTTTTACTTGTATATGGTTGTTCTTTTAAAAAGAAATGAAAAATGAATTTAAAAAAAGGGTTTTATTTTGGTTGATTGTTGACCTTGTGACAGGGAGAGGGTATGGTGCTACATGGAGAGAGAGCCATGCCTCATTTAATGAGGTGAGAGAGTGAGAAGGGGGGGTTGATTGTTTCTCTCATTTCTCATTCTCACTCTCATTTCCCTCACACTCTCACACTCTCACACACCCACACATTAACAGCAACAGCAGCAGCCTCATTAGCAATAGCAACACCTTTAGCAGCGGCAGAAGAGAGCATCACCAGAAGATAGCAACAGCAGCAGCTCCATGAGCAGCACGCACTAGCATCAGCACCAGCAGCACCGGCAACAGCAGGAGGAGATGCAGTAGCAGCAGCAGCCCAGGGCAGCAGCATCAGCAGCCAAGGCAGCAGCAGCAACAACAACTTCAGCAGCAGTAGCAGTAACAGCATCAGCAGCAGATGTAGCAGCAGCAGCTCCAGCAGTAGTAGCAAGCTCTCACTTCCTGTCTACACTTCTTCACTTGCTTCTTAGGGTTCTCTAGGGTATATTTTCTGAACCCAATCTCCTAGTTGCTTAGTTTATGTGTTAATTGGTGTCGGTTAGTGTTAATTAGCTAGTTTAGTGCTAATTATGGTGATTTGTGAGATGTTGTGGCCAATTGATGATTGTGTTAGTTAACCCTAACTATTTAAGTGTTATTAGGGTCACTTGAACTGAGTTTAACCCAGATTTCACTAAAATACCATAGGGTTTGTGTTTTGTTCTAAATTAGCGTTATTAAAGCGACATTGTAGCATTTTGTAATCTGCTTTTGACCCGGATCCTTCAGAACAAAATTGGGAAAACTGGGGCATGCACACTAGGTCTAGAACATAACACCAGAACACGAGACCCTACTTCCCAGTCCAGGCCACAGATTTATTAGGTTTGGCCGCAATTTGCGGCCAAGTAGGGGGCAGGGGTGTTGGGGTCTTGGCTAGGGTTGTCTGCAGTGTTGTTTAGTGCTTTGGCATGTCTAGTTTTGTAAGATTTGACCTGTAGGAAAATCTGGGATCAAATATCGTTTTGCATGTCCGTTGTGTTTGCGCGATACGCGCGATACGTGAGTGGGTTTTATGATCCAGTGTATCGCGGCGTATCGGGATACTTTTAGACGCGTATTCACACGATTTAGCGTATCGTGCATGCGCGCGTTTAGTTCGAGACGCGATTTTCTCGTTTGGGTTCGATATCGCGTTTTGCGGAATATTTGACTTATATATGATTTCCTTGTCTCATTTTCAGGTTTGCAGGCGGGGACTACGAACACGGCTACAGAGGGAGACATGTGGTAGGATTCACCTAGCGTGGAGCTTAGGTGAGTAGATTTAACATCTACAGGGGAATCTCCCTCATGGCGTTATGCGTCTGGGCTAGGATTCTAATACTTGTCGCATATTCTACGTCATTGTTAGAATTGCGCCTTTACTTTATTTCCTTGATATAGTTATACTGTGACTAGCAGTCGTAGGACACTGCACATATTATTGACGGTTCATGTTGCACGAGCACGGATTGTATGCTACACACACACCGTCAATAATTGCCATGTCACATACAAACCATTATAGACATTATATTGCTTGGTTAGGGACCTTGTGACATTGATTCATACTGCTTATCACATATGACATTACCATACCTATATACCTATAGAGTATCGTACCATTAGTGATAGGTACACATACCCTTTACGATACATTTACAGGTATACCTTACTCATATTTTTCCTATACCCGGGGGGGGGTATACGACATCAGTTCTTATAGGTAGATACCTATACATTGCTACACCAGTATTTTACACACATATTCAGTTGCTGTTACATATTTACCTTTACTGATGTTACTTAGCTGTACCTTATTGGTTTCACATACATCTGGTTTCAGCTACATATTCTCATTTATATGCTCGCATTTCAGATATATCGCATATATTTATTCCTAGATTGCGCATTGTTATTTGGATTTCATATGATGATTTCTGGATTTGGGAACCGCGGGAGTTCATGAAATTATGCATACATTGAAAAACATGGTTTCCTTGATATGATATTTGCGCATCCACCATGGGTTTTATCGGTGCTGATTATATATACCCCTACGAGGAGGCGTCGAGGCTGTAGAGGGTACATGGTGGGGCCCGGTATAGTTCCCCTCGGCAAAAAGATCGATGGATTTTGCCGATTGAGCCTGGAGGCGGGCTAGTACCTACCGGTGACAGTACTGATGACTCGGCGGGGTCATGGAGACACCGTTGGGAGTCATGCACGTATGCATAAGTCGAAAGGCGAGGGTCAGAGCTAGGCACTCGTGCTTTCGGGACAGCTTATGATACGTACCAATCAGGATTTCTGTGTCGATGCTTGGTACATTGTTTTCATGATATTTCTTTTAATACCTTGGTATATATAACAGGGGATTTAGCCGTTGTTATATATACCCTTACACCAATATTAGTGGAATGGGACGCTAGTATATGTGTATTGACCCCATCATATTTATTTCTGCATATATATTTATTTAGGATGTTAGAAATTTACTTGAGATTCGACTTGGGATATAGGTGATTCATTGAGATTGGATATTGGATATGAAAGAGATTGTTGATTTGTACATTCGAGATATAGGAGAGCTATTCGATATTGTACATTGAGGTGATGTGAGACTTATATGACGTGAGAGCCCAGTTTGGGGGCTGATTTGAGGAATTGTGGATTTGAGTGTCTTGATGGATTGTAATCCTGCCACGATGTCTGGTTTCCATGGAAATGACATATTCCACCCCATACCTCACACTTATCTATTTTATGCGCAGTTTCATATATTGGTAGTACCTGTTAGTGTACCCTTATGATAGTTTCATATCTACATTCTCATATCCCTATTGCATGGTTATTGCATATTATTGTCATGTTACTATTGCTTCACATATTGATTGTACCTGCTAGTGTACTTTCCATTAATTTGCATTCACATGACATGTTATTACTATAATCGCATACCTTAGATTCATGCTGTACGTACATTCCTGTGATTACCTGGATATGTTATCTACTATTCACGAGTTGGCAACTCACCCCCGTTGTGCCACAGGTGTTTCAGGTTGTTCTCCAGAGTAGTCGAGGCAGGCGATTCAGCTATTCAGCTATCCTCTTTTGCTACAGATACCGCATCAGCTCACAGTACTATTTTGCTTAGGTGGGTTTTGGTGGTTATCTGTATTTTGTATTGTACATTCGTTGTATCTTGTACTCTCCATCTACTATTATGTTGTTGACTTAGAGACTTGGTGAGGACGATATTGTGGATTTGTTGTCTTTTATATACAGCTTTCTCTCTATTGTCTTTATTTCTTCGCTACGGCGTCGTATATTTGTGTTGTATTCATCTTGGCTAGTTTTTACAAAAAAGGGGTGTTGCCAAAATTTTAAAGAAAGAAAGTAAGACTTTTAAAGAATTTGGGTTGCGATTTCAAATGTTTCAAAAACTTATATTATTTTTACCGTATTTTCTTGGTTTAGATTTCTGGGTTTTGGCTTTCTTTTACTGCGTTACGTCTTTAGGCGTTGCGTAGTATTAGGGCCGTCACGTGCCAATTTTCGTGTCGTGACACGATATGCGATATGTTGATATAGTGCCTTCAAAGTCAATTATTGGATCGCAGGTACGTGATTTCAATGATTGAGGGAGGACCTATACCGGTAGGACAGTCTTACTCGAGATGATAGTATGCTATCTGGTTTGCCTTTATAAGTCGTGTACAGTTTTAGGTGACATGATCACTATTACACGTTGATAGAGCCCCTTGGATTCTTGCTTGACTACCAGCAGTATGATGGCGATCATATATGTGAGAGTTGGGTAGTCCATAAGCACGTCCTTAAAAGTGGTCCCTAGTCGTGGGAGTTTCGAGACAGGGCATCGATACTCCGGAGTAGACTAGAGTATACAGTCGAGACCCCAACGAGGGGCGGCGGCCGGTCTCACAAGCCATTGGTGTCAGTTGGATCACCTAAGATGTATACAGGTGCTCATTGTGTTATGAGTACATCGGACAGGACTCGCCGGGAACCTTCTAGTTGGTATTTATACTTAGCGTTAGATAGCAGTTCCCTGGTGACATGTATACAGGTTAGTTCATCGACCCAAGGTCATCATTTGTCTCGTGTGAGTTCCCACTATGCTTTGATTTCTACCCTATCACGGCTCAAAGGAGTCGCGCAAACAGGTTTTAGTTGGGTACAGTCCCGAGCCACATGGAGGCAAGTAAGCGGATCGGCAGGGGATTCGTCTCTCCCGGTATTGGGGGTGAGATCCCGTTGTGTCTAGGAGAGCCATTACACCAAGTCCTTGGCCAAGGCAGGTGAGAATTACTGGTAGATATTCTAGTAGTTTCTCAGGGTGTTCAGGGCTACTCTCCGACACGACTTATACCGCTATTGGGGGTCTGACGTTACCAGCCCTCTAGACCCGATATACGATACTCATAGACGAACGGACCAGACTGTATGTATATTGTCACTGATAGGCTCAGTAGGGTTCCAGGATGAGTTCGTGTAGGTTCCTAGGCACGCTAAAGAGGTCTTACAAGGCATCAACCATGCCAATTTCAAATTTTAACGGGTGCCGAGAAACCCTAATACGGATCGTTGACTAGAGATTAGGCGACAAATGAAACTAGTTAACTACTTTAACTAAGTGAACGGAAATACAACCTTTGTAGATCCGGTCCTCCACCTCCATGGCTCCGTGATGGTGTACCCTCGCTGTCCAAATCATAACCCGGACTCTAGCATCGGCTTCATCGGAGAATTAATCGGGCTAGGTCATCGACTACGATGCCGAAGATGATCTACGTCGAGGCATCACAAGATCAAGCTCCACCTTCACCAAACCATGAAAACTTATGAAGGAAACACCCTATACTACTTGGCAAGAGGTAGAGGATGAAGAAATAGGAGGTGGGTTCACTTTAGAATTGGATTTCTCACTCATTTCATCAAATCACCATTGATGAAGTCTAGGTTTTCTTCTTGAAGAAGAAGAAGAAGATGATAATGATATGATAAGTTATTTTTTTTAAAACAAAATAAAATCCACACATATCATATCTTAACCAAGGTCAAGTGTAGAGAGTTAACTTGAGTTAGGTTGAATGGTTAGGGTTAGAGAAGAAGACAAGAATGGTTGCTTTGGTCAAAGCTTCATGAAGCTTCAACAAGCTTCATGAAAGAAAGAAAGAAACCATTTTTGTTTTTCTTTTATCTATTTCTCAAAAATGAATAGATAAATAAATAAATGAATAAAACCAAAACCCTAACCATTAACATAACAATGGTATAAGTCTTTACACAAACCCTAGCTATCATGTATCATCAAACATGATACAATCAAGTGCATAAAAATATATCACATATACGATGTGCACATGCGAGTGAGAAAATCCATCTTAAATGAACCGATACTAGTTAATGCAAAGTAATATATCAAATATATAATTATGCATTAAATCATTAAATCAACACTTGATTTAATGATCCGGTCATATCGTATATAACCGACTAATATCAACAGTAACAACTTATCGAATCAACACTTGATCCCATAACCCGTTTATATCGCATATAACCGATCAATGTCACAAATCGCGAGAAACGAATACAGTATCACATACTGGTATCATTCTCGGTCCCGCACATATCTCATATGCGCTCCTATTTCGTTTCGCTTGAGCCAGGAAACCTCTGTGTAGGACTCTAAAGACTCGTCAATACGCCGGCAGCAGGTGATGATCATATCAAACACCCACAAGCCGCAAGCGGTCTGCTAAACGTAACGGCCACCCGGGTATTGAGCGATCAGAAGATCGACGAGCAAGCCCGCTCACACCCTGTGAATCCAACCAGTAACACTTACCGTACAGTCCGGTCTCGTCGTCTGATATGTCGCATATCTCGCCTAGGGGTGGTAAACGTCAGACCCCAATAGCTCGATAAGTCGTGTCGATCTGAGGTCTATAACAATTTGAGAAACTACTGGTAACACTTACCAGTAAATCTCAGCAACCCTGGCCAGGGATTTCCGGTTATAGCCAATCGAACACAGCGCAACATCAACTCCCTATACCGGGAGAGACGAATCCCCTCCTATCGCTCATTGCCTCCATGCGACTCGGGACTGTACCCAAAAACCACCGTTTTGCACGCCCTCTTGGACGTGGTAAGGTGGAAATCAAAGCACAGTGGGAATCACACAAGACTCTATGACGATCTCGGGTCAACAGGCTACTCTGTACCAGTGTCACCAGAGAACTGCCATCTGACGTAAGGTATAATACCATCTGGGAGTTCTCGGCGAGTCCGTCCAGTGTACCCAGTCTCCACTGAGCAGCCGTATATCATCTCCGATGTCAAACACCAATGGATATGGGATCATCCATCGCCCATCTGTATGGGTCGAGAAGGTATACGCTACTCTACTCTGGTATATCGATGCCCCATCTCGATACACCCACGACTAGGGACTTTGAAGGATGTACTTATGGACTACCATGTCCCCACTAGTATGATCCGCATCATAGTCCAGGTAGTTAAGTACACATCCTAAGGGCCTTACCAACATGTAACAGAGAGACAATCAGTGTACACGTTAAGGTAAAGAGTAACCAGATAGCATACTATCATGTCGAGCAAGAAAGTCCTCCCTATATATGTCCCAGCATCCACTACAATATACATCCTATGTACAGTAATGGCCTCTAGGGCATACATATAACTAACAATCTCCCACTTGTACTAGGGCCATCTGAAGCAGTGGTTGTAGTATCCCATACTCAACCATCCCATAAAAGTCTCTCTCTGGGAATAGGCCTTCGTGAGTGGATCCGCCGTGTTATCCTCTAAGTCTGCTCTCCTTGCCTCGATCACCCTGGAGATCAACCATCTCCATGATCAGGTGATACTGCCTTAGAATAAGTCTGGATCACTGATGGGACCGGCGTTCCTTAGCTTAAGCCACAACTCCATTGTCACACAATGGTAGGAACTTAGTTCATCTCATGAACTAATATACACCCAAACATCCTCTTTGGTAGCATCTTATGTTAGTTATATGTATGCCCTAGAGGCCATTACTGTACATTGGATGTATATTGTAGTGGATGCTGGGACATATATAGGTAGGACTTTCTTGCTCGACATGATAGTACGCTATCTGGTTGCTCTTTATCTTAACATGTATACTTTCTGTCTCTCTGATTACATGTTGATAAAGCCCTTAGGATGTGTACTCGACTTCTAGGACTATGATGCAGATCATACTAGTGGGGCCTGGGTAGTCAGTGAGTACATCCTTCATTGTTCCTAGTCCTGGGAATATCAAGACGGGGTATCGATATTCCAGAGTAGACTAGCGCATATCTTCTCGACCCATGCGATGGGCGATGGATGATCCCATATCCATTGGTGTCTGACATCGAAGATGGTAAGCGGGTGCTCAGTGGAGACTGGGTACACTGAATGGACTCGCCGAGAACTCCCAGATGGTATTATACCTCACGTCAGATGGCAGTTCTCTGGTGACACTGGTACAGCTTAGTCTGTTGACACGAGATCGTCATAGAGTCTTGTGTGTTTCCCACTGTGCTTTGATTTCCACCCTACCACGACTCTACTGAGTTGTGCAAACAGGTGGTTTTTGGGTACAGTCCCGATTCACATGGAGGCAATGAGCGATAGGAGGGGATTCGTCTCTCCCGGTATTGGGGGTTGATGTTGTGCTATGCTCGACTGGCCATAACAGGAAATCCCTGGCCAGGGTTGCAGTGACCTACTGGTAAGTGTTATCAGTAGTTTCACGAATGTTATGGACCTCACGTCGGCATGACTTATCGAGCTACTGGGGTCTGACGTTTACCACCCCTAGGCGAGATATGCGACATATCAGACGAACAGACCGGACTGTACGGTAAGTGTTACTGGTTGGATTCACAGGAGTGTGAGCGGGCTTGCTCGTCGATCTTCTGATCGCTCAATACCCGGGTGGCCGTTACGTTTAGCAGACCGCTTGCGGCTTGTGGATGTTTGATATGATCATCATCCGCTGCCGGCGTATTGACGAGTCTTTAGAGTCCTACACAGAGGTTTCCTGGCTCAAGCGAAACGAAATAGGAGCGCATATGAGATATGGGCGGGACCGAGAATAATGCGTGTATGTGATACCGTATTCTATTCTCGCGATGAATGTATCGAATGGTTATATGCGATATAACCTAGTTATCGAATCAAGGATTGATTCGATAAGCCGATACATATGATACTAGTCGGTTATATCCGATATGACCGGATCGTTAAATCAAGTGTTGATTTAATGATTTAGTGCATATTTATATATTTGATATATTACTTTGCGTTAACTAGTATTGGTTCACTTTAAAAGGATTTTCTCACTTGAATTGTACACATTGTATATGCGATATAGTTTTGTGCACATGTTTGTATCATGTTTGATGATACATGCTTACTTGGTTAAGTGTAAAGAATCAAACCATGGTTTAAGTTAATGATTAGGGTTTTGATTATTTATTCATTTATCTTTCTTATTTATTCATTTTGGAAAAAGAAAAAGATAAATGAATGGTTGAATATTTTGTTTTTTGTTGAAGTTTTTTGAAACTTTGACTAAGTCACTCTTTTGTTCTTATTCTTAACCCTAACCATCCTTTTAACCATGGTCTTTTCTCTACACTTAACTATAGTTGAAAGTATGATAAGCATTGATTTATTTTTATCTAATTATTATGACTTATCATATCTTCTTCTTCTTTATCATCTTCTTCTTCAATGAAGAAAGCTTGCTACTCCAATGGCAAGTGATGAAAACTAGTGAGAAATCCAAAACTAAAGTCTACCCACTTCCTATTTCTTCATCCTCTACCTCTTTCCAAGTAGTATAGGGTGTTTCCTTCACAAGTTTTCATGGCTTGGTGAAGGTGGAGCTTGATCTAGTGATGCCTCGACGTAGATCATCTTCGGCACGTCGTCGATGACCTAGCCCGTTTTTCCTCCGATGAAGCCGACGGTAGAGCCCAAGATACGATTTGGACAACGAGGGGACTTCATCACGGAGTCTAGGAGGTGGTGGACCGGATCTACAAAGGTTGTAGCCCCTTCCCTATTTCTATATTTCCGTTTACTTGCTTGCTTTGCCTAAATATCTAGTTAACGATCCGTTCTAGGTTTTCTCGGCACCGTAATTTTTAAAAATTCGTGTGTTTGATCACTTGTGAGACTTCACTAGAGTGCCTAGGAACCCTACAGTGGTATCAGAGCCTAGCTAGAGCCTTAGGCGAAGTCTAGACGGAATTAGAAGTCCGATCGACCCGAAACCCCGATTTTAATATGCTCTCTGGACTTTTTTGAAATTCGTGGATTTTTGTGAATTAAAAATATGCAGAGAAATCAGCAGGTATTCCTAAGAATTACTGTGAAATTGTAGATCACGATTCCTCTAAACCGCGGCGGAACCGCGACACGAGCATGGCTCGTGCGGCGGTTCCGCGGCCGACTAGTCACATCAGCATTTTTCGTTTTCACAGTAACTCCTAGTTTTTAGTGCTGGTTTTCCTGGGGATATTTTAATATTTATTCCAGAGTTTTATTTTCTAGGTTGTATTGGGGACTCGGTGTATTCGATCGGACTGTCTAATTTTTGTCGGTGTGCTTTTCCGGGTATTTTTAGAATATGTTAAAAGTTAGACCGGATATAAATACCCACTTTTTCCCCTGTCGGGAAATTTCCAAGTGTTGGATTTTTCTGTAGTTTAACGACGTTCTAAGTAGTGCAAGTAACGCGATGGACCCTCTAGAAGACAACAAACCTTAACTCGATTATGTGACCGTCTTGAACTGCCCTTTGAACCTTCGGGTTTGGGGCAGTACGGCGTGCCACATGTGAGGCGTTGGCTTGACCCTTCTACGGCTGGACCGTTGGTACTGAGGCACGAACTGAATGTTGTTAGACTTATTTCATGTGTTGAGCTGTATCGGGAAAACTTGGGTGTTCGATTGTTCGATCGAAAAGTTTAGCATTTTCTATTTATCCGGAATGTGATACAATAATTGGAATTCACAAGTAGTTATGAGATAACTGAATGAATGTTATAAACATAGCAGTTTAGTCTCACTTGATCGGTTGCCACGGAATTTTGATGTGATCAAAAGTCCGTCGCAATCACGTAGCGTACGCGGATACTCGCCGGGTAAACTTAATAGACAGCCTCACTCCATAGCCCCGACCAAGTGACTGTAGGAGAACCCCGTCGCCGAAAGCATCCGTTCGGGTGCTCACGGTAGCGGTGTTCCGCCTTGGTGCACTTTGTCGACGGCGTCGGGGGTGCGGCCGTCTACTGAAGTTTGCGACGAGCATTCGATCAGAATATCGGGAATCCTGTTGAATTGCCCAACTTGATATTGAAAAGAGTTTTCGATAATGAGACTAAAATGCGGGGTTTATAATTGTTACGCATGCGATGTCTAAAGAATTCATTTGGTCAGGCATGCGATGTCTGAGGTGGTTGCGGATTCCAACTGTTGTAGTTTTACCCTTTCTTTTCTGTGACCGTAAGTGTAATATGTGATGTCGCCAGTTTCGTTGCTATATGTCAACGACAATTGGGATGCGCATATTTACTTACGTTGATGACATGTGATGTTATGTGTTGCTGGATATGTTATATTGGATCGTCGTGTTTGAATAACCGGGGTTTTTTTATGTGAGATGATTGTTTTTTCATTTTCATTCATGTAAAAACTTGTATGTAATATTCTTTTATTGGGGCACTTCCAGGTTGCGGAAGTTGTCACCGTTGATGTATATTATTTACTTTTCTGCACTAGGATAGACCCAAGGAGGGGAGCACAAGTAACCGGGTTCTGGGGTCCAGTGGGAGACCAACTCGAGGAGTCGAGTCCGGGTCTCCTAACCCTAGAATTGGTAGGGTTGCTTGCCGCTCTCGTAGGGGTCTTGGGGTGTGGGATTGGCTATTCACCACGACCGTGGAATCCGTGTTTTATACTGGCTCGTATTGAAAACACGGACGTCCTAGTATATCCAATATTTCATATGTTTCTTCTGCTGTGATTTATCTGTGATGTGATCATATGATGTTCTGTGACAGGTATTATATATAGTATATATGATATATTATATAGACGTTGCTTATGTTTTACACCCGCGCTAGCCCTGCCTCGCTCTGGCGTTTGTTACCTAACCTAACGGTGCAGACGGGACATCGAGACGAATGCGGATGGCATAAGCGTACGTTATATTTATCTGTGATGGTTAGGTGGACTTAAATGATGGGATATTCATTAATGAGATTAATGAAAGAAAAATAAACCTAATTGATGTTGTGGAATCAAATTTCAAAATAAAACAGGTAGCTACAGTTCTTGCTTTGCATCGTGGTGTTCCTTGTCGAACATCCTGCACCTTATTCGATAAGGAAAGGACCGAGATCCCTTCACCGGGAGTGACTCCTTTAGCAATAACTGGCAGATGCTACAACCCTCGGTTTGTCTTTTGATCGCTTCTATAGTTTCTGCTTTGCACAGTGATATATATGATATATCCCGCACCTCATTCGACGAGGAAAGGGCCGACGATCCCTTCACCGGGAGTGACCCCTTTAGCAAAACTAGAAAAGCTTCGAAAAACATTCCATTTAAAAACCATTTGATTCCGCAACGAGATCAAGTTCAAAGCGTTAAAGGTTTTCACAAAAACCATTCGCAACCCTCCGTCATTTTAGGAAGTAGAGTACTTAGTATTCGTGCTGTGTTTGTTGACCATAGTCAAGGCACAGTGTACGGTAGCTAAGTGATGTCTTCCTACACCACATATGATGCGATTAGTTAGGATAGTCATGTGGCTTTGTTGACCTTAGCCAAGGGTCATGTGGGTGGGTCTAATTAATCACGAAATGACGGGTAGAACTTGACTAGTACCTATGATTTGTTGACCTTAGCCAAGGTCATAGGTGCTAGGGGTAAAAACCATTATCGGGAGTTTCAAGTGTTGATATTTGCAATGAGATTGCATACCTTCTATATGATAGTTGGATCCCGATACCCACTGCGAGTAATTGTTACTTCTGGGAGAGTTTTGCACTTTGCAATTAGCCGATCAAGTAGGTGTCTAGAAAGGTGTCAACGGGGTTACGCCTCTGGGAAAACGAGGTTTACTGTAATTAGGTCCGTGCGAAAGCACGGGGAACCTCCCTCAAAGTACCGACACTGGCCTGGCTGAAAAATTGGCGAACTTGTAGAGTGTAATTAATCCCGGCTAGTCTTTCCTTTTAAGGTTTGAAGGAAGATTTGATAAAAACAGTGGGAGCCATCCTGATTAGATAAAATATATAACCAATCTGATCTTGCAAGAGCGCACGCAGAGTGTTTTCTTCTCTCTCTCTCCAGGTAGCGACCATATCATGCCTTAATCAAGATAATAATACGGAATTTTGACCGAACCCGCTTGTTATACTGAGCTGGGGAACGTTGGTCCCGCTCCAACTTATAATTGTTATAAGATAGAGAAGGAAATAGGGGAATACCAGAATTCCTATACCACCCAAACGAAGAAAGTGCATATGATGCATCTTCTTCGGGTGTGTTCGTTAAACAGAACTGTTTCTCAGTATCCTATGTATCCTGGGTATATGATACCGGATTAGGATCCCAAATATGTAAGCTGTTACATAGGGCTACAAAAAGGTAGAAAAACTGAGAACGGGTGATAAGTTTCATGAGACAGAAACCGGGGCAAGTGTTGCAGCCAAGTCTGTTGGTCACTGTCACCCTGTATTACCAGTACATTGATTCTGAACAAATGCTATTAGATACCGAACCTGATATACAAAATGATATCAGTCTCTTTATTAGTAAAGAAGGATATAATTTTGTATTGTTGGATAATGTTTTGAACATTTCCTATATCAAAAGTTTATCGGTTCAGGCACGTTATCTAAAAGCATTGACGTTCTAAATCAAACTGCAGTTCCTAGTATACAGAACACACACAAGAGGAAGAGTTCAGAAATGAACGAATCCTTCTTCAGGCATTGTAGACTAGGTCACATCAATGCGACCCGACTGGCTGAAGTTACATTTTAGATGCATATTTAAATCAGTTTGAATTTACATCTTATGAAACTTGCCAGTCATGTCACAAAGATTAGATGACCATAGCTCCGTTTACTGGAAACAGAGAAAGAGTTAGTAAACTCTTGGGACTGATACATTATGATGTATGTAAAGTCTCCTGTCTACACATGCCAGGACTGGTTCTTTATACTTCATTATATTCTCTGATGATCTCTCAAGATTCAGTCATATGTTCCTGTTGAAACATAAGTCCGAACCTTTTGAGGTATTCACAAAATATAAGTTGGAAGTAGAGAACCAATAACCGGGTATAAGTATTATGTCCTATGATGAGATCAGGGAGGAGAATACTTGTGCATGGCATTCCTGGACCATTCTAAAGGAGAATGAGATTCTCTCTCCGTACTACTCCTCTGAATACACCACAGCACAATGGTGTATCAGGGTGGAGCAATTGCACAATATTAGATATGGTGTGCTCTGTGATGAGTATTACTGAGTTACCTATTTCTTTTTGGGAGTTATGCGCTTGAGAAGCTGCATACCTATTGAATTAGGTTCGAATCAAATTAGTGCCTACCACTCCATATAAGATATGGTGCGGGAAGATCCTATCTCTTAAGTAAGTTAATATTTGGGATTGTCCGTCCTATGTCAAAAGCAAAATCCGGACAAGACAAAGGCAAGATCAGTTCTGTAGAACTGGAAAGGTTCCAGCTATACAAAACTGCAGTTGATGATTTGACAGAACCAAAGGATTCTATAGTCCCCGATGAACCTCAGCCTCTCCGCCGATCTAGTAGGGTTCCTCATCCGCCTGAGAGATAACTCGGTTTCTCGATGACAGTGGGAGCAAGGATTACATCATGAGATGATGACCCAACTAGTTTCGAGCAGGCCATCAAGAGTAGGGACTCTGTAAGAATGGCTGGATGCTTAGCGATCTGAGATGGAATCCTTATACACCAACAAAGTATGGACTTTGGTTGCTATATCTGAAGGGTTAAATCCCCATCAGGAGCAAGTATATCTTGAGAAGATTACTTGGTGTAGATGGAAAAGTTGAGACTTTCAAAGCTAAGCTTATTAAAGGTTTTAGTCATCAACCAGGCACGGATAATGATGAAACCTTTTCCAAGTGACTATGCTTAAGTCCATCCAGATCCTACTTGCCACGGCTACATACCATGACTGCGATATCTGGTGGTTGGGTGCCATGACTACTTTTCTAAATACTGATTTAGAAGAGAACGTCTATAAGAACACAGCCAGAGGTCTTCGTAAACAGTGGGAGCAGCGGAAACGTGTGCAAGATGCTTTACATAATGAAGCAGGCATCGCGGAGTTGGAACGTCTGTTTTGATGTGATAGTCAAAGTGTTTGATTTCATCAAAATGGTAGACGAACCTTGTATATAAAAAGGGGTAGTAGAGAGTGAGGTGGTCATCTTCGTATTGTACGTAGACAACATACTCTTGATAGGAAAAGAGTTTCCTATACTACGATCGGTCAATCTCCTATTATCACTAGGATTCTCCAAATAGGATCAAAGTGATACATCCTAAATCCTGAGTTTTCATCTATGAGATAGATGTAATTGGATGCTAGGATTCTCACTAGATGTAGTGAGATGGTATCAATCGATCCTGGGGAGAATCACTGGAAGAGTTCCAGGGTGATAAAGACGACTGAATGTCAGTCACGGGCATTGTCTTTACCCTCAGTAGAGGGACGGTATGTTGGAAGAGTTTCAAGCTAGATACCGTGGCAAACTAGACAATAAAGGCTGGTAACATCGCTATTGAAGATACTACCAAAGAGGAAGTTTGGGTGTATATTGGTTCATAAGATGAACTAGGTTCCTGCCATTGTATGACAATGGAAGTGTGGCTTCGGCCCTGGAACCCTGGTCCCATCAGTGACCCAGACCAATTCTGAGGAAGCATCACCTGATCATGGAGATAGTTGATCTCCAGGTTGATCGAGGTTAGGAGAGTAGACTCAGAGGACAACACGGCAGATCCACTCACGAAGGCCTTTTCCCAGAGAGAGACTCATATGGGATGGTTGAGTATTAGATACTGCAACCACTGCTACAGATGGCCCTAGTGCAAGTGGGAGATTGTTAGTTATATATATGCCCTAGAGGCCATTACTGTACATTGGATGTATATTGTAGTGGATGCTGGGACATATATAGGTAGGACATTCTTGCTCGACATGATAGTACGCTGTCTGGTTGCTCTTTATCTTAACATGTATACTTTCTGTCTCTCTGATTACATGTTGATAAAGCCCTTAGGATGTGTACTCGACTTCCAGGACTATGATGCAGATCATACTAGTGGGGCCTGGGTAGTCAGTGAGTACATCCTTCATTGTTCCTAGTCCTGGGAATATCAAGACGGGGCATCGATATTCCAGAGTAGACTAGCGCATATCTTCTCGACCCATGCGATGGGCGATGGATGATCCTATATCCATTGGTGTCTGACATCGAAGATGGTATGCGGGTGCTCAGTGGAGACTGGGTACACTGAACGGACTCGCCGAGAACTCCCAGATGGTATTATACCTCACGTCAGATGGCAGTTCTCTGGTGACACTGGTACAGCTTAGTCTGTTGACCCGAGATCGTCATAGAGTCTTGTGTGTCTCCCACTGTGCTTTGATTTCCACCCTACCACGGCTCTACTGAGTTGTGCAAACAGGTGGTTTTTGGGTACAGTCCCGATTCACATGGAGGCAATGAGCGATAGGAGGGGATTCGTCTCTCCCGGTATTGGGGGTTGATGTTGTGCTATGCTCGACTGGCCATAACAGGAAATCCCTGGCCAGGGTTGCAGTGACCTACTGGTAAGTGTTATCAGTAGTTTCACGAATGTTATGGACCTCACGTCGGCATGACTTATCGAGCTACTGGGGTCTGACGTTTACCACCCCTAGGCGAGATATGCGACATATCAGACGAACAGACCGGACTGTACGGTAAGTGTTAATGGTTGGATTCACAGGAGTGTGAGCGGGCTTGCTCGTCGATCTTCTGATCGCTTAATACCCGGGTGGCCGTTACGTTTAGCAGACCGCTTGCGGCTTGTGGATGTTTGATATGATCATCATTCGCTTCCGGCGTATTGACGAGTCTTTAGAGTCCTACACAGAGGTTTCCTGGCTCAAGCGAAACGAAATAGGAGCGCATATGAGATATGGGCGGGACCGAGAATAATGCGTGTATGTGATACCGTATTCTATTCTCGCGATGAATGTATCGAATGGTTATATGCGATATAACCTAGTTATCGAATCAAGGATTGATTCGATAAGCCGATACATATGATACTAGTCGGTTATATCCGATATGACCGGATCGTTAAATCAAGTGTTGATTTAATGATTTAGTGCATATTTATATATTTGATATATTACTTTGCGTTAACTAGTATTGGTTCACTTTAAAAGGATTTTCTCACTTGAATTGTACACATTGTATATGCGATATAGTTTTGTGCACATGTTTGTATCATGTTTGATGATACATGCTTACTTGGTTAAGTGTAAAGAATCAAACCATGGTTTAAGTTAATGATTAGGGTTTTGATTATTTATTCATTTATCTTTCTTATTTATTCATTTTGGAAAAAGAAAAAGATAAATGAATGGTTGAATATTTTGTTTTTTGTTGAAGTTTTTTGAAACTTTGACTAAGTCACTCTTTTGTTCTTATTCTTAACCCTAACCATCCTTTTAACCATGGTCTTTTCTCTACACTTAACTATAGTTGAAAGTATGATAAGTATTGATTTATTTTTATCTAATTATTATGACTTATCATATCTTCTTCTTCTTCTTCATCTTCTTCTTCAATGAAGAAAGCTTGCTACTCCAATGGCAAGTGATGAAAACTAGTGAGAAATCCAAAACTAAAGTCTACCCACTTCCTATTTCTTCATCCTCTACCTCTTTCCAAGTAGTATAGGGTGTTTCCTTCACAAGTTTTCATGGCTTGGTGAAGGTGGAGCTTGATCTAGTGATGCCTCGACATAGATCATCTTCGGCACATCGTCGATGACCTAGCCCGTTTTTCCTCCGATGAAGCCGACGCTAGAGCCCAAGATACGATTTGGACAGCGAGGGGACTTCATCACGGAGTCTAGGAGGTGGTGGACCGGATCTACAAAGGTTGTAGCCCCTTCCCTATTTCTATATTTCCGTTTACTTGGTTGCTTTGCCTAAATATCTAGTTAACGATCCGTTCTAGGTTTTCTCGGCACCGTAATTTTTAGAAATTCGCGTGTTTGATCACTTGTGAGACTTCACTAGAGTGCCTAGGAACCCTATATCTTAAGTAGCGATGTATCATGCCTTTATCGTCTAGTATGCCACGGTATTTAGTTTGGAACTCTTCCAACATACCGTCCATTTACTGAGGGTAAAGACAATGCCTGCGACTGACATTCAGTCGTCTTTATCACCCTGGAACCCTTCCAGTGATTCTCCCCAGAATCGTTTGATATCATCTCACTACAACTAGTGAGAATCCTAACATCCAATTAAATCTATCCCATAGATCCAAAATTCAGGATTTAGGAGGTATCATTTTGATCCTACACAGAGAATCATTGTGATAAACGGAGATTGATCGATCGTAGCATAAGAAACTCCTTTCTTATCAAGAGTATGTCATCCACGTACTCTACAAGGATCACCACCATACTCCCTACTACCTTTTTGTTTATACAAGGTTCATCTACCATTTTGATGATGTCAAACTGTTTGACTAACTCATCAAAACAGATGTTCCAACTCCACGATGCCTGCTTTAATACATAAAACATCTTGCACACGTTTCCGCTGCTCCCACTGTCTACGAGGCCCTCTGGCTGTGTACTTATAGACGCTCTCTTCTAAAACATCATTTAGAAAAGCTGTCATGACACCCAACCACCAGATATCGTAGTCATGGTATGTAGCCGTGGCAAGTAGGATCCGGATGGACTTAAGCATAGTCCCCAGAAAAGGTTTCATCATTAGCCACACCTGGTCGATGACGAAAACCTTTAACAAGTCTAGCTTTGAAAGTCTCAACTTTTCCAAGTACACCAAGTAATCTTCTCAAGATATACTTGCTCCTGATGGGGATTTAACCCTTCAGATATAGGAACCAAAGTCCATACTTTGTTGGTGTATAAGGATTCCATCTCAGATCACTAAGCATCCAGCCATTCCTACAGAGTCTTACTCCTGATGGCCAGCTCGAAACTAGTTGGGTCATCATCTCATGATGCAATCCTCGCTCCCACTGTCATAGAGAAACCGAAGTATCTCTCAGGTGTGTGAGGAACCCTACTAGATCGGCGGAGAGGCTGAGGTTCGTTGGTATCTACTGAATCCTTTGGTTCTACCAAATCATCTGCTGTAATTTGCATAGCTGGAACCTTTCCAGTTCTACATAACAGACCTTGCCTCGAGCTTGTCTGGATTTTGTTTTTAGATATAGGCCGGACAACCCCAAATCTTAACTATCTTAAGATATGGGCTCTTCCCTTTCTATATCACATATGAAGTGGTAGGCAACTGATTTGATTTGAACCCTATTCAATAGGTATGCAACTTCATAAGTGCATAACTCCCAAAAGGAAATAGGTAACTCAGTAGTACTCATCATAGAGCACACCATATCAAATAGGGTGTATCTGCTCCGCCCCGATATACCATCGTGCAATGGTGTATACGGAGGAGTAATTCTAAGAGAGAATCTCATTCTTAGAATAGTCCAGGAATCCCGTGCTTTAGTATTCTTCTCCTTGATCACATCAAAGGACATAATACTTATACCCGTATTTTGGTTCTCTACTTCTAACTTATATTCTGTGAATATCTCAAAAGGTTCGGACTTGTGTTTCAACAGGAACATATGTCTGAATCTTGAGAGATTATCAGAGAATGTAATGAAGTACAAAGAACCGGTCTTGGTATGTGTAGACAGGGGACCTTACATACATCAACATGTATCAATCCCAAGAGTTCACTAACTCTTTCTCTGTTTCCAATAAACAGAGCTATGGTCATCTTATCTTTGTGAAATAACTGGCGAGTTTCACAAGATGTAAATTCAAACTGCTTTAAATATGCATCTAAATGTAACTCCAGCTAGTCGGGTCGCATTGATATGACCTAGTCTACAATACCTCAAGAAGGATTCGTTCATTTCTGAACTCTTCCTCTTGTGTGTGTTCTGTATACCAAGAACTGTCGTTTGATTTAGAACATAAACGCTTTTAGATAACGTGCCTGAACCGATCAACTTTTGATATAGGAAATGTTCAAAACATTATCCAACAATACAAAATTTTATCATTTCTTTACTAATAAAGAGAGTGATATGATTTTGTATATCAGGTTCGGTATCTAATAACATTCGTTCAGAATCAATGTATTGGTAATACAGGGTGACAGTGACCAACAGACTTGGCTGCAACACTTGCCCCGTTTTCTGCCTCATGAAACTTATCACCCGTTCTCAGTTTTTCTACCTTTTTGCAGCCCTATGTAACAGATTACATATCTGGGATCCTGATCCGGTATCATATACTCAGGATGCAGAGGATACTGAGAAACAGTTCTTTGTAATGAACACACCCGAAGATGATGCATCAGCATGCACTCTCTTCGTTTGGGCGGCACGGGAAATCTGGTATTCCCCAATTTCCTGCTCTGTCTTATAACTATTATAAGTTGGAGCGGGACCAACGTTCCCCAACTCAGTATAACAAGCGGGTTCGGTCAATATTCCGTATTATTATCTTGATTAAGGCGTGATATGGTCGCTACCAGGAGAGAGAGAGAAGAAAACACTCAGCGTGCGCTCTTGCAAGAATAGATTGGTTATTATTTTATCTAATCAGGATGGCTCCCACTGCTTTTTATCAAATCTTCCTTCAAACCCTAAAAGGAAAGACCAGCCGGGATTAATTACACACTCCAAGTTCGCCAATCTTTCAGCCAGGCCAGTGTCGGTACTTTGAGGGAGGTTCCCCGTGCTTTCGCATGGACCTAATTACGGTAAACCTCGTTTTCCCAGAGGCGTAACCCCGTTGACACCTTTCTAGACACCTACTTGATCGGCTAATTGTAATGTGTAAAACTCTCCCAGGAGTAACTATTACTCGCAGCGGGTATCGGGATCCAACTATCTCTTAGAAGGTATGCAATCTCATTGCAAATTTCAACACTTGAAATTCCCGATAATTTTGCCCCTAGCGTCCTATGACCTTGACGCAGGTCAACAAACCATAGTGCGCTAGTCAAGTTCAACCCATCATTTCCTGATTGAATTAAACCCACCCGCACGACCCTTGATGCAGGCCAACAAAGTCGCACGACTACCCTAATCCAATCTGCATCATATGCATAAGCAGATAAATACCAGTTAGCTACCGCACACTACGCCTTGACGCAGGCCAACAAACGTAGCACGAATACTAACTACTACTTATCTGAAATGACGGAGGGCTACGACAGGTTTTTCTGAAAACCTATTGCGTAATGAACTTGATATCGTTGTATCAAATGATTTTAAAAATGGAGTGCTTTTGAGGCTTTTCTAGTTTTGCTGAAGGAGTCACTCCCGGTGAAGGGATCGTCGGTCCTTTCCTCGTCGAATGAGGTGCGGGATATATCATATATATCACTGTGCAAAGCAAAAACACTTAAAAGCAATCAAAAGACAAACCGAGGGGTGTAGCATCTGCCAATTATTGCTAAAGGAGTCACTCCCGGTGAAACGATCTCGGTCCTTTCCTTATCGAATAAGGTGCAGGATGTTGGAGATAGTGCCCTCAGAGTCAATTATTGGATCACAGGAACGTGATTGCAATGATTGAGGGAGGACCTATCCCGGTAGGACAGTCTTACTCGAGATGATAGTATGCTATCTGGTTTACCTTTATCATCGTGTACTGCTTTAGGTGACCTGACAGGTCGCTATTGCACGTTGATAGAGCCCCTAGGATTCGTGCTTGACTGCCAGCAGTATGAGGGCGATCATATACGTGGGAGCTTGTAGTCTATAAGCACATCCTTAAAAGGTCCCTAGTCGTAGGAGTTTCGAGACAGGGCATCGATTCTCCAGAGTAGACTAGTGTATACAGTCGAGACCCCGACGAGGGGCGGTGGCCAGTCTCACAAGCCACTGGTGTCAGTTGGTTCACCTAAGATGTATACAGGTGCTCATTGGGTTATGAGTACACCGGACAGGACTCGCCGGGAACATGCTAGTTGGTCTTATACCTGACGTCAGATAGCAGTTTCCTGGTAACATGTGTACAGGTTAGTTCATCGACCTGGGGATTGTCATTTGTCTCGTGTGAGTTCCCACTGTACTTTGATTACTACCCTACCACGCTCAAAGGAGACGTGCAAACAGGTTTTAGTTGGGTACAGTCCCGAGCCACATGGAGGCAGTGAGCGGATCTTCAGGGGTTCGTCTCTCTCGGTATTGGGGGTGAGTTCGCGCTGTGTCTAGGAGAGCCATTACACGAAGTCCTTGGGCAAGGAAGGAGATTTACTGGTAGGTATTCTAGTACTATCTCAGGGTGTTCTGAGCTACACTCCGACACGACTTGTACTGTTTTTGGGGGTCTGACTTTTACCAACCCCCTAGGCCCGCCATGCGATGCTCATAGACGAACGGACCAGACTGTACGGATATTGTCACTGACAGGCTCAGTAAGGTGTCAGGATGAGTTCGCTCATCGACGTCCCTTTTGGTCAATAGCTGGGGGCCCGTCACGTATTGGCTTATACCTCTGACGTGCTAGTGGTTAAATCCACAGCCATAGTATTGACGAGTCTTTAGAGTCCACCACACTTTTAGTTACTCAAGCTTTCGGGCGAAACGCTGTAGAGGCTGTATGGAGATATGGCAGGGTCCGATCAGATACGTGCGGTATTGCACGGATCAGGATCGGACGGTTAATACTAGAGGCCGTATGGATATATGGCAGGGTTCGATCAGATACGTGCCGTATTGCACGGATCAGGATCGGACGGATATTACTAGCCGTCTTTGGTTTAAGCCGGATCCTAGTATAGTACAGTGTAGTTTTGTCTCTTTGCATTTGTGTTCAGTCGGAATACAAATGCGGGCATGTATTTGCAGTGGTGGGGTTTTCCTGTAATTTATTACGGGACCAGTTTTCTGGAGTTGCCAGTTTGCATTCCGTTCCGGCCGGTTTTCCTTTGTTCTTTCCCGGCCGGACTTTTCGATGGAAGGGGTTATTTGCAAGTTTGCAAATAACTTATTGAGGAGGGGTTTTATGCATTTGTGGGGCTTCATGATGGTTCATAATCATGAGATGCTTTCTTAGTCTTTTCCTTTGCTTTTTGTGATGAGAAAGGATTAGATATTGATTTGAGTTTTGTTATCATGGCTTTTGATGTGGTCACCCCTTCACCTTTTACTACCATCACCTCCCTTCTTGATTTGTATTTCTTCCCTCCACCACCATTCCTCACTAGATGAGAGGCCGGCCATTTGGAGAGGGAGAGAATGAGAGAGTTTTTTTTTGTTATGTGAGGAATTCATCATCTCATATTCTTCTTGCTAGAAAATTGAAAGCACCAATTTTCCCAACCTCCTCCTCCATCCTCCATGGCAACAAAACCCCGAATGAGACACAACTCTACACCTTCTACAGCAAATCTTGGGCATGTCGACTTGCCAGCTTCATGCCCGAGTTGCCTCGGTATAGAGGCGGGAGCCCGTAAAAGATGCAGGCAATGTGGTGCCCTTCCGGCGAGGAGGCGACGACCGGAGTTTCCGCAGGAGATCGGGACGACGACGAGAAGACCGGAGGACTCGGATCACTCGGTATATCTCTTCCCCATCTTGTAGTTAGCTAGAACTAGTTTAATGGCCCGATCCGGGTGTTTAGTGCGCGGTGGTGCCGGTTTGCTAAGTTCGCAAAATTAAAGTTTATCACCGCTTCCGCATTTGGCCGTCGGATTGACGGCCGGGGCGCCGCCGTGCACTTACAGTGGTATCAGAGCCTCGCCATTAACATAGTCTAGCTTGGTTTAATGTGTTTACATTTCCGATCAACCAAAATTCCAAAAACCGTATTTTCTTCACTTCAGTTTTCTGTTGAAATTTTTTGAAGCCCAAAAATTTTTCAGGTTGTAAAAAACTAATGTACTGGGAGTTCTAAGAACACTAGAAAAATTTGATGACCCGATCCCTCCGTACGACCGCGGAACCGCGGCCATAACCCCTCTTTGGCCGCGGTTCCGCCGCAGGAATGTGGGTTCATGTCATCATTTTTTTTGCAGTGGGCTTGTGGGCTGAAAATAGGGGTTTTGGAATATTAATTTTGGGCCCAGAATTTCTTGATGTGCTACAGTAGTACTTGGGGGCCCACTTGTTGAAATTTGATCGATCGGAATATTTTAAACACATTATTTCACAGTATTTACATTATATCTGCGACCGTGAATGTCACTTGATCGGTAAATCCAGTCTAACTGCTATAGCCCGGTTAGACGGATTTGCGAACGTGACTTTCACATTGATGTTCTGTGTTTTTGCTGTGATGTTGCGGATCGGTCGTGGAGGATAGCCTGGATGCAATGCTAGTACAGTTTCTGTTGTATTATGTACATTTGATATTGCGGGGCGAGCGTCCGACATGTGGACTTCCGTCACTGCCTGTTTGTATTATTATTTTGGGGCACGGCCAGGTTGCGGTCGATGTACCCGTTGTATGTATATTTTACTTTCTGTACTAGGATTACCCCGCGGAGGAGTGCACGGATAGCCGGGTTCTAGAGGGCAACAAGCCCGCATCTCATGGCATTGAGAAGGAGGGGGCTTCACTCCAGAATTGGCGGGCTATTCGCCGCACTCGTAAGGGGTACAGGTTGACCCAGGAGGGGTGCCCAAGTTACCGGATTCCGTGAAGTGCCGGGTGGTCCATTCACGTTGCTGAAAGGGGGCTGCCTCGCTTCAGGTTTTGGCGGCTAACTTGCCGTGCCCGTAGGGGTCTAGGATTTCATTGCACAGGCTATCCACACGACCAGGGGAACGTCGGGTTTCAGTAGTGGCTCTGTGAAACCCGGAGATCCCAGATATCTGTATTGTTCTGTGATGCTGTACATTTCTGTGATGTTGCATTTTTATCACGCCTTGAGCGAATATAATATATTGGTATATATATATATATATTAGTAGATGTTGTATATGTTTTACATCCGCGCTAGTCCAGTCCCCGCTCTGTCGTTAGTTAGCTAACCTAACGGGTAATGACGGGACCCAGTGGCGAATGCGGATGGCATATACGTACATCAGTATATTTTCGTTCTTTATGGCGTGATCAATTGATGGGACTGCGTTGATTCGGATCAATGCAAGTTAAAACAAACCTAATCTGATGTTGTTGGAACACTTTTCAAAAAGCTGTTATTGCAAGGACGTTCACTTTTGTTTTGCATTGTGGTATTCATTTGGAATATCCTGCTCCTCAGTCGACGAGGCAAGGGCCGAGATCCCTTCACCGGGAGTGACCCCTTGGACAGAAGTTTGCGTCAGGGCATTAACTTCACTAAGCCGATTACTTTTGCTTTGCATCGTGGTATTCATTTGGAATATCCTGCACCCCATTCTACGGGGAAAGAGCCGAGATCCCTTCACCGGGAGTGACCTCTTTAGTAAAGGTTTTCGTCACTATATTTTCTAAAAAGCTATCCGTTCCTTCAACGATATCAAGTTCATTACGTTAAAGGTTTTCGCCAGAAACCATTCGTAGCCCTCCGTCGTTTCATATGGATAGTCAATAGTATTCAAGCTGTGTATGTTGGCCAAAGTCAAGGCACAGTGTTTGGTAGCTGTTGGGTATTCATATGCAGCATAGATAGATGCGTTGGTTTGGGACAGCCGTACTGCCATTTTGGCCAAAGTCAAGGGTAGGTACGGGTGGGTTCAAATTAACCTGGAGAATGACGGGTAGAACTTGACATGTGACTTATGATATGTTGGCCAAAGTCAAGGTCATAAGAGCATGGGGCAAAAATCCACATCGGGAGTTTCAAAAGAACTGAAACTTGCCAGATATGCGCATACCTTCTGGAGTGTGATAGCGTGAGCGGATTCCGTCACGTTATCATGCGATGATAGTTGGATCCCGATTCCCACTGATGAGTTGGTTTACTCCTCAGGTGACCCCGACTAATTCTTCTTTCAGGTTTGGAGGAGAATTTGAGGTACAGTGGGAGGTTTCCAGATTAGATAAAGTGATAACCATTCTGATCTAGGTTAGAGTGCACGCTGAGTGTTTCTTTTCTCTCTCTCTTTGGCAGCGACCATTGACCCGACCCTAGACTATGACTCAGTGACCAAGTTGACCGAACCTTCTTAAACACTGGCTTTTGGATTGTCAGAGTTGTAAACCTCATTGCCACTCCTACTTTTACCCTTTTCTCCAGGACACCCCGTATTACTACGAACGTCCACTTACATTGGACAAAACCATCGTATGGTTAGATACGAACTCGAAGGAATTCGAGGATGGTTTCCGGTTCTGGAGAAAACGGATAGGATTATTCAGTTGTCTTTTCCTTTTACCTTCTCTCAGGTTGCGAGTACTCCTTGGTTTAGGAGATAGTACACCTATTACGTAAATTGGAAAGTCTTCTTCCAAACCTTAGGCTGGTGCCGAACAGTGGGGAATGAAGAAAACCAATTAGCCTAACGATGGTGTACAGAAGGTATTAAGATTAAGACAAAGCAAGGGATTAGTAAGAGGGCAAAGTAAATTGCGACTGCTATTCACGACCAAACCAAGTATTTCTTCGCCAATCCTAAATCACCTTTGTATTTCTCCAGGACACTCCGTATCACTACGAAGATCCCAGTTCATTGGATAATCCATCGTATGGTTGTATACGAACTTGAAAGGAACTTGTTCCAGTTCGGGGATGGATCCTGGTTCAGGAGAAATAGGAACAAGGTTCATTCGGTTGTCTTTTATCCTCACCTTCTCTCGCATTGCGAGTGCTCCTAGGACTAGGACAGTACACCCATTATGATTATTGGATAGTCTTCTTCCAAACCATAGGCTGGTGCCGAACGGTAGGGAAGGAAGAAAACCATTTGGCCTAAAGGGGTGTACAGAAGGTAATGACTAAAGACATATAAAGGGATTTGGAGAGGTGGCAAAGACTTACAAGGTTACAGACGTGAATCTGGAAGAGGAATTACTAGGAATACCGGGATACCCCATCGAAACATTTCGATGTTTCAGTTTCGCTGTGTACTGTTAAAGGAAAACTGATTTCCCAATTAGTCCTTACTCCAGGGTATGTATTTACCAGGTATGATTCTCACATCTGTATGGTTTTACAGATGATGAGTGGGAGTAGGTTATTGGGAATTGGGTGATCATCCTCATTATATCGGGATTCGTTGTAGCCGGTGATATTTGAGGAGATCACCTGGGCTGTTTGCCGGTCGGCAAATATTTGGTTTTGAATATCCGCTGTTGTGCACCAATTTCAAATTGATATATCTGTACGTCTATTTTCATAGAGTGAGATATACCTTTTTGAAATTATGTCTATGACATTTACCTATATCAGTGGATCGTTAGGTAAGGAGCATTAAACAGCGGTGTAATTCTTCTTAACCATAAGTACAGTTTTCAACCTACGACACACAGTGAATGAGTTATCAGACTCAAGGGACTTATACAGAGTATTGTATGTTGTCCAGTGTCTATTAGGACAGAGGGGTTGGTCCTCATACTATATTCTGTTTACTTTTAACTTCTCTAGATCTTAGACATGTGTTTCGTAGAAGCACAGGGTCTAAGTTTTGAGGAGTTATAGGTATTTGAATAGAGTAGAGAACCAGGTGTAGCAAGTATCGGGATTCTTCAAAGTGATCGAAGATATAGATACTTGTGTATGGTATTCAGTTGATAGTAATGATTAAGAGAACTTGCTTCTTTTACAGGTTACTCATGATTGGAAGTATTCCTAAGTTGAGTAACGCTGATCGACCTCTCTCCATTTAGTTGACATGCACTGGAGACAGCTGCATGATTTGAATCTGGTTCAATTAAATCAGTGCCTCTATTCCTATATTGGATATAGAACAGTTCGTATCTTAACGATGTTAAGGTATGGGGAGTTGTCCGGCCTATGCTTAAAACCGGACTCTGGATAACTCAAGGCATGTTTCTGTAATGGCTGTTTGTGGGTTGACCCAGGCTATGACGAGGGTTGACTTTCTACCATAAGAAAAGATCAATAGTGATATTGTTCTTGACTCGCCACAGTTTTAATAAAAATGGATTTTTTCAGAAAACAGTAGTGGGAGTATGGTAGAACTGGAAGTGATTCCAGAACCGCAAACGATTACTGAAGATTTGATAAGGAACCTAAAATTCAATTTGGTTTGACATTCCATTGGCCACTCCGCCGATACGATGGGTAACCTCAGGCACCTGAGAGGTACTCCGGTAGCCTCAAGGACGGTGGCAGGGAGGTTCTTGTTTACCCATACTTGCCATTGCTGTTGTTCCAGGCTGCGAGACCCGGTGGGAGGATGAGTATAGCGTCGTTCTAAACTAGCTTTAGAAGTGCACGTCTATATGACTCTGCCAGAGGGTTGTCGTAGTCAGTGGGAGCAGCGGAAGCATTGGTGGACATCAGGCTTATGTCTATTTATAGACTAAAGCAGATATAGCGGAGATAGATCATCTATTTCTGATGTGACAGTCATAGGTTTGACGTCATCAGAATAGGGGATGGATCTGTTGAGAAGGTAGTAGGGTGTGATATCCGGGTTTTGGATGACATACACAAAGTAGGAAGTGATATTCTTATACTACGATCGGTTATACTTTGGTCGTCACACAATGGTTTCTCCACATGGGACTTGGACATTATATCAGACATACTGGTTACTAGATCTATGGTTTTATATCCAGATTTGGGTGGTTTCCCAATCAGGGTACTTTGACAGCATTCTAAGAGTATTTAGTATGGACGACTCCTGGCACGGTAGTGTACCGGCAGGTGATGGAGTCACCCTCTCTAAAGGTGTCTTATAGACTAAAGTAGAGAGGGATGTGCATGATTGGCAGATCACTTGCTTAGGCAATTGAGTCAATCATGAGATGTCAAGTACCACACCAGATGTTGTTCTTGCACTAGATGCAATAAGTTGATATTGATCCAATCCTGGAGAAACAGTCAGGAGCAACTTTAGAACATAAGTAGATGTTCTAGGGAAATGATAACGACAGCCTCATTAAGGAGACAGTTATCATTCCAGGCTTCCAAGGTGACATGGACGACAGGGTGATTGTCAGAGTTATAGTTTTCCCTCTGACGAGGGGCAGTATTCTGGACAGGTGATCCAGGCAGATACCGAGGGAGGCATGGCGTAGGATACTGATTAAGTTCTGTTGACGATACAGTCTAAGAAGTTTGGATTTGGAGTTCATTTATGAGCTAGGTCCCATCAGACATCCAGAGATTCTATGACAGGTATTGCTCATTTCGGGAGATGGCTTTCTCCGCGAACTTGAGATATAGAGAGACATAGAAAGAAACATCTAGGCGGATCCACTCACTGAGGCTATTCCTCGAACGCAATAGTTTCGCAAACGGATTTTGTGAGACTGACTAGTAGGGGAGTTGGGTGTTCGGTATCACACGGGCTGTGAGTATGCGACATCGCAATAATTAGCCTTGAGTGAAAGTGGGAGATTGTTGGAGATAGTGCCCTCAGAGTCAATTATTGGATCACATGCACGTGATTGCAATGATTGAGGGAGGACCTATCCCGGTAGGACAGTCTTACTCGAGATGATAGTATGCTATCTGGTTTACCTTTATCATCGTGTACTGCTTTAGGTGACCTGACAGGTCGCTATTGCACGTTGATAGAGCCCCTAGGATTCTTTCTTGACTGCCAGCAGTATGAGGGCGATCATATACGTGGGAGCTGGTAGTCTATAAGCACATCCTTAAAAGGTCCCTAGTCGTAGGAGTTTCGAGACAGGGCATCGATTCTCCAGAGTAGACTAGTGTATACAGTCGAGACCCCGACGAGGGGCGGTGGCCGGTCTCACAAGCCACTGGTGTCAGTTGGTTCACCTGAGATGTATACAGGTGCTCATTGGGTTATGAGTACACCGGACAGGACTCGCCGGGAACATGCTAGTTGGTCTTATACCTGACGTCAGATAGCAGTTCTCTGGTGACATGTGTACAGGTTAGTTCATCGACCTGGGGATCGTCATTTGTCTCGTGTGAGTTCACACTGTACTTTGATTACTACCCTACCACGCTCAAAGGAGACGTGCAAACAGGTTTTAGTTGGGTACAGTCCGGAGCCACATGGAGGTAGTGAGCGGATCTTCAGGGGTTCGTCTCTCCCGGTATTGGGGGTGAGTTCGCGCTGTGTCTAGGAGAGCCATTACATGAAGTCCTTGGCCAAGGCTGGAGATTTACTGGTAGGTATTCCAGTACTATCTCAGGGTGTCCTGGGCTACACTCCGACACGACTTGTACCGCTTTTGGGGGTCTGACTTTTACCAACCCCCTAGGCCCGCCATGCGATGCTCATAGACGAATGGACCGGACTGTACGGATATTGTCACTGACAGGCTCAGTAGGGTGTCAGGATGAGTTCGCTCATCGACGTCCTTTTTGGTCAATAGCTGGGGGCCCGTCACGTATTGGCTTATACCTATGACGTGCTAGTGGTTAAATCCACAGCCATAGTATTGACGATTCTTTAGAGTCCACCACACTTTTAGTTACTCAAGCTTTCGGGCGAAACGCTGTAGAGGCTGTATGGAGATATGGCAGGGTCCGATCAGATACGTGCGGTATTGCACGGATCAGGATCGGACGGTTAATACTAGAGGCCGTAAGGATATATGGCAGGGTTCGATCAGATACGTGCCATATTGCACTGATCAGGATCGGACGGATATTACTAGCCGGCTTTGGTTTAAGCCGGATCCTAGTATAGTACAGTGTAGTTTTGTCTCTTTGCATTTGTGTTCAGTCGGAATACAAATGCGGGCATGTATTTGCAGTGGTGGGGTTTTCCTGTAATTTATTACGGGACCAGTTTTCTGGAGTTGCCAGTTTGCATTCCGTTCCGGCCGGTTTTCCTTTGTTCTTTCCCGGCCGGACTTTTCGATGGAAGGGGTTATTTGCAAGTTTGCAAATAACTTATTGAGGAGGGGTTTTATGCATTTGTGGGGCTTCATGATGGTTCATAATCATGAGATGCTTTCTTAGTCTTTTCCTTTGCTTTTTGTGATGAGAAAGGATTAGATATTGATTTGAGTTTTGTTATCATGGCTTTTGATGTGGTCACCCCTTCACCTTTTACTACCATCACCTCCCTTCTTGATTTGTATTTTTCCCTCCACCACCATTCCTCACTAGATGAGAGGCCGGCCATTTGTAGAGGGAGAGAATGAGAGAGTTTTTTTTTGTTATGTGAGGAATTCTTCATCTCATATTCTTCTTACTAGAAAATTGAAAGCACCAATTTTCCCAACCTCCTCCTCCATCCTCCATGGCAACAAAACCTCGAATGAGACACAACTCTACACCTTCTACAGCAAATCTTGGGCATGTCGACTTGCCAGCTTCATGCCCGAGTTGCCTCGATATAGAGGCGGGAGCCCGTAAAAGATGCAGGCAATGTGGTGCCCTTCCGGCGAGGAGGTGTTGGAGATAGTGCCCTCATAGTCAATTATTGGATCGCAGGTACGTGATTGCAATGATTGCGGAGGACCTATACCGGTAGGACAGTCTTACTCGAGATGATAGTATGCTATCTGGTTTGCCTTTATCAGTCGTGTACATGTTCAGGTGACTGATTACATGTTACACTTTGATAGAGCCCTTAGGATCTTGCTTTACTACCAACAGTATGATGGCGATCATATACGTGAGAGTTGGGTGGTTTATATGCATATCCTTAATTGTGGTCCCTAGTCGTGGGAGTTTCGAGACCGGGCATCGATACTCCGGAGTAGACTAGTGTGTACAATCGAGACCCCAACGAGGGGCGGTGGCCGGTCTCACAAGCCACTGGTGTCAGTTGGATCACCTAAGATGTATACAGGTGCTCATTGGGTTATGAGTACACCGGACAGGACTCGCCGGGAATCTGCTAGTTAGTATTATATCTATCGTCAGATAGCAGTTCCCTGGTGACATGTGTACAGGTTAGTTCATCGACCTGAGGTCGTCCTTTGTCTCGTGTGAGTTCCCACTGTGCTTTGATTTCTACCCTACCACGGCTCAAAGGAGTCGTGCAAACAGGTAGTTTTTGGGTACAGTCCCGAGCCATATGGAGGCACGTAAGCGGATCGGCAGGGGATTCATCTCTCCCGGTATTGGGGGCGAGATCGTGCTGTGTCTAGGAGAGCCATTACACATAGCCCACGGCCGTGGCAGGAGATTTACTGGTAGGTACTCCAGTAGTATCTTAGGGTGTTATTGGGCTACACTCTGACACGACTTATACTGCTAGTGGGGGTCTGACGTTACTAGCCCCCTAGGCAGATATGCGATACTCTTAGACGAACGGACCGGACTGTATATACATTGTCACTGTTAGGCTCAGTAGGGTTTCTGGATGAGTTCGCTCATCAGCCTCCCTTGAGGTCAGTCCATGGGCAGCCGTTACGCATTGCTAGTGCCGCTGACGGTTTGTGGTTAAACCCACTGCCAGGGTACTAACGAGTCATTAGAGTCCCCCACAAACAGTTTCCCAAGTTCGGGCGAAACGTTGTAGAGGCCGTATGGTTTTATGGCAGGGTTCGGAAAATGCACGTGCGTTTACGCACGTGTTATTTTTCGGGCAGATGATACTGGTCGGCTTTGGTTTAAGCCGGATCCAAGTATTATATTGAGTAGGTATAATATCTTTGTCTCAGTTGCATTTGTATTCGGTCGTAATACAAATGCGGGTATATTTATACAGTTTCGGGGTTATCCTGAAAGTCGTTTCAGGATCACTTTTGGAAGTTGCCAGTTTCCAGTTTTCTATCAGCCGTATTTAACATTCGGTTAAATGCGGATTTATCTTTTCTTCTCTGAGGTGAGTCATGAGTGTGTGGAAGGTTCTAGGAGCTTCTAGATGATGACTAGGCTTCATGACTCATTAGTGCATTAATGGTTTTTTGATGATGTGTTTTATGAGTCACCCTTTACCATTAATTCCTTTTGTTTGCATGATAGATTTTTGTTAAAGATCTTTTGCTTAAGGTTACTCTCCCCTCTCTCCTACACTCACCCTCCACCTCCTTAAATAGTGGCCGGCCCCCTTGAGAAGAAAGAGAGAGATTAATTTCATTCTTGTGAGAAAAGACTATGGTTAAGGGTGCATCGAAATTTCATTGCCTCATTTCATTCCATCACCCGATTCCCTCGGCAACTTCATTAACCGATCGTCCACGGATTTGGACGAAGTGAGACAAAGTCATCTACTCATTCTCTACATCACTCTTGGTCGTCTCTTTTAGCAAACTTGACGATCGAGTTGCCTCAAGTCAGAGGCGGGAGCCCGTTTAAAGAATCGTCGACGTGGTGCCACCTCGACGAAGAGATCGGAGATCGAAGAGATCGGAGCAGCCGCAACGGAGCATGGGATGATGGTTAAAGAACGATGGACTCGGATCGTTCGGTATAACCTTTCTACACTCTTTACAGTTTGTTAATTCAGCAATAATGGCATATCCGGGTTAAAGTATACGATAGCGCCAGTTAAAAAGTTTTTGTTCCGCATTTGGCGTTTGTGGACGGCCGGGGCGCTAGCGTAGACTTACAGTGGTATCAGAGCCTCACCATTTTGCTATACTAACTTATGCTAACGCGTTTAAAATATCGATCGAACCGGAAATCAAAAATCGCAATTTTTCAATTTGACAGTTTCTGTTAATTTTCAAACTGGTCCAAATGTCATTTTGACCATACCAGAAAATCAAGCAGGGTTTTTTAAGAATACTGTAGAAATTCGTGCAAGTAATTCCACTGTTCCGCCGCGGATCCGCGGGCAAAGCCAGGGTTTTGCCGCGGATCCGCCGCAGGAAAGTGGGATCACTCACTCAAATTTCTACAGTGGATTCTCTGTTGGAATTTGGGGTTTTTGGTATATATCTTTTGGGCCCAGATTTTATTACTGTTCAACATATTAGCGTGGGGCCCACTTTGTGATATTTGGTCGATCGAAATTTAAACACGTTAGTTTACAGTGCTTACATTATATCTCCGACCGGGAATGTCATTTGATCGGTAAACCGCGTCTGATTGCTATAGTTCTTTTAGACGGGTTTGCGAACGTGACATTCGCGTTGATGTTCTGTGTTGTGCTGTGATGTTGCGGATTTGTCGTGGTGGATAGCAGTGTGCAATGGTAGTACAGTTTGTGTTTATTTGTACATTTGATATTGCGGGGAGAGCGTCCAACTTGTGGACTGCCGTCACTGCCTGTTGTATTATATTCTTTTGGGGCACGACCAGGTTGCGGTCGATGTACCTATTGTACTATTTTTCATTACTGTACTAGGTTTTGCCCCGAGACGGAGTGCACGGATAGCCGGGTTCAGAGAAGCAACGGGTCCGCATCTCATGGCTTTGAGAGGCAGAGGGGCCCCACTCTAGAATTGGCAGACTATTCGCCGCACTCGTAGGGGGTACAGGTTGACCCAAGGAGGGGTGCCCAAGATTACCGGATTCCGTGGAGTGCTGGGTGGTCCATTCACTATGCTGTAGGGTGCTGCCTCGCTTCAGGTTTTGGCGGGTAACTTGCCGCACCCGTAGGGGTCTAGGTTTCATTGCACAGGCTATCCACACGACAGGGGAACGTCGGGTTTCAGCAGCGGCTCTGTGAAACCCGGGGATCCCAGATTATCTGTATTGTTCTGTAATGCTTATTACTTTTCTGTAATGTTGCATATTATCACGCCTGGAGCGATTATTGTATATTGGTTTATATACTATTAGATGTTGTATATGTTTTACACCCGCGCTAGTCCAGTCCCCGCTCTGTCGTTAGTTAAGTAACCTAACGAGTGATGACGGGACCCAGTGACGAATGCGGATGGCATATACGTACATTTTATTTTCGTTCTTTTCTGGTGTGATCAATTGAGGGGACTGCGTTGATTCTGATCAATGCAAAGGATAACAAACCTGTTTACAGTTGTTGGAACAAATTTAAAAAGTGTTATTGCAAAGACGTTTTCTTTTGTTATGCATAGCGGTATTCAGTGGAATATCCTGCACCTCATTCGACGGGGCAAGGGCTGATATCCCTTCACCGGGACTGACCCCTTGGGCAGAAGTTTGCGTCAGCGTAATAACTTCACTATAGTCGATTACAAGTTGCTTTGCATAGCGGTATTCAGTGGAATATCCTGCACCTCATTCCACGAGGAAAGAGCCGAGATCCCTTTACCGGGAGTGACCTCTTTAGCAAAAGGTTTTCGCCACTATATTTTAAAAAGCTATCAGGTTCCTTCAGCGATATCAAGTTCACTACGTTAAAGGTTTTTTCGCCAAAAACCAGCCGTAGCCCTCCGTCACTTCTTTTGAGTATTCAGTAGTATTCAAGCTATGTATTTTAGCCAAAGTTAAGGCATAGTGTTTGGTAGCTGCTGGGTATTCAATTGTTGCATAGATAGATGAGTTAGTTTGGGACAGTCGTTCTGCCGATTGGCCAAAGTCAGGGGCATGTGCAGGTGGGTTCAAATTGACAAGATAGTGACGGGTAGAACTTGGCATGTGACTTATGACATTTTGACCAAAGCCAAGGTTATAAGAGCATGGGGCAAAAATCCTATCGGGAGTTTCTAAAGAAACTGAAACTTGCCAAGTATACGCATACCTTCTGGAGTATGAGTAACATGGATGCATTCCATCACGTTATCATGCGATGAGAGTTGGATCCTGATTCCCACTAATGAGTTGGTTTACTCTTCGGGTGATCCCGATTGATTCTTCTTTAGGTTTGGAGGAGAATTTGACAGGACAGTGGGAGGTTTCCGGATTAGATAAAGTGATGACCATTCTGATCTAGGTTAGAGTGCACGCAGAGTGTTTCTTTTCTCTCTCTCTTTGGCAGCGACCTTTGACCGACCCTAGACTATGACTCAGTGACCAGGTTGACCAAACCTTCTTAAAATACTGGCTTTTGGATTGTCTGAGTTGCATAAGTCATTGCCACTCCTTCTTTTACCCTTTGAATTTCTCAGAACACCCGTATTACTACGGATATCCACTTCCATTGGATAGATCCATCGTATGGTTATATACGAACTCGAAGGGACTTCTTCGAGGATGGATCCAGGTTCAGGAGAAATAGAATTGGTTTATTCAGTTGTCTTTTATTATCACCTTCTCTCAGGTTGCGAGGGCTCCTTGGTTTAGGAGAGTACACCTATTACGTTTATTGGATAGTCTTATTCCAAACCATAGGCTGGTGCCGAAAGGTAGGGAATGAAGAAAACCAATTAGCCTAAGTAGGGTGTGCAGAAGGTAATATGTAAAGATAAAATAAAGGGATTAGAAAGAGGGCAAAGTAAATTGCGACTGTTATCATTCACGACCAAAACCGCGTACTTCATCGCCACTCCTATTTCACCTTTAAAGGAATAAGGTATTATTCAGTTGTCTTTTATCATCACCTTCTCTCAAGATACGAGTACTCCTTGGTTTAGGAGGGTACACCTATTATGCTTACTGGATAGTCTTCTTCCAAACCATAGGCTGGTGCCGAACGGTAGAGAAGGAAGAAAACCATTAAGCCTAACAATGGTGTACAGAAGGTAACGACTAAAGACAAATAAAGGGATTTGGAGAGATGGCAATAAAATATACGGTTGAAGTCATGAATTGGATTATGGAAGAGGCATTGCTATGAATACCAGGATACCCCTACGAAACATTTTCATGTTTCAGTGCATTGTTAAAGGAAAAACTGTTTTCCCGATTAAATACTTACTCAAAGGGTATGTATTTACCAGGTTTCATTCTCATATCTGTATGGTTTTACAGATGATGAGTGGGAGTAAGTTATTGGGAATCAGGTGATTATCCTCATTATATCGGAATTCGTTGTAATTGGTGATATTTGAAGAAATCGCCAGGGTACAGTTTTCCACCTACAACGCACAGGTTTTGAGTTGTTCAACTCAGCGGACTTATACAGACTATTGTATGTTGTCCAGTGTCCATCAGGACAAAGGGTAGGTCCTCGTACTATGTTCTATTTACTTATAACTTCTCTTGTATTTAGACGAGTGTTTCGTAGAAATACAAGGTCTAAGTTTTGAGAAGTTGTGGGTATAAGAATAAAGTAGAGAACCAGGTGTCACAAGTATCGGGATTCTTCAAAGAGATCGAAGATGTAGATTCTTGTGATTGGTATTCAGATGAAAGTGATGGTTTTGAGAAACGTGTTTCTCTTTCAGGTTACTCATAAATGGATGGTTTCCTAAGTCGAGTAATGCTGATTAGCCTCTTTCCATTAAGATGATATGCACTGGAGACAGCTGCATAATTTGAATCTTGGTTCCAATTAAATAAGTGCCAAAGTTTCTGTATTGGATATAGAATAGATCGTACCTTAAAAGATGTTAAGGTACGGGGAGTTGTCCAGCTTATGCTTAAAACCAGACTCTGGATAAATCAGGGCACGGTTCTGTAATGGCTGTTTGTGGGTTGACCCTGGCTATGACGAGGGTTGATATTCTACCATTTGAAAGATCAATAGTGATATTGTTCTTGACTCGCCACAGTTTTAGTAAAATGGATCTTTTTCAGAAAACAGTAGTGGGAGTATGGTAGAACTGGAAGTGATTCCAGAACCGCGAATGATTACGGAAAATTTAATAGGACCTATATATTCAATCAGGTTTGACATTCCAATAGCCACTCCGCAGATTTGGTGGGTAACCTCAGACACCCGAGAGGTACTCCGGTAGCCTCAAGGACGGTGACAGGGAGGTTCTTATCTACCCAGACTTGACACTACTGTTGTTCCATGTTATGAGACCCGGTAGGAGGGTTGTCGTAGTCAATGGGAGCAACGGAAGCATGGTGGGCAAGTAGCTTATGTCTATTTATAGACTAGAGCAGTTATAGCGGAGATAGATCATCTAATTTTGATGTGACAGTCATAGGTTTGACTTCATCAGAATAGGGGATGGATCTGTTAAGGAGGTAGTAGGGTGTGATGTCATGGTATCTGAATGACATACACAGAGTAGGAAGTAAAATTCCTATACTACGATCGGTTGTACTGTGGTCGTCACACAGTTGCTTCTCCAGACAGGATATGGATATAATATTTGACATTCTGGTTTCTAGATCTATGGTTTTAGATCTGGATTTGGGTAGTTTCCCAATGTAGGTACTTTGACAGTATTCTAATGGTTTTTAGAATAGATGACTCCTAGCATGGTGGTGTACCTGCAGGTGATGGAGTCACCCTCTCTAAAGGTGTCGTATAGACTAAAGGGGAGAGGGATGTGCATGATTGACAGATCACTTGCTTAGGCAGTTGAGTCAATCGTGAGATGTCAAGTACCACACCAGATGTTGTTTTTGCACTCGATGCGATGAGTTTATATTAATCCAATCCTGGAGAAACATAAGGAAGCAGTTTTTGAACATAAGTGCATGTTCTACGGATTTGATGACGGCAGCCTCCTTCGGGAGACGATTATCATTCCAAGCTTCAAAGGTGACATGGATGACAGAGTGATTGTCAGAGTTATAGTTTTCCCTCTGACGAGGGACAGTATTATGGACAGGTGGTCCAAGAGAATACTGTGGGAGGCATGGTGCCGGATACTGATTAGGTTCAGTGATCGATACAGTCTAAGAAATTTGGATTTGGAGTTCATTAATGAACAAGGTCCCATCAGATATCCAGACATATTCTAAGACAGGTATTGCTCAATTCGGGAGATGGCTTTCTCCGCGAACTTGAGATTTAGAGAGATATGGACAGAAACTTCTAGGCGGATCCACTCACTGAGGCTATTTCTCGAACACAAAAGTTTTACAAACGGGCTTTGTGAAACTGATTAGTAGAGGAGTTGGATGTTCGGTTTCACATGGGTTGTGAGTAGTCGACATTGCAATAATTAGCCTTGAGTGCAAGTGGGAGATTGTTGGAGATAGTGCCCTCATAGTCAATTATTGGATCGCAGGTACGTGATTGCAATGATTGCGGAGGACCTATACCGGTAGGACAGTCTTACTCGAGATGATAGTATGCTATCTGGTTTGCCTTTATCAGTCGTGTACATGTTCAGGTGACTGATTACATGTTACACTTTGATAGAGCCCTTAGGATCTTGCTTTACTACCAACAGTATGATGGCGATCATATACGTGAGAGTTGGGTGGTTTATATGCATATCCTTAATTATGGTCCCTAGTCGTGGGAGTTTCGAGACAGGGCATCGATACTCCGGAGTAGACTAGTGTGTACAGTCGAGACCTCGACGAGGGGCGGTGGCCGGTCTCACAAGCCACTGGTGTCAGTTGGATCACCTAAGATGTATACAGGTGCTCATTGGGTTATGAGTACACCGGACAGGACTCGCCGGGAATCTGCTAGTTGGTATTATACATATCGTCAGATAGCAGTTCCCTGGTGACATGTGTACAGGTTAGTTCATCGACCTGAGGTCGTCATTTGTCTCGTGTGAGTTCCCACTGTGCTTTGATTTCTACCCTACCACGGCTCAAAGGAGTCGTGCAAACAGGTAGTTTTTGGGTACAGTCCCGAGCCATATGGAGGCACGTGAGCGGATCGGCAGGGGATTCGTCTCTCCCGGTATTGGGGGCGAGATCGTGCTGTGTCCAGGAGAGCCATTACACATAGCCCACGGCCGTGGCAGGAGATTTACTGGTAGGTACTCCAGTAGTATCTCAGGGTGTTATTGGGCTACACTCCGACACGACTTATACTGCTAGTGGGGGTATGACGTTACTAGCCCCCTAAGCAGAAATACGATACTCATAGACGAACGGACCGGACTGTATATACATTGTCACTGTTAGGTTCAGTAGGGTTTCTGGATGAGTTCGCTCATCAGCCTCCCTTGAGGTCAGTCCATGGGCAGCCGTTACGCATTGCTAGTGCCGCTGACGGTTTGTGGTTAAACCCACTGCCAGGGTACTGACGAGTCATTAGAGTCCCCCACAGACAGTTTCCCAATTTCGGGCGAAACGTTGTAGAGGCCATATGGTTTTATGGCAGGGTTCGGAAAATGCACGTGCGTTTACGCACGTGTTATTTTTCGGGCAAATGATACTGGTCGGCTTTAGTTTAAGCCGGATCCAAGTATTATATTGAGTAGGTATAATATCTGTCTCAGTTGCATTTGTATTCGGTCGTAATACAAATGCGGGTATATTTATACAGTTTCGGGGTTATCCTGAAAGTCGTTTCAGGATCACTTTTGGAAGTTGCCAGTTTCCAGTTTTCTATCAGCCGTATTTAACATTCGGTTAAATGCGGATTTATCTTTTCTTCTCTGAGGTGAGTCATGAGTGTGTGGAAGGTTCTAGGTGCTTCTAGATGATGACTAGGCTTCATGACTCATTAGTGCATTAATGGTTTTTTGATGATGTGTTTTATGAGTCACCCTTTACCAATAATTCCTTTTGTTTGCATGATAGATTTTTGTTAAAGAACTTTTGCTTAAGGTTACTCTCCCCTCTCTCCTACACTCACCCTCCCTCTCTCCTACACTCACCCTCTTGTGAGAAAAGACTATGGTTAAGGGTGCATGGAAATTTCATTGCCTCATTTCATTCCATCACCCGATTCCCTCGGCAACTTCATTAACCGATCGTCCACGGATTTGGACGAAGTGAGACAAAGTCATCTACTCATTCTCTACATCATTCTTGGTCGTCTCTTTTAGCAAACTTGACGATCGAGTTGCCTCAAGTCAGAGGCGGGTGCCCGTTTAAAGAATCGTCAACATGGTGCCACCTCGACAAGGAGATCGGAGATCGACGAGATCGGAGCAGCCGCAACGGAGCGTGGGATGATGGTTAAAGAACGAAGGACTCGGATCATTCGGTATAACCTTTCTACACTCTTTACAGTTTGTTAGTTTAGCAATAATGGCAGATCCGGGTTAAAGTATACGATAGCGCCAGTTAAAAAGTTTTTGTTCCGCATTTGGCGTCTGTAGACGGCCGGGGCGCTAGCGTAGACTTACAGGAGGCGACGACCGGAGTTTCCGCAGGAGATCGGGACGACGACGAGAAAAATGGAGGACTCGGATCTCTCGGAATATCTCTTCCCCATCTTGTAGTTAGCTAGAACTAGTTTAATGGCCCGATCCGGGTGTTTAGTGCGCGGTGGTGCCGGTTTGCTAAGTTCGCAAAATTAAATTTTATCACCGCTTCCGCATTTGGCCGTCGGATTGACGGCCGGGCTGCCGCCGTGCACTTATACAGGATATATCACATATACCGCTGTGCAAAGCAAGAACTATAGCTACCTGTTTTATTTTAAAATTCGATTCTACAACATCTTAGGTTTCTTTTATTTCATTAATCACATTAATGAAGTCCCATCATTTAAATACCTAAACATCACAGATAAATACGACGTACACTTATGCCATCCGCATTCGCCTCGATGTCCCCTCGTGCACCGTTAGGTTAGGTAACTAACGGCAGAGCGGGGCAGGGCTAGCGCGGGTGTAAAACATAAGTAACGTCTATATAATATATCATATATACTATATACTGTATCTATCACAGAACATCACATGATCACATCACAGATATCGCAGCAGAAGAAACATATGAAATATTGGATATACTAGGACGTCCGTGTTTTTAATACGAGCCAGTATAAAACACGGATTCCACGGTCGTGATGAATAGCCAAACCCACACCCCTAGGCCCCTACGAGAGCGGCAAGCAACCCCACCAATTCTGGAGTTAGGAGACCCAGACTCGACCCCTCGAGTTGGTCTCCCACTGGACTCCAGAACCCAGTTACTTGTGCCCTCCTCCTTGGGTCTATCCTAGTGCGGAAAAGTAAATAATATACAAACGGTGACATCTTCCGCAACCTGGAAGTGCCCCAATAAAAGAATATTACATACAAGTTTTTACATGAATGAAAATGAAAAAACACTCATCTCACATAAAACCCCCCGGCTATTCAAACACGACGATCCAATATAACATATCCAGCAACACATAACATCACATGTCATCAACGTAAGTAAATATGCGCATCCCAATTGTCGTTGACATATAGCAACGAAACCGGCGATATCACATATTACACTTACGGTCACAGAAAAGAATGTGTAAAACTACAACAGTTGGAATCCGCAACCTACATAGACATCGCATGCCTAATCCAATGAATTCCTTAGACATCACATGCCTAACAATTATAAACCCCGTATTTTAGTCTCATTATCGAAAACTCTTTTCAATACAATATCGGGCAATTCAACAAGATTCCCGGCATCCAGATCGAATGCTCGTCGCAAACTTTAGTAGGCGGCCGCACCCCCGACGCCGTCGACGAAGTGCACCAAGGCGGAACACCGCTGCCACGAGCACCCGAACGGATGCTTTCGGCGACGGGGTTCTCCTACAGTCATTTGGTCGGGGCTATGGAGTGAGGCTGTCTATTAAGTTTACCCGGCGAGTATCCGCGTACGCTACGTGATTGCGACGGAGTTTTGATCACATCAAAATCCCGTGGCAACCGATCAAGTGAGACTAAACCTCTAGATTTATAACATTCATTCAGTTATCTCATAACTACTTGTGAATTCCAATTATTGTATCACATTCCGGATAAATAGAAAATGTTAAACTTTCCGATCGAACAATCGAACACCCAAGTTTTCCCGAAATAGCTCAACACATGATATAAGTTTAAAAACATCCAGTTCATGCCTCAGTACCAACGGTCTAGCCGTACAAGGGTCAAGCCAACGCCTCACATGTGGCACGCCGTACTGTCCCAAACCCGAAGGTTCAAAGGGCAGTTCAAGATGGTCACATAATCGAGTTAAGGTTTGTTGTCTTCTAGAGGGTCCATCGAGTTACTTGCACTACTTAGAACGTCTTTAAACCAAGGAAAAATCCAACACTTGGAAATTTCCCGACAGGGGAAAAGGTGGGTATTTATATCCGGTCGAACTTTTTAACATATTCTAAAATTATCCGGAAAACCGCACAGACAAAATTTGATAATCCGATCGAATATACAAATCCCCAAAACAACCCCGGAAAATTCAACTCTTGAATAAAATATTAAAATTATCCAGAAAACACAGGAGTCAAATATAACAATTACTGTGCAAACAAAAGTCAATGATTCAGCATAACGGCCGCGGAACCGCCGCGCCACGTGGGGTATGGCCACGGTTCCGCGGCGGGTTGACGGAGTTAGGGCTCCGTTTTGCACAGTAATTCATAAAAAAACCCTGCTTAATTTTCTGCATATTTTTAATATTGAAAAATCCAGATTTTTAAAAATTGTACAGAGAGCATTTTGGAAATGGGTTTCGGGTTCGTTCGGATTTCAAACGTCGTCTAGACTTCGCCTAAGGCTCTAGCTAGGCTCTGATACCACTGTAGGTCAGGCAGCCACCCCATCCAATGGGGTCGCCGTGGCACCAACGGGTCCCTCAGCCGCTACTTTTTACGCATGCCCCCTCGCGAGGACTACAACCCGCCGGAACACCTTCCGGTCTCGGGACACCCTGGGGGTAAGAGCCTATGCTTCGCCACACTGTCACACAGTGAGAACCCCCCATAGGTCGACATCCAATGCCTAGTAGCTCTGATACAACTGTAGGGTTCCTAGGCACGCTAAAGAGGTCTCACAAGGCATCAACCATGCCAATTTCAAATTTTAACGGGTGCCGAGAAACCCTAATATGGATCGTTGACTAGAGATTAGGCGACAAATGAAACTAGTTAACTACTTTAACTAAGTGAACGGAAATACAACCTTTGTAGATCCGGTCCTCCACCTCCACGGCTCCGTGATGGTGTACCCTCGCTGTCCAAATCATAACCCGGACTCTAGCATCGGCTTCATCGGAGAATTGATCGGGCTAGGTCATCGACTACGATGCCGAAGATGATCTACGTCGAGGCATCACAAGATCAAGCTCCACCTTCACCAAACCATGAAAAATTGTGAAGGAAACACCCTATACTACTTGGCAAGAGGTAGAGGATGAAGAAATAGGAGGTGGGTTCACTTTAGAATTGGATTTCTCACTCATTTCATCAAATCGCCATTGATGAAGCCTAGGTTTTCTTCTTGAAGAAGAAGAAGAAGATGATGATAATGATATGATAAGTTATTTTTTTAAAACAAAATAAAATCCACACTTATCATATCTTAACCAAGGTCAAGTGTAGAGAGTTAACTTGAGTTAGGTTGAATGGTTAGGGTTAGAGAAGAAGACAAGAATGGTTTCTTTGGTCAAAGCTTCATGAAGCTTCAACAAGCTTCATGAAAGAAAGAAAGAAACCATTTTTGTTTTTCTTTTATCTATTTCTCAAAAATGAATAGATAAATAAATAAATGAATAAAACCAAAACCCTAACCATTAACATAACAATGGTATAAGTCTTTACACAAACCCTAGCTATCATGTATCATCAAAAATGATACAATCAAGTGCACAAAAATATCACATATACGATGTGCACATGCGAGTGAGAAAATCCATCTTAAATGAACCGATACTAGTTAATGCAAAGTAATATATCAAATATATAATTATGCATTAAATCATTAAATCAACACTTGATTTAATGATCCGGTCATATCGCATATAACCGACTAATATCAACAGTAACAACTTATCGAATCAACACTTGATCCGATAACCCGTCTATATCGCATATAACCGATCAATGTCACAAATCGCGAGAAACGAATACAGTATCACATACTGGTATCATTCTTGGTCCCGCATATATCTCATATGCGCTCCTATTTCGTTTCGCTTGAGCCAGGAAACCTCTGTGTAGGACTCTAAAGACTCGTCAATACACCGGCAGCAGGTGATGATCATATCAAACACCCACAAGCCGCAAGCGGTCTGCTAAACGTAACGGCCATCCGGGTATTGAGCGATCAGAAGATCGACGAGCAAGCCCGCTCACACCCCTGTGAATCCAACCAGTAACACTTACCGTACAGTCCGGTCTCGTCGTCTGATATGTCGCATATCTCGCCTAAGGGTGGTAAACGTCAGACCCCAATAGCTCGATAAGTCGTGTCGATCTGAGGTCTATACCAATTCGAGAAACTACTGGTAACACTTACCAGTAAATCTCAGCAACCCTGGCCAGGGATTTCCGGTTATAGCCATTCGAACACAGTGGAACATCAACTCCCTATACCGGGAGAGACGAATCCCCTCCTATCGCTCATTGCCTCCATGCGACTCGGGACTGTACCCAAAAACCACCGTTTTGCATGCCCACTTGGACGTGGTAAGGTGGAAATCAAAGCACAGTGGGAATCACACAAGACTCTATGACGATCTCGGGTCAACAGACTACTCTGTACCAGTGTCACCAGAGAACTGCCATCTGACGTAAGGTATAATACCATCTGGGAGTTCTCGGCGAGTCCGTCCAGTGTACCCAGTCTCCACTGAGCACCCGTATATCATCTCCGATGTCAAACACCAATGGATATGGGATCATCCATCGCCCATCTGTATGGGTCGAGAAGGTATACGCCAGTCTACTCTGGTATATCGATGCCCCGTCTCGATACACCCATGACTAGGGACTTTGAAGGATGTACTTATGGACTACCATGTCCCCACTAGTATGATCCGCATCATAGTCCAGGTAGTTAAGTACACATCCTAAGGGCCTTACCAACATGTAACAGAGAGACAATCAGTGTACATGTTAAGGTAAAGAGTAACCAGATAGCATACTATCATATCGAGCAAGAAAGTCCTCCCTATATATGTCCCAGCATCCACTACAATATACATCCTATGTACAGTAATGGCCTCTAGGGCATACATATAACTAACAGTTCGCTCATCATCTTCCCTGTCGGTCAGTACATGGGCAGCCGTTACGCACAGCTAGTGCCGCTGACGTGCTTGTGGTTAAATCCACTGCCAGGGTACTGACGAGTCTTTAGAGTCCCCCACAGATAGTTTCCCAAGTTCGGGAGAAACGTTGTAGAGGACGTATGGTTTTATGGCAGGGTTCGAAAATGCATGTGCACTTGTGCACGTGTCATATTTCGGGCAGATAATACTGGTGGGCTTTGGTTTAAGCCGGATCCAAGTATTATATAGAGTCGAAATATTTTAGTCTCTCGTATTTGTATTCGGTCGGAATACGGATACATGTATGTATATACAGGTGAAGGGTATTCTCGTAATCCGTTACGAGAATATTTTAGAAAATGCATTTCTTTTTGGATTAATCATTTTGGTTTAAATGATTATTAGTTTTGGAAAGGGTGACTCATCATTGATGACACATTTCTTCTAGCATGTTCATTAGTGACTCATGCTAATGAGTCACTAAGTGAGTCATGATAGAATTAATGAGGTTTGTTTTGTGTGAGATATTTTAGGGTTAAGTTGGAGATATTTTTGTAAGATTTTTTCTTTATTTCTCTAACACTAAACCTTATATATATATCACACTCAACAGAAGAGGGCAGCCATGGGTTATTTTTGTATGCTTGGTTTTTGCTCTCTTGAGATAAGTTTCTTGATTTCACCACTTCCAACTCTTTGCATCTTCTTCTACCTCCACCCAAACCCTCTCATGTGATGAGAACCCTAGGGTGTTTGAGACAAAGTATTCCACTCATTCTCTACTTCATCTTGGTCATCTCTTTTAGCAGACTTGATGACCGAGATGCCTCGGTATAGAGGCGGGAGCCCGTTTAAAGATCCGTTGACGTGGGGCCACATCGATGAGGAGACGAGTGATCGGAGTCGCCGCGAGGAGCATGGGATGATGGCTAAAGACCGAAGGACTCGGATCGATCGGTATAGCCTTTCTACCTCTTTACAGTTTGTTAGTTTAGCATTAATGGCAAGATCCGGGTTATAGTATGCGATAGCGCCAGTTATAAAAAATTTTGCTCCGCGTTTGGCGTCAGAATGACGGTCGGGGCGCTACCGTAGACTTACATGGTATCAGAGCCACGCCATTAACCTTTACTTACTTGTTCTAACGTGTTTAAAATATCGATCGAACAAAATTTCCAAAACCGCGATTTCAATGTTAAAGTTTCTGTCGATTTTGTTTTGTCGTTTAAAAATTATTTTGAGCATCTCAGAAAATCGAGCAGGCTTTTTTAAGAATACTATAGAAATTTGGTCCACTGTTTCCACTCTGCTGCCGCGGAACCGCCGCACAAACCATGGTTTGGTCGCGGTTCCGCCGCTAGTTTGTGGAAACAGTACACCATATTTCTTCAAGGAATTTTGCATAGGGAATTGTGGTTTCTGGAATATTTTGTTTGGGCCCAGATTTTGTTTGTGTACTACAATTGTACGTGGGGCCCACTTCGGGAAGTTTTGTCGATCGGAATTTTAAACTTGTTAGTTTAAAGTACTTACATTATATCTCCGACCGTGAATGTCATTCGAGCGGTAAATTGCGCCTAATTGCTATACCTCTTTTAGACGGGTTTGTGAATGTGACATTCGCGTTGATGTTTTGTGTTGTGCTATGATGTTGTGGATTTGTCATGGTGGATAGATGTGTGCAATGGTAGTGCAGTTTGGATTTGTTTGTACATTTGATATTGCGGGGCGAGCGTCCAACATGTGGACTGCCGTCACTTCCTGTTTGTATAATATTCTTTTGGGGCATGACCGGGCTGAGGTCAATATACCCGTTGTACATATTTTTCATTTCTGTACTTGGTTTACCCCGCGACGGAGTGCACGGATAGCCGGGTTCTGGAGGCAACGGGTCCGCATCTCATGTATTTGAGTGGAAGAGGGCCTCACTCTAGAATTAGCAGACTATTCGCCTCACTCGTAGGGGTACAGGTTGACCCAAGGAGGGGTGCTCAAGTTACAGGATTCCGTGAAGTGCAGGGTAGTCCATTCACTTTGCTGTAGGGGGCTTCCTCGCTTCAGGTTTTGGCGGGTGACTTGCCGCACCTGTAGGAGTCTAGGTTTCATTGCACAGGCTATCCACACGACCAGGGGAACGTCGGGTTTCAGTTGTGGCTCTGTGAAATCCGGGGATCCCAGATTATCTGTATTGTTCTGTGAAGCTTATTACTTTTCTGTAATGTTGCATTTATCACGCCTGGAGCGATTATTGTATATTGGTATATATACTAGTAGACGTTGTATATGTTTTACACCAGCGCTAGTCCAGTCCCCGCTCTGTCGTTAGTTAAGTAACCTAACGGGTGATGACGGGACCCAGTGACGAATGCGGATGGCATATACGTAAATTTTATTTTTCGTTCTTTTCTGGTGTGATTAATTGATGGGAATGCGTTGATTCTGATCAATGCAAGGAAAAAAAACCTGTTTGAATGTTGTTGGAATAGTTTTAAAAAATGTTATTACAAGGACGTTTTCTTTTGTTTTGCACAGTGGTATTCAGTTGGAATATCCTGCACCTCATTCGACGAGGCAAGGGCCGAGATCCCTTCACCGGGAGTGACCCCTTGGGCAGAAATTTGCGTCAGAGTAATAACTTCACTATATTCGATTACTTGTTGCTTTGCATCGCGGTATTCAGTTGGAATATCCTGCACCTCATTCTACGGGGAAAGAGCCGAGATCACTTTACCGGGAGTGACCTCTTTAGCAAAGGTTTTCGCCACTATTTTTTTATAAAAAGCTATCAGGTTTCTTCAGTGATATCAAGTTCGTTACGTTAATGGTTTTTCGCTAAAAACCAGCCGTAGCCTTCCGTCATTTCAGTTGAGTATTCAGTGGTATTCAAGCTATGTGTTTTGACCAACGCCAAGGCATAGTGTTTGGTAGTTGCTGGGTATTCATCTGTTGCATAGATAGATGAGTTGGTTTGGGACAGTCGTTCTGCCATTTGGCCAACGTTAGGGGCATGTGCGGATGGGTTCAAATTGACAAGATAATGATGGGTAGAACTTGATATATGACTTATGGAATTTTGGCCAACGTCAAGGTCATAAGAGCATGGGGAAAAAATCCATATCGGGAGTTTCTAAAGAAACTGAAACTTGCCAGGCATGCGCATACCTTCTGGAGTGTGATAATGTGAGTGGATTCCTTCACGTTATCATGCGATGAGAGTTGGATCCCGATTCCCACTTATGAGTTAGTTTACTCTTCAGGTGATCCCGATTGATTCTTCTTTCAGGTTTGGAGGAGAATTTGACAGTACAGTGGGAGGTTTCCTGATTAGATAAAGTGATAAACATTCTGAGCTAGGTTAGAGTGCATGCAGAGTGTTTCTTTTCTCTCTCTCTCTTTGGCAGCGACCTTTGACCGACCCTAGACTATGACTCAGTGACCAAGTTGACCGAACCTTTTTAAAATACTGTCTTTTGGATTGTCTAAGTTACATAAGTCATTGCCGCTCCTTCTTTTACCCTTTGCATTTCTCAGAACACCTCGTATCACTACGAACATCCACTTCCATTGGATAGATCCATCGTATGGTTATATACGAACTCGTAAGGACTTCTTCGAGGATGGATCCAGGTTCAGGAGAAATTGAATTGGTTTATTCAGTTGTCTTTTATCATCACCTTCTCTCAGGTTGCGAGGGCTCCTTAGTTTAGGAGAGTACACCTATTACGCTTATTGGATAGTCTTCTTCCAAACCATAGGCAGGTGCCGAAAGGTAGGGAATGAAGAAAACCAATTAGCCTAAAGTAGGGTGTACAGAAGGTAATAAGTAAAGACAAAATAAAGGGATTAGAAAGAGGGCAAAGTAAATTGCGACTGCTATCATTCACGACCAAACCGCGTACTTCATTGCCACTCCTACTTCACCTTTGCTTTTTTCCCCATTTCAGGAGAAATAGAATAAGGTATTATTCAGTTGTCTTTTATCATCACCTTCTCTCATGTTGCGAGTACTCCTAGGATTAGGAGAGTACACCTATTATGCTTACTGGATAGTCTTCTTCCAAACCATAGGCTGGTGCCGAACGGTAGGGAAGGAAGAAAACCACTTAGCCTAAAGGGGTGTACAGAAGGTAATGAATAAAAATAAATAAAGGGATTTGGAGAGATGGCAAAGAAATATACGGTTACAGTCATGAATTAGATTTTGGAAGAGGCAAACTATGAATACCAGGATACCCCTGCGAAACATTTTCATGTTTCAGTTTCACTGTGCGTTGTTAAAGGAAAACTGATTTCCCGATTAGATACTTACTCCAGGGTATGTATTTACCAAGTATGATTCTCACATCTGTATGGTTTTACAGATGATGAGTAGGAGTAAGTTATTAGGAACTAGGTGATCATCCTCATTATATCGGAATTCGTTGAAATTGGTGATATTTGAGGAAATCGCCTGGGTTTTTACAGGACGGCAAGTATTTGGTTTTGAGTATCCGTTGTTGTGCACCAATTTCAAACTGATATATCTGTACGTTTATTTTTATAAAGTGAGATATAACTTTTTGAAATTATGTCCGTGACATTTACCTATATCAGTTGACGATTGGGTAAAGAGCATTGAACAGCAGAGTAGTTCTTAACCATAAGTACAGTTTTCAACCTACGATGCACAGGTTTTGAGTTATTCAACTCAGCGGACTTATACAGAGTATTGTATGTCGTCCAGTGTCCATCAGGACAAAGGGGTTGGTCCTCGTACTATGTTCTGTTTACTTATGACTTCTCTAGTTTTTAGACAAGTGTTTCGTAGAAATACAAGGTCTAAGTTTTGATAAGTTGTGGGTATAGGAATAAAGTAGAGAACCAGATGTCGCGTGTATCAGGATTCTTCAAAGAGATTGAAGATGTAGATACTTGTGATTGTTATTCAGTTGATAGTAATGGTTTTGAGAAACTTGTTTCTTTTTCAGGTTACTCATAATTGGATGTATTCCTAAGTTGAGTAATGCTGATTAGCCTCTCTCCATTAAGTTGATATGCACTGGAGACAGTTGCATGATTTGAATCTGGTTCCAATTAAATAAGAGCCAAAGTTTCTATATTGGATATAGAATGGTTCATATCTTAACGATGTTAAGGTACGGGGAGTTTTCCGACTTATGATTAAAACCAGACTCTGGATAACTCAAGGCGTGTTTCTGTAATGGCAGTTTGTGGGTTGACCTAGGCTATGACGAGGGTTGACTTTCTACCATCTGGAAGATCAATGGTGATATTGTTCTTGACTCGCCACAGTTTTAGTAAAATGGATTTTTTCAGAAAACAGTAGTGGGAGTATAGTAGAACTGGAAGTGATTCCAGAACCGCAAACGATTACGGAAAATTTAATAGGACCTAAAGATTAAATCAGGTTTGACATTCCATTAGCCACTCCGCAGATATGGTGGGTAACCTCAGACACCCGAGAGGTACTCCGGTAGCCTCAAGGACGGTCACAGGGAGGTTCTTGTTTACCCAGACTTGACACTACTGTTTTTCCAGGCTATGAGACCCGGTAGGAGGTTAAGTATAGCGTCGTTCTAAACTAGCTTTAGAAGTGCACATATATATTATTCTGCCAGAAGGTTGTTGTGGTCAGTGGGAGCAGCGGAAGCATAGTGGACAAGTTGCTTATGTCTATTTATAGACTAGAGCAAATATAGAGGAAATAGATCATCTAATTTTTTATGTGACAGTCATGGGTTTGACTTCATCAGAATAGGGGATGGATCTGTTAAGAAGGTAGTAGGGTGTGATGTCCTAGTATTTGGATGACATACACAGAGTAGGAAGTAAAATTCCTATACTACGATCGGTTGTACTATGGTTGTCACACAGTTGTTTCTCTTTACAGGATATGGATATAATATCAGACATTCTGGTTACTAGATCTATGGTTTTAGATCTAGATTTGGGTAGTTTGACAGTATTCTAATAGTATTTTATAATGGACGACTCCTGGCATGGTGGTGTACCTGCAGGTGATGGAGTCTCCCTCTCTAAAGGTGTCTTACAGACTAAAGGGGAGAGGGATGTGCATGATTGGAATATCACTTGATTAGGCAATTGAATCGATCATGAGATGTCAAGTACCACACCAGATGTTGTTTTTGCACTAGATGCAATAAGTTTATATTAATCCAATCCTGGAAAAACATAAGGAAACAGTTTTAGAACATAAGCGGATGTTCTAGGGATTTGATGACGAAAGCCTCCTTCGGGAGACGGTTATCATTCCAGGCTTCAAAGGTGACATGGATGACATAGTGATTGTCAAAGTTATAGTTTTCCCTCTGACGAAGGGGAAGTATTATGGACAGGTGGTCCAAGAGGATACTGTGGGAGGCATGGTGCTGGATACTGATTAGTTTCAGTTGTCGATACAGTCTAAGAAGTTTGGATTTGGAGTTCATTTATGAACTAGGCCCCATCAGATATCCAGACATATTTTAAGACATGTATTACTCAATTCGGGAGATAGCTTTCTCCGTGAACTTGAGATTAAGAGAGACATAGAAAGATACATTAGGGCGGATCCACTCACTGAGGCTATTTCTCGAAGATAAGAGTTTTTACAAACGAGCTTTGTGAAACTGTTTAGTAGAGGAGTTGGGTGTTCGGTATCACACGGGCTGTGAGTATGCGACATCACAATAATTATCCTTAAGTGCAAGTGGGAGATTGTTGGATATAGTGCCCTCAAAGTCAATTATTGGATCGCAGGTACGTGATTGTAATGATTGAGGGAGGACCTATACCGGTAGGACAGTCTTACTCGAGATGATAGTATGCTATCTGGTTTTCCTTTATCAGTCGTGTACAGCTTTAGGTGACATGATCACTATTACACGTTGATAGAGCCCCTAGGATTCTTGCTTGATAACCAACAGTATGATGTCGATCATATACGTGAGAGTTGAGTAGTCCATAAGCACATCCTTAAAAGTGGTCTCTAGTCGTGGGAGTTTCGTGACAGGGCATCGATACTCCGGAGTAGACTAGTGTATACAGTCGAGAACCCGACGAGGGGCGGTGGCCGGTCTCACAAGCCATTGGTGTCAGTTGGATCATCTAAGATGTATATAGGTGCTCATTGGGTTATGAGTACACCGGACAGGACTCGTCGGGAACCTGCTAATTGGTATTTATACCTAGCGTCAGATAGCAGTTCCCTGGTGATATGTGTACAGGTTAGTTCATCGACCTGAGGTCGTCATTTGTCTCGTTTGAGTTCTCACTGTGCTTTTATTTCTACCCTACCACGGCTCAAAGGAGTCGTGCAAACAGGTTTTAGTTGGGTACAGTCTTGAGCCACATGGAGGCAAGTGAGCGGATCGGCAGGGGATTCATCTCTCTCGGTATTGGGGGTGAGATCGCGCTGTGTCTAGGAGAGCCATTACACCAAGTCCTTGGCCAAGGCAGGTGAGAATTACTGGTAGATATTCCAGTAGTTTCTCAGGGTGTTCAGGGCTACTCTCCGACACGACTTATACCGTTATTGGGGGTCTGACGTTACCATCCCCCTAGGCCCTATATGCGATACTCATAGACAAACGGACCGGACTGTATGTATATTGTCATTGATAGGCTCAGTAGGGTTCCAGGATGAGTTCTCTCATCAGCTTCTCTTTCGGTCGGTACATGGGCAGCCGTTACGCACAGCTAGTGCCGCTGACGTGCTTGTAGTTAAACCCACTGCCAGGGTACTGACGAGTCTTTAGAGTCCCCCACAGATAGTTTCCCAAGTTCGGGTGAAACGTGGCCTCTAAGCCGTATGGTTTTATGGCAGGGTTCGAAAATGCACGTGCACTTGTGCACGTGTCATATTTAGGGCAGATAATACTGGTGGGCTTTGGTTTAAGCCAGATCCAAGTATTATATGGAGTCGGAATATTTAGTCTCTCGTATTCATATTCGGTCGGAATACAGATACAGGTATGTATATACAGGTGAGGGATATTCTCGTAATCCGTTACGAGAATATTTTAGAAGATGCATTTCTTTTTGGATTAATCATTTTGGTTTAACTGATTATAAGTTTAGGAAAGGGCGACTCATCATTGATGACACATTTCTTCTAGCATGTTCACTAGTGACTCATGCTAATGAGTCACTAAGTGAGTCATGATAGAATTAATGAGGTTTGTTTTGGGTGAGATATTTTAGGGTTAAGTTGGAGATATTTTTGTAAGATTTTTTCTTTATTTCTCTAACACTAAATCTTATATATATATCACACTCAAGAGAAGAAGGAAGCCATGAGTTATTTTTGTATGCTTGGTTTTTGCTCTCTTGAGATAAGTTTCTTGAGTTCACCACTTCCAACTCTTTGCATCTTCTTCTACCTCCACCATAACCCTCTCATGTGATGAGAACCCTAGAGTGTTTGAGACAAAGTATTCCACTCATTCTCTACTTCATCTTGGTCATCTCTTTTAGCAGACTTGATGACCGAGTTGCCTCGGTATAGAGGCGGGAGCCCGTTTAAAGATCCGTTGACGTGGTGCCACGTCGATGAGGAGATGAGAGATCAGAGTTGCCGCAAGGAGCGTGGGATGATGGCTAAAGACCGAAGGACTCGGATCGATCGGTATAGCCTTTCTACCTCTTTAGAGTTTGTTAGTTTAGCGTTAATGGCGAGATCCGGGTTAAAGTATGCGATAGCGCCAGTTATAAAAGTTTTTGTTCCGCGTTTAGCGTCAGAATGACGGCCGTGGCGCTACCGTAGACTTACGCGATACTCATAGACGAACGGACCGGACTGTACGGATATTGTCACTGTCATGCTCAGTTGGGTTTAAGGATGAGTTTGCTCGTCGGCCTCCCTTTCACTCAATACCTGGGTAGCCGTTACGTACAGCTAGTGCCACTGACGTGCTTGTGGTTAAACCCACTGCCAGCATATTGACAAGTCTTTAGAGTCCCATATAGAGAGTTTCCCTGGTCCGGGCAAAACGTTGTAGAGGCCGTATGGTTTTATGGCAGGGTTCGATCATATTCGTGCACTTGTACATGGATCATGATCGGACGGATAATACTAGTGGGTTTTGGTTTAAGCTGTATCCTAGTATTATATTGTTGGATTATTTTCATCTCGTTGTATTCGTATTCTGTTGGAATACGGATGCGGGTATGTATATATGGATGGGAGGTATTCTTGTAATACATTATAAGTTTACTTTAGAAGTTGCATTTTCTTTTTGGATTAAACATTTAGTTTAAATGTTTATTGTTAGGTGGAAAGTGTGAGTGTGAGTTTTGGCTTTGATGCATTGATTCATGGTGCCACATGGGTGTGACTCATGGTAGGACATGGAATGACTCATACAAGATATTTCCAGTGAGGTTTGTAAGTTATTATGAGAGTAAGGAAGATATTTTCTTTGGTGAGGAATTTTCTTTAGTTGCTTGCTCACAATAATAAAACACAACACTCACTAAAATTAGCAGACACTTTTCTTTAGTTGCTTTTTTCTTTTGAGCTCACATTTCTTCACCTCATGACATCTTCTTCAACCTCCACCCAGTTCCTCTCATGAGTTGAGAACCATTGGTTGTTTTGAGACAAAGTATTCACACACTCTCTCTACTTCATCTTGTCAATCTAAGTTAGAAAACTAGATACCCGAGTTGCTTCGGTTTTGAGGCGAGAGCCCGTATTACTAACCCTCGATGTAGATCGTCTTCGATGGGGGAGACCGGAGATCGAACTTGATCGAGGAAGCCGCGAGGAGCTTGGGGCAGAGGTTGAAAACCGAAGGACACAGATCGTTTGGTATAACCTCTCTAAACTCCTTTTATATAACTAATATAGGGTTAATGGTACGATCCAGGAATTAGGGTTCCATTAGCGCCGGGTTTTTTAAGTTTTTGTTCCGCATTTGGCCACGGATTGATGGTCGGGGCGCTGGCGTAACCCAACACTAGTCTACTCTGGAATATCGATGCCCTGTCTCGATACTCCCTCGATTAGGAACTATTAAGGATGTGCTTGTGGACTACATAAGCCCTACTAGTATGATCTGCATCATAGTCCTGGTAGTCAAGCCAACATCCTAATGGCTTTGTCAACATGTATCAGAGAGACAGTATAAAAATACTAGTGTACATATTGAGATAAAGAGCAACCAGATAGCACACAATCATGTCGAGCAAGAAAGTCCTCTATATATATGTCCAAGCATCCACTATATCATACAATAATGGCCTCTAGGGCATACATATTCCTAACAAGTATAACGAGGCATAAGAATTGAAAGGTTAAAAGGATGGGAGAATTTACCGGTGATGACTTGTCATGTGGCTTCGACCTCCTCGACCGTCGTTGTAAAAGCCTGTCATCTCGGTACATTACTCCTTGCCGGAGGCACATTTCAATGTCCTTGAGGCACGTTTCCATGTCCTTGAGGCACGTTTCTTTGTGCCTGATGGAATTGACGCTGAGGCTGTGCTGGCGATCCTCATGGAGCTGGGGTAGGAAGAGCTAGGTGGGTGCAGGTGCCTGAATGGCTGGCCTCTACGAAGATGGAATTGCAGGTCTGAATGCTGGTGCTGTGTTAATGCGATATCGGCATGCTCCTATAGCATGAGTAGATGCACCACAAATCAAACACAGGCTATTTTCACGCATGCATTCATTTGCCAAGTGTCCAATTCTCTTGTAGTAGAAACAGAAATCTAGACTGGACAGGTTAAACGATCCTCCTGTCCTCTTGGGTGTAAAAGCCGGCCTAGAAGAGGGTCCTCCTGTCATCTGGGTAGCAGGGCGTTTGATTCCGGCTGCTTGAGGATTACCCTTCTTTTTTACCATAGCTTCATACCGACGCGCTGCCTTCAGGGCGAGTTTTTAAGTTGGATAGTCGTGATTGTCTGCATTTTTATGCACTATGCTAAGCATTATATATGTCCTACTTACCGCAATCAAGACGGTGTTGCTTGGTAGCTAGCCGGTTGAGTACGAGTCATCTACTGGGAGATGGTTTTTTTCCGTTCATGTTTTAGACGAGTCAATGAAAATGTATTTGTTTGTTTAATTCTATCCTAAGTGTTTTTATTTTATGTTCAAGTAAAATTGTTAGGATTAGGATTGGTTGGTAGAGTTAGGATTAGTCTTATGCTTGTCTTCCACCATTCTTAAAATGATATTGAGATAATCGGAAGTAGCGGGGATTAGGAGGATATAGGAATGGGATTTACGAGTTTAAGCAAGCTTTCCAATGCTAAATCTATTCCTAGTGCCCCTAGTCTGTCCGCTACATGTTCTTATTTCCAACCGTAGGCCAAACATACACAACCAAGTCTCCATTTAGGTCATAACTACATATCATGTTGTAGTGCGCCTAAAGAAATTCTAGACTTAGGTCGCGGCTATATGTCACTTATAGCGCGTCTAAGTGAGGGGGTTGTGTTTATTTGGTCTATGTTCACTTTAAGATATTTAGCGAAGAGAAGCACAAGGGACTTTTCTTTCCCTTATACTAACCTTCTTTAGTCCTAACAAGTGTGTAAATTATTCACACATTAAAAGAAAAATAAAACATGAAAGAAGAGAAGAAAGAATGGGAAAATACGGTTTTAACAAATGATAGCAAGCTAACTATTTGGGCCTCACCTAAACAAGATACTCCATTGAGTATCATGGCTTGAAAAATACGGATTAGAAGAGAAGAAAGAAGAACAATAAAAAAACAACTACTTAACAACAACAAATAAAAGTTACACTAGGAATTTAAAATACTGTTCAATTAAATAAAGATACAAGAGAATAAAAAAAACCTCATCTTCATTATTCT